>OU383773.1:84947299-86187299 GCA_910950805.1 Acrocephalus scirpaceus scirpaceus | reverse complement strand
CAGAAAATCAGTACACTAAAGAAATCACTAAGAAACTTTCCAGCTGGCAGTGCCAATGTTCTTTGTCTTTCTGTGACTGCTAAATTAAGGAAAAGAAAATTGTGTTCTAATGGGGCAACAACGATTTTTTTCTACCTGATCTAGAAATGATGCAAGCAGTTCAGGAGGCTTGTTAATATCTCTTAACTTCTTTATACTATGTAGAATTATGGGGTAAATGGCCTATCTTTTTTTTTCCCTTTGCAGTATTCACTGATTATCTAGTCAAGAACAGTCAAAGGATCTGTCTTTTTGGGAAAATGTGTCAGTAACCCCCATACTTGATGTCTTGTTCATGGCACAGTTGCTCTTGATGGTTGTTGTTGAATTTTGTACTGCAGCACCTGATTTCCACAACTTAATATCTTATCTGCCTGTCAGGCTGGGTGAGAAGCTTATTTTCAAGCACTTCTGTTCTGTATGTGAACTCATTGATTGGTATTAAACTCCAACCTGTTACTGTTGCTTGAAGTCATACAAATGGTACGAGTACAGTTCTTTTCTTTCTTATTTCTGCTTTCCTTACTCTCAACAGTTCCTAAAGGTTTCATCTTAAAAACAGAATCCATACATGGTGACAGTTATAAATAGATATATAAATAAATCTTATTCTTGATTAATATAATGCATTACTAAGCAGGTTTGTGTTTGTGATGCATGTTTTTCTCAGGAAACCTTGTGTTAATTAATGTCATCACTGGGTGAGGGGCTCAAATGAGCTACAGCACAGCTTCCTAAAAAAGTTTTAAGTTGTAGAACTAACTAATTAAAACATTTATTTTCAAGTGATGCAGCCAAGTTTTTCATAAGGGCACACTTAAGATGATGACATTGACTTCCAAAAAAACTTTCACTTAAAAATAATTTTATTTTGTGGTTTGTTTGATGAGTTTATTTTTTGATGGTGCAAGAAGCAGTCAGACATCCTAATCTCAACCCTAGTTAACATTTTTTTTCTTCAGGGGTGACCATATTGCTAAAGCCTTGTTCATTACATGTTTTCAGTATGCTACAACCTGAGAAACCAATTCCTCATAATGTAAGTATTTGTATTGGTGAATGTTGTGTCTTTTGGTTAACACTGATGAACAATGTTACAGGACAGGTAGCCACGAAGTCCTCTAGCATCTGAGGACCATAGGGCATCTTTCTTGAAGTCTTTTTGTTACAGTTCCATTGGATATAAAGATCTTGAGTTTCATTACGTAGTTTCCACTCCATGTTATGTGTGAGATACAATTCTCTCCAGTTCTTCTCTCTACTTGCTCTACTAGTGATGTATTTTACAGTCTAAACATAAAATCATCAGTTTTCCTATATCAGAGGAACCTGTAGAGGAAACCAGCATCAGAGATGAACTGAGGATTGGAGGGAACTCCTGGAGACAGATACATCTCCCCAAAACAGTCAGCTGCAGAAGGTGTCCCAAGTCTGACTTCAGTTTGGTTTTGAATGTCTCCAAAGACAGAGAATTTACAACCTCCCTGGGCAATCTGTTTGACCACTATAATGAAAAAAAAGTTTTCTAAACTTTAAATGGTATTTATTGTACATAAATTTGTTCCTTTTGCATCTTTTCCTCTTATCTCCAGCTCAAATTTGTTCCTTTTGCATCTTTTTCCTCTTACCTCCAGCTCCATTTTCTGTATCCCCTTACATCAGGTATTTATCCACATTTGTAAGATCCCCCCTTAGCCTTCTGTTCTCCAGGATAGACAATGCCAGTTCTCTCAGTCTTGTTATAACAGATGCTCTAATCCCTTCATTATCTTCATATTCCTTTGCTGAATCTGTTCCAGAATGTTCATTTCTCTCTCATTTAGGGAGTTCAGAACTGGACACAGCACTTCAGTGTATCTCCATTTACGGAGTACACTAATCACTTCTGGTAATGTTCTGGATGGGCTGACAACACTCTCTCTAATGCAGACCAAGATGTTGTGGCCTTATACTCTGCAAGGACATACTGTTGTCTCATGCTCAACGTCTTGTCCACCAGAATGTGTAGGTCATTTTCTGGAAAGCTGTTTTATTTCTCCCCAGCCCCCAGTTTGACTGGGGGTGTCTGGAGTCCAGTCCTCCATGGGTGCAGGACTTTGCAGTTCCTTGTGCTGAACTTCCCAGTATGCCTGTCAGCCCATTTCTCCAGCTGGTGGAGATCCCTCTGAGGAGCAGCATGTCCTTCTGGTTTATCTATCACCTTTCCCAGTATCATCTACAGATTTGCTGAGTGTGCACTCTGTCCTATCACCCGTGTCATCAATGAAGACGTTAAACTTTTTGAACCCAATTTCACCCTCTGTGGGGTCCCACAATTACTTGGTCTCTAGCTAGATTTGAGTCTGTTAGTTTTCAGTCCAGCTCATTCACTGTTTATCCAGTCTCTACTTCCTCAGTTTGTTTGTCTGTAAGGAAGCTGAGAGAAATGGTGTTGAAAGCCTTACTAAAATTGAAATAAGTAACAACCTCTGCTTTCTCCTCACCTACCAAGTCAGTAATCTTATTTTAGAAGGCAGAAAGTTTTTTGGGACAACTGGATGTGGGAGTGAAACAGCACATTAAATATCATCAGTTAAATGGGTTTTTCTGTCCTCTTCAAATTATGTCTCAAGAAGACAAACCATTTGTCAATGGTAAGAATATTTGGCTGAATTCAGCAAAATAATGAAAATTATTCTATTTTTAAATTGACTTTAGGTCTCCATATTGAACTGTGGTTTTATATTCTTAAAAACTCTTGTTGCTCACTGTTGAGAAATTGGTTACTTTAGCCTTTTCCATCAGAACATATTAATATGTTTCTCTGGAAGTCTTTATAAGTTGGAAAGAGGAAAAACATAACCTTGACTTTTTTTTTCTAAGTGGCCTCTGATGCAGTAGCATGGCATTACAGAGAGATTCAACTGCTTACCCACACTTTTGATTTCATGTATTTTAATCAACTCTTTGAGAAAAACACATTTAGAATGTTTTCCTTCTGTCCACAAAGAGATTTTACAACCCTTCTAAAGAGTGTATGGCTCCAAAAGGCAGGAGATGTGAATTCCTTAATCCCCAAAGGGAAAAATCAGATTCCACTGAAGTCACTGGCTGAAAAAGGCATTTTTGAATTTGTCTTCTAGCTAAAACTTGATTACTTAGAAAATCATTAAAAGTAAAGAATAATTAAACAAATAGAAAACAGCAAAAAAATCATAACTGAGAAGATTTACCCATCTACCATTTATCTATCTGCTTTAAATGCAGTGGAGGGCCAAGATTTTTATTTATCAAACCGGACTGATGCTAGGAGCACTGAAAATACCTTTCTGCCCCTTGCCTCCTAATCTCTTCTTTCACAGACTGGAATCCAGGGCTGAAGATATCAAAATATGTCAGGCTCTTTGATGGCTGTCTGTCTGGCCAGTTGCAGTCTCTGTGTGTTGGCAGCTGTAGTCTGATCAGAGTGGATGGTGGAGACAAAAATATGAATTGATAAAATGTTGCCCACAAGCCATGTGTGATAGAAGCCTGCCTGATTTTATAAAGAAATCAGACCCGGTTAAAAACCTGACATCAACAGCTTTCTTACTTTCTGAATCTGGTTAGAGCTGTATACTCTAGAAGCATGTTAAGGACCTGAATTTTTAAGCATACAATTTTATTGAATGTCATTGGAATTGAGTACATAAACTTTGACTTTCATGACCATTCTTCTATCTCTTATAAGTTGCAGGACGATTCTCTGCATATGGCAAGAAATATGTAGGAGCACACATTGTTTTATTGGTATGTGATACATGAGACACAGGAACAGGATACAGATGCAGCCTTATCTTCTTCTACAGTTAAAATTGCCTGCTTTTGTAATTTACAAATCTTTTCATATATCTAGTGGTAGTTTATCACAGTTGCTTATTTTAGTTTAAAAGTGTTTAATGGAACTTTTGTACAGGAATATAGCTCAGAATTCTGTGTGATACATTCACCAGAAAATGCAAAACAATTTTGGGTAAACATTGGGGAGATATTTCTGCAAATATTTTTTAAGATTTAACAGTTATTTAAGATTAAGTATGGGAGAAAAAGTTCTTGCTAACTTGAATGGTAAAGATATGCAAATTGTTTATTTCTGTCAGCAGAATTACATCTGTAGAACAAAAAAGACTTGTGATATTTGCTGTTGGCTTCTCTTCTGGACTGAAGATAAAGAACCTGGTAGTCAACACTATGAAGTAGTCCAGCAGTCACACTGAAGTCTAGTCTTGGTAGAAAAAATGTCTGTAAGTAAAAGTTTTCTGTTGAAGGTTGTAACAGATGCAGAAGCAGGATAGGTCATACAGACATGGGACATATGGGAAGGCAGTAGCACAAACTACTCTACTTATACTACGTTAGTATCTTGTAACACTGTTTCTTGCCTTGCACCTCTAGAGTTATGCGTGGTGTATACTCACACTACAAATATTTTGCCAAATCACTGAGTGCCCAAAGCAATCTGAGTGTTAATATAAAACTCATGAGTATACTTGGATCAGCACTGATGGGAAATTCCAGGTGATAATGTTTGTCAGTGTAGTTTCTTTCACATTTAAACAAGCGAATATTTAGAACAATAACTTTCAGTGAGATAGTCCCACCATATATTAAGATATTGACATTTGTTTATCAAGGAGTAGGAAAAAAAATAAAGTTTCTGCCCCCAGAAAATGATAAAGACATTTTTTCCAATTTCAGATTCAAAGTGTTGAAATTGTGTGATGATTTGAGTCTCTGATAAGCATCTGACAGGCCTTCCTTTATTCTTAAATATGTTGAGAATTTCATAGTGGCAGCCCAGGTGGTTCCTGCTCATCAAAGTGGCCTTCTAAGTAGAAACTGTATTCAGTAGAAACTGTTCCTGCAGCTGTAGAGGTGGTCATGCAGGATATCATTTCATAAGGAAGTTAGAAGATTTCTAGAGCATAGATTAATATAAGTAGTAGGGAAGTAGTGGAAGACCACTGGTTCTAAGAATTGAGCAGAATGGCAATTCGGAGAATCTCCTCCAGTCCAGCTGAAGACTAAGCTACAAGGAACCTTGCAACATAGACTTTCCCAAAACCAGTGATTTATTATTTAACCATCTGCTGATGGTGATTCTCAAAGAATCAATATGATTACGCATGATGATTATAATGATGATTTAAACATCCCATGCTGTTCATTGTGAACACTCTATCTTCCAACAGAGTGATAGTCTGGCACATTTCGTTTTTAATAAAATTGGCATTTCCTCCAGTATTTACAGGCAGATATTGTCCCAAAATCCTGTGAAATGACTCAGTAGCTACCTACACATTATTAGTTGGGCTGCTAAGACACATTTTTCAGGCACTGACTAAAGCTTCTCTGGTATTTACCACCTTTAAGGGCCTTGCATGTAGACATATTGAACAGATAACAGAATTGAAGAGACAACTTCTCTCATCTGTTTGCAATTTAGTAAATTCCCTGAATCTTAGTTCTAAATAGAATTGAGGTCCCGGATAGTAGCTGTTATTCCAATTTCCTGCTGCCAATGACATTAGAAGCTATCTTTATTGGCTTTCCTGGATAACCATGTTCCAAACTTTGAGAAGGCACCACAGGTCATTCATTCAGGGTTCAAATTATCTCTAATATTCAGTTAAGAGCCTTCCTTTTTGTTCATGTGACAGATTTAGTCTACATGTATGCTACCTTTGTCATCTTCTTTTCCTCCTAATATAAGTGGCTCTTTAACAACCTAAATATCTCTAGTTCAATTCTTTGAATAAGTGAAAAATATGAAACAGTTTTCTCTCTGAGCAGTGAGGTATAGTCACAGGTCTGTCAAGTTTCTCAAGTTGGAAATCAGATCTACCTAATTTACCTGATAATCACATTATCAAATATCAAAAAATTTAGTCACAATATCATATTTTCTTTGTAGACAATCCATTGTAGAATTAATTCTAATGTAGGTTTCTAAAATTCCTGATCTGTCAGGGATAGTCAATGGTCAGCCTGACTACGTAAAAAAAGAACTGGAACAGCTCTGTGTGTGTTGTGTGTACATCCCTGGGGACAAGGCTACCTCTGGGGATTCTTGGAGTGCAAAGCAGAGGTTCAGAGTTTTTTATATGTACATAGCTATGAATAATAATACTAATAAAATAATTATAGAAAGCTAACTAAAATTTGTGGAGATTATTTGATGAGTCAGTTGCCACACACATCCATCCAGCCCTTCCTATTTTCGTCCATAATGTCCAGTTTTTGGTTCATGATTTTTTTTTGTTTTGAGAACTATGGATGAATATTTCTGTAGAACTGCTTGTGATTCTTCAAACTTTATCTTTTTAGTAGTTATGTGTCTTAATAATTAAATCTAAACTGGCAGGTGTGAAGTCTGTTTTGCAGGGGTAAAGAAGTATCATACTAGGCTTTATTTTTAATTTCTTTTTCCTATTTCTGTGATAAATTCATAATCTCTAGTAATCTGGCTTTATGATTCAGATCCTTTATCACTTTACTTCAGTGGTATAAGGTTAAAATTCTTAGAAAGAAAGAAAATAAAAGAAATGCAGGTCAATATATCTTTGACAATACTTTCCTATGGGTATATATGAAAATAAGCATTAGTAATAATTTTTTTTGACTGATACTTATCAAATGCAATATAGTTTATTGAATAACAAATTTTCAAATCTTCAGCATATAAGAAAGCTACAAGTTCAGGAAAACCTTTGAATTATTGTACCTTCTTGTTTTATTGATAAAATTGGCCTGGCTATAGAGCTACATTCCAAATGACATTTGTGACTGAAGTATATTTCTTATTACACAGATACAGTTGCTGTTTGATGTTTGGCACGAAGGCTCCTGGAAAGAACATGGTGAACTAAAACTGGAATACTTAAGCATCCAAACAAAAGATAAAGTTGTACACTGTGCTCTTCTGAAATTTTTGTCAAATGTAGTACTTGTATTTTTTTTTTGAATAGGTGATTATGCTTTCTGTTCCTTTTCCTGAAATGTTTTTCTAATACAGAAACAACATTACATATATCAAAATGTTTAAACGCGCATTGAACTTTCTATTTAGACAAAACATTAGTGTTTCTAAAGATCCTTTCACCCCTTCATTTCTGCTCCAGAGTATATCTCTATGCTTTGGGGTGTTTTAGGACTTCCTACATCTTAGCAAAGTGAAGCCACATGATATAAGAGAACACAGGTTGAAAAAGTAGAAGCAGCTCCTCAGCAGCCTCCAGTATGCTACAAACTCTGCAGTCCACAGAGTTGCAAAGCTCTGTAGGAAAATTACAGCTGACATGCCTTTGTGGATGTGGATCTTGAGCAGTGGAACAGTCCCTCCTTTCCTGTATGTTCTCTAAGCAACCAGAGTAAGGAGAACATAGGTAACCCCTCCTAGCAGACTGTGTGTGGGGTAGAACACCTTGTGGTTCTGCCTGAGGAAAGTCCTTAGTTTAACTGGCTGACGTCTGCCGTGGTTGCACGAGCCAACAGCATAACTTGAAAGCAACTTCTAGGTCTGGCAAGTAGATTTCCCAGCTTTAGCCTAGATTGTGGAAACAAGTCCAAGTTCAACTGTGTTGCAGATGGGTGTATGGAGATTTTCTCACATATTGAAAGTTCCCTTCCTTGGGACAACTGGATTGGATGATGCTTCTTACACTTCCAGTATTTATCATAAATGAGTAATCCTAACAGTAGCTTCTGCATTTGTTATCAAAATGGAAGCTTTTGAATTTCAAATATGAAGCTTATTCCTTCTGAGGGAAGCCAGCAGTAATGACAGTTAGTGTAGAGGATTGTTGGTTTGGCACATCCCCATATGCCATTAATTTCCATAACATTTGTCCTAAAAGCCTTGTTCTGTGTTTTAACATCTTTCAGGTGCTAGTCTCTTTCCAAGAATAATATCCATATTAAGGAAAAGAAATTTATTGTCAGCACTTAAGTTGGATGTTAAAATTATTTTTTTGCCCATCCTTGACAGGACAAAAAAACGTTTGAATTGGTTAATAGTTATGAATTGTACATTGTACAAGTGTGTTGAAATATTGGGGTTTTTTCAGACGGCATTTTAAAAGTAATAAAAGATTTATGAAGTGTCTATAAAGGACTGTAGCTAATCATTAGAATTCCATCAAGTAATCTTTTTTCCCTTTCAACTGAAATGAATATAAATGGTTTCTTGGGAAAAGGCAGGAAATGTTCATGTAAGTCATACCACCTGCTATTTTTTTATTTATTGGTAATGTGTGTATATGGCTTTTTAAGTTGTATATGTATACATTATCTATCCCAGCTACTTATAGAGGAGAGAAGCCAGTTAAGTTCAATGTGCTCTGGAATAAACTGCAAAACTGACTTTTGTTTAAATAAGCATTTCATAGGCTCTTCATAATTTATACACACAGGTCTTGATAATGACTGGATGGGATTAGACTCCCAGCACCTTTTTTTTTTTTTTCCTTAAAGAAGGTCACTTTATAGTTGTTTATAAGATAAAATTGTTTATAAGACAATCAAATCATACAGATATTTCCTGCAGTTTCATCATATCATGTTAAAGAATAAAGGCTGTCCTTTAGTTCTAAAGGGCTCCACTTCGAAGTGTATTTTAAAGAATTCTGCTAAGTAAGTAACTTAGTACTTAAAGCTAACTAAGGTACACAGTTACTTAGCTAACTAAGTAACTGTGTACCTTATATTTATGTTAATAAGACATAAAATATGTCACATATGGAGAAATCCCATCATATATAAGAATAGCAAAGATTAAAAAGACTTCTCCAGGCCATTCAGAGCCTCTCCAAGTTTTCTGAGCAGTTAAAACTCTTTTTACTTGTTTAATTGAATTTCAGTGCAACTGAAAATATTCTCTCTAAAATAAATTGTATCACATTTAATCCTTCTTGACTGATTGCCATTTGCCTTAATGTTATGAATTTTTGCAGTACTGTTTTTAGTATTCTGAATCAGTCCAAAACTTCAATTTACTCTTGAAAATCTGTTTGAACCTTTTCCAAATGTGGAATCCTATTATTTAGCTAGCTCTCTTTGGAGATCTCTTTAATCTCCTTTGTTGCAAATTTTGTAAATTATTGCTTGCACTGTCCTCAGTGAACGTAGACAACAGTTGATCATTTTCCTCCATAGAAAGGGCATTATACATACTTGCAGATTGTTATCATATCCCAGTTCAGTCTTTGCTCCTCTAGACTAAACAAGCTCCATTATTTCAACCTTTCCTCATAGGTCATTCTCTGCACCTCTTATAACTTTTATTACTCTTTTCTGGACTCTATCCAATTTGTTTACATCTTTTGTAAGGACTCAAGTCTGGTCTGTGTCCACTAACAATACTACATTCCTCCTAAAGTAGTTAAGACCTGGTTTTAAAACAGTCAAGACTGAATGGTTTGATCAAATGACTCAGGTGTAAAACACGTTTGTGTGAGAGCTAGCTCTTTCTTACTCAGCCTAGAACAATGCTGGTACAATTTTGTTGACTAAGACACACAAAAATGTATGGTTCGTAACGTATGGGAGTGATTGAGCAAATTTAGGAAAAATCCTGAGATTTCTGCTGTCATATCTGAATATCCCTGCCAAACAGAAGATATCAACACAATTTTATTTCTTGGTGTTTTGTTTTGTTTTGTGTGTGGTTTTTTTTTTTTTTTTTTTTTTTTTTTTTTTTTTTTTTTTTTTTTTTTTTTTTGTGAAAAATGATTAATACAGTACTCCTGATCTACTTCAGTACTTACAGTCTGCTGCTTATCTGGAGACAGTCATTGTCCAGCTGCTGTAGCAATTATGTTCTCTGTAGTTCTAGAAAGCTATGCTTTTCTCTTTAAAAAATATAAAATTAAAATTTTATAATAAACATCTAAAAATATTTATCCGTTAGAAGTTTGCAGGAAAACCATAGACTTCACAGTCACGTAAAGTTGAACTTTGCCTTTGACCTGATACCAATGAAAAGCAAATTAAGAACTTGATCTGCCATTTGATATCTGTTCAGAAGAGTGAAATATTGAATTAAACCAGCTTGTGCCTAGAAAAGAAGCCTTATGAGGAGCGTCTGAGGGTACTGAGGTAGTTTAGCCTGGAGAAAAGGAGGCTTAAGGGAGACCTTATTGCTCCCTACAGCTACCTAAGAAGAGGTTGTACAGAGGTGGTGGTTGATCTCTTCTCCCAGGTAGCAAGTAACAGTATGAGAGGAAATGGCCTGAAGTTGTGCCAGGGAAGATTTAGATTGGATATTAGGAAAAATTTCATCATGGAAAGAATTGTTAGACTTCAGAACATGCTGCACAGTGAAGTGGTTGGTACTAAGTGAATTACTACTGCTTGTGAACAAGAAGCTAATTTGGCTTAGTCGTGCTGCTGCAATGTTGTGTGCTGTTCCATGGTGTGGAAATGTTAAGTGTTGGAAATGTCTATGCTTTTCTTTTCAGTGATGGCTTGTTGATAGTTCCTTGTAACAGCTGATAACAGTTTTTATCTAGGAGATACACTTTGGATTGAAAAATAGGTATCACTCATCTCTCCCTCTCTCTCCCCTAAGCACTCTTTACATCCTCTTCTCTCTATCAATATCTCGCTGATGCTTTTGCAAACAACTCAGCTACAGACTGCATACTGCTCATTTACCAGTATCCTATATACACCCCTTTCAAGTTCTTTTGTAAGTCTATTTCTGAATTGGTAAGACAGGTTCAGATCCACACAAGCAAAGAATATACATAGCAGGCCACTAGGAGCAGCAACAACAAAATTACAGCAAAATTTACATAGTGTCCTTTACACCTTACAGCCAGCAGACTGGTCAGTACAAACTGCAGCTAGAAGTTCAGAACAGGGACAGCAGGGATTAATGAGTAGCAGAAAAAATAAAAATCATAGAAAAAGAAGGAAAGGAAGAAAAATGGAGACTGAAATGCACTGTGTTATTTATTTTAATAATTCTGATTAATTTGTTGCTTAATATTTCTGTTTTTTTTTTTTGTTTTACTGATGCCTAAGTAACTACCATTGGTTTTTTTATATAGATGGAAGTATTTAGCCTTCAGCTGCCCTCTGGTAATAAATATGTATAAGCTATGGGACATGATTTTTTTGCTTTTCTTCTTAAGCAATCACTTGAGAATTAGAAAGCATGGCTAGGACAGGGGAGGGATAAAAGGGATTTTATAACATTCTACTTCTGCAAATATTTGAAAAAGGCTGGTTTTCCCCCTAGTCTTCAGAGTTCAGCTTTTGACCCTGTGAGGCTGGTAGATTCCAGTGAAGGCTAGATTTAGTGTTTTACGTCATCATTCCTAGCTCTCCTTATGTTCATACTTATTTGTGCCAGGCTTAATATGCAATGTGGGTCAAATTCAACTGAGAACAATTACTTTGGTAACATGTCCTTGAAAAAAAACCCTCTTTTTTCCTTCATGATGCTAGCCGTGATACTGTGCTTCATTAGTCTGATGATTTTTTGATTGTTTTTAATCTCTGTGTCTGCAAAAATGGTACAGCACGGACAGCTACTTAACAGGTTACACAACATCTTTTGTCTGTGTTCAGTATAGCATGGGAATCAGCTTGAGGCTGACAGCTGAATTTAGGTTTCTAACACATGATAACTCTCTAGGCTTCCAGTGCTGTGGAGATATAGTCACTATCAATGAGGTCTTAATCTTGGGCAGAATCCTACTCCTAATATTATCCTCATTTTGAAGGATTTTCTCTTCACTTTATGAGACTTTAATTTGAAACTCATTCTTAAGCTAATTAATCTTTTCTCTAGGAAAAAAAAAATAAACTAGTGAAGAGAAAGTTTTGGAATTTCCCTTCATTTACGCTAGGGATGCAGAGGTTATATACAACAGCCAAAACTTCCACCTCCCTGAAAAATATACAGTTAGAAAAGGAAACTCCTGCCAAGTTCTCAGGGCCTTTTTGCATTTCCCTGTTTGATCAAAACTCTAAAGGTAAGTTCAACTATGGAGGAAAATTCCAAAAACAGTATCTCAGCATCCACCTTCATGAATAGTGATACATTTCACAATTTCAGTGGAATGTATCTGTTCAGGAAACTTGTTTTTAACAATTTCAGTGGAATGTATCTGTTCATGAAACTTGTTTTTTACAGTGTCATCTAAATAATAGTAGTGGTTGTTTTTGTTGGTTTTGTTCTTCTACAACCTCCTTTCCTTGTCCAAAATATCTTGCTCCTTGGAAGGGTGTATAGTACATTCTTACACAAGAAGAGCTAATGGGTGACCTGACACAGAGGGAATACATTTGGAGACCCTGTGTGCAAAATCAAAAAGCAACAAAGGGATCTAAAAGCAAAAAAAAAAAAACATTTTAGGTAAAACTATTGACATCAGATCCTGTGGGAGGAAAAGTATTAAAAGACTATATAGATTTCATACAGTTCAACTCTTCTGTCAGCTCATAACCCTGTGCTGTCTTGTTATTTGAAATAAAGTAGCAGGTTTTCCTTGAATATGTTACTCAGGAAAGAATTAAATGAAGCATATGTGGGGATGTATTCAAATGTAGTCAGGAGCTTAATGATCAGACAGATTTTTTCCATTACTCTTAATCAGGAGGTAGTGATGTGGGCCAGTGATACAACCAGGCAAGCTCACATGCCTTGTAAGCAAGTTCTAGTCATGCTCTAAATCTTAAAATAATCCTGAGTACTCTCCATTTTTAGGCATGAGGATGAAAAAACCCTCAACCTTCTCAACATTGTCTGTCCATTCCATTCTTCATTCCTCGGAGTTTTGGAAAGAGAGACCTACCACCTGCCTGCCAGGCAACATGTCAAGGGATCCTTATCCTTTTTTATGACTGCTTGCCAGAAACTGGGTTAAGTAAGAAAAGTAGGCTGAAGATGGGAATGTGCCAGTCTTGGAAGCTTTCCCCTGCCAGGAGCGTGCTGAGGAACCGAAGGTTCCCCTATCCTGAGCTCCCCTATCCTGAGTTCCCCTATCCTGAGCTCCCCTATCCTGAGCCCTGCACTTTGCCATCACAGGGCTCAGTGCCTGTACATTAAATAGGTTTTGCCTATGTATCTTCTTTCTCACAAGCTTATCATCTGCAGTGTTTTTCATCCATAAATAGATGACAGCTGTGTATATGACCCAGTCAGCTTTAAAAGGAACAGGAACTCTATGTACTCGTTTACTTGATGGGAGTAATATTTAGGTTAAGAACAGTGAGTCCTTTGGTAGTACTACCAGCAGTCCACAAGATGTCATACTATCACAAAAATGGTAATTTCTTGTGCCATTAGTACAATTACTAAACTAGTGTCCAAAAATGCTGCAACACTAACCTTCCAGAAACAGCACAGTCTGTTCAGGCAGCCTCAGCTTAAGGCGTTCAGACAAGCAGAAGGCCACCCCTGAGAAAGAATGTTCTGGGATCTATTGTAATCTCTTGCCAAGCACTGATGTGCCACCTTGGTGTCATCTCTAAATTATTAAAAGAACATGAGAAAAAATGCACCCTCAAGCTTTAACTCTTAGATCTACACAAGTTGCACTATCAGTGGAAGGAAAAAGGAATTTTACCAGGTTGTCCAAGTAGAACCTTGGTCCTGTGTTTTCTGTTTTGGGTACACTACATGGTTAGCAGGAATGGATCATGAATTTGCCAAAGCCAAGAAAGTTTATAGCTACTCTCAAACCTCTGACTTTATGCAATGAGTATTTCTTTGCATACATCTAGAATCTGCTGTTCTTTTAAACAGAAATCACTTACTTTACTACACAGTTTACTCTTCAGAGCAAAATTAACTTACTTCATCTTTAAAAAAATCATAATGTTTTTCCTTTAGTTTAGTTTGTGCCCTGTATTACGTTTTTCTGCTCTCCATAGATTTATAGGCTTTAAACTAATTCTTAGAAGCTTTGTTTCTCATTTGCAATAAGACATCTCTACATTCAGAATAGAAATACTGTGTGGAATCAGCCTTTCTCCAGCGTTTATGAAGAGACAAGGAAAATTTTAAAGTGGAATTGTAAGCATTCTTCAGAGAAATGCCAGAGGAAGCATTTTATGTTGATTATATAACATGTGTAAATGGATTTGTGAAAAGAATTAAAAACTCAGAAGAAAATGCCAGTATCTTGGGGTCCATACATACCAGTTTTGGTGAAAACTTTATAAGTAAATGGTAGCTATAAATTAGTGTCAAATGAAGAAAAAAATAACTTTCCCAATGCATATTTTGATGCTTGGCTGTAAACTAACATATCTTAAGACCAATTGCAGACTTTGAATGATTTGTAACATTCTGCTGATTCTTGGGGTTCCATTCAGTAATTTCTTAAGTATTAGAATCTAGAACATGGAGAATAAATGTGCAAGGAGATAAACTGAAGAAAATCTAGAGGTTTTGTTGAGATAAGATATTTTAAAGACTTATTAAGAAAAAATAATTTGTTTTTTTTTCTGAGAAATATTGAATATAGTTGAGTTTAAACAAAACAAGATACCAAAAAATAATCCCCTCTAAGAGAATCAGCGTAACTTCATTCTCCTCTCTTCTACTGAGTAAAACCTTCACTGAAAATTTCTTTCTGTAGATGAAACTAGCAACTACATCATCTTTGCTAAGAGTGCAAGAATCACCAGTCCATTTGGCAACAGGCTGAAACAGAGCTGTGGAAACATCTGCTGGGTTTTGGCATTCTCTAGGAAAAAAATCAGGCATAGTTAACTACAGTTATTTTAATTTTTGATCCATTGCAGTAATCATTGTAACATTTGGTTGTTTTTTTTTAAACCCAAAATATTTGCAATATCTATATATATCGTTAAAATGATACTTATCTTTCCCCAATCCAGACTGAAGGATTCCTTATCATTCTTCAGAATTTTTTACCAAGTCATGGATGGTTTTCGAGGCCACTTTCACATTTTTTCCCAAATTGTGAGCTGAAGCATTGCTGTAAGAGGATGTTCATACTCAGTGAGGCAAGAGTTTTTATTGGGGTCTTTATTTGGGTGACTTAGTAATGAACTGTAATGGGCTTACCATGGATCTCAGCCTCACTGAAGTTTTTCCCTGTAGATTTTTTTGAACCATTGATAATCTGGGAAAAAGGTAGAGGAGTTCTATTAAACACACAGTTTATCTGGTGTATTTTGGGACATTGAACCCTGTTTTTGAGTAATAAGAAAAGGAGCTTGTTTGATCTCCCTGCATGTTGCAATTTTTCTGTGTTTCCCCTTATGCCCATGCTCAGTTGAGCTGACTTTGTAAGAAATATTAACTTTCCTTAAAGCTTCGTCTCATTATATTTTTAAGCTGCTATTGCCCAAAGTTCAGTCTGCAATGAGGAGCAACAAGTTAGTACAGAGAATATTAGATTCTTGATAGTAACACAGCTTAGGACCCAGCTAATGAGGGGGGGAAATCTAGCAGCACTGAAAGATAAGTATTGATTGCCAATAAAGGTATTATTAAACAGAATCCTCAAGGAGTTTAACTCTGCTATTTTCAGTTAATGAGTGGGCCAGAGAATTTGCTGAGGATGCAGGGTAAGAGGTGTGATCAATACAAAAGACATATGAGATCTCAAAGATAACTAATATCTAGATCATCTTGAAGCCTCAAGGAATAGTATTGGAATAAAAGTGATTAATATAAAATGTAATATTTAAGCTGAAAAGTTACTAAGAACAGATGTAAAGTAGGCACATTTTGGCTTTCAACAGCTGGAGAGAAGGACATGAAGCAGTGATTCAGTTATCTTGTGAGCATGAGTCATTCACAGTGCCAGGAGATGGTAAATTTAATTCTTATTTACCTCAGCAGAGGTAGGCACATGCAGGATCACTGTAGAAAGGACATGAGTTCTTCTGAATTGCTTTGCAAGACTACGGCCAGCGATATTCAGGAAAGATGAACTTGACTTTGGATAAATGTGAGAAAGGTATTAGTATGAAGCAGGGAAGAGATCTGCATTTTCTTGTTTGTTAGTATCCTTATCAAATTTAGTTTTTCCTAACACTCTCTAAGGATACATTTGTGGAAGAAGGTGCAAAAGGCACAAAAAGAAGTGTATGAAAACTCATATGAATTATTTTAGCCTGAAAGCTAGACAACATGATAGAATTGTCATTGCAATGAGGTTCCAAAAATATTTTCTGATAGAAATAGTGAGACAGTACAGTGTTTTTTAAGAATAGGACTTAGTGAGCAATATGGTTGCAGGGAATAAGCAGCAAGTTCATCTAAAAATCTCAGAGACCTTGATCATTCAGACCAGTGGTTTTAACAATACACTGTTCAACATTCTTTTGGATTATGCTCAAGCTTCTCCAAATCCATACTTTTAAGTACTCAGTTTAGAGTTTTTCAGTATTTCAGACTCTGCAAGAAGTTATCTGTGCAGAACACTAAATAAAACATTAATTACAGCACACTTTCCTTCTATCCAAATAACCAAAGTAGGCACTGGGAAGAAACTGACTTCAATGGAAAAATGGCATTCATCCAAGTCACAAGGAAATAAAATATGTGATTCATAATTTGTACACGTACAATGACCAGAATTATGAGAACAAGGGCTACAATTCGTTTAACTGGCACATATAAATTCCTAAGATTTTATTCTTTTGCCTTTCAGACTTCCAGGTTCCATATATGTATCCAAGTTGCTTGTCAGCCTTCAAGAAATAAATTCTTTGACATCCTGTGCACTTAGTCAGACAGAACACCTCTAAAATAGCAGAGATGTTAACTGGGTGACTTGGTCACTTTAAAAATGTTTCAAAATTTACTGGCAAAGGTCTTAAACTCAACTTTTCTACCTGCTTGACTGAAAGATATTTTAACTTGATTAACGTTTTTACTTATGAGTAGTAATATCCCTGTGTGAGGTTACGATTCAGGTGCCTGGCCTTAATGATGAACATGCTTGATTTAAACTCCAATTTATTGCCTCTCAAGTGAGAATCTGAAGAATCACTTAAGATCCTCCATTAATTCCTTCAGTTAGGGTTATTCCATGGTGTAGTCTGTGGAGTTCTATACAGAGATTTTTGTAAAAGTTTAATAAAACCTGAAACAAAGTTAGTAGCAGCACCCAAAAGAATTCAGCTGTCTGACGAACAGGGATTTCCCATGTCTTAGTTTGCCATCATCCAACAGACGCAGAACTCTCTGCTGCTGTGTTCTGTGGGTGTCTTTATCAGAAAGCTACAGGCTGAGGTAGAAAAAGGTCCTACTCCTTAGAAAAAAGAATGAAAATTTTGCTCTTGGATTCTTTCAAAAAACTATTAAAAAAACCCCTAAGCACGACAAAAGCTCATAAATCAAACAAATACAAGAAATCTTTAGAGCTTTTTAATTAAGTTGAACTTGTTATTCCATTAATTATCTTGACTTTGCAATCTCTATCTCAAATATGCTTAACATCTATTAGAGACCTTTGAGGAAGTGGTGAACTTGTTTTTACTGAGTTGGCTTCCTCAGACTGATGCATACTCCAATGCAGCTAGGTAATTTAACAGGCCTTTTCTACATTTGCATTCAGCACTGTTCTATCACTCACATATGATCTCACGTAAGTGAGATTTCAAAGGCTATTTGATGCAATTAATTCAATATTTAAACACATGAAAGTAGAAGATTCTATTTCTTTTGTCTTGTGTAAAGTCATACTTTGAATAATTTGTTATCATGTCTTACTTAATATTTTAAAAATGACTAAAACCAATTTTTTTTTCTGAAAGAAGGGTACTGTACAGGAAAATTACTTAATTTTCTTTGATACTGCATCAGTAAGACAATGTATTTTCCATTACTCGCCTTAGTTTTTGAAACATGTTGTATATTAAGTCTGCCTTTTACAATCTCTTTTAACAATCCAACTGTAATTTAAATACACCATGCTTCATGTCAGGTTTTTTTACATCACAAATATAGGAAGAAATCTTTAAATAATGTTTATTTGACTAGATTTTATGTTTGCAGTTTAAAGTCTTGCTTAGAGCAATTGACAATCAAATAATAAATTATTCTTCGTTAGTGAAAGCTATGCTGTTAGCAAGCAAGGTATTATTTTATATTTTTCCATTTCCTGACTCAGCAACTGTGGTGTCCTGTCTGGTGGTGAGACAGGCTTAAGAGATTTTCCAGAAATCTATTCAACAGTAATTTATTTTATTGCCAAAGTACAATGTAGTAACTATTTTTTTATGGATCAGAAACAGAAAGAAATAAATACTTTAACCTGCCTACAGGTGAAAAAACTCCTCTGGAATATTTCATTCCAGTGTGTCATTCCTTTTCCCTAAGTATCTTATTGTTTCCTACCTGCCAGTCTCTGAATGATGGTTAATTGGAAGAATTAGCCTCTGCCAATTTTATTTTTTTTTCAAAAATAGCAAATGAGCCAAAATTTCAGTATTTATAGAGGAGTCCTAAACATAAGGCTGTTGGAAGGAAGGCTTTTGAAGGAAACTCTCCATCTCTAGAAATGTGATGGTGAATATAAGAAAACCACAGAGAGTTTAAAGGAACCTCTCATTTTAAAAATAAAGGGCATTTCGTATTACTTATGAGTTCTTCAAAGAACTAGCAATGATAGGAAGATGGGCCTATAAGCTGTGGAATTCTTATGGGAGTTAGAAATGGGAATAAAATTCCAATCAAAATTTTGGAGCAGGAAATCTTCTTCCAAACTGCTGTAAAAGGCTCCATAAAATAAACACTCGTGGGAGTGCAGGCAATAATGTATTTTTTATTATAAAAATATTCTTTTTATAAGAATTGCTGGACTAACATCCTAGTTTCTATAATATTTATGCTTTTTAAATTCTGTATATTATGTCTTGGAGACATTGACTGAGAAGACTAAGCTAGTTTGTGTGTTTAAACAAAGGCTGCTGTGACTTTCTTTGGGTCCGAAATGACATATAAAACTGAAAAATGGTAGTTGAACATGACCACGTTTGTAAGTGGTTCTCCCTTGCAAGTGTTTAAATCTCAAGGGGATGAAGTGGCACAAGCATCAACACACACTACTTTCAGTGCAAGGGAACCCCATTTATGAGTGGAGCTGTCAGCCACAATCTTGCATTTTGGGTACCTGCAGGAAAGTGTCACCTCCTGTGTGCTCACTGGCACAAAGCTCTGCAGAAAGACATGACTGAAAACTTCTTGCTGGAACATCAGTGGGTCAGAAAAGCCTGTGCAGACATTCCTGTTGCCAGCAACTCTTGCCAGGCATGCACCAGTTTTTCCCCGAATGCAATAACTTTCACATCACATGTGCAGGTAATGTTAACCACCTGGTGAGCAATTTCAAAGAGCCAGTTGGTTCCCTCTCCATGTCTTTTCCCCCACTCCCCAATACTGCACTGCAGACCCTTTGACTTTTGTAATAATCTTCTAAACTGTTTTAAATGTTGTGCTGCTGTTTCCTCCATCTGTTCCTTGCTGACTATTGTCTGACTCTCTGTTCACCATATTGGCAATGGTGAAACTAGTGTCAAAAATGGCAAAAACATGTTATCTTATACTCCTGCAGAACTGTTTATCTTTCCCTTGTTTATCATTCTTTAAATTAGAAATTGAAATCCTTGCTCCATATGCAGCCAAATCTATCACCGGTCCTACTAATAAGGGGAAAAAAAGTAATAAGGGTGATATTTCAGTAAACATGGATTATGGCAGTGCTTTCCAAACCTGTTTTGGAGTTCATTCAGCAAAAAGGTTTAATTTTCCCAAGGGCTGATATCACAGTAGTCCAGAAGTATAATGCACAAATAACATAAATAAAACATGAAATTTCAAAGGCATATAAATACTATCAACTCTTCCTTTTGTGGAATAAGATTACAGAAGGCAAGATCAAAATCCCCTGAAACAATAATAACATGAGTGGAGAATTGTTCTGACTAGTCTTGGGTCAGAAAAAGGATATTCAGAACAGAATAAGAAAAATATGTAAATAAAATCTTTTGCTTTGGATAAGCTTTGGGTTAACATTTTTGCCAGTTTCAGGTTAAATCAGACAAGATTCTGATTTGGCTTTGGCTGAGGCAAAAATATTCTGAGCTCTTTTCAGGAGATTTTGGCAATCTTGCATATCCAAAATGAAAAAGAGATTATTACTTCCAAAATTCTTAAATGTCATCATTCCTGGGGAATCAAGTTTAAAAGAAAAAGCATTTTTTATGATTTTGAAATGGATTTCAACCAATTTAAAGAGAGGAATTCCACAATAATGATTTCTGTAAATGTAAAAATCAAAGAAAAAAAACATGCTTAAATAATAAACTGGTCTATTTCCAGGAAAGCTTTTCAGAATACTTTATTAAAATAGGACTATTGATGTTACAAGTATCTTACAGAAAATGAATGATGAGGTGAAATACCCTGTAATTCTTAAAATAGTTTTTAAAAATAACAAATTTGAAAAGCATGAAAATTGTGTTAATGAAAAAAGTTGATTTTATTTTCTTTGAATAGGTTCTAGAGAACTCTCAGATTTCTGCCATTCAGAATAGCAGAAATAACAGTTGGTTTGCTGGGGCTTCAGCCCTTCAGTTTCTTGGAATTTGACTTTGGCATACCTTATTTGTCTGGTTTTGATTGAGTATTTTTTTGTTTCTTACACCAACCATGATCAAGTATACTTCTAAGTGAGTAAGGTGGGACTGCTGGTTAGGAAATAAGTATGATTTTAATTCTAGGTATCAAAAAATCCACAACTTCTCATCACTCTTTCCTAAATCATTGGACAGCTTCCTGGAAATCTCAGTGCTGTTAATTCTCAGTGGCCTTAAGGAGAGTCAGTGGCCATTTAATCATTCTTTCTTCATTAGGAACTGTATTTTTTTTTCCTCTCCTGGTGAATTTCCACCAGCATCAAGAGTTTTTCCTTCACTCAGTTGTTCCAATCCAAGCAAATTCTTGCTTCCCATAGCACTCAAGTGTGAACTATTCCCTATGATCAACAATCAGTTGCTGATTGTTATAGCTTGTGTTGCCTGGGTGGGACTATTCCCCTTTTACCACCAGCTTTTGACCTGCAAAATAGTAATAACAAGAGATATTCCTCAGGCACATACTCAGAGGAAATGCAAAAAGAATTTGCCTGCCAAGGGTCTTTTGCTCTAATCAGGCAGACAACAGATTTTCAAAAACAGAAGTAAAAACACCAGTGTATATGGGAAAATAATAAATTAGAGTATAATGGCTCCATCCAATCAATAATCACTTAACTTGATGAGATCATAGTATTTTTTAAAAAAACAATGCTAGAAATATGATGAGTGCTCAACTTTGTGTCAATTCCAATTTGGGCACCTAGGAAATAAAACAATGAATTTGTCAGGAACTAGCTAGATTACACTAATATACCTTTCTCCCAAAACCAATAATCCTTTTGCATATAGGAGAAGCAATTAAAACAATATTTAACTGTGAGAAGCCTTTTGACAGAAGCTAGTTGCTGAATAAGCACTGGAAACCTGATTAAAATAAAGCCCAACATCTCTTATGCAAGTGCATAAATTGAGAGGGGAGGATGTGCTTTTAAAAATACACATTAGACTTGAATCTGGAAGAATCTCCTTTACTATTGGTCCATACTTTCCAGTTTTGACTTGGAGATGGAATTGGAAGTAATTACCCAATATGCAGTTATAATTGCATTAGAAAATCAAACTCCCATTAAGAGTAAAGTAACATTTGGATAACCATTTCTGGAGTGAATTTTTTGATTTTTTTATTCAAGCTGCAAGTCTAACAAAAAAAAATGTATGGAAACACACCCTAGTAACAGTAATCAATGATGTATGTAAAGGTAGAGGCATGCAGTTTAAGAAAGGTGTGGGCCATTGAAAGGATGTTGAGTAGAAGAACAATGAGAATAATCAGAGCCTGGAAATGGTCATGCTTAAGGACTAGTTGCAGAAATTAGAATAATTTACACAGGAGCAGACTGAGGGGATGGAGATCTGATGATACCCTTAGAAACTTTAAAAGTTGTTAACCAAGAGAGAGAAATAAAATCTTCTCCACAGACACTATGAAATGAAGAGAGGCCCTGAATTTAAATTGCTCTGAGGAATGTGTAAATTAGCAGGAAGAAAACACCTTTCCCCTCAGAGAAATATTAAAGAAATAATCTTGTTTGATCATCAAACCAATGATGTTCTATCCAGAAACTCCAGTCATCATTACTGAGCTTCTTAGGAACAGATCAATAAGTACTTGCCAGGAGTGCAATGAGTGAAACTGGTCTTGCTTGCATTGGGTGGAAACACTCTTTAACACTCCTCTTTTGTCTCCATCATTCTTCTAAATGATTGACATAATCCAGCCTACCCATATAACTGTAGCATTTTTCAATTGGGGTAGTCTTTGTCTGGAATAGAAGGGGTTTGGTTTTGGTACCACCGAGACACATGTAGTAGTTTGACATTGTTGATAAATATGGTCAGCTCTCCCTCTAGTGGCATCACTCAGTTGGGATTTACTTAGTGGAAAGAGGTTTTTCTCCTCAGGCCAGTGAAGCCTGATGCCTACAGGAACAGGGAATCCAGGGACAGATGTGCTGTAACCTCATATGTTAGGTTAAACCTCATGTTTAGCCTTTCCCACCAAAACTCATGTTGTCCTTTTTACGACTGCTGTGATCCCACTTAAAGACTCATTTTTGACTCCTGGTCAAGGCAGGCAACGTAAAGGGAGCAGCTTTATGGAGAGAACTTCCTAAGTCCAAGTTCCCATTAGCCCTGGTAACAACAAATATGATCTAAAATTTTCTATCCCTGTCTTTTTAATTTTAAAAACATGATGTACCTAAATCTTCAGTAGATTTCTAAGGAGTAGGCAGAGATTTTGAAGGGGAGGTGAACTGGCTTTTTGAAAGCCAAGCCACAATATGGCTGCTCAGAATCAAGGGGAATTGAAGATTATTTACAGACCCTCCAATTAGTTTGCAAGTTGATATTAGGGATTAAAATGTTTTGACAAGGTGCTTAGTTCAGCTTTCCACCCACATTTGCAGTGGCAACCCTAGATGTTTTGCCAACTTTAAGGAATTGTACTCAGTACATGGGTTTTGATTAGGATAAATGTGAAACTTGTCTGTGTTTGACTGGTGGTACTGATTCAGCATTTGTCTTGTGGTTTTCTTGGTACTTTTATTCAGAAAATTTCATACATGTCAAACCAAACCATAAAAGAAACTTGATCCCGTTTATCCAGTGTTTTCCTTTGAAACAAGTTACAAGCAAATTAATCTGTGGAAACATTGTACCCTCATGGAGAATTGTGCAGTTCAGAAACTCTCCTGCTGCCAAGTTAATTTTTTTATTGTGAAAATGTAGAATTTTCATGACAATGTATTTGTTGTATTGCTCCACAATTATTTTTTCTCTCTGAACAGCAAAACTGCTCTATTCTAAACTAAATTTTGTGTGCTTCTGTCTCTATTTGACCATAACACATAAAAAAACTTGGAGTGTAAAGAAGCTCAAAATAGAAGATGAAGGCTTTTTATAACTGGGTGATTGTATAGCTCAGACACTACTGCGCTTCTCAAGGAAGTTGAGGATTTCAACTTTTCTACTTTTCAAAGTTTTCATGGAGAATACCATTCCAATTTAGTAAGTTTTTGGTGCTTTTACTGTTCATTAGTGTAATATCTAAGGAAGGTGATATGTACATATATAAAGTCAAAGCCTTTAAATATGTCTATATTTGACTTATATTAAAAGCACAGAAATTGTGTCTTAATACCGGTATTTTAAATAAGGAATCACAATAAAATTTAATGTAAATATTTTAGGTATTTTGTATTGTATTGCTGAGTTTTATCCTTTGGAATGAATTATTTTCTTCAAATTCACCCTAAGGAATTAATAATAAGTCATTTCAGGAGGTAAAACTGACCATCCCTGCACCATAAAAAAAAAATAAAAAACAAACAAACAAACAAACAAACAAACAAACAAAACCAAAAAAAACCAAAACAAAACCCAAAGCCAAAACCAAACAACAAAAAAAAACCCCCAGAGCTCTCAGACCAGCTACCGGCTTCTAAATGCTTATGAATTTAGAAATTGAACTCTGTTAAGGTCATGACAGCAGTAGTTGTGTTTTCTCACTGCTGAACCTCATATTTTAGTTCCAGCCAAAGCCACAGCCCCTTTTTCACAGAAGTGAGAATCCCTTAGTTCCATCCCCCCGGTGATGAAGTGAGTGCTATAGAACAGCAACCTAGACACCCCCACACAGCTCCAGGTTCCACCCTTATCCCACCAGTGGCTGAAAACTAGGACAATTATATTTCCAAACTGACGTGAAAGGAAAATGTTACAGCCCACAGATTGTTTCATAGCTCTGTTATATCATAAATAATGATTAAAAATCCTAACTTAGTAAATAATGTTTAGAAGATGAAGCAGAAAGATCTATTTTGTAGGCTCTGAAATAATCTATAGGAAGGTTATTTCTGATTAAAGTTGATAATTATAAATAAAGTTGCAAATGAATGCTGAATGGGAGAATATATAAAATGTTACTTTTTTGTGGCTGATTGTATTAGTCATGCAGACTATAAATTACTGATGATTAATGTTCACTTGCTACGAATAAAATATAACAGCATTTTAGCATCACTTGTTCATTTTATCATCACATCTTCTATTAGAAACGTGGAAACATCCTTCTTTATTCTCCAAAAATACTTTTAACACACTTCAAATTTAATTTTAAAGGATTTCTAACTGCTCCATGATGATATTGTATCTTTCAGTAATTACAGCGAAACATGCTAAATGAATGAGGATGAAATAACAATATCTCCATTGTGTCAACAAAATAAATCCATATCTCAGCAGGTGGCAGTTTGATATGCATTTTGTTCACATTAATATTTGATGAGGAGGTTGTACATGAAAGGTGAATTTCAGATCTATTGAGAAGGGGCAAAATGTCAGAACTGTACATAGGCCTTTAGTGAATTGTGCCATAGAAAATGCCTTAATTCATAAGTAGGGGGAAAATATGTGGAGTGTTCAGTTCTGCTTATGTTTTTCTATGTTTATTTTCTACTATTTAACAAACCTTTCTAGTTGTGTCTTTCTTGTTTAAAATGCATTTTCAACGATAACATGAAAGTCTCAGATATCAATTTCTAGACTTCGTGACCCCAGTATTAAGCTTTAAAATATAACTTAAAGTTTCAACAAATGAAGAGCAAAACTACTGAAACTTCTTTTTTCCTAGTTCCATAACTATGGCCTTTATGAGATGGGAATTCTGCTAACCTCAGCAGTCTGAAAGCTGTATGTCTAAGCCATATATCATGTACTTATGGTATGTAGAAGTAAGGAAATATTTACCGTGAGAGAATTTAGATTTTTCCTATGATAGAATAAATCAGACATAAATCTAATTCAAATTTATATTCCTAGCAAATTCTAATAAATGAATTTAGGTGTATTAGGACACAGCTTGGAGACCCTGGGACACTCTCGTTGTGACACTCAGATCTTTCTGATGAATGTGAAGGAGATTTCAGTGTCACTAAGGGCCACTAGAAGACACTTTTGCTTGGCTTGTCAATTGTGGAGCACACCCTATGACTTTGCCTGGGTCACACAGGGTATGCTGTCGGATGGAGTGGAGACCACTTGTGCCACAGGCCTGTTTTAAAGATCCTCCACAGCCTTGGATGAAGAACAAACTGTATTTTCTGGCCTGAAAAATGGTAGTTTGTCCAAATCAGGTTAAAGTCTAAGTACATCTACAAACACTCATTTACAATAGCTAAAAGAGGCAACACAGTTACAAATGTTTGTACCATTGCAGGGTCATGCAGGTGGTATCCAAGCAATCTGTATAGTTTGCTTGTACCAAGTGGAATATTTTTTTATCTTCTCGTCCATTGCTTTCCCTTTGGCCCAGCAATGCTCAGGGTATCTGCATTCCTCCTTCCTCTGGGAGGATATCCTAGCTTTTACACCCAGTCTCCCTCTCAAGGCTTCTAGACAGTATTGTTACTGATCCCTGCAGCTTACATAGGAGGTACGTTTTCTGCTGCAGTAACAATCATTTTCTTGGCTAGTAAACAAAATTTTTCTTCTCTTTTTTTATTAGATGACTATGTGATATTCCTCACAGAAGAAAGCAGATTTCACTGTACCTTATAAAATAATATCACTGTGTACCTGTATAACAGAACCAGCCAACTAATTGCTTTGAAGTTCCCTGCCCTTTTCTATCTAGTCCAATAAACTATAAGATAAAGGCAGGAAGAAATTGCTATCTTCAATTTGTTCAAACCATATTCTTTTTCAGTGTGTTCTGTGGTGGCTTATAACCCTGCTTTTCTCTATTTTCAGCATGCAAAATAGTAAAAGCTAACAAAAGAGCCTTCACTACAGACTTTTCATGTCTTTTCCATGTGCACTTTTTTCATGTGCACGTTTTTCACAAACATATAAGGAATTTGTAGGAAAAGATAGTGCCTGCCTGCTCTGCCACCAAAAAAAGACTCTCAAGAAAAGTGGACTGATTGTATACATTAAAATAAATGTTTTCCATTTTAGAGATGTCATGTTTAGAACTAGAACTTCACCCTCATTGAGCTTACAGATACTGTGAAAAATATCTATGGTAGGCAGTGGCAAGATGCTTGATGACCATTGTTTGTGGCTCTTAAACAGCAGATGGATATGTAAAAGCAGTGAGAGAGTGGGTCCTCAGGTTTTGCATACAGGCAAAACATTTTAATGAAAACATTTTCATGGAAAGGAATCCTGCGTGCTCAGAGTGAAATGACTTGTGGAGCTAGACGTTAAATCTTCCTAATCCACTTTCTGCAAGGTATGAATTCAGCTGTAAAATATTTCTAACCCTTGATTTACTATTCTTACAGCTAAGAGCATTTCTGCAAAAAGTACATATGAGAGAGTTTTAAGAAAAACTGCATTCAGAAGAAAATAACTGTGCATTATTGCAGGGCAAACCAACAAACTAGACAATTGAAAATGGAGTTTCCTCAAAATAAATAAATATTCTGTGTTTATGTGAAAAACATGGTATGTGTCCTCCCCCTTTGTCTCCTCATGAGAATCCTGATAGGTAACTGTGGCCAACTGTGATATTTGAACAACTGAAAAGTAAATCATATGAGAATGGAAACAGTGTTTTATGTTATACATTCGCAGCAGAAAAAATTATGAATATGAATTTTTGCCATCAGCTCAAGCTCTGCACTAAACTCTAGTACCTTCTTCATAGTACAATTTACTGATCCACAGCAGGTGTAATACTGAAAAACAAAGACCTGTAAAAAGAAACATTTTGCAAATCTTCTTATCATTTTGTTTCATTTTTGTTTGAAAATTATAAAGTTAAATGCTGATCCCATTTTGTTATTAGTTATAAATGATGCAAATGTACAGAAAAATCTGAAAACATGGCAATTATTACATAGTTACTCTAATTCATTAAAATGTCCTTCATCTATGTGTTTGCAACTACAAAATAATACTGGATTTTCTCCTTAGAAATAATTAAAAGGAAATTCAGTGCTTCTACTTAAACTGTTTCTGACATCAATGGACATACTTTTACACTGATTCAAAAGGGATGAACTCACAAAGGAGTCTACTAAGAAGAGTTTACACCTGGCACGGCTGTGTATGAACTCTCCTCACTTGGGTATTTTGTATGAAGATATTCCACGTGTTGTGATGCATAGTCTCCAATAATAGAACTTTGCACTAATTCCTTAGCTGGGGAAATATGAATTAGCAGTCTGTTGAAGGCCTACTAGCAGTTCATGGAAATGATGACTGTTCTATTCAGACAAGGCTGCTTATATTATAGGTTAGTTGCTCCTCTTTTTTTAATTCTTTTTATTCTTGTAGTCTCTGTATGAAGAGTGTGTTCATTGTGATTTCTGTGGGGCTCGTACTCCCTGCAATATTTTGATTCATTACTATGGAAGCAGTTAGGTCACAAGCACACATTTATGAATTTGAAAGGAATAATTTGCCTCACTAAGAAAATGGAAATCCAAATCTAATGCTTTGTATACAGCCAAAGGCAGTAGCTAAATAAAAGCAGATCTGCATTTACTTTTAAGCATGACATTTTGTGAAATAAATCTGTGTATTATACACATATAAGATTTTCTTCATCCCAATGTTTTCTTACAGTATGGCAATAAAAACTTTTGGATACTGCAACTGGGCTTTTAATCAAATGCTGGGAGAAAGCAGGAAGTCATCCTCTGAAGAAGCTAAGCCAATGTAGGCCATATCAGCCAGTTATAGATTACTGGAATATAAATTAAATTCCACTGGGAATGAAATACCTGTGGAGTTGCATGATTAATTAAAACCCACTCTTATTTTTGATCCTTTGAAAATACACTTTTCCATAGGCACCTAGGTTGTGACCAGGAGAATTCCCCTATTATGAAATGTTCTGGTGTAGTGTGATTTCAATTTGTGTGCTGAAGTTGTTCATTTTAAGAAGATTTAACAAGATTAATGTCACTTAGATGTATTTAAGTATTAAGAGAAGTATTTAATTGTTGAGAATGAACAGGATTTTTAAGTTTCACAGCTAAGAAGTTCCCATAGAGAAGACACATGGGGTTCAGAACTTTAGCATATGTTATTGTCTTGTCATTGAAACAGAGTCCAGTCCAATGCATTGAATTAGGAGATGACGCTGCAAATCTTCTCATCCTTAGTGGGCAATTAAACATTGTTCTTATGAAGAGGTAAATGTGCTGTTAAGCCATTTTTAAGTGGCTCAGGATAAAAGGGTTGAAAATTCTAGTGTTTTATGTAATCATCTTACAGAGGAGGATTACATTTTGATTTTCCATGATCCTTCCACTGTTTCAGGAGAAACCATCACCTTCCCATGTGTATACTTCAAGTACTTCACCTTTTCATCAGGCCCATGAAAATGAAAGACACAATTTTAGAAGAATTTAGAGTAAAAAAAAAAACCCTTCACTTAGAAACTGTTATTTTCATTTTCTTTAAATTTCCATCTGGGACTTTTTTATATAGTTTTAATATTTTTTTCCCTTTGCACAATAATCTTTATACTGCCTGTATGACCTGGTCAGTTCATACAGTCAATCATAAATTATTTCCTTATATTTAAATGGTGTATTTAATTTATTCTACTGTGGAAGCCATTAAGGAGTGTCTTGCTTCCAAAAAGCCTAAGGAATTAATAATAATAATAATAATAATAATAATAATAATGTTTTGTAGACTAAAAGAACTGTGATTAACTTCCAGTTTTGTATAACTCTGAAGTGATTTTCATCAACAAAAAAAAAGCTTTAATTTCCTTTTGAAGAACCTCTGTTTTGTCCAGAACTTAATATGTAAAGTGATTTTGTGTGGGGAAAGTTCTCTCTTTTAAAGAGGTCTTTTTTTTTTTTTTTTTTTTTTTTTTTTTTTTTTTTTTTTTTTTGAGATTTTGTCTATAGAAGACTCTCTCCATCCATAATGCAGAAGGTTTTTCCTTCCTCTCATTCTACCCCACCAAATTAAAAACTTAGTGATGTCTGCATATAGAAGAGGTTACAGGACTTAAAAATGGTAGATCTGCTTGCCGTTGCAGATAATTGTCAGGCCTTTCCAAAACTCAAATGTATAATGAATAACCTGAAATGTTGAAATAGCCTGTATCCTGTATATTATTGATGGCAGCACAAGAATACAGTAGGTGGAAATAATCCTGTTTTTAATGGTGCTTGCTTACTGAAGCTCTATATACCAGCTCTTGAATGCTTGTGACCCCAAACATTATTCCAGACCACAGTTCCCTCTGTAACACCAGCAGTGCCAGTGTTTAACAGAGCACAGTGTTAATAATGCCAAGGTGATGAGTTTGATCACTGTGGGGGCCATTCATTTAGGAATCAGACCCAATGATCTCTGTGGGTCCCTTCCAACTCAGAATATTCTGTAAATAGGAAGGCTGATGCTGGGAGTAAGGTGCCCTTGCTGTTTTTCATAGCTGCCCCAAAGAGCTTATGCTGGCCCACAAGCACTGCACAATTTTGTCAGAGGCCATTTAAAAAAAACATTCAGAGAAAATGAGCCTACAGCACCCTGTATAACTGATGGCTAATGACTCAAGTTCCTAAGTACACTAAATAGATCTAAATATGCTGTGAGCATTCAAAGAGGAATTACCAAACATGGGTGAGGTATCCCCCATCCCTTGCTAGAGAGATAAAGAGTTCAACTCTTCATTTCAGAAGCACTCAATCCAGTAGATACAGGTTGTAAGTATTCATTCATGTATTTATTTATTCAGTCTTGTTGCTTTTTTTCTCATTAGTTGTTGGCCCTCATTAGAAATAGAGGTTGACTTTACTCAATATGACTTATTTCCATTAAGTTTCAGCCCTAAGCATTCTACTGTTCAAATGCATGCTCTATGCATCAGTATGGTAATGCCTCCACAACCTAATGTCATTCTTTATTGTGTGTATCCAAATGCTGGAGTGACAGAAACAAATAGGAAGAAATATTACAGCGAATGAGGTTTTGATGGAGGAAGAAATGAGTTGGAAATGTGCCAGGCACACTTTGTCAGCTCTAACAGTCATCTTGAAAGATTCAGAAACCCACAAATCCCACCCTACAAAGCAGGAACTGAGTGAAATGGTATTAGTACTACTTATGATGTAAGAGTCCAGGGAACAAAAGACAGATCTCCAGTAATGCTGTACTGAAAAAAGGAAATAAGTGCCCCATGGAGTACTCTGTCTGAGAAATCGACAAATTTTAAATGTACAGCAGAAATACTGGAAAATTCTATGATTAGTCCCACATAAACTGTTGCTGCAATATGTTGTTCGTTATTTAGAAAGTCCTATGATGTTCTTAATAGAGACATAAAAAATTAGTACTCAGTGTATAAACATTATGATTCTGATTTCTTAACAGACAGAGGGAAATGCAGAATTCCTTAATTTTAAAAGTAAACACGTATTAGAGTAATATGACTTATGCATATCTGTCAGCTAGCCCTTAGCTTCATTCTGCCTTAAAATCAAGAAAATATAAGACCATTTCTTTTCTCTTTAGTGTTTTTAATATTTCAAATATTTCCAAATTATGACTTTTCCTGGTTAATTTTCAAATAATTTTTTAATTTTATTTTCCATGTTTCTTTTGGATTACTGATGATTATGTAGCCTTTAGTTTCATTAAACTCTGTTCTCAATGAGTCTACTCTCTTTAGTAAATTATATTTCTTCCAACCGTGCTATACATTAAACATCTTAAGAAATCTTCCCGGAAAACTTCTAAAGTTTTTAACAGTACACAATGTCCCATAAAGTTAACCTTAAGTAATATTTTTAAGAGTGGATAGACTTCATGCTAGTTCTATTTTCAACTCTTCTGGTTTACTCCAAGCTTTTTCTGATCACAGTGATCCTTGAACTGACATCAATAATTTGCAAAGTGTAGAAGAAATTAGAATTCAGTTCTCAAAACAGCAGCAGATTAGTTGCTTATTTTTATCTCTACCCCAAAACAGGAACCTCAGAGCATTTGGTTATTAAACTAAACTAAGGAACTCTGTGATATTTCACTAAGGGAAACAATTCAGAGTAACAAGAATTTGTGTCTTAGAGAAGAAAATATGTATCTTTATAGTTCATTCCACATACAACTCAGATAAATATGCCATAGATTAGCAAAATAACAGCTCACAAGGGCCAGGACCTCCACTGACTCAACAGGCAAGCAAAAAATTTATCAGAACAAAAGTGGCACAAAACTGTGCTTTTTTTACTCTGATAAATCTGTACTTTATTGGGAAAATGGCCTTCTTTCTTGGTGTAATAGGAAAAGGAAATATGAGGGGCATCTGTCCTCTATTTAGGTAATATCTGAAAATGTAGCTCTAAGTAAAGTTATTTGGTTGTGAGGGGAAAGGGGTGGACAAGCACATATTTAATATCCCTGTTATTCTGTCTACTTTATGGTCTCGCAGAAGCACAGGTAGAGGCACTGGGGTTTTGTAACCCTGTTTGGCTGCAGAGCTGAGGTAAGAGCTGAACCACCAGCCTTTGAGGAGGTAGAGTGGAGGTCAAATATGAGGAGATTAACTCAAAGTGCATACATGAAAAGGAAGAAGGTGTATGGATACTTCTCCCTTTCACATGTTTTAGTAGTCTGACAGCATAGTCTGCTGCAGTGTTGCTGTGGGATAAGTAAGCAAAAGGATTAATTCGTCCTTGCAAAGCATGCAGTAATAAAAAAAGATTGTGAAGAGGCTTTTGGGATAATTTTAGTCACAAGAAATAGAATATTTTATCTCCTCTAGTAAATTTTATTTTTAATTTAATAGCTTTTAATGGACTAAATTGAATTTTAAAAGTCTAATTAATTTACTAATTAGTACTATGGAGGGCTAGATAAATGAAATTGAAGATTCAGAAAGTTTTGTCATTTATTTGACCTTTCCATTACTACAATTCCATGAAGTATTGGCAGTTTCCCTCAAAAAGGCAAACAATATCCCTGTAAGAAAGGGAAGAACTTCTATATGGTTAGTGCTACCAAGGTGTGCTGTGGTGCTCCAGACAGAAAATATAATAATACATATATAATTCCAACTATGAGTCTAGTTTTGTAGTTCTGGGCTGCCATTTTGAAACTGGTGAAGATGAAACAAAGACCCCTTGTCCAAAACCATTCTGTTGTTTCCTGGGCTATGTGGAGTGTTTTCTCATGAGCAAGAAAAGGAATTTATACCAATGTATTTCTCCTATTCTCTTCTCTCTTGAAGCAAAGGACTTGACAGTTTCTGGTTCAGATCCTGGTTTGATTGTTTGGCAAAATCTGAAAGACTTTAAAGAACTCTGGAGGATACTGCCCTGTGATCACAGGGTGCCTTTTATAAGCTGATGTAGCTTCCTACACCATTTTTTTTTCAAGAGACTGGAAAGAATGATCATATTTAATTCTTCAGTTATGATAGACTACTTCTTTTGGGACTTTTGAGACAGAGTTTTGGAGTAGCTGTAGCAGGCTGGAGAGTCTGTCACATTTTTCTTTATTTTATGACATCTCAGGTAGAGTGGGTAAGAATCCCATCTGAGAAAGAACCACTTCCTCCCAGAATAGCATTTCACTTCCTTCTCTCTCCAACCCCCACAAAAACTTAGAACATTTCAGAAGCTGTCAGTTACTTTCACAGAAATGTTTTAGTTCACCACAATAAAATTGACAGAAACATCAGGAGATCAGAAAAAATAATGCAGGCATATCTTTTTGTTTATCACACAGCTTTGAAATATGAGCTTTTCCTAAGCAAATTAGGAGAGATTTTAATAAAATTTGTATATGTGTGGTTTGCGTTGATCAATGAATTCACTTTTGAACTCAAAGCTTAATCTCTGCATCTTGTATTCATCTTTATATGAGCATGCACCTCAGTTGCACATTTTTACTATTATTTACTAATTATTACTATTATTATGAGTAATTTTTTGTTCCTCACCTTAAGAAAACTGCTATGAGTACAGGCTGCCTATTTTACAAAAAAACCAAAAAACCAACCAACCAACCAACCAAACAAACAAACCCCAAAACCCACAAAAAAACCCCCAACAAAACAAAACAAAAACCAAAAGCCAATAAAACGTCTGTTTAATTCCATTTCAGGAGATATGTGATTTATAAGCCAATACCTGGGGTTTAAATTTTTATCTTTATACCGGTAATTCTTGTTTTCTGCCATGTCCTGTCTAAGAAAAATCTGTGACTGATTTACATTTATTCTTATTTCCTCAGTTTTAGCTTTCATTACTGTGTGAACATGCTTTTATTTCTCTATAATACTTAGTCCATTGCTTTTTTTCTCACTATAATACTTATTCCTCTGCTTTTTACTCAGTCTTCCATTTTACTCTTTTATTATTGCTTGGTATTTTATGTTCATCTATTCCTGTAGCCGCTATCACATTGAAGTGTCCCTTAAGGAACTTTGACTTTAATACAGATTTTAATTTAGAGTTCCACCCTCTCTTTTTTCAGTGGCTTCTAAGACACCAATTATGTGATTATCAGCACACTGTGTTCATTATGCAGTGAGGCCTGTTACTGTTGCTCCTATTTATCACTTCAGGACAGTCACTATTGCATGTGACATGGTGTAATCAGAGTGATCTATGCCAACGTTTATACCCACAGTATAAATCCACAGAGAGCTGGGAATTTTGGTGGGTGAAGTTTGGAAGAGACATTACCTGACTCGTTTCCTTCTGTCAGTAATGTGAATATGTGTTTTCCTGTCAGTCTTTCCCAGCAGCATGACTCAGAACACTGAGTTTTCCCCCACAGTTATTTCCACTGGATGTTGTGTCAGTGACCCTTTGCTCACAGCCAGCACTACACCAGGACTTTAATCACAGTTTTTCAACAAGGCTTGTGGAAGAAAACACTGAACACTTAATCAGCAATCATCAATGCAAAACTCTTCATGCAAGTAACCTAGAAAGCAAATAGGTATTTTGGTTATTATATAAATGAATATTTCCTAATTGTTGATTGCCATAAATTTTATTGTATATTTAGTCTGTTTTCCAAACCTCGTAATTAATGGATCTCAGCAAGTTCATTTCACAGTGGCCCATTCTGGTTGAAGCTTCCAAAATGTTCCTGTTATGTTATCTTACAGGTTCATCTTCCATTCCAAGAGCCTCAGTGCTGAAGACTGGAAAGTTTGACCAGTTTTCTCCCCCCAGTTGCATTCAAGAGTGTGCATTTGACACAAGAGTGTTGCATTAATTAATTGGGCTGTTCCTTTGGCAGGATTGCCCCTCTAGTTTTAGCTAGTCCCCCTCCTCCCATTACTGCAGATATTAAATCCCTTTTAACACTTTCCTGTCTGTGATTAAATTAGAAAACTTCAGATTAAAAGCCTTTTCTAACTTTTGGCATTTTTTGGTAGCTGAAACTTTTTTTGCATTTTCCAGCTAATTAACAGAATGATCATGGTATAATGGGAGATATTTATGCTAAGTTGTGCTTGTGGGATAATATATGGCTTTATCTAAAATACTATGTAAAGTCTCTAACTTATCCCTTAAATTGTGATATGTTTAATTTGTGTTTCAGATAAGCATGTACATAGATGTTTGCCTGAGGTAACTCCAAACCCCAAGTTTCTGGTAGACTAGAGCTTTTACCAAAACAGGGGAAGCTATAAAACTATTTTTAATGAGTTATTTTTACTTTTCATTTCATTGAAAATATACTCAGAAGACCTGATGAGGGTTATGTTTGGTCCTGCAACATCACCTAAGTATTTGTGGTCCTTCAATTATTTTAGAAATTAAAAATTCTTTTCCATATTTTATGTGTAAGGAAACACGATAAATGAAAACATCTCAGGGTAAGAACAAGAGAAATCCAAAACCTTTTAAATTTACTATCTTGTTCTGAGATTTGTTCCAACATGCCCCTCAGTGAAAAACATTTTTTTTCTCTCTTTATGTGTAAAACGTATGCAGAGTCTATGTTCAATAGTACTAATAAGAAACTAAATAATAGTTAGAGGCCTTGATGGAGGAGGAAGTAACACAGAAATACAGACCTCACTCTTCCAGTTCTGTTTTTTCATAGATGTCACTAGCGGGAAAGCAAATCTAATTGTAATTCCTCCATGACAATTTGCATTATTTGTATAAGGAGGGTGCTTAAGATTCATAAAGTCAAAGTGCTGAAATTTGTTCCTGGGCACTTTCAACACAGAAGTTTTCTTGTTAGGGAAAGTGGAAGTCATCACTCACTCAATCATCCACACCACCTGAGACTTTAAAAAACAGGTGGGCCACCATGGTGGGCAGCTCCACTGAGCTGGTAGATGTCATGTGTTGGCTTCAGACACACACACACACACACACTAAGGCAAATGTTTTCCCTTCTGGCTCGACCCTACTTTTCCCTGAGCTGAACCTCAGGCAATATTTAGCTAATTAATTTGTAGAATACAGTGACAAAATACATTCCAACAGAGCGCCTCCAGAGAGGGAACCAGAAGAAAGAAATGGGGCATTTAAAATCTTACAGTCTAAGTTTCCTGCCCCTCATGTGACAGCTTAGTCCAAAGATTAAGTTAGGAACTGAAGTCTTCATGTTCTTTGTTGGGTCTCTCCACTGTCTCTAGGCAGGCTGTTGGTTCTCTTATCTCCCAGGTTGCAGTTTCAACCTTCCTTGCTTCCCTATCTTCCAATATGAACCAGATCTGGAACCTTCTCAAGCAGGTGAAAATTCAGCATATCTGGGTGAAAGTTCACATCTTGTGGCCCAAAGCTTCAGCATATCTCACTACATTATGCAAAGCAAGCAATTTCCTTTCTTTCTTTACATTTCTGCAAAGGGAAATTCTTCGCATTGATCCTATTCCTTTCTCCATTGACAGCATTGTCAATGAAGAAAGTCTTACTGACACAGATTCAATGCTAAACTGTAACAAGTAAGTCACTTCTAAATCCTTCTGAGCATATGCAGACATTATAGAATTTGGTTTTGGTCTTATTTCCTGAATACAATGCTGCGTTAGACTAGTTTTAGTCATGACTTTGTAAAAAAAAATAGTCTGATAAAGGCAATTCTAGTTAGTGTTGTATGAATAAGGATGTATGAATCTTTTCTTTTTTCTCCCCTTCTTTTTCTTCTTATATGATATGCTGCACTGGTGTTTAAGTTCTAGTGTAAGCCAGTTTGGGCATAAACAGAATTACCCAGAGGAGAATGTGTGAGGCATGAATTTTGTGCTAGTTGCTGTGGGCAGGCATGGGCACTGAATACAGGGCAGGTGAAAGCAATCCATAGTTCTTAAGTCTACAACTTAAAAAAATGCACTCAACATATGCATAACAGCATTTGAAATCCACAGTTTATTAACTTTTTTCTCTGAAGAGCATAAAATAATCAAGGTGGGCCAGACAGAAAAAGACAGTGGGAGAAAGTTCTGAAGACCAGAAACCAAGAGCATTTTCTGAAGGAAGATTTATATCTTGCAGAAGCTAACTATAAAATCAATTATTAACTGAACTATTAAAATGTTAATTTCTACAACACATTCAATATTGACTTTAAGATAATATCAAGGAGACATTTGCATGCGGCTTTCAGACTTCAAAGTCCATTTTTAAGGCCATTTACAAGGATATTATCCCAAATAGATGTCATGAATATTTCCTGGAGTATTTCAATAAAATCATATTATCAAAAATAATTTAGCTTAGGAAAAAACCTTTAATCTCATAGAATCCAACAGAAAACCAGTTTTTAATTAGGTAATACAAGTTTACTGGTGTTGCCTCTTCTTTCTGAAGATGTACTCCCCAAAGGCTACAGTTATTTGGGAGAAAATTCTTAGGCACTGCACTGAGGTATCGGAGTATTTTGCAGGGCCAAAGGACTGGAAGTAAACAATAAAGATCGCAAGGAGGAAGTAAATGCAAAGTAACCTGCAGGCAGTAAGTAAATCTGTGTACACTGTAGTGGAAGTTTTGAATACGAGTCCATGAGAAAAGAAGAAGCTGCTGCTGAGGATAAAGTTGGTCACATGAGCTCAAAGTTTGTGGAAACTTGTGTGTCTGTGTAAGGGTCAGGTTTTAAGATCAGAGTTCTTCAAAAGTTTGTCATTATAAGCTTCCCTTTTGCATAGTGTCACCGTGTCCTTGGAGCTGTTTTCCTAACTTCTAACAAGTAAGAGTATTTTTTTTCTATTTAAAGGAAAATAAATTTTATGTGAAATGATGGTTTTATAGGTGTTTAAAAGAAGGCAAGAGCTGAGGAAAATACTAAAGAAAGAAGAGTAAAAGTTAATGTGAAACAGAACTAGCTGCTGATTTTATAATTACAGGATAGAAACTTTAACACTGTCTTTGGGTTTTGTAGGTAATTGAAATGAAAAGGTGTTATGTAGATCCAGATAGGAAATTTTACGTTTTCAAAATGAATGGTTTTTCTTAGATGATAAAACATGAACACATGACCTGTGGTTCTGGAGTGGCAACTTCCCCTTTGGCTATCAATGAAGGAAAGCTGTACTTGTTTTCATTTTTAAGCTTGATGGGTAACAGCAGAAACCTTTCTCTTTTCAAAAGCAAAACTAATGTCTTTGTCTTTTGTCAATATGCTGTAGTCCCACATGAATATTTGTGAACACCTCAGGTGGGTGGGTTGACCCTGCATCCCATTCTCTATTTCTTTCAAATAGTTTTCAAAATTAGAAAGATTTTTCTCACACTCAAAGTATAATTTCCATTTGTAGATACCTTCAGAAAAATGCCCAGAATGTCTCTCAGAGAAAACTATCCTATTGTCAAATCCTTTGTCATAAAGGGTATTTGTAGATTGTGCCCTCCTAGAATTTTAATCCCTTCAGTGGAGTTATCAAATTTTTTTTAATATATAATAACAGGAAAATTATTTGAGCTATTAAGTTCACTGGTGTTTTCACATGTACAAAACACAAGGATGATGACTTTTCCTACGAATGACTTAGATGCTTGCCTTAGAAATAGTTTTTTAATACTTCTACAAGAATGTGTCAAAAAAAATTACCATTTTATGACTTGTTGAAGATGCAACTCCTGACAATTCTTGGACTCAGAGGATTGTGAAGAAGCAGGTGTGGTTTATATTCAGTTTTCTCCAATTGTGTGCAGAGAACTGTTGCACAGGGGAGTCCAAATCTTCAAGTCCAAATAAAACTGGATCAGAGATATCTGATATGGGGTTTACATGGCAGCAGTGTTTTGCCAAACAAGCTTTCCCTTGAGATTTTTTCTTTTTTGTTGCCTTGTTCTTGTTGTTGTTGTTGTTGCTGTTGTGGGGTGTTTTGGTTATTTTTTTTTCCCAATAAATTCTGACTTATTAACTCTCCTCTGTGCACTATAATCAGGAATAATCATTACTTTGGCAAAGGCTACTTTATAGATTTTACATCATTATAAAAAACCCCAACTGCAACACTGTTGGACACATGTTCAGTATTTTTCCTTCTCTGCTGTTCAAGCTGCCTTTACAGAAAGAAACAGCCCAGGTGTTAATCTGTGTTATTAGTGCCCAGAGAGGTAGTATTTAGGTTAACTATAGTAAGAGGCTAAAGAGAAACTACCAGTCCTATAGATAGAAACTTTGCCATACTTTGTCATCTGCCCATCTTGCTGGGAAAATATTCCTCATCATATAGACCAGAATCCCCCCAAAATTTAATTTTACATTCAGATTTAAAATTTTTCAGGACCCTTAAAGAGGAACAGTGGATACTGCTTTATGATTTTAAAAATAGAGATCATAATGACACCTTTTTTCCTTCTTCCAACAGATCCATGAGATCTGTCCACCTTTTCATATTTTAGGTAGAAAATAAAATGGGAAAGTGGATGAAATTAAAGCAACTTCTCCATCCATTCTGATGTGGTTGAGAAGTGGGGGTATTACTGTCTTTGTAATTATACCCTTAGAAAAAATTTTTAACTCTCTTACCATGTCTCTCACGACATGATCCCACTCAGACCACTCCCCCAATTATGTAGTCTTCTCTCTGCTTCACGTTCTGTTTTTGCTTTTTCTCTCTTAATGACCATAGCAACAGAATGTTAATGGACAGAATTTATGAATGCTAAGTATAATGATTTAATTAATATCTGAGCTCAAAATCAGCACCTATAGAAAGTTTAGTTTTTCTAAATAATCCCATAAAACATGAACATTCACAAAAATAGCATATGTACAATTCCATTCTATTTGCAGAGCTATTAATAAAGAGTTTCTTGTTGATGTTCTCTCTCTGAACACTCACTCTGCTGAGAGTAGTGTCTTCTCCTGACTTCTAAGGTGGAGTTGAGTCATTTAGAATCCCTGTCATCCTAGAAGACTTCACCACTCTGTTCTGGGATATGGGGTCTTGAGAGAGTAGCCTGCTGTATTATGGATGGATCCACCTCTTCCATCTGAGGAAAAATCCAAAACCAGCTTCATTAAACTCACTTATCCTTTGTTTGGGAGAAGTTATTGTTTGCCCTGCTTCCTTGTGAAGCTGTGCATTTCAGCAAACTCCATCTATTGGTGTGGGCAGTCAAGTGTTGAAGTTAAGTGCTATTTTCCTTGGTGGATCTTTGAAGGAAGCACTCAGGAAATTCAAATTTCTCTGACATCAGACAGCAGTAGGATGAGGTATCATGATTCATCAGCCAAATTAGAAATCTGAATGATTCAAACTTGCATTCCAGAAAAGCAGTGCCTCAGCTCCAGACCACCACAATGTATAGTTTGTCAGTACCACCTGCCTTCTAAGGCTGGGCTTTGCTTTTATAACCACACAAGAATTTGTATCCATAATCTCTGTTCCTTCAATATTTAATTACTAAGATTTTCTCTGTTTTCTGAATTGCTACCTTTGTCTCTTCTGTAAGAATGAGCATTTCAAATATCTCCCAGTCCTAACTTCAGCTTTTCCTGACTAATTCTTCCCTGCAGAGTTTAGTTCCTCTGAACTACTGTATTCCTATAAAATACTACTTCTACTTATTTGATTAATTAATTAATCAATTAATTTAGAAATCTCAGTGAAACTGACTCAACTCCTTTGGCTTCTGCATATTTTTATTTGTTTACCTGACTTTTACCTCATGTTACTGACTTTTTGACCTGGATAAAAAATGATCAAAAGGAAACACATAAATGCTTTTTAATCTTGCTTCACAGGGTTTGTTGTAAGTTATTTGGTCTCTTCGTGCATTGGCAGTTACTCTGCTAGGCTGCTTGTAAAATAAAACCAAGAAACTCTTTGCTTTGGTGACTTTTCTTCTTGAGAACCCAAATGAATTTGATTGAGATTCCATGTAGAAGTAAGCTCCTTGAGAGCAGCTTTGTGCCTCTTACATAAAACCTCAAGTTGATCTTCTCAGAATATTCTTTCAGAGATAATACTGACTGTTGAGGACTTCCTTTGGAAAGGAGTCAGATGCTGAGATGGGAAGATAAATGTCAGACTTGGTTGTTTACATGTTACAGATTTAAATGCACACTGCAGTACCAAATGTGCATTTGTTTATTTCTAATTGTGTTGAATTATATTCAGAATGTCATGTCATGTCAGCAGTGAGGACCTATCTACAAACACCTGTCTGTCTGAGCCAGGGTTTTCTCTATTCCAGTGTACTTCTCTGTAGGCAGGTTGAGCCACTTTTATCCTCTTTCTTAAGAAGAGTTAAGGTAGGCTGAAATGAAAAAAATGTTGGTTAATGTCTTGCAGACATTCCCATAAAAAGACACTTTTTCACAAATACTTTTCTCTGAAGAAAAAAGAATAATAAAAAAAAATCAAACACTGGCTTCTAGAACTAATTTTTTTTTCTTTTTTTGACAGTCATAATTTCAAAGAAGTTACAGGGGTCATATGTTTTGAAGAAGTGATTTTAAGGTTTCTAGGGTTTGGGTTTTTTTTCAAGGTAGCACAATAGCAGGGATTCTGGTTTTCTTACCTGGCATGTACTTTGCTATTCACAGTCACTGGGGACAACCTCGCCCTTTGGTTTGGAGCCATGCTGGCAATTGTTGCCTTCACTGCATAGTTTCTTGTGGATGACTTATATAAGACTGTGATCAAGAATTTTAAGGCTTCTGAAATTCATGTCTTTAATATTGGCTTTGAATTTTTTTCAAAAACACTGATCTTAGAGAAATTATTGAAAACATAACTTATCTGGTCCAAATTCTTCTTGCTTGATGGATAAAGTTATCACCATAACTTTAATTAAAACTTTAAATTATAAAGTGAGTTTTGATATGTGTAGCAATCCATAAATCTTCAGTGGTACAAAATGGAGTTTTAGTACTACTGGAGTTTTAGTGTAGGAAAGTAGAAATCTGGTACATAAACCTTTCAGTGTCATAAACCAGAGATATTTTTGCCCTCTTGTACTTTGAGTTAGTTTTAAATGATAAAACCCCCAAAACTACCAATGCAAAGCACAGCACTCTGAGGGATGCTGTGCAGGAAATTAGCTACAACTTGGCTACTTCTTAAATTATAATGCACTCCAAAATTCCAGCTGTGACATTCCCAGGATACTTAATATTCTACAATGCTGGAAAGTAAATGTAAAGATATTTGTTATCTCCTAGGTGTTAAGATACAATCACCACAAAAACGTCCACTTAAAACTCAGGAATGTCTAAAAAACCATCAAGTAAACTAAGCTGCCTGAGTTAAAATGGTTGTCTGGGTCTCAGCAACTTCTGGAAAGGGGCACTTTGCTATGCCCTTAAAAAAGAATACTCTGCTGCTTTTTTGTTTTTCTCCTTCCTGAACATTCCAAGCACTTCATTTTTGTCTCCTGGTTCTCTGAGTAGGCTTAGCAGAGCCACACCCTCATATTTCTATTCCAGAATTCTTTGCTTATTGTTCCTTCACGGCAGCTAAGAGAGATGATCAGAAGGACAGGAACAAGTAAAATAGAATCAAATGAAATGTAAATATCTCTCACTTATCTTTTCAGAGTATAAATATCTATACAGTCTTCTGAAGATAACTAATTTTTCTGATGTATGCCATTAATTGAAATTTGGCAAAGTTCCTTTTTTTCTGGGCCCTTTCAGGGTCTGAATTTTATTATTTAGAGTTATTTCTTGGTCACTTAGTTTAAAGTTCTGTCTGAGAACATAAAAGACATTAGTTTTCTTTGAATGTTTTACTGTGAAGAGAAATAATTAGTTTTAGTGCATTTCCAGACAATATCTAGTATCACTAATCTTAGGCATGCAATTAAAATTATCATTACTTCTTTCTCTGCAAATTTAGTGAAATTTAAACAGAAACTTTTGATGAAATTTTCCTTGATATTTGGTTTTAATATGAATTAAGTATGTTTATATAAAATACACCATTCTAAGGTAGACAATCTATAGCAATAGTATTGAGATAGCTAGCTAAAGAACAGTAAACTTTGGTTCCATTATTCACTGCCAGTAGGTTTGCTTATTGGGAGTTATTAGTAAGGTTCTGATCACTGTCACAACCTGTTAGCTCAAAATTAAATTGATGCAGAGCTTCCACATCAGCAGATATATGTGGTGGATCCACCAGTAAATTTCGAAATTGTGATAATGGATTTGTTAATATGTATTAATAGACTGGCTCAATATGATCAGTAGAGATTTTTTGGGTTCATGAGGGCAAAGGGTTGAGAGTTTTGCTCTGTGTTTTGAAGATGGCAAATTTCTGCTGATGAAATATTCAGAATTGGCAGCCTCCTGGTAACAAATTAAAACAGAGCAAGAAGTCTGTAGTCAAGCTTATTTGTCTGTAGTCAAGTATATTTGATCTTGCAAGGAATGCAACATCTATCTTCACAAGAGAGCCAGAGAGAACTGAGACTGAAGATACCCAAAGAGCCTGAAATTTCTGGATAAGTCTGCTCAAGGTCTAATATTCTGTGCTGACCACAGAAAAATAGAAAAATACTGCAGCATTTCCTTTTCCAATCTTTTGACTCAGCTTAGCATCATTCATCCCATGTGCCAGGTCTCTTAACATTACTATCTTTTAACTAAATTTGTTTAGATATGCACATGGAACAGGTGAATCACATGTGAATCATATAATACATGAAACTTGTCCAGAAATTCCATTCAGGTTCTTCTCTTCACATAGGAAGTTATTAGATAGAAGTATCAACTCATGTGGTTTGTATTGAATCAGGATTTAAACATGGTCCAACAAGTTAATGACATATAATTAACTGGAAATCAGTTAACTGATTCCAGTCCAGTGCCAGCTGTAGGAGAAGGGAATACAGGCGACCTTGATGTGATAAGAACAGCTGTATTAATTACCAATACAGCCTCACCCCTGATGAGTCACAGCTACATCCAATAAAGACAAGTGTGATAAAAGGAAGTGGGTTAGCTAGTGAGGGCCAAGCATGAAGGAGGCAGAATCTTGAGGCAGAGGGAATGAGGGAATCATAAAGCAGAAGGATCCTGAGGAGAGAGAATGATTGCTGTGAGGTCAGTCTGGGTGAGCAGTTAGAGCCTGTTGTTGGAACCTGCAGTCACAGTCTAGCCAGGTAAAAGCCTGCACTCAGAGTCTGCAAATTAATACATGCAGCCATAGTTTAGCAGGAAATAACCAGCAGTCAGAGGCTGCAAGGGAAACCTACAGTAGGAGCTTGCTGCAGCCAGAGTCAGTGAATAGTTGGAGTCAGGATGGCTGAGCTGTAAAGAGGAATAAACCAGGACCCTTTCCATGCTATGATGGACAAGAAGTCTGTGTCTCGGCTCATTTCTACTCTCTAACAAGATGACTGCTGCAACACCAGCAGTACAGTAGATACATCTCACAAGACACTTACAAAATTTTGATGAATTTACCAGGTTCTAAATACCCTTTTCATAAGAAATGCCAAAAATTTTTAGTCATGTACACGTTTCTTTCCCCCCCATATACACGTCTTATGTGAATAGTTACTGGCATGCCCACTTTTTTGTGTTTCCCAGCTTGCCTACCCTGCTGGAGATGGCTTTGCTCCTGCTTTCTGTACTTCCCTCTCCTGAGCTGGGAAGTCCTTCCTCCACCACATGCTGTCCTGTCACCCATCAGCTGTGTCTCAGCCTGCCCACTGTGTAGCACAGGGACTGTGCTGTGTCAGACCTACAGAGGGTGCAATGGCAGCAAAGTGATTTCTGCCAGTGTCAGATTGAGTGCTGCCTTAAGTGCCTCCCCACTCCCAGGTCCCTCTCTGCAACCACAAATTTTCTCTTATAGACTCTTATATGTCCTGTCAAGCCGAGTCCTTTTCTAGAAAGCCCAGATGACCCTCTGTTTGCTGTTGAATCCATCTGAAAGTTATCCTCTAAAGTTTCATCACTGTTAATTTCCTCTTTAGGGTTTCAAGGATTTCTGCAAACATCATTTTAGGAACTCTCTCTCTGTATTACTTTGAGGTATTACATTGATATGTGCCTCTCACATTCATATCCCTACTTTATATTCTGGTGTTACAGAGACTATGTTATCAAAGAACACCTGTATAAAGCTTGCCAAAGATATTCCCATAAAAATCTAAAAATCAGGGAAGAAGACTAACAAAGAGACACCAGAAGAAATGAAAGGCTAAAAAAGAGATAAAATTCAGAAACAAAGTGAAAAGTCTAAAAACAACTGGGATGATACGAAGTGCAGGAGAATGGACCAAAGTTTCCCAATTGATACTTAATAAAATCAAAATATTCACCTAATTCCATCTCAGTACATTTGGCTGTAGTCAGTCCATTTGCAAATTTTCTAATTTTTCTTAAATTGCATTTTATTTGATCATATCTCCTTGCTGAGTGTCTGTTCCACTTTTTTCTCTGATTTTAAGATTTCATTTCCTTTCTGGAAAGGAGGAAATTCTTCCTTTCCAGAAAGGGAATGAAGTCTTGTGGTTTCAATGAGGCTCAATTAGGCAAGCTTGGGTCCATTTCCCCACACTTCTTGTCATCCCATTTACTTTTATTCTTTTCACTAGGCTTCTGAATTTTCCTATTTTTAACATCTCATTGCTTTGGGTTCTTCCCCTCACTCTTTTTTTAGCTTTCTTCCCTGATTTCAGGATATTTATTGAATAATTTTGGCAAGTTTTGGTGCTTTTCACTGCCCCTCATTTCATTTCAGTCCATTTGGTTGTAGTGACTCTATTTCTAAATTTTCTGGTTGTTTTCAATTACATTGTTTTTGATCATATCTCTTTTCCATAGTCTTTGTTAGATTTTGTCTTCTGATTACAAGGAAATTTTTCCTTTCAAGAAAGCGAATGAATTCTTGTGATTTCAATGAGGATAAATATGGCAAGCTTGGTTCTATTTCCCTGCACTGCTTGTCATCCTGTTCACCTTTTTGTTTTCACTTGGTGTTGAGATTTTCCCTTTTTTTTTAATACTTCATGTCTTCAAATTCTTCTTCTGTCTCTTTGTTTACCTTTATTCTCTGATTTTTGTGGTCTGATGGGCATAATTGTAACAAGTTTTGGTACTTTTTACTTAATTTCTTTAGATTGGGTTGTAGCCAGTCCATTTGTAAATTTTCTAAATTTTTTTTCATTATATTTGCTCATAGGTCTTTTTCAGTGTGTTTATTCCAATTTCTCCTCTGATTTCAAGATTTCATTGCCTTTCATGAAAGGAAGAATTTCCTAATGTACTAAATTCATAAAGGCTATTGACATGAATGGAGTAGTCATTATGTATTACAGATATAAGTTGTCTGCAAAGTCTATTTATAGGCCTCGAACCCACATTTGCATTCATTGCTTTTCTCAGATTATAAAATTCTTTTTTTTTTAACCATTTAACACGTAGTATGCATTTATGAAACTCACATTCCATTCTAAGTTTTGAAGAACGTGGTCATTTTTTGTAATCCATCTGTCCTGTCCTTTCAAATTTTTTTTGTAACCTTTATAATCACCATTGTAATATATACCTTGTTGTGTTTCTACTGGTTTTTTACACTCTACTTTAAATTCTACTGGTAGTTTCTACTGTAGTGTTTAGACAGCAAAACTTTTAAAATGGAACTTCCATAAATATTTTATTGTTTGTGTTTCAGAGTTCAACATTATTTCCACAATAACATAATAAGGATATGCCAAAAACGTTGTAGAGCTATTCTGAAATAATTTTTCTCATAATATCATTATTTCAAGTTTATAATGCTAAAAAATCTTCATTACAAATGGAAACCTTAGAAATTTCATTAAATTAAGCTATTTTCTCTGCACTCTTCTAACATTGCTGGGTTCAATTTCAAAATGAAGTGTTTCAGTAGTTTCAAAACCAACCGTTCTCATTAAACAAAGCTTGTCCTGATGGGGCTGCATTGCTTATTTTTTTCTCCCTTTCTCATTAACGTATTTCTATCAAGACAGAGTATATTCTGATTCAGCCCTCTGAGTAATTTAAATTCAGCTTTGAGCAATTATTGGCTAATTCAAAATGCATTGCAATAATACTACATATTGTAGTATTATTATATATATGTATAAGTTTATACATATATATAATAATATATATATGTATAAACTTATACATATATATAATACTATAACTATAATACTATAGTATTATAGTATATGTATATATACTATATATATATGTATAAGTTTCTTAAAATTCTGCAAGGATTTCTTTCAAGAGGTTAATTTATTTGATAAAAATGTTTTTAAAAGGCAGTTTAAAAAATGCTTTTATAAGGCAAAACAACGTGTTGTGTTAAGGATCTTTGAAAACAAGTTGAATAATTCCAGAGTTTTTATCCCTTTTTAAAGAAATGCACATCTGTTCCATTTGACCTGTGAAAAGAAGGGGGTTTATATAGTGAAATAATACACAAGAAAAACTGACTTTTTTATGTCTTCAAACATAAAATTATTGACTATTTTCCTGTCTTATCGGTGATTTTTATAGAGATATCATTCTCTTGGAGACAAGGGGAATACAAAATAATTTTTAGACCATTAAGCTCAATGTAATGACTACAGGGCAGTTTCTGAACAACTCACATTAACAGGTTTTGTTTTGCTTTTTACTTTTCTGCTTTCTGTCTTGCATTCTCCTTTCTTTCCTGTGTTCTTCAGTTTAGGTTTTTAGAAATTACAGAGATAGGAGTTTCAACAGCTGCCAGAACAACTACTATCTCTAGTTTACCCTAGATAAGTCTAAGTGCTGAATTAATTGTTTGAATTCATGTATTGCTGTCAACACAGCTGTTCAACACTGCAGAGTTTCCTTCCTTTGGCTTATATCACTCTTGGTGCTGGTTTTCAAATGCTTCAAGATGTAGTGCAGTTTTCAGTCCATTCTGTGTTGTATTTAACCAAACTGAGCTATACTGCAGTGCTGGAGAAAATATAATGCTAAATTTTATTTGACTGGCAACTCAGAGCAATCCAGCTACAAAAGTGGTGGAGAAATGAATTTTGAGGCATTGCTCTGAGACAAATCAAATTTAAAAACATCCACATGATGAGTGAATATTCTTTATAAGTTTGAGGATTATAAGTTGTTCCAGCAACAGAAGTTTATGTAGAAATTTCTAATTATGAAATTTGTTACCAGTGGCGACACAAATCACCGGTGTAGCTGAATTTGTCATAAAATTATAACAGCATTCTTTCTTATGATGGCAGCTATAAATGGCTAAAATAAAATGCTACTCCCAAAGAAGTTTCTACAAAAACAAGACAAATTTAATGGGAAATAATTAATCTTTCTCACTTCTAAATTCCTAGAACAAAATCTTTTTTCTAAAGGGCAAACTTAGAAGCTCAACATTTGTATTATCCTCTTGAAGGGTTACTATGGATTTTCTTGCACATTTGCTTCCATGCACATCAGTGGAAGCTTAATAGCCCTGAATTTTAAGTCTGTTTTCTATGGTGTGGTATGGAGTAGAAACTCCTCTGTGCCAGCCCATTCATTTCCAGAACTAGTACTGTGTTAATGAGAGAGCAAATGGTCTAGACAACTTTCCTGATAAATGTAATTTACAGGGTGTAAAGGCAATGCATCATTTAAAGTGAAGAAATTGTGTTCTTGTGTCTCCCCCTTGTGGTATGAAAATATATCGACCAGAAATTGTTAATTGGAACCACCGGCAAAGAGCACACCATGATTTCAGATTTGTTCATTGCTATAAATTTTCTAATGTTTGTGTACCAAATTTTTGTGCTCTTTTAATTGAACTACTAAGAATTCTTCTAGAGGTTCAGAGAAATTTTCAAGTTATAATTTTAGCCATACTTTTTAAGAAAACACTGCTACGTAGCTGAATGTAAAGAGTACTCGAAGATAATAAAGAGTTTGTAAATGCCAAACCTATTTGAGCTGTTGTGCAACAAGAGTTACAGCTCAGAGGGAAGTGAAGGCACAAATCTGTCTTTCAAACGTGGGTAATAAACATGCAGAATTTATCAACAGCAAACTCTTAAACCACTAAATTGCTTCTGTCCTTGTAAGGTACAGATTAGGACAGAATAAGCTCACAACCAGAGCAGACAGTGAAGTCACAGAGTTTTAGTCTCCCATTTCAAAATAGAAAACAAAGTATTTGAGGTGCTGTTTTGTTCCAGACTTTAGACACAATACAGAAAACAAGGGAAAACTCCCTTTGGCTTAGAGCCAAAGGGTTTTTGATCTCTGAATGCAGTCTTACAAAGTCACTCGTTCTCTGAGAAAAGATTTTCAGGTATTTCAGGTAACCTGACTCAGAAGAATGCTCCTGGGAACGTTTTCTGGCTATGTGGCAATGTAGGGGATTTTTGACTACATGAGATAAACAGAAAGAGAGATGGGCTTCAAAAAGCTCTGTCTTGTTACCATAGAAGCAAAAGTCTGAAGTTCATGTCCCAGATTAATGCCTTAACCACAGACCTTTAAAGCAGACAGATGTTATCTTGTCTGGTGAATAAATATCATAAGTAAAATAGTTTTTAACAGAAGACACTGCTAATAAGGAAGTGCAATATTTCTGATCTGGTAGTTAATGGCATTCCAGAAATCTAAGCAACACTTTCTTAGTACTCTGAAGCATACTGAATATTTCTTACTGTGATGAAGTATAGATTTGAAAGCAAGGGTAATACCTACAAGGGAAATGATCTTATTTGCGATCAAACATAAAGAATTTGCACACCTTTGTCTGACAAAGAGGGGGAAAAAATTTCCAAGATCCTAGAAACTTTCTGTAAAATCTGACATACCTGTTCGGAGAATTGGTTTTCCCCATTCACAGCTTGGTAAGTGACCAGATCGTTTAATTTTGTCCCTGGTAAGTTTCACTTTCTCATTTCTCACGAGAAAGATGTTCAAAATACTGTCCCACTGTGACGGGAAGTTAAATTGGTACAAAATTTGTACCTGTCTCCACTGGGTGGCAGCCCAAGCTCTTCTCAAACCCGAAACCAAGAGATGGAAAAAGCCGGTGCCACCCTCACACATCCACACTTTGTAAACCTCTTGAGACTTTTCTGTACATCTAATGAGTCAGGTGTTGGCCCCTTCATCCTCAGGGACTCAGAGCAAGATGGTCTCTTCTACTAATGGCTCTCCAAAAAGGCAGTTCCCATATTGATCTTAATTAGATCATGACTAGTTCACACAAACTGTTTTTTAAAGTCAGGATTCTGAAATGAACACCTTCACTGTGAACGCGCTCTTCTCACAAAATTCACGGGAGACTTCTAATGGATTTAAGTAGCTTATCTGGAAATCGAGGGGGAAAACAGGCACTGTATGCCCCACACAGCCTTGTACTTTAAAGTACACTGAACAAAGTGAATCTTTACCTCAGTGAGAGACAGCGCTTTTGATCTGCTGTCCCAGGAGGCTCGTGCCTGTGATTGCAGTCATCACTGTTGTCTGTTTAGCTGTAGTCTTTGTAAGCCTCACAAGTGGTGAGCCTCTCTGGCTCTGCCTCCTGTGACACTCACTGGTGAGGGACACATTGCTAGGATTCCTTCCTTGAGCCAGCAGGAAACATTGGTCTCAACAGCTTCAAGTGACAAGGACCCCGTTGTCTTTTCAGGATGGTAAAGAGGAATTGCAGTGTCCTGGCCACGCCACATAAAAAGTGACTTTCCTTAGGTACTGGAAGTCTGTCTGTATATTCTGTTGGATACAGTTTCACTTTTCCCTCTGTTGACTAATTTTAATGGATTTTCCAAGCAGTTGCTTGGCCTCACAGCCTATATCATAGTTTAGTCTCTGTTTCACTAAAACCCAGTATAATACAAGAAAGAACATTTTGCAGGACTCTGGTGTACAAGCCATATCCTTTTTAACAAAAGTCTGTTAGTTTAATCTGCGTAACCTTGGATTATTTCAGATACTTTCAAACATTCCTTTAGGAAAGATTGCACTGTTTTCCTTCAGTAGATAAGTAAGGTAATGGATCCTTTCTTTTTCCATGGAGACGCCCAGTAAACTGGGTAACACTGAAAAAAGACCCTGGCTTGGAGTTTGCTCTGATCTCAGAATTGCAAGTCAGTGTGCTAGCAGCTTCAGAGCTGTGTCATGCAGAAAGGTACATTGCATACCACTTTTTCAAAGTCATCTCCTCATCTCCAACTCAGGACCTGAGAGATTTAGGAAATCAAACGCAGGCAAAAATAAGCTGTTGAGGAAAAGAATAATCTCTGAAGAATTTATCTACACCTTAATCTATAACCCTTACATTAAAGGTTACCTAAGAGTCCTTGAAAAGTTTTCAGTTGTTTTTCTTTAAATGGTTTCAGCTGAGTTTATTTGAAGATTGTCACTGAAATGGGTGCTTCATACCATAAAACACCTGAAGGAAAAGGAAATATAACTTTTTAGTTTCACAGAATGAAATTTCAGTTCTAAAACAGGGGTTTCTAATAAAAGTGTCTTTGGGAGTTGGATGATTTTTTGTTGTTGTTGCATCAAAGCTACAATGAAAGTATCTTCTTGCATTAGTTTCTTTCTTGTTCTTAAAAGATGGGAAGTATCAAAGGTTTCTGCACCCCTTTTGAGATGTAGACTGCCCCAGAGTCCAATGGTTCTGATAGTACAAGCTGATGTAGCTGATTGCAGCCCACCAGGAAAGGTACAGCTCTTCACACTCCCTCCTCAACTGCACAGGAAATCTTTCATACTCAAAACAGAGATACATCATTCCTAATGTCTAGGAGTGGTGTCACGAGCTGTACAAAAATCCAGGCAGTGCAAACCTCAGACCATCCCCTGGCAGCCAAGGTCACCATGGACATGCCATCAGTGGCAATTGTGCCAGCCCCATACTGTTAATGCCAAAGCTCATTTGGCAGCATTTACTCAGATTTCCATAAGTTACCTGGGGGTTTGTGATCATGTCTGTGGTGGTGATTGCTGACAGCATTTTGAGGCAACAGGTTTTCAACCACTGACAAGTTTTGGAGGAACTTATTTTAAGAGTGAGACACAGACTGTGATATTTTCTTCTAAAGGGAAGGAGAGTGAATATGAACCTCAGCTTTATCTCCAGATATTTTAACTGCACTTAATATGTCTTCCACCCAGACAAATTGCTTAATACCTGCGATGAAATAATGCAACACACCAAGAGGAGAACTAAGCTTTCTGTGCTTGTTGCTTTGTAACATTATGCTATTAAAGGGTCTTCTGGTGTTCTCTGGAAACAACCTGGTCTCTCCCTGCCCACTAGTGAGTCTCTCTCCCTCACCTATCACATGAAAGAGGGATTTCACAGTTAATTTTTGTGAAGTGCTTTGCAATTTCTACCTGACAGATGCCTAAATATGGGCTGTGGTTACTATAATGCAGTAACTAAAATGACCTTTACAGAACCATTTTTGCTATAAAAACCTCTCCTCTCAGTGTGCTCTGCTTTAATGTTCTCATTTTCTTTCCATTTAATTGTCATCTCATACCTTTTGTTTCTTTTCACTGACCCTTCTGGACAACTGTTTTTGGGAAGGCCTTTTTATATATCTCTCTTTCCTTTCTCTCTCTTATAGATACCATCTTCTTTTAAAGAGCAGGCTCTCCCTATCTCAGCTAAGTACTATCTTGGCAGGCAACTGGGGAGGAGGAGTCTGCTTTAAAAGGCTCTGAAATTGTGTTGTTAAAAAAATATATAAATAAAGCAACAAACCTTTTAATAGGGCTTTGAACAATCATCCCTTTCATTCCCTTATGGCCTTTTGTGCTTCTGGCTTTTTTATTATTTAGTGTGCTTCAAAAAAAAGAAATTCCAAATGTTTTATGTTAAACCATTAAGAGTTTATTTGGGTTGAAAATAAATAAATAAATGTGAAGCTAGCAGTTGGGACTGTGAGCACATGCACAGTTGCCTGGCAGAGGCAACCTATAGGAGGCACATCAGAAGGCCAGAATAAGCTTCAGTAAAAGACCAGAACAAAAGCATCAGCAACATTTGTTTCTGGTTAAGTACTTTTGCATGAGCCTGACTACTGGAGTGGTTTACCCAGCTTTTATCTGTTTCAAATTCACCTCAGTCCCCTCAACCATCTTTACAGAATCACTCCAAACTGTAATTCATGGTAATTACATGGAACAGAAGGAAGCATGGGATTTTTAAAAATCTTCCTTTGTTTTATTTTTAAACCACCTGATGGGAGCATGTGACTGGTTTGTATACAGTGTTGCTCCTGGAGTTATGAGATACCTGTTTTATCCATGACGTGCCTGGGGTTTTTTGTGTGTGTATTTTGATTTATTTTTTAAAGTGATGGATATATTTTGTGAATAGCCAGAAACAGCATTTTTGTTCCTTTTTTTTTATTTTTTCTACGCCCTTCCATTTTTGTTTGCCAGCTATGCCTGTCATCCCCAGAGAATTCTGTATCAGGCTGGTGACTACAGCTAGGTGTCCTCTCTGTGCATAATTAGTATCAATCTTTCTTCATTTCAGTTCCCTGGTGGAGCTATTTGGGAGAAAGAGAAAAGTGTTTGGCATTAAACACGTTATTAGGCTCACGTCTGAGCTCCCATGTGAGGGATTTGGCAAATCAATTTCAAAAATTAAACTTTCTAACCCTCTTTCTCCATGAGACGGATGTATATGGCAATTCTTGAAAAGCACACATATAGACTGCATCTGGTCTTGTTAAATTAATAGATTGCAGTACGTAGGTAGGAGGAACTTCTAATCTGAGCCTGACTTTGCTGTCTCAGTTTTGAGACTCATGAATAAAACAACCTGATAATCCTTGTGATGTTGAATGGAGTCACTGAGAGTCCAGATCTCAAAAATTTAGGGAGCAGGTGTCCGTCTGTAGAAGGGATTCAAAGGAAGGACAGGGCCTAAAAGGCACCCTTCAATGAGTGCCATTTTGTGTGTGGGACATAGAATGTTAGGTTGCAAATGACAAAAAGAGCTTCTGGCACACATAACCTCAGGTGCATCAAAGAACAGAAATCCACAGCATTAAACAAGAGAACATGAAACTGTCCAACACAGCGACATCCTCACTTTTTGGTCTCTTGCAACAGTATTGCTGATTTGTAGAGAATCATAGAATATCCTTAGTTGGATGGGACCCACAAGGATCAACAAAGTAAAAAAAGTAAAAAAAAAAAAAAATTCTTGGAATTATATAAAGGAGTATGATCTGAACACAATTTTAATAGCTAGATTCCTTTTACTCATGTAGTTTGGTAGAGTTGCCTATAAAAGTAAAGTGTACCTTTCAAAATCTTGTTACAGGACCAGGAACAGAGAAGAAAAAGTCATCAGATGCTTGGACTTGAGAGGCTTAATGTTTTATAGACCTGGATCATGTGTAAAGCCTTCTGCATGCTGGTTCTGACCTATTCAAAAATAGGTACTAGGGCTCAGAAAAAGCTTAAGAGGATGACCTAATTAAGATTTTTCCAGTCCATAAAACAGGGATTATAAACTTTCTGACCTCATAGTGATACGTGAAAATAATCAATTTACTGTATTCTGCAGTATTTTTTTTTACTAGAGAGGGTATGTGTTCTTGAGATACAGAAAATTAAGTGGAAAACTGAGGTTATTGGGAAAGGGGAAGACTATATGTATACTTTTCCACAGTACATTACTAATTTTAATGAGATGAGAAGAACTTATACTATAAAATTGAAATATTAAAAAAAACCCCCCAAAGATCAGAGGAAAACTTCCTGTTGGCTTTTTAATGTCTAGACTAAAAAGCATTAACAACTGCTATAATGTCTTCAGCTATTATGGACAAGTGAAGGTTCACTTGATGTCTGTAAGTAGTAGCTTTTGGAGAATGGTACTGCTTGACAAGGCACAGCTCTAACCAAAAGTTGGTTGATTGTTGGATACTGAAGAACAATCATGTTTGTTTTAAGAATCCTGAGTTATCTGGACAATTTTACTTGTAAGATCATTCACCATTAGTATTTTAGAAACCTTGTTTTCAAGTTTGCATGGAAGAAATGCACCTAGGTATCTTAAGGGTTTATGTAATTCTAGAAAACCTTTACATTTTAAAAGCTATACGTTTGTTGTCCAATTATTGATCATGGACCATTCAGCTGTTGAAGAGCATCAGCAGTTGAACGTGCTTCATGTCATGCCTGGAATGACACTTATTCCTGGAATACAGATTTGGAATAACTACGTCATAAACCCACAAACGTTTATAAAGGTACAGACCAAGACCCTATTAAAAAATTTCCAACTTGAGTTTATTTTACAACACGTTACCATGTCTCATATTTTCCTCTTACAAACTTATATTGCAGGTGTTTTATAAGACCTGTCTTTTAGACCTTTGAAAACATATAAAAAAATATTTACTTAAAAACTGTTATGGAAAAAATATCAAGCATGGGAAGGGGTACCTTGGAGATAAGAAGTGAGGTTAGTTTAGATTGTGTGACAAAAATAGGATTCCAGGGCTGGTCTGACAGTTAAAGAATGAAATTACAAAAGGATTGGTGAGAACAATTATTTATCCTTCCAAATCTGGAAACAGTTGTTAGCGATTTATTTTAAGTATAAAGAAAAGCTCTGGAGTGGCTTGGTGTGAGTAGAGGCCAGTGGCCAGTACTGGAAGTGCTGGTCTGTACGGTAATGCTCTTCCTTTAGGGGGTGGAAAAAGACATTTCTGCTTGTCTGCCAAGGTGTGGCTTTGTAACTAGTGAGGTAAGAACTTAGAAAGAATTTAAAATAATTTTTAAACCATTTGGAGTTTTTTTCTGGTCATGAAATAGAAGAAGTCACTGAGTTTGTCAGTTTCTGTGGTGAGTCTGGAAGATTTTGAACTAACTTCTGCTACTTAACTGAGCTCCAGGGTTCCAAATCTAGATCCCACACAAATTCCATATGTTCCTTTTTAGATCTCTTCTGGAAGAAAATAAAGGTTATAATGTAGAAAGTCGTGTGCAAAGGCTATAGCAAATGCACCCAGTAGACTAAGCAAGACTGAAGTTCTGCTTCAACCTGATAGGGCAAATAAAGCATAATGTTAAGACAGAGAAAGAGTAACACCCGCCACCTCCTCCTCCTCTGCACACACACACACAACTTGTTTACAAAAGTGCCTTGTAGTGACTGCTGGTGGTGTCACTCCGTCCCATGCCCCAGAGCTATCACCGGGCCTCATGGGAGATGTGACTACAGCATCGGACATGGGACTGTTTGTTCACTCACTTTCTGTGAAGAGAGTTTTGAACTGTGTTTTGAATAGACAGCATTTTCTTTGTGTGGTTGGTAAATAACACAGAGCAAAGTTAGTCAGCAAGTTGCATAGCTTCTGCATTCTGATTCTTTGGAGCCCTTTTGTACCAAGCTTGACAGGATGTTTTTAACAGAATGTGACCTCACTGGGATACCAGAGGTAAGGAAAAAAGTTATTGGGACTGTTGTGGAATATTTTGCACAGAGCTGACTGAAAGTACTGCTTTAAAATGCCTTTTGGAAAGAAGATGGTTTCATGGTGATCCAGTCAACACCTTGTTCAGTGAAAATCAATGTTTTTCACTCCTTTGTAAGTTATGGGAAGTCTTAATGAGATTTTCAATTTCCCACATGTGGAAAAAGAGTCTGATTTGCAAATCTCAGAATGGTTTCGTACTTGCTCATTGAGCAAAGGCCCAGTTCTAGTGACAGAACATCGAAATGTTTTCTTTCTAACACAGCACAGAATAAGCAGATCAGATCCAGTTGTTCATCCAAGTCCTAGAAGCAGCAGCGTGAGTCTGGAAGCGGTGGCAGAACCAGCAAGACCAGGCGACGGCAACCTTGTGGACATCCATCCTCAGCCACGGGGTGAAGGTAAGAGGAAAAGCCACACAAGGCAGCATCACCGAGCTCTCTGGGTAGGACCAGCAGTGGGTTTTCATCGCGGGCAGTGAAGCTGAGGCTGCCGTGCTCGGAGGCAGAGCAGAAGGGGGTGCGGTGCCCTGGGGCTGCGGGCGGTGCGGGCTCCCCCTCTCGTCCCTCTGCTGGCCGGCGCGGGGGGACCGGCACCTCCGCGCTGCTGCGGAGCCCCACCGGCTCCGGCCCCCCAGGGCTCCCCCAGCCTGCTGCCCCCGGCCCTGGGCACCGACAGGATGCAGTGCTGAGAGCTTCAGCTGCACTAAAAGAACGGAGAGAAATATGAGTGTTCCGCAAGTCGGAGAACATGATTTAACACCCCCCCCCCAAAAAAAAAAAAAAAAAAAAAGAGGATGTCGATTCAGACATTTATGTGGTATAAAATATAAATTAATTCTTCATGCTCAATATCTGAGCGATTTTTTTTTTTTTTTTTTTACATTCAGGATCTAGAAAGGTTTTTTATGGAAAATGAAAGAAAAATGCATTATTACACATAATAGCCTCATGAATAATAGGGATCTTGCTGTTCTGAAATTGAATTAATCATATGTGATCCTCTTTACTATCTATATCAACAGAACAACAAAGTTTCATTGTTTATGTTGTCAGCAGTTGTAGGGGTTTTTTTCCAGATGGTGTAGGTGACTTAAAAATTTTAAAAGTTTGTTTGGTGTCACTGGTGGAGCAGTGAGAGGAAATGAAGTTCTCATGATATGTAAAACTGTTATTCATACTTGAAGAATTTCATAACAAAGAAATCTAAAAATATGCTTTTAAAAACTGGAAAGTTCTGGGTTTTGCTGACAACGAAAGTGTTCTTTGGTAAATGAGGATGGAAAAGTTTGCTCATTTACTTATGACTAACTAGAGTTGCTTCTAACTGTAAAGCACATAAAGAACTAGGGCTTTGTTTTTTCTTGTGATCAGTTAAAAAATGGGTGGTTTGAACTTCACTTAGTTGATTAAAAGATGTGGTGAGTGCATCACTCCTCCCAATAAGACAGGGTAATGACTTTGGTTCGCCAAAGCGTTTACAGAGATACTTTGTATTGCCATGCCTGCTACTGTACTTCAATCTATCAGTGTGTGGTTATAAAAGCTGCAAGGTCTGCCCTAATTAAAGCAAATATTTGTACAGAAGAACCTTCCAGAGAGAAGCATGCTTTGTGAAGCAGAAGTATTTCAAATGGAGATGATAAGAGATGTTAAATTTATATTCACAACTTTGGTATTTGTGTTGCAGTAGTACTTCTGATCTTCGTCATAGGTCAGATTCTTGGAACTGTATAATAAAAAAAAAGATTTTATAAAGCAAACATCTAATTATCACATGAGAAATGACATAGCAGTTAAATTAAAAAATAATAACAGATTAGTAATGATAGTGTTAAGACAGAGTTTTCAGATTTAATATCTACCTACAGCTGCATATATACTGTGAGGTGGTTTTTTAACAGATGATTTTTGTTAGTGTCTCATTCACTACAGATAAACTGCCACCAATAAGTGCAAGCTTGATCCTTTTATGAACTTCAGTCAGAAAGAAATTAGGGTGGGATGCAATTTACTTCATCCCCGAATTTGAAGAAAATAGTGCAAAAGTTCAGAGAAAGTGGATTGTTACATACTGATGAAACCTGAAGTGGAGAAACCAGTAGAGGTCAGTGCAGAGTGCTGAAATGGAGGGAGAGTGCCAAGGCTTTGTGTATTTATGCTCTCTACTTTTGATCTTTAACTTTTCCTTTAAAATGGGGTAAAGGCTTACAGTGGCTTACAGCCAGTATTCATATCCTCTTCAAAAGAGAGATTAAACATACTTGTAATATGATAATGTCACACTGCTTAAACAGATCAATTTAAGCAACAAAACACATTTTGTTGCATGTTATAGCTGGAAACCTTCTTTGGTGGAATCATTATTGAAACCAATGTGTAATACTTATTACATATATTGTAGTGATAACTACATCTAGCTGATGGTTGTGTAGCAAAAAAAAAAGTAGGAGAAAGTATAATTTTTAGGGAACGAGTTTTCAAATATTTGAAGTTAGAGTAACAACAGAATTTTTCTCATTTTTGGTAAAAATTTTGGATAATAATCATTATGCGGTGTTTTAAAAGTCTTTTCTTAGTGTATATACGTAGATATTAAGGGGGGTGTGGGGAGGAAAAAAAACTCTATATAAAGTTGAATTATCTTTTGTTTCTCTTTTAAAAGCCATTGTTTGCTCGTGGTTTCCTTTTGTGATTTAAAGCAAGGAAAAGAATCACAGACTATAGTCTGTGCATGAAAAGATTGTTCAATATATATTAGCTGCAAAATCACCTCTCTAAATAGCTTCTGTTCAAGCTGCTTTCTGTGGATCTAGAAAGAGCAACCTGCTTGTCCTCATTCTATTTCCTTACACTTTAACTAAGTACTTTGAAAAGTAGCTTGCTATTGAATTGTGATTGTTGAATTGTGATATCAAGGAATTGCAAAAAGATTATCACCAGATAAAAAGGGTTATGTTTTACTTTGATATCTAATACCAATTTACACCTGCTGTCTATGATGTTAGGGAGAAATTTCCTGTACCTTTAAAGAGAGTAGAGCCACACAAACAGTAAATATTCTTGAAAATTCTCTTCACTTGTTCTGCTTACCTTTCATGTGCTTCTTCAAATTGATTATGGAGGCTTTGGGAAGATGAAAATCATACTTTCTTTTCATTTGCTTTATCATGCTCTTAAATTGACAGAAACCAGACAGAGACTCAGCAACCCTTCCTCACAGGCACTTGTGGTGTGCCATGAGTGTGAAGGAAGCTCCAAGGGCTTTAATGGGAGGATTACTGAAGGGGAGGGATTCACTGCTAACTGCAGCATCAGAAGTATAAATTGAGGTGGGAAGGAGAGTGAGTAGTTATAAACGCCTGTTGCACATCTGACCCGTGATATGTTTTTGCTACAATCCTCTGTGTAACATCACACACAGGTCTTCCATTCCACGAGTTTTCATGTCAATATCTCCCTTTATGCATGTAGCATAAAGTGCTGGATTTGCTGAAGCCAATAAAGTACTTCTGTTTGAGTCAGTGATGAGACCAGAAGGTCTATCGGCTTGTTTCACCTTTTTGTTTTTTTTCCCTGAGGCAAAGGAAACTTAGAATAATCTCATTTCTTTCATAACATAGGATCCAATCTAATAGAGTGGCATACAACTGATGGAAAGTCAAATAATTTCCAGTATGAGTCCAAATGTTTACCAAAACTTTGCGCTCAATTCCTCTCAGTTCAATTCTTATTTAAAACTGAAGAAATAACTTTAAGTACTGATTTCACTCCTGGATTTGATTGTGTTTTAAAAAAATAGTGTTGAATCCAAAAGTCAAATCCACATTATTTCCCCACCTAGGCTTCTGTTCATAGCATTTTGACAAACAATATTTTCCAATTGGCTTTTACATATCTCTTTCACCTTTTTTTGGTTAAAAAGGCCGTGAGAAATTGTTTTTAGCTGAGCCACAGTGGATGGGCTCAGTTGCAGTAACTGATTCTCTTCATTAGTTATTGTTGGGAGGGAGCCCTTCTACTCAAATGCCTTTCCTGAAAAGTAATGCAGAGGTTGAAATTAAGGTACTATTTATAATACTCAGTGCTCTGGTTTTAGAGCAGAGCATCAACTCAGTTGATGCTGAAGTCCAAAAGTCCAAGTGGACTCTCGCTTCAATTAAGTTGTTTTGTGTGTTAAATTTCATCAACATCTGGTCTGTTTTGGGGGTTTTTTTTCTAACATTGAATACAGACCCCCAAAATTCAGACACCAAAATAATATTGCTGAAAATGTGTAGTTTAGTCAAGTGTAAAACTGTACGAGAAGTTTAATGTTCTTATCTGCATCCTGACCAAAGATAGGAGATTGCAGCCAAGCTGTTCATGACCAACAGAAGGCCTATTTCATCACTGAAGTTCCCAGTCTCTTATAGATCAATGTTTGATATTTTCTTGATTGTGGTATTACATTCATACATACAGGTATAGTAACATTATGTTCTCATTTTTTTTTCCTTCTCTTCTGATGTCTTTGATCTATTTTTTTTTTCTCTTTTGTAGTTCTTCCCTGCAAAGTAGCTACACATAGTTAAATTATCCCACTGCTATATAACCACATTTATGTTTGTTTAACTCAGAGATATGTTTCTTCATTTTTAGTGCATATGGGTGTAGGGGTGACTACCAGTAACATCTTCATGTTACCTGAAACGAAGGTATCTGTCATTCAGCTATAAAGCTTTGTATTCTGTTTAGGCACATACCAAAAAATTATGTGCTCGTGTCCAGATGGGAATAGCACTGATTCAGTCAGTGGTGATCAGTGACCGAGATTGCAGCAGTAGTGAAAATCTCCTCATGTAAACAAGGAAACTGTGGCATTTGCACCAGCAATTGAATAAATTCAGGCTCCTTACTGGTAATTACATTACCAATCTGCAGATTGCGAAATAAACTTAAATAAATTAGAAGTAATAAATTGGAATGATAAATGTAGGCAAATAAACCCTAATTTCAAACATTTGATAGGGAGAAAAAAACCCCAGATTTTTCACCCATTTAATAAATAAATGGACAGCCTAAGCAATTGGTATAATTTTGAAAAATGCAGACATATATCTCAAAAAAATGCTGATATAACAGTTTCATTTTTGGCGGTTCTATCATTTTACTGAACCGTACTTATGGAGGCATCATTTTTCCTAATGTGCCTTATGAATCAGAAATGGTGATTTTCCCTGATTATATTAGATTGGATCATGTAACTGGGTTTGGGTGTTTCTCACTTTATCCTGGATTTCTCTTGGGAGTTTGTTACCTGCCCTTTTCACTGTGCATCTCAAGTCATTGCTAGGCTTTTGTTTTCCATTTCTCACTTTCTCATTTGTCAAGAACAAACTTTAGACTCCAGTCTAAAGTCTTGATATTCTTTGACTCACACTGAAATCCATACAGAGCTGATACAAGTCTTGAGTGTCTTACATATCCTGGGAACAGAAAAAAAGAAGAAACCAACTTATGGGTTGTGGTAACCTAAAGCTAAGGAAGCATATGATTTCAGTATTAAATCTGAGGAATAATCAGTATTAAAGCTTTCTAGAAATTCTGAAAATCGCTCCCCTTTCCTAAAAAAATTCTGTTATTTCTCTTACACATATGTATTTCTAAGAGTTTAATACTCACACTGCTAACAGTAAAAAAATAAGTGTGAATTCAGTTTTTGTAATACATATTCATGTTTATGTTTACAAGCAGAACCACTTCAAAAGATATTTATGCTTTTAATAAGTCTCATCTAACATTGAATCCTATATTTTTTACAGAATAACTCTTCTATCAACACCCTGTAATACACCAAGGTCTTCTGTAGTAGATATTTGTGGTTAGTCAATATAGTGCAAGGTGTTATTAAAAATAGGCTTCACAGAATAAAAAATATTCAACAAGTACAACTTTTTTTCTTTTTCTTACTTTTCCGTAGTTTACTTTTTCCTTTTTTTATTTTGATGGCACATCACAGTTTCAATTTTATGCACTAGGTTTTCCCAACACTGTAAAAATATAATAAATAACAATATTATTTGAATACATTGTTTTACTATTCTTTAGGGATTTTGTGTTGGTCCAGAATAAAAAATGTGTTCTTCTGATTTATCTATTTTTTAATATATTGTATTTTTTATCAATACATTCATATTTTAGATCTATATATGTATATGAATCTGTAGAGATTATGAAATTTCTGCAGGGAAATGATACTTAGGAGCTTATTAATATATTTTGTGATCTCAACAAGTTAATATGGCCATTATTTTTTCCAGGAATTAAGATGATAAACTTAAGAAAACACTTCATTAAAATTGGATGAAATATGGATAAAAGTCAGAAAAAAATACTAACTGCAGCTTTAAACAGCATGAAACTGAAGCACATTTCCCATGAACTTGACTCATAGAAATATTTTTTCTATTTTTCTCAGTAATAATTTTATTAGTAGTGCTCCTATAGAAGTGTTAATCATGTGATCGCATGTGTCACAGATATTCCATTTTGCTAGCAGATTTATGCTACTTCAGAGAAAACATATGAGTAAAGATTTTCTGGCAGCTTAATTTTGGTGGTAAAGATGACCACAGAGAATATGAATGTTTATACCTGGTATGATTGCATCATGTTCTTTACAAAAAAGTGATCTGGAGTAGCGTGGATTTTAATTCTTTACCAGCATAGTAGCATCTGCAATGAGATGACAGGCTTGACTGGATTAGTTTTTAAGGGGAGCAGGGGATGTCATCTGCTCTGACTTCAGCAAGTTTTTTAGCACAATCTCCCATGACATCCTAATATTGATGCAATGTATTTATGGACTAGATGGATGGAGAGGTACATCCTGTTAAGCAGCTCTAATGAAACACTAAATATTGCAAGAGATTTCCTTCAAGTCAGGCAGTAAGAGTTAAGTAGTAGTTTACTAATTTGTAAGGATAAAGTATTGTTTTCAAATAGACAGTAAAGACAAATATTAAAAAATTGGCACGCTAGGGTTTATCAGGGTCTCTGAACCTCCTATTTCTGCTGGGAGGGTTCTTCCTGCAGAATAGTTCTTGCTGTTCCTGGAATGTTGGAAATTTACAAGGAGTACAGCTCTTTGGTCAGAGTGGTGAATGTTCTTGCTAGGGAAGTGATGGCTGTGAGGATTGAGTTGTGCCTTGGTTTGATTTGATGATACTTATCCTCTGTTTTGTTCTTTTCCCCTGAAATTTTATGTGAATATTTTTGCTAAGGAAGAAAGAGCTGTGTAAAGGAAATCAAAAGAAATCTGATGCATTTTTGCTTGGAAGTGAAAACAGTAGAACAAAGAGAGTGATTAAAAATATTTGTAAGACTACATTTTCCTTATGCCAAATCAACATGACTAACAGTGAGGACTGGGTGCTAAAAGTAGAAGGAAAGAATCGAAACCTCTTGGGTCATTGGTAGAAAATACTCTACTTGGGAATGTAGAGTACATTGTAATCAATCTTTTACTGTAGGGATTTATACTGTGAAAGATATTAGGAAGTGGCTGGGAAGATACCAGTGTAATCAGTCTTGGACTTGTGCCAGAATGTTCAATCTGTCCTGTCCAGATGCTGTCCTTTTAGGCCAAGGAAAATACCTCTGCCCAGCTCGCTTCCTCCTTATTGCAGAAGCAGGTTTGATATTTGCATTGTCTGTTTACAAGTTTGGCATGTAGTCCTGACTCAGGCTGGGCTCATCAAATACAGGGCTACCCAGCAGGCAGCTCTGCTCACAGGACTTGCATAACGTCTATTAACTATTTTTAGATTTTTTTTTTTTCACCTCTCTGGTTAACTCTTTCCTGCTTTAGTCTCCTCCCATAAAACAGCCTGACCCAAATTTTTTTTTCCCCCACTGATCCCAGTTTGCCATATCACTTTGCCAGGTCAGTGTTTCTGAAACCATTATTAGTGTGCTTGTGGCCTTGTATGGAATCTCTGGTACAGTTCCCTGGGCACTGTTGACCTTGCAAGACTGCACTCACCAGAAGGTCCTCAATGATCTCCTTCTGCTGTCTGTGAAGTCTGACCGTATGACTGTCTCTCAGTTGCCTGTGAAATCCACCCATTCTTCACTGTGTTATCTATGTAGCTTATTAGCGTCTCTATTTATAATCTCTCTATGATTTTTTATTTACTTTGCATGGATAGTTTTAGCATGTCCTGTTCAGTTGATTTAACTCCAGGTGGAGGCAGCCTTGTTGCTCTCCTGAGCTCTAACACCGATATCATCATCCTTAGTTATTGCTGTTGGTGTCCAGCTGCACAAAGGGAGATGAGGAGACAAGACCATGGGCCCTAATGGCTGGTGATGGAAGGATGAATGGATGGATGGATGGAAGGATGGATGGATGGATGGATGGATGGATGGATGGATGGATGGATACCCATCTTCTTGTGGGTAGCCAGGGCTACTTGGAAGTCACAGTGTTGTGAATGGAAATGGGAGCAAACTCTGCCTAAGTTTCTAGGAAATGAGAACTCTAATATTGTCTGAGTAGCTGTCACCACAGTGGCTGTGATAAGTAAGCCTTGTTGGAAGGCTGGGTATGGCACCACGTTTATTAGTTTTTGTATGCAATATGAGAGTTGGCTGACATAAAATACAGCAGTGTGAGGTCTCATCTGCTCACAGTTGCACCAGAAGACCTTATGAATGAGACAGAAATTTTTTTTCTTTTCATTCCTGGTCACTGAGGGCATGGGGAGCAGAACAAGTAGGAGTAGCTGTAGTCTCAGCTGTCATTGCAGCATCAGTGTGGGAAATAAACACTTAGAAACTGGATACTGGAAAAGTCCATAGTTGTAATCCATGATTAAGCCAGATAACTTCGCGTAGTCAGCTGTTAAATGGGAATTAAATGGGAATGTGCTCTGCTTATGAGACATTGGATCCCTCCACAGCTGTAAGGCAAAACTTAAATACTACAATCCTCTGGCACTACACAAAGAAACAGGTCTTCAAAGTCACTGTTCACACTTTTTGATTTAAAATAAAAAAGAAAAACCTCTTTCCAAAATGATTTAAATTTGAGACTTTAGGAAAATGGCATGGATGCTGCCCATTTTTTCTGTTGTAGAGACCATACTCAAGCACTTGCCTAATGGGTATGTACCTCTTAAAAATTAAAACTCTACAACTTGGGTTTTTTTCCAAAAAAAAAATTTTTTTGGGAATAACATTCAGTTGATTCATTTCTGTATTATTAGATCTTTACAGTACTTGGCTGCAATAACAACAAAGAAACAGCATGCATAATCATTTCTGTGATTACCATGTATGCTGCCCAGTTACACAAACTCTGTCCAGAAGAAAGAGAAAAGTCATCACGTCCTATACATCTGCTTATACAACCTCTTAGATATTGCTATTGCAAAGGCATCAGGGTTTCTTTCATTGATTTCTGGAGGTCAGATTTCACGAGCAAAGTGAATGAGGCACAATGAGCAATGGTGATTAAAACGGAAAGATAGCTCTTGTAGCAAGAAAAAGCTCAAGAGATTGGTATCAATAAAGCAACTTCTCTTTCTAAACAACACTGGGGTTGCCAGTGGGAATTTCATTGGGATTATACAGTTGGAATATGATTATATTCTTGGATGGTTTTTGTTTCTTTGTTAAACACTATCCTGCACCCCATCAAAGCATTTTGTTGTAATTTTAAAACTCCTTTGTAAGTGGTGCTGTAGAATTGGCACCTTTCCTTTAATCAGCTGACAAATCGACCAGTGCTTGTACAAGTTCTACATCAAATTATGGCTGAAAAATGGCAAACTTGAAACTCTGGCTTCCACAGGTTCGAGATGCAGCTAATTTGGTAGATAAAGAAAAAATCTTGAAGAATCAGTGATTATTCCGAGGATTTCTTTCACTTGGAGGAAGAGTTTTTAGAACCCTTTTTGGGTGGTCTATTCCCATTTAGATCTGGATATTTGGTTACTTGCCTGTGGTGATTGTGAAAGAGGAAAACTGTGGTGAATTAATGTTACTATAATACAGTGTGTTCTGTGGTGTTTAGCCACCTTTATGCACTTGATCTGCAGATATATAGCATATGTATTAAAGGTACTTTAGTATGAGAAATCAGTGTCATGTGCAAGTGTTATATAAAATGATTAAAAAGCAGAAATTCTTTGCTCTTTAGAACTTTAAAATATGCAACTTTCCTTTCTGTTTATTTGGACTGTGAAGGAGAAAAGCACATTGTCCACCTTTTTGTTAAGTTTTTTATTATGGAACATTCCTCAAACAAAATATACCTGGAGCCTAACATTCCATCTCCAAAGGCAAAATACATTCTATTCTCAAAGTAATAGAAAGAAGGACTGAATCATACTTTAAATTATTTGCCTTTTGCCAAAATATCTGGTAAACCTACTTAACTGAATAAAAAATGATCCTGAATGCTCAAAGTATTTTTGTGAAATAAAATGTATGTTATGCATGTACAATGACAGCGGGAAAGGAAGAAGCAGAGATTGCCAAGGACATTCTGAGAACATTTATTGATTGGAAACAAATCAGTGGAATTTTTTTGTTTGTTTTGCTTTGCTTTGCTTTGCTAGATTTTTTTTTTCTTCTCTATATTACATGAAGTGGTCTCTGTCTGGGTGTAATTTTTACTTTTTAGTGCCATCTGCACCTGTGGCCTTTGGACTTAATGTTTATGACAGATGGACTGGACTGTGTTTGCACCATTTAGTGTATAATCCTTCTGTACGTATCTATGCCATGCTAGGCAGTGGCATTGGCCCAATGGGCATATTTATTAGTGCAGACTTCCTGTCTGCTTACATTGTTCTGTTGCAGTGTCCTTTGAGCCTAATGGACCTTGCTTTGTGCTGGGCCCACCTACAAAATATTGTTTCTGATTTGTGCCAGATTATCTATTGCAGACTCTGATTTTTTTTTTTCTCTAACATATTTGCCAACTAGAACGCTTAAAATGGATCAATTCCATATTGTAAATGCTCTTCCTCTCCTCTCAGCCTGCAAGCTTCATTTTGGAACAAGCTTCCTAGCTTTGTTTGCTAGTATCAAGATACTTGATAAAAACAGGAGAAGCATTTCTATTGAAAAATGTCACTCCTCACTACCTGAGCTGCTGTTCTACTCGAAGCAGAAGTTGCCCCCAGTAAGGCAATGGCCCCTGTAGAAGAGGGTGCAACAAGCACAGCCTTGGCTGCAGGAGCTTGCTGGCTGGCTCATGGCCTGGAGCTGGGTGGCACATCCCATCCCTGCTGACTCCATCAGTGCTGTGTGATGTGGGAAAAGGATGGGCTACTACTGAACAAGAAATGTTGCCTTCTGGATCTGAACAGCAAAACAAATGCAACACTTGGGCACTTGCAATTTTTCGAGTTTTGAACTCAACAATCCACAGATGTGATATCATGAAAAGGAAGAACAATTCATTATTGATCATTTATCTCATGAAACCATGAAGTTACCTCTCTAAAATTTTGGGCCTGTTACAGAAAAACATGAATCTCACAGTTTAGTTGTAGTCACATCAAATTAGTTGCAAATTTCAAACAGACAATTAAGAATTAAACTCACCCTGTTCTAAAAATATATTTTTTCAACATATATATATCCTAATAGTTTAAAAAGGCTTTGAAAAATAATTCTACAGAAAGTAATCGTGTCTGTAAACCCTCTATGGAGAGAGATCTTCTCATATTACATAGCAAGAGTATGCAGTATGGCTCGTATTATCATGATCATGAGAAGAGGAAACAGATTCTGCGTCATACACCTGGGATAACAGGGATAGTTTCTGGTGTGGGTATACCTGCCAATCAGATTTCTGCAGGGTGAGAATGAAGGCCTGTGAGGGAGAATTTATCATTTCATAAATAAAAAAGCAATTATCAGCAACAGTTTCATGTCTAGAAAAGACTTGTTTATATTGTTGAAATAAAGCTGCATAGTGAGAACAAAGATATTATGATGGCATATTCACGACTAGGAAGTAGGAAAATTTATTTTTTTTCTTTCAGCCATTTTGGCATTTCTACTTTGTAGTAAAGCCTCAAACTATCAAATATATATCCAGAATATATTACTTTGATTTAGGCCTTGAGAACAAAGTGCGTAGAAGTCCATCTAGAAATACCCATGTGCTTTGTATGTCTGTCTTTTTCATTCACCTTTTATGCTGTTGAATACTCAAAACTTTTGAAATCAGGTACTCAAATTGCAATGGTGAAGCTCCATACAGGCAATCTTTGTGAAGGAATATGTATATTTTTAACCCTGAATTAATTTAATATTAAAACACATTATTGAAATTTGAAAATCTCGTGGCAGTATGTTTTACAATTATCTTTCACACCCCAAGCAATTTATATTTCTTTCTTTTTGTGATATCTAGTAGAGTTTCATCAATTTAACCTATTAATTGCACATCTTGAAGGAATATTTTTAAGAATACAGTGTAAAAAATGTTCAAGCTAGTTGTGGCAAATCCTGTTTAATACCCTTCAATATGAACTAGCTGTGTGATGATTCTGATTTTTTTTCCCTGTGTTTGCTGTGGCAATATCACAATTTGCTTTTCACAGATTATTGCTCACCAACTCCATGAAGAAGCAGTTTTCTAAGTTGCTTTTTTCTGTTGCCAGTCAGTGAGAGGATGAAGTATCTGGTATTGTAAAAGCTGCAGTACCTCCTTATTTGTAAAAGACAATTTATAAATTTTAAGGCGAGAGCAGATATACAGGGGTATATCACAAGGAGACATGATATTATTGTTTATTTTTTATTTGCTTTTCTTTCTTTTGCTTTATAGAGTTCATAGCCAAAATTCAGGACAACAATAGAGATATTATCCAAGTTTGCCAGAACAGAGAAGTAATCTTCTCCCACTAAAGTCTGTTGGTTACTTGATAAGATTAGCTTTAAGGTTATTGCAGTGCTTGAGTTTCTGATTTGAGCTCTCTGCAAATAATGACCTGAGGGGTTGTGTCATCATGTAGACAAGCTGCATGGCCATTCAGCTGTGATTATCCTAACTTCAGTGCCAGTAATAAACTGTGCCCCAGAACTGTGCAGCTAGGTATCATGTCCTGCAAATGGAATTATTCAGTTAATCACGGAAGAGCCCGGGGACTGAGCTGATGGAAGCACATAATAGCAAGGTTATGCCTATCAAGGATATGCAGCCTAAATCTCTCAACTGTGAGGCGTGGTAGAGACAAGCATTATGTGACGGCCCTCCCTTGTGGATCATCATCATCATATCCCTTCTCTAGACAGTACCTGATTTCCAGCCAAGCCAATACACCATCTTCCTACCCTGGCATCTGCAGGGTTGCATCTGAAATACACACGACCAAGGGGATTCTTCATTACCCTGAACATTACAGAGTCAGCCTTATCTGGCCTTGACTGAATTCACACTTCTGTTAGAGGAACTGTAAGTCTAAAGAGCCTTACTGAACTTTCAAACTGGCCAATGTCTCTGGGGACATGAGACAGGAGACTGTGGTCATCTGCAAGCAGATGGAATGGCCTTCCCCATCCATGACTTTCCAGGGGCTGACCAATGGACTAGGCCACTTTGTCCCAATGTTTCTAGGCATGTTCAAGTCAGTTCTTTAGAAAGACCAATCTCCTCACCTCTTAACCTGCTGAGGGATTTCAGCTGATGTGCTGATGATGCTGATGTGGCTCATTTTGAGATCCATTAGGGAAACCAGCTGCTTTTTTTGTCTGCTGAAACACCATTTATTGCTGCTAGATCACCTGTGACTTCAGAAGGTCCCACGGCCAAGCTACTGTGAGCCACTGCGAGGTGTCAGATGTGTTCTGAGGGGTTCTGAGATCGACTGAGGGAATATCTTCAGGTTTTTGTTATTCCAATTTTCTTTTCTAGTATTTCTACACGTACTATTAAATGCCCTTGTGTTGTTCTGTCTTTGCAAGTTATTTTTAGTGTTAATATAATTTTGATGCTTTATACCTAGATGTTAGGAGCAACCTGATCTCATTTGTGATGCAATTGAATCATTCTTCATATCTGCTCCTTGCAAAAGCAAAGAATTTCCCCAATGTTAAACACTAGATAAAAGGATGTGGTGATAAATTCATCAAACATGGTAGACCAAATAAAGCTCAAAAGGATTTGTTTCACAAATGTATAATATGGCTGCAGCTGCTTTCTTTTAAAAGTTAATCTTTGTGCTCTCAGGAACCATACTTAAATTGTGAATAACTGCTCCTAGTTGAAACAGAAAGAAAAAAATTGCATTTCACTTATGAGTAAAGAGAGTAATACAAATTGATTTGTGCCCCTTTTTACTATTTTAGAAATAATATGTTTTTCTTCTTTTCTTTCTGTAGACTGATATATACAAATGACAATGTATAAAAAAATATTCACATTATAATAAAACTGTCGGAAAAAATAAAAAGGCAAATGTCACAACCTGCAAATACTGGAATAACAAATGTTAGGAGAGTAAAATGAACTTATTTGTAGAAAGCTGTTGTGGGAGATCTGTATAATATTCTCTTGTTTTAATTGCAGGTCTTTTAGCATAAAGACTTCAGGTTTTGTTGGTTCTGTTTCTCATTTTTTTAGTTATCACCAGGTCCTGTCTAAAAACCAAAAAGGACTCTGTGCACATACAACTCTCCTGTGTTTCTTTCCTAGTGGTGGAGAGTTCAAGTGTTGAATAAAGTGTAGGGGGAGTCTGTGAACTTGTTGGAATCAGTTGTTTCTCTGTATGGGGACTCAGTGTGATAATTTCTTTAGCCAAAGCCAGTAAGAAGTCAAAAAACTTACTTCAAAGTCTGTTCTTGTGGGAGTTTTCAGTGCTAGGAAAAGTAGTTTTTCACGTTTGGCAGCCCCACATGTGAACCTCACAGCACAACTTCTGCATGTGACTGAGATTGATATGTCCAGCAACAGAGTCTGTGTGAGATTATTTCATTTGTCCCCCTCTCTGCTGCCAATCTTTTTCTTCTGTCTCTTAGTTGTGTTTCCATTCCACCGGTTAATACTGCAGTCAGTGAGGATGAGAGAGTAATTCTTCCTTTTTACAGGTCTTAAGTCTTTGTTCCACCTACCTGTGTGTTTTCCCTAAATCCTGTGATTGTTTGGGCTCAAGCAACAGAGACAGATGGAGGTTGTCACATCCACATACAAATGATGAAGAGATGATGGCTGTTGGCCACTGACTTGCAGTGGCAGACCTGTCTTTAACTTGTACCTCAAAAGAGTCCCTTCTAAGGATCCTCTCACCATCTTTGGTTGTTGAAAATGAAAACACCGATCCCCAGCTCTCCTGTAATCTGCCACTGATTCACTGTGTTGCAATAGCAAGCCATTTACACAGGGAAACTCTCACCTAGAAAAAGCTAACCCAAGGAAAATGTGAGAGACTAGTGAGGTACTCAGTGAGTATTGAAAATGTCTTGTAACATCTAGTATCAACAGAGAAATATGAAATGCAATGTATCTTTCAAATGAGATAAATTTTAAGGTGGTTATTGCTGTATGTATGTATTACCAGAAATCTGAATTTGAGGATAAATGACCTTAACTGAAGCTGATATCACAGTTAGATTCTTTGTAACATTACTGACAAATTTTATGAGGATCTACATAACTCAGTGAAAATGTCTTCACAAAATGGTATTGATAGGCTAAATTTGTAGATAAATACTTAGGCATGTTTGTGTAACATAAAAAAAGATAAGTGGTCAGGTCAGTGTGGGAACTAATAGCTCAAAGCTTTGATAAAAGCTGCAACATTTACTTCTTGTATTTATGTTAACTAGTATCTTCATAGATTAATAGTTGCTTCCATTTAAAATAGTAGCTGCATTATGTTTTCCCTGTGTTAGTGTAAAAAAAGAGGTGTAGTTGGGGGGAACAGGAGGGAAGGCACCAACGAAGACTTAGAATTTCCATTAATTAATCAACTTTGCTTTAGGAAAATAATGGGTGAAATAGCAAGCAAGATAATATTTGTGTGTTCGTGTGGAATAAATCCAAATGTATTAAAATGCCCATTAATTCTAAGTTCCCAGTGGTTAATACTAGCCTCTATTTTTGGTACTCTGATATTTGAGTTTATAGAATATAATTCTCTTTCTTCTGACTGCTCTGTAGTCTCTTCTGTTAATTATCATCTGAAAGACTATGTAGTCCACTTGTAAGTGACATAAAAATGCAGTAATTCTCAGAAATTGTCCCACTGATGCCTATGAAGCTATTTGCAAGAGAAACTGCTGGCCAGAGTAAGCAAGGGCTCTGTTAAAGGGTTCAAATGGAATATAAAGTTAAATGTATGTTTTCTTGGTATATTCTCATTCCCTAACATTCTTTTTGTTTAAATCCTTACTTTTTTTTCTACTTATATTTCTAACTCCTAACTCTTGCTCTGTTTCTTCTTCCTTTTCTTTTTTTTCTTATTTTTCTCTTTCCTCCTCCTAATATTGCATTTTAACAAGATTTTGTGAGTCACACTGATTCCAGGCAAACAAGCTGCTGTACTGTAAAATAAATAGCCTTGAAATGCTACAAAGTAAATCACTTGCCTTCAAGATTAAGCTTAAATGTTTGCTTCAGCTTCATGTCTGAACATTCTTCCACTTAACCAGATGATAGCAGACTTTTTGCCAACAAAACATATCTTTACTAAACCAGGGCTATCTTTCAATAAGAACAGAGCAGTATGATGCCCTCTGCCATCAAAACATGCCTCTAGCCCTATTTATTTATGAGGAGCTTTGTACTGGATACAAACTGATCATGAATGTTATCCAGCTTTATATAAGACATCACATGGTATTGGTAATCTGATACAGGGTTTTAAATGGATAGCTACACTGCCAGTTTGAAGTGCCAGCATTTTTTTTTTCCATTTTGCTATCAAATGGCATAGCATGAAAAAATAGTCAAGCCTTCACTGAGTTTATGTCTACTCCAGAAGAATTGCTATGTCTTTATTTTGCCTTTTATTCTTCTGAACAAAATAATCTATTTATTATTCTTTATAGAGAATCCTGGAAATAGATTGTTGTAGGAAGAATAATCTATGTTTTACTCCTTTCACTCAAATATGTCTTTTCCACAACCTTGTGTTTCTGCATCTGTTTGCTGTATTTTATTAAAATAGTTATACTTTGATTGTACAGGTCTGAAGAGAAACAGATAAGGCTGCAGACCAGAACAGGGAATTTTGTTGGTATTTATTCTCATAGAATTCTGTTTGATCACATATACTTGCTATTGCAAATCTAGAGAACCGGCTTTACATGTGGATTAAGTATATAACTGACATTTGCTTCATGTAGGCATGGAAAAATCTAACCTCGTGTGAGAAACCTGAAGTGTGACTAACATCTTGAATTTTTGCTTTGCAATATAATCTAGAGAATGGATGAGCATTAACATGGAAAACCTAGGCTCTTTTTCCCAGAGGGCACCTTTGCATTATTGTAGCTGAAATGCTTTGTGTGCTCTATCACTTTGATCTGAAAGCGAAAATCTGATGAACACTTCTCAGACCATTTTAAAGGTAGAGTTAGTAAAGCTTTGATTATTGCCTTGAATCCCTATTTTAAATCATTTTAAGATAAGTTAAAGTAAGATTCTGGAACTGGTCTGTGCATGCTTAAGGGAAGGAAAATTGGCTGATTTGTGCTTGGCTTACTAAAAAGCAGGTATAAGAAAAAGTATGGCTGAGGAAAGGTCTAAAAAAGTGAAGAGAACCTAACTGAAAATTTTGTAAGCAATTAGATGCTAGCATAGGTAAAGGTGTCTCAACACAGCATTTCAGTAGCCAATTATTTAGCAAACATTCATTTGCAATTGAAATAGCTTGAGTAGAGATGTGACTGGGGGCAGGGGGTGGAACTAGTAAGGAGAATTGCATGCTCAATATCTGTATATGTTTCTTCTACCATGACAGAAGGACCTGCATGTTTGTATGCTTCCCTAAGTTTGCACATTAGAGAAACTGAATAGCATGACTGAGTTTAAAAGGGGTGACATTAATGTGAAGTCTAAGGATTCTTTATGTGCATAAAACCATGATGGTTCATTCCATGAACAGCTGCTAGCCAATAAGCCTTTTAAAAAGCCTTTTGGAGATGACATTGAACATCAAGAGCTTACACTCTCACTGCAGGATTTGTATACTGAATTTTCAAAAATAGGGCACCTCGAAATACATATTAAAGAGCAATGTAAATGCCTCTTGGAGACTCAGGATGATATTAATTGTATATCTCACTAACATAGTTTGACCCCAGCCTTCAGCTAAGCCCAGCACAGCCACTCATTTACTCCCCTCAAATGAGACTGGGGACAGAATCAGAGCAGTAAAAGTGAGAAAACCCATTTGTTGAGTTAAAGATGGTGGAGTAACTAAAATAAAAGCCACACCTTCAGGAAAAGCAAAACAAAGAATTAATTTACCACTTTCCATTGACAGAAAAGTGTTCAGCCATCCTCAGGAAAGCCAGGCTCCATAATGTATAACAGCAACTTGGGAAGACAATACACTCAAAAGTCCATTCTTTTACTCCTTCTTTTTCTCTATATGCTGAGCATGTTGCCAAATAGTGTGGCATATCCATTTGGTCAGTTGGGGTCAGCTGTCCCAGCTGTGTCCCTTCCCAAGTCCTTGTGCACTCCCAGCCCACTCACTGATGGGGTGAGAAGTGGCAAAAGCCTTGGCACTGTGCAAGCCCTGCTCAGCAATAATGAAAACACCCCTGTGTCAGCAACACCATTCTCAGCATGAATCCAAAACATAGCCTCCTACCAGCTACTGTGAAGTAAATGAACTCTCTCCCTGCCAAAACCCATGCACCAACATAAGACTGAAGTTACAACTTTACTTAGTACCTGATGGAGAAGCTGTACAGTGTTAAGTGTATTTAGAAACTACTTTAACGTGGTGACTTAATTGTCCAAGTTTATATCTGAATGAATCTGGCTCTTTGGTACTTTTACTCCTGACTTTGTGCAGGCTGCAGAACTCACTCTTTCAGTGAGCACAGAATGCTGTATGTAATAGCTGAAGCCCACTAGTGAAGCTATGTCAAAGCTTCTAACAAAAACCTTCATCTTGGCTATTTATATTGAGGTTATGTTGTCAGTTTTTGGGGGAGACTCTTTATTTATACTCTGCCTGCACAGTGGTTCTGATTATTGATTAGTGCTATGCCATAAGAAATAAATAATTAAACTTATGGATTTGCTTGTACTTTGGGCAGTTGCTGAGGATTCCATAGTAGCTCTTCTTTTCTGCACTGAGAGAGCCTTAGATTCTAAAAATGTGATATCTGAAAACAATAAGCCAGAGGAAAACAAAACCAGCCTGTTTGTACTATATATTACTGAAGAAATACAGAATATAATAGAAGAATGAAAGATGTTAAAATGTTAGAAAACTTCTTTCTCTGTTTCTCTGATGCAAAATTTTCTAAGTCCTAAAGGACGGGAGTGCCAGTTCCAAATCACCACAAGTTTTCAGCAGAGGTAGAGTGGCCCATGGAAAGGGCTATCACATTTAGGGGTTTCTATCCTTGTATATTCAGCACTAAGGATTAAGGAACCACAGCTTAATTATGGAGAGATGAGGTCAAGTTGGCAAAAGTACTACAGTCACATGATTTCCAAAGATAAATGCAACTAGCATGTAGCTATACTTAAGCAAGATATTTTAAAATGTGTTTCATTTTTTATTAATTTAAACCTATTTAAGTTGTAAGGGTTTGTGAGACCGGTGGCCTACATGTCCTGACCAATGCATGGGAAGAAAAATTATATCCCCTTTTAATGAAATTACAAAACATTTCCTCGAGATCTGATCCTGTAGCTTAATAGAATTGTCTCATCTTATGGACAACTTAGCTAATGCTGGTGTAATCAGAGATGCCTGTTGTAGTATGAGTTGGAAATACATCATTAAGTATGTAACAGCTGCAACTTCTGCTTAAAATTTGTCATTACATCTTGAAGTACAAACATTCAAAAATAGAACCTTCAGCAAAGTGACTTTCACCACTGGAATGGAGTTAACAGTAAAAATACTGGTGTATATACAAATGACAGACTCAGGTGTAACATTCTTGTGCTGTGTATTAGAAATTTGTCCCTTTATGTCTGATGACTACAGCTATCAGAGCTGTAGTTCTTTGATCACAGTCCTAAAGTATATTTTGCACTCCCTTTTGCATACTTGAGTTGTATCTTGTATGAAAATATATTTGTTCTATATTTGAAAAGTGTCACCTATTAATCTGCACTGACCTTATTTTCTTTAGCAGATTGACTTACTTCTTTGTGTAAGTTACACTGTAAGGACAGCTTTAATAGTTGAATTAGATGATCAGCTCACTTTTTTACAGTACATTTTATTAGACTAAATGTACGGTAGACAGGCTTAAAACCAATACCTACAGGTATCTTTTCAGCACAGTGCTCAGGAAATTAACCATGGAGCTCTCATTAGCATTAATGGGTGCTTAGTGGTTAATTTACTGTGCACCATACTAAAAACATTCCCCCCAGGGTGCTCACCAGGCTGTGTGGGAGAGTTCTCCCTGCTGATGGTACTGTAATTGTATTTTATTAGCTCAAGTTGCAGCTGAAAGATTTTGATTTCTATAGCATCTGTGACTGACTCTGAGTCAAAGACAAAACACACCTGTGTTCATTATGAGTCAACTGTGACAGCAAGATGCTCCCCTCAAGGAGTTCTTGTGCAAAGATACAGTAGAGAAAAAAACATACCATCAATACTTTCAATTTCTTGTAAATGGAAGGTTACAGCAAATATGTTTTTTATGATATATATTAAACATTAAAACCATAAACTTTCAAAATATCTATTCAGAAATTTGGAATAGATCTTGAAATTTTAGTTTAGTCTTATAATGCATGTATTTTCAATTAAGAAGAGAATACTTCAATAAATTAGGAGAAATCAACTGGAATCTGGGAAATCAAGTCTTAAAGAAATTAGTTTTCTCAGTCAGAGGTGCAAAAACTCCCTGGAATTCATGCTCTAGTCCCAGATGATTGCACTCGAGTTCTGTTCTGAATTAATGAATTTTAAAAAAGCATTTACCTTAAGCAAAAAACTGTAAAAAATGGGGAAAAGAGAAAACAAGAAATAATCCAGTGCTCTGTTGAATAGAACTGTTGGGACAAAGGAAGGAAAAATCAGCCCGTGTCTTTGCTTTAGAAAGAAGATTCTTAATTTCTTAACAGTACACAAAGAAGGCAGATGAGCTTAAAATTATCTTTTACCCAAAACAGATCCAAATTATATCTCTTTCACTTATTAATAAGACCAATTCTAAGTACAAAAGCAAAGTCAGGCTTCCTAAAGTAAATCTCACTAAGCTTATTGTATGTGGATGTGAAGGAGACGGGAGACAAAAAAATATATCCTTCCCAAAGTATTGAAATTTAAAATAACAATCAGACAGAAAGTACTAAGAAATATTAGCAGCTCCACCATAAAATTGTGGAGTAATATAGATGTTAGTTTTATTTAAGACAAGAAAAAAAAAATAAGGAGCAGACTAATATGGATTTACTACTGTGACCCCAAAAGAAAAGAAGTTAGAATATGTCGACAATATGAAAGAGATGGAAGTAAACAGTAAAAAAAAAAAAGGGATCACAGGTCACATTAGATCAATCTCAGGTAAAATTTTTGTTGTTGTTGTTAAAAGAAGGAAAAGGCAGTCTAATTTGTCTGGACTTCAGAGAGCTATGGGTTACATTGAGAAAAATAGGGATTAATAAGGAATTCTTGAGTGAGTAAAGAACTGGCTAGAAGAGAGATGAGTAGATTTTACTTTAATACTAGTACACTGCTTGTGTATTGCTGCTTGTCTGATAATATGGATCCAAAAATGTTACTTATCTTACAACTGGTTGGCCACTGGGGTTTTTTTAAGGTCTGTTTCATTGCCATTGTCTGTAATGTTGTACTAAAGAGCAACTGTTACAGTGTCTGTCACTTAAACCTATGTCACAAGTGTCACAGATCCTCATAATTCATAATGGTAGTATCATTCTTGTACATTACAGGCTTTAACATCACTGGTTTGTGATATCCATCTATTATTATTTTTTGTCCTAACCTTCTTACCCATTATTGCATAAGTACACACTGAAGTGTTTACTACTCTTAAGTGACCTGCTAATACCCTGGGTCATTCTCACATCAAAAAGGTACATTAAAAAAAAATTAGGACAGTGTTTTGCACTCTAATAGCTTCTAGGAAAGTTAAGAATAAAACTGAGGTTGGGTAGCCTGTTTTAAGACAGAGAAGACAGCCTGTTTTAAGACTGGTTGCCTCCAGAAAAAGATCTTTCATTTGTTTCAGATATGTTTACAGAATATCTTTATAAAATCTGGAGGCATATTTAAAGTGGATATCCGCCCAAGGGTAGTTAACAGATATATTGCAATCTCCAATTGTGGGTGAACTGTAACAGATGTATGAAGTGAGTGGTGCAGGAAAAGGACAGGATAAAATATGATATATCACAGCTGGAAGTCTAATGACTTTCTTTTCACAGATATACAGATTGACTGCATGTAGTAGTTCACAGCAAGTAAGGAAAGGTAAATGTGGCTCCACTTCAAAAGGGTGATTCCAAAGCAGCTTTGCTGGGCTTGGAATAGGCAGTTCTAGTGATACAGACAGAAGAAAACTGCAGGTCTTTCCTACCTTTCCCTCCCTGGACATAATAGTTATTGCTGTGGTTTAGGTGATCACAGTCATCTGTTTCAAAATTTTTCGAAAGAAAATGACAGATTGTAGCTTTTGTTGTCCCTGTATTTTATGCTTACTATAAAAATGCTGGGAAAGAAACCTCTGCCATTTATTTTCAGAAGTGTCTGTCATTTAAATGCTGTCAACCTATCAACTTTGCAAAAGTGAGACAAATTCCTGCACTAGGAAAGATTATGACAAAATATACTAACTGTTTTAGAAGGTTTGTGCTTGTTCTCCTCAATCAAGATTTTATTTTCCATCACTGTATTCCTCAGTATTAGCAGTTTTGTTTATCTATTTCTTTTTAGCTTGAAGGAAGATTGAAAATGGTTGTTGAGTGGGTGAGGCATTGAGCAAATAGCGCTTGTAGGAAAGGGTAGCAGGCAATAGCCTGTTCTTAAACAGCATAGGAGGAAATAAAAAGTGCTGCATTCATCACTATTATGAAAAGATCTGGAAAGGATAAACTTTCAAGAAGTGCTCCTAAAATTGCAAAATTGTTTTGTTACATCTGAAAAGATGTATGTATGGCAAAATGACTAAAAGTGTTTTCCAAAAGTGTGGCAGTTCTGGAGTAGACTGTGTATAAAGGGGCATCTACAGCTCCTAGAACATGCCCTTCATTGTTCTAACCATATGAAGACATCCTGCCCTCTACCAGATGTAAAGATAAAGTTCTCTCAATGGCCACAGGAAGGCTTAGATGCTTCTGGAAAAAGTAATAATACTTCATAGGAAAAAATCCTGACCTCACTGAAGGACATGGAAACCCACCCACCAGCAGCTGCAGATTCTGATTTTTCTTTCTAATTAGCAAAAAGTCAACTGGAAAAATAGACAGAACTTCATGCACTTCTTAACAAGATGAGGCCCATCTTCAATTTTTAAAGAAAGTGAGAACTGAATACACTTTTTGCCATAAAAATCAATTCTTAACCGTGCAAACAGTTGAAAATGAGATGATAAAACTAATGATAGACAGTAGGGTGTCGTATGAGCAAGGATAGATTGTACATCCACTTTGACAATGAAGAATATTTAATGAACTTAGCATTTTTATACTTAATAATTATAAATAAAATTTCCTGTGATATATTTTCACCTTTTAGCAAAATAAAATAGTTTGATGAGATGAGCTGTTAGAAAATAAGTCAAAAGTTTTTCCAGCAGAAAATTCTCATCTAATGAAATTGAAGCATATGGGGGGATGAACAGACACATGCCAGCTAAATTTATTTAAATTGAGACATTGATCTTCACCTACACAGTATTTTTTTTTCCAAATTGCTAGATACTGCTTCACAAAAATAAAGCCAAATAATTCACTGTAACGGAAGAGACTATTTTAATATCTTTGATATTTCCCAGATATTATTTTTTTGACTTTGCTTCTTCTTTCTCTTTTAATTTCTCATAAATGGATCTCTCTCACTCCTTGCAGAGTGAACTTAGAAGAAGGTTTTTGATAAATCAGTTTCTGGTAGTTTTAAGAGTGTTCAGAGTTTCCCCTATGAAACTGTATTGAACCTACTTCCTGTGGGTGCAGGCATACAGCTTTGCTTTTCTTCATGGACCTTCAGCTAGAACATGAGACTGGGTAACCTATGTGCTTTGACAGAGGGTGTGCACTTGTACTGCAACTTCTGCACTTCTACTGCAACTGCTACAAATTGCCAGTTTCCTAGTAGCTGCATTTTTTTGTCTTTAGTCATAACATGAAAAATATTTATCTGGTCTCGTCACTGTCTGATGTATCTAGAACACACAGATTTTTGGTTGGGAAAAATGCATGATAATGGGATGGCTTCTGCACTAGAAACACACATAAATGTTTAATGGGTTCCTTAAATCTTTTTGTAAAACCTGACATGCTACTATCCTGCACAGAAATGCCAAAACTGTCTAGTACTTGAACCTGGACTGACTATGAACTGCTCTATATCAGCATGACTGATGCCAGCAGAGAGCATGTTCATGTTTTTTTCATGGACCTACTGGTCACATCCTCATTTACAATTTCCATATCTAAGTCAGGCTCATCAGTGCACTGTGCAATCTGTGTAAGTCCACGTTGCTGCACAGAGCAGGTTCCTGCACAGGCTGCCAGCCACAGGTGCCTACATCTTAAATGCTGCACCTTGGACCACCTTGGCTTAGGTGTTAATTTTAGATGTCCCTAAAAAGTGTCTATAACTTAAAGACTACTGCAGGCAGGTAACATAAAATTCCTGCTATAAAAATTTTTCTTTTTCTTCTTCCTCCCCTTAAACCATCTCTGCACCACAAAATGAATAAGTACTATCTCATAGCACTAAATAGAAAAAAACAGGTAATATAATGCCCACACAGCATATGCCTAGTATATGGACTATAGTTTCTGAAAATTTTCTGCTCTCATATTGCAGAAAGCTCTGTACCTTTTACCATAGATCTGTGGTGCTCTTTCCAATGAATGTGTGAATAGTGTTTTTCTGTGTATATAATCTCAGTGATGCTGTAGCTGCATGGTATGACACAAATATATCTCATGTATATTTACAGGGAGCACAATAATCTAGTTTAATTATGCAAAAATATTTATCTCCCCTAAAACCATATCCGAAAAGTGTATTTCCCACTCCCACAGTTAAATGTATCCTCATATCAATTTCTCATATGTAGTTCTCAACACAATGCTTTACATTTTCAAAGTGCTTTAGAAACATTAACTAATTAACTAATGCATGTCATTATGGGCCTGTGAATCTTGGATGTCAAAAGGCAAAAGACAAGGCAACCAGAGAGAATTAAATAAAACACAGATTAAATTACTAGCATAGCTTCCCCCAACAAATTTCTCTATCCTGTTCAAAACTCTCTGATCTGCGCTACTCTTTCTTGCTTCTTTTTTCTGGTAAGAGGTAGCACTGCTTGGCGATAATATTCCCTTCAATTTAGGTCTCAGAAATCACGGCACTTGTCTGTTCTTGCTTTAATACATATGAGCATAAGATTGTACTGTCCTTGATACGTGGTTAAGATAGCATTTTTTTCCAAGACATACTCAGTGCACAGTCTCAGAACAGGAATTAACATAAATGCAGCAATCTTGACTTCTGATTCATACAAAGATTCTATTTGTCAATTTTGATCAGAGTCATAGTCTGAAAGTAAATAAGACAAGGATAGGAAATATTTATGTCCTTTGGAACAGTTCTGATATTGAAAAGACTGTCTGTATGAAGGTGTCTGGTATTTTCCTGGGAGAATATTCCTCATGTACTGGATACAGCCCAATAGAAGGAAAAGTCATTTGACTCACAGCTTATTTATAATAATTCTTTTTCCTTGGATCTCCTCAGCTATGGACAGAGAGTAAGTTCTTGTTTAGATGAATTTTTATGGCTGTTTGTTCCTGGCCTCCTTTTTCCAAAGTTCTTTAAGACTTCTCCCACGTGAAAATATATGGTATGTTCCTCAAGTGACCTAGCCAAATGCTTTTCATTCAAAGAAGAGTTCCTAATATGTAAAGGTGCTGTGTTTTCATGGCTGAAACCATGTTCTTTTCATATGCAACTGAATGTAACCTTCTTTTGACCAATAAATAAAAACCTTTTTACAGTCACTGGACATATTCTCTTTCAGTTACACTGAGAAATAACATCAATGAATTCATGTGACAGGTGAAAAACTTGAGGATCCAGTGGTTTCATAGGAGATGGTGCAGCCAATCTTCTTGAGGGGATAGGTGGATTGTTCAGCACAATTCCTCCTCTGCAAGAATCATAAAACACCCATATTTACATGGTTAACAGATTTTCGTTGAGAAAATCATGTCATATATGATTTACTAGATTCCATTTAACATAATAAAACACCCTAAGAGCTCCAGGAAAGGAGAAAGCTGCAAAAGCAGAAGGGAGAATAGTGAAACACAGCAGAGCATAGGTGTGGCCATCAGGACAATACAGCAATTCATTTTTACTTTGGGAATGGCTAGATGGGCAGGTTTTTTGAACTGATGTGAGTTTGTAATAAAAAGTTTGTAATGAAAATTACTTGCTGAAGTTATTCTTAAATTTTCTGAAAAATTAGAATTTACTTCAGTGATTTTATCATCTTTCATTCCATATCATCAAGCCCAACTCTTCAGCATTCCTGGGGGGCAAATAAAAGTTGTGGGTAAAAGGCATCTTAATAACTGCTGGATAATAACAAAAGTTCTGACAATTTAAATTGATTTTGTACCTCAGTATTAATAACTGCAGAGCCATTATACAGCTATTAATGATGATACAGCTATTATAATTACAGCTATTGTAATAAATGAGGAAATTATTTCACTGGCTTAAGCAGAAACATTATAGTATAATCTATATGAAATGGCAGTTTTCCCCCTCCTGCAGATACTTCATTAGCACAATCATACCTCTCTAGTAGTAGTACCTAAGAGTCCCTTATTGGTATGAAAGAATTCCTGACAGCAGTGCCAAGCTGCCTTGCAGTTAATGTGAAGAGGCCTGAACTATAAATATTTTTGTGACCTTTATGAATGCAACCAGATTGCTAATTTTAAATGATAAGTGTATAAACAGGTTGGAAAAGCTGGACTGTACTGCTGAAAATTTGCCATGAACAATTTTTTTTCCCAGAAATGTATGTTCAAGTGATTAATTACTTCATGTTACGCTTGTCATAAATCTCCCTGGTGCACAGTGCTCCCCCATCTGTCTGTCTCATCATCACGACATCTCTTCCTCTAAGTGTAAGTTGTAGTTCCTTCTCCGGATATGTGGTTAGATATGCACCCAGAAAGACTTTATAGAAAATGGAGGCAGAGGTCCAACAAAGTACAATGTGCTGTTGATGGGGTTGTTTTGCAACAAGCTTTTAGAGACAGGGATTGTCTTTTAATGGTGTTCACAGTGCCTCATTAAATGGGCTTCTCCCAGACTTGCCACCTACTGCTGAGGTGCCTAATATTTACTACAATCCAAAAATAACTGTATTCAGTCCAGACATACCAGTTCCTGGTTTTAATTTATCTTTAATAACAGTCTATAGATCAAATCTGCCCTTTACATTATGGTTAATAAATAGTGTCCCAGCACAGAGGTTCTAAACAAGCTATTTTGGCTGCTAAGATGGAGACAGTTTCTGGAGATCTAATGAAACTTTTATAAATCTGGATTGGTCCCTGTCTATCAGATCTTGGGGGAGAATTTTATAATCAACGCTTAATGAGATAAATGTCTATGGTTGGTATATTCAAGGACATCTCTCACAGCTTTGTGAATAAAAGGTATTATCACCTCATATAAAGTAGGAAAGAGAGATGAGGAGCGTGGACCTGAACTGTGCATCTGGGGCTAGTTTAAGGAACAGTGCTTTGTAAAACGTGACAGTAAAACTAGACTTCCCTGAAGCTTTATTTGCCGGTTTAAAAAAAAAAGCCTGTTTCATTTCTTCATGTAATATCCCCATGTAATATATATCTGTAGGCCAGTCCTAGATGGAGGGACTTAATTAATTAAAAACAGTTTGAGATCCTTCCAATAACTTTTATCTTAGAAGCACATTGATAGGTGTGTGATCAACCAGATATCTATCTATTATAAAACAAGTACTATGTTTTACTCTTACTGTACAAAACTGGTGCCTTTATATTGCCTTAACCTTTTAAATTCATAACTAAGCAGTGATTTTGTCCTTTTGGTCATGTACAGATCAGCAAAGCTGGATCTTCCATTTAAACTAATGCTTCCTTTAACACACTGCTTGAGAATCAGGAACGTTTCTTGTGGTTTATGTCTTGGCTATAAATCTATAATTCTTTGGTGCCCACCATTTTTCTTTCTCTCTCTCCTAAAAAATTCCAACCACTACCCCCCCAAAAAATCCCAAATCAAACAATAAAAAGAACCCTAAGAAAAAAATCTCTGGTACAGTCTGAAGAGGGAAGTCCTTTGCAATAATGACAACATACCCACAAAGGTCTGTGTTTCCTGCCTTTTATTTCTAATTTATTCCATTTAAGTGAGCATGAAACATATATTTTTTTCCATTTTCTCCCTAGAAATATTCACCCCTATATAACTATAGAGTATGTTTGAAATGGAGTACATGCAAATAAGTTGCAATGAAAGCTCTGTTCATAAAAAGATTAAATGTGATACCAAATGTTTAGTCAATTGTTAGTCTCTTTGATTAGATTCAACAAATCAATAGGCTGTTATTTTCATGAATTACTATAATTCTGACAGTTTTCTGTTTGCTTATAACATATGTTGTTTGCATTTATATTGTAATTTGCCTTGTAATTTGCAATATAATCTTAAGGAAACATCAAACGTTTCCTTGATATATAGGATCCCCTACAGTTAGATTTTCAAAAGTCAAGCTCAAATAAACCATTTGGATTTAAGCGGAAGAAAGGAAATCAATAATAAGATATTAATAGAAACATTTTCAAGGAACTTCAGAACTTTGAGAAGAAAATGTTTGAAATGTGTCTGTGGCGAAGACGCCCACGGCTCAATATGACATCACTCTTAATTATAGTCTTAAAAACTGACTATGCAGCACTTGAAACAGGAGTTCTGTCATTGACCATATTGGGGCAATATTGATAACAAACTATACTGGGCCTCCATGTGAGCCACTATCTTCTGCCACAAGGTTCATTGGGTGTGAGCAGGACCATACCTAGAGATGATCAGGACTTCTCAAGAACGCATTAACTCAAAACCAGGGATTTGATGTTACCAAAATTTCTGTTGAGAGCTAAATTCCTAAGTACTTTTATTAGGAATTGAATGTGGAGGTGCAGCAGACCCTCAACCTCAAACACCTAACATTCCCAAAATTAGGGAGTTCCTTTCGAGTGTGTAGTTTAGGTTCAGGTTTAGGCTGCCCTTCTGGCTGACTTTGACTGGGCACTGGAACCTGGATAACTCCATGTCTTGAGCATATCATTAACAGGGATAGCATATCTACTTGAGAAGTTATTTAAAAAAATGAGAGTTCCTTTGCTTTTTTGGTAATGTATGAGGGAAGATACAGCCATTCTAGCTCTGTAGAATGCTATGGTAGTGCTGAAACTGCTAAGACAAAAATTTTGACTGCATATAGTTGCTTAAAAATATTCTGTCTGCCAGTTTCAGGAAAACCTATGCTACCACCCTTCTACCCATCACCACCAAGCTAGAGTTAGAAATGTGGTATAAATAGTTAAATATTCAGTCACTTAGAGGGAAACTTTCTGGGAAGTTTGTTTAATGCCTGGCTTGTAAAAGACATAGTTTCAACTTCTTGTCTCAACTCAGGTAGAAAGATTAGGTTTCCTGAAATATTCTCCTGTTCTCTCTGTCTGTCTGCTCTCAAAATATGTTTTGTTTTTTTTTTTTCTCTTTAGTTCTTTGTCTGGTTGAAAAAAAATAACATCATTAGATAGCAAAGAAATTTTGATTTTCCAGGTAGGCAATACCTAGTCCTCAGATTACATCATGCAAGGCCTATGAACTGCTCCATGTGACCTTCTAGAGTCTGGTTGCCCTTCAGTAGTTGCCTGAGGGAGGATGATTATATCTTGAAATTCAGAGCATTTATGAGTCTAGCTTGAATCTGAGCACCTTCCTACCACAAAGTGTAAAAGGTGAAATGTGAGCTGCTGCAGGATAATGGGATGACCTACAATATAGACTGAGCTAAAGGAGGAACACAACAACAGAAGGACGATATATACATGAAGAACCATGATTTTCTAGAGGCTTGAACAAAATCCAGGTAGGATCCAAAGACACTGCAGGAATTAAAAAAAAAAAAAAAAAAAAAAAAAAAAAAGCTGGAATTCTTGGTAGATTTCTATATTCATTTACTGTTTGAGGAGCTATTGCTTTTAGAATTTTACAAATTAATAAATGCATTAGCTTTGCTTTATGATTTCCAATGTAGGAGCATGTGTTGGATATCTGCCTACTTGTAACTCCTTTCAGACATCCATTTCCCTCCTATTTACCGGCTTTTTATCATTTTAATTACATGACAAATGCTACAATTACAGATTTTTTTCCTGATTAATGTTGCTACTGAGGCATTCACTCTTGGAATACTGTTACAAGAAAAATATGTATTTATTCAATCTTTAGGATTGCTTAAATAATAAAAAAACTTGTCACTTTGTAAATCTCCTAGAAAAACATTTTTGTTTTGCCAGATCTTATGCTTCATACAGACGGCATGCACCATGCTAACAGTCAAAATACAGTATTACTGTAATATCAATATTTTATACACAACGATTTCATAAGCAATAACCTTGCAACTTAAAACAATGATTCTCTGTCATAATACAGATAATTAGAGATGAGCATCCTCATTCTGTTCATTTTTGATCGCCTCCTAATCTCTGCAGAGTTCAAGAATTAAAGAATATTAAACTCCAGTAATCTGTAGATAATATGGTGGGAGTGACTCACCACAATTTTGTACTGGGATCAAATTAGTTACCTTAGAGGCATTTCATTTCCTACAAATGACAAAACCAATCCAGAAAAGAAAAATAAAGTAACTAGTTTCTATCCCCTCTGCTCCAACCCCCCCTCCCCATCTTTCTGAAAAATAGCTATTTGAAAAAAAAATTACGTATAGTTCTAGATGTTATTTGTGGATTTAAATTAACTCCACCACCAAGGAGAAATCAATAGATTATAGCATTTCAACCAGTCAGAAGCAAAAGCTATTGGGCACTTTTATTCTCATCTATTGAGTATCTATGTGAGATTTTTGTGGGGAACCTCACACATATAAAATACATAGGGAAGGGTTTATAAGATAAGACGTGTAACATTGTAACTGTGAACCTACACATCAATGACTTGCACAGAAGTTCTGAGGGTATTGTCTTACATAATGGCTGTAAAACTCAAAAAAACAACCTGCATCGTCTGAAATTTCTCACTTGTCTAGATAAACAAACTCAGTTTCTTCAGTCTTTATTTCCAAATCTTGTTTTCCAAACCTAATTCATTGCTGCTGCTTTCCTCTGGACGGTTTCCAGTTGATCTACATCTCCCTGCCAAAAGCTCCATGTGATAGAGCCAGAACCAAGTAGAGTGGAAGGATGACTTCACGAATCTAACATGACACTCCTATTTGTACACTGCCTCTCCATCTTAGTATTTATATATCACAGTACAATGTTTGCTTTTTCCTTCACACCACTGTGGTGCTTTTAAAAACCTGTCCATCCAAGTGTCCTCCAAACACTTACATGCTTAAATTGACTTGAGTTTAAGGGGGCAATTAAGGTGTGTAAAGCAATGCCCATATTTAAGCATTTCAAGGGTCAAGGCCAAATATTCCTGTCAAGCAGTTGTTGTAAAAAAAAAAAATTGAAGAGCCAACCAGAGTCAAACACACACTAACGCAATAACAGAGTTCTCTAATGTAATTAAATCTTTACTGATCTGCACTTACATGGGATCCAAGTGTATTATTGTGTGAAGAACTAAATACTGCAATAACAGTATTCTGCATCCCAGATCTGCCATTGCTTATGGAAAGGATGGAAAATTATCTTATTTCTATTGAGTTTCAGTTTAATTTTTAAGTAAATAGAATTTATTTTAATTCACTGATTTTCAAGATTTTTTAAGATACTAGCCAGTGTGAAAGCAGTCTATCAAATAAAAATATAAATAAATAAAAATAAAAAAATTACATAAATGCTAATCACGTTCTGCTGACAGATTAAGCAACAATGGATTGTTCAAATTAAACTTGTTTATTTCAAATTTCTTAAAAAAAACCCCAACAAAATAATATCTGGTGTTCAGTTTACTTCTATTTTGTTACAACACAATTCAGTAGTTAATAGTAAGTTTAATTCAGATTGTTAATTTCTTCATTCCTGCTATTTCAGATGTGTAAATTTGGGTTTGTTTTTTTTTTTTTTTGGTTGCTTTCTTCTTCCTTTTAAATATTTTTTTACCATTTTTATAGACACTGTCAAGAAATATTTCTTTTCATCACTGATTTTCTGAATATTTAATCAAAAATGTCTTCTAAAATGATATTTAAAAAAAGAATTATTTGTACATTTTTTTACCTATGTGATTATGTAAATAAACATTTAGTTAAAGGTACCATTATTGAACTGCTTTTAAGGATGTTCGGTACACAACAGCTGACCCATCATGATGTGATTACTCATGTTGCCTTCATTTTCATTTCAACCAGAATGCAGGGTTTTCTTGGTCCTATTGTAAGAGCAGAAAAACAATTATTTTATGCATGACTGATGATAGTGATGGAGACTCTATATGGGACACAGCAGGAAGCTGAGAACTGCTTGATGCTTCAAAATGCCGTGTACTTACAGCACATTCAAATGTTGTAAAACCTAAATATTCCGCTTAATTTTATTTGTAACTCTAGATTTTCTAATTAGCTGTATATATATATATATATTTAATTCCAATGACACCCTGAAAAAATAATACTTTTCAAAAAATGTATAATGCATCAGTTTTAAAGCACAAATGAGTTCTGACTAAGTGGATGCTTTACTAGGCAAACTGGTGTTAGAAGTTAATTGGGTTTGACTAGCAAGTCCAGTTATTGGCACAATTTATAAGCTTTTGCAGAATTGTGACCACTCTGCTATCATACAATAATATGCACAATGTGAGATCTGACAGTAAGTGCTTGCTGTCTGACAGTAAGTAACAAATGCAAGTAAAACATATCCTTATAAAATAGACCCTTTTTTGAAATGAAATGTAGTACAAGACTATTTTTCAGGATGCTTAAACATTTATTACATTGGCATATAATTAACTTTTCATTGTCTTTCTGTTCTGTGCCAAATCTGTTACAGGAATGGTCAGTTGTTGCTCCATGGTGGAGTAAAAATATTCCTAGTGGAGGATGGATTTTTTAGAAAATATTATTATATAACTATAATAATTATTCTGTATTTGGGGAGACTTCCTGGCTTTTTCTGAAACACAGTGCTATAACTTTAAATCCTAAAGTAGAATTCCATAAATCCTGGTGGTCTGTTGCCTTATAATATTTTTTCTTTATGTGCCTAAATTTCTGCAAATGTTTAAATGTAGTAATTTCTTTAGCATCTAGTATAAATTTGAAATCACTGAAGAAAATCACGCATATGTGAACTGCTGTGTGATGCATTTTGGTTTTATTTAGTATTGAGTTAATCTGAAGAAGCATTTAATTGCCAGAAAGGTAAACATTACTGTGAAGTGCCTAAAGTTTTGCAATTAAATGCAGTTTCATTTAGGAGAAAAATCATTTAATTTGCCTCTACCTCTGTGATGGCAATGTTTTAAATTTTTTCAGCGTAATGATTTGACGTCTGTAATACATCTATCCCCCACTATTTTCCCCTCAATTATTCAAAGGCTGAAAGAACCCACCTTCCTTGAGAGCTTAACTATTGTTAAAATCATTGTTTTCCTGCAGGATAACCAACTCCTGGCAATTGCCCTGGAGCCCAGAGTTTGCCTTTGCAGGCTCATGCGTGCACATCACACCACCCGTCTCTTTTCCTGACTGCCAATTCCATCCCAATGAGCTGGCAGGGTGCTCAAATTCACATCAATTCTGTTCCATGATATTTTCATCAAATTGCCAAGCCTTAATTGCATAAGTGGGCTACATGGTTTTTTTTGTGCTTGCACACCATTGTAAATAGGGCTGGCTACATGGAGCTGTCGGTAGGATATTTTGCATTTCAATGTTCTCATTTTTTTTTCTGGGGGATCACTTTGTGTTCATCCCTTCATAACATGCTTTTCTAGGTTTCTCCCTTGTATTTAACCCAGAGAGTTTAGTTTGTGCTTGATTTTGCATTTCAGAGAAAGCTAATTTTTTCACTTTATCAAGGAATTCAGATGGTTTTCAGAAAATATGCAGAAGTTCTAGTTCTTTATTGTGATGTTTCACTGATACTTCATAGATTACGTTAGTTGACCAAATGCTCTTATAGAATGGGACTGATTCACCATCCACAGCTGTACCTGGAATTGTGGTCTGACTTCTCCTTCACTGTGTGTGCTCAAGCCTGAAATCAGCTGCTAAGGTGATGCCAACAGCAGTTTTGATACCACTTCAATGCAAACCCATGGGGGTTTGAGAAGGGGGAAGGAGATGGGATGTGTGTGTGGGTGTGTGTGGGGGGGTGTGTGTGTGTACTGGCTTCTGAATGGGACAGTCTTGAGAACTAGGTATGTATCTTTTTCTTTTTGGTGACCTAGTTCCAACACTGACGTTAAAAATTGTGTTACTGCGATTTTTCTCTGGCAAATTTATAAAGCAATAAGGAGAATAAACATCTTGCTGTTATAATTTATGTGAAGAAAATGTAGACCTGCAGATTCTGATATTGATGCTGAAGATGAATTCAAAGATAGAGTTTGCATTTGCTTATAATAAGCATTTAGTAGAGCCCCAGGGTAAAGTTCTGAAGTAGAATTATTTCTAACCACATTTGGAGAAGTACAGGCTGTGGTGACTCTTTCCAAATTATACACAACTGTAATAAATTTATGGGGGATTTATTTGGATGCTGATCTAACAGCAAAAATTCAGGAAAGTAGCTTATATAAAGCTTAAATGCGAGACTTGTTTATTCAAAAGTTTTCTGGTTCCATTACCCTGAAATACATCACTACAGGCCTGTCAGCCTGACCTCGGTGTGGGGGAAGACCATGGAGCAGATAATTTTGAGTTCCATCCCACACCATGTACAAGACAACCAGGGAATACAGCCCAGCCAGCACAGGTTTATGTAAGGCACATCCTGCCTGGCCAGCTTGATCTCCATTTATGACCAGGTGACCAATCTAGTGGACAAGGGAAAGTCTGTAGATGATGCCAGTCTGGACTTTATTAAAGCCTTTAGCACAGCATTCTCCTGGAGAAACTGGATGCTCATGGCTTCAATGGGTGCACAGTTCACCAGGTAAAAACCTGGCTGGATGGATGGAGAATGGTGGTGAATAGAGATGCATCCAGCTGGCAGATGGTCACAAGTGGTGACCAGCTCAGCACTGGGGACAGTCGTTTTAATATCTTTATTGACAGTATGGATGAGGGGTTGAAGAGCACCCTCAGTCTGATCACAGCTGACATCAAGTTGGGTGGTAATTTAACTCCTGGGGGTAGAAAGGCTCTGCAGAGGGATCTGTCTGAATTGATGGGCTGAGGCCAGTGATATGAGGTTCAAAAAGATGAAATATTGAGTTCTGTACTTGGGTTTCAACAACCCCAGGCAGTGTTACAGGTTGGAGGCAGAACAGCTGGAAAGCTGATCAGTGGGAAAGGCCTTGGGGGTGCTGGTCAACAGAGGCTGAACACTAGCCAGTGTTGTGCCCAGGTGGCCAAGAAGGCCAGTGTCATCCAGGCCTGCATCAGCAATAATGTGGCTAGCAGGACCAGGGCAGTGATTGTCCCCCTGTACTGGGCACTGGTGAGGCTGCACCTTGCGTGGTGTGATCAGGCTCCTCATTACAAGAAGGACGTGGTGCTGGAGCATGTCCAGAGACGGGCAGTGCAGCCGGTGACGAGTTTGTAGCACAAATGTGATGATGAACAGGTGAGAGAGCTGGGGGTATTTGGCTTGGAGAAAAGGAAGCTCAGTGGAAACCTTATCACTCTATAGGACCTCCTGAAAGGAGGTTGTAGCCTGGTGAGGATCAGTCTCTTCTCCAGGCAACAAGTGATAGGACAAGAGGATATGACTTCAAAGCGTGCCAAGGGAGGTTTAGATTAGATAACAGGAAGCACTGCTTCATGGAAAGGGTTTTGAAGTATTGAAACAGGCTGCCCAGGGAAATGGTGGGGTCACTAATCCTGAACATATTTAAAGGACGTGTTGATGTGCCTCTTAGGGACAGGGTTTAGTGGAGGACTAGACAGTGCTAGGTTAGTGGTTGGGCTCGGCGATCTTAGAGGCTTTTTCTAACCTAAAAAATACCATGGTTCTCTGATTCTGAATAGCCAAAAGTCTAGCTGTGCTATACTGGTTGCAGCTGCCTGCATGTGAAGAAACTGTTGCTGTTCTGCTACCTCTGGTTGCCTATCGCTAGCCTTGGATGTGAATATAGGTAAATCACCTCAAATGAGATATCTATTAACTTACTCAAAATAGGGTGTTGAATAAAATGAATTGTGGAGCTGAAACATATGTTCTTATGCTGAGTATTGATTTTTAACTGTAAGAAATTGTTAATTAGTCTGTTTCCCCAGCAATAAGCAATAGCAACCAATAGCTGTTCAATGTTTAGAAACCTTTGTTCATTGTATTGCTACATTTCCCTGAAGATTTAAATGCTGAGCACAGTTCAGTGTTTCCAGATCATTAATCATTATGTTGTGTAGAAGTTCAAAGAAAGACCCCATCAGCTGGCTGGTTTAGATGATGGTATTAACACCTCTTGAGAAGATAATCTCTCTCAAGCTTCTCCAGGACTGTAAAGAAGAACTCAGAGATTTCAAGAAGTCTTATAGAGTACCATTCATCTCACTTTCTGCTTTCATTCAATGCTTAAGAAATACTCTATTGACCACATTCACAGGCAATACTCTCTTAAAACTAAAAAAAAAAAAAAAAAAGTTCATAAATATACCACTGATTTATTTTCTCATAATTCCCACCAGTGCTCTCAAAGAAGCATCTGGAAAATTTGCTATATGGAGATTTTTAGCATTATATTCTGAATCCTGCATGGAGAACTCAGTACCTCTGGAAACCAGAGTGTGTTCAGAAAAGCAAATGTGTTAAAAGGACAAGACTAAGAAGAAATTAGACTGAAGAACCCAACTTCACTTAACTCTTTGCTCCTTTGCAGTCACTGAGTAAACAAAGTGTTATGCAAACCAGGAAATGCTATTTTCACTTAGTCATGTTTTGAAATAATTATTGACTTTTGTCCTTGTTGATGTTTAGGTGGAGACTCTTTTTTCTGTACTGTGTGGCACTGTATTTCCATGGTGTATAAGTTGTTTTTCTAAAAAATCACTGTCAGCCTCTTCAGTACTGTGAAGATAGAAGCCCAATCTATTGGTGGCAACAGCTTTGAATAAATAGTTCATTCATTTGGATGGAATATCAAAATGTACAGTAACCTACACATCCACCTGCATTAGTGGAATGCCTTTCACATGCCCATTGAGTGCATCATAAAGCACTGAAAAGATCATAGTGACAACCACTGCCTATATCACTGGTACTACTGTCATGTGAACGTGCTCAGATAATTGAATAATTTGGTTTTGGGGTCCAGATAACATATAACAGTAAATATTGATACTATAAAAGGTACTCATGCTATGGAAGGTGTGTACTAAAAGGTAATATTATGCCCCTTTAAAGTAGCATTGCTGTTAATTGAAGTAATTTAATTAAATTTAAGAAAACTCGACGTTGTCTCAATGTTTTATCATGAATTTCGTGGGTGCCAGCAGTACCAAAGGTTTATACGGTTCTTGCATAACTAGTCAGGGAGCGGCATTTGGGATTTTTGCAGGAGTGAAGTCCTGGCTGGCTGCCCAGCCTTTCCCTCTCTTTTCCTGGGGGTTGGAACTGTCAGGGGATTCCCCAATAACAATCAATGACCTGCTGGCTCTTCTGGCAGCATGCCATCAAGTTGTGAAACTGCTGAGAATTACATGTCCTGATTCACCCTCACATATGCCAGGGAGCTTCCAGCCAGGAGAATATTCTAACCTGTTAAACAAAGATAATGCATATATTCTACCTCTAGTCAACCATTTTTCCCCCCTTATTAACGCAGGGCAAAATATGGTTTTTGTCTGTTGGACTTTTGTGCAAGCACATCCTGAGATCTCTTTTCATGTTAGGTTTTACTGATTCAATAGGGGTTTTGAGTAATACCTTTCACACCTTTTTTTTTTCCTTTAATTTTCATGTGAATACTGAGAAAATCTAAATACATACCCCAGGTTTTTGTGCTTGTGTTAATGTTAAACAGTTCTTAACAGATTTTAATCAAAGGTGATGATAATGATAACGTCTATTTTACCTAAACCTTCATTTCTCATTTTACCTATTACTTTCAACTGTCTTCTGGCTACAAATGCCAGCTTGCTCCATTTTGCATGCAGCACATTTTTGCACTTAATTTTAAGGCTACATTTTGCAGCGAAAGATTGGGTTAAATATCTTGTACTTATCTAACTTTTTTTCTGAATAAATTCAATTTTCCTTGGGTTACAACAACTCCATGTCATGCTACAGGCTGGGGGCAGATTGGCTGGAAGGCTGCCCAGCAGAAAATGACCTGGGGGTGCTGGTCAACAGCCTGCTGAACATCAGCCAGCCTTGTGTCCAGGTGGCCAAGAAGACCAATGGCATCCTAGCCTGTATCAGAAATAGCATGGCAGGCAGGACCAGGGCAGTGATTCAGTGATTTTCCCCTTGTGCTTGTCACTGGTGAGGCCACACCTGGAATCCTGTGTGCCGTTCTGGGCCCCTCACTGCAAGAAGGACATTGAGATGCTGGAGCAAGTCCAGAGAAGGGCAGTGAAGCTAGTGAAGGGTCTGGAGCACATGTCTTATGGGGAGTAGCTGAGGGAGTCGGGGTTGTTTAGCCTGTGAAAAAAGGAAGCTCAAGGGGAGGCCTTTTCACTCTCTACAACCACCTGAAAGGAGCTTGCAGCAAGGTGGGGTCAGTCTCTTCTCCAGGCAACCAAGAAAACCAGTGCTGTCCTGGCCTGAATCAGGCACAGCATCACCAGCCCTCCTCAAGGGAGGTGATTATCCCATTGTACCCTGCACTGTGTACAATTCTGGGCAGCATAATACAAAAAAGATTTAAAGCTATTGAAGAGTGTCCAAGAAAGAGCTATGAAAGTGGTGAAGCGCCTTGAGGGGGAACCATACAAGGAGCAGCTGAGGTCACTTGGTCTGATCAGCCTGGAGAGGAGGAGACTGAGGGGAGACTCCTCACAACTTCCTTGTGAGGGGAAGAGGAAGAGTTGTCTGTTGCGACTAGTGACAGGACCTGAGGGAATGCCCTGAAGCTGTGTCTGGGGAGGTTTAGGTTGGATCTCAGGAAAAGGATTTTTACCCAGAGGATGGTTGGGCACTGGAACAGACTCACCAGGGATGTGGTCACAGCACCAAGCTTGAACAGAGTTCAAGAAACGTTTGGACAATGCTTTCAGGCACATGAGTGATTCTTTGGGCGTCCTGTGCAGGCCAGGATTTGGACTTTGGTGATCCTTTTGAGTCCCTAACGCCTCAGGATATTCTGTTTCTGTAAACTAAGCAACAGGAAAAGAGGAAATGGCATCAATCTGTATCAGGGGAGATTCCAGCTGGACATCAGGAAGAATTTTTTCACTATAAGGGTGGTTAAACATTTAAACAGACTGCCCAGGAAAGTGGTGGAGTCATGATCCCTGGAAGTGTTCAAGAAAAGCTGGGCATGGCACTTAGTGCCATGGTTTAGCCGGCATAGTTGTGTTCAGCCAAAGGTTGGACTTGATGATCCTGGCGGTCTTTTCCAACCTTAAAGATTCTATGATTTTATGGTTCTATGGTGTTACTGGGAACGGGACTGAAATTCCTGTAAGATCTATTGAGAAACTCCCACATGGCAAACGTTCTGTGAAAACTTTCTAGGAGAATACTGAGCCATAAGGATTCAGGGAGATTTAATGACATTCTTTACCTTGAAAGTCAATATAATGACTTGGACTTAATAGATTCTTATCCTTCAGGGCCTTGTTAGGTATGTTTTTAGGGTTCTGAAAGATTTTCCATGATGATATATTTTAGTTTCCAGAAAAAAAAAAAAAAAAGGCAAAACATTGAGTCATTTTAGGTGTAGTGGTTATAGGTCACAGATAAAGAAGGACATCATGTATCAGTGGATCAATTACTCTTTTATATATACTCTTACTCTAGTCAGTCACATATATCTCATGTTATTTTCAACATCTAATAGCAAATGATTCTGCAAACAATTGCATAAACCCTGCCAAATGATTTCTTGTAAAATCCCTTAGAATGCAAATTCTCCAAAGATTTCTAACATATATTTTATTATGGTTTCATTTCTGGTACAATTTTGGAATTTAATGCAAATGGATTTTAATGGTTAGAATTTTTATGACTTTTTAAATTAATGACAACTCAAAAAACCCCTTGAAAATCACATCTAAAGTAGTTATTGACTTATTAAAAATCAATGTACCACATTTTATAACAGACATTTAAAAACTCATCCAACAGCATGCAACAGGTTATCTTAGACTTTAAGTGTATAAAAGATGGTTCACTGTGAAATTAGTTTAAGCCTCTCTAAAGAAGAGCCTACCTACAGGCAGGATGAACAAGAGGTATGTATAATCATATTTCCTTCTTCTGAACCAGCAGAATGATGAATTTCCCCTTTAAAGAAAGACAAGAGATTAAAGGCAGTATTTGTTCAAAATCATTCAAAAGCTTTCAAGTCACTTAAGTGATTTCACCAATCTTTCAGGGTTGGATTTGGTTGGTTTGTTTGTTTGTTTTTCAAATAAGCCTGACTTTAATAAATGTGTATTTTGTCTTTTGATGAGCAAAACTAAAAATCTTACTTTTAAAGAAATCAAGGTAACTCTAATCAAAGTGACCACTTTAATTATTTTTACTTACTCACAAATGAAAAATCTAGGAAAAACACAAATTAAAATGTAAAACCCCCACAAGCTGTGTTTCCAAGTGGTGATTAGAAATTTGGATGTAGATTCTTCAACGAATTTCCTTCAAACTTTTCCAGTCTCATTATGCTAGATTTTGGCCAGCCACCTAGTGTAATTGTAGGATTGTGAAGTCCAAATCTCTTCTAACTTCCTGATTCATGTTGCAGATGTCAGACTGTGTCTTGAGAACAGAAGGGAGAGCAAATAGTGTATTCTGCACCATATATTTTCCTACTGGCCTACAGCTTGTTCCACCTAAAGGTGTTTAAGTACACAGGTCTGTGATTGCATTCTTCTCCATATGGCAGAGCTGACCAAAATTGTACAGCAACAGGCCTTTACTAATTGCAAGCCTTTTTTTCCCCCACAGATGCATATCTAGAAAGGAAATTGGCTCCTTTGAGTCAAACCTCCTTTTTGGTAGTGGTCCTCACATCCAAACTTACCTTAGGTGATGTCACATTGGAAGATTCATTAAAGAAATGTTTTCAAAGACACCTACTAATGCAGGAAAGCAAGTGGCATCTACCATTTTTATTTTATTATTATTCTGGCAAACACTCTCACACAAATGAAATTCACATTGAATTGAGATTTCATGTATCTGCTTTGAGAACAAAGAAAATTGTTAAGATCAGCTTGAAGCATACTGAAAAGAAAAACTTTAATGAAAAACCTAAACTAATGTACTATGACACAGACTACATTGGAATAATTGTGTGTGTGAACAAACTGAATGCAACAGCACTGCTGTTTTGCTTTCACTAACAGAGATGGCATTAAATACCTCAGCAGCTTTACACATTTCATCTCTGCTACTAATACTAATGATACCTAGATGGCAACTCAGAAGCATAATTACTTTGCCATCACCACTCCATTATACTACATATGAAAGAAAAATGAGACCCTAGCTTTTCTACATTCCAAGCATCACAATACCATGAACGTGAAGCATAACTGTGGAACTGAGAAAACATATTGAACAGAATACAAATCAAGAGCTCAATGACATAAGCACAGCTCCTTCATGTGCCGATGAGGTTGTCCTCTGTGATGACTTGCACACGAGCTGAACAGAATGCACTTTTATTTCCAAATGCACTTTGCCCAGAAACACAGACATGAATGAAACTGACTGTGATAATTTTCAGGTGTGTAGTATTTAGTGATACTGCCCATCTAGCTCAGAAAAAAAATTAACATTTTTAAAACATCTACCCTAGTAAATATATTAACTGCATGTCGTATTACTCTGAAAATATGCTATTACCTATTGCAAAAGCACTTGCACCCCTAGTAACAAACACCCCAAGTCACACAGCAAGGCTGCCTAGACATTATAATGCCAGGGCATGCATTTTGTTGTTTACAATCAAATGTGTAATTTCTCTTGACCTCACTGGGCACTCTGTATGCATGACACTTGATGTATCTTTTCCTGCCAAAAGATCATGGTTGCTGTTCAGTAATAATATCTTTGCACTTTGTGTTTGTGTCTGTGAGCATGACACACAATCTGCCTCAAGAATTCAACTGAGAATTTTCTTTTCTGCACAGGAGATTATATAGGTTCAATACAACATAATACAGCATACACCATAGCATGCTGTTCGTGGCAGAATTTACTATCAGCCATGTTAGAGAAACCATTTTATTCCTCCCTACTTTTTTTTTTTAAGGAGAGAATGAATGATATTTCTGGTCCAGCTAGCACTGTGGCAAGGACTGTCGAGCTACATTTCTTCAGTTATCATGAGCCCAGGTGTTAAACATGGCACATGACACCAGTACGCACCACACAGTGAGGCAGGGGCACTGTATGCTGGCAGAGAATCAATAATGAAGTGGAAAAGACAATGACACTCTATGGCATTGTCTCCCTTCCTGACAGATCTGTTCAGCCCCAAAAGTATTAATTCAATTGCTTCAGCAGCATCAGACTCTGATTTCATTCAGAAATCAGCACTCATGGGGAGACTGAGAGTGGCATCTATCATGCATAAATATATTTCATGGTCCTTTCTTTTTAAATACTAAGCTATAGAGATTGCTGTTACTGATTAAGCCATAGTGTGTTCCAATCTTTTCTGTAGCAGAAATCCAATTTTAAGTCAAAGATACCCTTGGCTTGACTCCATACTTTAGTACTTTAGGAAGAATCTAGTGACAAATTCAGTTAAAAGTTAATTAATGCAGTTTAGACAACAGATCTATGTTACTAGTAGCTATATAGCAACAAAGTAAGTTGCATTTGTTAATTTTTCTCTCTACTCTCTCTATTCACTATAATGACCACTGGGAATGTACAATGTTTTCTACTTTTTGCTCACAACAAACACAGTCACACTCAATTAGTTTACTTCTATGTCCCTGTTTCTCCCAAAATGATGGCATCTATGTATTTAGAAGTCTCGATCATCAAATCCAAAACAGGGGAGATCTGAGTAATATATTTGTAAAAGACATCTGAAGCATACAGACTGGAAAAGCTTAGGCAGTTTCTACAAACAATATTTATCTGCTCTACAGATAAATAGACAACTTGATTGTACTCTTTTTTAGCTTGCACAATTTTCACAAGTTAATGTCACTTAAATTTTATATCAAAGTACTTAAATTACATTTGATTTTCATTCATTGAATTTTCGTTAGTTGTAATGGACATTGCATGTTTGCAGATTTTTTTTTTTTTTCAAATTAAGCTTTTCACACAGGTTACTTAATCTTTATTTGCATGCCTGGCATTTAAGGATCATTCTCCGGATACTTAGGCCTCTATTTTTGTGGGGGTTGGACAGAGAAATCAGACCGGTGGATTTAGACTACCTTCATATCATCAGATCTGGTAGTACTTGCATAATCACAGTGTGGGGTTCAGCTCTACCATTTGTCCTCATGGTTCAGTTTCTATAGGAGGCCATATCAGAGTCAGATAGTGTCATTCCCACACTAGGAAGTAAAACAATACCAGTACTGGAATTGCATTTTAGGATCTGTACTCACGCAGACACTTTAAGAAATAGTCTGGAATGTAAATGCAATTTGTGGTAGTGAATCACACAGGACATTCATATTCTTTACCTGAGGTTCTGTTTTACATTTGTCTACATTCTGATAGCCAAAGTTGATGAAAAGGTGTGCAAAATCAGCGTACAGCTATCAGTACAAAATAAATCTGAAAAATGTTCTTGAATCAAGATCTGCTGAAAAATCCAGGGAGGGAGTGGGAGTTTAAACTGTCATAGAAATTTTAAACAAAGCTAAAAGGACACACTGGGGTTCTGAAGACAAGATAAGATCCTGTCTAATTGCTATTTTAATTTTAGTTGAGTATACTTATTTTCTGTACTGAAAGTATATTCTAATATGGAAAGTAAATGTCCACTGAGTGACTTGCTTAGAAATAGTATTTCTAGTAAAGTTGTTATTGGATTTTTCTGTGAGTGAAACTGAATGAAGCCTTATTTTGTAAGAATTCAGAGCTTTTAAAACCTGTAATTCTTCCTCATACTAAACCAGGAACCCTGCAAGCTATGACAAAGTAAGATACCATTTTGAAACAGGATTATGAGAAGTGGATGTTTTTGTGATTGTATGAACATGACTCTATTTAATGGAGGAAAACCAGATAATTTTTCACATCAGTAACTCCTTTTTAAAAAAATTATTTTGCCTTTATTTACTTTAAAAAGAGCCTCAAAAAAATCCTGCAGCATGATCCACTGATAGGCAGGATTAAGATCACACTGGAGACAGGAAAAGAGAGAGAAAGGAAGCAGAGAAGAAATGTGAGCTGCTATAATTTTCCTCTTGAATAGTTCTTTTTGCAATCTGTATTCATATCTGTAACATGTAAACTACTGAAAATGTGAAGCCACCTTAGGAACATGCACGTGCAATCTTGTTTTTTGTATTAGAGAAATAAATATTGCTTACAGCATCCGAAGGCTGACTGTGCTGTGTGGAGCCTCATGTTACTCTGACAAGGGTTCCATGTCAAACTGGGGAAATTACATTGTCCCAAATTTTCTCCAACAAGACATCACAGTAGATTATCTGGCTGCCACCACTCATCAGGCTGCAGCTGTTACCCTGCTCTGTTTGCCTGAACCAGCTCCCTGCATCTCTGCTGAAGTCAGATGGGATGCAGACTGTGCTTGAAAACAGGTTGGATTAGCAATAATAAGGAGGCAGACTGTGAAGCCAGTAAAGAGTCAAACATGACTGGTGGTGCAAATCCAGGCTCACCCAGACTTTTGTTTGGTGCTTTGGTACAAAGGGCTAGTGGTGCTTATCCATCACAGTATTAAAAATAAAAGAGTACTCTGATGGTCTTGACCTTAGCATTATTCCTTTGATTTAACATTGACCTTGTAATTTTGCACCAAAAGGATGAGGTACTGCTAAAACATGTCAAGAACTGAGAATGTAGGGAGTACTAACAGGAATTTTGTGGCAATGTGTAGAAGCAGTGTATTGCTGAAGACTCTCTCTCTCTACTTCAAAAGGTTTCATAATTCTGCAGCTGTATACAAATGATCCATTTTGTTAATCTGAATTCCTAGGGTCATTAAAATTTTTTTCTCTCCTCTCCGAAGTAGTTTATTACTTTGAGAGAAAAAAATCAGTTTAAAGCCAGGTAAGGGAGGAAAGCTGACAAAAACATAAATTAGAGGAAGAACTTAATTTAAAAAGTGTCAAAAAGGATAGATAGTCTTAGTTCAATAATAAAGCCTGGTTCAAGAGCCTTCTATCTTAAAATAAAGCATTCGAGCACTCTATTACCTGTATACAACCAATCTTTGATTTCCAATCTAAGCCTATTTTTGCTTCTTATGTGATTAGCATACAAATGTAAAAAAAAAAAAAGGTGGCTACTCTGATGACACCTAGGATGAGTTTTTGACTTTCATGTCAGTGTTAGTGAGAGATTCTGTATGATTTTGAAGGTCAGTCTTTAATTAAAACCTCTTGTTTTTCTTGAATCTAAATATCATCGCTATTGAGTCAAGCTATGTCTACACTTCCTGGAATATTTCATGCTGTGCCTTTTGCTGCTTTATGGAGATGCCAAAGAATTTTTCGTGATTTGACCTTTTCTGGGCTACTGTGTTTCTGAATGTGAATACCTATTGAAGTCACATGTATGCAACAAAAGGATCTGTACTTGGAGAATAGAAACACTATCCAGAATTGCATAAGAAACTCTTGTTTTCCCTAGGATTTAATGCTTGATGGAGGTCTCCCTGATAGGATGTCCTTCAGAGTAGTCCCTGTGAGCTACAGTCATTATGGTACTCTTATTTCAAGATATTATATTTAAGTATGTCAAAGCGACGTGCCACAAACTTGAGGAGAGAGCTGCACTTGTATTATTTTCTTATAAATATTTTGCTTCTTCTGCTATTATAGACTAAGCCTAAATTTGTCTCTCAAGCCAAAGATCAGCAGCAACCTGTACAGCCAGTTATCATAACTTTTATGCCAAGACAAATCTTGGGTAACTGTTGGAGCCAGTTGATTTTCTTTGAATATGTATTGATTTCCAGTGATGTTACGCAGTGAAGTCATCATATTCAAAATAAGAGATGTAGTCCTATTTGTAATGCCACAACTTGGTGTAGAGGGACCACTAACAAATAAACAAAACCAGTCAGTGCAAATAGTCAGAACTGTGAATTCCTTCCTACTGATCCATGTCATCAGCTTGCTTTTTTAGTGGCACCAATTGTAAGAGGAGATATGCATAATTACACCTCTGTGGTTTCCTTTGGCTTCTTGCTGAGATTGGGAACAAAGATCCCTGTTATGATGGTGAGATTTGTGAAGTCTGTCATACTTTGTTTGCAGTGGCCTACAACAATAAATATATTTCACACAGTTCATGCATTGAGATTATTTCTTTCTCAGTGCTGAGAGCAGTGGGGTCTGAGGAGTTTGCAAATAACTCTAATCTTCAAATCTCTCAAAAAAACCCCCAAAAAACCAAACCTAAAATTAAAGTTGTTGGCTATTTGGTTATTTAATTATCTTTACAGCAACAGCTGCATCATTTGCAAACACTCAAATCTGATTAAAATTAAAGATACTGAATTTACTAGCCAAATATTTCAGTCTAATGATCACTGACATGGCAGTTAGCCAAAATATTTAACAATTTAATTTCTGGTAGTGCATACTGTTTGAGTTCCTTAACATCCACTGTGTCATTAATATTTCATTTGTGATGAGTTTCAGAAGTTCTTTTTAACTAAGTTGCAACACCATGAAGGTGGTTACTCTTAATTTTTTCTCATAAAGTAAATTGTCTCCTGGGGGTTGATAATTGGCTTCTTGGGTTGGTCTCTGAGGATGTTAAAGGTCTTCTAAGTTCTTCCTAAGTGCCATTTGTGTCAGTAGTTTTTGGTCGTCTAAAACAAGCTGAGTGTCCAAATGGGCCTGTACTCTTAAGATGCTCAGCTGCACTGAGGTGACAGCTCTCTTGAGGGAATGCTGAAACCCACTCTTCCGAAATATAACTTTTGGTAGGGAGGGTACTTGCTCTCTTTGTCACTAGACCTTCTCATTAGGAAATATAACTGAGAAGGTGATTGTCTTCTACAAATGCCTACAAATAGCTCTCAAAGGTTCCACCTAAGTTTTATTTAGGTAGCTGTGTTATTGCTACTGTCTGACTTTGTTTTTCTTCATCATTTTCTTTGGCAGACAGAGAGAGTTTTGTTCTTTCTCTTGCTTTGGGTCTCTCTTATTTACTCATCAAGAAATTTGGTATTTTTCTCTATTTTTTCTACACAGATTCACTGACATTTTAGATGTTCTCAGAAAGAGCCAAAAAGGTGTTACCAATATAGAAGTCTACATAATGAATAATGACCTACCTTATTTCTCTCTTCAATCCTCTTTTTTCATTATGTCATGCAATATTTGATTTCTCACATAATTACTTTGATATTGTGACTTTTAACACTATTACTTTCTTTCATTTGTACTGTATTGCACGGTGATAATTGTTCAGTGGAGCTGATGCTGACATGCACAAACATAATACATTGCATTGTATTTGCAATGGCAGTATAGCAAATATATATGTGGTTTTCAACATGTGGCTGAGATGCACTTGGAAGCACTTCATTGCATGTACTAAAAGTAAGATCTTGCAGGAGTATCAGATTCTGAGATGATATTTTTTGTCTGGCTGCAGGATGTTTACCTGGACTTTCCTCTATGTATGTCCAATTCTCTTTTAATTGTTCTTATATTTTAAAACTCTGTATAGCCAGTTTATGTGAGGAGGAAGAAAGAGAAATGGAAAGAAGAAAAGAAAAGGAAAAAAAAAAAGCTGGGAGCAAAAATAAATTTTTTAGTGTGGATTTTTTTTTCTTTATTTCTTCATTGTTTATTTATTTTTTTGTTGTTGTTGTTTCCCAAGATTTTGCTTATGGTGATAAATGTTACCACTTACCTGGCAAATTGTTTGAAATGCATGGAAAATAGTTGATTTACAGTGTACTTGGGTGATGACAATACTTTTGCTCTGCTCTAATCTTAGCCAATTTACAGTAAGATTTATGCTTACTCTTTGCAATGGCACTAGTCGTTGTTTGGGGCTGGGAAGAAATGTTTTCCTCACTGATGAACTCGTAGATGAGTGTCCACTTGTCTGTAAGTCTTAGCTGTGTAAATGTGGAAGTTAGGTTCAGAATACTGGGTGACAATGACTAGCAGAGATGCTTGATCCTCTCTCTATTTCTCTATTAAAAAAAACAAAACAAAACAAATCCCCAAAGCAATGAAAAAACACACAAAAAACCATAGCAAACCTCCCCTGTAGCACCAGCTCAGAGGGCATTACATGGTATAGCAGCTATCTAGCTGTGTATTTCACACCTTCATGCACCCAGTCATACCAACCTGTACCTAACTCAGAAATTCCTCTCTCTCCACTATTTTATAAGCCAAGTCCATAAGCCCAATGTACTCTTAGAAGACTGGTTAAAGAAATAAAGTCTTGGAGGGTACAGATGACATCTGAGTGGCTTTCACAGGTGGTTTACTAAATTTATGGCTTCAGTAAGCCACATTCCTGGCATCTAAAGGTGCTTCACGGTCAGGCTTCCTCTTGCTCCTGTCTTGTAGGATCCTGTGTTGCTTGTGGAAACACCACCACTTTTTACTGCACAATAGCTTCAAATTTATACTAATTCAAATTTAAAAATAAACATGTCCAGGTTCCTGGTAATGAATTATTTTAAAAAGAATAAGATCCTACTTTAAGTCTGAATAGTTAAATTTTGTACTGAATGCATAGTTCATTATAGCAATTTCTACATTTGCAGTAAATAAGGAAGTTTGTAAATGTAATAACCCACTGCATGCATACAATACTACCATGAATGGAAGGTAGAACAAAAAAGAGGGTTAATAAGGCAGACATTATAACAAGTATATTTTTATGTGTAAATCAAAAGATCTAAAATGTAAAATATTACCATGCATGAGAATTGGCAGTAGAAACAACAGAGCTTTAATCTAAAGTACACTAATGCAGCTCAAGTATAATCAGGGTTGAATAAATATTCATCACCTGTATTATACTGTACTCTGAAGAGGAAGATACAGAAAAATGTACAGGTCCATATTAAAATTCAGTTTTTGGCTTTGCAAGCTTGCTCAAGCCATTAATTTATATGCAGCTTTATAGCTAAGGGCTGACCGGTGTTGCTGCTCAGAAGATGTGCAGTTCTACCAAAGTCAAAATGTGTCGCTGAAGTGGCCAGTTTTGCATGACTTCTGGTTGAAAAGGGAAGGTGTGGGGGGAAATCCAATTCCATCAGAACAAAAAAGGTTAAAAACATTAACTTCAGGCTGATTTTTCTTGTTGACATTTGGTATTGTGCCTTAATACAAAATAACACAGTTGCTACTAAATTCTGAATAAACAAAAAAAAATCATTTGAGGTTTTTGTTGTATTAGCCTTTGCTTTGGTTTGGAAAAGAGCTACATTTAGAGTCAATCATAAGTTTGTTTACATATTTTGCAGTCCTTTTCAGATTAAAATAAACAGACATCTGACCCTCCAAGGATGAAACTATACTCTTTCTTGAGTTCTGAGAAACAATTTCTTTTCTTTTTAATATTTTACAACAACTTTGCCCTTTTCTTCATTTTCGTTTCCTGTTGTGGTTCCAGTACCCTGTTTCTGCTAAGAGCAGATATCTCACACCTTTTGAGTTTGCTTTCTGCTCAGGAGCAGAGAGCACAGACAATAAATTGAAGTGGATGAAAAGAATCAGGCAAAGACTCTTTATAAAATTGTCCAGTACTATGCCCTGGAAAGTCTTTCTTGTTTACAGTCTGTCTGGCTAATGATAATAGAAACAAAGCTCAGAGAGAAGATCTGAATGCTGCTTATCCAGGGTGAAGTTACTCACAGCTTTCCAAGCCCCTACTGACACTGTACTGGAAGCACACTGCATCTTCCAAGGACTAGTGTCTTCTCATCGATAGAGACATTGGGAACTTGACATTTTCGATACACTGAGATTCCTGATGAAAGGGATTTGTTCATCACCCTGCACTGGTTAAGTGAACTTGAAGATTGCATTAATCACCAGTTGCAGATGGTTTCCACAGTTTTACATTTGTACTTCCAACCACATTCGTTTCATGCCTTTCAGGCAGATTATTTTTTAAGGTGTCAAGTAACATCAACAACTGCTGAAGTTATTCACACTTAATCATTGATTTCACTCACTGGTGAAAGATCCCCTCACAGGAACCCTTGAGGAAGCTGAAGTGAGATACCTTGTAAGAATATTGTTTCTTTCAAATATTCCATTCTTCTGAGCCTCAGTTAATTATACCCATGTTACTACAGTTGCCCTAACTCAAAGGTAGTTAAGGGTACTTAGTTATTCACTGGAATGTGAATAACGCTCATAGCTTTGCCTTAAGTAATTAGCTCAGAAACAAGTAATTTCCAGCTAGGGAGGTGAAAATCCTGTGAAAATAATCGATGATAGGACTAGAAGAAAACAGGTCATGTAGTGCTTGGTCCTGTACCTAAAATATGAGATAATTCTTCCTTCTGTGCTTTGGAATGTCATTCCATTCATCAAGTTAAATATACAGTGGATTAATGATACCAGTGTGTTCTAGCCAAATTATTTCTCTTTTGAGATTCTGTCATTGTACGTGACAATATTATTTCAGTAAGCTTTCATATTCTTTGTAACAATAACAAAAATTTTGGACAATATTACAGATATTCATCAGACCCTTTTAATGTAGGTCTGATTTGCAAATTGTTTGTTTCCTTTTTTCTGTACTAGATGAATATGTTACTGGTGAATAAATGTTTCCATTATTCAATTAGTTGTATAGATAGTCAAATAATGTTTAATTTTGTGACCTATTCACATTTTTCCATCAATTGGTACTACAATACTCACAAGTAATTATTTTCATTATTCAACCAGCTTTTTAAATGATCAAATAATATTATTCAGTTAAATTCAATTGTCATCAGCAAATGAAGAACTGAGTAGTAGAGTATTGTTTTCCATTATTTGATTCAATACACTTGCCTATGCCATGAAACTGCTTTGAGATGTTTCCTGTAAAAGTAAAATTTCCTGTTTCTTTTGTACACTCGCATGTTCCACCAATATAACCTCAGACTGAGGAACAAATCTACTGGACTGAAGGAGAAGTTCTGCAGATCTCACTTCTCCACTGTTGGTATGGAGGTTGACCACTTCCTTTCAACTATGCTTCTGTCACTAGTTTTGCATGCGCTTCTTTTTTCTCCCATATGAGAAACTATAGACTACTATTTCAATAAATAAAATATTTCTATTTTAGCTATGTTAATTGGAATTTATTGCTCAGCCTGAAGGCAGATTCGTTTTCAAGTTACAGGCTTCTTTCTTTCCAAGCCAGTTTTGGATTTTTTACCATTTATTTTTATTTACTGTATTTTGAATTCAGTCTAATAAGGTGTTCAAAAACTGCTGGTATAAATATGAAAGAATACTAATGTAGGCTCAAGAATACTGCAGTGCACTTGACAGATGGAAAAAGTATACAGTGAATGTATCATTGCCTTATGGTGGAGAACAACACTGTTCATAGATTAATGTTCATTTTATTACAGTCATATCTTACTGTCAATCTGTGTGTAGAACTCTCTGTGAAATTGTTGTGATCTGTGTGCATCAATCAAGGGTAGTATACGACACTTAGGACTGTATTTTCAAATGTTGGATCTTGGCATCTGGAAACCCTCTGTCTCCTATGCCCAAAATATTTATTTATATGTGCAAATATTGGTGGTTACAGAATGCTTTTGTGAGTGAGATAGTGAACATAAAGTGTTTGAAAAATTCAGTCATTTTGATTAATGTATTTGCATTAAAGTGACCCATAGGGTGGGTGGACTCATTTAAACCAGTTCCACAAAATTTCCAATCACAATGGCATTAATGTAATTTCTGCCTGCCTGTATGACAGTGCAATCCCCTTGCCATGTAGCTCAGGATAATATCTATTAATTTAATTATTAAATTTAGTAAATGTGGGTCTGTATAAACCCAGACAGCAATACCACTGTTCTGAAGAAAGACTTAGGGCCTTATGAAGGCCTATGTAAAAAATTATATCAAAAGAGTTTTGCATGATTTGAGAACCTGCCATTTTGCATTGTTTAGATGTAAGTAACTTCTGTGTATCACTACTTCTGATATCTCAGACCTCAGATAACAGAAGTAAAAAAGTGGTCCCTGAAACAAGTCTGGGATAATCTCTATGTTTTAGCATACAGCCAGAGGAAGAAACAATTTTGTCTACACTTGCTCAGTATGACCTCTACACTTTGTGAAACCAGCAATGACATAGGCTTGTATTCTTCTAAATTGATATTATTAGAAAAGTCCTCTAACTGTTGAGATTTGAGAGGAATAATTTACCGTCAATATAATTTCCTGTGTCTCCCTTTGTGATGCTCTAATGAAGTTATTATAGTTTGGCCCTTCAGCCTATGACAGATTGAATTTTCCATGACTTGATGATGTGACAAAGTCATTGCTCAAAGGCAAATATACTTTGTAACTGATAAACTAATGCAAATTAATTTATACTTCAAGTAAAGTTTTTTAAAAAGGCATCCTATTCTATTTTTAAATTCAAACACAAGCATTATCATAATTTAGTGGTCTCAAGAAAGCAATAAGTACAATCTGTGATGTGAAAAGAAGTATTACTACAGGATTAGTGAAGTTTCAGAACTTTAATCTTTTATTTTCCATACTGTTCAACTATGATGATGGCCAATGTCCTTTTAAAAAACTTTAGCTGTATCATAGGCTGATTTAGGACAGAAGGAAGAACTGCATGTAAAAGTAATTTTCACTTGTCATGCTCATGCAAAGAATATGTGAATTATTACTCTCAACAACAAAAGCTTTACCCAGATTGTCAATTCACTTATTTCATTGCCTTTAGGCCAGAACTCTGGACAAGGGTTTGGTGCTGTCACATATCCTTTTCCATCTCATTTAAGTGATCTGGCCTCTGTTTTGGGAATGCATTTTTATTGTGCTGTTAAGCCCTGTGTCCCACACATGAATATTTCATATCTCTACTAAGTGCTTTCACTGAATATATTAGACTCTGGTTTTATTTTTTTTTTTCCATGCCTGTTGCCACAAATAAGGTGGTTAGCATGGCCTAAATATACATGAATAATCCTTTATGGGATGGGAATTTTCAGATGCCAATAATAGCTACTTTGTCAGGTTTTGGCTAGGCTATTGAAAATGTTTAAACATAATCTGTCCATCATATGACGTAAGCATTTTTCTATTTATATCTGCTTTACCAGTCCACAACAAACATATGAGCAATAAATGAAGCAGTGGCCAAAAGACATGTTTATGACTCATGCAGATGCCAAGGGACCGTCCTAATATGGGCACTGCTTGGCATTTCTGCTTGCAGCAGACCAGGGTGTAACTCTTATTTGACAGTAGTTTTTAAGTTTACAGTGAAAGCCCCCAGACCTTACTCATCTTAATGTAAATTAAAGTTAAAGTTGACTTATTCTCCTTAATATGAGAGACATCAAGGGCAGGAAACACTAGCAATTCAAACCAATATTTTACATCCAAAGCACAGTACAAACAAGAACAAAATTTGTCCTGTAATGTGGTAGAATTACAATTTGGAAGTAATCCCATTTCATACATTTCAGAGAGACCTAAACTAAATTAACACTGGAATTTAGCTTCACCTATTTTCTAAGAAATAAGCTTGGCTGTGGTAGTGGCAAAGATTCATAACCTTATTTCAGCCTTTCTTGTGACGACTAGAATATTTCCCAACAATGAATCTCCGGATACTTTATGCAGATTGCATCTATAGAGCTGAAAATATATGTGCACTTCCCATGAGTGAATTCGAGATGAAGATGGAAATGGAGCAAAGAATGAGTTAATAAAAGGGCAAGAAGGATACCTTACATCATATTAGAGAGCTATGATCTATGTTTTGGGCCAATGAAGAAACCTTCTTCCATGGTATTCTAACCTAGGGTTTAAAAAGAATGTGCCAGGGGACTTTCAACTCTTCAGTTTCTCCCATTCACACACTGGAGTTATGACCCAAAAGTACTGGTGTTCCTGGAGACATCCTTGGGGCTATCTAGCTGTAGAGCACCTGACAGATGAACTTTCTTTTTCTATACATAAACTTTCTATCCAGTTAAACATCTCTTATTTATTAAGCATAGCTATGTGTCCTCTTGCTGTGGAAACAGGGCCCCTCTTCATCTTCAGAAGGTGCTGCAGGAGCTGCTTCACTATAGTTTAAAGTCATGGTAGCTTTTCCCTGCAAAATGCAAGCTGTACACGCAAGGCTTAGAAGTGATACAATGATCTTACCAATGTGCAGCTTTGAAACAGCCTGTTTCTTGGCTACACAGAAGAAAGCTATACTAACCTTCTGAGTCCTTTTCTATTGGTGCAAAACATCTTCAGAAGTCAGCTATGTTGTAATACTTCTGTCTGACAGATAAAGTGTTTTTTATAAAGTCCACTTCTGCTGATACAAACTATTTGGTTGATTCCCTGTGCTTCCAATGAGACCAATATTCTTTATTCCACTTGAAAAACCCCATCATCAAGAGGTTTATGTGAAGCTGTACAGTGGGATGCAACATTTGTTAGACAGGGAGTCAAAGAAGCGGTGTTATTACCCAAAGAAGAGGAGCCCACATATTTTACGACCATGCAGGTTTGGAATTATTGACACCTCTGCTTCAGACTGGAGTCCTGCCACCAGTTTGTAGTAAAAGCTTAAAGCATGCTGAGTTCAATTGAAGCTTTTTGCATTAAAACCTGAGTGCTGTGTCTCTAGCTCTAGGTGCCTATTGTTGACTTTTCAGAAATAAACATGCTAAAAACCCTTCTTAAGCATTAGAAGAGGCTCCATATCACCAAATGAAGTTTTTATCTATATGTTTTATTTTGTATTTATTTTTCAATCATCTACATATTAACATCTGATTAGCAACCGCTTATTTAAGAGAGCATATCAGGTTATCTGGCTGGAGATAACAAAGCATGTTTTCCGTAGAGGCTTCCAGACTAGAGGCTACACAGATGTGCCTGAGTTAAAAGGATCTCACTGTGTACTTTGAGAAGTGTAGATGGCTCCTGTATTTAGAGAAAACTCATCTGAAGCATCATAAAATAAAATGTACGGAAAATATAATATTCCATAATTAAGATTTCTAATGAATTGCCTTGTTAATCCATACAGTGTATGCATGTTGCAAAATTTTCCTGGCTTAATTAGTGCACTTGCTGATTATGTTTATTTCCTGATGTACACACTGATTAAGCATTGTCCATACACTGAGGCTTGAAACGGGATCAGTCTACAAAATAGTACCTAGTCATTTAACTGGAGACTCAGAATGCAAATAGATCAACTTATGTAAAATTAAATTAGTTCTAATAGAACCCATTTTGACTGAGCAGCTGGTGACACATTATAAACAGAATTTTCTTGTTATGTGAAATAAAGGGCTTCTGCTAACAGATGCTTATATACTTTTAAGCCACACAAAAAATATTTTATTATGTTTAAGGTCTAAAGTTAATGAAAGAAGATAAATCCTGAGCTTGTTAGGTAACACCTCTGCACTGGATCACAACATTCCTATCTGAGTACTGTATAAGGTCAGGTAGCCCTTTGCAATACTCTGTGTAGGAACCTAAATGTGACTAATCACTAAACCATACGTCTCACAGTTAACACATCAAACCTGCTCTCTTTAACAAGCAGTGTCCCTCAGCTGATTTTTGAAATACAATATTAAGATTTGGTACTGTCCCTTAAATCTTAATTATTTAGTTCTTTTAATAGAAATGGTTTTTTTTGTTTGTTGTTTTTTTGGAACATAATTTCAGACTTGTTATAACACTCAAACTAGCCATTACAAAGCAGTTGTGTGCCACTCCTAATCAGCATTTCACAATGAACTGCAATTTTTTCCTAGAAATGTTGTCAGACATCCTGAAATGTGTAAAGTCCCTGTGACAGGCATTTTTCTTCGTGAGAGAACATTTAGTGTTCTGTGTGAATAAGTCTGGTGTGTTTAAACTCCTGGATGTACTGTTTGTTTATGGCAAATTTCAGCCTTCAAGAAACAGAAAAAAATAACTTCAAAAGAAATAAGTAATTGAGTAACACATTAAAGGTCTAAATTTTTATTTTATGGCTGTAATGGATTTAACTCTGATCATGGATTTATTTAAGATAACTTTTTGGGAAGAAGACATTATACTTACAGTCTCCTTGATTCTTGTTCTGTGTTTGACAGTGCTTACCCTAGAAAAAATTCTCTTCTTAACTGACTTTCTACATATAGAAGCACACAAATTAAACCATATGGATGCTTTAAAATATTATAAAATAAGTCATATCTTTGGTAAGTTATTTAGGAAAACAATCAAACACTTCTTTTTTTATTCCATTCCTGGTGAATTTGTGATTGCATTTTGGTTTTTAGTCAATGGTACCTATTAATCTGAATGAAAAATGTTGGTTGATCCATTCACAGTCTGGTAGTTTCTCTGGCTTTACTCAGTTTTAATTTATTATCAATGTGTTCTATGGAGTTAGATGTTACAGAGTTTATACCACAGTATTTAAGTCAACTCTTGGAGAACCTAGATAAGTAAAGACAGATGAAAGTCACAGCAATTTAAATATCTAGTTCTTACTATCCTTTGAATAAATGAGCAATAAAGCTTAACTCAAGAGTTACATTTGTATTTATTTTCTTAAAGCAAGGTTGAACTATGAAGACGTGGATATTCAATTAGCAAGAAGCTTTGTGCTACATTTGCTACTTCTTTTTGACAACCTGGAAGATACACTAGTTTCACATCTGAATAAAATCATCTGAATGTACATTTCTTCAATTATTTAATTTGTGTATTTTTTTTTGAAAAGGTAAAATTACTTTTTTTTCCTTTAAGGGACTTAATTTTTTATCCTTATCATATGGCTCACTGTTTTTGTGGGGAAATGGGAACTCAGTGTGGTACATACACAATCAAACATTGATACTATAATTGATACAGAAAATTATGGTTTAGATACATTATAAAAAGTACTGAAACATTCTACACTTAGAACTGATTTGTAAAACAAAAAATGTTAAAATGTTTTCCATGTATGATTTGATGTTTTATGAGTAGTCTTTCTCATGTTTATTCATACATAGACCTGAAGAGGAAAAAAGTGTTACTGATTCTTCAAGACTTGATTATTTTTTTTTTTGCACTTTGAGTACCTAAACCAGAAAGGAAGGATTTTTCCTGGATAGCCAAAAATCCACAGTTCCAGTTTTCTTTGCTAGTGATGTAATAACACCCTTTTCAAGTGTGAAATGCCACATGTTTTCTGAATAAGGCTTTTGAAAAACAATACTACTGTTTTCATTAATATTTGGAAAGGATGATTTTAACATGAAAGGCTACTCTTTAGAGTATTCTAGAGAAAGAATACACAAAAAGACGTTATACACTTAGGCAGTAATTTTAGGAGACATTTTGTAAATGTGAAATGTAAATTTTGTCTTAAAATGCAGTCCTTTATTCCATCATTTTAATTAATAAACGTGTGTGAGAATTAAATTTTTAAACTAATTTCCTCCATAGTCACTTAAGATTTTAATACTGCAGAAAGAATTAAAATGCATGAATCTTTTAGCAATCCTCACTGGTATATTATAGTTCTCCTCCAGAGTTTCCAAACTATGAGAAAAAAACCCTGTCTTTTGTACAAGTGAAGTTTTTTGCCTGCTGTCTCCAAAAAGGCAAGAGCCTTTATACCCAGGAGTCATGCTTTTAAGTGTGGTAGGCTCTTAATCCGCATGCCTTAATGCAAAGCTCTTTTAAGTTGGAAGGATATTCTTACCTGTCATTGTTATGAAAACATTTAAGTGTTAGATTCACTAATCATAGACATAACAAAAAATCTAGCTCCATGGCATTTTTGCAGACATTAGAAGCAATGGAGCAATAGATATGAATGGATTTAAATCTACACCAAAGTTTTGGAGACCAAAACATATACCAGAATTTATATGCAATTAAATCATTCCTCCAAGGATGTCCATTTTACCACATCTCATATCCTCTGTATTCCCTTGAAGACACTGAAAAAAACCTACACTAATATGACTTAAAATGATTTGAAAACAATCCAAATTTAAATTTGCATAGTCTCATTCTTTTACTCATTCTTTATTGTTTGTCAGCAGCCTTTAATGGTGGTAAAACACCCAGATGACTGAAAAGCATTTACTTTTTTTTTACTATCATAGTCAAACCTTTGTGCAATAGAAACTGAGGCTAATAATGTCATACCTGGGCACTGGTTATTATGCCCACAGTTTACATTCCTAACAGTCTTTCTGTGGTCTCACCCACTTTATGCCTAGAAAAAGGAAAAACAGCCAACACACATTCCAGACTGAAATTTAAACAGCCAAAATCATTCTACCATTAAGCAAGATGACAATACAGAGCAAGCAAACTAAATCCAAATTGCTGCTTTAACCTGCGTGGCCTTTTCATATGATTCATGCAAAAAAAAAAAAAAAACCAAAAAACCAACCCAAAAAAACCCCCAAAACAACCAAAAAATCCAAAAACCCCAAAACAAAAGAACACAAAAAATCTTCCCCCAAAACCACAAACCCCAAACTAAATTGAAATTGGGATCACAGCTCTGAAAAAGAGCAAAGCTTCATAATTTTCCCTATTTCTAAAACGTATCAACTGTAAAATCCCAGTGTGCTAGGATCAGAATTAAAACCACATGAAGTGAAATATCAAACTTAAGCTCAAAAGAACTAAGAAAGTTCCTGAGACACAACCTTAATTTAAAGAAGCAAAATTACAAGAAGTCATGCAGAGCAGTATTCTCCTCCCCTCCTTGGAAATGTGCAGCTCTTTATTATGGAATGGCAGTAGCCCCTCTATAGTTAGAGTTGCAATCAACTTCCATTATGAAGCCCTATTTTAGCCCCCTGTAACTTTGGCTTGAAAAAATTGGAATACAAATTGCCATATTTCCTCCAAAAGCAAAGAAGAATAGCTGAGGATTTTTTTGTTTATTTAGTAGGGTGTGATGATTAGCTTTTTTTCCTTTTTTTTTTTTTAATATAGGACAAATTAACTGCTACAAAGTTTGAGTAAGGAAAATATAACAAGTTTAAATTCTTAGGTTTTTGGAGATTTTTAACAATTGCAGCCATATCTGCCCTTATTAGTTGAAATTATTCTCAAATAATTTAATAAAAAAAACCCCACATTGCCTTTTCTTTAGTAGGAGGGATGGGCTTAACTTTTCTGCTGCTTCTGAAAGTAAGAATATTTTGCTGGTGACTTGTATGGACATAGGACTAAGAAATCTGACCAATATTTTCAAAAGCAAGTCATGGTTGGGAGCGCAGTGTATATCTCAAAGTGGAGCATAATTCATGTGTTGATCTACCTGGAGTTTTTGAGCAAGTGATTAGTTTCTGGGGCTCTCTGCATATTCTTGGTTGACATTTCCAACACGGAGGGAATGGCTGAGCTTTAAATTAAAAGACCGCTTTTAGAAATGCCAGAGGAAAACATATACTTAGTTACTGAGGGCTAGTGACTAATGACACAGTGGTTTACACTAGCCACTCCCAGCATTCAGCCTTATTTATCACGCTTGGCTCATTTCCTAGGATTAGGTCCAGAATAGCCTCTGGCTATGTAGGCTGTTCAACAAAGTGTGTAAGAAAAGAAAGCAAGTCTAGTCCATGGAAACATAGTTCTCCCTTTTTTCAGATGGTTGTTATCCCTTTCTGGATTTAAGCTTTTAAAATACTTTATGATTAAAGAACCAGGCATTCTTGTAGATCTCATTGATTCACTGAGGGAAAAAAAAAAAAGACAAAAAAAGCCTCTTATGGCTCTCCTTTACTTTTGTGCAAACCTTTTAGAAAAAGTTTATAGCACTATTTCCATTCGATTAAAATCATCTTTTCAGTGTTAGAAAGAAGATTTTTCTGCCCTGAAGGCTTAATTAAATTATGCCTAAAATTTACATATATTTATTTACACGTTTATACGAAATGTGTACTTGTATATAGATACTTGAAAACAGAGATTAATTTACATATGCCTATATATAATGGTTTGGACAGCCAAAGTTTGCATACACCGAATTATAACATTAAGTATTGTAATTGTTTATTGCATTAGTATGGTATTTTAAAATCCTAATCCAAGATGCATAAAATGTAAATTTAAATCTTATTGTGGTCATATACTCAAAATGTTTCATACACAGACCTTGGATCCTTTTCATGCAAGTTTAATACTTCCTTGTGAGATTACTGTGTCTTATGGCATAACTCTCTGAACACCTTCCAGTAAAGTTACTCAAAGTTCAGCAACATTATTTTAAAGTTGTTAAAAATACCCCCAACAATATAAACTTAGAAATTTCAACAGTGAAACCTGACAAGGTTTTAAGAATATAATAGAAATCGCTGTACTAGGAAAATGGTTCTACTGAACAAGTCAGATTGTTTTAGTAGGATACATATCTATAAAACTGGCCCTAAAAATTTTTAAGCAGCAAGAAAATTCCATGCCAAAATCCTGGCGAGTTAAAGAAGAAAGAAGATGCCAATAATTTCTGTCTTTATATCCACAAAAGAAATGTGGATATTTAAAAATACTCCTTTCAACTGACTCCTTTCATTGTGATAATTAATCTTGGGACATCTTTGAATTTTGGTTCACCACATAGAATTTTTAAAGCCTAGGAACACTAAAGTCACTGTTTCTACAGCATCATTAGGGTTTTTTTTGAGAATAAGTATGTTCTTTACACAAGCAGAAAAGAGAAAAGAAAATGATGTGGAGGATTTCCCTGGAGGAAGCAGCTGTCAGGGATCAGGTAAGACATTGCTGGCAATAGGTTGTTGGAGTTTTGTGTACGCAGCTGAGAGAGCAGCAGAAAAGGTTGCCTTGGCACTTTCCCAAGGTATGGCTATCAAATACAAAACTCTGAAGAGCCACAGCTGAAAGACTAGGGAAATATGAGGACAGGAACTTAGCCTGCAAGACAGATGAGTGTTTACCTGTTGAATTCTCTAATCTGAAAAACTGTGGAATGGGAGCAGCAGAAACAGAGCAAGCAGACACACTTGCCTGCAGAAAAGTGCAAATCAAAGAAAGAATGCTTCCCAAACAGAAACTGGAATGCTCCTAGTTGCCATAGGTATGCTTTAATTAAAAATACATAATGAAAAATATGAAGAGAATGGAGGAAAAGATGCCGTTGTCTGAGATCAGGATATTTACACAACTATATTGAGCTTTGTACTTCTCAGGACTGTTTAGATTAGGTGAGCTTTGTATTAACATTTTCAGGGCTCATTAGCTCTGTTAGAAATAATTATATCTCCAGAGTCTAATGCTGCAGATACCCATGAGGAAGTTTTTCAAGGTTAACAGTAGAAGTTAAAGGTGTCACCCTACTTCTTATAAAATTCCTGATGGTGTTTGAAAGGTACGGATGGCACATACAGTCACAAAACCTTAAAACAGGCAGCAAATGGATCAATAATTTAGAAGTCAAAAGTTCTAAATTAAGGTTTACATAAACAGAATAATTTTGCTTTCTGTGTCAAGACTTAAAAATTACTAATTTATGACAAGATCTAACATTGTGACTCAAAAGATTTTTTTCCAGTTGATCAGCTATCTAAAATGCAAATGAAAATCTGGTAGTATCTAGGATAGAAAGTTACCACAATAGCAATATGATTATTGGTTTTTTATTTATGCATTTAATAATACAATGATTAGGAGAAAGATGTGTTTGAGAGCTTTTTTTAATTAGCAGCAAGAGCTGAGAAAATCTGTTATTATTTAACCATATTACGGGAGTTTTTGAAAGGCTTAATTTATATTTGACATCACCTACACCTAATTTTCAGTGAATATTAAATAACTACTTTCAGTTACTTATTAAGGCTATATATTAAAGTAAATAAGACTGCAAAAAGACAATTTTTCCCCCTAGTTTTAGATCCACCTGAATTTCATAAAACTGCAACTCTAACCAGCAATATTCTAATCTCGCTTTCAGTGAGGTACAATCCTAACAATAAGCCCCATTAAGATTACTTTTTTCTATCTTTTGCTTGGAGAATTTTCCATAGTTCTTTGAGTATTTTTATAGAAAGCTTAAGAGAATTGGGTGCATGCCTGTATAAGAGACTTTGAGAAAACTTACCTGAAATTTCTGTTTTCAGCTTTCTGTGGTATAATTTATTGGCAGGAAAGGAGTACTTCAAAATCTGCTGGCTTTCTCTAGGGTAATGTTGAGCAAACATTTAAGAAAGAAATTGGCTAGAGAGAAGATGAAATCTTTCTGTTATTTCAGCGAATAGAGTATTTCATAGAGAACATGCTGAAAACCTTTATATTCCCATGAGCCAATATATAATTTTAATTGGATAATTTTTCCCTTGTTAATATTAGTTCAGGTATCTTTGCTTCCTCCTCCTTTCTTTTCCTCTAAACTGACACTTTTGAAGTAATATGTTGTACAAACATGATTAGTACATTTTCTAAATGTCATTTCAAAGTTGAATGCTTAATGATTTGTAGTTTTTATGCTATGTATATATCTGCCAGCTTTCCTCAGCATAAGCCTGCTAAAATAACTCACTCCAGGCTGATTTACTATTTTTATTCAACCAGGTGCTTCATGAGTTTGGCAACTTTGTCAATGTTATTGTCTATAATGACTCTGCACTTGGTGCTTGATGATGTCAACACATGCAATGAATTTACTGGCACCATCAGAGAATATTTCATTTCCTTATCTCTTTCTGAAGAAGCAAGCTTCATCTCCCATATTGCTTGTTTTTCAATACGTCTCATGTAATCTCTCTGATTTCTTTGATACGTCTCCCTTTCAAGAATGTTTAGTTATGATTCTGCTGAGACAATAGCTGTTCACAGAAGTAGAACCATTTGCTATGTGGAAGTTTCTTTATAATTATTGTCACTTTCTATTTTTTGTCTCATGATGCCTCTTAGGCATCTCTCTTTTGTTTGGGAGGTAGTATCATAAGCAAGTTTTTCTCTTTTAAGTAGAGTATCATTTGGTAAGATGTGGGGATACAGAGAGTACATCTATTTCTGTAGAGGAAGGAAAACTACTTTTTTTCACTGTATTAGTCTCTCCTTCATGACTGAAAGATAAACTAAATTCAGGTGAAAATATTGAAATTTTAAGTACTATTCAGTACAATCTGTCAGTTTTCCATTACTTATGGGACTGTAAACCATGCAAGATGCAAAGATGTGTTAAATCTGAACTTTAATTAGGATTGATTTAATGACAAAGATTTTTCTTAGTTACTTGTCTCGGTGGAATGTAACAAATACCTTTCAAGTCCTCTTTTAGTCCTAAATAGTCCTAAAAAGTATATTTTTCAATATGCATGGCACTACCACTGCAACTATACAGATAGTTATCATACAGGGAAAAGTAATCTGTATGTACAAATTTCACTCATCCTCCCAGTCCCATGTTCCTCCCGTGTTCAAGAGGATCTGAATATCTCTGCTAAGTGAACTGTATCTTTAAAATAAATGAGATGCTTGTACTTGACCCTGGAAAAAATAAAGACAGTGACCTAAATGCCAATCTCTATGATCAATTAAGGCCATGCACAGCAGATCACAAAAAAAGAAAAAAATATACTAGGAAAAAAGCTCCATCTGGCTCAGAAGAGAGTGGCCAGTTCCATAAATAACACAAGCTGTCAGGAAAACATCATTCCTGAAGTACTCTCTGTATTGGCTTTCTGTCCAACTCCTCTTTCACTACAAGGAGCTTCAGAGCTTTGCATAGGCTTGGACCAAACTTTTCTCTTCATCTCACCATAAATGCCTTGTTCATGAGTTGTTTCAAATTAGCAAGGTGGAGAATGAATGTACAGAAGTAAAGAACACGGACATATACAATTCTATAATCCTATTGCACATGCACCCATACAAGGACACACTCACAAACACAAAAAGCCCATGTACACATAAAAATCTAGGTTTTAATTTCAGCTGAGCTTTTCTGAAACAGCGAAACAAAACCCAACTGCAACATTATGTTTGGAAAATGCAATTGCAAACTCCATACCAAAGAGTGAGGTAAAGATGAACAATAAGCTTTACATTAAATTTATTTGGTTTTCAAATCATTGTCTCGGGAACTAACATTTGTACTCCAGTAGTATCTATTACTAGGTCTGAAGTTGAGAGTGGTGGGCGATGTACAATCATAAGGTAAATAAAAAAATAAGTGTTCTGGAAGTTTATTACATTGGTGCACAATAGAAACATGCCCATCTTGAGGTGTTTTTTTAGCTGGAAGACAGGTTTCTTAAAAAATGAAAATGCTAACAGAGAACATAAGCAGTGCTTGGACGGTGTTGAGCCCTGACACAACAGGAGAAGAATCCACAGGCCCAGCACTGCCTCTGTAATTTTCTATCACTCACTTCAAGAAAACATCTGGCATCTCAATTTTCCTCCAGATGCCACTCGGTATCTCCTCTCTGGTGCTAAATTTCAGGCTCAAGGTATGTGGGCTACTAAATGAAAATTGCTTTCAACAACTTACCAATTTTGAGGAATTATCTCATTGTGAGGGGTAGCAAGCTTCCTTGATTCAATTCTGCACTAAATCTCTAGCAGATGATGGACCCAACTCCTTTCCCAGAAGGTTTCATCAGTTTTAGTTTAGAATCCTTCCCCCTACGTCAGAGGGAGACAAAGGATTCCCCATTTTTCTAAGGTCTTCCCTTGGGAAAAGAACAAAAGACATATACTTTCTTAAGTATATTTTCTTAGCTAAACATACCGTTTATAGCTGAACTGTATTCCTGAGAAACCAAATGGTTACTCCCACCAATACCCAAAATACTAAAGGATATGAAAGTTGTGGCATGAACAAGGTGAAGGGGCACTGTGGAGATTTTGCTTGCTCAGGGGTAAAATAGGGATTGGTACTCCTGCCTTTTAATCTGTTGAAGATACATAGCAAAGTGCTGCATTTACTTCTTTTCTGGTTTGCATTCAGAAGACAACACACAGAAAATTCACTTTGAAACATTTCCTTAAAGGTGCATGGTCAATCCCTAGGGAGAAATGCACAGCTAGGAGAGAGCCTTGTGCTTGGGTTTGATAGTGACAGATAGCAATGGAATACAGTACTTAGTGCTCCGAACTGAGAGACCATTATGTGTGCAACTCGCAGTGAGACCATGGCAGAATAAAGCTTCCCCCAGCCCCACCCAGAAGTGTGGCTGCCTTTGTAATTTTAATTGGTCTGTGTTTGTGGAGTGGGGCCTCTATTTACTTATGGCTTGGGGCTTGTGTTTACCAAGCCTGGTGGAGGCCAAGTGTCATATCACTGAAGCTTAGTTCCTGCAAGCTCTTCTGCTATATCTTGAGGCACTTTTCTTTTCAGTATCTGTGCCTGTCTAATTCACGAGCTTCTGTGAAACAAGCACAGGAGGGTACAAGGCCTACAGGGAGGAATTACACCTAATTACTCAAATAATTGCTAGGCTGTTGCCTTCTTAGTCACTGAAAATAATTTCCAGGTCCCTGGCTTTTATAGATAGTCTTCTAGAGGCAGGAGGACACAGCCCCCTTTTTAACTCAGCCCATTCACTCACAAAATCAGAACACTCGAGCCTGCAAAATTAATAAGCACCACTTCCATTACATATATTTTAGGTTGTTGTTGCCGTGGCGATAAAGTCAGGGACATTGAATCTCCTCTGTTGAGCCATTGTTATCATCCCTGGCCATCTGCTGCAGAGGAGTGATATTCCATCTCATTTGCATGATGACTGATATATGGGAGGTTTGGAAGGACATATGCCACAGCAATCATGTGATGAAAATTAAAGTGAAAGTTTTGGGCCCAGAGCCGAAAAAAATCTGTGTATGCGCATGAGGCTGTTGATGTGCAAATGTGAATCATATTGAGAAGGTTTGAATAGGGAGGTGTGACGTAAAGAGGGGACACAAACGCAGGTGCTTATCTCTAGGCAGTCAAAGGCGCTGGATGTCATATCATGGGAACTACCTTTCAAAGACACAGCTTTAGTGCACAGTTCAGCACACAAGGGAGGAGAAACATATAAGTTTTGGAAACAAAAATAAAGTAAGTTTAACAACTTTTTCACACTATGAACCCATTGATGTTTAAGCAACTTGTACTGTTAGTAACTTTCTGTCTTTTTCTTTTTTTGTTTGTGCTCTAAGCCTGCAAAAAGCAAAAGATTCCTGTCCATATATTGATGTTAAAATCTTGAGAGATTTCTGTTAAGAAGTTTGAGGGGGTTTAATCCATGTTTAAAATGCTCTCTGCAAACTTTTTTTTTTTTTTAATGACACTAATGCTGTTTCTTCCACAATGTATGCTTGGTCATTATCTTAAATGCTATTTTGGGCCTCAATTAAAAAATAGCTACTTGTAACTGCTTTGAGACAGCTTTCTGAATAAAATGTCATGGTGTAATTGCATTTATACTGCCTCAGTAAAGCCTTTGTTCATATACATTTTACAGTTGTGCAAATTTGCAGCTCTAGCTATTTGATTTGAGGAAATGATCACAAGGACGCTCTTACTATCATTTTGAAAAGTTGCTGAACTTAAATACTGGCTTTTAAAAAAAGAGAGAGAAAAAAATGAGGTGGGAGAGGGAGAGTGGGACCAGTGTATTTGTAGGAACTGCTCGATAGATGCAGGTTCATTTTCAGTTCTGTATTACAGAGCAGAGAGCTTTCTCAGGATGTTTTAGAATGCTTTAAAATCGTGTCTAATGCTTTTGAAATGAAAATTGTTGATCAATATGCTTATTAACTTTACGCTGAGGGAAAAAAAAGAAGGGTCTTTCAAAGCATGGCATTCCTGTTCTTTAAATTATTTGGGACTGAGAGAGTGAATTGAGAGCTTCTGATTTAAAAAGCTAATACTGTACTTCAGAATGAATGTATGTGTCAGGAAAATCTTTAGAAAGTTAAATGACAGTAATATCAGACAAGGTTGAAGAATGAAATGGACCTTCTGGGACAACATTTTGCAGGAGGATAATTTTTATGAAATAGCATTTGATGCTAGAGAAAGTCTGTTTAACACTCTGATCAGCAATAGCTCTCCCTCTCTCTCTGACTTTCTTTTGTCTTTAACAAAGCACTTAGTTCAGATGTTTGTCTTCCTTCATATGTAAATAGCAAGACAATCTTGTGCAAGGTGCTGTGAATTTTTCATTTAAGAGATTATAAATGCACAAATCCCAGATTTTATCCTTAAACTGTAAAACTGTATGGGGTGAACTTTGTTAGTTAAGGATCTTTGTGGGATTCAAAACGACCATTTACTACCTCTTTAGTCAATAAAATTAGTTAAGTTAATTGCGTAGATGTGTCTTTTTTGGTTTGGCTGCGCAGTGGTTTTGTAATTCTTGAGGAAAATTACAGCATTTATGATGAAAGCTTTCTCTGAGACAATAATATATATCTGCTCTAAGGTGGCTAACAAATAATACAGATTTGGAATGGGGAATTTCTAAATATAGGCTCAGCCTCTTAACTTCCCAGTTTGGAGCATTTTATTTTTACTTGTAAATATCATCTTTGTGTTATAGTACTTTCATGCCTGCAGGCTAAGATTGCCAGTCTTCCTTTTTTTCCTCCTCCTTCTAAATATTCAATTACTCAATGGTAATTATTATTATGTGGCCTTCTTGGCTTACTGCATTATTAGATTAATATAGATTTCTTGTGCCAAATTAGCGGAAATCACTGTTATACACAACAACGAATCACTTTTTTTGTTGTTGTTTTGTTTTGTTTAGTTTTATTTACTTTGTTGAATTACAGGAAGACTTTGACATTGCGATGTTTTATTCTTAAGACTTTTAATATAATATGTCTTTGAAAGCTTGAGCGGGAGAGGGTGTCTCTTTGTTTTGCTTTTTCTCTTGTAGATTTCTAATAAAAACTTTGGTTAAATTGCAACTTAATTTTTTCAGCGATCTATGAATAGGGATCTTTGTGAACGAAATTGCAGTTCAAGCCCCCTGATCTCTGATTCTCGTGACAGAGGTGTGTAGCAGAGGTGAGAAAACCGAAATCGAAAGAAGAGGAGCTGTCCAGGGTACTGCAGGGTACTGACTAATATTTCCTGTTACTGCAACGAAGAACACCTTTACTGAAGTAGTCACAAAACAGCCATCATTTGTTACTTTTTCTTTTCCCCCTCAGAAACAGAAAAAAACACCCACCTTACAACGAAGTCAACCATAAAAACAAAGTGCTAGAAAAACTTAATTCAGGAGCATGTCATCTTTCTGTGAATAGCAAATACACCCTCAGATTACAGTAACTTTCAAAAATTGCTTAGTAAGATTAAATTTTTATGCAAAGGTTTTTGCCAAAGTTACAGACAATAAACTTTACCATTCTAAATTAATCTATGAGTACAACACAAATGGTTTCTATGGTAGTGCTGTAATGTAAACAAAACAAAGGGGGGGAAAAAAAAAATGCAGATCCCAATCTTGCATTACTTGATTGCTTTTGAAATGAATTCTTGTCCTTATGTGACCTGAAATGTGTGGTTATAAAGCTATAGAAATCCAAACGATCATATTTGTTTGATATGAAATGAAAAAAAAATAGTTAAATTGAAAGTTTAACATCATGAAATTCAAAATCCCAAGCGGTATATAAACATTAAAAGAAACTTTGGACTGCTAATCCTAGGAAATGAGTTTTATGGATTGAATTCAACAAGGCTTCAGAAATGGTTCCATCTGCTGCCTAGCAGCTGGTGAAAGGATAAATTTAATTCATTAATTCATTTGGAAAAAAGGATCCAAATAGTAAAGACTTCATTGCTCATAATGCACATAGGTGAAAATCAAAACTGAAATTAGGTCCAGTTGATCATCTTTGATAGTGAGAAACATTTTCTTTGTAATTGTTATAATTATCTTATCAGTCAGTTGACGATATATAGACTATATGCAGTTAACCAGTATTTTTATGTCTTAAAAAGTTGAGAATAGTTCTGAAAACATAACTCTTCTTCCTGAAGAAACATCCCTACTTTGGGAGTTACAGACTGTAGGTTTTAAAAGTTAAGTTGTTTCAGTGAAACAATATTGGTGTCTTTCCATGAATATTTGCAACTTGTCTCTTATTAAGTCAATTTAAGAATACAAACGAAGGGACCACTGAAATTAGAAAATGGACTTATGCACAGTTAAGTCACCGTAACAATCCAAACCCAAAACATTGAACGCAGTTTTTTACTTTACTTTTCTATTAGAGTCACAAGCTTAATCTTTTCTTTCTTGTCTTTACTCCTTTGAGTTTCATGTTAAGTGCTACAATCTTAGAATAGTAGTGAAAAATCTATGTTAACAACTGAGAAGGTGATATTTAAAAATCCAGGGTTTTAAAGGCAAAATTAATTGGATGAATGTTTCAATAATAAATTGACATTCAAGTTCTAGCTATAAAGTTTTCCAAATTACCACAATCTCCAGATAAAGATTTCTTTTTAAAGTAGTTGTCTCTAATTTAATCTAAATCTAAGTGCAAAGTTAGCTAAGGCTTTTGAACAGTAAGATGGTCAAGTGGAAAAATCTCTTGTTCATCCTATACCAGGCACACAGGTGAACCTGGTATGGTAATGATTCCTCATTACTTGCTGAGGAATACACAGGACTGATGAACCTGTTATCCTGGAACCAGCTAAATATCTTCCAAAGCCCATTTTCAATGTTTCGGCTTGAGATGGTGATTTCATGAATGATATTTGGCTTTTCCCATTTCCTCTGTAGCCCATAGCTCACTGTGGTGGGTTTGCTGGATTTACTATAAAGGTTCTGTTCGCACCCTGTGGGTTGGGTTAAGAATTAGGATTTATGCATTTACTTCTACTGTTGCTTTGTTTATACAGCTTTGGTTTAGTTTTGATCCCTTTTTTTTTTGCCTTTGAGGCTCTTCCACAGTGTCAGCTGCTGACTGATAGTAGGAGAACGGCCTCGTGGTGTGAATGAAAGGGACCTAGCGGTTGGTAAACAGAGATAAGGAATAAATAGAGCACAGGCAAAAGGAGATAGTTCTGTGGGAGCCCAGATTGCCGCCAGTCTGCTCAAGTGAGATGCAGTGCCTGTCCTTTTCCCAGATTAAATTAGTGTGCGAAATCTCCAGTGACCTCCTCCCCTTCTCCCCATACTCTTTAGCCAAGCTGAACAGCCTCTGCTGTAAAGTATTCATTTTATCCAGGGACAAGTTGGACAATAGAACTCTCCCTGTTACTTATGGACAGCTGTCGTGATTCATGGGGCTTTTCAGCATTTCATTTTTCATAAGAGTTAGAAGGGTTTTACCTTGTAACTGACGAGAGGTTAGAAATGCAAAGATGCCAGCCCTGAGGTTGCCTGTAGTAAGGAAGTTAATAAATAAATATCACACACACATACACACACACACAAACACATCCCCTCCCCAATGTGTGAAAGGCTGTGTTTTTTGTTAGGGCTGCTCTTCTTATTTAAAGGGGTTTAATTGTGATAACATGATTACACTGAAGCATGAACTGCATGGAGAAATTAACAAGCAGAGACACAGCGATATGCAGGGCCCCCAAGGTTCCCTAAATTAAAGGTGACCAATGCAAACCCAGTGAGTGCCCTTTTCCCTTCTTTGCCCTTGCTTTTGCCTACAACTCCTATTCGTTTATTACCTGCAAATAACTCCCAGGAAAGAGTAAACACTCATGAGATACCTCTGCGGTCCCTTAATTTTTTTTTTTTTTTTGTGATTTACTGCAAATATATTCAGCATTTTGACTGATTAAATAGACCTTCGGCAACCTTGAGGGTCACTGTGTAGAGTATGTACACAGAAAATGCATCAGCCCATTGTACCCTGGCAGCTAATGAGATTGGTCGTTAAGTAAATGACACAAAGCCTACAAAAAAAGCTTAGCAGCTCACTAGAGTATCACAGAGTGTCCCTGCACACCACACAACGACACAAACAGTGGACTAACCTAGCCCACCCCTGCTTTATTCTACATCACTGCTTCCCTGATGTCAGCGTGAGAGGCAGAACAAAGGCTAAAAGGCACACGGTAAGTCAGTCTGACAATTATGCCCTAGGGAGAAAGTAGAGCAAATCTTAGCCTAACCATGGGGTTGAAAGTCCGTTTCTAGACAAGTAGGTCATAATGAAGGGATTTTTTTTCCCCCCCTGTCACTTCATGAAGGGGAGGAAAAATATCTCTGGTATCAAGGTTGGGTTTGTTTCTTGTTTGTTTGTTTCCTTTTCTTTCTGTCTGATTTGCCAGCTTACAAAAGTTTCTGGAATTCCGAAAGTAACGTGAAACAGTATGTTTTGTGAACTGGATATTTCAATTATAGTCTAATGAATTAAATATTCCTTGTAGGAACTGTCACACAGTAATCATTGCCTCAGATGTACGTTATATCTGATGAACTTTACAGACAGAAAGTTTCTTTTTGCTTCTCTGTAAAAATCTGCTGAAAATATGTTATATGTATGAATGCAAATTTTAATCCACTAGACAGCTACTTACGCCCCTAAATCCCTGGTACAGTTTTTACAAGTATGCAGATATAAATGAACTTGATACTATAATTTTAGGATTTTTAAAAATTACTTACATGATGTCTTCCTCTGTGTTGTCTTTTACATGAGCTGAAATTAAAGAGTTGAAGATTACTATTTAAGAGTTGCACAGTCATTACCTATTTACTTTGCACAGCAGCAAAATACTCAGCTGATATCTTATAATAGCAGGTGCCTGCCTGTGTAACCAATGATAAAATCTTTCCTAGCAGTGTTTCAGTGTAGTACCTCAGGACCCTTTATTTTGCTGAAAAATGGCAACAGGAAGTTGCCAGAAAGTCTTGTTTGCATTACTAAAATGTTTCTGTCTGCTTTGCACTTTGGAGGCTCAGGGGATGTTAGCTTCAAAACAACATGATATTATTGCAAGATGTCTGTGTGCCTTAAGTAATGCTTCTTCTCTCCTCCCTGCAAAACCACTGCAAACTATGTTTTAAGAATGCTTTATCAAATACAGACAGTTAAAGAAGTGGGATTTGGATATCAGTCTGCATTGCAACTGGTCTGTTGTTGGGTTCTTGGGGTTTAGTTTTTTGTTTTGTTTGGGTTTTATTTGTTTTGCTTTGCTTTGCTTTGCTTTGCTTTACATTGTGACTTACTTAATTTAGGAAAAAAACCTGTCGATATATGTGTATTTAGACATTTCAGGATAACCTGTTCACTTAATTAAAACTCTTTACAGGTCACAGAAGTCAGTTCGTTATGATATGTCCCTTACCCAGGAACATGGGCAATATAATTATCACCACAGCTTACAGACACTAAGATAAAATGTGACATTCTAATACATACATTTATGATTCCTTGCAAAGGGGTATGAGTATATGCATATATACAAAGCCATGTGCACATATTCATAAAAAAAGTTCACACAGGTAAAAAACTATACTCACCTATCTAGTATCCCAGCTAACTGACACTCAGTATATATTAGGTATATCTGCAGTTATACCTGCTTTTGTGTTTCCCAGTAATTCCAGTTTAGGAAATATAATGAGAAAGTAGCCAAACTTGAGTAAAATTGCGTGTTTTAATTTATTTTCCATATTTTTAAAAGTTGTCTACATTTCAGCAATGTTGTCCCTGCTACCTCAGCAAATATGAGATATTCAAGCATCAGAAAACAAGCTTTCTTTCTAAGTCCTGTAATTCAAACTTAGATGAACAGAGATTTATAAAGCTTCAGTCTTGCAACAAAATTTGCTTTAAAATATGCTAACTGATATCAAGTTTTCAGTTAATTTTAAAAGAAAATATTCTGAGATATTTGATGTTCAAGCGCATCCCCACAGCTTTTAAAAATTAGCATATCCCTGTGACACAGTCATGTATCCTTTTTATGTACCTACACCAACAAGAGTAAAGGGTATTTGGTATTTTAGCATTCACCTCATTAATAAGTTCAGCTATTTATACTGTCAAAAGTAAAGAATGGTTTCATAGGGGTAATGCACATAGAAATGTTACAGAAATCATACTGCTGTAATCTGACAATTACATTCTGCAATCTGACGGGTTAAGCCTCAGTAAGTTTTAGTAATTTTTCACAGCTTCACTTTTTTTCCTCTTGTTTGTTATTTCTTTATTATGCTTAAGAGAAAAGACAAAGAAAACTTGATTTCTGATTATTAATGTCATTCATCCAATCTCCCTGATAAACTATGAAACACTCCAGATTTTTAGAAACCACTCTTCACTTGACTTTCTGGACTTCACAATCCAGTATGAGGCCTCTACCTTTATCTTAGTGCACAGTTCCAGGGTACAACAGTTTGAGCTGTGCATGTGGATCTGAAAAACTTTATGGTATTATGCAGCTGTATTGAATAATTCTAATTCAGTTTTTTTGCATGTTTATAATTTTTCAAGCCAGTAATCCCAAAATATCTGATATTCTTGATAAGCAAGAAACTCTAAATTCACTGACGATCCTCATAAAGGCCTGATGCTGTCGCTCCAAAATAAAATTTAGCAGATGACATGCAGAATAAACTTTATATTCTACTGTATCCACAAATATATAGAGAATTTAGACCAAAGTCTTTTACTGAACTGATTGATTTTTGAGGTGTACATATGTACCTGGGATCGGGACACTTTGTAGTTATTGTGCGCATGGTTGTGGATTGCTAAAAACTACATAAACAAAATTAGTGTTTCTGGATTTTAATTATCTTGAGGTACTTAAGATTACAGATACCGTTTAATTAATAATAAAAAAGGTTTTCTCCCTCTTAATATTTTTGGTATTTACATCAAATTTCTTTGGAGAATCGCTCTCTTTTAAGTTTATGGAAGACTTTTAATAGCAACTCTTGCCTTTCTAAGTAAAAGATTTCTGATTCAAGAAAAGCTGATAACCTAACAGCAAAAGTTGCTTTAGGATGAACAAGTTTTTACCTTCTTGGGTAGGTGAACACTGACAAAAACGTTTATACATGTGAGTGATTCCACTGAGGTGAGGTCGATGGCTCACTTTAATACAGTAAAGCAGAGGTGTAAGTGTTTTGAAGAGGAGGGTTTTATTGATTTGCTTAAGAGTTTCAAATCACATTTTCTAGCACATATTTCAAGTTTGGTTCCATTTGTAACTTTTCCTTTCACTAAGGAACTTCGGTGAAAAAGAGCTAGATTTTCATTTAAAGGCATGCATTTGAACTCTGCTCCGTTGGGCATTAGATTAAAAAAAAAATGCTTTAGAACTCTTCCCAAACATCGGTTCAAATGAGGATCGGAGATTTCTTCTAAAGAGTGGTCTTCTTTTTCCAGTGGTAGCATCACTAGGTCAGTCCTCTAAATCTCCAGAGAAATTTTGACACTTTCGCTGGCCCTCTTGTCCCCAAGTTGAAGCACATGTACAGCATCTGGATTGGCACAGCAAAGTAGCAATGGCTCCAAAGGCACCGTTATGGACTATCAGGTCAATAATCCTTATGTTAAGAAGGATTTACATGATACAGAGTAATGGCTCTGTCATTTCTGAAGTAAAAATCCACTTTTTAATCAGCATAAAAATATTGTTTTCACTCTTCACATCAGAAATACAAGGGGAGCTAAAAAGAAAACATATATAACTTCCTGAAAAAAAAGTTCTCATTTAAATATTTGAATAAAATAAATGTTAAAATATTGTAGGTAGACAGATACAGTCTGCCAAATAGGGATTTTTTTTGAAAATAGGCCTCTTGTTCTCCAATTTTTTCTTCCTTACTATATTAGAAGAATTATAGGATATGTATATCATGCCTTCAAATAGTGTTTTTATGAGGCACTCCAGAAATAAATTTGGCTTATGGTTTTTGGGGTTTTTTGTTTTGTTTTGTTAATTTTTCTACTGTGTGATTTTCTCTTACTTCAGGCAGAGGTTTGACACGATCTAACACACATGATCTTGTTACAAAAGTAAGTTTGAAAGTAAGATCAGCAGTCATAGAAAACCACAGTTGTGATTTTTTTCCTATTAATATGTTCTCTTTTCTCTAATTGAAAAAATTCCTTCCTCTGATTGAAAAAAACCCACCCGCAAAGAGACGCAGAACACATTCAGGAAAAAAGTATTTTTTTCACTAATAATGTGGTTAACTCAGGCTCCACAAGAGGCACAGAAAGTCACCAAATCCTAAGCAGAAAGAATGAGCATTGAAACAAAAATGAAGAGAATGAGTACACATGACATTTTCATTGTACCTCTAACATTTTATAAAATTAAAGAGCATTTTGAAGTATGCATCCTATGGGAATCATCCTATATATAAGCATTCAACATTTAGTGAGCAAGTTGCAACTGAACACATAAATCACACTAAGTAGCATTGACACTTGGTCAAAAGAAACATATATTTATGACTCAAGTGTATGTCCAAGCTAATCTATGGAGAACCTTGCCATTATTTTTGTGATAAACAGTACTGTCTACAAAAAGGGTTAAAGAAAATGCATTCTGTTGCATCTGCTTACTAAATCCCTTACTTTAGTAGAAATTCAAATTTTGTAAAGATTATTCGTTTTATTGATGCATATAATTATAATCACAAGCCATCTGCTGATTTGGCAGGCATGGTTAAAATTCTCTAACTCTCATAACCTTTCAAGTACAGTGCCCTTGGGACTCTATTTCACTTTTATATTTTGGAAAACATGTAGGGACAAACAAGAGAGGTCATCTGCCGAAAGTCAGACCTGTAAAACATTAAAAGAATAAAGATCATGTTGACAGCTCTTGTTTTAATAGGGAAAAAAAGTATTTTCTGTTTTGTTTCTCACTTCAGGAAGGATTATACTGGTTTTCATCACACACTTTGGGAATTTGAATTTTTTTTCTAGGGATTAAAGCGCTCTCCTAGCACCTCTGGGATCTGGGTTCCAAGTTTAAACTAAAAGAACAAATATTGTTCAGTTTGGTTGCCACAGGTGAATTAAACGTATTTAACCTTGGCCTTAATTTTTCTTTTTACAAAATTCTCATTGCATTTCCATGTGAACACTATTCCAATTTTTTTTTTTTTAATTTGTTTACTGAGTTTCAAAGGGAGGTACCTATCATATATTCAGCTTTTTCCTGTGAAGCTCAAAAGAGCATTTTGATTTAGAGGGCTATATCTAATAAGGCATAAAATGAATGGCTAACATTCTTTGCCATAGCCCTTTAGAAACAAATGACTTTATTTATATTAGCATACCATTGACTGGTGGTTAGCCACAGTTGCAAATGTTTGGGCTTTTGGTCTGTGAGAAGGCTTTTGTGTCCATCACCATGTGTAGCCAAACTACTTTATGCTTGACAGTTCTTTCTTTTTAAAAAAATCTTTGCAGTTGTCATTGTGGTAAATGTGGTGTTACTCTGCTCCTTCTAGCAGCAAACAACCACAAGGGGAAAAAACCCTAACCTCTAAGGTGTTCTCTCTGTTAAAAATAAAAAATATTATCCCATTTCAACTAGTTGTAGTGTATTGACAATGCTGTGATTTAGGACAATGTTTTTGAGAGAAAATAGAGGAGGGTGGAAAAAACTTTGTGCAGAATGGGATAGTCCAGTGACTTCCTGATATTAGCAGAAGTCAAAGGCAGTAACCCTTCAACAGAGCTCTCTTGACTCATTCTGTATTGATGTGTAGCTCGCAGGGACAAAAGATGCAACTCTCACTTCTGTTTAATTAGTGTGTCTGAAGGCCTGTATGCAACATGCATGCTGCTTTACTCCTTTTGGAGGTTTGATTCTCACCCCACACCCTCATTATGAGAAGCAGGAGGGAAATGCACATGTTTAAAAGTGTCTTCACAGCTGAAACTAGGGAAACAGGCCGAGAGTAGCTCTGGTTTATTTCACAACCAATTAAGTATGACATCTGTTGAAACTCAGGAAATAAGTCTCCCTTCCCCCTGTTCATATACTTAAGCTGCCAGTCTTTTGTTTAGACATGATGAATTTCACCAACAAGAGTTTTTTCTTTGGGGTAAATACATGAAATAATAATAATAATAACAGTAATAATAATAATAATGTAAAATCTTTCTTCACTTTGTTTTTTGCACTGCAGCTCACTGAGTACATATGACTCAGATCTGTTTGACACTCACAAATCAAGCAAAGAATCGTGTTAATAATTCTTTGCCTAAACGCTCACCTTACATGCTAAAAAAATGGGCTTGTTTGTGGCAAGCAATACAGGCATGATGACATTTTAATTTTTAAAAATCTGGCTCTTATTAGCTCCCAAAGGCCAGCAAAAGTCCCGAGAAGGAATTTGGGTTTTAATTTATTTACTTACATGGTTGAAAACTTGGCTCAGGACTGAAGACACCAAATAAAACAGGGCAGGTGGAATTATGTATGATTAAAACAAAGCAAAAGAATAAAATGCAGATCCACTGTCACTGGTGAAATCAGGTTTCTCTGGTGTGCAACAGTTCATAGTAAACCAAGCAAGAAACACAGATAAACTCTATTAGCAACTTTTATTTATATCAGACCCTTTCCATTTATCTGACATTAATCCATGTGATGAATTTACTTACTTTTATTCCTTCCTAAGATATTGTCCAATGCAAATACTAAAAGGATGGTATTTCAGTCCATACCAACTCCTGGAGTTCAGTTTTCCTCTGTTCTGCTTGGAGCTTGATTGTCTTCTTTCTGCTATATCTAGATAAGAAATATTTACCATATCATGCTGACCTTTTCATTTGATTCTTGCCACTGGGTTCTCCTGTGTCTCTGAAACCACACTGCTCACCTCAAAGCAACAGCCAGCTCTCCTTTTCTGTAAGTTACACCATCTACTAGTGCTCCCTTTTATTTGTTCATCAGCTTCGCTTCGGTTTGCCAGTTCTTTCCTCCAAAGACTGGCACTGCCTTCATTCCTTGAGGATGCTTTCCTACTCTTTCTGCCTTGCCTTCCCAGCCCTATTTCACAACACAGCTAACATGGCATACACGTTATTTAAGCTTTAAGGTGCTGTTCAGTGATAGAATAGTTTCCTTGGTTAGGAATCATCATTTGGTGAAATGTCAGTGTGCACAGTGGAAGTGGCTAGACCTGAGCCAGTCATCCAGATTCCCTTTAGAGTCAGTGGAAAGAGACATTTCTTGTGTGCAATTCCTCTCACCCTGAAGCAGGGTATGAAATGAGTAAGATGTATCACATATCTACACAGCCTCAGAGATGCCTGCAGGTTGCCTACAGGCTACCCAGAGACCACAGGAATCCAGCAGTCACTGGCTCAGAAATACATGTTTGTATTTCAGGCATGTAAGATTACAAAGATGAATCCTGTCTCTCCCATCCAGCCTATAAATTGGACTTGATTTCCTCATAAACTGTCTCTACACAGAAATATTTCTCACATGTTCTTACAAGGCAGTGATATGGATAATACAATATACCTTAGATCAAAAGTCTCCTCTTTCTCCTCTCCTCACGTGACATTGATGAAAATATTTGTCTGCTGAGCTATTAATGGAGAGCAGAATAACAGAAGTGAATACTGTCGTGCAGCTCAGAGGACTAGATTTTGCTCCTGAAATATAATTTTTACAAAAGGAAAGGTGTCAGTTCCTCGTTTCCTTCTTAGAAGCCATTATATTTCCTTTTTTAAAAAAGTTAATTTTCTCAAAACTACTTCTTAAAAAAAAATAAAGAGAAACAAACTGTAAAGATTTAATAATATCCTTTAATTCAAAAGTACTTTGAATCTGTTGGATATTTTAAACACTGCTTATAGAAGCATTTCCAGACATTTTCTTTTTCCTGTTGGTCACCACTTAGTGTCCGGAGACACTTTCAGGGGTGGTTTCTATGTCTCCTCAGGCTTTTAAGACTCTGTTTCTCAAGCTTCAAAGTAATAGAAAGATTGATTTGATTATGGTTTTGCACTGTTTCAGTGGGTGATTATAGTGATTCAATTTTCCCCATGCTTTCATAAAAACTATAAACAAGCTTTCAGATTAAAATTTCAGATGCTCTGCATCCTTTGCATAGATTTCAAATACTTTCTTTCATTTTTCAAGAGCTTTGATGACACAAATTTAGATTTTTTACAGATTTATTTAAGATCCCATGATTTTAGCACATAGGTGTGTGATTTTTAAACAAATAATCTTTTAAATTTCTAGGGACGGCTTCTCAAACTTCCTTCAGATCAAGGCAAAGTTCTTAAATTCTCCAAGTGGGCAGTTCAAGATTCTTTTGGGGTTCAAAGTTGTATGCAACGCCACAGATCTGTGCTAACCCTTATGTAGTGGATGGTCCCTATGGGACTGTATTTGGCTGTGCACTTCCCTAATCCATGCCACGGAAGGCACAGGTGGGCCTTGGAAGTAGGGAGCAAAGCTGGGTGTCTTAAGCTGTTTTGTCTTTTCAGACTTTTTCCCTGAGGGTAGGATAGACACAGGAGTAAGTTCTGCTGTAAGATAATGCTCAGCTTGTTCTTATTTTGAAATGAAAAGCTTTACAAAGGGTGATGACTCTGCATCTCCAGTAGCACCTCCACAGACTCAAAGTCAATGAAAATGGTGCACAAGATTGTGGGCATGCAAAGTTTATTATGGTATAAATTGGCACCAGTTCAATAAACATAAACTTTTATAATGTTATAACACTTCTCCTGAAAAGCTTAAACATAATATTCTCAGACTTTTTTTCCCAAAAATCAACACTTCAGCATCTATTTTTAAAGAGTTTCTTCTTACATATCCTTAAGTCATTGTGAATAGATAGCATGAGAGAATAAACAGCTGAATGCTTTGGGTCTAGTGCTATTTATAGCAACAACATTAGCAATACCAGGGTTTTTTTGGTTTTTTTTTTTTTTAAATGTGACTTACATGCTACTGTATCGTGATCATGGGGAATAATACTGTAATACTGAAGAAGTGCAAGCTGCTTTCAATCAATGATTGCCAGCCTATGAAGAGGAAGTCCAGCATTGCAGATACCCTCCAGGTCACAAGGCTTATTCCCCTGTTTATTTGGGGCTTGGTATCTACTTGCTGGTTGCACGATGATCCCTGTCTTTTAAATGTACATGATACTTTAGGAATAAAGAAGTCAAGTTTATAAGAGGAAACAGTATGGAAGACATCATGTTTTTTGGCACCAGTTGTTTTTTCCTTCTTCTTGAATCTCCAACAGAGATCCCCACAACAGGAATATCATCAGCTCAATAGACTCTTTAGAGAAGCTGCCTTCTAGTATCCCAATTATTTCAGTGTACAGCATGAAGTCTACTTCTAGTAGAGAGATATTTAGCCTGGGTACTGATAGAATTCAAGTTAAGAAAACCAGGTCTCAGGAAAGGTGAAACTCATTCCAAAGGTAAAGTTTTTCTATTCACCAAATGGAGAGGACTTTTTCCCTGTTTCCTGCCTATGGATGAAGGAGGAATAATGTTCTTGAGAACTCAGGAAACCTAAGACAAGCCAGTAACATGAGAAGACTTTGGCTATGTAGAGAACAGTCATGCTATCCCCATGATTTTTTTTTCCCCATGAACAGTGAATGAGATACAGTGTGTTGGAAGAAGGAATAATCTGGCCAGGGGAAGAATCTGAGACAAAATGAGATTACATAACAGTATTCCCTGGCCTGACCCGAGTGATCAGGGGTTTCTGTGAATCATTAAGCCCAATTAATGCACCTTCAGGAAATTCACTTTCACTTAATCCAAAATCAAGCAGGAGAATTGCTTCTAATGGTGCAATAAATAAATATCTGCCTTTTAAAAGAGCATAACCACACAGCTCACATTTTCTCTCTGCTCAGAGTGTTTGAGCTGTCAATACAACTTGCACAATCTAGGGTTCATGTCAGAAAGAGGTGGCTTGTTACAATAATGCTCTAAGGAAAGTATATTACTCATTTCCTAGGTGACCATTGAAGTGACCCCTTGGAAAGCCATGGTGCTTTTGCTTTGGTGTTCTCAAAAGGAAATTTATTTCCTTTAAGGAAATAAAGGAAATAAAGGAAATCTGAGCTGTCCTGCAAGGTTTACCTGGAGCTGGAAGCTTAAGTTTCTTCTCCCATCATCATATTAAGATGTATATGTTCTTGCCATAAATTTGTCAATTTTCATTATCTCATGTGACAGCTAGCAAGGAATTCAGCCTCAAATAATTACTTCATGAGCAAGCCTGTTGCAGATAAAACTGCAGTTAGCTGAGCTCATTCTCACATGACATGTACTCACACGACATGTATGTATGTGTATGTTGTCCCTTTGGTGTTGGTGAAAATTTGCTTTCCCTGCCAACATCTGCAGATCTTACACAGAGGAAATCTCCTCAGATCAGGGCAACCTCCATACAGATATTTTCAGCATAAAATCATGTTATAAAACAGCACCAGTTTAGTGTCTTGTCCTCCGTTATATAAAAAATATTTTCTGAATGTTGACACAAACAGGACTTGAATATTGGAAGAATTGTCACTATGCCTGACTTTAGCCATAGTCTTTGTAGCCTCCCACAAGAAACTGAAATAACCAGTAATGAATAGTACTACTCTTTATCTTATATGGCTATAAAAAATACATCCTGTTCAACCTAGCTAGAAAATGACGTGTTCTATTTACTTGTTATTGAATTATCTGTTGGAATTACGTAAAAACATGAACAGTTTACTGAAAGTCTTAAATCATTGTCTCATTAAAGTTTGCCATATAAAATAATACAAACTCTTTCCCTAACTGCATTAATCCTTGTTCTATTATCGCTTATACTACTTAAACCAATATTTTATAAAGAAGTTTTCTAGTTTCTAGATCAGCAAGCTATAAATAAATATCCTCACTCAACAATCCGGTAAGACAAGCTAGATGGATCTAATCTTCCTTATATAAACTGTTTTACAATATTACCAAAAACCCCCTCTCATTAGTTATTGTGTCCCTAGATTCCTACTCCTGTTGATGCATTTAATAACCTGGAGAACACAGTGTTTGCCCAAAAAATAATGTTTTTTCCATGAAAAAAACACATGGGAATGGAAGGAGTATTAAGTATTTCTTTTTTTTCTTAAACTGCTTTGCAAATTCTTTGCACAACAAACCTCGCCAATATGTAAACAGTGCTCTAGCTACTGTGTTTGTCCACAGCTAGAGCTACAGATGAACACAGTGTAGTTGTGTGATGACAGGAACAGCTGACTCATTAGTAGAGAGCAGTGAAAGGTAATTAACCCTGGGAAAAGTACAGCTGCCATGCGAGCTGTTCCTTTCTGTAGGATCTGATTAGAAATTAGTGTTAAACCACTGATTCTTTAAAAAAATGTCATTGATAATTCACTTTCTCTCTCAGGTGTAGCCCCCGAAAGGGGCCTAGGATAGAACAAGTGTACAAAAGGTCTTCTATCTAAAAAGGCCTTTTCTGAAAGAAGTCCCCACCTGTTTGGCTGCTTCTGGACTTTTCTTAACCATGAATATTGTCCCAGCTTTCAATGTTTTGAGGACAGCCTCCAAGTACACAGACAGTGCAGAGAATGCTCTGTCAAAATGATTTAAGGTTGTTGGTTGCCGTAATGGAGTCTTTAGTGAGGCTGATTATTTAAAAGTCACAGCTACTACTTCTTGTATCAGGACAGAGTTCTGATGCAAAATGGTCAGACCTCTTTAAAAGAAAGCAAAAATCTCACTTGAATAGGTAAGCACAGCATATGAAAATAAAAAGAGAAAAAAAGAATTATGCCCTGAGCACAAAAACCACCGCCTCAGCCTATCCCTTTTCCTGCACACACTTTAGCATTTGAGGTACCAACATAAGACACAGAGCCCGTGATTTAATCAGAGCCCAAATAACAAGCCAGACTATTACATAGATATGCAGGCACCTGATAAGGGCCTACTTATCAAGGATGAAATAACTATCACTTAAAGTAACAAAATTTTGCTTAGTGTGCTTTTGGAATTTGAAAACTGCTGTTTATTATTTACAGCTGTCACATGCAAAATAGTTTTGATCACCTTTGTCAGACTTTCTGACCAGGACTGTGTATTTGTATACCTGTGTGATTAACACTGAGTGTAGGTAGATAGCTTGTATTATTGAGGTCCACCAGAGTGTCCTAGTTATTTTCAATGCAGCCAGGCTTACACTCGGCAATCTGAAGGATAACTGAACTTTAAGTGACAAAGTTTGCAAGACATCTCTCCATAGGATGATTTTTTCATCCTGCTGTAGTCCAGTTTGCTAAAACAGAACTATTGTTATTATTTTTCCAATATAAAATAGTACTAGAAAGATATGTTCCTTAGCGTTATTTTTAACTCAGTGCTGTTTAGTGGTACCACAGGTCACTTTCTTACCACACATATAAGAGGTTCACATTGAAAGAAACTTTCCTCTTTCAATTTCTTTTAAATTAAACACAATATTTGTTGTGTGTGACATTTGAAATTAATGTTACCACAAACATATAAATAAATGTATATACACAGAAATATATATATATTTATATGCACACACACATATATATTCATATTCACTCATAAATATATATGTATATATATATATACCTTATTGACATTTTCAGCAATGAGAGCAAAAATATTCAAAGGAAAACAGTTAAAGGTATTTTCTAAGAGAATATTTCTCTATATAGGAAAATAAACAAATTTTTAAGATAAGGGTCTGAAGTGTAAAGATTACAATTATATCCAGATTGCCTAAGATATTAGGACAGAAGAGAATGGAACTGTGTTTTGAATTGTTTTGCTTTTCACCATACATTTTTTAGCACCCATCCTTCTCAGTATTGTCCCTTTTTATTTCTTTTTTTTGTCGTTGTTGTTTTGTTTTTGTAAAAAAGCCTGCAGTGAAAGAGGAAACATTTAAAGTTGAGTTTCAGAGGAAGTGAAATGAGCAGGCTACTAAGCTGATGAATGTATGATGATAAAAATAATATTTGCTTCATTAAAGTAAGTTTAGAAATGCACAAAAGCACTTTACAGCACTCTATGTTGTTATCCTCATTTAGCTGAAAGGTGAAAAGACTTGCTGAGGGGCACAGAACAGACCAGTGGCAGAGGCAGGAAGAGAATTCCAGAATCCCTTTTTTCCAGTAATTTGCTCAATCATGGTGCCTTCTATTTATGTCTATGACAGAAGACAGGTGTCATTTTAGGAAATAATCTTTGTCTCTCTTTAGAATCATTAAAGGCTCTGAAAAGAGAATTTGAACCACCATTCCTGGTGACGGTGACCTCTTATCATAAGTTTGAATACACTGAACAAGTTTTCCTTGCTCCATTTACCTGATGCAAACATAAGATGAGCAAAACCTTTTGCATAAGGAGTCTGTCCCAAGGAACATTTGACATGCGTGTTTTTGTATCTGACAAGTATTAGCCAGTTTTTTGGATATTTACTGCTTTATCACGGTAGGATTTGTATTCTTGGAGGGTTTTTTTTTTTTCTCCCTGTGTTCTTCAATATGTTCCTAAGATCTTCAGGGCAATGCAGTAGTCTAAGAAAGACCCCATTATCTTTAGCAGTTAGGGTCATTACAAGTCTTTTAAATGGTGGCAGACTGTACTTCACATGGCACTCTTGAAGTTAATGAACATATGTGATTTGCATGTTGAGGAAAGGCACACTTCTTCCCTTTGTGTGACTTTCCCTTTCCTGGGACATGCCTGTCATTCATGCCTAATGAAGAGAACTTGCTCAGAAACAGCAAGATGAAAGCATTGGATAGGAGAATAGTAGTTAAATTTCTTTGGTAAAAGTGGTTTTTATTTTTAGGTTTATTTCTCCTTTTGTCTCCATGTCAGAAAATGTCCAGTCAGTTATTTAGCCATGGGTTTTGTCCAGCATAAGAATTAAGATGTCCTAATTCTGACTATTAAAATAGCCCTAAAAAATATGGCTGGAACAGTCAGAAATCACAGGGTAGGAATAGAGGAACCTAGATGAAGCCTGTAAGTGTTTGAGAACCGACCACTTTTACTGAACCTAACCAGCTTCAGAACTTCTACAGAGAGTCAGTGCAGCCATAACAACACCCCACAAAATTGCCCTTGAAACCCATCAATCTCTGACTAACTTGCTGGAAATCAAGTCCAGTAGAAAGACTATAATAGCAGCGGCTAAACAGCAGGCGTGTAGCGAACACCAGACGCAGACCAGGATCTTCCTGCTCCTGAAGAAGGCGGTGGCGGAGCCACTGAACCCACACAAGTTTGCTGTTCTTGGTTGTGCTGATCCGTGTGCTCAGGCATCTCCCGCTGGCCTCAATCCTGCAACTGCTGGGCAGCCCTTCAGTGAGCAGAGCATGGTCATCTCTCGCTGAGGGCGGCAGCGGTGCCCCCGCTCAGCGCCTCACAACAGAGAGGACTCCATGCAGGGAAAGTCGCCCTGGCTGGAAAAGAGTAAACATGTTTTAAAAGAAAATAAACCCTGTGTTCCAGAGTCAATGACGCATGCTCTTTGAACTTTCTTTTAAAATTGCTCTGAAATCATAAGGTTGTTACGGTGTGGTTTTACTCAAAATAATGCATATCAGTGTAACACAAGCCTTGAAGTTAAGTGGCTACTATAATGAAACATAGTTGCCATAGTTACTGCCGGGGAGCAGAGAATAACTTTTAGTCCTTTTGAAGCTGTAAATTAGTTTAAAAAGAGGAAAAGGAATAAACAAGCATGTAAAAGTTTAATATTCAGTGTTTCATGCCTGATCAACTCTTAAAAAGGAAAACTTTCCCTAGACTAGGGCATTAACTTTTTCTAGCTGAAATCTGTAATTGCCCATCAACAAACACAAAATTACTTTTCAACTCTCCGCTATGTCTGTTTTCATGTTTTCCCCCACTTTTTCCCCCTGAAGAAACAGTTTTTCAAAGTTCTGCTTGCAGAATTTTGTTAATAATTGTCATTTTACAGCATCTAAATTGCTATAAAAATAATGTTCTAAAGGTAATAATGTATTGCTTAACACAACTCATGAAATCTATGGTCTGGCTCTATTATTCATTATAAACACTGTCTTAAAGCTGATGAGAGGGAAATGAGAATTTATCATAGTGAAGATGTCTTCTAGGACCAGCTTCATTGTTTTTCAGTTTAGTATCGAGATGTGCTCTATCCCTGAAATGTTAATGGAGGTCACTGCTGTTGCTCTCCTTTACTGTGTCAAAGCAAAAGAGTTCCTACATAGTTGACTATTGAGAAACAAAATGATGTTCTTTCCAGTATATCACCTTCAGCTTATGAGCCTCTAGAGCAGTCGTGATTAACAGGACTTTTACAAAGTTTCTGTGTAGTTACAAGGACAGCTTCAATCTTCTGTCATTTTTTTGCATTAGCTATGATTATGCTTTTACCACCAAAATGCATTTATTCTAAAGGTAACAATACTGACTCAGAGAATAGCTTATGTTTCATCTATATTTATCAGCACTCACTGTACATTTGTGTCTTCATTACCAGGAAATATTAAGGGACATTGTGCCATCTATTCCTGTTTACAGTTTATTATGCAGAGATAGGAAACACTTAGCATGTAAAATGAATGTAGAAATTATTCCTGGATAGAAACACGGACATTTCCCACTCGTTGGCTCTTTCTCCTCCATCACCGGATCAGAGTGTAATTGTCAGTAATCAGGCCTGCTTGCTGCTGATAAAACCACTCTGAATGCTAGCAGCCTTCTTTGTGTGATGACTCAATTATTCCAGAAGTGCCTCATCAAATCTGCCCCATCAGCTGGGCTAATAAATAAGGAGAAGAAACTGGCCCCCCAAAGCAAATTATAAATCCATTTGCATTAACCATTTCACTGGTCCATGATCTAGGCAGAAATAAGCATGGCAGATTGTGTTAAGCTTATTTGAATATGTTTATAATGTTTACAGCTTGCAACCTTTTTTTTTTTTTTTCCACAAGGTGTTGGAATTATCGGTCATGAATAGCATCTAAATGCAGTTATGTTAATTACAGCAAAGCCTCCGGCATCTTTGAGGGATAGTTTGTTGCTTAAATCAGGTGAAAGTTAAACTCCTCTGCTAGGTGAAATATGATCTTGGCTTTGGAGTTACTGCCCTGTTTGAAAGAGAGGATGAGTGAAAGTGAAGTTTTTTACAGCTGCTAGAAGGGCAACTGCCTGTGTTACCAGGCTGTCTCACACTGCTAAGGTGACCTTCTGTTCATCTCATGGTAGAACAAAATAAGGTAAAGTTCAGCATTGGAGTTGAGAAAGAAAATGGCATTGCTGAAACAGCAATAATCCTGTGTGCTTTTTACTGAATGAAACAAGTGCAAAGACGAGTACTCTGCCCCATGGAAAATCCTTTCTGAAGCTCAAATTATACAAAAATAAAAGATGTTTCCAAGTAGAGTCCTGCAGATTTCTTGTGGAGAGGGTGTAGGCCAAATGAAATTCGATTACTCATGAGCTGAACATTTTACATGTACTCCAGGATCGCCCCGGGGCTTGTGCAGAACCTTATGTGTAAAGTCATAGACTTCAGACTCTGCAGGATAAAGATCTGACTGAAGTATAGAATTATCTTTATTTATTTGTAACGGTATCTTTCATTCACATATTATTTTCTCAAATACTAAGTACACTGGATTATTTTGTCTTGAGAGAGAGAAATCGCTGTCACTCTAGAAATGAAAGAAATGTCTAAGGATCATAATGATGAGCACATTGGATTTTTTTTCCTTAGATATTACTTTTATTCTGAGTTAAAAAGTCACAAACCAAAGACATTATTCATTTTCACATTTGCAATATATCAACCAATGATGTCGTAAATGAGAGAAAATCAAATTAATCTTTTGGAAATGGAATGTATTATGATTAAAAAAGCTTTTGGGATCTTTCACAAATATAGTAAAGCTTTGAGTATTGAAATTCTGATAGAGAAAAAGACTTCAGACTTCTGATGAGATAATTTTGTGGTTGTACAATATGTCTTTTTTCATTTTAAAATCATTAGGAGCTCTGGTAATCTGACCTGAATGAGTGGACTTTTACCCACAGACGATGGGTCAACAAAAACAGCTGTTTGAAGGGTTTTGTCACACACATCTGATATAGATGATCAGGACCTAAACTGTCATCCACCTCCTGGGATGACTCATGGATCTCAGTAGGATGGCTCTTCAGAGTCAGTATAAAATCATGTTGCTCTGGAAATGGCTATAAACTAAGGAATGAATTGCAAAGGCTCCAGGTGACTTCACTGAACAATTACACTGACAAATCAAGCAGCTCATCTTTGTGGATTTATAAAGTTTATTATTCTAGTTGAATTGAGATGATGGTTGAAAAGGGTGAAAGTTTTCTTTATGGGCAGGCTTCATCTTCTAGAATAAAAAATACTGTTCAGACACATGGGCAGCTGAAGTGAAGTAAATTATAAGCATAATTTACCATTGTTTCGAATTCTTGATTAAAAGAGAGAAATGAGTTAATGCAAAGCATGAATAGATTGGGCCAAATGAAGATACATGTGGGCCCAAGGGGAATGACCCCACCAAAGAACCTTGATTGACAAATAAGTAAGTTAGCTCTGCCTGATTTCCATCAATGATCTTATCATCAAAGCTACTAACAGCCTAGTTAGATGTTCTTTGTGGGCTCTTGAGGCTGAGATCTTATCTTCTCTAGTTGGTATTGCAGGTTCCTGCGCTTCTTGCAATACCTCAAAATTTGGCCCATGATCGATTTTATAACTCTTAAAACTTACTAAATAAATTCAGTATAAAGCCTTGATATTCCTGTGAAATCAGCACCAAGCCTTTTTTGTTACCTGAACTATCAGATCCCAACATTTATATTTGAAATATAACTTACTTCTTGGAGTGTGGAGAGGGGTGACACATAGTTTATGTTACATTAAGGGTATGTCACATCCCATGACACAGCATAATCCTGCAGACCCTGTTTATAGCATGATGACAGAGGCATGACATTGTATTAGACTTTTTATGAAACACCATATCTTCAAATGTGGGTACTCACCCACAAATCAGCTGAATGGCAGCCAGCACACCTTTCACCTTATGTGAAAGAAATGAAACCCAGCACATTTAAACTTTTCTAACCAGCAACTTCTGTTGTGTTTAAACACAGCAGAGGAGTGCAGGGGTTTTGTGTTTTGACACTGTTGCCTGTGTCAAAATACAACTTTAAAACCTGCCCCCCAGACCCATCCCAGTCCAAACTCCTTTTCTTATAAGGAGGATTTTCAATATACTGGCTTATTATGTAAAGCTAAATGTGGAAAGTTTTGTGTATTTTTCCTCGTCCTTTGTGCACTTTTCCAAGTGGATCTCAGCTGTGCCGTCTTAACTCTCGGTCCCTTAGGATGGGAGAGACAGCAGATGGGGTTAGGGCAGAGGGCTGATGCTTCTGACAGCAAACGGCCTGGTTGTTGAGTGGAAGCTGTGAGCGTCAGGAAGCTCCTTTTCCCCAGAGAACCAACTAACCACTGAAGAAAGTTGAAAATGAGCCCTTTGAGAAACGCTATTAAAAGTAGTAAAAAATTACAATTGTGCAGATGATGTGCTGCTGTGTGGTTATTCGGATGCTAATGAGTTTGACATTAGGGAACTCAAAGGGTTTGCAGCTACTCCCTTATGTGATTTAGTTCTTTATTGGCAGTCTTTGAGAAAATAGAGGAGAAATATATTGTTAATAAATTCTAGCAACTTAAGTTGCTAGAATTTTAGACAAAAATCTGCTAAGTTTAAGTCTTTCGAAAGAGCTTTGCTCACTATTGTAGTTATTCTCAGAAGTCTTTTGTTTTATGTTAGCGTGTTTTGAACAAAGAGGAAGAGGAAGGTAGAAGGCTCTGAGACTTCTTTTGTGGTTTTGGGGTTTTTTTTATGAATATTGAAATAGAATAACAGGAAAATAGGACTTTGAGGATACACAACATCTCTTTCTAGTAACATGTTGGTTAAAAAAAAGCTTAAAAATCCTTTTGGTATTGAGATGGTTTGCTCTGGGTTTTCTCCCTTCTTTATCACCTTACATCTGTTGCCTGTTTGATTATTTGAAAAAAGTGTACTGATTATACTTAAAAGTTCTTGATGGGATGAAACTAGCATCCTGTCTATTAAGGCACAAGCAGAAATTAGTCACTCAAGAAACGCTAGCTTCCCTGGAAATCTATTTAGAGTGAGCCTCGCAAATTTCAATGCAAAATTTCGTTGGAAAAAACCCCCATCAGATACCATTAAAGGAATAGTTAAAGTTCTGAAAGTTTGTTTGCAAACCTCATCATAACTGGAATATCTTCAATGAATAGATCTATTTTACTAAATACACTGGGTGATACGTGAAACTGACCTGTGAGGTTGCAACTGACAACAAAATTTTAATGTTTTGGTCACTAGTGTTAGGACCAACGCCTAAATAAATCTTGCTCTCAATAACTGCTCATTAACAGATTCTTGCAGGTTGCAAGTGCCTAGAACTTCAAGTGTTAGAAGGGTTTGGGTATTCAGTATTTCTGAAAACAACAATGTTGTACACTCAGATGTAAACTTCTGCAGCTCTACTTCCCTCACTGTCCCTGTTGATTTAGCATAAAGTGCCTCACAGAAAGGAATTAAAATTGAGCATGGAGAAATGTCAAAGATTTCCTTAATTTGGCTTATGCTGAGAACACTCTCAGCCTGCCAAACTTTAAATTTTAATATTTGAAGTCAGAAAAAATGAAATGGAGAGGGTTTCTTCTGTTCTTAAAATATTTCAGAATGCTTCTCTTTTATTTTACATCACAAACTGAACCATCTCACTCAGTCAAAGGGGTTCTGATGCAATTAAAACATTTGACTAAGGATTTCTACATATAGAAATGGTAGATTTTTGTCTACATAAGACAAAAACCTTTTCTTAGAGCAGATCTATTTCATAAGCTATCAAAAGGGAATTAATAATGTGGAGAAACTACTATGAGAAAAGAAAAAAACCCTATTCTTTTTGCCTTTTAGAAGCATCTTTGGTGCCTCTACACCTTATCTTTGTAAAATCACTGGATAAAATATTGCACCTGGATTATTTACCCATTTGATTTAAAGAGTGTCTTGTTTCATCTATGTTTTATTTAGTATAGCTGGGTTTTTTGTCTTCTTTTGTTGTTTTTGTTTTTGTATGTCTGTTTTTTCCAGAGAATGAATTTGAGGATTATCTGTTAAATAAGGCAAGGCATCTTGGGCTGTGTGACAAATTTGGTCCTTTGGAATCTGCACATATTTTCACCTGGAAACACACAAAGGTGGGATAATTTATTCACAAAATTTAATTTAAGTAGAAATATGACTATATTATTAGTAGAATACTATGTGTTTTCATGTGTCACACCTCATTCTCTAGGACTACTTTCCTTGCATAATACCTACTGTTTTAAGAAAAATCTTCAACAGTCAGGTATAGCAGTACTAAACAGTAGAAGACATGAAAAGTTTTGTAAATATGTAGAAATTCTAGTTCTTAAGTTTGTGAATTACATGCTTTTAGCTGTACATACTGTCAGTATCACTAGTATCTTTAAATCTATGTGACTTGAGGAATATATTTCACAATGCACTGCTAAAATTTAATCTTTGAATAATAACTTATTACTGATTTTATATATATATATATATATATATATATATGTAATAAATTTACTGCTTTGGGATTTTTTTTTAACTGTATAGATGTTGGGTGGACTAAAACTTTAGTGTACTTAAAAAGATATCAAAGCACCAAAGCTTTTTTTTTTTTAAATTGACTCTTTCTTCTAAAAAAATTATGTTTAATATATACTAGCACAGGAACTAGTGACAAGACCTTGAACTACGTAAAAAATAATAATCTAGGAAGAAAAGCCTCCAGAAAACATCCTGGGTTGAGCTGCATTTCAGCATTGTATACTATATAATTTTTCTCTGAATTTAAAAAACTAGCAGTTGCCCCTTAATTTCATGAAGCTGTGACTCTGCCCTCTAAAGCCTTGGTAAAGAAGACTAATAGAAATACTTGGCACATGTTGGTTACCTAAGGGAATAATAGAACTATTTGCTGTAGTCGTTTGGCAAAAGGACATAAACATATGGCTTTGGTTTATATTCAGCACTGCCAGTTGTGCAAAGTTGCATGGATGAAGTATACAACAGCAGTGACAACTCAGAAATCAGAAGTGAGATTCAAAATAAATCATCCTCATTACAAAGCTATTCAAGCTTGCCTCTGATCTAAGGCTTATTTTGTCTCTGCATACTTTCAAGTAGTGAATTCAATATTAAAAAATCTACTTCTCAAAACCAGATACACCATTCAATTACACTACAAAATATCAAAATGTTGATGATTTATATGTATTATAAACATGCCTTAAAGTTTGCATTTAGTAAATGTACTTATTTTAATTCCCAAGAAATTCATAGAGCTGAACCAATTATTTCCATGTCATTCAACTTTTTCCTAGAGAAATCAAGCAAAACATTGAGCAAACTAAAGCAAAATTTTCAAAAATAAAGATGTGATGGCTCCTTAGTTAAGAATTATCAAAATCATTAAACAAGGAATATTTTTAGCGATAGTCTTTAGGACCATACTTCTAAATATTTTTCCTTTCTGATCATCAACATATTATTAAAAAAAGAAGAAAAACAGAAAAAAAAAAAAAGAGAAGAGCAATAAACTTTGTCAACATTACTAGCAATGTTCCTAAAAAAATTGTATTTGGATTCTGGATAACTTTTACCACCAGCAATGAAAATGCATAACTTTGTCTAGAAGCTGTTATATGTGTTCTTGGCATTTCCTTCTCTCACTAGACTTCTCACTGTCAGTGTGAGATTACAATGTCATATATATCAAATGTTATCATAGACTAAGAGAAAGATTCAGTCCGCACACATATACACGTACAGACATAAATAGTGCTCTAGTCTTCTGGACGGGCTATAAGAAATGTTGCTTTCAGATTTATTAAAATTTTTTTTCTCTATGACTATTCTCTTTTTATGTGGTAGAATCTTACATGACCTAGTGAAAAGATATATCAAAATATGAGTATCAAAACCACTGAAAATCTTGCTCTAGGGGTATTATTTACAGTAGGGAGAAGTATACAGAGTGTGGTGGCACCTTGGGACACACTATAGCACAGTCTTGCTCATTTTCCTTAGCAGAATCTGACTTCAGCTTTGAAGTTTGTGGCTTGTGTTGGAGACTTGGATTTGTGTGCTTTAAAAATCAGTGAGGTTTTTTTCTTCTGACTTCTGACTTCTGAGTTCACTAAGCTTGTGACGGATATAGGTGTTGTTTCAATACTAACTTAAGTAATTCACAAATTAAAAATAGTAGAGAAAACTTATTCTTTTTCCAGACCTCCCAGGTCAAATCAGGTAAAGTTTGTCCTAGTGAAATGATTCCCCAAATTTAGTTTTGAAAATCAGGTATAACTTGAAGTCAGAAACTCACAGTGCAATGATAAAACTTCTATCTCTATATAAACTGGCAATTTCTATTCCTCTAGCTAGTTATGTAAAAAGAAACAGACTGACACTCCAGCAATGTGAAACTCACTCCAGGAAATCATGCTTGTATGAAGATTACAATGGAAATTACAAAGTGCATAGCTCTTACATGAGCTCTTTCCAGGAGATGCATTTCACTTTTACCTATGTCAGCAGCACTGGCTTCCCTAAGTCATAGTTTATTTCACAGTAATGTGCTGTGAAACTACCCTACCCAGATAGCAATGTCAATTTAGTTTCTGAAATTCAAATTTAAAAATGTGCAAGTAAACTGAAATAGTTGCTATTATTATTATTGTCATTATTATAATTTATTGCACATGCCCTATTTTCAGCTGTTAGTCATATTCTTGGATCCTATTATAACATCAGTACATGCACATGTGCACAGACAGATTCCAGGCACACAAAAAAACAAACTCAGAGCCAAATCCTGATTCTCTCACTCAGGGAAGTATTTCCAGGTGCTGCTCTTGAGTCTGTTAACTGCAGTGGGATGGTACAAACAAAAGAAGTACCATTTGGTTCCTGCAAAGCCAGGAACTCTGAAATAGTTTGCCTGGAAAGTATGATTGATGCTACTGCAGCAGTAAATTAATCTGGAGAAACATGAATACCCTGTAGCAGTTAAATAGCAAATTATTACATTTTCAGCCAAGCAGAATTTGGGGTATTGTCAGTGACTCCAGTCAGTTTTCTATAATCTAGTTGTTCATGTACACTTAAATCTCAATCAACATTGGAGGAAAAGTGGAGGAAGGATCAGAATGAAATTCACAAAGTCAGACAGAGGACATTCATAAACATTGGGGGATTTGTTGAAACATGTTTTCAGAAAAGAATTCGACATCAATATCTTCAGTAAATTTTGAGATCACAGAAATAGAGTATAACTGAAGCAAAAAGCATTTATTTCTTGGCTTACTTGCTTAATGATTTGGGACTGCAGAGCTGCTGTGCCTATGTCCTTGTGTTTCTGAGTGCGTATTTCCCACTAATTCCTTTAGAGTCCATTAGCTAGCTTCAACTAATTTTGAAAAGAAAATGTTTAGGCGAGTTTAAAATCCATCAAATCAGAGAATCTAGCTATAAAACACAAAGATTAAGTGGACTTAGTTCCACTATTCACTTGCCATTATTTTTGTAAAGCTTGCCCTTAAAAATTATGGGACTATAACCCGCAATAAAATTTTCTTGGCAAACATTTTATTATCCCCTTGGTCCTGATGGCTAAAAAAAATTAGCACTGAAGTATTGTGTCAGGATTTTGTTCAGATATGGCCATTCTATTTACCCTTTATGGATTCTTGACTCAAGACAACATATGTAGTGGGAGGGAGGGTGACCATCCCCCAGCTTTTACAGCATGAAGCACCTTCCAGAATCTGCCCAACCCTTACAGTCACAACAGTAATAATATATGCCTCAAATTAACACCTTCATAACAATTACCTCTAAAGTGTTGGCTAGAATTTCTCAGAAATTAATCCTTTTGTCGTTCTGTGAGTGATTTGAAAGTTTGAATGCTTCTTGCTGGCCATCCTTTTGCTGTAACTTCATGTAAAATTATCACTACGTAAATGAAAACCAGAAGTGAGACACTTAGTTCACTTTGTATCGGTATCAGGCAGCCTCTAAAAGAACTACCAAACTACAAAGATAGGACATTTAAATTTTGAGCAAGAGAGGTTTTTTGCTGACAAGGTTAAGAGATTTCAGTTTTATTCAGTTACTTCTGTGTTTTAAGTTAATGCACAGGACTATTTTGTAAGTTAAGGTGTCTTTTATGCAACACAGACGTGGTGATTGTTTTAATATGTGTATGCACCAGGCTAAAACTGTCCTATAAATTTTAGGTTTGAGTTGATAAAAAGATACCTCAAAATTTGAAACTTTTATAAGGAAAGAAAATCAACTGAAAAATCACCTGCATTGATTTTATCATTGGTTTTCACTCTTTGTGCAGTTTTTAAATATTCACCACAATACAACCTGCTGTTTAGACCAAAGTAACTGCTGTTCAGTAGAAGCAGTGGGCACTTTTTGTTTCATAATTAAAAGAGCAGAACTGTGATTGGTGTGGTATTTATTATGAAATGATGACAAAGGAGTACCAGTGGTTTTAATAGTTTTAGCTTACAGGAGCAGTTGTTAATTTTGTCTGTAGAGTTGCAGGTGAAATAATGCACAGTGGATAAATAGTCTATATTGGTTTAACTGAACATAATATATAGTGTGTTCTGGAGTTGTTTGTCTCAATAGACTATAGTAATCAAAAGTAATGAACCTATTATGTGCAGGACCTTGGAGAGCATAGAATGGCAGTAAAAGTGTGGCACATAAAAGGTTTATTAAAGGAAATTAAAGTCCATCATTGCCACACCTGCTCCCCTATTATAAGTCTATGGCAGGTCAGTGCCTTCAATCACAACTCAGCATCAGAGAACAGAGCCATGTTTCCCATTACCATTGCAGTCACATTGCAAAAACTCGTTCCCCAGCTTTTAAGGATAGTAACAAGTAAAGGCTGCCATCAACCCCACTACATAAACAGAAGCCCCTCATGTTTTTCCCTGCTAATAATCAATATCAGATGTAAATTTAAACAGAGAAAAGGTATCATTGTCTGGCTTTGATATGCATTTCCATCAATTTATATTTTCATTTCAGACATCACTAACCTGTGTTCAAGAATTACACTTCTTCATGTCCATGAAAGTCCATACCCATTTCAAATGTTTGTGTTCTCTCCTTCAAATAGGTATTTTGATTCCAATAGCTGCTTATAATGTTCAAACATATATAAAAACAAATAAACCCCAGGAAATTAGAGAAACACCTTTTATCCTAGAAAGGTTGGCTTTACTCTTTTTATTTCTCAGGTCAATTTTGTCATATTCTGCAATGTTCTCTCAGACAAGACCTTCAAAACATCTCAGGAATCTGAGTCATATAGAGCTAAAAATAAAGCATACTCAGATCTTCAAACTCTATAAATGGAAAAAGGCACAAACAGGACTTCTTGAATCTTTCCTCAGTTCAGTGCCGTTCAGCTGATCCTCAGACAGAAAAAATGAAATAATATACAGGGTCTTCTGTTGAAATCAGTATTGGAAGGAGAGATGCCTGGCAACTTCTGGTCTCCACATCTACTTATCACCCAGCACAGTTTTATATATCAGACACTGGTGTCTGCAAACTGATCTGCAGAAGCCCATGGGAGTTGCTTGGTCTACAGTATATTTGATCATCATCATTTTACAAACAGGGAAACTGAGATTCAAGTCAAAGACAGATAGCAATGTTCCCTCAGAGACAGAAGAAAAATCCTGTAGTTCCCAGCATTTTGCTTAGACAAAAATTCTTGGTGATAGAGTCTTCCTTATGTAAAAAGTAAATGTTACTTTTAGAAAGGAGTTTGCCTCCCTGAACATGGTCAAAATTGCACTGTTGTACAATCTGCTATATGTCACTGCAGTTCTCCACACCACAACATGGAATCTTAATCCCTTTGAATTTCAGGGGTTTGCAATAAAATCCATGGATTGAAAGCCTGCCCCTACAATTATGTGTCTGGGCCACATCCAAGACCAGAAGGTGCATCTTTCCAGTTTGGGTTTAGATGCAGCCAATAGTGTAGCGAGAACAGCTGATCTTGAAAGGACTCTCCTATTTCAGTTAGAAAACTTATGACAGGAGCTGACTTCTGGGGGAATCTGGGCTTTTTAATTGTTCGGGTTTGGTTTTTTTTAATGTAAAATACAAATCTGGACACTACATTCTCCCAAAAAAAGTCCTATAAATCCTTAACTTGCTGTCTCTTTAAGCAAAACTCCTTAAAGAAGTAGTTGATTAAGTGTTGAAGAATTTCAAAGCTGTATATGTGTTACGCATTGTCAAGCAAGAAAGTTTCATGGTTTAAGGATTAAGCTGACAGAAATGCAGGTTCCAACACAGCTATAGAGCTATGCCTCAGTTACAATAAAAATGCAGAGTTCCTGTAGCCACAGCAGCGTTCTGGGATCATTTATTTCAGGAGGTGGGTGCTGAAAGCAGCACTCATGCAGCATTACTCTTTCTAACCTTATGCCTTCAGCTAACACCTGTAGACCTCGTCACTAAACCTTACAGAGTCACTCATAACCATCACTTTATTAAACAAATCTGCATCATTAAAGGTATCTCCTAGGTATTTACTAGGTATTCACAGATGGCTTTTTATCTCTTTGACAAGATTAATAAGGCATGATTATTCTTTTTTTCCTATTACTGTCTAGCCATTGGAAATGTGGAAAAAAACCATTGGAGTATTTTTTTTTTTCTCAATGGCAAAAGGTATGAATTAAAGACCTTGTGTTAATGTTACAGATGGATGCAGATGGGGAAAATAAAAAGCTGCGCACACGCTCCAAAGGAACCAAGGGTGAGTTAGCAAGCACACTCCACGACCCTGTGCCCAGATCACCATGAAATATCATAGTTCCTGTGCACCGTCCTTAATGTGCACTGAGAGACTTTGTAGCTTCCTTACGGCTGCTTTTTTAATCAAAGCAGGACACAGACTGCTGGCATTAAGAGGCATGATGTTATCAGCTATGGTATAAAGAAAAGCCAAAAAAATCTACTGGTGCCGTCATCTTTGACTTATTTTTCAAAGAAAATAAAGGCTATGCTTTTTATTATTAAAAAAACCCACAACCAAACAAAAATAGAACAACCAAAAAGCAAAAAAAACCAAGCAAGCAAGAAAATAAACAAACAAACACCAAAAAAACCCCCCAAAATATTTTCCACAATGAGTAGAGTTGACAACATTGAATGGATGCTTTAAAAATAGTAATCAAAACTTTGTCTCAGCTACCTGAATTTTTTTATGTTTACTGCCATTAATTATCTATGAAACAGTTACGTAATTGGTCCAGAAGTAAATTTTCTTTAATCAAAAGCTGCAGGTGTATGTGGCAGAAGAGAGCTTTGTGGGTTTTCTGAAGTATTGGTGCTCATGTTTCATTGGTGAAGTTATGACCAGTATTTCCCAGATATTACTCTCTTTTTGTAAGGAACAGATGGAAATGCAGTACTGAGAGATAAACAGGCCCTTAATGATCTCAACATCTGGAAAACATGATTGACTAGCAGTACAGCCCTTCCAGGAAAATAACTTCTTATTTTAATTCACACCTCAGCATTAGGGCATATCTCCTCTGTTTCTCAGGACTGAGTGTTAAAACAGTTTGGCTGGCATAGCAAACTTTAGTTGCACTTAATAGGGGTTTCACTTAAAAGGCTAATAATACAATTTTAAAACTTAGGGATTTTTTTTTCTCCATGTTTTTATACATGTGCATACATTCTTACTACAATTAGTATATCAAGAACATTTTCCCCAGAAGAGGAAACAACAAAAGCTGCCCCTGCAATATGAGTAATCGTTAGAGACACCTGTTGGCCTTGTCAATATGCTATATACTCCTGTGTGGGCAGAAATTTGTAAACACCAGTCTTCGTAATTCCCAAACTGGCTTTAAATTCTGAAAAATAAGAGATTTTCAGCATGTCTATTTTCAGCAAAAACAAGGGACTTTACTTTTAATTTATTTTTTTTAAATTTTCTTTATTGTTCCACTGAACATCATACTCCAGACTTCATGCATACTAAAATAACTGTGAGAATTACATGTTCATTTAGCATTTGTCACTAGTAGCTACAATCCTGTGGTTAGCATGAAATAACCACCTGTGTTTTGATAGCCACTCCTCTGTCATTACAGATAGGCAGGTGCAAGGCTGCAGAAAGCACAAGTCTGGAAGTGTAAACTAATTAATTCTTTCCTGCTTTTATTAACAGTTCAAGTGGACTCCATAGCTCAAGAGCTCAGGTAAGAACTTGCGTTGTTTATTTTTTTAGTTTTATTCTCTTATTATATTGACAAATTTGTATCACTGCTACTGCTGTAAAATACAGAATCAAGCAAATGTATTTTGTAAAGCTTTAGCACAGATGTGAAAAAAGATAATTTATGCAGATTCAGTTTTTAGATATACAAAAAACTAAGGCAAAATGTTAGCAATAATTATGCAAGCATAATCAAAAGTAACGTGAAGTGGGAATGATTCTGGTATGTTGTCTTTATCTTCAGCCTGTGTCAGGGCACACGACAAAATATCTGGTGAATCTTCAGATCTTCAGTCTTCTTTTTCCTGTAATATGTATTATAGTATTTCAATATCTGAACATTATAAGAAATATTAATGTATTTACTAGGTGGTTTTTATAAAACTGATCTGTATACTCGTGTAAATTCTAGTTGCACTAATGGCTCATTCCTCCTAAGTACTTGTTGAGGTTCCATAATTTATGGAAGGAGCGGGGAGTATTTCTCAAACTTGCACAAAAAACATCAGTCCACTCAAAACCACAAACTGCACAAGGATATTTCAGACTGCAAATATTCTAGTAAAATTTCAACATAACTACTTTAATCTTCCTATGCATGCACCAAATCCTAATAGCTGATCCAAAAGCTTAGACTAAACTCTGGAAAGACTGCCAGATTATTCTGTACCAAATCTTCAAGAAAGAAAATATTTAGAGGTACCTGTTAATTCCCAGAGTTATTAATCAGAATTACAATTCACTACAGCTTCAGCTTAAATACTGAAAAAAAAAAAGTTGCAGAAAGATCTTTAGAGTTTTTATAAATTAACTTATTTTCCCTACAATCACTTTTCATCACATGTTACTGAGCTGCTTGCTTAATCACAGCAGACATCTAAAATATGTGTTTGCATGTTCATCCATCAATGGAACAGAAACATCATTGTGTGATTTATCTGATCTACCAAAAATGCCCAATCTATTAAAATAGGACATGAAATATTTACAGGAAGATATTTGCAGTGAAGACATACAATATTTTAAGGTTTTGTTTTATAATAAAACTGAGAAAATGATAAGCTTCTTATAGCTACTCCATGAACAGAAGTGTAGGCTAACTTTTTGGATAAATTATTCATGGTGAGTCACTCATTCAGCTCTACTGTGAATCTCATTTTTTTGTATGGTATCAGTTTCCTGAGATTTAGTGCTTCTCCTTTTTTCCTCTGTGCATCACTAATTTATGCACCAGAAGGATGCATTAATCCGAAGAGGCAGCCATCCAAAAAAAGGATGTCCATGTGTTCCTAAGAGAAAAATGTTTGAAAAATAGAGGATGTGCAAGTTTCTGCAACATCAGGAAGCTGTGATTTATGTATTATCGATTGCTATAGTTTTCCCCAAGCAACTTTATTTTTCCCTGTGAAATATGTGCTGTCTTAGAAACTACTGTGTAGCAGATCACTCTGCTGGAGGTGTGGACTACCTCTATAAGGAAACATACATTGGTTATAACAGTGAGCTAAACAGCACAGGAAAACATTATCCAGTCTTTGGCATTTCTAATTTCTGCTGTACCGAATTCCATATTGGGTATCTCCACAGTCAAGTGACTGGCATACAAGTCAGGTGATCAACTTTTATGCATCTGCTTGTCCATGAAAAAGTAGAGGGGCAGAGGCAGGGGCTGCTTTTTGGAAATGCAACTGCCGGACTGCATTCCTGTTAGCCATACCCATATTATTGTGGAAAAACTATTGAACATTCATCAAGAATTAAAGACTCAAATAGTCTGTTGTGTTCCCTGGATACAGATATTGGAACCACTGTATTTTCTGACCAAGGTTCTAAATGCTGTGTTGGCTGAGAAATTTAAATCCATGCTTAATTAATTTCCCCTTTTCCCCTGGCTTATCCTATCTGACAAAGCACTTTTGCACTCCTTATTGAGTTTCTGTTACGAAGTGCCTTGGGATACTTCTACATGAAAGACACTACATAAGCTTACATGCTCATTTTGTATTATTATTAATTTCATAACATTGATTGGTTCTAGAGCATTTGTTAGCCTTTTCTTATTCTGTTACTCGTGTTTCACAAAAGTAGAGAATAAAATAAATGAAAAGCAAAACAAAGAGTTTCAATCACCGATTAGATTCAATAAAGCATGAAAATTTCTCTCTTCTAAATTTCAGGCGTTGAAATCTTGTTTAATAGAATTAAGTGTCAAAAAACCTCTAGATTTCAAGAAAGCCAAGATTTCACTAAGTAAAGTGGCTAATGTTGTGGTTATCATCCATCTTCTCCTGAAAATTAGGACCACCTTTCTGCATAAAAAAGTCTATTTTTAGAAAAATATTATCTTAAGAGACAAGCTAGGTTTTAGATTTTTTTTTCTTAGTAAAATAACTAAAAATTCTCTTGCACTGCACTGACTTTTCAAATAATAGACTTTTCTTCCAGGTATACATGATTTATTTGTCAAACTTGCACTTATTTTGTATAACTATATGCCCTAAGGAATCTCAAATTTCAGTAAAATATTAATAATTTTCTTCATACATGAACACTATTAACATTTCTGTGTTATTAATTCAAATTTATTAGGGTTATTTTAACAATCTACTGTATGTGCTGTAGTGTTGAAGCATAGTACACTAACCTTAATAAGCCTTTAAAACAGAACTGTTTCTCCTTAGTATCTAGATCATCTATTTATTAACAACAAGATTTAATTTTTTATTTAGGAACGTACCCCTGGGGTGTTTTCATTAGTAGCAAAGCTACTTTAAGAAAAGATGAATTTTTTCACAAACTGAACATAGCAAACAACGAGTGGTAGGAGCGAGTGCCGAAGCCAGGAGATCTCTGTTCCATACATTCAAGTTTGAATCTGACACCTTTTGGGCATAGAAGCTGTGTTGTATTCATCTTCTGTGAGAAGCAGAATGAAGAGGTCTTCTCTTAGACAATTTTGTCATGGACCACTGAAAGGACCAGGACCTTCAGCTGTGTTTAGGATTAGAATGGAAACCAAAGTAAAGTGAGGAATATTGGAGTGATGTATTCTCATTACTGTGTTTTATTTAACAGATGGGATACAGTACAATGAACCATCTGTAGGTTATGGAATGGCATCTGGGTCAGACCAAGGAAAAGAAAATTGGATTGATCCAAGTACAGGATTGCAAAAGAATAGATCAGTTTGGCTAAATCCATATCTGAATAGAAGGGGTACCTTTTCTGAGTTAGATAGAGGTGAAACCAAGTGTTTTGGGCTTCTTTCACTGATGATTAATGTAGAGTCCACAAGGTGTTTCAAACCATGGAGAACAGCATTGCTCTTTGGTGGGAATTAGTTACACTTTCCCTTACTTTCTGCACTCTTGCATCACTTCTTCAAAAGTAAGCAAAATGACTTTTTGTATCTGGAACTCTTGTTCCAGGTGGTGTGAGACATTTTAGATATTCATTGAAATTGAACTGCCCACTGTGAATGCACAGAGTTATGAGTATCTTGAATATTTTATTCAAGAGAGGACTAACAGAGAAGAAGACTAACAAGGATGTCTCCTTGTTAGAAGCAGTAACGGGACCATTCACCCTTTTGCTGCTATCTATTGATTGGGAGGGTGAGAAACCAGCAGAGCAACCCTGCAAGCAATGGAACTGAAGCATCTCAGAAAGTCTGTGTTACTAAAATGTATTCCTTAACTTTACCTGTAATGTTTTAAGAGGTACATTCATATAGTGTTGTGTACAAGTATATGACAACATGCTAAAAAGCACTTAACTAACTAAAATAGTTATTCCTTATTCTACATTGCCTAATATTTTCCTGGTTCCCTTTAAGAACTATTAAATTACATGTGTGCAATTATAACTGAGCTCTGTTTCAGACAGTAATAGAATGAAGGTAGGGAGTTTGGTAGATAGAAGGGAATTTGGCCAGCCTGGAAAAACTCATGGCATGAAAGAAAATGCCTAGCTGCATTTAGAAAGGAATGATTGGCAACTCTTTTTCTGAACTTCATAAAGTAAGCAGATTTTTAAGAAGTATTTGTGTGAAAAGAAAGCAGTAGTATGGCAGATGACTGGAGAAGGAGGTGAAAGTGAGATAATGGAAGAAGTGAGCACATGAAGAAAAATCACACAAAAAGGCCCCAAGGTGTTCCTCAGTAAGAACTGAGATTATGGTTGATTTGTGTCGCTATCACCTTCACAGTGGTGTTATCCCATAGCACTGCTTAGAAATGAGACTGAGACTGAGAAATCTGTTTGTTCCTAGCTGGCATCTGGAAAAACTGTCAGGTTTGTCCTTTGGGCTTGGCTTCTGTTTCCACAGGAGTTGGTCAGAGACTGATTTTCTGGAAACTGCTGTGGAAAAGCACATTTGACATAATCCTGAATAAGCACATTTGGAACAGAAACTGAGGTGGACTCTTGCATTTCCTGGTGTCTCATCTGTCTCCCACTGGCAGAGAGTGTGGGACCCTCGCAGTCCTTAATGCGCTTTGCTGAAACAAATTGTATCTTTGAATTCAAACGGACTTAGTAGTAAATGTTAAATGAAGATGGTCAATAGTTATAGCTACTGCCAGACATGTCTGAGCTTCACAGAAGGTATTTTTTTGCAATTGAAGATTGGACCTTGAGAGCATACACTTCCAGCTCTCCTTCCCAGTGCTCCCCATGATGGTAACTGGCTGGGGCAGACCTGTGCCACCTTGGCATTTAAATATTTCTCCATGACATATTGGATTAAGCATTTCACCTGAGTCAAAGATCTGTATCATGTTGTTTCTCTTAATAACTGATCTTCAATTAAACAATGGGAATTAATCTTAAGAGTAGCTATTCCCAAGATCTGTTAACAGAACAAGTTAGATTATCTGCTGCTTGCTCTTTAGCTTGGAAAAGGAACTTCCTCCCTGCCCTAGCCATTGTAGAAATTGAAATGGTTATGGGGTGTGTTGTGGTTTGATCTGCCCTAGGAAGTGAAAGAGTGCTGGCTTGGAGATTAGCACCCTGTTGAACCAATGAAAGTCATGTCATCTCTGCGAACACACATTTTAGGATGGGCAGTGGGAGGGGTGGCTCTCTTCACCTTACAGCTTCCCAGAGAGTGAACAGGCTCCTCAGGCTCCCCTCCTCCTCCTGGCTGTGGTGGGGAGGGGAGGCCTCCCCTGGCCAAGGCCGAGGCTGCCATGAGGCCTGGGCTGGGGTAAGCCTGGACAGGATTTGCCGGCTCCCTGGCACAGCTGTCTGAGCCTCGCTGCTGTTGGATCTGGACCAGCACAGCTGCCTGTGAGCTCTGGCCTTGGCTGGGCCCCTCCTTCAGACCAGAGAAAGGAGAGAATGGAACTGTGTAGCTTGCCAGGCCAACTGAGAATGGAGGGGTAGAAGATTTATACTGGGACACCCTGGGTGCCGAGCCACCCCCTCCCCAGAGAGCTCGACCAGCGCTGCTTTAAACCTGATATCAAGAACTTTTAATCAGCAGCGGCTTCTGTAAGTGATGGGAGAGACAGCCTGGGACTTGTGATGCCAGCAGAAGATAAGAAGAAGAGATGATGGAGTGGCTTTTGGCCAGACTTTCCTTGTAGTGGCCTTAGAGACTGCATTAATGCTCCTGTAACTTATGGAAACTGTGTTTAGGGGGATGCTGTGGGCACTGTGTAGTGGAAAACCCTTTGCCCCAAGGGAGAAATGGGAGGGACTTGTGTCCTGGAGGCATCCTTAAAAAAGGAACCCTACAAGCAGTTTCTGGTCCATGGGTGGTGGTGAGAGCACTGTCCATGGAAGAGGTTTCTCAAATGCACATTTCCTCTGTGTGGGGTGGGCCATTTGTGAAGAGTGTAGGCCACAAGAGACTGTGTTTCTTGTGGGCATTTCTATAGGGCGCAAGACTCCTTTCCCTTAATAAATTAGCTGGGAGTTCCAGGTTTTGTCTCAGAAAGTTTTGGTAGGAATTATGGTGGAGGTGGAGGAGGAGTGGTTTAGAAGGTTTTTTTTCCTCACTCTAGATTGTGGGTTTTTTTCCCTTTCCCTTTTTTCCTATATAATGTAAGTTAATACAGTTCTTCTTTTAATTTCGAAGTTGGAGCCTGCTTTGCTCTATTCCCGGTCCTACTAACAGCATCATTTTAAGGAACTATATTCTCATGGGTGCACTGGCATTGGGCCAGTGACTGAAACCCATGACAGGGTGCTGAAAATATTAATCTTTGTCTCTTACTCCATGATTTCTGGTACAAACAAGTCTGTTATGTTATTCTGAATCAGGCTTTCTTAAATCCCCATTAAATCTTGTTCATTTACTAATCTTTTCTGACAACATTGTTAAGTTCCTAAAGAACTTTATCTGGTGTGCTAGACCATACTCTCCTCAAAGAATCTGTTGGAATTTATGTTTTACACTAAGGAGTAATGGTTTTGTAATTGATGTTTGATAGAAAACATTGAACAGTCAAACATAAACACTGAACAATCACTATGTGGTGCCATTTACTGCAAAGCAAAGGTATAGTCACAGTATATTGTCACAGTCGAAGTAGTGACAAAGAATAGTGTTAGAACTCACCTTTCCTTATTATTATATTCTGCATGTCAATATAGTCATCATAACTAAAAAACCCAAGCATTAATGAAAAATGTAATGGCTATCAAGCTTATAGTCTTGGTTCCTTCCCTTGTTTCCTTCTTCATTCCCCAGTCACCCTCTAATTAGGCATCAAATTGAGAAATCTACAGAGCTGTCATCCCTTCTCTCCCTTCACTCTGCCTCTCCATCTCGTTCCTTTTCCTCCTTTCCTTTTCCTAGAGTTTGAATGAGTTTATGGACCTCGGGCTTTTTGACTTTTTTATTGTACCAGGTGCTTCCATAGTTCAGAACCAAGTTATTCTTTCAGTACTGTTAAACCAGTAACCAAGACAACAGTTAACAAACAAACATAGAAAGAAAGTTGAAATTCAAATATTTCTACTTCAAGTTTTCTTCTTTCAAAATTCATATGAGTAGGTTAAGGCTTACGTAAAATATTTACAACTTGTGTATAGAGAAGACCAGATAATTTTTTTCACTCTTATTAAAATGTCACTCTTTGAATGTAAAGTAATAAGGTAATAAGAACCACCATTCAGTGGTGATAACACAGTTCTGGGTGACCACAAGTAATGACTTTTAACATTTTGCAGGTAACCTTGGGGTTTACAGCCCTTTGACTTAAATATTCAGTGAACTGTTCTGAATAACCACTAAGATGGCTGAAATAAGAATTGTACCTCACAATTCTTTTGAGACAACTGTGGTTGGAGCTGTTAATTACGACTAATAATTTGCTTAATTCCTGTACATGTTCAGACCTTTTGATCTATGTACTGCGACCTTTACCTTTTCATCCTGGATTTTTTTAGAACTTTTAGAGACAGTGTTTCATGTTCAGATTTCTGTTTTAGCTTGCTTTAATTGACACCTAAAGTGCATTTGTTTTATAGGTGACTTTTATAACACTGTTTAACAACAACTGCATTAGATATATTTCTAGCATATTATAGGCCTCTTTTGACATCCACTATGTTGATTTCTAGCCAAAATCCACAGTCTCAGTGTGTCTTTTCACTTTGTTATTATATTTGATTGTAGTTTTACAATTTTTTTACTTAAAGTATCCATTTAATATTAAAAAGAGTAATTATAATTTAGCTTCAATTTATGTTTTTCTGTAAGATGTTTTTATAATATATGTCAAATCCACATCACTTTATTGTGGCTGCTAGATTGAGATAGTTATTTTCAGGTTTTTCTACTTGAGAGTTAGTTGTATCTTAGAATACTCTCTGCCTTGGACTAAAATTTTTATGCTATTTAATGTATTACATGACTCGTTGTCTTCCCCATCACAACTTCTGTGCTTATCAGTACATAGTAAATGTTATCCTCCCCAACCTACACAGAAATTTAGGGTTGCATATGCCTTTATGCCTTCTGCTGCATGACAGAATGCATCAGAACATTACAGCCCCAAATGTTCGTTTCCTCTTATGGCAGATCTTTTCCCTGTGGATGACCACAAGCCATACAGAGATGGAAACGCCAATCCATAACTTCTGCCTCATATATATCCGTCATGAGCTAAATATTATGGCTAGCTGAATTGCTGCCTCTGACTGATGTCAAGGGTTGATTCAGCCAAGCAAAAGTGAGGAGAAACAGACTGTGTACAGCCTGGAGATGGCAAGGAAAGGGAAAGAATGCAGCCATGGGACCTCCTGCTACATTAAAGGGAGGTACTGGCTGCTGACAATGAGTTGCTTTGAGTCCCATTCTCTGTTGGCAAAAAAACCCCCACAAAGCTGATCTTCTTTACTTCTTCTTTAACCAGACTGTAGCTACCAATATGCTTTTTATTTAAGCATGTACTGGCGCTTGCAGTCTGACCACTCATGTGCAAGGCTTTCTGGATGCAAAGGTTGTGTGGATGATCTGTAGATTTGCCTAGAAACTTAATCCATTCTAAGCCAAATTCTTGGCCTGGGTCCCACTGGAATTTATTGACCTACTGAACCTGGACAGATTGAGTGAGTAAATGAAAAAGAGGCTAGGGAGACTGGATTTGGCCCAGATCTTGGACATTCATTCATATTGCTGAATTTAAGAACTTCTTGAGCTCCACAGAATAAAAACTAGTTTTTCTCTAAACTCGCTCTTACTAAAAATAACTTACCTGTTAGAAAAAGGTCCAACCATACAACTTAAACCATATTGAGTTCTTGATTTATGGAATGATACTCTGAAAAAGTCATCCATTTAATTGACATATTATTTCAAATTGAGGGTTTATATGTAATATTTTTCATATGATCTGAACATCCCTATGATGGTTCAAACTTGTCAACTGAAAACAAGAAAATCAGAGAAGTTAAATCTCTGTTGTCTTCCTCTGAGGTGTCTTTCCTTTGTGGAGAATCCAGACAAAATAATAAAATAGAGTTTAATAAAAAAATAAAAATATATTTTAAAAGGAAAATAAAAAAGCCACTTCATGAACCTTTCGCGGCCTGAAATTTTTACCCACAGAGGCATGACCTTGAGGCATGGGTAAATTTCACCATAACTGCATGTCTTTTTCCTATGTTACTGCTGACTTACCATTGCTCCACTCTTTTTACATGCTTCTTTGCATTTGCTCAATCATTTCACAGTCCAGTTGTTCTTTTTGGTCAGGTGGCCTGTAACATTCAGTTTACTGCCTGAAACATCTCCAAGCTCAGTACATAATGACTCAACACCATTACCCATTTCTCCCCAGCCTCTTCTTACAGGGTGTAATAAATCCTCTTTTACCAACAAGGCTATGACAGTCCCTTTGCTTTTCTTATATGTCTTTTTAAAATAAAATACATCTTTTAATATGTTGCTCCAGCTTTCAGTTATGATACCATATTTTCTCCACATTATTATCTGTCCAGTTCTGCTCCTTTTTTTCTAGCTAAGCTTTCCATTAGTGTAAAAATAAGACATTTAATACCCCCAAGTTACTGATCTTGTTTTTCTCTATATTAGTGTTCATAAATATAAATTTCCCTTTTATCTTTTTCCCATCTATATCTCGTGTCCATTCCTTTCATCTTGGTCCAGCCCTTGACTGAACTTCTCACAACTCTGGCATTTTAGAAAAAAAGAGCACTGCAGTAAACTTCCATAGTTGCAGAAGGTCCTTTAATCCTGGAATGGTTGTTACAGGACATGGGCACAGCATCTGTCCATTTCACAGATATAATTTGTAAACCAAGTGTCTGAGTTAAAAAGGGATGACATAATTTTTTTGTGTGTTGTGCGTGCCATTTAAAAATGAGAATCAGTCAGATTTTCTTTAGTTGCCATTGCAGTCAGTCCTCCAGGTTCTAAGCTTCATTGAAACCAATTCTCTCTGTCCAAATAAAGAACAATTTTTTCCAACACATTTTATTGGTTTATATTCTTACCAATTTAATGCTTTAAAATGTTGATGAAAGAAAATGTTTTTTTTCCTGAGGAATTCTTTCACAAATGTATTTTTGAGGAATTTCCAGGTGGAATACTTTTGCAGATTTTTCTCATCTCCTAGTCTGAATCAGCAAAATACAAGGCACTCAGTCATGGAGTCCAAATGTTATAAATTATCTGAAATAGTCCTGTAGCTCAGTTAATTCTATAAAATAGAATAAACCATTAATGCCAATAACTCTGGCTCCAGATGAGTTGGGGCAAATAGATGTTTAACTTCTTGTCAGTGATGAGAATTCAGTGGTCCTTTCCAGGACTAGCCTTCAAAATTTCATGTGTAAAATCTCACATCAGAGTTAACAAATTTCCTTCTTTAATATTTTCACATAAAGCCATAAGTTTTTATTTGCATGATGTTTGGATATTTTTAACAATTGTAAAAATTATTTAAAATAATTAAATATAGAAAGAAAATTCTTGTTTTCTGGTTTAACTTTGTCTTAGACTGCTAATGAATTTTAGCTCAAACCTTGATGGCAATTTTCTCAGCTGCCAGTCACAGTCTTACTATTGAAGTTCTTCAGGTAATCAATGTGTGGCTATCTATAACTTGCAAATCAAACAGTTGTTTCTGGACATTTGCAATTTTCCATCACTTGACAGTTCACAAATTTTACTTTTACTTATTTTAAGTAGGTAGAATGGTGTTTTCTTTTATCCCTTGCTCCAGCATATTCCACTATTCAGGGATAAATTCATGGACATCTAAAACCTCTGTAAGCACAGTTTCATATCCCATTGAGTAGAAAGATGTTTGGAATTGGAAAATTCATTGCAGAATGGAACATCAGGATACAGCACAGTAGAAATCCTAACATAATGAATTAACATCTTTATTAAGCCATACAGCAGACAAAAGAGGAGGTATTGAAAAACAAATCCTTCTGAGATTGAGAGTTGAAGGGTACATAAATGGGTTGAAGTCATTACAGCCTTTTCTTAACTGGCATTCTCACTAATGAAAAGCATCTCATCAAGCATTTTTCTTAAAAAATTAAAAAGAGATGGGTCAAGAAATCCTCCTTTATTGCACAAGTAATTTTTTAATGTGCTTTAAGAGAATTTTCTCCATATTTGAATCCTAATATATGGATTTTAGAGTAGGATAGAGTAAGCAGAATTATTGTTTATCTGTCCTTTTTTCCAAGAGTCTATAAGCTTTGTAAATTTTGTATTTTAGTATCCATGATCCAAAGTGATGCATTTTTCTTTCTTTCTTTTAGATAACATTCAAGTATATATAGATATTGAACATTTATATTTATATGTTTAAATATATATATAAGCTGTGACTAATCTATATGTCTTAAAGTCACTTGTATCTAGTTTTCTGAAGCTAGGATTTAATTTTGTATACAGTTAGATTTTGTGAATTTTTTCATATTCAGTTATTTCATGGCATTGAAAACACCACCCTAGGCCCCAGCTGTAGAAAAATTCTTGCAGATCTGACTGGTGCTGTGGATTTTCACACTTTCTGTGGAGACTCCAACTTCTTGAAACTGTTAATACCATCCTTCTCTCCGTTGTGGTGTTTAGAACAACCTGAGCTGGCAACACTTTCACTGAGCTACAAGATTTACATACAGTGAGAGTTACTTAAGAAAGTGGAACATAAATCTGTTTTAACCTGATGACAAACCACTGAGTCATAGTAACACTCCACTTTCCTTCCCAACCTCTGTCGTCCATCTGAAGTTACTGTAATTAGCAACACCCATTTGGGTTTTCCATTGCAGTGATGAGACTACCAGCATGCTTTTTTGAACTCCGACATTATAGCTCCTTTCATGAAACTCTGTCATTGATGGCTGATGTAAGTTATATCAGCAATGTAATTTGAACAGGCATGCAATTCATCCTAGGAGCAGATCATCCCCTTTCTGTATCCAGTGCTAGTAAATTCTCCTAATCATCATCAATTTATAAGGAACTCAAAATTTTTCTTTGATTTTAGGTGACCAGATATTTTCACTTCTCTAGCCTAAACCCAAGGAAGACCTTGTGCTAAAGAATTAGACAGAATACAGTTAATTTTTGTTTTTGAGACCAAACTCATATAAAAGAGAGACTAAGATGGGGAGATGTTCAAAACTTATAGTCCTTTTAGATACTTCTGATTCTCAAAATTCTTAGAAGAAAGACCAAACATGACAGACACTTGTATGTTACTGCTTCATCTTTGAGTGGCAGGTGTCCCTGAATTTTCAAATACCAACTCTCCCCTCCTAAGGAAAATGTAGTATTTGACTACATTGTCTTCAGGCATCTGAAAGTTCAGGAAAAAATAAACCAAATCAAGGTCTAAAGCATCTGGCAATATCTTTAACTGCAATATGAATAAGGAGTAATTAGACTAACCTTCTCTGTGTAAATACTAGTGTGAATTTAAAGGCTTCTGCACATCAGAAGATGCTGTCTCCTTTAATTGTAATTCAATAGTTAGGCAAAGAGTCAAAATCCAATTCATGTTAAGAATTTAAAATCATTTTCTCCACGACTAAAAAGTTCCACTAAGTTTTGTTGCACAAACTCACATAAGGTATATGATCCTTATGTAGCAGTAGAAAATAAATGTAAGTGCCTTGATATTTAAAGGCAATTATTTTATCTCTTAAATCTAAGAAGTGTATGTGAGGTGTGATGAGTTCTGGTCTCATTATTTTACATGGCATCCATTACAAGATTATTAAACACCACTTTTCAGGCTGAATGTACCCCTAGTTTTACCCACTATGGCAATTCTTTGCTCTGTTTCCATGCTTTGCCAATCTGCAGGCTATTGTGAATAAGAAAAAAATCCTCAGAGGTCTGGAAGTCTTGCCAGCAGATTAACTACAACAAATCCTTGCTGGATACAATGTGGTTAAAGGTCGGGTTGAAGGTTTGACAAATACCTCACTTAGATGAACCAATTACAATAAACCCCCCACAAAATAAACAAAAATACCCCCCAAAAAACCCCAAACCAGCCAACCAACTAAAACAACAAAAAATCCCCAAGCATGACCAGTTTTTTTAGAAAAGTATTATGTATTTGGGACTGCTTAAAACCTCTTTCTTCTGAGACATTGTTTTGTAGTGGGGATTCAATGGACAGTACTGCCTGTATACTACCAGTATCTGCAAGATGTGATCTGAAAAGAAATAAAGAAAGGCAAAGACCCAATAATTTACCCCAAAATATATTTAGGTATGAAATATCTATGAAAGATTTATCTTGGGGGTTTTTTCACTATATGCAGCCAGGTCCTAAGTGTCTTCGATTTTAACTTCTTGACTCACACTAAATTGACACAAGGCTGATCTTGGTAATTGAATCAGTCACTAAAAAAAGATATAATAAAAACTTTGCTCATTCTAGATAATATAAACATGATTTGTTATCCATAAAATTTAAGCACAATCAAACTGGGAAAAAACTCCCAACTATGTATTGGCTTTGGGCTCATAGCAGAAAGAGCTTGTCCTGTTTTATGAGCCTTGGATTACCAAATAACCTTGACAGCTGAATCAGTGTTCCATGACAACAAGCAGGTCATTGATAAATAGCAACAAAACTACTAGATGTTAAATTTAAGAGATGAGTAATAGAGAAGATAAATTATAGATTTGCTACTCAACAAAGTACAGCTTGACAAATCAGTGAAAATCTACATGTGTGTCTATGTATGAATGTGCACAAGGAAAAGAGAGAAATAGAAACTTTTAAAGACAAAGGTAAAATCAGCATAACATGAATGTTACAAAGGCATAAATATATTCATTTCATACTACCAAAATTCCTGTTTTCCATTATCAAATCCTTAAAAAAATCATGTGTACTTCAAAAAGCTGCCATTTGTGAATTTTTTCTGGTTTTATTTAAATTTTTCTTTTTAAGCACTGTAAGGTTTAAAAGGGGAGGAATTTCTGATATGTGACAGAACTTTAAACCTTTTCCCTGCAAATTAATAAATTCCAATTAAAGCTCAAAACCAGCAGTTTAAAGGACCATCAGCAAAAGCATGAGCCGAAAAATCTCTTCCTGGAGAATGGAGAGCAATTTGAACTTCCTAAGAAATAAGTGACAATTATGTTTGTCAACTTTCTGTAGTCAGAATGGTTTCAGGAATGACTGTACTAAAAGTTGAATCTTATATATTTCTAAAAAATGATGGTACCTATAGAGGAAATCTGGATGGGTGGCTGCTCATGTACAGAAAAAGATACAATAAGGACAAGCTAATGCATCTGTCTTTCATAGAGGAGAAATTTTCTAACATGACCAACGTACTCCCAGGAAGATCTGTGGGCCCCCTCTTCCAACTTTGATGCAGTAGTTTTTGATTTACTGCTGTAAACTGTGGTGGTTCTGTCAGGTGGGATCATTGTGCTCTCACTACCCAGAGCAGATCTGCAGGTGGCAGGTGGCAGCAGTACTACCACACTGGTACTGACCATGGTCTGCTGACATCTGAGTTTGACTCTTTTCCAGTTGTGGTGAAAAACCAACGTCTTGAATAAGTGTTATGCCAGTCCACAATGTGGGACCTGCAGCATTATGTTACCAGAAAAAGATTGTACTCAGTGAGTGAGAATACAGAAATGAATTTACCATATTATCACATTTTCCCTTAACTTGAGGTTAGTCAAATCTTGACAATACTCAGACAAATTACAGGATTTAGGCTGAAGAAATAGATGAAGTTCTGTGACCTGTGTTGCACAGGAGGGCATATTACATGATCCAATTAGATCATGATCCAACTGGATCTTCTGTTCCAAAAAACCTATTAATTATTCTGGTGTAAGAAACAGCTTGTAGTTTTTGCAAAGGGCTATTGAACACTGGAAATTCATAATATCCTAAACACTTTCACAGTATCTACTGGAGGGTAACTTGAAAAAAAAAAGAGAAACATCAAAAGCAAACTTACTGAAGGTTTTGGGTTTTAAAAACAATTGTGTATGAAGGGATTTCAAACTTTCATAATTTATTCAATTTTCCTGGAACAACACGACTGGTATAAACTGCCATTCACAAATATTAAGTAAGTAACTGTATTTCCTTAGAAAAATTTATTTATATTTTTTGACACTTTTCTCATCCATCTCTGATATCTGTTATATGGGCATTATTTCCAGTAGTACAATGATACTACTGTGATTCTGACCTTTATTATGATATTCATGTTATCCTCTATTCATAAACAGAGAAATAACACAGAAGCCATATTTTATTCAACTACAGAATATGATTACCATGCCATATTCCTGGATTCCAGATGCCAATAACATCTTGCCCTTCAGAAGATCAAGAATATCCAGTGTTTGAGATGTATATGATGGAATTTTAACATTCCCCCTAAAATACAGATCTTTGTATTTACATGTACTTCATATTTGCAATGAGGGATTGCCAAAAAGGTGATTAGCCAAAAGCATTTTTGATTTTTTTAACAAAAAACCTCAAGTTAGTCATATGCTTTCATCCAAAACAATCAGAACCTGAGCCAATTTATTGCACATAAGATACCTTGGAAGGATTAATTTATGCTTTTGAGCTTGTAATATGTGTAACCAATAGGAGTTCTCTTCATCCCTTTTTTTCTTTTTTTTTTTTTTTTTCAATTCTTGCAGCTAAGTCAGTGAGCCAAATGTAAAATCCAACACCTGAGGGCATTGTGTAGATTTGTAATGCACCCTGGGGGCACCTAAGGGTGAGAAACCATTGAGTGGATTACACAGAACCATACATGTAGTTTTTTCATCTCTGACAGATATAATATGAGCACTATTATTTGTGCTACAAAAATTTCTTTGTACACTCTGTATGAGAGAAAAACAAAATCATGTCAAATCACTTACATGAAAAATTATTAAGAAAAGAGTGTCTAAAATTCCAGCCTCTTTAGGGATGTGTCTTACACTGTAACACCTACGTGCCATACAGATTTGTATATTGACAGAGGCTTGGCTAAATAACTGTAGAACCAAACGAATATTCAGATCAATATATGGGTCTATTAGGAACTTAAGAAGTATATTAAACCTCCTAAAGATCTTCCTCTCTAAAATCCTGCCATTCTTCCTCCTATCAGTCATCTGAAAGTTAGGCATCTGAACTGGGCAAGACCTTTCCCAGGGAACAGCTCCCCCTTTTTTCACATAGATATAGTTTTAAGTGAGATGAATATGCCTTTGCAAGAGCCTTTTTCCATAATCTATACAGAGACCTGAGAAGAGCTTAAACCAGGTCTTTATGGCTGGAGTAAATTAAATGAAACCAATGCTCAGGACTAATATTAAAGGAGGGACTTGTGTTGCAAAGTGTTATCAATGTACAGTGTGTTTCTCACAGGTCTTATGCTGCTGAACTCAACGTGTAATTGAATACTCATACTGATGTAAAGGTAATGGACCAAAGGCTCAGGGTTTTGTAACAACTGGTGGTATTATTTTCCCTTTAGCTGTGTTCCTGGATTATCAACACTACAATTTTGTTTATGCTTTCCTTAAGGCTGTTGGGTTATGGATATTTTTGATTTTGTCTTACTCCTCATTCCCCTTCCCCCCAAAAAATTTTGGCAGCAGTGAAAAGAAATAGGGTTTGCCTGTGGCCTGGACTTTCAGTACCTGAGCTAAAATGAAATCTCCACTAGGCACAATTTGCTGAAACTGCAAGTGATTTAGCATTTTGTCAGTTCTCACTTTTATACTTAGAATTAAACTATAGGGTGGTGCTATTTTTAAAACACTTTGCTCTTCACTTCTCCCATTTTTTCTCTGTCCCTGCCAATTGATCATTGCAGTGCCTACAAATGCTCCATGGCTAAGAAGAGAAAAGCTGAAGATCAGATATCAGGTGTTCCCATCAACAAAAGGAAGTCCCTGTTAATGAAACCCCGCCACTACAGCCCCAGCTTGGAATGCAAAGAAGAAAATGAAGACAGGACAGAGTTACAGGAAGATATCAGTGTCCTCGAAAGCAGCTCAAATCCAGGTAGTTGCTTGAACTCCACTTGAACTTGAATTCAATTTCCACTTGAACTTGAATTCCACAGGAAGGGAGATTAAAATACCAGTATTTTGAAACAGGATGCAGACATGTTTGACTTCTAAGAGAGGTGAAATGGTGCCTTTTTGTCCCAGTTTAAGTGTCATACTTTCATTTATTTTGTAGAGTAACTTCTCCTGGAGTCTAGTGAATGCTTTGTAGGTCACACAGAGACAACTACTGCAGCAGGTCAGATACGGAGCAGCATCTGCTTCTCCACTACCTCTGTCAATGGACAAGCTTAAGCCCACCACCATCCCACACATTTCTGAAGAGCAGATTTTCACTGGAATATATAGAGCTCTGAGGAGGGAAAAATAATGCTTAGCAAAACATTGTTGACTTTAACATTTAGCAAAGCAATTTCATGCATGTGACTGCTGTGTGTGTTCTGTTTAACACGATTATTAGACTCAGCACTTTCATACTTGTTATTCCAACACTGGTAAGCCAAACACATCCAACAATTTATAGCAGCTTCTACAATGTGTATGCTGGAAAATATGGACAAGGATAGGGCAACAGAAGAATATAGCTATAATATGTTTTGATTACTCTTCCTTCCTAATATGTTTTAATATGTATTCAAGATGAACAAAAAGTCTCAAAACCAAAAAATTGCTTTTCACATATTTGTTTAAGAAGTCCTCCCAAAATAGTTAATCAGACAAGTGAGAAGATATCAGTGGAAGATATCTGTAAGACATTGGCAGTCACCTGCACACAGCAAATGTTAAAAAAAAAGGAATGTGATCTGGCACTGGGAAATCAGTAACCATAGATAATATGTAAACTAAATGAACTTAAAAGTCACTCAGTTGCTGGTTGCTATCAGAATTAAAAGATAATTTATTTTCCACTTAGTTTCTTCTTATCAAATGTTTTTGAAGGACAGACTGGTAGATTATATCATCTAGGGTCCCTTTATCACAAGAGACTGGACCTAGATGGTCTTTCAAGGTCCCTTCCAGCTTGGGAGGTCCTATTATTTTATGATGAACTGAGATTAGTTATTTGTGTATTTACCCCCTCTAAACTGAACTCCCTTAAAACAAAACAAACTCCACAAATTTTATATATATGATTACTATGAAACACATGGAAGAGGAAGAAGAATGTCATTCAGATGAAAGAGTCAAATCCTGACTCTACCAAAATAGTGGAGGTATTTGTGGCATTTCTATAACAGTAAAGTTTTCAGTCAGCTGTCACTTGTAAATCTTTTAGGAGATTTTTCCAAATGTCTTCATCCCATGAAATGGGATGTTCCCAGCTGTTCCTTGGGAAAGGTCTTGCCCAGTTCATCATAACCCATGAGATGGAGCTACCTTTCATACCATGAAAGGTAGCTTCATCTTCAAACAGAACATTAATTAACAAGATACACAATGTTTCTGTCTTTTGGGTGACATTTTTAAGAAAAAATCTTCAAGTAAAAAATCTCATACCTCTCAGTGCCTGTTTGGGCTGCAGGAAGTGTTTCTATCTCCTAACACCAGAAGGGAGTCTGTTGGAGTAAGGGTTTCTGTATGGTTCTTGTCTTGGGGTTTTTTATTTGCTTGTTTTGACTTTTTTTTTTTTTAGATATTTGGATTTTTGCTAATTTTTTTTGTGTTGATTCAGCCTGGTTCCTGACCATTCAGAGTTGCACTCAATAACATCTTTTTCTTCTCCTTTTTTCTGTCCTCTGCACATCTTGAAGAACTTGATGAAGGGAAATTGCTATGATGGGTGCAAAGGTAGACTATGTCATATACTGACAAACCTAAGTTGTTGAACTTTTTTAAGTTCTCTTTTTGAAAAGGGGAAAGTGTTGGGCCAAATCTGTTGATAAAAAAGTAGGGAAACCATGTCTTTCAGCCAAAACAAAAAATCTCACTTGAATTTGAAAAGATTTATTTGATACCAGTATGATATACTCCAACCTGCTTGTGTCAGTGATAATGCAACCTATATTTTTTGCATAAATTTTACCATCTACAAAAGAAATTTCAGTGGAAGCACACAGTTGGTCTGGGTATGCAGGTTTACTTGGAACTTCTTAGTGTAATATTGCTCACTTTATTATGAACTCATAATTCTTTTCAGTTGATCAGTAAATGATTTAGTTCATGGATTGATGCAACTGTAAACTAAGCTGAGTTTTGATTATTTTAAAAGTAAATTTACAGCCTGTAGGTGTAAAAAGCAAAGCTGGGACAGCTGAACCATTAAGACTGATTCAACAACAAATTTTTAAACATTGCTTTAAAAATTGCTGATCATTTAAGGAACAAATTGTTTTCATCATGATCTTATATTATTTTTTGTCTTTCACACAAAAAAAATAACTGAAAAAACCTCTTAAAACTGAGCATTTTGTTTGGTTTGTTTTCTTTTGATGGGTGGGAGATTTCTTTTAAGATTGATCTTGTTACTTTTTGAAATTACCCACTGATGGGATTCTGTTATTTTCCAAATGGCAGAAGAGCAAATAATGGAAATCCATTTGACTAAAGTTAGTTATAGAGCCAAATAACCATTCTTACTTGCTGAGATATGAAAAGATGGCAGACTTTATTCAGAATACTGCAATGTGTGTGGTACTAGACCAGCTGCTAAAAAGTTACATGAAGGTTTACAGACACTTCTTTAAATACAGCTTTATGCACATAGTGCACAAGGCCACCTCTGCCTGCATGAGTCCAATTTTCTGAAGAATAATAAGAATTAATCAATATTTTCTTTTAACATATAACAAACAGTTGAACCAAACAATTATGTAAACTGGAAATGACCCAAAATGCTAACAGTTTGGCAGCAGTAAAGTGAAATGCATTGTGGTGCACATGTGCATTTTTGTCCCCCTTTTCCCCTCCACAATAATCTGCACTTAATAGGAATATTTTAAACTATGTAGCTAAGCAACAGAGGTAATTGTTGCTTTCTAGAGCTTTTGTTAGGCACTCTAACACAGCCCAAATATGCATAATTAGGTATAATGTCTATAAATCATTATTGTACACATGTGGGTAGTTAAGTGGATTGAGAGAATAGTTCAATGAATTGGACATATTCACTGAAAATGCTTTTTATTTGTTTTCTGTAGTTCATAATACTTTAAAATTATCATAACCCTTTACACTTTCTCTTAATAGCTCACTGTGTTATTGAGAGAAACTTCATTTGCATTTTAGGCTATGCTTAATTTATTATTTAAACCTGGAGTTCTTCTGTTTCAGGAAAGGACAGACACATCTTATGAAATAGTCTATGCTTGTTTATTCATCCTCCTTTCTAGGAAGTAAAATGTTAAATTTTTCAGTTTATGTTGAATAGATCCCAACAAAAGAATGTACCCTATAATCAGCATTATTGAAGGGGCTAGTGTTGTGACTAAATTCTTCCCTTCATCCAAAAATGCTTTTAGTTACTATGGCAATATTTACTTGATCCTGGCAAAACCAGTGTTGATTTTAGAGAGATAATTACCAGAAAGGAAGATGATGGAGATGTATTTTTGAGTGTCCTTGTCAGAGGAAATGTTTATAAAAAATTAAATGAGATACAAAAGGCATATTGTCTTCCACACTGACAACCTCTCCTACATGCAGCCTTTATTACCTGCTGGCTGCTGCTCTTCTTCTGAAGAAAGATGTTTATAAAGGCAGGATGCACTTCAGTGGTGTCTCTAACAAGTCCTTTATGAGTCTGTACATAACAACCATTTCTGTTTGCCTGTGCATGACCTGATCTGTCATTTAGTGTGGCAATTTCAATGGTGACCAGGAGCTTGCCCTTTGTGAAGTATTGAGGATTTTTCCATCAAGATCTTTCATGGGATCTGGGGTGACTGGAAAATAATTAGGATTTATTTTGAGAAAATATTTGGGAATCTTAGATGAAATAAAAGTGAAAATAGATCAGAGGAATTTTAAAATGTGTTTGTATGTTTGTATATATATATATGCACACACAGAGAACATATAGATTATATGTTCATATGTAATATCAATGTATGGCACATTATATTTACATACATGTATATGACTCTGTGTATGTGTGCATGTGTGTTCTAAGTAAATAAATGCTTTCACCATCAGTGAGAAATGGGGATATAATTTTTTCTCATATAGTGCTGGAACTATAATATAAAGTATATACAATCTGAGAAGGGTTTTTCATCATGCTGCAAGCAGTCATTGCAAACAGATCCTCGGTGTGAATTCAATAATTGAAGAGTACATTTTTAGGTAATGAAACAGTAATTGGTAAGTCAACATCTTCATGTCACTTCAACAAGATACAAAAACCAGTTATTCTTACATATTTCTCTTGCCTTTTTTCTCATATAGAGGAGAGTACTCCAAAATCATCCGAGGAAACCCTTCATTTGGGTGGGCAAGAAAATTCCAGTCAAAGAAAAGACAACTACTCCAACTATCAAGATGCCGTGGCCAAATCTTTGATGAACATGGGAAAAGTAGCAAATGATGCACCCAGTCAAACAGTGGCAGAAAATCTAAATGATAGTGGCATTCAATCCTTAAAAACAGAAAGTGATGACACTGATGAATGTTACCTGATTAGCTCAGCTGAAGGAAAGGAAAAGACTGCTATTTCTGACCCAAAATACTGTTCATCTGAGGAAAATGAAAGTAACTCTGATATTATGGACAACGAGTGGGATAGCTCTTCAAATTTCTCAGAAGAAACTAGTGTAAAGCCCCATGTAACTCAGAAATATATCGTAGAGTGTAACCAACCCAGCATCCTAGAAGTCCCAGAAATTAAGAAGGAAGAGGTCGAATATGGTCCTTGTGAAACACTCTGTGACTCAGAAGCAGAGCTAAGAGCACCCCAGGAGCCTCACTCGGATCCTTTTGAGAAGAGAATTCAGAATCTCTTCCCTGAGAGTGAGGAAGATGACAACGAATGCCTGTCAGAAACCACAGACGTGTCAGTTGAGCTGGACAAAACAAAAGGGAACTTGAGTTTGCTAGAGCAAGCAATCGCTCTGCAGGCAGAGCAAGGGCATGTGTTTCACAGCACCTACAAGGAACTGGATAGGTTTCTTCTGGAGCATCTAGCAGGGGAAAGGAGACAAACCAAAGTTATAGACATTGGTGGGAGACAGATATTTAGCAGCAAACGTAAGGAAGTATTTTTGGCTCTTCTTGCTGCCTTAAGCATTTGTCCTGTGATTGATAGAGGATTCTGAGCTGGGTTTTATAGCAACAGTAAAGAATCTGGAATTTAGCTGGTAATTTTGTTAATTATGTACCTTCACACAAGTGCCTCACATCTAACCAGGTTAAATGCTAGGTACTTGGCTTCCTGCCAAACTGCTATGTGAAATGATCAGTAATGGGTACTAAAAGGCCTGTGTAGCTGGCGCTGACATTCCTTCTCCTCCTTTTCCTCCTCCTCTGCTTCCTCCTCTGTAGGGTGCTAATACAAACCTCCAAAGTTTCAGCAGCCAAAAGACAAGGCATTAAAACAGTGCTCAAGGGCAAGTTTAGGGTGAAAAATTGGCCTCTCCCAAAGATACTACCTAATTCCTAAGCCATGTTTTTTCTGAGTTGATTCCACCTCACGTATCAATCATTATTACATCAATCAACATTACATTTTGCTACATCCAGCACTTCTGAGCCAGGAAAGCACAATCCATACTCATCTCCTCATTCTCCATCAGCAGAAATACCAGTAAATTCCAAAATCTTCACAGTTTCTGAGGATTTGTGATATCCTACAAACTGGTAGGAACATCACTTAATTTTCAGCACTTAATCAGGCTTCCAGAAATGGAGATTTAAAAGATTTGGGTTTGCTTTAAAAACTGGGCTGTCTTGTATGAAACTCCTCAATTGAGGATAATTACAGAACATCAAGAGATGTCATTTTATAAGCACACTCCCTTCTGTAGTAAGTAAAAATACATTCATCTGTCCTTTGACTTTTCCTTTTGGCCTTCCAAACATCCCAAGGTCACCCTAGAATTGATGCAATTTCTGCTTTTGATAAATTATTTACTTTGGTATTTCTAATGTAACTTTCGAGTAGTCCCTGTGGACATTGCAAATACTATAATAATTTACTTATCTAAAGCATTTAGTGTGAAAGAGGACTGACAGGCATTTTTAGGAGCTGCAACTATAAAATATTTCCTGCAGTATTTGGGAAGAAAATGCAGACATCTCATTTTTGTGTCCCAAGCAGTGTTTTCATTAGCATGTGTTAAGCTGTGCATGCATGATATTAATCTACCTTTGTAATAAACTACGTGAACTTTTATTTGCTCAGATAACTTTGGTATATGCAGGAACTTTATAGGTATCCTTTCCTATCCTGAGAGTAGCTGTGCTTACACTGGTGTCAGTGTGACTTTCTCACAGCACATATAGGAAAGAGCAGTGATGTAAGAATGGCACAATCTACCCTTTCCTGATTTACCTCATATTATAATTAGCTGTGGTTTCCAGGTGAGTTCAGAGGTAACAGCCATGGAGAAACTCACCAGGCTTTGTTGAGCTTGCATAAGCACCATATGACTGTAGGCAATGTTGTATCGGGCACATAATTTTGTCACTTCATATAATTAACTGGGTTTTATTTCTAAAAAATCTACCATCAGATCCATCAGCTCTTAATTTTCATTCTTGGATGCTAGATCAGAAAAAAATCTATTTCATGATAAAGCTTTCCAATTACCAGATGAACACTAAATCATATTTCAGGGTCCCTCTTTATTTTTTGTTCACTATTGCAGAGCTTTCCATTTGCAGTGATTCTAAAAAGCATGTGATCTCCTGATGATGCTGAGTCTATTTTCTTTCACCCCTATTTAATTATTTTAATTTTTTTAATCTAAAAACTTGCCAGGAAGTTTAACCCTCAGCTGCTCTGGTGATTCTGTCCCTAAACATATCCTACCTCATACTCCAGAAAAATTAGCTTGAAGGAGGCAGCTCCCTGTTCTGGCTGCAGCTGTTTTCTCCCCCAGCACCAAATGCTGTTGGCAGCCAATCACAGATGGAGCTAAAACCATCCTCAGCAATTTATGCGGCCACTTCCTTCAGATTTCTCACAAGAGAATTTCTGGACCAGAAATCATTCCTTTCTAGCCCAGACTTTTGATCCTGCATTGGAAATCAAATAAAGGTTTTCTGACCAGTGCATTTTGGACAATTCTAGGTGCTTGAAACAGGAATTGGGAATGCACTGTGGCCGTTACAGAGTGGTAGCTGTGGGGCTGGGCTGAGACCTCGGCTTTGAAAGGGTATCGGCTGCTCCATGTTTTCAGTGGCTTTGTGGGCTGCTCCACAAAGCGGCATTGCCATGTGTACCAGAGGGAGCTGCTTGCCTTGCCTCTCAAATGTAAAGTGGCATGTATTCAGTTTCCTAACAAAGAACCTACAGCCTAGAGATCTGTGATATTTAAGGAATGGCCTCTGGTTGAAATGCTTTTTGTTTGTTTGTTTATTTGTTTCACACCTCAGCTTTTATTTGGTTGTCCCAGCTTCCTGGAGTCTGACATTAACAGAGCAAAAGATTGTTTCTCCCTTTTTTATTTATTCCTTTATAGATCTTGCTGTTGGCTCATGCTGCCAGTTTTCTGGCTTGTTGGATTGTGGCTTCTGTCCTGTTTGAAGCTCTGAATGGAATAAATGACACTGCAATCCTAAAGCTAGATAGTTTAGCACACAAATGGCCGAAAATCATTGTTTAAAGGACACAGTGTGAAAACATGAAGTGATGTTTCAGTTGCATACATCCCTGTTTAAACTTTGGACAGGAATTAAATCTGAAGTATAAAATAGAGAATATCACACTGCTAGGATCACTCAGCTGAGTGCAGACAGAGGCTAAGCCAAAACAAAATTTTTATTTGATTTCTCTGCAGATTCACCCAGGCCTGAAAAGAGAGAAACCAAATGCCCCATCCCAGGATGTGATGGCACAGGGCATGTGACTGGGCTGTACCCTCACCACCGCAGTCTCTCAGGCTGTCCACATAAAGTTAGAGTGCCACTAGAAAGTGAGTATCATCACCCTGCAGGCCAGAATAACAACTGGATCTCTCTCAGTATTGTGTCTAGTGTGTGCTTATGCTGGAGAAGGATCCCCTTTTTTCTGCATGAGATTGCAGGATGAGACTGGGAAAGAAGCCATCATACCTTCTTTGCCCTCCAGCTCATAGTCACAGTCCTGTTTCCCACACTTGTGCAGCTCAAGTGCCCCTCAGCAGCATCATTACAAACAGCAGCAGGTTCCTTAGGTAGCCTGGGAAGAACAAGATCAGACAACCTATCCCCACGCTGCCAGCAGACCTCCATGCTGTAGTCCCATGAATCTTCAGTATGTTGCTCACTCACACCTTTGCTAAGGCACAGACGTCACCAGCTTGTTTCAGAGCTGTGGCCTCATTTGCTGCCATTGCACAAAGAGGCTGCTGGTTTTCATTGCCAACAGATGAGAGGCCTGGGCATGCTTATGCAGAGATGTTTCTAGTGTCCCCCTTAGTGCTGAGCTCAGAAAGGTTATTTCCATCAGTACATCCCAGTGGTGGTCCATAGCAGGTCCCTCTCTTGTGACAGTATCACACTGACCCTTTTATGCCCAGTCTAGACTGAATTTCCCTGCTTATTTCTAACTGTGCTGCTCTGATTATATTGGCTTGTATGCGTGTGTGTGTGTGTAATCCTGCAACATGATGTGATGAAATGCTGTGTAATAAGCCAAAACTTAATGTGAAACTATCCGCTTAAACAACCTAGTTAGTCAGATGGTTCTTTGTGGTGGTATGCATAACAACAAATTAAAAGGATATTTGCACTTCACCAAAATCCTCTTCCTAAATGTAGCTCTCCCGTTTTTAAAATCTGGTACTAAACTGGTATTTATGGAAACATCTACTGAATTAAGTAGGCTGCATTTGAAAGCCTTAGCAACATTGACTTCCTAAAAACTTAAAATTAACAAGTCCTTGTTAATTATCACACTTCCAATTAGATGTGCTCTGTCCTGATGGGATTAAAAAAAAAAAAAAAAGTTAGAATTTGGTTCCTGGCAGAACAAGCCCATTGACTGAACAGTGAGCTTTTGTGAAACATTGGTCTCCAAAGATGTATAATATTTCACACTTATCTATCAGACTTATCTGTCAGTTTTAGCAAAGATGATCCACATCCAAGGGCATAAGAAATGCACAGGCAAGAGGTTGTAATCGCTACTAAGAGTGTAAGCTGATGCTTGGAACCATTACTGATTGGTCCAAGGTAGCTTCAGCACAGCTCAGGTGACTAGAAGGTGAAGTGTTCAAAGGAAAATACTCAAAATATTTGATAAAATGTATAAACACCCTTCCTGTACTTGGAAGCTATCCTTCCCTGGGACAGAGAGGGGCTGCAGCTCCATGTATCACTGACTGTGTGGCCCAAGGCTCCTCTATCACCTGCCTGTTCCAGTGTTAGTGGTGTATAAAGGGTTTCATGATTTAACATCTTTGCTGACTTCCCCTACATTCTCTTAAAGTCCGCATAAACAATATTGTTCATGTGGGAAGCCACACCACAGTAATATATAAATTAACTGTTTTATGTTGGAGGTTCTTTGCTTCCCCTCTTCTTTTGTGATAAAAACGTGAAAGAATTAAGAATCTGAGTTCAAAGAGGATATGTTCATTTTTTTAAAGATATGTGTTTTTAATGGATGCATTTTATTATCAACTTTTCTTTTATTATTATTTCTGTTTAGTTCTTGCCATGCATGAAAATGTTTTAAAGTGCCCCACTCCAGGATGCACTGGAAGAGGACATGTCAACAGCAATCGCAACACACACCGAAGGTAGATCAGAAAAATTCCTGTCCATTTAAAACCTAACACATACTTGGGAGTAAATTGATAGGCACATCTTGGAATTAGATGCTATGTACTACACTGAAGAGTGTTTATGAACTTCAAGGGCAACCTGTATTATTTATAACCAAATAATTGTGTTTAATTCCATTATATAAAAATGGCTGCAGCTCAGAGGATGGCAAATTCCACTAGTATTTTCATAGACAAGATTTAAAGCTACAATTTCATCACAGACTTCACATAGAAAAATCATCATGTACAAGGGGAAGGAATGAAAACCACATTACTATTGCTACAACTGGAAAACCCAGTGGAAACCAAAAACCATTTGTTTTGCACCACTACATGCTGGTCATTGACAGGAACTTCCAATCAAGGCACATTCCCTTTTATCCAAACAGAAAATTTTAAGTGAACTATTTTAAAATCTGTTTAAAAACTCCACTTATTACCCTTGGGAATGCCATCTTCCTGCCTGGAACCCTCCTGTCTGTTTAACGTGCTGTCTGCAGGGAGAAAGTAAAATTGAGAAAAGACTTCCAGACAGGCAGCTGGGGAATCACAACTGGGTTGCAGGTGAGGCAGAGAGTCAACACACTCTGTCTCCAGCAAGCCATTGCTGTCAGCACAGCTCTTTCAAAGCTCTTGCTTTCTGCTGGAAGCAGTATATTCCATCATACTGCTTCTGGGAAAATATAATGTCAATCTTAAAAATCGAACCTGGGACATGAGAATATCAAAAACCAACTTTCTTTGTTGATCTGAATTTTTGTGAGATGTTGTGGTTTTTTGTTTATTGATTTGTTACTGCATAGTGCACCAAAATTAAGGTTTATAATACTGTGTTTTAATACTAGAAATAGTAAGTCAGTCTTTATCATACATATGACAAGGTTGTCTACAAGAATATATAAGGCACAAACAGATCTTTTTTCTTTGTTTTTCCTGTTTTCAATCCCCAGTTATCTTTCAAGCACATCAGCTGTATCATGAGCAAACCATGAATAGGATAAGAAACCATGTTCTAATCTAATAAAACAAACAGGAAAATATAAGCTAGCACAACTTGAAATGACAAAATGTGTTCTTTGGTAACAGTCGCTCATATATCCCTGCTTTTTTTCCCAAATTCACTTTCCTTTTAATCAGCAGGAGGCTTATATGCATGGTTTAGCTGATAAAGTAAATGTCATTTGTCAAAAAATTTACTAGTGACTTGCCAGACACAAAACATCAAAGCTGAACTGTGGAAAACTCCTACATGATTCAGTTTCCAGATATATCACCTAAAATACACAGATTTCACAGTTTTACATTAAGGATTGAAAAACAGATGAATCTGTGCTATAACAGCAGTAGTTCCCTTAAATGCACAGACCATCAAAGTCACTGGTTTCCACAGAAAAAGAGTACAGTACACATCTCCTTTGCCCAAGAATTAATTTCGATGTTTTTTTCTTGTTGTTTCTGTTCTTCACCTTTGCTTCTCAATAGCCTTTCTGGTTGTCCGATTGCTGCAGCTGAAAAGCTGGCAATGTCCCAGGAAAAGAACCAGCTCGAGTCTCAAAAAGCTGGGCAGTGCCATGATCAGACACACAGGTAGGAGCCCTCACAAATCAGTTTCTCCAAACAAACTCTTATTTATGCACAAACTCTGTTGATTGGTCCTCAGAGCTTTCACCCACTTCAGATTTCAGCTTCAGTGGTAACCCAGTTTTCCAAGATGAACCTCTACAAAAACTATCTGATTCTCAAAATAAACCACCATCTTTCTGTTGGTTCTTGTGCATGTGGCTGACATTAAAGACAAGAGACATATCTTTGGATAAGCAATGAAATATATTCTATTAAATCTTACTTCCACACAAGTAACCAGAACAATTCATAGAATTTCTTTAGTTTATTGGTTTAATTACTTTAATTTATTTTTTATACGACATCAAAAAGGAGAAACACTTTTTATTGCAATTGTATTTCGTCTGAGTTGCACAGACCCTACAGACATGCATAATTTGCACATCATTGGCACCACGACCATTACAACCTATTATATTCAGGTCTATTTGGGGACACTTTAATTTGTGGATTATTGACATGATCAGCTCTAATGGTTCCTTCAGAGCCATTACAGAATATTATGTCCATGTGTCTGCCAACTGCACGTGCCTCAACTCTACATATGAAAAGTCCTAAGGAAATTACTAAAGACAAGTAGTTACTGAACATTAACTAAATGGAATGACCCACCATAAATCATTCATTCCTCCCAAACAGCACAAGCAATTATTTCAGATCATCTTATATTATATTTATACCATACTCATTCACAGTAAAGTGAGAACAATACTGATCCAAAAAAACCTAAAAGCTAGAAAAAAATCCAGACAAATTTTTAGAACTAAGGGAAGTGGTAATCTAGCAGTAAGTCAGTAACTTCCTTGTAAATAGCCCAAACTACTATTAAAGAATACTGCATTTTTTAATGTCCTCATCTTTTAGTTTGTGAAGTAGTCAATGTATTTTTGACTATTAGTGAGCCACCATATTTATGTTGTTTATTTCTTGTACACACCCACCAGTAAGTTTTGCATGTGGTAATAGCACACGTTTGGATTATGAGATGCAGTCATATCCTATTTTTCAAGACAAGGTTATTTAAAGACATTCTCATCTTTCTCCTTCATTCTTTTCCTCCTCTCTGCAGGACAAATTTAGCAAAGCAGCCTGAGGTATCTCAATACAGTTACAGAACTTCACAGCCAGTCACTTCCTCTAGAGGCACCCTGGTGAAAGAACGGGAGAAGTTTGGGAAAGTCCCATTTGATTATGCCAGTTTTGATGCACAAGTCTTTGGCAAACGCACAACAGCACCTGTGTCACAAGGTCAAAAAACACCTCAGTTTCTTGAATGTAAGCTCAAAATTCATTTTTCTCTTGAAAAGAGGGCAAAATGTTGATGAATGTTTTTTTCCTTTTTGCTTGTTCTGCTTTCAAACTTCTAGAATTCTAAAAAGGTCTGAAGAAACCAACTTTAATCACTTATGTCTAGAATGTTAAATAGAATCACTAATTTGTGGAATATAGAGTTTAAAACACTAAATATCATCACAAAGATTACTTTTTGGATGTTTCTTTTAAAAGCAGTTATCTGTGGAAAAGAGGAGTAAAAAGTAATGCTTTCTGTTTTACCCATTAGCTTCTTCCTTGATTAAATTGTGATACCTTTATGGGATAGATGAGAAGTCCCATGGAGTGTGTCTGCACAAGATGCAATGAATTGTAGTACAAAGAAATCCAAGTTAGGTTTCAAAGGTACCTCAGGTACCATTTAGGTGAATCTATACACATATTATTCCTCCTAGATGGGCATGTGCCCTAGCTCTATTAATTCCAGGCCTGGGCTGAATTTGTTTTGGTACCTCATATTTCTGTACTAAATCATATTTGTAGTGCAGTCGTATCCAATGCATCAAATTGTTATCAAGGTTCCTCTGCTTGCATCATTTACAGATTTGCTGAGGTACTACTCTGCACAAATGAGATACCACAGTGTGAACACTGGTGGTTTATTGTAGATGCTCTTCAGAGTCTGCATGGGAAACACCAGCCAGGTTCTGCCATTGTATTGACCATTATAAAATATTCTTTAGTTTCAAGAAACAAATAATTCTTTTGCCATGAGGGAAATGGAAATGTTTCATTCCACCAAAACTGGATTCAGAAGAAAATAGATCCAGAGCAATGTGAAAAAGAAACTTTTTAGTTGGTTTTTGTTTTGTTAATGCTAAAAAGATTAGTAAAGGAAAATGAAGTAGGAAAACAAATTTTGTCCCACTTACTCCAACAAAGAAGAACATTCACAGTAAGGTGAACAGAAAAGCAAAAATTTTTTTAATTAATAAATTAATATATAAGATAATTATAATATAATACACATCTAATACGATAAAATATTATACATGTTTTATATATTTATAAAATTTTGTATACTTTTATATTTATTTGTGTATGTGTCTGAGTACACAAAACCACACATATATGTTTGTAGGTATTTGTTTTTTGTGTGTCTATATATAAATACTCTATTTAAAATTGCAAATGAAAAGTAGATATTTATCTGACCTGGAAAATAGGCCTGCTTAAATGAAAGCAAATATATGCATTGCCAGCTTCCTGGGTGGCAGATTTTCCAATTTTGTTTGTAAAATTGAATATTCCATATTAGCTGTCTCTTTGTACAGATGTATGTCTATTTCACAGTTTCATTTCAAGGAAAAAATGATTGAAATGTTTTTATACAAATGCAAATACATATATATGCAATTTATGTATGAAGTATATCCAAGCTGAAGTTTACAGCCCGTTGTTCTTGCAAAGATTGCAATGTGCAGCTATTATTTTAATGGAAAGGTGAAAGTAAAAGAGCTGGTGAGTGATTTAACTATTCAGGTATACAAAAGTTGGCAATAAGAAGCTGATGATGTAGTGATGGGTTCAGAGTCCTATGTAAATATGTAGCCAGAAAAAAGCCCATCATTAGTCCTCTGTGGATGCTGCACTTGTAAACTTGATTTTTTTTTTAACAAAACATGCACCCTTTAAAGCCTGGGGTGGTTTTTTCGTTGGTTGGTTAGTTGTTTGTTTTTCTTTTAGGATAGGTAACAAAATATGCATTTTCTGGTCTTTAAATACAATTTAAATTTCATTGTAGTGACTGTCAAAAATGTAGACTGTCTTGTTTGTGCTGTGCTTACAGCAGGGTAGATAAATCCTTTTTAATTTTCATTAGAGAAAAGGAGGACTGAATCATGAGGCTTTCATGTATTGCTCTGCTGAGATGCCTCTAGTGCTTAGAGAAATGGAATATAGCATTCAGCTACAGTCAAAGCACATAAACAAGCATTTCTTTCAGAGCATCCCAAGTTTGAGGGAAGATGAGTCCTCCTATGCCTTGTGTAGCTCTTAGCATTAAAAAGCACTCAGCCAAAGCTCTACATCCAAAGGGATCCAGAGCCTGGGGCTCAGATCTTTAGGGAACAAGCAGATGGCCATACGCAGAAATGTTCTTGATGTATCTGGGTGTAGGCTGAGAAATTGGATTTTGCTTAGTTTATCTTTGTAGGACACTGTGAAGGCTGCAGACAAAAGAAGTGATTATTACTTCTTCAAAGCTGAAATCATGGTGCTGTGTTCTCCCTGCAACAGTTTATGCCATCTCAAGCTCCAAAATCCAGAAGAGAGAGCAGAGTTCTCTCTAACTGTTTTAGAGTAAATGCTGCTGATGAAGAAAACAAAGAACCACACACACCACTTTTGTCTGTGGAAGTGCTTTTCTGTTCACCTGTTAATATTTAATTTTCAACTGACCTCCCTGTGCCTAATAAATCTGTGTATTATTCCAAATACAGCCAACAAAAGACTGTAAACCAGGATGATATGTATGTTCATTATTTTTTAATTGATTAAAGGATAGACTTAAATTTCTAAATATTTCCACAAAATCAGTACAGAATGTTCCTTACAGGTAATGTTTTTATCTGATTTCTCTGCTTCATTCAAGAGCATGGATTTGTGCTCCTTAGTCACATAAGCAAAGCTATTTAAATAACAGACTTATTCATCTAAGTAGAGTAAGCAGTGTTGTTTTAGCTAAGACTGGACAAGTCACTGTTGGTTTTTTGCACAATAGAGCTCCAAGAGGAAGGCTTTATAAGAATATATTGCATTTGTCCACTGGAGCAGTCAAATCACGATGGATACCACACTAATGCTTGCTCAGTCTTTCCTTGGACATCATTGTTTTTAAAGCCTGAGTTAAGGATAAGTAAAATATGAGTAATAATCTCAGAAGGTTTGTTGACAGATGTGTATTTCTCAAGGAAAAATTAAATTATTGTGTTTCCAAAACCATTTTTACTGTAAACCCTTACTGGCAATAGCAAATGGATTGTTTTAAATGTAATCTTTGAATATTTTTTTATGTATGAAATTGTAGTCTGAGAAGCAAAACTATTTAATGGGAAAAATTTCATACATGCAATTGCTAATCAAATCTCTCTTCAACAGCAAAGCATTTTTCAAATCCAGTGAAATTTTCTAATCGACTGCCTAGTGCTAGCGCCCACACACAGAGCCCTTGCCATGCCAACTCTTATAGCTACGGTCAATGTAGTGAAGACACCCACATAGCAGCAGCTGCTGCTATCCTGAACCTTTCCACCCGCTGCAGGGAAGCAGCAGAGATCCTCTCCAACAAACCACAGAGTCTGTCTGCCAAGGTAGGGTAGTCCAAGAACCTGGAGGGTGTGCTAGCTACTGAACTGTGCGAATAAACTGTCTTTCATGTTAGTGACTGCATTAAATCCCCCAAAAGGAGGCTTCTGTTTGCATGCTCTTTTGAAGAGAGGCAGAGAAAAAAAAAATCAGTAATGCAGTGACCAGTTCTGATAAAACTAAATAAATAGCAGGAATTATGTTGTTAATTCTTTTCATAATTGAGCCCTGATTATAAGGGGGGAGTTTTCTGGGAGGAAAAAAGAAAAAGGTTATTTGAAAACCAGCAACAATCTGTGGTGGATAATGAGTAAGATCTGTTTTAAGAGGGAATTTTTCTCCCTCTGAAGCCTGCCTTTAGTGATCATTTGGGTGACTGATTTTTTTTTTTTTAATATATAAAAATCATATGATTAATCGGAGGGATATTTTGCTAGCAATGGAACAGAACTACCTATGGAGTCTGTTGTGTTTGGAGCCCGTAACAGTTTGGCAAGGTGGAGAAGGGGGAATAACAACTGACTTTGGTAAAATTCCCCTTTCTGCTGGCAAGAGTGGAGAATCAGGCCCACTGCGTTTGGAGATAGATAATTTGGGCAAGTCTGTCATAATGGAAAGCTGCCTAATTTTGTAGATGTTTGTGTGGCTTTTGTGTTTTGGTTTCTGCTCTGCATTTCCTCACAGATCTTTATGATTTACAAATGGTTCTGTGTGAGCTATGAGCCTTATTTTCTGTGCCATTACATAGTATTATAATGCTGATGAAAATAGACAAGATTTTCTTCTGATGACAGTGGTGTGGGAGCACTATTGTTTATTATTTGCATTAAAGTCACACATGTTCCACCGCAAAGAAACTTTCGAAAGCTCTTTGGAGATGAGAGGGAGTCATTACAAGAATTTAAGGAGGACTCATTGTGGGGTGAAAAGAGGTACATTTGTCAAAACAACATAGCAGGTGTGCTTCTGCTGTGGGACTCTGACTCATGATGTTTGCCCCAAAAGTCAGATGATCTGTTCTTCTGCGAGTCAGTGTTACTCTACCTTATCTCTCTGTTATCTGAGCCTCACAAGGCTCAGTCTGGCTAGATGTGTCTTCCACAGCTGTTGATCTACATTTTGGTTGAGGGTTTATTCACCATTGCTAGGAGGTTAGCTATTATTTTTTGAGTAGAACCATTAATTTTGTCACCAGCATAACACCTTGTTAGGTATTCTGTGCCTTGTGCTTTTGCGGAGTGGTATCCCCTACTTTGCTGCTTTTGATTTCTACTTGTGTATGAAGTTTTGGACATTAAAATCAGTGTTGGGAGATGCCACAGGGTAAAAATTTTAGGAGATATCCACATGCATTCCCTGTAACTCATTATCTGTTTCAAAGACTGCTCATAGAACCTTTCCTAATGACAGATCCATCCTTGATATCTGCTGCAAAAAGATCTCCTTCCATCTTTAATAGAATTCCATTCTTTAATAGAAACTTCTTCTAGTAGGGAAATGGAAACTGATGCCAATGGTTGGATTAAATTGCTGCAGCAGCCTTTGGCTGACCTCAGCAACAGACCTTTGTTGCCAGAGAAGAGCAGTAAAGGGACCAGGCATAACCCAAAGATTTTCTCCTATGTACCTGCTTCACAGTTGCCAAATCATGGGGAAGGATTGAATGGAAGTGAACATAATAGTAATGATACAGAGGGGCACTTGGGGCACATAGCTTACTCCCTTTTCACAGCCAGGAATCCAGCCTAAAAGAAAATCACCTGCTTACCTTGCTATCTGCCTGCTTCCACTTTTGCCAGACTTTCTGGAGGGCATGCTGCTACAAAACATCTGACAGAAGAATCAGAATTAGCTTCTGGCCAAAACACAGACAAGTAAGCCCCAAACAGATTTGGTGTCCAAATGTACACAAAACATATTTTTATTTGGTTTTGGATATTTATTACTTTGATCATACAGGATTCAAACCAAAAAATTGTGGAATTAGGTTGCCAGACTCTCTTCAATGAAGACACTTTCTAATTTTAAAATATGAAACAATAAAATATCATTTATCAGTGTTTCTGAATTGTTTTGTGGCTGGTAGTGGCCACAAATGTAAATGTTTAATTGCTAGAATACCTTACAAATGTTTAGATTATTAAAAAACCCTCTAAAAACTTCATCTGTATTTGAACTCAAATAATACCACGCATTATACAGAGTTAATTATTTCCTTTTTCTACTCTACACCACACACATTCCACAGGTTTGAAAATAACTGTGTGGAGTGGCTGTGTTCAGAGCCCCACAGTATCAAGCATCTCAGCCCTGCCCCTTGAAACACCCTTTTGTTCCTTTTTCTAAGAAAACCTGATTAGCATCTTCCATACTTTAGCAGATCAAAACTCCTGACTTGTAAAGGTGTTTGAGCATCAGGCAGCCTCCCAGCAATCCAATCCTTGGTCCTCTACAGATGGAAGGCTATGTGGCAGTAGAACAAGGATATGCGAGACTTCCCAGGCTTGCTGGAAATACTTTGCCAGTAGCACAATTGTCAGAGATGTAAAAATACCATGCTTCAAAGTTTTAAAAGCAGAACTTAAAGTTCAAACATTTCAAGTAAGTGGCATTTTCTTGTATTTGCTCAAGGCATGCATATGTTGCCTTGCTTAAACAAGTGGGGAAAACAAAATGCTTTTTAGCACAAGTGTGTTCCCAAGTATTTTTTTTACCTTTTGCCTCTTAAATTTTATTTCTTGACCCCCAAAGCATTGTCCCTCGCTAAAAAGAGTTGGATGGTTTACCCTGAATATTCACCAGTTTCCTGTATATACAGATAACATTTAAATGAAAAATTAAATGCATTTTATAACATAGTTCCAAATTTAAATAATTTACTGGATATTCAAATATGTATTTTTCATTCTCTACATATCAGTTCAAAAGGGAGAGTCCAAGACAACAGAATAGAAAGCAAAGCATAGCAAGGATAGAGAAGTCATATTACACATTAACAGTACCACTGGAAAAAAAACTTCCAAAGAGACTTATGTTCAAGGTGATCTGACAAATATCTCAAGTTTAAAAATAATAATATAAAAATTAAGCCATTAAAGTAATACATTTATTCTGAAATGAGCAGTAAAATGAATCTTAAACCTTCTCTATGAATTATGTATCAGTTGCATACAAAATAGTAAGATCATCAGATATCTTAATGATACGGTTTTCAAAATAATTAATACCACATTAATGTTGCACTGTCTGAGCCATTCAGCCTGGAACTGAAGTAAACTTTTCCAGTGAATATACTCCCAACTGGGCAATTCTCATGCAGTCAGTACAAGCCAGTCTCCCGGTTGTATTTGATTTGCAGTTTATGTAGCTGCATTCAGCTCCCACTGAAGTCACTAGGAGGCTTAGCCTGCAGTTCCTAGCTCTGTGTAAGAATCCACATCATCATAACTTCCAGGGATCTCCCTTGTTTACAGCCCTCACCACACACATCTCAGTGAGGTAGCTGCAAGCAATAGTTTATCTGTATCCTCATCACTACTGCTTGCCAAACATTTTGTTGACTGTTTTGGTGGTTTTCCCACCTGTTTAGACAAAATGGCATATGCACACTATGCCTTGAAAGAAAACAACCACAAAAAAAAAAATCACACTTGCTAAAAATGTTTAAAGTTTAAATTCTGGTTTTAAACAAAATTTTATCATTTCTCCATTCTTGGATATTGATGATGGTGAAAATTGCATCAATTATTTAAAAAATGTTGTTAGCACTCAGCATGTTTGTCAAGCAGTACTTTACTCCAAATACCTTAAAACCTAAATACAGAATGAAAAATCATCCAAGAGTATCACTAGGTACCATCCTGTAATACTACTGTGCATATTTCTCTCTAGGTACCTTCTTGGCTAGCTTTTTTTAATTTGTGAACTGCTCTGGGCTTAAATTGTGTCTCCATTTTTTGTCTCAGATGTTGTTGGGCTGTCACAAGTTTTCTCATTTTGACCCAAATTAATTTTAATTTGCTGCAGAAGTACTCAATTGCTTAAATTTAAGTGTGAAAAATTGAGGACCAGGTGCATGTGTTTTTGTTGGCTGGGAATAGAAAAGATTGTACTTTTTTGGATGGACTTGTACTAAGAATATTATTCATACACACAGCAAGACACGAGTTCCATTTAGTCCCAGTACCAGAACTTAAGAGCTCTTCTGAGCTTTTCAAACCAGACTGAACTGCTAGGGGGAATGTAAAATCATTGATCATGTTGTTTCTTTGGACTCCCTTAGCATTAAGTTCTATGGCTGATGCCAACCAAAGAATACATGAATTCCCTTACATTTCATGACACAATTGCCGATGTCACAGATTTGAAATAAGACCCATCCAGACAAAATAATTTATTCTTTCTGATCCAGCTGAGATAAAGCTTAACTTGTAATCATTACTGGAGACACACTGGAGAGTATTAAATGTTATGAGTGATCAGATGGACCAAAAGCATACGAAAAAATGCAGGAGAAATTTGACACAAAAAACTAGCATCCTTTATTGTCCTAGCTGTTGTAATTCAGTTCTAAGGACAGGACCTAATTAAGTACTAAAAAGTATACCCTAATATTTATGTCATAAGGTAAATAATACTCAAAAAGATTGACTTTATTGTACAAAGGAGTTGGAGAGTATACAGACCATTTTTTTTTGTTTTGGTTTACATATTTATATTAATCTTCACTTTTGGTAATAAAGTACTATTTGTACCTTATCTTTTCACTGAATAGCTGCTGGAATAAAGAAAAGGTGCTCCGATCATTTTTCTTTCACTTTTTATTCTGGAATCCTTTTACCAGCTGCTTGTAAAACGTGAGGTGGGGGGATTAGACTGTCACTGATGAGGTAGTAGGTAAGAAGTAACCTGAATTTAATTAACATATGTATCCTATCATGCTCATTGATTTCTCTTCATTGCTTCAGTGGATATCTTCCTGGTTTACACTAGTGTAAATGTAAATGTGAGTAAGATCAAAATCAGGCTGCAAAGATTTAAACAGCTTAAAACAAACATAAGTTAGGAAATAAAAAGATACATTTAATCTTTGCTTTGTTTATAGTTTTAAGGAGTAATCAGAACAGTTTACATTGTTTTAGTAGCTGTATTTTAAATATGTCATGATAAATGGATAAATATAGGCCTTTTCACACATGCACTAGAGTCAACAGTAATAAGATCTTGCCTTCAGTGAGAAGAACACAGCCTTTACAAGTCTGAGCTAAGCATAGTAAGTGCCATTTTCTGTCAGCATGTCAGAGCACTGCTTTAGCATTTTTTTTCCCATTTGCCATTTTTGTCTTTTTTGTTCCATTTAAAAATTAATGTAAAAATAAATGTGGTAAAGCAAGCAAAGGAGACATATTGAGAAGAGGGTGGGATCAGAGTAGGAATGTAAACTGGAGCAATAACTCTGACTTCCCTCTTTTTGCTCTGCCAATTGGACTTTGCTAGGAAGGCACCAAAGCAATCGTTCTTTTATACCATTCTGAGTAAAAAGCTATGCTGTAAATGCGTGACCAGACCTGCAATGGGCAAAGGGGGATATTTTTCCCATGACTTTATTTAATTGTTGCATGCATCTGTGAGCTCACTTAAACCCCATCTGCACGCTACTTCACACAGAACCCAGCCTTCCCTGATCAGAATTAGGTATGTGCTGGACAACCCAACTTCTACATGAATTTCAGGCAAGTGTTGAGAAAGCTTTAAATATCTGTGTTAGTAAATATTTTGCTTATCCATCAGAGCTCCTTGTGGAGGCTATGGATATCTGTTTCTCAAAGAGCATGATTTTCTGATATTATTCTGTGTCAAGTTGCATTAAGAAGGGGACCCTGATTGGTTTTGGTCCTTTTTGTTGTTACTGTTGCCTTCTGAGTAGTTGATATTTTGTCAGTGTCAGAGAATCTGCACTATTTATGGGTTTTGCACTATAAAACTACCGCAGCCCAGTCACATGGCTTCCTTTCCTAAGCCATCTGTCACAGAGGTCTGGAATTTTATGTGAATGTTGGTTGTGCAGACTTAACCCAAGTTTTTTTATTATGAAAAATGTCAGCAACTACAATATTTAGCATTTTACTTTACATTGGTCATTAAACTTGATTACTGTAGCTCTGTTTCATTGCTATAGTTACATATCAACTATGAAGCCAAAAAACACTGGGGTGATCATGGCAGAGCTATATTGTCAGATCCTGGAGTGTGTGCTTGGCACTGATATAGTTAATATCTTGGATTTTTGTAACTAAGGTTTATTAATGCTCGTATAAAAATGTATTTGATATTATACAGATGGCATAAGATGTTGTGGTTACTAAGTTATTATCCAGGATAAGCTGCACTGTCAAATTCAGGGCTTAAAACTATCACAGGAGATTAAACTATTTACTAAAAAGGGGCAGAAAGATATAACCAAAGCGTCTTAGTATGAACATATTAGAAGTGTATTTACTTCCCATAAATATAATAAAACATCTCTCACTTTAAGCTGTATGATTGAAAATGTGAACTTGGCTATCTGGGAGAAGCAAACATAAGAGATGCCTGAGTTTCTGAACCAGGGACAAGCAGATGGTTTGGTGGTGCTTCAGTCTAGGTGGGCATCTGTGTCAGGCTCATGGAAGCAAAAGGGAGTCATGCTGGCTGAGTGAAGAGAGATTGTTGGGCCTTAAATTGTCATCTACCACCAATATTTTCCTTCTGATTCAGAAGATTTAATCAATCACATTTTACCTTTAAATGAGTCATCACTGGCAGTGGTAGAAGGCAAGGCTGCATGAAGGAAGCTTGCCTCCTCAGTCCAGCCAGCGTGGCCATGTCACACTTTCAACACAGGGGAGAACTCTCTGTTTCACCACAACTCCTAAGATCCTCAGGCTAGGACAAGTTTCCTTGCCCTATCTTTAGCAAGATGCCTAATCATCATGCCCCAGCAATATTTAATGCAGAAAAAGAGAGAGACTCCTTCTGCCAATGTCTTTCTGAGAAAGAGGTCTAGGAAAGACAGACAAACTTTCCCCCTGGACATACCTGACTCTTTTCTATTTACAACACAACATCTAGGTGATTCACTTACACTATGAGTTTCCTATTATATTACTCAAGGTAGGAAATCTTGGTTTATACAACTGTCTCCTACAGTTACAGAGTACCAAACACATCTACCCCAAATTCCCAAGTGTTATCCAAGCTTTGTGGTGATGCAAATTAAAAACAGTAGTGATGACAATAACAGGAAGACAATGAGCAACGTTAATTACAGTACTCTATGTCAGATCTCTGACATCGCTATTTGTCTCCATAGTCTTTGAATGTTTTACACCTTATTCTAGCAAAACACTGAACTAGACTACTGAGTAGACCTCCAGAAGCCACGTTTCATCTTTTCCCCTACCTGCCTTCAGTAAATGTTTGCAATAGCAAGGACTCATATTCATCTCTATATAGAAAATACGTCAATATGCAGTGCAGCATATGAAGCATGAGGGCAAATTTGTTGTTGCTTACATTAGTAAGATGCACTTTCAGCAGCTTTTTACCATTGCAAGAAGAGGAGTTTTCCCTCTTTTTCTGTGATCAAACAATGTAAGGCAGAACAGTGACCTTTCCTTCCTTTGTTCTTGTACAGCCAAGCAGCATTTGCCCCTTTTTGTGAGCAGGAAAGCTTCTCCCAGACTGGAAAGAGAGGTTGAGTCTCTCTCCAAAGCGCACACACCTCTGCAATTAGAGGCTGCTCTTTGCTGTACTTCCCAGGAAGCAAAGGGTTTGTTAACTCAGGCAGAATGTCTCCATTGGGGAGAACCTCCTCAAGATCCTCCTGTACTTCCCAGCCTAGTGGTCTCAGTGCAGACCTGTGCCTTTGTGGCCTAATCAAATTATGACAAAGGCAGTATGTTATTTCAAGTGATGTAGAAAACTCTAGTGAGAATTTCTCCTACTGTGCTACTTTTAGATGTATTTCTTTCCCCCTCCTTCCCCCCCTCCATGATGCAGATGTTGTAATGTTTCCAGGATGTGGGGGGAAGGGAGGATATGTAATAGTAATGCTGTTGATGACCTAAACAATGCATTAATGCTTTTAACTGTGAATTGGGGTCATAGTTCTCTGTAAGAGTGAAAAGATCAAGAAGATTTAAAGCTAAACTTTTTTTAAATAAAACTAGATTTAGGGTGTATAGGTTATGGTTTAGTGGCATCTTATTTAAATTCTACTTACTATGTTTAAGCTGAGATGCAGGGATACCATTACTGAAGCTACTCTTAAGTCTGCCTAAGAGTTGGACATTAACTGACATAAATCGAAAAGCTGGTTTTAGATTCAGATAAATTTAAATAAAAGCATGCATTTATATTTATCCTTTAAAAGCACCACATGGTTATTTTACAGCCTTACCATGTCCATATCTAAACATGTCTCTATTTCCTGTTGCATGTCAGGGAGCTGAGATAGAAGTGGATGAAAATGGCACACTGGATTTGAGCATGAAAAAGAATCGAAGCCAAGACAAAGTTATGCCTCTCACTTCTTCCAGCACAGTGCTTCCCACTCCTTCCTCTTCTCCTTTCAAAGCAAGCAGCATCCTGGTAAATGCAGCTTTCTACCAGGCACTTTGTGAACAGGAAGGCTGGGATACACCAATCAACTACAGCAAGACCCATGGCAGGAAAGAAGAAGAAAAAGAGGTATTTTTTCAGTTTCTGAGTGACTTTTTCCCTTGCATAAGAGACCATATAATAGTCTTTAGGATCATCTAGTACAGTTTAAAGGGAATCACTTCCCATAAGTAGAGGCTTGTGAACATTGGTCTGGTTTTAATGGTCTCATGGATGGGATATAAAAAAACCCCTTACTCACTCTGAAAAATCTTGCTTTCAGAGCCTACTTGTTAATGTCTGCAAGTCTCTAAGGTAAGGGAAACAAAGGCATCCATCATTAGAGTCTGCTTTTAAATTTTTTTCCTAATGGTTCAGTCCTGTAACACAGACACCCAAATGGACTAGCAATCACCACGGAAAAAAAGAAAAACAAAAAATAACTCCAACAAATAAAATCAAAACAAGACAGTTCTTTCATGCTGAAACAAAATACAATTTTTCCATACCAACTCTTCAGACTTCTAGATAACTTGCTGTATAAGCATTTAAGCTCATGCCTAAAACTTGTCTGTAATATTCTTTCACCAGAAAACTTTTTATTTTACATACTGTAAGAATTTCTTCCACTGAGTCTTAGATCTCCACCTTGAAACTTACGTGATCAATCTTGAAGAGTGTCACTTCCAAATCAATAATTGTCCTGATTTTGGTTGCTGTTCTGCTCTTTCATGTCTGCTTATCCTGTCTTGAAAATAAGGCAGCATAGTCTACTATGGCTTTTCTTTCTTATTCTTCTACTTTGCTGGCACATTTGATTTTATTTTTTTTCCTCTTGAGTCTAACTTTCAGGATACAGACTGCTTTCATTTTTCTTAAATCGGCAAGGGACCACCAGCTCTTAAAAAGGCTGATTAGATAAAAGCCTATGTTACAGCTTTCAGAAACAAACTAAAAGATGTCCTGGTTGGAAGGTACTATTTACTCCTTGTTTGGTTTTATATATCTAATAATAGAATTTGATCATTATATTAGTATGAAATTAGCTTTTGTTCAAATATTAAATCTAACACTTCAAGAAGACACAGATGGGGTAAAGCTATTTACAACTGAGGTTAGGGGATTCAGCCCTTCAATTTAAAAAAACACCTAGAATTAAAAGATAACTCAGTTGCATGAGGAAAAAAATCTATCAACACTGGGTAGCGGGTTGTAATGTGTCCACTGTAAAAGCCTCCATTTCTTGGAGGCTGGGTTGTCTTGAGCCCTTTGCAGTCTCCTCTTTGGGGCTAATGATGGTTTTTATCTCACCAATGACAGAACAATTCCTGTACCAGGGTTATGGAGTGGGTTTGACGTGAAGCAGGAGGCTGAGGGCTCAGGCCCTTCCCCATTCATGCTGCATGATGAGCAAGCACATCCAGCTTTGAGAGGACTGCCTTGCTGCTGGGATCAAGAGGTGTGACAGACTTGGCAGGGGACCTGTTGTGTCACTCCTCCTCCCTGCTGCCATCACAACTCAGCAAAAGAGCCAAGACAGTAGCACCTCCACCTCCCCCCCAGTCCATGCCTGGCTTTCACAAGGTTATGATGGGTGTCTGGATGTTTCCCTGTCCCTTTCCAACACAGGGAATTGGAAGAAACTAAACTACTCGACAGGACATAATACTCTGATGCACTCAGGCACTGGTGCCCCTTGCTCTCGGTGCTTTGACACTCTGAATTTTGTCCCTAATTGAGGATCTGGCCCCAGATCTCTGCTGTGAGATTTTGCCATCCCAGGGAGCCTTGATAAGTCCAGTGATGTTAGGGCCAGAGGCTCTGTTTTCAAAATCAAAGACTGGCAGTTATCCTTATGCAAAGAAAATGACTGATTATATCTATTTCTAATTCATTGTTATCTGGTTCATATGCACAACAGTTGCTTAATTTTGGTGGTAATTTCCAGAAAATATTGTCTCTCTCTCTCTCAGCAAAATAGCCTGTCCAGATGCCCCCTTAAAAAAAAAAAACCCTGAATTTGGAAAAAGCTCAAAATCTCTCCAAAAGGAAAGCACTGAGAAATAACTAGAGCTGTCAGTTAGTTCAACTGTCAGTTCTCCAAAGATTTCAGGGCTTAAAAATGTTAAAAGTGCCAGATGCTATTATCTGTTATTCATGTTACCATTATGTTCTGGTCTTTGCTGAAATCAATATAAACTTCCATCTGTACATTAATGGAGTATCATTGCTTGCTTTCTTTCAGTAGCGTGCATGCATGAATACATACATGCTCTTTGCAGGAAATAGCAGTGCTTGGACCAATTGGGCTGGTTCCGATTTTTCTTTTAGTCTGAAATTCTTTAGATTTTAATAGCATTTAACTATAAATCCATTCAAATGGAGAAGGAAAAATTATACATACAGTTGGGCTTGACTAGCTGTGATGATCATCACCCAACGTACCAGAAAGAGAGAAGTGCTAAAGGTGTTTTCCCAAAGGATTATCTCTCCCTCTACAGATAAACAGCTGGAGAAACACACAAGCCAAGACATGACGCTCTACTTTTAGTCTTTAGTGCAGAGGATCAAAAAGTATTTTTTTATTTCTGACCTTCTATGTTTCAGACAGATGCAACCCCTTTTGGGCCACGTGCAGTGACGTAAGGTTCTAGAAATGCAGTTTCAATATTCCTTTGCCTACATTTCCTTTGCACTGTCCTGATTTTGAAGCTCCTACATATATGAAGATTTTATGCTGCTTGAATAACACCAAGTGTCCCTCAAGGAACTAAGAAAATGCTGAAGAAGTCACCTGTTTTAATGTCTATATATCTCACTTACTCCTGGGAAGTTTACTAGGAAAAAAACTGCGTAAAATTATTGATGTTTCTGTATGTATGTGTATGTATAGCTTTAGTTTAAAAAATTACAGATCTTAATAGCTCAATTCAGTAAATTCAGCACTAAGATTTGAATAAAACCATATTATTTAAAGACAAAAAATGAAAATACTGCAATTCTAAACCCTCTAATATCAGTGGTACACATGGCTGTAGGTGTACTCCTGATAGTCTTCACCATGAAATCTTGTTTTTATTAAATGACTCAGTGGAATGAAGCTGTGACCTGCAGTACTGTAGCATTTTGTCAAACCTTGGATATATATAATTCTCCATCAGTCTGCTCTGTCCAGCAGGTATCAGACAATGACATGATGAATAACTCACACATACACACACACATACACACACACACACACACACACACACACACAAATTTTCTGGTCCCTCATCAGAGAAAGATCAGGATATCTTTTATTTAAAATAAAGAGCACAAGTTACACACATGAAAATATTAACATATCCTGCAGCACAAACAGTTATGGCTACTCTGGTGTGCTGCAGGTGTATCCTGAGCTACATGACCCAGATCAGGATCACAGTGGAGTGCTAGAGGGTTCTTTTCACCACCCCCTACTCCAGGCTGCTCTCAGAAGAAGTGGAAGAGGATGATGTATGCCTGGTTTCGAAACACAGGATCCAGGCAAGGCATGCTTTAAATTTTTAGAAACACACAGCAGTTCAATGATACATATGTAGCCTGACAGAGTTAGTTGTTAGACAGGAAACTGATAAACCACCCTTCTTAAAGCTCCATTAAATTAAGTGGAAACCATTTTACCTGCATTTTTTGAAGTTATTTTGACATCCAATCCCTTCCAGCTGGCAACAGGGGGTTCGCATTTTTTGTTGCTTCTTTGGGGAGCTTTTGATTTTACAGTAACTTGTACTGGTGATGATCTCTGGTTGCACTCATGTGTTTGTAAGAAAGGTAGGTCAGACCTTGTGGACAGAAGAAGTCAGGAATTCAAATACCCATGACAAAATCACCCCTATATGCTGCTGAGAACAAGATTTTACCCTACTTTGGAAAAGTATCTTTGATGTTTCTTGGATCTTAAACAAAGCTGACATCCATTTTTCCACTTTTGCATTTTAGCATTTTAGTTTCCATGTTTGGAAGACTATCAATCATTTATTATTTCTGTACTAATGTTTTATCAAGACCTTCTGTAGTTGTTAATTTTCTCTTTTGCTCCTTATCTGAAGTTCTCCTTCAGAAATATAATTCCCCAAGCCTGAAATATATGAGGGTTTTTCTATTTATTTAAAATAATTACTCATTAATTACTGTGAAAGAATGTTTAATAAAGCTGAATATATGTATTTTTGCTTTCTATATTTGTAGATTAGATTATTCCCAAACAAATTAACCCCACAAATGTGGTTTAAAAAAAAATCAGTAGTAATTGATACAGCAATAATATGGCATCGTTTCTATATGTATGTGAAGTGTGAGTTATAGTAGGCAGTAGGTAGCCAGTAGCAGAAAGCATATTGAGGATCCAGCCTCCAAACAGGCAACGATGAGCTGCCAGAATTGAAGACCATATGGAAGCTTTATCAGAAGAAACACCCCTGCAGAGCTTACAAGGCCCAGGAGGCAGAAACTCCATTTTCAGTCCAGATTCGGCTCAGCCCTGCACTCTGTGTTCACAGCTCTGCAGACAACGCTGCTCCTCTGTCCTGGCACATTTGTCAGCTGCACAAGCCCAGAGCATCCGTGGCACCAGCACTATGAGTTTAGCAGAGGCTGGGACCTTCCCCTCTCCACCACAGGCAGCAGTTTCTGCTCCTACAGATGGTAATCTCTGGGAAACACCTGAGTATTGGAACGGAATCACAAAACCAACATGAAGTCCAAGAAGGGATTAATAGAGGTCTGATAATTGACGCTATAAGTTTTGGAGAATTCTCTAATGATAAAATAGTTACAGAGCATCCCTCCAAAAAAAACCACTTATCTTTCATAAAGATAATAATAATTGAAGGCATTAAGTCTCCGGCCAGTACAAACCAAGCTATTTTGAAGTGATCAAAGAAGATTTTTCAGAAAACTAAAATGTAATTTCCTTCCAGGACTCCAAGTTTCCAAAATGCCTTCCCAAGAGAGTGAATGGTCGTGATTCATATCATCCACCAAACTGCATGGTAGCAGATGATTTTGATTTAAAAATAGTAGAAATCAAGAACTACCCAATAGCTGCTATAACCTGCTATTAAGAAAGCTTCAAAGCTGTTTTGTTCCTTATTATTTTTATTTTAACAAGAATCTGCTCTTTCAATAAAATAACAGGACATTCCATTCCACAGACCTACAAAGCTTTGCATTTACATTTGCATATATAAATAACACTTTTTAAAATTTATGATTGCAATTTTGTAAGTTATGTTGCAATGGTCACCACTTCAATTGTATTCAAAACTGAGCAATGTACTTACACAGCAAATAAAGAGAATATAACTGCCAAAGTCTTGTTTGGCTCTACCAACAACCACTTTTCTTTTCTCTGTGTACTTTTCTTTGGCCTTTATCACCATCTTATAAAACAAACATAAAATTCTCCTATATGTGTCTTAAACTAGCATTTGCTTTCAGAATTATTTACACAGCATTTTTAAAAGTATGCCTGTAAGAATCTGAAACTATGATATGATAAACTTTCTTAATTTTTCTCCCTCATATATATATTTATATTTTTTTTTTTTTAAGTTTTACAAGAGGTTCTCTTCTTGCCATTGCAAATTTATTCTTGAAAGTGTGGGAGGACTTGAAGAGAGAAACCTTTTGTTACATTCTCATTTAATATTTCAGAAAGATCCAGTGGGGTCTCCAGAAAACATGGAGGAAAAGAAGTACCCAGGAGATGTCTCCATACCAAGTCCTAAACCCAAGCTCCATTCAAGAGATCTCAAAAAGGAACTCATCACGTGAGTCACAAAAAATGCTGCATTTTCCTTTGCCCTGGCTGTGCTGCTGTTCTGACTTCTGTTTTGAAGCAGATTTTCAGGAGCTGAGCAGGGATACTTGCACAATTGACTGCCTGAGTTTAGTTCTACATCGTGGGTGTGCAGAACATGAGGTTTGGAGCTGCGACAAGCCAGAGTGTGCCTGGGGGTCTGGATAGACTAATGACTAAATTTATACTGGCTGTCACCCCTTATTCCTTAGATAGATAAGTAACAAGTGGACAACTCCTCCTTCTACAAAACACACAGTTTCATCACATGCTACAGATCGACACTGCTAATGCTTACATAATTAAATAAGCTTTAATTGAACAATGGTCATTATAGATCCATTGCTTAGAGCTTGTGTAGAAGCAGTCAGGAATTCTCAGACAGAAATCATGCAGAGTTCATAAAAAGACAATACAAGACAGAATGGGAGTTTTCCAACCCCTAGGAAATGTCCTTCATCTACTTCCTTCCAAGCTGAATTAGTTATTTAGTCCTGCTGAAAATCCAATGGCTGTAGAAATTCAGGCCCTGGGACTATAGGCTAATACTCTCTTTTTGCAACTACTGAGATGCACTTGCTCTGTGTTAAGTTCCAAAACTTTACTATCTAGAACTGCAAATAGATCCTGTTAAATCTGTCTGCACGCAACAGCTTGTTTCAGTTTAGAATTGTTCACTAAAATTGTCCCAAGCAGCTCATAACACAAGTCACTATTTAAAAATCTCATCTTCGTTCCTCACAAAATCCCTTTGGGTTCGCATCAATATCATTTTGATATTAACACAGAGTTTTCACTGTAATACTCAACTAGGCCTCAGCAATCATTTATGACACTTTTTGTCCCGAGCCAGAGCAGGTCTCTCTGAGCAAGTGTGGTCCATATCACTTAGTGGTGATAGCCCATGACATATCAGTGCAGGCTCACCCATAAACAAACGAGTCACGTCCCCCCAACTTGTGTCCTGCTCTCCAGACTCGGTGGCACTGAAGCAGTCAGAGCTGCCTCTGCTTCTAGAATTAACATTTCCCTGGGGCAAGCTGCAGTGAAGAGTGATTCCCCTCATGCCATGCAGTCTGCATGTTGTCTACTCACCACATTATATTTGCAGTCATACTTCATGACCTAAATTGCTACAGGTCAGGTTGTTTTGCCTCTTCTTCTAAAACAAATACATACAAAAATCACAGAGAGTTTATTTGCTGAAGACTAATGGCTTTTTTTTTGTTGTTGTTATATTTATTCTTTTGTGATACTGACCTGTTTTGAGATACCTGTAATATACTTTTCTACTCTCCTAAATAATAACACCAAAGTATTTGCTAGGTCACTGATGAGCTAACAGTGGTTGTACTCTATTGTATTCAAACAGAATCTAAAACCAGGTATCTAAAATGTAATTGTGCCAAAAATTAAATAAGTAATAGTTTTAATTTATCAGAAGAATCCATAGGCAATATAGGGATCAGACTACATTCCTACTCATTGATCCCACTGAGCTCAGATATTTTACTGAACAATTCAGTACAGTTGGCTCCATCATGAGGAAGCTTTTAAAATGACATAGGCACTTGCAGATAAAAACTTTTGAACATGGTTAGCACAGTTGGAGCAAACTACTGTATAAATACAACTGTCCAGGATGTGCTTTGTATTTTTCCATGTTAATTCTGTTGGCCATAACAGCATTGCTCAGGTTGAAATGAGCTGTGAAAAAGAGGCTGATATCTTTCTAAGATTTTTTACAGATTTGAAAAACTTCCTAGCATTCTGCTAGCTCAGAGAAAATAGCCTAGTGAGCGAGCACCTCACGCACCCCTTTTTCATTAGCATGGAGCACTACCTAACAGTTTTTGTGAAGCATCTGCTTGCCCTTTTAATTCATATTCCCAGTGAGAGAAAAACAGTTTTTTATAAGACAACTCTGCAAGATTGGTGTTAAGAGTGTTTTAAAGCACTGTACAAAGGTATATTTAATTCACCTCCTCCTCCATGCACAAGTTGCATTTCTTGGTATATTTGTCCTTTTGCAGAGGACTGTATCCCAGTTTGATTAATAAATTCAGTGTTACAACTGAAGAAGGGCTGAGGATAAAGAGAAGCTATAACATCTTGTCCAGGTCGAGCACACCTCCATCTCTTGGTTTAAATGAGCCTATCTGTTCTGTTAAACGTACACCATTGTCTTGGTTCCAGCCAGAGCAGGGTTAAATTTGGCAGGAGCCAGGAGGTGGGGTGTCTGGACCTGGGGGTTATTCTATAACCTCACCCAGGGGAAGGTTTTCATCCCAGTCAAGTAAGCTTGGCAAAGAGAGTGGCTGTGTGACACCAGTTCTGTTGTGAGCAATCACTTGCTTATCTTGTGCACTTATGGACATTTTTGCTGTTACCATTCATTTTGTTATCTCATTGCTATTTCCAGTAAATTGTTCTTATCTCAAGATGTGGCTTTCACCTTTTGTGCCTCCAATTCTACTCTCCAACCTGCGGTGGGGGAAAGAGGAAAGGGGGGTGAGCAAAGCAGCCTATGGTTTGGAGCGTCTTGGTGGGAACACTAATCTGGAGAGTACCATTCCCAAACCACAACCACCAACTTTGTATCACTTCTCAGTTCAGCTGAGAAACAACTTGAGAAAGTTTTGTTCTCTTTTGGAACTTCAAATGTGTGATATTGACGTGCTTTCTGTTTTGCAAGCAACCCTAACACCCTTATCACTTTTATCAGTAAATAATATTGAATGTGTCTCTACGGAAGGTGCCTTATTTTAGTCAGAAGTGAAAGGAATTATTTTAAATATAACTGTTCTCTGGCCTCTAGTATGTTATGAGAAACTTCAGCTCCAACGTTTATGAATTGCTGTGAAAATTTTGTGCCATGCCAGCAATAAACCAGTGTTTTTAAGAACCCCCTTTGTAAGCAAAATACCTAGGCAAAGATGACCCTACACAGATAAAAAAATGAGGGTTTGAATTATTTGCATTGTGGAAACAGGAGAAATTCTTTCCCTCTGTGCTTCAAGTAATAATTAGAAAACAAAAGTCAAGTTTTTCTAGATTTCTGCAGTGTCGTGACAGTGTGTAATGATGAGCGTGATTGCCCCAAGAATCATTACATAATTCACTGCAGACTATGGTGTGCTATGTGGTGTATTATATATAATCTAACTCCTCATTCCTTCTTCTTTGCATAGCTGTCCAACCCCAGGATGTGATGGTAGCGGTCATGTAACAGGAAACTATGCCTCACACCGCAGGTAAGAAACAACAGGAAGCCTAAAACAGGAAATAGAGCTACTTCTAGCTCTTGTCATCTTTGAAACTTTTTGTAACCATGGATAAATATTCAAAAGCAATTTGCAGAAAATAATCCACAGGGAAATGTGGCTTTTTTCCCTGGTTATATTTGTGAAGGTCTGGACTTAAAGCACTAAGGCAGTTAAGCAGCATTTTGATTTAATGCTGATTACTGTAGCTCCATTTCTCAGCTGAGACCTGCAGATAAGTCATTTGGTGAAGTTAGCATTTCCCAGAGTGTACAAGCAGTCTCTAGACAGATGCTGTTGCATGTGGTTATAAATGAGATTTCTGCAAACCTCTCTATGAATGACTTTGAAATTCATAATCAGCTGTTATAACCGGAGGATGTTAAATATTTTCCTCAAAATAGCCTAGTTTCAACCTAGGTGTTGAAACATTAATTTCCTGCTTTTCCCTTGGGAGGAGAATGGAAGTGTTTTCTGCTTTCTACAAACCACATGGACCAGATCCTCTGGCTGTCCTTCATATAGGAAACATAAAGGATGGATTCTGTGTACCACTGTCCTTTCATAGCAAGGCTTTACAGGGGCTAGAAATCTTGGTCCCTAACTATATACTTTTTTTTAGTGATTTAAGAACCACAGCCTTATGTTGGTTGGTCCTTCTTTGCCAAGAAAAAATATTTGAGAGTATAATTCTAATATAAATCATAGATTGTCTGGATGTTGCTGTTTTAGATAAAAATAAATGCTTTGATTCAGTAAAATATTTCACATCAGGTTTTCTTTTCAGTGTTTCTGGGTGCCCATTAGCTGACAAGACGTTAAAATCCCTTATGGCTGCTAACTCTCAGGAGCTCAAGTAAGTATTGACAATAGCACAAATGTTATTGTTTTTTATCTTTGACAAACATGTTCCCTGTGTTATTGAAGCTGTAAATTTGAATTGCTCTGAGAGTATCAAACCTTTATCTGAAAAGTGTAGTGAATTGGTTTGAAAGCTTCTGAGTGAAATAAAGTTTACTTTTCTCCATTTTTCTTTCTTCATTCTTGTACCCCTTCATTTTCATTAGTTAATCGGGACCTGGGGGGACAAAAATAGTAAACACTAGGAATGATGCAGTTTTCTCAGTGTTTCTGCATCAGAGAGGAATAAAAAATGTCTAATACATAAGACTGATCTGGCAACTGATCCAGATGTAATTAATTGGAGTTATTTAGAAAGAAATAAATCTAGTTAGAATAAACCTAAAAATGAGGCCAGAATACCTGCAAATCCTTTTTTATTATTCACTACCCTATACTATGTGTTTAATGTCACTGAAGCAGACATCAAGTCATATGATTTTGTGCTGGCATAATTCTCACCATGAAATGTCACTTACAAAAGGACTGTGCAGGCTTTGCTATATAGACAGATGTATAGGGACATATGAATATTTCAAAAATCTGTAGTCAAGAGAGGCACTGGCAACCAGTCATCTAGTTATTGAATTGGCTTTGTCAATAAGGATGTGGGGAAAAGGGAAGGATAATTAGAGTTCTTTCATAGCTTTCCCTCTGCAACTTGTAAATTGGATCCCATAATAGATGGCTTGGAAAAACTCATGAATGCATGCAAAAAGGGGAGAATCCTGTGACTGTCCTTTCTGTCCTTTAAGTTCATCCCTAGTCCAGATAGAAGAAAACAAAGTCTGATCATGGCACTATTTTCCCTTTCTAATGGTATTAATAGCAGAAGTGACTACAGTTAGGCTTGGCGCAATGTTTGGCTTCCCCAGATCAAATGTTAACAGTCTTATTCCCTAGCCTTACAACTTAGATTATAACTGAAATGCTGAACTGATGGTAGCTATGAAGTTGAATGTACAGGAGATGCAGCAAAATAGCAAAGAAAGACCATTTATGTAGGCAGCTGTCCAAAGCAGTTTGCAAAGCCAGTGGGTAAACTGGCACATTGGCACAATGCTTCCTTTTTGACATCTCTGATCCTCAAAGGTATAAAATTTAGGTTTAGTTTGTTTTAAGAGAGCAGAATGGTTAGCAAGGAACTGACTTGCAAAAATGCTGACAAATTTGAAGTCATTTGCTGAGTCATATATATTTGTCCCTGCTTTTATTGGCTTTCTGCCATACAAAGACACTCACACAAATATTTTGAATAGTTGCTCCTCATGCATCACCCCCCCGCCCCATTCATGTGTGAATAAGTAAATTTGCATACCAATATGGTTATTTTTCCACTAAAGCTTCTAGAGTTTTGGTCATGCCATAAGGAAAGAGGAGCAACAGCATATGACTTAAATGACAAACTGCACACTGTACGCCATGTATAATAAGTGAGTTGTGAAAGACAAAGTCAAAGTTCATGGACATTTCACAGACAGAAATATGTTGCATAACGCAGTTAGCATTTAATTTCAATTAACTAGAAAAAGAGCAAAAATCAAAATCTGTTCACAGACAATTCGCAAAAGGAAAAAAGGCTAAATGAAATTATTTTTCACAAATGTAGCACCTTAATTTAGGTTCCTGCAAATGTAGTTCAGGTGTTATTTTGAACAAAAGTCTGCTTCTGTCTAAATTAAGTCTTATTCCAAAATGCTGCATACATGCTTGTGCTGGTATAGTGATATCAATAGTTAATTTCAGCATTGCTATGTGAGCAGAGGGCATAAACGCTCATAGAATCAGGCCAGGAAAGTACCCTCGTAGTTAGGCATGAATATGAAAAAGCTGTGTATTTTTTCCAAATGTTATTCATGTTTAATTTGCCAGAATCAAGATAAGATTTTGGCTTTAATTATGAAACTCTATGCCAGCAAAGATACAAGGCTTCCATGTGATCCACAGTTTGGAAATAGGGAAGATCTGCTCAGAAAATGGGCCTGTGATTCAGATTCAAGAAAATTTTTATATGAGGATTCTTGCTGCTCAGAGCAATCTGAAGTGGTCAATTTAAAACATAGTAAATTTGATGATGAGTCAGAGTTTAAAGCTAAAAGGGATAATTGTGGCTGATATCCTATTTAATCAAAGAGCTTGCTTATCAAGCCTTAAATAATTTTAAATATGTACTTTAGATAGGTATTTACTTACAATTCAGAAACTTGTAGGAATAGGTGGTGAGTCCTATCCTTAGACTAGTTTTTCCTGTGGTCAAATGTCAATTTTTAGGGGAGATTTGAGCAGTTCTTCTAGGTGGGTTCCACATAAAACATTGATACTGACTTATATTCCATAGTCAGTATAACAAATTTCCGAAAATGGTTTTCTCAGCTGACCTCTATGGGCTTGCCTTAACTACAGTTCATATCTAACACCTCTGGTGAGCTTTTGAGGGAGAAAATGTGCCAGAAGTGCTCCTTAACATGCAGCTCATGTTTAAATTTAACACCAGTTGTAGTTCATCTTCCTAAAGATAAAGCAATCCTCTTGGAGAAAGGGACAAAATAGGAGGTACTCAACGTCCATTTGCAAGAATTTATATGTGAAATCACTGAGAGATTTATTTTTGCATAACAAATTCTGAAGAATTGGAAAAGAACTTGTAACCCACACCCACCTTAGGGCTGACGTCTCTTAATTTGACGTCCTGAGACCCCTGGCCCTTCGATTTAAGTCTTATTTTCTTGGCTCTGCACAGGAATCCATTATAGATGATGACAACCTAAACTGGTATACCAGTCCAAAAACCACTTAAAAGCTGATGAAATTCCACAACATCACAGACTGCAAGGCAATAGATTTTTGGTGTATTTTGTGTTTCGGAATTTCACAATCCATACAAAGATATAAGCAATATTTAGAAAACCCAACCCAATGGTCAAGATTAAGTCTTGCTAATGAAGCCTTTTACTTATTTGTCAGTAGCCCACCTGAAATATCCTTTTACAGTTTCATTAGCACTGACAATATCTCAGCCTCAAATCTTCAGTGACCTCCAGAACAGCCCTGACTCCAATCCACTTGGAAATCTGTCTGTTGCCAGAAGTGGTAAATACAGATGAGGTGATATAAAATTTAGTTCAGTGTCCTTTTTAAGTATATTCACAACTCCCAGACTTTCAGATCTGAATGTCTCACACAAAGAGCTTTTCTTGAATTAAAGTCCACCTCCAATCTATGCAGGGAGCCCTTCCATCTGTGATCATCTGATAAAACAAGTAGCCAAAATTAATTTTCTTAGTTTTTGGCAGGTGTTCTGGATTTACTTGTGAGCATTCACACTCTCCAGACATCTGCCCTTGCTGCCTGCTCCACATGACATTGTGCCCAGTCCTTGTCCCACACTTAAACAGGTCAACGTTTAGTTCTACACAGTCAAGCATATCCTGGCACTCCGCAAACCCCCACCTTTACCTTTGCTGTCAGTGTGAGGCAAGTCATTCTGCCAAAAATATTTTGTTCACTAAGGGTAGTCATGAAATGTTTTGACATTATCTTTAATAAAAAAGTCACCCTTTTCTTCATTTGAAATTATTTTCTGAATTCTACTTGAATAAATACATAAATTTGTTCATGTCCAAAAGAAATCAGATTTTTTGACAAATTAATTGTTCACAGAAAACTAGTTTTAAATATTCTGTGAAGAGATGCACCTGCACACTCAGATGTGCTATTACAATTATATTTGTAGGTGTTTTTCACGACAGCCTACCGAGGAGTAGATGAAATCACGAATCTCTTTAACTCAGGAAAGATTCAGGAACAACTGAGACCCTTAAGAGCATATTGAACCCTGCAAGCCTCCTTAATGGTTCAGTACAACATTATTTGGCACAACACCTTATGTAATTCTGGTACTCTGTAAAAAGAATAGCATTTCAAAGTCCCTTAGGGTTGCTTAGTATAAGAACTTTGTGTTGTGGAATACGGAAACATAGAAAAGGCTGGCATAACTTCTAAAGCAAATTATTTTTTATGCTCCTTTGTTTGCTGAGGTATGTTTATATTTTGTGAAAAAACCTCAAAGCAAACCAAACCACCCACCACAAATATACAACAGCCTTAAAAAAAAAAAAAAAATCCCTGCATCTCTGAGATGGAAAGTGTTACCAGTGAGGTCCTGCTTCAAACCCCACAGAAGTTAGTGGAAAGACCTACTGACCCAAGTTAGCTTTTGGGGCACAGCAAGCAAGAAGCCCCTCCTGCCAGACTGCTGGCAAAAGCACAATAACATGCAGGTTTTTTTCTTTTTATTGTATGGATGTTTCAACATTAAACATTGATACTTGAAAAGGCTTATTTGTTGTGCATACTCAAATAAACCCCTTAGCTATGAGAAATAAGCATAATCCAATTGTTCAGCTGAACACCCAACTGAATCTCAAGCTAGAAAGAGATGGTCCTGTGGTATGCTTACAGTGCTAGAATACACAAATTATTAAATTCAAATTCTGGTTATCATCTACTGATGCCCAAAAGTAAAACTGCTTCTCTGCTTTCATTTTCCCTTCTGTAAATACTGGCAAAGTGCTTATTTATATCTCTACCTGAAAACATTATACCAATAACAAACAAACACGTAATAGAAAATTTACAGATAGATCTATATCAAGCTGCTTTTTTTTCTTCTCTTTGTAATGTTGATTCTGTACAAGGAAAAATGTTTGATGCAAACATTGATATAAACTAATTAAATCTACAGATCATATACAATTTATTTCACATTCCTTATTAAAATTCTGCTATTAAATAAAACAAAAAAACCCTCCCCCCAAAAAGGGAGTCTGCTTATTTAAGAAAAAAACAAACCGTGAGAGTTAGATTTAGTTATTCAGCAAAAGCTCTGCTGTTTTTTCTTCCACTCTAGACAAAATATAGATTGTACACATTATTTACTCTGTATCTTTGTGACTGTATTTTGTAAGCCTCCTGTATTATTCCATAGGTGCCCAACACCTGGCTGTGACGGCTCTGGCCATGTGACAGGGAACTATGCATCCCACAGAAGGTAACAACCGCCCCATCACATGGGGCTGCAGTGCTCAGGGCTCTCAGCAGAAAGAGGTGGCTCTTATTCTGTGTGCTTCTTTCAGCTTGTCTGGTTGTCCTCGTGCCAGGAAAGGAGGTATCAAAGTCACCCCTACCAAGGAAGAAAAAGAAGACCCTGAACTTAAGTGAGTACAGAAGCAGGGGTCCACCACCAGTGGAGGGGGGAAATGGCCTGTAAGAGTTCAGGACTTGAGGAATCATAGGGAGATGCCCCAGTTAATCTCAACCAAGTGAGAATAGTGCCCAGAGCTGGAACCAAACCAAATATTTCTGCTTCTAGTGGAGTTGGTGGAGTCCATCACCTAGGAGACTGAACAGTGAGGAAGGATTGCTGTATCTGCCTGCATTGTTCCAATTATTTTAAAGAGTTCTATGCAAGTGCCAATTGGATGAAAAATTTGGCAAAATGAAGGAAAATTATTACTGACTGAGGTGAAACATGTCAGCTAATTAAATCAGAGTGACACCTTCAAAATATGTTCCAGAGAACTTAAATATCTGTAAGTCTCATGTCTTTTCTCTAGCTACGAACGAAAATTTCACTTGAAGTGAAAACTGGAAACTCAGTAGAAATTCACTACACTCCTGGCTTGAATGCACATTCTGTTAAAATTTGTAAATGATAACTGCCAGAATGTAAAAGTGAAGAAGACTTAGTTGTATAGAATTATGTCTTAATATTTGCTAATGATATATGCGAAACTGCATAACACTGACAGAGCAGCACAAAAAATTCCCTATCTTTTCTTTGCAAGTATTTGCATGGGTTTCCATGCAACTTTCCCAGTTACAGGAACCCACCCTCTGCTTCATACCAAAAACCAAGATAGAAAGGAGACAATGTTGACTTTCCATACACTTGAAGAAGTGAGATTTATTGCCCATGATAGAATTTCAATTTTCTTTTCTGGTAAAATACTGTCTAAATGAGTGTCCTATTTTCTTAGTCTCTACAACTGTGTTTTAAATTGCCTTTTTTTAAGATCAGGTGAACCCCCATAACCCAGCTTGACAAGAATTGGATGCTCTGGTACAGTGTGCCACCAGGGTCCAAGCCTTACTCTGTTAAAAGCAAAGTAGCAAAGGCAGCCAGAATGATTTTCTCAGAATTTTTTGAGACTGTCTTTGCCTGCTCTCTCCAGTGAAAATGAGAGTTCTTTTGCTGTGTTTCTGTAGATGTCCAGTGATAGGCTGTGATGGCCAAGGTCACATATCAGGTAAATACACTTCTCATCGCACTGCTTCTGGTTGTCCTTTGGCTGCCAAGAGACAGAAGGAGAGTCCTGTCAATGGGTCTTCACTATCCTGGAAACTGAACAAACAAGAGCTGCCACACTGTCCTTTGCCAGGCTGCAACGGGCTGGGTCATGTTAATAATGTTTTTGTCACCCACAGAAGGTATAACTTTGTGTTTTCTCTTTCCATTTTTCCTTAACATTCCACTTTGAATTGGCAACATGGGAGTTTAGAGTCAGAATAAATTGTGCTGAAGTTTTTTGAGTAATAACATTGCAGCTAAAGTGATACAAAACAGAATTACTTTGAGAGACTTAAACTTTTATGTCTTTTCCTATGTTGCCATTGAAGCATGATTTTCCAAGCACAGTGCCTATGCATTTTAAAATTAAAAAAAGTTCTTTCCTAGGGAAATATGGAGTTCTATCTGCATATCTAAAAAAAAAAAAAAAAAAAAAAAAAAAAGAGAGAGAGAGAAATATCATTGAAATGTCACCAAAAAGTTTTAGCCAAGAGCCATTCATTTCATCTTTCTACCAGTGGAAAATTTGTACTCATAAATTTTGCATTTGGACAGCTAAAGTTACACAAAGAAAAAACAATAAGCATGCAACACTCATATGGATTAAAGAAGTTTGAAGTTATACCAAACTTACAAAGAAAATTATCCTTACAGAGAAGGAGTCACACATATAACTAGCAACAATAAACACCTTCTATCACTGTGAAAAATAATTATCCGACCACAATGAATTTAAAATAATTGAAGAGTCTGATTGGCAAGTTTGGTTTACTGCCTTTAACAGTAACTAAGCCTACATTCTCTATCTCCTTTGCTTTCTTTCTAACACTTTGAGCCAACTTCTCCAAAACAAGAAATGTCCAAGGTCATTTGAAAAAATTCAGTCAGAGTCCAGTGTTATCTTAACTTTATCCTAAGTGTTATCTTAATTTTATTTCCTTCATCCCATCTAAAATGTCTTTTCATTTGGAAACTACTGTAAATTGTGGCTAATTAGGCAAGTAGCAAAAACTGTACGTTACCTGGTAGCAATTCATAGTACAGATGATTCCTGTCCTACATAAGACTGGATCACTCTCAAGATCATGTTAGTTAAAATGACATAGCAAATATAACTTTGTTTGATATCCCTTCCTAGGACATTTGAGATCTAACAAGCAACTCGTGGCTTTCAAACCATCTCCCAGTTAGCTATCTGCTCTGGGCAGAGATAATAAGCAGAAATTTAGAAGTGAAGAACTAGCTTCTTTCCCTGTATAGCTTTAGCCAAGCTAATGAAAGCTTAGGTTTTGCTGCTTTGTTGTTGTTGGGGTTTTTTTTGGTTTTTTTGGTTTTTTTTCTATGAGGAAATGCCATGTTTGTTAGGATTCTCTGTTTTTAAATTTTTTACACCCACGCCCACCCACACCCACCCACACCCATACACATACACATCAATCGTTTTCCTGTGGAACAAAATTTTCCCTCACTCCTTACTTGGCTACACCTAAAAACAAATCCTCATGCCAGTTCTTCAGCATATGGGTATTTCTTCTTTGTTATTTATAAAGATAGTATTAAGACAGTGCAATTCCTCTTAGCCCTTTAGTGGGCTATAAAAATTGCCTCAGATAATTACCAGCTGATGAAATTGTAAGCTTTGAAATAGCAAAATGTAATTTAATGTGAACAGTGGTTAAAAAGCAAACTGACTATATAATAGAACCATTCAAAAAAGCTATTACAGCCTATAGGGTATACCCAGAGTTATTATTGTATTGATCATTATTATGTATCAACAAAGTGATACAATAATTGTGCACTGTGGACATCAGCCCATTAACTAATTTTTTTTTAGGACAGTAAACTTACCATTTTAAAGGACCATTCTCCTCTCCTTGGAGCACAATCCCTTGATAAAAACACTTTATAAGTGTTCGAACTTTAAGAATTCTGTAAATGCATCTTCGTATAGCTTAACAGTAGCTGCTACTGCAATTTTGATTATTTTGAAATATGCTTAAGAGTTGTTTACTCATAGATTGAGATTTCTGTGCCAATTTTCAAGCTGGAATATACAGCTAAATGACTCTTTATGAGTTATGTCATTCCCCAAAGCTATGCTATAATGGAGATACTGATGTGACCTTAGGTACAGAGGTCTGTCCAAGTGCATGATAATATTGGCTGAAAGGATTGTTGCCATTTTCAAGTGGGTGCTAATGTTTTTTTTTGCTATCTGTTTCAGCCTGTCTGGTTGTCCTCTGAATGCACAAACCATAAAAAAGGGCAAAATTTCGGAAGAATTAATGACTATCAAGCTTAAAGCAAGTGGCGGTAAGGAGATCTGTAAAAAACGATGACATTTATTTAGATAGAAGGGCCCTGACTCCCATTTATACTTGTGCCCCTTTATGCCATTCTGGCATTAATTCTCACTACTTTCAGTTGTCTCTAGCAATAAAGAACCTTGACTAACAAAAATATTTGCATGAGAGATTATAAAATTATTCTCATTTAAATCTTGATAACTCGACATTGAAGATATGCTCTTGTCACAGAGCATAATTTTTTTTTATTTGAGTATGCTTTCAATATTGCTTTTATTAATAAACAATTAGTTACAGATCAGGAGGATTTAGCCATCTGATGAATAAGGTAAGAAGGGAGAAACATTGTGGGAGAAAAATTGACTCATCTCTCTAACTTCATTCCTACATGGTTTAGTATCTATGCAGTGCTCGTGCAATTTAGCTAACCTAAGTGCAAAGCAATAATTACCAAAGAGTTGCACGGGGAAATGTGTAGGCGTCTCCCTTCTTATACAATGTGCTTTAGCAAGTTGGGCATTGAGCCAGGATTCAGGAAATTTAGTCTTTAGTCTCCAACTGCTGAGGAAAACAGTTGCATTACTGCTTACAGATTTCCCAAGCTGGCTCCCCAGAAGACTCAGTTCTGGGCTTTAAAGCAGTAACAACAGTGGCACAAATCTCCACGCAGAGTCAGGCTCAGTGATACTAAGCAGAAATAGGCACATGTATTGCCAGCAGCTGCTATAGATCAGTATTTTTCAGAACAAGGCTTTCATTAAAGAACTGAAGTTTTTTTTTCTTTGCTATCTAACTTGTTGGGATGAAAAAGACTGGCTTACTTTTTTTTTTTTTTTTCCCCTGTAATATTTTTAGCTTCCTGAAAATTTCACTCTTTTCTCTTATTTAAATTTCACTATTTATTAGATATAACTAAGGCTGTGTTTATTGAAGTTATTCTGCACAGAAGCTTACCCCCACAGAGACTCTTGCAAGGTCAGAAACAGATACAGATAAGTGAACAACGTGAAGACGTTGCCCTGGTGTGTTTCCTGAAAAAGAAGGGTTGCTGTTGCATTCCTTTTAAAACAAAACCTACCAACCAACCAAACAAGCAACCACACCCTAGCACCATAAATATCTCCTCACGTTTTATGATAAACTTTACTTTTCCTGGGCAATTTTTCCTTTCTTTACCCTCCAGCTTGTAGTTGCATGATGCAATGCAAAAGAAAGAAATTGTGAAAAAATGGGGACTAAGATAGACTAATCTATATTTCAGCTTATGTAGACGTTTCACAAGTAGGAAAGAATTTTGACAGTAAAATCAAACTAAAAGACAATTTAAGGACCAATCATTTGTTGAAAAGCCTATTTTCCTATGGTTAAATAACAGGTAGTGCAGCTTGTTACTCATGCATTTATTTACTCATGGACACTTTAAATCTGAAATTGTTGTTTTCAACTATTTACAGGTATTGAAAGTGATGAAGAAATAAGACACTTGGATGAGGAAATAAAAGAACTGAATGAATCCAATCTAAAAATTGAAGCTGACATGATGAAACTTCAAACTCAGGTATGCCATAAATGTGAAAACTTTTCTCATGCTATGTTTAAGCACGATGAATAAATTAAATGCTATGTAAATTCTATGCTTAAAAATAACTAGTCTCCTCTGCATTTGTTTTTCCAAGCTCTTGTATTTTTGTTTTCTGTAAATAAGCAGCAGGTATTGTCTTAAAGATCTAGTGAATGACAAATTCAGGGCAGTTTGTAGTTAATCTTAGCAAGCAGAAATAAAATATTCTTACCAAACAAAATGTTCATTTTCCTTTGTTGACCAAACATTTGCTTACCAAACCATAGAGGTCCTATGGCTTGAGGTCTAGGGATGATAATTCCTCTCACAAATCCATTCCATGTTTTAATGAGAGTTGCATTTAATGCATTCTTATGTGTACCTAAGAAAATTTTCCTAGCTGAGTTCACCCAGAGTCAATTATTCAAAGAGTTTGAATTTTGCCTCTAGGCAACAGCTGGTAAAGAATGTATACCTTTTGCTAATTTGTGTTGCAGAGGATTTTGATGGGAGTTATGGAAAAGAGTAATTCTCTTTCATTATTTTGTATACTGGAGAAATTAAGTTGGCTTTAAGATGCTAATTCTGTGGTTCTATGGAGTGAGCTGTATAGCTACATCCTTTCAGACTCCCATATGTACCTGGCAGTTAACCTGGACAGATTGGGTAAAAGCACAAGCAGAAGGTCCAGAATTTTCAGAGTAAAAGTGAAATAAAATGAAATCTGTGAACTGAATATAAATCTAGACTGATCTAAACCAAACTGAGTGTAACCATACCCCCCTGTATTTGCACCACATTGGAATGAACAGTGTTGACTCATGCTCTTTTTGCAATAACCACTGCGTGTATGGTCTAAACAAGGTGGGAAGCCTGTGCCACCTGTGCTGGATCTAAACAATCTGGCTTCACACCACAGCAGTTGTGGGAATATCCAGCCCAATCTGCACTGCAGGGGAGCTGTGCTCACTGTCTCAGGACACGTGGTTCACTCCGGCGATCAATGTGCTATTTTCATGGAGATGGCCCAGTTTATGTAGTCAGATTTCTTCTCCCCCAAATTTCTCCCTGGTGAAGGCAGCTTGACCAGCAAAGCCTGAAGTACAGCAGAAGCCATAAATCTTCTTCCTCCTTTCACTCTAGCCCAGCCAAGTGTTCGACTGCTACGGACACCCTCCAGAGGAGGGGTTGTAGTGGATGACAGGCACGCAAAAAGGGTTTTCTCACACTGGGGAGTTTTGCTGTCTGACTGTGTGCAAGCAAAGGAAGTAAAGTGGCCACAAGCAGGAGGCAATTAAGTAGTGCAAAGAGGGACATACTAATAAGGATAGGGTGGGCATGACGATAGTGGATATGACTGTACTGGTCAGTGCCTTGTGGAGCTGTGGTGGGGTAGAGGGATGGCAGCCCTCGGTTCTGCCCTGCCAAGCTGTCTGCTCCCGGGACAAGGAGTGGAGCAGGAGGGAGCCAGACCCTGTCGTTGCTGCTTTTGTTTTTTCAGCACTGCTTTTGACATCTAAGCTTTCAGAACTGAGTATATCCCAGAGATCTCACTTTAAAAAGATACCAATTTTTCTACCTTGGCTGCTTTTTCCTGCTGTTTCCAAAACCCTCCTTTCCATTCTGTTGGTCAGAGATCATCTTTGTGATACAAGCTTAGCCTCTCAGTTTCGTTTCCACTCTATTTTTTTCTTACTGTTCCCAGCATTAGGCCTGTTGCTAATCCCAGCCGGCCCAGAGCTCACCCAGGAGCAGGGCAGGAAAGTAGCACAACAGCTAATACCCGTGCCCTCGCTATTGTGGTCGAGCAGCAGGGATGCTGTAAGAGCAGGACAGCAATGTAAACATCAGCCTCCTTTCTCCTTCCCTCCGGTAGCCCTGAGGCCACACTCTCCATCCCAGCTCCATAGTGACCTTCCTCTCCAAGCTCAATTCCCTCCTCCCACTCTGGGGCACTCTCTAGTGCCTTGCTGACATGAAGTTTCTCCATGAACCAGCAGCAAAGTCCATTGTTTCAGAGCAAGTGCAACCTCTTCTATGCTCTGAATGTTCTGTGGAGAAGTTATGTCTCTCCTAAAAAAAGCATAGCTGAGTTTCAGATTCAGGCCTCTCTCATAATCACCCTGCTGATATTTTGGGTTCAAACTGCAGTAACAATGTTGCCAAGGGTTTGTCTGTCTGTGTTTGTGCCTGCCTGTCTCTTTTAGATCACATCTATGGAGAGCAATTTGAAAACAATAGAAGAAGAGAACAAACTCATAGAGCAGAACAACGAGAGCCTGTTGAAGGAGTTAGCTGGCTTAAGCCAAGCCCTTATCTCCAGTCTCGCTGACATTCAGCTTCCGCAGATGGTAAGACCACAGCCAGCAGGTTAACATCTACTTTTGAGACTGTCTTGGCAGCACTTGAAGCAGATGAGCAAGCTCAGGGACCAGCAGGAGCACTGGAGCTGCATTGGCAGAGAACACTTCTAGGCTGATTTTCTTTGCAGAGATGCAGGATGATGAAGTCTGTGTGGTAGTAGGTGCAGTTGCTTTCAGGAATGAGGCAGCCCTGATATCACTGCCCTGTACCACATCATGCAAGGCAGGCTTTTCCCTCAAATCTCCCTGTCTGAACACCCACCCTGCACAAAAAATGAAAACTTCACTCTGATGAGAATCCTTATTTACTCAGCTCCCAGATCAAAATTATAACCCGTTTCATACAGATGATTTTTCTGGAGACAACCAAGCTCTATCTTCTCAAAAAATTCACATCTTATTCTCAAACACAGGCCAAATCCACAGAGGTACTTGTGTTTCCAGTCCCCTCTCCAAGTGTCAAGAGTGCCACTGGAAGATTAAGAAAGGACAGTTAAAGGGAATGTCAGTCACAAACCCAGAGATAAATTGGTCACAAAAGAGAAAAAAAAAAAAAAAAGAAGCTTACACTAATCGTAGTATCTCCAGCTCCTTTTCTTGCTTGGAGAGAGGGTGGATTCCCCAGAACATTCAACTCCTGTAATTTCCACAACCCCTCCATTAATTTGGATGACTGCCCTGTTTATGACTTCTCCCCAGTTGCCATATCGCTCCTTTGACATGCTTTGGGGTTGGGTGTTTTGGGTTTTTTGGCCTTAATTTTACCTCCTACAATTATAATCTGTTTTGTCTCCATTTAGGGGCCAATCAGTGAGCAGAATTTCGAAGCATATGTAAATACACTCACAGACATGTACAGCAATCTGGAACGGGACTATTCCCCCGAATGCAAAGCTCTGCTGGAAAGTATCAAACAGGCAGTGAAGGGCATCCATGTGTAGGATGTGAAAGCTGCTGGGCAACAGAAATTACTTAACAGCAGTAAACTCCAGATGGATCTGTTAGGAGTTCATGTACTGCTAAGGGGTGTAGGTTGCCATGCTGCATTTACAATTGCAACATTGCACTAATTTTTTCCCAGCTGACATAAAAAAATAATAAAACCACAACAGACTATTTGTATTAACAGCAATGCACTCTGTTAGTATATTGTATTTATTTCAGTACAATTTCTTTTTTTTTCTTCTTTTGCACTCAGTTTTTGTAAAGTGAATGTAAAAAGTGTGTGCGACTATTTTTTATATTTTTTATTTATTTCTAATCAAAGAGTTGGTTTTTTTATCTTTTAACAGCATTTTTGCGGCCTGCCATATTTTTACAAATGTGTTTATTAATTTATTTTCCAATGGGATTTTAAATAGACTGAAAGCTATACTGTAAATTAAATAACTTGCTGGGTTTGTACAGGAAGAAAAAAAAAAAACTATGAAAGTAACAAATGACTGAACCGTGGTTCTAGTTTTATTTTCCTCACATCCTGCTTTTTTATAATGGCTTTGTATCAGAAATGGGTTTGCAGTAACATGAGATGTGAAGATGCATGGAATGAGAAGATAAATGGTGCCCACTAGTGGGGAACTTGGGCTCTTAAAAGCACAGTATGCTGGAAAACAGTGTGTTAAAGAATATGTTAGCAATAATGAAATATAGCAATCAGCAAAGCACTTGACTTGGCTGTGTGATTTAGCCTATGAGAATGATTATTTAAAATGTTTCAAGAGAACTTCAGATTTATTTTACCACTGCAGTTTTTGTTCAGAGTTAGCTCATGGAGGGAAATGACAAATATCTCAAAACAAGAAGAGTAATTAGGTAGGTACTGGTACGTTTTTAGTATGAGAGGTTGAGGTTTTAAGCAAGTGACCAGTATTGCAATGGATTTGGATTTAAAAAACATGAACACATCCCAAGCTAAAGGCTTTGTACATAATGAGTCGAACACATCTCCCCTGAAATGGCATTTAATACTGGTTTGAAGGTAATGGCAGCTGAGAAGGCAGCGGTCTGGAGGGCAACACCAACACCCCTCTGGCACCACGGTGGTCGCTCGTCCCTTTGAAGAACCGGTAGCAACACCGTGACTGGTTTCTCCCATCCTTCTTCACTAAGACTAGGCTGATACTGAATTTGTCACGAGTCTTCTGGTCGGGTCCCAAGTGCTACAGAGCAGACAGACAGGTGGAGGTGTGGACAGACAAGCACTTGCGTAGAGGTGCGGGCGTGCGCCTCGGTATCCGGTTAGCCTGGGTGTGGAACTTCTGAATCCGTCAGAAACTAGCGGTTGCTATAACAGAGGCAATGTCTATTTCAGGGATTGTAAGTAATTAAGCATTGTTTCAGAAGTTTTTTTTATATTTATTTTTTTTAAGAAAAAGGTATAAACAACCAGCTAAACTGCCTTTTTTGTATGCACACACACCTCATGTGCATATGTGCCTCAGTGTAAATGTATACATGGATCTAGCGTGTGTTTAATTTTTCCGTGCTATAATGAAAGTGTTTATTTTTATTAGCCGCATTTATATTTAGATTGAATATGATGGCATTCACAGGCTTGACATATACAATTATATTATTACTGTTCCTGCACAAAAGTACTATTCAGAAGTGATTCAATTCTCATGCACTGTGGTCACTGTTCTGCATTTAGGTGGGGCTTGCTTTTTGTTGGGGGGTTGATTCAACTCTCCAATCTTAGTTTAGACAGGGGAAAATGTGTGTTCTTAGGAGCTGTGTTTATTTTTAAATTGATTTTTCAAAAGCTACCATATGTGCTGTCTAATATAAATAGGAGAACACCAAACAGAAATTTGCTATTAAAGTTATTGTTCTTGCTAAAAACACAAAAAGCAAACATTTGTTATACTTGTTAAATGCATACAAAATGAGTTCACTCATTACAAAGACTAAAATTTAATTTACTACATATTTTTAAAAATTTGTTATATATTTTATTTAAGTAAAAAAATCTCTTACTGACCTATGTATTTATTATTATGATTTACTATGGCTTCAGGTTAATTTATCTGTGTTTGGTTGTTTGCTCAGGATGTTCTGTGAAGTATGTTTGTATTTATTTGCCTCCCTTGTACTTGATGTGTTTTGTAATGTGCACTGTTTTCTTTTCCTTTCTGTTTTTCTTTTTATTTTTTGTGTTTAAATGCATTGATGAGCTATACTGTAAATTAGACCTTTTGTAAAGAGCAATGATGTATGCATTTTTTAATTTGGAGTAGTTTGTATACTGTTTCTTCATACAATTAATATTTCTTACATCAAAACAACAAAATTGTGTTCTGTGCTGTACATTTGGTGTATGGTAGGAAATAAAATTGATAATGAAATATTGCAGCAAGTTTTTTGGGTTTTTTAGCCTCTAGATGCCGACTTATATTACACTTTCTTAATTGCACCTGGGACTATACAATGTGTCAGATGTTTCACTTGCTTTGTGTACAAAATGTGTCATCCTCCTAAGTAAATTTCTGATATCAAAAATTTAATTAGTGTTTTACTTTGTCAATTTGAAATAAGGAGGAGAAAAATAGAACCACTTAAGAGTTCCTTTTCACTTCTTAAGGAAAAAAAAATCAAGATGATAATCACTGCATTATTTAATGCATTCTTTTCTTGGCAGTTGTAGACTTCATTTATACTGATAAAGTACAGGATTTGTGCTGACCTTTAACAGCTGCTAAATTATGTTTAAACATAAAAGCAATTGTAAAGTTTCCAGCAATTCGGAACCGCCCACTGTTCCAGTGCAATTTTCTGCTGAGAATTGCAGTGCTTAGACATTGCAGAAATAAAAATCTGCTGGTTTTAGAAAGACAGTATTTCCATCTAATGGACTTTCTTTTTTCACTGCTCGTTGTAGCGAAAACAGGCCAGTTTTATTTAGGATGCATGCTAATGGCTTCAGGAGAATTTCTTGTCTCAGATTCCAACTTTCCACAGATAGAGAATCATTTTCATTTGGAAAATAAGTCAAATTTAAATGGCATAAAGTAGCCAATAATTATTTTTTGAATAGACATATTTAGATAAACCAAAATCGACTGACACATTAAAAAAAATTACATGTCCTGCATTTAGCTAGAAGGGAATTTAAAAATTTGCATCACATGAAGCCGGGATGCTCACAAATCTTGCCAGGTTTGAAGCTGTACAGTCAGCAAAGGGCTGGAATGAAGACAGACCTTTGCTGGGAAGCTCTGCTCCAGAGAGTTCAGAGTTTTCTTTGTTCTAGGACACTTACCCAAGGGCACCAGGAACTGGTTCTTTTTAATAAGCCAATTATTAGTTATTTATGTAATATGACAATTAATACAAAATAATATTTTTAAGAGTTCCTAAAATTTGCTATTAAACTTCTGCTGTGGATCTTCATATCATGAGACACTAGTGGGACAGTATCTTCTCACATATCACAGATCAAGCAGAAACAGGTCTGTTTTAGCAATGTGCCTTAATGCTGAACAGATAAAGACTAGGGCCAACATTTCCATTTTTTCTGCCTGCCTAAATTCAAATCACAGACTTAGAAGGCCTTCTTGTCCAACAGACAACTCTTCTCATGTCATTTTCAAAGTTCAATGCTAAATATGATTATCTGCTGTTTATACGACTGGGGAAAGGCACTGGTATGAGGATGTTGGGCTCTACATACACCTAAGAACACTATGCTCTAATCTCAAATTTTTCCAGCAACCTGAGACAAGGATTGTGAGCAGAAAAACACTTCCTAGTGGTTTTGGATAGGAATATGCTATCCACACTTAAGTGATTAAATTATTATTATCTAAAGACTATCTACATTCCTCTTTAAATACTTTGCTCTGATAATGTTTTGGTGTTGAAATTATGGCCTTTTTTCCATTAAAGAAAAGAATAAACACTTAAGCTATATTGATTATTAAACTAATATAAGCTGGGGGGTTGGGGATATCCCCTCCCCAAAAAAACCCCTTGAACAAACTTTCAAACCATTTTCATCTTCTGAAGTTTCCATTTTTAACAAGTGTTCTGTGACTATGCCTATAGAAGGGGGAAAAATACTTAATTCAGTAAAAATACATAAATTCCAGTTTTTGAATTAACTTGAAAAGAATTGAAGACTTAAATATGAAAGAGAAGGAAGAGGAGCAAGAACAGTCAACATCTGTTGTCCTGACAGCTCAGGAAGCCTATCCTCTCTCTAAACGAAACATGATGAAGAAATTTGAGTCTATGATGTAGAAAATAGATTCTGTAGAAAACAGATTCTGTTTTCTACTGCAATTTTATCTCTATTTACTAATTAAGCATGTCTTCTCTCTTGCTGTCTTAGTGTATCTATCTAACTTTATCATGGCTTTTCTACTCAATGCCCCTTCATCCTACTTATACTGTACTTTTAATAAGCTATAGCATTTCTTGATGGGAATTTGTTATCATGCAGTGACACAGAGTTATGACACAAGTCTTCTCCTTGGTTTCCTCCTGTGTTCAATCAGTGCAGTACATTTTAATTGTCTTGGAAATTCTGCTATGCCTAAATTGTTTTTATGATTTATGCAGCTGTGTAACTTGGATGCTGCCAGGAGATCTGCACCAGACGAAGTCCTTTGTTAACTTGCTCAGGATACTGTGGGATGATAGAGCTCCATTTAGCTTTTGTGTAATGTAGGACAGTGACCTACTTTCAGTACCTTTCAATATCTCATTCTGGCTTGGTTTTCTTCTGTCTCTTTTGCTCTAGTAAATCTTAGACAGCCAAGCTTACACATAATTGCATCAGGGATTAGTCTGATTTCCTGTCTGACTTCATGGTACAAATTGCTTCAACTACACTTCATTCTCAACGATGTTCCCAGGGACATTGTCTAAGTAAATCTCAGGACTTTTCAGTTATGTGATAGCAATTACTATTTAGGTTGCTGCTGTCTGCTCCTGAAACTGCTACTGCACAAGATTTTTTTCAACCAGCTTTTGATGCCCAGCACCAGCTTTTGGTGCCCAGCTTCACATCCCTTGGAGGAACCTAATTTTTAGAAACTAAATGCAGAGCTGTTTTTGCCAAGCAGGGTTTTTTCCAAATTCCCTTCTCTGGCCAATCCAAATTACTAGCCACTAAGTTTTTGTATTATTTCATAGCATTGTTCTATCTATATGTATATATATCTTGTTAACACTTGTTTGCCCAAACAATACAACTTAAAGTTCTAGGTGGGTACTTGTGCCCATCCCAGCTATTGAAGAAAACATCACTTTTATTTCCCCAAGCCTGGTTCTAAACCTTACCAAACTCCTAGTTTACTGTTTGTGAACAACTTCTTTATTTTTTTATTTTTTTAACTTTGTTTTTACTTCTGACAGAAAATAAAAAAGAAGAAAAACCAAAAGAATTAATCTCATTATTTCTTTAACTGATGATACTGCCTGTCCAAACATTTCCCTGAAGCTAGGGCTAGGGTTGAAGCTATCTGGCTAGAAATATTCCCTAATTACAGTAACATGTAGTATCTTACATGTATGCTTTGCTTCCTTCTAAAACAATAAACAAAACCTGAATTAGTACCTGGGTTCTATCCTGGTTTCAGAATTATTGGGATGAAATTGATCTGATCCTTTAGATGCAGGATGAGCTTAGTTCCTTTGGGAGGGAAGTGCTTAGAATTGGGAGTTGGTTTCTTTAATTCTGATGTATGATCAAAAAGGTTTTAGGGAAGGAATGCAAGTTTTAAAAAGCTCATAAAAGCTTACCAGGAGAATGGGTGTAAATTGAATTCCTTAGTGGAAGCGCAGTGCCATCTCCACAGCCTGAACAGCCGAGCTCTTTGCGCAGACAGGTGGTGGAGGCACCGCCCATGGAGCACCAGCGCTGAAGACTGTGAGGGGACATCTTGTGTTTTCCAGCTGGCAGGAGACAAAATGGCACCACAAAACCTGGACTGAGGCCCTACTCAGGCTTCTAGGCTACCCTGAGCAAGACACTAGATTCTAGCTCTGTTTCCACATCTGGGAAATGAAAATTACTCCAAAGCGCTTTGGGAATGAGCAATGTCAGTCTTACACAGGGGCGTGAGGTACAGACATGTGTGTACAGTGAGGGAGAAAGAGCCAGAGCAGATGTGTAAGGGCATATAATACCCATCTCCCCTTTTTTAAATTCTTTCTAAGACATTATAACAGTCTTCATTTTATTGCCCTGCTTCTTCTTCATGGTTTCTCTTGAAGAAATCTTCCCATTAGTGCTGCTGGCTGGTCTCAAACTAAATTTTCAAAATGCAGAAGCTAAATTTCAAAACAAGAGAAGCAAAGGCTATGAAAGCAGAAGTATTTTTATTGAGATAATGGAGCTCCTACAGATTTTGTGAAAAATCAGCTGATTGTTATGAGAGCAAAATTATGATTCATGAGAAGAGGGAAGAGGAGGGAGGTTCAGCTGTTAGAGCTTCTGTTTGGCAAGGGCCAGCTCCAGATCAGCATGACGTACAACTCAGAGTAGCAGCAAGAGTTAGTGCAAAGTTGGCCAGAAAACTGTACTTGTGGGCTTGGTACAGCGTCAAAGGATGTAAACAGTACAGGTCTTTATGTGTGAGTGTAAATATTTGAGCAAAAATGAAGGTAGACAAGCAGTAACTATAGGCCTGTGTATATAGTGACATCCACAGGGCTGGGGCCCATGGCACAAAACCACAGGAGTCCCTTGGGTGCCATATTACATCAGCTCCACCCAGGACAGAACAGGCCTATTTTCCAAATGTGGGTCTTAACCCACTTTGTCACATGAAATACCCTCTCCAGTTTGCTATGGGATCACCAGGAGCAGTGTTACTAAGCCTCCTTCCTGGGGAAGCACATGCTACCTCTGCACTCTGGTTCACCCTGGGATGAGTTTATATCTGGAAGAATGACGTTATTGCCCAGCATTAGCAGGACAGGCTAAGCCTTGCTGGGGAAAACCCCAGAGGTGCAAAACTCCAAAGTCCAGCATGTCTGCTTTTGCAGGCTGAGGTTTGGTGGGGGTGGCTGGTGGTTAGGAGGAACCAAGGTGCTGGCTGTGTGCCTTTTCTCCTCTACCTGGTGGCACCTTCCCACGTCCTGCCAGCCCCAGCCAGGTAGTGGCCATCCAGCTGCATTTCCTCCCTTTTCCCCCTCCATAGCCAGGCCAGGCTGGAGGCAATCCTTGCTGGTTTTTTTTTTTTTTTCTGCAAGAGGCTTAAATCTCCTTTCACCATCTTGGGAGCATAGCGTGACTGCAGCCTTCACTGGCTGGCCCTGCTGCCACCGCTCATGATGCCCTTTTTATTGCCAGATTAGAGGACATTGTCGTGATGCGCATGAAGCCTTCCAGATAAGGCGCTGTACAAGTTCCAGCAGGTTCCAAATACAACAACGCGGCTTTCGCATCCAGCCCACAGGATCAGAGTTTATTTCCCCAATGCAGACAGCTTTGCACTGCCTTCCTGTTAATTAAAGTAGTGATTACAATACTGCACTGTTTACATGTAAGATTTTGCATGGTCTTGGCCATTCACGTGCAAATGAACTTGTAAGCCTTTCTGTGCCCTAAAATCTGCTGATGTCAGTCTTCCAATTCTAACTCCATGTTGTAGGACATGTGGCTTTCTATAGCTTAGCTTTGATGCCCCCAAGTCATATTATCTCTATTCTGAGCTTCATTATTATAAATCTTTCACTGGTTTTAAATCAAAAACTTTAATTGTACGGTACTTATTCAGCTTAGGTTTTGGCTCCTGAAGGCAGCAGTTTTAATTGCATCATTTGTATAGTGGCCCAATATGTTTTGGTGTGAAAAGTGCATTATCACTTTTAATTTTGCATTATTTTCCCCATATGTTTTGGTTACACTAAAACTTGGGATGGGAAGTGATGAGGCTTCCCCACTGTTCCCTCATTCTCTCCTCAGTGTTTTTTAATGAGCTAAGACCACACTATTTTCTTTTGTTCTCATCAGTTGAGATTTTAGGGAGCTGTTTATTTGTAGGGTAATTCTTGTATTTATGTAGAGCAAGGCATTAGACATTTTTATCCTCTACTTATTAACAAGCCAGATGGTACCGGCTGCTACCCACACAATTCCAATTATCAGATGGCAAACTGAAATATACATGGGGCAAATGAGAAGATGTATATTAAAGAAGCCTCATGTAGAATTGGCTTCTCAGAGACGTTGATTCACAAAGGGGTACAAGCAATTAGGGTATGACAGCCTGCTGCTGAATGTACAGCATTGGCCTGAGGGCACATGCATTCAGCTTCCAAAATTTTCATACTCTCTCTCTTTCCCCTATGGTATGAATACACATCATTGAAGTGGACAAAAAGTCTAAAGGTTGAAAGACCTGAATCAGATTTCAGAGTGATATGTAATATCAAAGCCAGTCAGTAAGTTAAGATATCCCAGAAAGATGCAGAAGAGCTGAAAATCAGCATGAAGTCTGCTCCACACATCTCCTAATACACTCTCCTGCAGCCCTTGGCATGTATCTCAGTAACACAGGAATAGCTCTAACACTGAAATCTAGGATCCAACCAAGTATTACTATTCCAGGTCTCAAATTTACCTAGCAGTTACAATATACACAGGTATTTTTGCTTAAGAGAAACTCTTAACTTCAGGTTTAAACATAAGGAGGCCTGGTCAGTCCAATTATGGTTGGCTTCATGGTCTTTCAAAACAACTTTTGAAAATTCAGAACCTAGACCCAGTCCCTTACTTAGGCATTCACCCTACATCATTGACACAGGCTGATAATAAAGAATGAGTGTTTTAATGGAGGTGTTTTATTGGTTTTAATGGGAGGTTTTATATTGCTTCACTGTGCTGGAGGTTTCCTTTGGTGGGGGGTTGTGTTTGTTTGTTTGTTTGTTTCTGTCCAGAGGACAGAATTTCTATAGGAGAAGTGTTTGAGTAAAAACTGTGCTCTTATGCCTCCTTTATTTTGACATAGAAATAACATACACAAGTTGGCTTGGAAGATGGTGAATTGTGTGTGACATTTTTATTCCTTTTCTCTACTGGATCAAGCTGAAAGTCCTAAGCCAAATCAAACTGTGAAAAAATTGATGTCCTCAGGTCAGATCAGCTAAAGGAAAAAGTTATTTAAGCTAAAGTAATGGCTTTCTAATGTTCTTCAGTTTTGTATGGGCTACTAGCAGATTATCTAGATGACTGGGTTTTGCAAAAGTTTTAATGCAAAGCATTTCAGATCATTTCTAGTTTCTGTTTATAGTATCCAATCAGGAGAACACCTCTTTCAACAGCTGCTCTCACAATGCAAAGGGAAAGGTACTCTCCTTGCAGCTGTTCCTGGCTCTAACACTTACAAGTCTTGGAGAAGTGTCTTAATGGAATGAGTTTGAAAAGCAAATTTGCATGGTTTAACACCATTTACACTTCAAACAGCTGCCCACATGCAAATGGCATGTGTGCAAATTCTCACTCCTGTTCACGGAGGAGTGAAAGATCTACACAGGCATTTGTCTGCCATTTGGTTACACAAGTGTATGAATCTGCAACGGTGAAGAAGCTGCTGCTGCTGCTGCTTCTTTCTCACCTTCCATCTGTGAAATGGGAGGCTAATAACATTCCTTTCATCTAGCTGTTAGCAGTAGACTTGAGCAAGACCTGCAGTGGTCTCTAGAATGCTCTCAATGAGATTGTAAGTGTAAATCAGCAGTACAGCTGTTCACACAGTCTTGGGGATTTCAGACAGTTCTGTACCTGGCTTAATAGGTGCAAAAAATCCCAAAGCAAACCCAAACCGTAGTTGAGTACTTGTTCATTCCAGTGAAAGAAGATGATTGTCTTCTTTATGTTACAGATATTCCTCACAAGAGTCAGGCAAAGTAGAGAGGTTCAAAATAAGCATCTCCTTGTAGATCCAAGGTGCAATTGCATGCTTCTCCCAGTCTACACAACCATCACTTTTTGCTTCAGTACCCTAAAATCCACCAGGCCAAAGTTTAGTTTGATTTCTCAAAATAAGAAAGCCAACACTTGATCAGGTGCTTGGAGATCACTGACATCCTAATTATTGTCAGGTCTGGATTGCAAAGAAGTGATTCAATAGCTGAACATCTGTGTACTTGCTCACACAGGGTTGCTGTTTCACCCACAAGCAGCTGTGGAGTAGACAGGCAAAATTCTCTGCATGGTGATAATTACAGTGTGCATTACAAAGGAGGCATAGACATAAGAGCATGCAATCAGATTGGGTTTTTTAACTTTGGAACAGAGAAACACTGCTAGATCCAAGGCTAATATACATAAAATAGGTTTCTCAGTCAAAAGAGAGGAACATTTAGTTAGATCTGAATGAGAAATTAGGAAATTCACTTACTAAACATGAAACTTTCTCCAATCTTAGTTTTGTTTCTATAGAAGCAATGGTTAAGAACTACCCAAGCATACAAACTCTTTGAGAGACTGAAATACAATTCATTGTCTATAGATTGCAATTTTCATTAATATGCTTTTATTGCTTGCTACATGTGCATGCCTGCTCTGTCAGATGCAGTGGTGTTAGCTATTATATTATCATTACTGACCACCCTGGTAGTGGTGACAGCTGAGTACCCTTATCAGAGCTCATGATCTCCTCTTATCTTATGCTCTTCCAGCCCCTCAGTCATATCTTTAGATGAACATTACTGCATCTCAGAAAAAGAAAATAATCAGTGAAATCTTTTTCTCAAGGCAATCTTTCAAGGCAAGCAGCTATCTGCTGCTGAATGACTACAGAGCTTAAATGAAACAAAATGGAATTTCATTAATGCATGATCCTTGTGTGCAGAACTGCCTTTTCCCTCCATTCTGGATCTAGAAACTCAACTTTATTTTTCATTGCTAGGAGCTGAAAGGCATTCAAGTACGAAGGTATTATATGCCTTCCTTGGGTTGATTCTGGCACTTTGAATTCACTGATCCAAGGTTCACACGGAGTATGAGTGTGCTAGTGGGATGTTTTAGGGACCACTACCCACACAGCCAGAGAGAACAGTCTCACCTCGGGTAAACAGAGCATCCTGGATGGTGGCAGGAGTGAAGATATCATAAAACATAAGGATTATGCCAAAGTGAAAGAAAATTAAACGGTGTCAGGCGTCCAACATTTACTGCAAAAATTGCTGCATTTTACTATCGCAGGGGTTTCTGGTATGAAAATTGCTCAGTGAATTCCTTTTCTAAGCAGTAGTTTATAAAATGTAATGTAGTGTGTTTAAATTACATTAATGGAGAAGAGAAATAGAAATCAAGTTTCTACCTTTTTTTTTTTTTACAAAAGCAAGTCTTGTTTTTGCACCTGAAATATTCAGGAACTGGATTTTGTTTGTCATCTGAATAGGTTCTAAAATGTCATTTTTTTTTCTCTGAGGGAAGATATTAGGCACAGCAAGATTTTTGACAGAACAAAAAAGATACGTCACTGTATAAAAGCAAACCAGCTGTCAAGGTTTTGGTTGTTCCCTTAACAGGTAGCTGTGGAAAAGCATTGTTTGGATAGAATAACTGCAAATCTGGGATTGTGGCACTAAGCAAGGTGCGCACGAGGAAAATAGGAAATGGAAGATTTAATTACAGTAAAAAAAAATAAGGGAAAACCCATTGGAGAGGAAGAGAGATGAGGAGTGGTAACAGGAGCCCCCCTCCTGCCTGCAGTCAGGGCCAGGTAGAAGACAAAGGCTGGGCACTGACTAAGTAGAATGTGTCTCTGCTGAGACTAAATATAATATTCTGACACACCTGGAACAAAGCTGTGTGTGGTCAGTGGGTGCCTACCAATGGCTCTGGGTGCTTAAAACACAGGGTATCCAGCACTGATGGTGTTGTGGGTGCCCCACCAGGGAAAGCTGATGGGGTAGGTGCAGGCATCCTCTGGCTGTGGGGAGAAGCCCTCTGGGTTTGCTGGCACAGGACCAGATCTGCAGGGCCCAGGTTTGGCCCAGATGGCAACCCCCTCACTCAAAGCCTGCAGAGAAATGTTGGTCTGCCATTGCCTGCACCCAAGTGGTACTCAGCACACTTGTGTCAGCAATCCCCAGGGGGCTTGTAACAATTTATACGAGCTGGGGTTCATTCCCCTGTGATTTGTATCCCACAGCAGAGAACAAAAATTCATCAAGACCCTTAAACATGTTGGTGTGTGTTACCACAGTTGTTCTGCTGACCTTAATGGTGCTATTCACATGCTTAGAGCAAGGCCTGTGCTCAAGTACACTGCTGAATCAGCTCTTGTGTGTGTACTGAAATATAACAGTGATTTCTGCAATCAAGGCCAGTGCCAAGCTCTGGTACGCCCCTGCCTAGAGTCAAGATATTAGACCAACGCTGCTGTGTGTAGTAGCTGGCATTGCAGCTCCTCTTCCCAGGGCTGCTGAAGATGAGCAGGAAGCATCCACACAAATTGGCTCATGCTGCTTCTTTAATAATTCATGTATTTTTGCTCTCTTCAATAGTTAATGAACCTCCCCCACTCTCACCCTCGTTCTCTCTCCCTCTCCCATTCAGTCAGTTTGTTGTGGTTTCATGTATCTAATCCATCTGTCACTCGATTATAGCTATCGAGCACCTGTTATGGATTTCTAGAGTTTCATTCAAGCTGTTGACAAGTTATTCACAAATTGGCCCTTGTCACACTGTCATCGTGTGGAGTGCACTTTAGTGAATTCTTTTGGGTACACAAAATAATGAACAGAAGACAGCAAGGCTTGTGAATTAAGCAGTTTCCTATCCCCAATATTTAAAGAACCGTTAACTAATTGGAAGTTTCTTGTGGGTGATATATTTATTAAGCTTTTTTCTTAAAATATTTTGTCTTCTTCATGCAGACCCTTTTGCATGAATAACAGCTCAACTTGATTGAGCTGTCAGGGCAAGCTTTGTTGACAATGATGCCTTATTCTATAGAGTCTATGTTGCAGCTGTGACAAGTTGATCACTGCTGCTTCTGTACAATGCTACTTGCCTACTTTAGCTACTGCTTTGGTACTAGCAGGGAAAGCAGAGGGCTGATTGACTGACTAGCCCTCGGTAGCTGCAAGTCTCTTCTCAGGTGGTTATTTATTTTATTTTGCCCTGAAGGATATCAGGCAGAAATCAGGAAGTAAATGTGACAAAGGTCACTCTCCAAAAGTGAAACATCTCCTGAACAAAATGTTAAGAAAAGTCAAAGTTAAAAGCATGTTCAGCTATGTCTTGAAAAGCATTTTCATAGCAAAAATTCAAATATCTCTGTATCAGAAGGTCTAGAAATACATTTTTTTCACCCAGTTTTTACTCCTGTTCCCATACAGGTGATACTTTCTCCTTAGACTTTTTTCCTGCACTGTTCATGTTACTCTTAACATCTGTCTGTGCTATGCTTTCACTACCCAGGTACTCTTATTATTACCAGTTTTTAGTATTGTAGTAAAGATCTTGAAAGTAGTGTGGTACCAGGATAACATTAACATAAGCTACAAGAGGATTCTAAAATATTCTCCCTGTGCGGTGTTTTAGTGGTACAGAAGAAGGCATTTGCAAATACAGGCAAAGTGATTGATCTGTTTGCAGTTATGAGAGAAGTTATTTATGCACAATTTGGCTCAAAACAAGTAAATGCAGTGCATGCATATCTGTAAATTTAAAAACTATTTTGCATCAATGAACATATGTACATTTTTTCTAGTGTAGTCTGCAAATCCTTTGAATAAGATTCCAGGGCTTCAGTGTTTTGATCTTTGAAGAGATTTTTTTTTCTAAATTCAAAAGGAGAGAAACTAAGGTTTAGCAATTGCCTTGTCCATATGGGGTGCAAATATAGCACTACAAAATTATCTGGCAATTGCAAACGGGCTAAATTACTTCTGCTCACTTGTTAGATTTCTTAGTGCTTAGGGGTTTGATGCTTGTAAGATCCATTTTCCTTTGTGGTTTCACAGGGAGACATCCAGCTGCCCTGATTATTGCTCTGATAAACCAATAGGTGGCAGGACTTCAAAACAAACTGTGAAATAATAAATCCATGTTCCATTATAAAGAAGTTTAAAATAGCAAGTGCAGCTGCCTCAATAGTCAATAGATTAACAGTTATCTCAGAAGAAGCTATTTTTAGAGTTTTTTGCATATGTTAATAATAATTTAATGTTCAAATCTGTGAATTGCAATGCAGATACTTAGAACAATTTCCAATTTAAAAAACCCAGAGTTTTAGGAAAGTTACGGGTTACGTTTGTAAGGACAGTTATGTATTAGAGGATGCTGATAGGCATCCATGATTTTTAAAGCATGTAAGATTCAGATTCGCATAAATACTTAGATACCTAAATATTTAATCACTTATGCTGTGTGATACTGTGACACTGATCACTTTGAGGGATCCCAGCATTAATAGGTTATGATAATAAATTCCATTTCCAAAAACAACTTCCTTTGAGCCAGGTCATACAAACTATGCACCTGAAGAGGCTTTACTTTAAAATCAGATCACGGTGAATCCATCAGTGCAAATCAGTAATGATAACTTCTCACTTGCTGCCATCCAGCACATTCAGCTCAGCCCAATCTCAACTTCAGCACCACAGTAATGAGCTGCTCTGAGCCCTGCCTCAAGCAAAGATCCTGCAAGCCTTGACACCAGGGTTTTAGCCTGGATATCTAAAGGTATATATCCTTCTATCTAAGCAATATCCTTCCATTAGTGGCTTACCCATCCAGCAGTGTGCTCAGCATGCCTAAGGCTGGCTGTCTCCCAGCACCATGGCAGAAAAATAAATACAGGGACACCTCTAGATGGAAGAAAAGCCAACTCCAGACTACCTGACAGCTGAGGGATAATGAGAATAATAGAATAAGTGAGCAGGGACAGCCTTCAAGACAAGCAGAGGTTTTGACAACTAGGGCACAGGCTGCTTAAGGAGTTGACTTGGCTGCGGTGCCCACGTCCAGCAGAGCTCGCAGCCAAGGATCCTGAGCGAGGGGAGCCACCTCTAAACTGGCATCACATCAGTTGTTCAGACACATAAGCCCTATTCTTCAGCCTTGCACTATTGGCTAATTCAGGCAGCTTCCTCGCTCAGCTGTTTGCCTTAAAAAGCTGAAAATCCCTTTCTTACAAGCTTAGCAATTCCCATGTCGGGATCCCAAGCTGCAAATAGACACTCAAGTTGGTGCTGAAATTCCAAGCTGTGAGCAGTCGAGGAGTTTGTGTTGTGCATCTCTGCCAAACAATGCTGAAAACCATCTAAATAAATCCCTTCAAATCCTAAATCTTTCTGGCTGTCAGGAAACTAGGCTGAGGGGGTTTAAATCACTTTTGAAAATTAGTGTAGGATCCTAAGTCACTTATGTGCCTTTGAAAAATTTATCCTTAAAAGTTGGATGCTCAAAAGTGATTTTCCTTCACAAGTACCACTGCTAACTTCAGAAATCATCCCTGAAGTGAGCATGAATAAAAAAATTATTCATAGAAATAAGAGTATCACCAGCTGTCTGAAAAAAATGGAAGCATAAAACAGGCCCATCACCATCTTGGTGTTCAGGCTTTTTCAATGAATCTATTTGAAACAAATTGGTTTTCATTGGCTTTGAAAAAACCCAAAAAATCTTAATGTGTTCCTTTTAATTTTTTTAACACATAAATCCAAATGTTTTATGAGTATCACTCATGGGTGCTGTAAACCTTTGATTACAGGATATTTTGGCCCTTTGAATTGTTTTTTTGGATGACGCCAAAAAGAAGTCTCAGGTTTTATAGCTGCTGAAGTATTGTACAGTAAGAACAGTTGCAACACCTCTAGTCTTGTTTTTGCATAAAAAATAAATAAAGGTTTATAAAAATGATATGTTTTACTTTCATTTCACTTGTTGCTAGTCTTTCAGTGGTTTAGGGTTGTTCCTATCTACTCTGAAATGGTTCAAGGAGTGAATAACTTTGAGGAAAAGAAATAAGTATCATTCCACGAAGCAACTGTTGAAGATTTGGATAGAACTGTATAAATCTGGTCTAGATTCATCTGTTTGTTACACCAATGAAAAATCAGCACAGACTCATTCTTATACATGCCTCTGATGTTGCTGCATTTCTATAATATGCACCTCTAGTGAGATATGAGGCTGAGCAGAACACCTTGTCTAAGGTGCCTGGTCCCTTGAGCAGAAGTAGTCTTTGTATATCTACTCATTCCCAAATGCTTTTCTTCTCAGCAGCTCTCAAGCATTTTAAAAATGGGCTTTTCTTCTTTAATAATTTGGACATTTCTTATGGTACTGTATGGGAGTATTCTATATCTAGTACCATCTCTAGTACACCCCAAACTTCACATCCCAACTTCCATCTCACTTCCCATTTTCATGGTGTCTTCTCTCTGTAAAATAACTTTTTGTCATACTTTAGAAAAGCCACCACTGACAAAGCAAGTCCATGTGGTCTCAGCAACCCAGTCCAGAACTGCTTTGGAAAAGGGAAATCTGTGAGAAGGTTGTCAGAACAGAACATGGGGGGAAAGTGAGCCAAGACAAAAACAAAAACAAACAAATGAAAAAAAAACAAAAAACCCCACACCAAAAAATTCCCAAAACCAAGTAAAAAAATCTTTAGATCTTCTCCTGCCCTGAAGATTTATGGAGTCTTTCCTGCACATCACCATTTCAAGCACTGTTGGTCTGAGTTATCTCTTTGAGCTATACAGGCAGTCGTGGGGCTGAGGTGGCTTTGTGGCAGGCAGTTGTGCTATTTCTTCCACTTGACAAGTATAATCTCCTGCCATGTCTTTTTCCATTTGCTTCTTTTGTTACTGAAGAAATGCTCAGTTTCATAAAAGCTGACATGCCCTGAGAAATTCCATGTACTGTCTTTTTTACAGAGCCTGTGCATGTAGATCTCTGAAGACATAGAGATTTTTGACTTTGCATAGAACAAAGGCTCCCAAATCCATTCCTAGGGAATACCTGTGGGGGAAAGAAAAACACCAACAAAACCCATCCTACTTGCCTTTTGACATGTACTATAAAAAGACTGAGTTAGTGAGAAATAGCTTATGTGCACAAAATAAAAATGTACTGTATCAGCCTTTTTCCTTGGGGATTAGCAGAATGAAAACTGTTTTATTTTTGGTGGTGTTTCCTCCCCTGGGCCTAGAGAAAAATCAAAACTCTAGATCATCCCAGGTAAGGGTTTTAAAAAGTGTATGTATGTATTTTTTTTCTTTAGTTAATATTGTTGAATTTAAAGCTTGCATTAACTAATTGCTAAGACTTAAATGTGGACTACTTTCTCATAAATTTCTATAAAAATATTAAAACTGTTATTAGCATTTAAATAAACACTGTGCTTATTGCTTAGTGCTTATTTTGCTTTTTTTTAATTCAGCAATCAACCACAGTCTTAGATGGAGAGGTTCACAGTAATGCAAAAATGTAGCAGCTGAGGTCTAGAAGTATTTCTATGCAGATGGCAGGGTGGATCACTGCTCACAAATACATATATATGTGTGCATATATGTGTGTATGTGTGTGTATATATATATATAAATAACTTGACTATCAAACATATATATATATATATGTTAGTTATGGTACTCTCATAGCTTTATGTATAAACATAAATACACATATTCTGATTTTGATTACCACTCTATCTTAAGAGAGTTGTCAATAGTTGCACAAATAGGATCATACCAGAATGGTAAGTTTTTGTCTTTTCTGCAGAAGGGTTTAGAAACAATATCAAAACCCACACAGGAGTGATGAATCAGGCTTGTCACAGCAATTTTGACTCATTAGTGGGCCAGGTATACAGAAGGATGAGTGCATATTTTTAACAAAATTTTGTGTCATTTAAAGCCACTGTTAAAAGTATTTATTCTAACTCACTTGCTTAAGAACACAACACTAAAATCAGCCAGGTAGGTAATAGGTAAGATTGTCTTCCAATGACTTCTCACAGCCAAAGACTTTCACTGTCTCTATGCATTGACCTTTCAGCAAACACAGGATTCCATTAAAGGTTTTTTAGGACATTATTGGTGAGTGCAATTTTTTTACTTTAATTTTCATGCTACTTTGCTTTTGACTATGCACCAGGGATATTTTTAGATTATTGATGACTGCACCATCTGGCTGTATTCTATTAATATCAGTATAACTGAGTTTTGCAAACTCTCTCCTTCAGTTCAAACCCTTAGGCAACACATCTTCCCACAGCTACAGCAGGTACTCCAGAATGAATGACCTTGGTTGCATTAAGCAGAAGAAAGTATTTGCTCATGTTTTAGGCAGTGTTTCTACCTATGCTTTTTGACAGTTGTGAATATGGGATTTGAAAGTAAGAGGATGGAAACAGATTTCAAGGTTAATTATCTCATACCCTCAACTCTGAATCCATCTGGATTTTGCTGAATGCAGAAATTTGATGACTGGGGTGTTGTTAGGAGTGTCATGGTCCAAAGAAACTCTGAAGGACCTTGCCACTTTGAAGAGCTGCAAGAGGGCCCTCACCAAGGAAGTTCAGAGTCAGATTTGTCAGTCAAGTGGTGGAGCTGGACATGGAGAAATTCCAATTTTTTCAGCCTGGAAAAAATCCTGACCAGAAAGCAGTACAGAGGGTCTGGATTGAGATTTTTGTAAGCTCTCTTTTCTCATGGTTCCCAATCATCCCTTTAAGGGAAGGATTCAAATATTTCAGTGCTCATTGCTTTGTTTTTAACAACAGTTTCATGTGGCCTGCCAGTTTAGTTTTCAAGTTCTGGCTACACTACATGCTACTTTCAGTACTTTCACAATTTTTTTTAAAAAAAGCATAGTAATTCAACGAATTCTCAAGAATAATGGATTAAGCACTTGACAACCTAGTTATACCAAATGCTGTATTTTGTTTCCACTGGTAATAATGCAACCATTTAATCATAATTTTATAATCCTTGGAATTGTGATGCTTTCCTGACTTGTTTTCCTGAGACTAAATCACTGAAAGCAAAAATTTGTTGACACAAAGAGTTTTAATACCACAGTGCGGAATATCCATGAACCCAAAAACAAATTCATAAAGTGAATTGCAAATAATGAGTGTTGCTTCTTCTGCTCCCCATGTTCTAAGGAATATATACAAAAATATAAAATGAAAAAACCTCACAGAAGCTTTTGTAGGAAATTTGTTAAGAGAGAAAAGTTTTGTTATTGATACTGAATTTTTTGAGAAGCGTCATAAATTATTTGTCAAGCTCAACTGTGAACAAACCAAACATTGTAGTGGTGTCATATGGATATACTGCTGTGTATAAAAGATAGAGAGCAATCCTTTTAGGGTGGTGACAACAGGACTTGAAACAAGAATATTTCTGCTGTATGAGCTGCAGAACAACATCCTTTATCTGAGAGATGGGCTTTACCAACTTCTATTCATCCACACTGCAGAAACAGTTGGCTGAAAACAGAGTATATGATTCTTATGGAAATTATTTTTATCTTCTCCAAAGACAAAATGTTTAGGAAACTCCCTGTGGGTTTCTCAGACTGTTGGTTCATTAACTGGATTACTCCTGCAGTGTTTTAGGCTCTCACACTCTGGACTGAGTTGTGATTCTATATCTATCTCTCTTTCTTTTGCTGCCTTTTCCTTTCTCCAACCCACATTTTTCCCCAAAGGAAAATAAATTGTTTGATATTTTTCATTTTAAGCTAAGGCTCCTTAAATTACTTCCATTGAGTTTTTCCAAATCAGGTTCCAGTAGCAGAACAAAAATGAAAACAATTCCTGCTGTGGTGAACCTTAAGAAATGGTTTGTGTAATGAACCAAGACAATGGGTGATTGACAGTCAACAATTTATAAAGTCAGGATACATACAAAAAACCCTCACTAGCAAATGGACTCCCATGTCTTTCCTAATGTCAGCAAACAGTCAACCTTATATACCGGTAAATAAATACTTAGGCTTAAGGATTTTGATAGTGTATGTCCCCAACAATGAAAAAAACATGGTTAATATTTTTGGGGGGGTTAAAGAAACAAAATTAACTTCAGAGGTACTATTACAAACTCTGTGATTTAGGACTAGAACACAAGCAATAGTCAGATGGGGGAAGACCTAATGTGGGTATTGCTAAAAGCACAAGGAACTGACTGTTAGTACAGCAAGAGATCCCCAAGAATTTATAGGGGAGAAAATGCACGGAGCTAGCTGAGCTCTTTTGCTCTGGCCCACTGCCAGCACTTCAGGACACCAGATAAGGTCCTGCAGAACCACTTTGGTTCCCACAGCAGCTGACACTTTATCTTCAGGGGCAGCCTGACAGATGTTATTGAAGCACAGCACCTGCACAAGGACCAAGTTCAAGTCATGTGATGTCCTGAACCACATAACCTTCCCAGAACATGTCTTGTGACAGACTCTAGTGCTAAGACAAACCAAAGGCATTTCAGAAACTGGAATTAAAGCAGTGGAAATTAGATATTCTGGTAAACCTCATCCTACAAGCTCTTGCATTGCACCAGTGATGGCAGACACAGGGTGGCTGGTTTTACAGAGAAGTGCTCTAAAGTGTTGCACAGAGATCCTCCACAGCATTGGCAAGGTACCCATCTCATTCTGCATGTCTTCCTTGCAGGTTTGCACACCTAGACCTGGAACACTGTGAAGCATCAGGAGACACACATCTGACTTTAGAGAATCCTAGAATGGCCTGAGCTGGAAAGGACCTTAAAGAAAACTTAGCTATTATCCCCATGCCATTGACAGCTTCTCTGGTCAACCTGTTCCAGTCCCTCACCATCCTCACAGTAAAGAATTTCTCCCAAATATCTAATCTAAACTAGCCCTCTTTCGTTTTGAAGCCATTGCCCCTTGTCTCACTACATGTCCTGTAAATTGCCTCTCTCCATCATTCTTGTGGCTCCCTTTAGACCCTGGAAGGCCTCAGTTTTGACACCCTGAAGCCTTCTCTTCTCCAGGCTGAACAATTCAAATTCTCTCAGCCTTTTAGTTTTTCTAAATAAAATGTTGCCATTTTCTGAAAATCTGTCTTTGACATGCTTCAAATAGTCACTTAAAACTTGGAGTGGCAATGTCTACTAGATGACTCTGAAAAGTCTGATCTAGGCTTTATGAAATGCTACAGTTTATCAACTAACAGGTAATCTATTAAAATTGCAATCATCAAAAATATGGTGTATGGGATTTCTAAAAGCCATTTAAAGTGTTTGATTCCTTTCTATTTATTTTTCTTTTTTTTTTAATCAAATGAGAATATGATATTGCAGGTGGAGATCAGATCAGCATTTGAATAGGAAAGGAATTAAATTGAGGAGAGTGTAGACTTTTTGGTCCTGATGGTTCACACTCGAGGTCATATCAATTATACCATCCCACAAAATGTTCCCATAGGAATCTCTGACTATGAAATCATAGATACATTTATCTTTTGTAGGCAGTGAACACTTACAACTGCCATAGTTATAGAGGAAACAGAAAACCTGCAGCATTTCATGGAACAGGCCCTTTAATTTCCATATTTTCTACCCTAAAGTGTAAACTATTATCTGCTGAGTTTTGGTTGCTTGTTACTGGACTCATAAGATTCCACTTTAGCATCTGGAGACACTCAGATCTTAGCATTCAAAGCATTCAGCCTTTAATCACAGGCAAGGAGAAGTATGATGCTGCAAGAGGGGCTCATGCAGCTCTTTTACACCACAACTGCATTTTATTGAGACAACTGGACTACTACAGCTTTTCACAGGGAGCCAGTCCACACTCCAGTAGTGCTAACAAAAACCATTTGATAAGAAGCCCTTCTCTTTCCTTGCTCCATTTCACTTCATCAGGCTTTCTATGTAATGCTTTTGTCTCTAATTGCCCTTCAAAAGTTTACAACCATATTGATGCTTGTAAGAAGTCAGGCAGCTGGAACAGGTAGAGTCTTCAGCATAAATTATGAAAGGATTAGGCTGTAATTGAAAGGAAAGCCTAACCAGCAGCATTTCTCATACTTATGAATCCAATATATCTTGATCACCTCAAACACTTTGATCTACACCTGCTACCTGTAGCAGAACTGGAGAAAAAACCTTTCCTCTTTTTAGTACCATGGGAGGGGATTGTTCTCCACAAAGATGTGCACCTACAGAGATGCTCTGAACTCAGAGCTTTGGCACAGCTTTTGCCACATCCATTTGCTACATAAAGTGATTACAGCTAGTTTTGTACATCCCACATGTAAGACTTTATGAGAAACCCAATCAGGCTGGCAGGATGAAGCAGAGACAAACTTAATTTACTTCTAGAAAAGTGGACTAGAAGGATAGGCCTTGAAAACTTCCATGTCAAACAAGGTTGAGCTGTCAAATATAAATATCCCTATTATTAGGGAGGACTATTTTACATCTCAATCTGGGATTTGGGAAGCCTTCGCTCTAGCCAAGTCTTTCTGGAGGATGTCCTAAACTCCATAGCAGGTATTTATTTCAACTAATTACAGACAATCTGTTCTGGAGAAAATGAGTATTAGTACAGGACTGAAATGCAATAGAAGACACATATGAGCCTCTATGCAACATTCCCACTTTCAAAAAGCATCAGAAATTTTTGTTCATTTTCTGAAAAGGAGCCTCATGTCGCCTGACAATATAAGTAGCCCTTCCTTCAAACTTCAAAAGCCGCAAACCGCCCCCCAGCTCCTGGCTCTCATCATTTTGTTCCTTTTGAAAATTTTCTGTGATTCTTTTTCTGATGATAAATATACGCTCACAGAGTGAAAACAAGGCAACCGTGAGAGTGCCCCTGTTTCAAGTAGAAAGTGCAATCATGTGCCTCCTGCAAATTTCTTGTTGTAGTGTAGGATCTATAAAAAGCCCATCCAACAGTTTTGAAGGAGTTATCCTAATCTGGGAGTATTACCCACATCATGACTTGTGTTTCTGTGCAGGTGTGCCTGGATACAAACTGTGAATATCTTTAAAGTCAATACTCCATGAAGTTAAAAAAAAAAATGACTGTGATAAAAATAGAAAGACTAAAATACCACTTGTTCTTGAAAAAACCCATTGGAAATTAATTTTATATGACTCAAATAATTTCTACTTAGTTAAAAACAAACTAAGTGCTGGTGAGACCCCACCTGCCATGCTGGGGTCTGGGGTCTCCAGCACAGGAAGGACCTGTTGAAGCAAGTTCAGAGGAGACTGCTAAGATGATTAGAGGGATGGAGCACCCTTCCCATGAGGAAATCTGAGAGAGCTGGGATTATTTGGCTTGGAGAAGTCTTCAGAGCAGCCGAATTGTGGCCTACCACTGTCTGAAGGGAGCCTGCAAGAAAGATGGAGAGAGACTGGAGAGAGACTGTTTACAAGAGCATGTGGTGACAGGATAAGGGGTAATGGATGCAAACTGAAAGTAGTCTCTGGTTTACTGAAAGGTGTTCCTGTCCATATCAGGGGATTGAAACTAGATGATCTTTTAGGTCCCTCCCACCATGAGTGTAAGGAAAGACATCTAAAACTAAGTCACAGACTAGAGTTTTATTAGTCTTGCAGTTGTAGCATATTCCATGAAATTTCAAAAAATTATTAAAGATAACCACTGACTACAGCATCCTAATAAAACTTCAGAAATAAATTTTAAGGAATTTTTACAAATCTCATCAGAATGCATACTGTCATGAATTACATAAATCCTTTCCAGAGTAGGTTATTTACATGCACAAATAATATACTTTGAAGGAAGTGAAGCAATAAAGTTTAAAGCACCAGATCTAGGAAGACCTTTATTTCCTCAGTCAGGCTGGTAGTAAAGGCTCCTAATTGTCCTTAGGATAATGACAGGCCATAGAATGCCACAAGTAGAGATAATATAAAGATTACCCATCTGACATAAAATTCTGAAACATGAAGCATGATCTCCATTTTGCTGTCCAAGATTTATCCTGAATTGACTTGCTTTAGTATACTACGTAGACACAGAGTTATTCTGCTATAAGGACATCCACATTTTTTATTTATTAAAAAAAATAGGGTAATATCTGTATGTTGTAATGCTAGACCATGGTGCATTTCATTTACTTGTGCAATGAAGGTGTATCAATGCCAAAAGCATAATGCTAATAATCTAAGAACATTCATACTACAACAGTGAAAGGTGGATAAAGATGTATTTCACTACCACACAGGAGAATTTCTTTAACATTCTTTAGCTGATCTGCAAAGTCCTTCATTGAAATTTGCATTAAAGTTGTCATTTTATCTTTAACACAAATCCTCATCATTCAGTCAATTTTCTCCTCTCTCTCTCTCTCTCTCTCTCTTTCTTTATTCTCCCTTTCTCTCAAATATCCTGAAAATAACCTTCAGCTTCTTTAAAACATAAAGCTTTGGCGTTTTGGAGAAACTGTAATGAGCCAATAAACCCAATTTGGAGGCTGGTTAGTACCACATAAATTAATTTCTCTGCTAAATGATCAGAGTCACATCCACCTTTTTCACTACCATCTGCCTCACAACAAAGTTGGCACCGTACTCCTTTGAGAGGTGGACTGTAAAAGTGTCATTTAGGAAAGGCTTATTAACAAAATCCTTTCTAAGTTCCAATTTTCCTGTTCCAGGGTAATGATCACAGGCAGCATATATATACTGTTAGCAGGAAACAGTCAAATGTCCATATGGCATGCACTTAAATAATAATATTTAAAATTATTAATAAAAAAGTAAATGGAATGTGTGTATGGATCTATGCAAATATTCACCTTCATTTTCAGTTATTTTCCTATGTAGTTGATCACAACAATTCTGCTAGTTGTTAGTTCTGCCTATGAAGGAGCTGCCAGCTGGGGTATTTCCCACTTGCCTGTGGACTATGTAAACAAGCCCTTTGCCACACCTATAAAATGGCACCGGAGCAAACCACTTTTCCTGAGCTTGCTCTTAATTCCACATCCCTGTTCTGTGTGTGACAGGTATTCCAAGTCACTCACTTGGCCATCTGATTTAGTTCCTTACCAGGTGTTGTAAAGCAGGAAAGCATCCAAACGTGGTTGCTAAATTAAAAACATTGTTCTGGAATTTTCTACTTGTTGTGAGTACACATACCTGGAGACTAAAGTTTTCTTTATATTGAGAAGCCTGCCGTGAAGGCAAGGAAGTCTTAAATTTTGACAAGGACTTTCATTTTGTTTTCCAAGTAATGAAAAACATAGGGTGACAAAACTGATTCATGGGACAATAGAGTAGTAAGTTTTTCCATGTGAAGAAGGTAAGGGAGAAGTTGAATACTCAAGTTAAAATGTACTTTTATGTGTTTTGCTTTTATGGAGCAGAGTCAGAATGAAGCAGTTCCACCAAATGGGATTTTACTTGCAATGAAGTTATTTTGCAGTTAATGGTGCTGTTCCTTCAAGATGAGGTGCCAGTGGGCCATGAGCTTTCAGACAGGGGACCAGTACCAATGTGACATACAAGCATCCTGTTATTTTGCTCTCTCTCACTAAAGGTCCTACAGCTTGTTGTTGTTCTACCACACAAAGTGTAGATAGTAGCCTTTGTTTATTTTCAGAAAGAAAATGTATTTTTTTTCCCCAAATTTTCAAAACCTCCATTTTCCCTCCCTTAACACTAGCCCCAAATCCTGAAGTAGTAATAGTAATTACTTGGGTTTCAATGTTCTCTCCTTTCTAAATAACTGGAAAAGACATGATTAAAATAGTTCCCATAACTTTCTATCTTATTAAGTATAATTAGATTCTTTAGTATTATTTTTCCCTCAATATTTATTTAATCTGTTTTGTTTATATAGGTGTCCTAGGGAGGACTGTGTTTTAAGCAATTATTTTCACTAAATCTACTTAAGAAACTCATCAGACAGTTTGAGCAAAAAAACCCAGTAGCAGTAACCACGAGTCAAATTTAACTTCAAAGGAGCTTTTGAAACTACACTGTGGATTTGTCATCTGCTTTCTGTCCTCAAAATTGAAGCTAAATTACTTTAATGTAAATTAAAAGTAGCAAACTATATGACTGCAAAGTTCAAAACTTACACCACAGAATTACAGTCTTTCTTTCAGATCTATTGTCTCCCTAAATTTAGAAAGAATTGAAAACTTCCTTTTCCTCCACAGAAAATTAGCACTGCCAGTAGATCATTTAGTAAAATTATTATATTAAATCTTTAATTCACCTTTCTCAAGGCCACAATGATACTAGAAACTCCAGAGCACATGTATGTTGCAGTACGACAACATCAACATTAGGTAATAACAAATCCAAACTCTCTGCATGTCTCAGATGCAGTAAACTGAAGAGGCAGAAGCTTCTGTTTGCTCCTGCCAGTAGCTCAGGAGGATCTTCTCTATTTCATCATTGTGGAGATCAGTGCAGGTTTTCTGTTCGTTATTGGAGAACATATTGTTCTTACCCTGTCTTCACTGCATCCTGCCTCTCAGATCCTGAAAACATGGATATGCCTATTTTGAGCAAGGAGAGTTTGCTAAATCATCACTGGCACTATTATTTAGCTAAATATATATTTATAAATTTAGCTAATTCTGGGCTCTAGGACTGGGAAGAGCACCTTGAGGTCTCTTCAGATGAGTTAGGTCCAAAACTGGCAAAATAATTGTCTTGCATTTTCCAGGAATTCCAAATAATTTCCATGTGCATGAGGTTTAACTGAACTCTCCGAACTCCTCACAGCTAGTTTCTGTTTCTCCATGTGAATTATGGAGTTCTCCAGTGTCACAAAAATGAAAATTAATCCTGGGACAGAAAACTCAGAGAAGATTTCTGTCTGAACCTATGAAAAAATGTGAGAAGTGCTTTCAAGTTACAAAAGGTAGCTTTCTTACAGCAGGAAGAGTAGCCACCTACCTCTTCAGGGCTGCCTCTTCATTAAATGCTGGGTGCTTGAGAGCTCTTTGCTACCCGGCAGCACTGCTGAGCCACATTTCCTCCCCTAAGGAACAAGACACACTGCACTTCTTAAGAAAGTTTAAAAATACATTTTCCTGGGGTTTGTGGTTGAGTTTCAGTTATGGGAAACATTCTACCAATGCTTTAAAATCACTGCTTGCCTTTCTCTTATTTCTATCCTCAACATCTTACAAACACAGACTGTATTTCATTCCTGTTTTACAGCTTCAGAGCCATTTCACTGCCAACTAAAAACATAGGATGTGTTTACACTGCTCATTAAAACACTGATCAGAGTATCCAAAATCTCAGTTTGTCAAGAGAACATTAATCTGGTCAATTTTCCACCATGTATATGATCAAAAGAAGCAGAAGTCTGCTAGCCAGTCATGCAAATAAAATTATGTGCACAAGGCACACTATTAGTATTATCACCAGAGACATACTGTGTATCTGTATGTGTATGTCCTATAAGGCTGTTTTAATGTTTCTGGTGTATCATACCTTTTTATAGACATGGCTGCTGATTTTAAAACAAAACCATTTCTTTTAGCTTGCTAAAAAACAAACCTAAACCTTGGAAATATAACTACTATTTCTGTGTACATATTTTTGGCACAAACACAAATTCTTTTAGGGTACATTACTTGGTATTCTGCAGATCAAAATGAGCCTGGTCTTTGCACGTTTTCAGTGGACTGGATACAAATCTTTGAAGGTGCAGAAGCTGCTGAACAATATTTAAGATGACATACTATTTGGAAATCTTGCAAGATTTATTGACCTGACCACAGCACCATGTAAAATGTGGCTCTGCCATTTCTTATTTTGTTCTGAGCATATCCAGACATGAGATATCCTGGACAGCTATGTTTTGAAATACAATTGTGAATATACAATGCTCAGAGAGAAGGAAGGCATAAACAAGTCCACTCTTAAGTCTCTGAGTTGTTGTCTGCTCAGTTTCTACAGTCAACTTTCTACTCACTTCAGCAAAACAAGCAGCAGGATGAACCTGCAGAACCTGAACCTGTTCCCTCCTGGAGATATATTTTGGAACTGTTTAGATGCTCATCCTGAATACACCACAACATAAGGTAGATATGTATAAATCTCTTTCTTGGAAATAACCACTCTCAGATTAATAAAGGAGTTATATGTGTGTATATATATATATATGTGAAGAATATATATATATAGAGAAAGTTTTTTTCTGAACAGATGCTAGAAGAACATACTTCTAAATCTGAGAAAATTCAAAACTAAAAGGGAAGACAGAAGATAATTTGAGGGTGTTTCAGTCCCAAGTATCACAGCAGAGGCAGCCTTCGCATCAAGTCTGGGTTTCAAACTCACAACTCAGTGACTTTCCAAGTGCCCACACTGACCTCTTTCAAACCTTAGCAAAGGGTGATTTTTCAGCACATCTTCTGTTTTGGCTATGATTTAGATGTTGGTCTCTTCAGGAACCACCCATGCCTGTTTTCTGTGCTATTTCCTTGCTGGATCTTCCACTTATCCTTCTGTCTGCCTGCCCTGTTCTTCAGTTGTGAATTCTTCATTCTCTGATCACATCCATGAATTTCTGGGGAAGGTGGCAGCTCCAGAAGACAGAGGAAGACCTAGTGTGTGAAGCTAGGACAGGGCAAGGAGACTTCCTTTCCACTGACCTGCCACACACTTTTGAAAGAAAATAACTGACAAACTTCTGACATAGTGATATACTCCCCATATATCCTAAAAATCCTCTAAATCTTACCATAATGCACCTTTAAAATTAAAAAAAAAGGCAAAAAAAAATTGAAAAATACATCTAAGATGATACAAAATTACAACAAAGCTTAGTGTAGTTGAGCAAATGTGCCCTGACAGTATGTACCAATACATCTAAGAGATTCCTTCTCAGCTGGAGCACAGAACAAATGGAGTGAATAGGCAGGCAGAAAAAGGAAAAGATAACTCCTTTCCAAACATCATTACATTCCTCCCCTTCCCCACACATGTGCACTCTTTAGCAGTGATTCCTGGGCTGTCCTCATGTCAGGCTCTGCAAGTCTTGAAGCTTTCATGTCTACATGTCCCATACGACATCAAGTCCCTGGTGCACAGGACATTTCCTATGTGCCTCATTCAGCATTTCAGTGGTGCCTACTCAGCATTTGACACATCAGTGCCCTGCTGAGTGCTCTGCTCATGCCACCTCGAGCAAGTTCTAGGTCATACCACCAGTGCAAGTCACCTACACCAATCCCTACCGCTCTGGGCCTCAGACAAAAGAAAAAAAAAATCCAAATTAAACCTTCAAGCCTATTGGAAACAGCTCAGCTTTACTGGGTGTAAGGATATGGTCTTAAGAACAATGTTCTATGAATAGAAGAGAACCGTTTAACAGCTGTGTTTGAGAAAACTTGTTTTTAAACTGTGTGACTGGGGACCGTGTCTGAGACGAGACTGAGGTCCTGCTTCACACATCTTGGTGCATTTTCTCCACCTGTATTATGACCAAAGTGCAGCCATCCAGGGCTGCAAATAATATACCTGGTGGATGTGGGCTGATCCTTGCTGCTGAAACAAGCCCTGAGGGGCAGGACTAAATACTGTAAGTGCAGCACTGAGCAGGTATCCACGCACACGGACCTCCCTGGCTTCAGGCGCAGGTTTGCTGCAGTTCAGCTGACCCCTGGCACTGACTGAGCACAAACACCACTGCCTGCTCCCTGTCGGTCATACCCAAAGAGAATCGGGCTTGTTTAATATAGAATAACAAAAGCCAAGAGAACATTTGTCTTCTAAATATATAAACGATGTAAACTCTGGGGACAAACATCTGCTTAAGTTTAAAATTAACCTTTGATCAGAGACAGGCATAGTCTGGGCTCAGATAAACTTGGATATAAACACGTGCATGGTGAGGGTCTGAACCAGCCTTTTGGTGGGAATTGCAGGCAGCTGTGGAGGGGAAGACAGAAGAGCACAAGAGGAGGACAAAGCTATATTAAAGCTATTTATGGACTGTCATTACGGGTGAATCAAAAGCTGTGAAGGAAAAACAAACAAACAACCCAAACCAATGGTAAAACCAAGAAGAAAGTAAAAAATATGGTAATGGTTAAGCTGACAGAATACCAGCCTGTAAACTATTTACAGTCTGCCTGCCATAATAGATATATTTTGCTGGGATTGGAAGCCCTAAAGTCAGAGAGATACAGAACTGGTGAGTGCATAAATGCCAGTCTGTGTAAGAGTGTGAGGAGCCAATGACTGTGCAGGGAACAAGTTACTCAGATGCTGCTGCCAGTTGGGAAAAAAGTAAAGCTTTTTTGGCTAAAAGGTAAAGATGGTGTTTTCTGTGTACACATGATTGTACCAACTATGTCACTATTCTAAAATCCTTGCTTCCTTTAGTTTTTCAGGGTTCTATTGCCTTGAAAAGTTTCAGTGGTTATTTTGCAAATACCTGATTTATGGTATTTTTTTGGTTTGGTCTGAATTAGGTTGTGTTGGGGTTTGTTTGGTTGGTTTCAGATTTGTTTTGTTGTTGTTACTGTTGTTTTTTTGAGTTAAAAGCTTGAACTTTATTGTGTGAGGGAAATAAATCAGTTAGGACAACAGTAGAACTACTATGAGTATCTTGTTCTCCCCTGTAGTTTTGAGGAGCAGTCAGGAATATCACCATCTCTCCCAAAGACATAGGACATACACAGGGAAAGAAATTCACTGGGGATAAAATCTGGGGAAGGGATTGCTGCTGCTGTTCCTGTTCTGTTAGGAATTTACTTGTTTCAGATTTATTTTTGCTGGTGGTGAGTTTTGGGATTTGTTGCTTGGGATTTTCTTATTCTGTTTGACTTCTTAATGTAGCTGCAGCTAGGGAGTGGCTCCAAAAATGACCAAAGGTGTTACCTCTGTAGATGTTCTGTAGAGTTACTTCTGGAGGCCTCCAGAACATGCCAATAATCCACCCACAGCAGGGATAGCAATCCTCTTTGAAGTACACTGTATTTAGCTTCTCTGTGGTGGAAAGATAAATACTGTTAGTCCTGCTGACTTCTGCAGTTAACCCAGTGCTTCCTAGATGGTAGTGTTTTGTTGTGGTTTGTTTGTTTTTTTTTTTCCCTGAAATATATTGCCATTTTTTATGTCTGTGATAAAACATATTACCCTCGACTGGTGAAATGGTCCTCTCTGACTCTCTGCATTGATGTATCATGACATTGAACCACCAGGTACTGAAGGTGTAGTGCTCAGATATTAGAATGGTAGGGAACTTAAATATCTAGAAAGATCCCTGATAAATGATACACTCTGCAGACAAACCTCTGCCAAATTCTATTCAAATAGCAAAGGGATAATGTGAATATGACTCTAATGAAGGAAGGCTGGAGTTGCCATAATGCATGCAGGTGCAATTGCTCCAAATCTCTCTTAAAATCCATTTTCCTGCCAGTGCTCATTCTTCCTTTAAACAGAAGTTAATACTCTGCTGACATTACTGAACTCCATCATGCTCATTATCTCAGGCTAGCATTTAGATCAGGTTTTTGGAGGTGAAAGACCAGTTCATTAACTCTATTGTGTCACTCAATGACTTCCTGTGGAGAGATCATAAGTCAAATGGGGGTGTCACTGCTGAAAGATAAAAGACAGCTATAAAGTAGGAAGACAACTGGTATAATTCACAAAAATGAGGAAAAAAAAATTACCCTATAGACTTTAATTTCTATTCACAGTTCAGGTTTTAAGTATGTTATTTAGATAACAGTGCATCTGAGATTTTTTTATGATTTTCAGATATGGAATGCAATAGGTTATTGGTTGGTTATTTGTTTTTGATTTAAAGGAGAAAATTAATATAGGCAACAAGTAATACAGTAATCCTTGTAAAGAAAAAAAAAAAAGTATGCTTTACAGCCTGATATGTTGAAATGCCCACATAAATTAATTTGTCTTGGCTTAAAGGGAAAAAAATGAGTGTTTGGAAAATTATTGTTTTGTCAAAAATAAAGTATTATGAAATTGTTTTAATTGTTGATAAAGAAAGGAATGGCTGCCAGGAATCAAAATCCATCTATTGATTAAAATGAAATCTCCATACTGTTTCTTAAGGTTAAAGAAAATGCTTGTTTTTAGAATGCTTTCTGGAGTACTCTAAAATAATTTTTCTCTCTGAAAGAAAGAAAAATTCTCTCTGACAGAATTTTCTAGAACTTTTATATAAAAAGTCGTTTTCTACTGCTACTATTTATGACTGAACATGCAGTTTCTCAGTTTGCACATGGGACGTAAACAAGCAAAAAGTACTTCTTGTACTTTTCATTGAGTATTTTGTAGGAAATTTTCAAATACGAGACTTTGCCGGTGTAATTAACAACTACTTAAGGTGAAGAAGCAGTGTAAATAAGGAATGCCTTTGTCAGAGAGATTTGCAGTCTTTATTCATCTTCCCTCTACCTGTTGCTCAATGAAACTGTGCGTCATCATAGAATCCTAGAATGGTTTGGTTTTGAAGGGACCTTAAAGATCATCTGGTTCCAATCCCCTTGCCATTGGCAGGGACACTTTCCATTAGACGAGGGTGCTCAGAGCTCCATCCAGCCTGGCCTTGAACACTGCCAGGGATGGGGCAACCACAGCTCTCTGGGAGAAGCTGGGCAACCCGTTCCAGTGTTTCACCATCCTCACAATAAAGATTTTCTTCCAGATGCCTAATCTTAACCTACTCTCTTGCAGTTTAAAGTCATTTCCCCTTCTCTTGTTACTACCAGACCTTGTAAAAAGTTCCTCTCCATATCTCTTGCAGGCTCTGGAAGGCTGCTCTAAGGTCTGCCAGAGCTTTCTCTTCTCCAGGCTGAAGAACTTCAAACCTCTCACCTGTTCCTCATAGGACAATCCTTGGTGAGACTCTCTCTTCTCTAGGCTGTAAGAAGCACTGCAGGAGATGCGGGGTGGGGATGAAGGTGGGAGGGGCAGGACACAATCTGTAACGTGATCCAACACCCACAGGTGAAGCATTGGGAAAGAATCCTGGTAGAAAAATATCAACATCAAAATATCTAAACATATCACGGCATGTCCTTGTACTTCAGTACCATTTGGTAAACTCCCTCCTTCAGCTGATGGCACTGGGATTTCCAGCTGGTAACACAGGCCAAGGGCTGGGAGGAAACACGAAACCAGCAGCTGTTTATCAGTCACTGCATGAAAAGCAACAGCACCACTCTTACAACTTTTAAGGTCTTGAGCTATCCAAAAAAAACCCATGACTTGGGAAATCTAAGATTGTCTTCAGTTTCTAATGTATTCACAGAATCACAGAATGGGCCAAGTTGGAAGGGACCACAGCGGGTCGTCAGTTCCAACCTCCTGCTCAAGCAGGCTCATTCTAGACCACGTGGTACAGGTTTGTGTGCAGATGGTTCTCATCTATATCTGGTGAGGGAGACTCCACAAACTCTCTGGACAATCTGTTTCATTGAATGGTCATTTTCACAGTAAAGAAGTTCTTCCTTATATTCAGGTGGAAATTTCTGAGTATCAGTTTCTGCCCATTGTCTCTTGTCCTATTGCTTGGCATCACTGAGAAGAGCCTGGCTCCATTCTCTTGTTACCATCCCTTCAGATATTTATATATTGATGAGGTGCTCAAACCCTCTTACTCCAATAACTCCTGGGATTTTTTTCCTATTTTTCACTTCATATTAATTATTGATAAAAATTAGTACAGTTTCCAAGCTGTACATAAAAGAAGAAGTTTTCCTTTCTCCTAGCTGGTTTGGAAACAGCTACCTCCTCTTCCTCACCCTGTCCTCATTTCAGCTGACTGTCTTTAATGCTAAGATATTCCTACCTTAAGTGAGAATCCCTTTCTCAAATCCTTTACAAATTAAAACAAGTTGAAAGGAAACAGAAAAGAAGAAATTCTAAACTGGTATCAATCTTCCTGTTATTAATGCAGTTATTGATCAACTTGGTTCCTCTAACTGTGTTATCTGGGAACATCCTTTGCTCTATTTTTCATCTGGATTGAAGCACTCTTCACAAAACTTTTCTTTACATTTCATCCAGCTCTTCTGTTCCCTCTCCCTGCACCCTGTAACTTTAAGCTGCACTCATTTGAAATATTTTCTGATATTAACAGACTGGTTGAATTTTTGTCATCAGGTAGCAGCTCAATAATTGGAAACCTGAGAGTCACTTAATAGAAAGATCACTGAGAATCATAAACCATTTTCTTCTTGACCTTTCCACCAAAACATTAGCTTCTGAGTCAGCCTGCTTTGAAGCTACAGAAGCATTACATATTGTTATGTTGGTTTCTGACTTCAAGCAATTCTTTTCTTCCCTTTCCTCCTATTTTTAGCATCTGAAGGCTGAAATTTTACAATATGCTATTGCTCTTTTTTTTTTATTCCCCAGGAACAAATGTCAGCGCATCAAAAGCTCACCACTTTTAGTATGTGTCACTTGAGATCACTGGGAAAAAATACTTTGTAAGCCTCTTTATTGAATCATTAACCGTGGGCGCTACTATAAATAGTTTTCACAAAAGTTCTGGGATCAGTTATTTCAGCATCACTTCACTGCTAAGTAAAATTCATAAAGACTCTCAACACTGAACAAGGGGAAAAAAAAACCCATTATCCCAAAGGTGAAGAGGTATGCAATCAAAACATTTCTCTTGTATGTAGCTTTTGTATGTGTTTTGGTATATATCTTGTGGTATCACATCAATTTCTATCAATTACATAGTATTTACAATGACAATAACTGTACAAACTCACATACACATATACTTGAGTCGTTCACTTCCTCTATCTGTTTAGATGCCAATCTTAAATCTTCCAGACCTGAAATGCTTTCTGCAGTAATCCAGTCCTCCCAGACAACCATACAATAGTTGTTTATTAGGAAAAGAACTTTGAATTTCTAGGAAAATGGTTCATACCATCTTTGTGATCTACAGTTATCGAGGCAAAGGGGTTGTGGGATGACTGCAAACACATTTGGCAGACACAGACAAAGGTCACAGTAGCTCTCCTGTTGCCTTTGGTGTGCTGCCACAGAAATTCACCTTCAGTGTATGCAGATACTTATGTCATGGTCCTATAGCTGTGGCTGTGGCCACGGTCAATCTCCTCATGGCATATACAGCTATGACTCCTATACAGCCTGCAACATGAAGTATTTATTAAAGAACTAGAAGGACTCTTATTTTTTTTTAATAATCAATTACCTTTCCTGCCACCTGGCCAGAGATGTTCACTGAGTGCTCAGAGGCATTCACTGAATTTAATGAATCTCTGGGAGAGGTGTGATAAGCAGAAAGACTTGGATATATTTGGCAGGAACAACCAGTGCAGGTTTTCCAGAATGCTGTTCAATTTGCCATTCATTAAGTTTGTATCTAAAGCAACAAAGAAATCAAATATATTATACATGTAAAACAGGGCTACTAAATTGCCACCTAGTGGTCTTGTAATGAAGCTAATACCTCCAGACTGCTGATCTGGTTGAAAAAATACCAGTGTGAGTTTTGTACTTTTGTCAGGGTCCCAATGTGGATGTTCACTGATGCCTTGCACCTAGCGTGATTGGAACAGAGGGGTGTCAGGGCACAACTTCCAAGCAAATACAAGACAGAACCACTGGGACTGCTGGTGTACTAGGGGCAGCTTGTCCAGGACAGAAGATACCAAAACGGAATTTCTGAGCCAGTTAGCCAGCCTGTGCATAGGGTAAAAAATGCTGTTAGGTAGGAGCCCTAGTCTATTTATTAGCTGTACTACTTTTTAACTTTTCCTTTCTAACAAACCAAACCAAACAAACAAACAAGTAAATAATTTGAAACAAAAGGTTTTCTGATTATTGGTAAATTAGTTAGGAATTTTTGTTCTTCTGAGGCTCAGTAAGATCCAGAGAGATGGTTGTGGCCTTTCAGTACCTACAGAGCCTATGCAAAAAAACTGGAGAGGCACTTCCTACAAGGACAATGGGCTGGACAGGGCTGTGAGCAATCTGATCTATTGGAAGGTGGCAGTGGAGTTGGAAGTAGATGATCTTTAAGGTTCCTTCCAACCCAAACCATTCTATGGTTCTATGATGATTCCAGAGGAGGAAGCACTTTGCTCTGCTGGGGTGCTCTCCCACCTTCATCTCACTCTGCCTGAGCCATATGTTCATCAGCATGTGCTGTTTATACAGAGCCAAGCAGATGAGAAACAATAAAGCAGAGGTGGAACCATAAGTTTTGCAATTCTGCTTTTGTGATTGGTCTGCCCAGAAGAAACTAAGAGAGACTAAAAATAATTTGCAACATGATGAACTGCATTAACAAATTCTCTGGGGATTAATGCATCCTCAATCATTTTACCAATAATCAGCTGGGGGAGTGCTGGAATGCCTACTGACAAAGCTGATGCTCATAGGAGGTGGAGGAGGCAGAGGCCTCATGTTAGGAAGTGCCTTGGAGTGGGGGCTGCTGGCTACATCCCTGGGAGGACACATCAGTTGTTTCACAGATAAGTCAGAGATAAGTCAGTCCATGGCAGCAGAATCCAAATGATTCATCTTCCTCCTCCATCCTGTCACTTGCTGGGACCTAGTACAGTTAGTGGTTGAAAGATAAACATCAGCCCTGAAAATCAGCCAGACTGAAAACCCTTACTGCACCTTCACTGAGCTCCTGGGTAGAAAAGGTGTCACACGAGTATAGCATTGGTTTGAGGATGCTGCATAAACTGAAAGTTTTACCCTGGCCAAAACAAATCCCCTTGCAGATCATCTGCAGATCAAAACCTTGATTAAGGTATAGGCAATTCTTGTGTCTTCTGTCCTCTTGGGATGAACTGAGAGCCCTGCAAGCAAAGGTCATTGCTTCCCACAGAATATGAGATTGGTCAGGAAAACTAGATGAAGAGAAAACAAACATGGCTGGGGCAAAGGGTAGGACTTGGGTAGCAATAAAAATAATCAGTTGTTGACATGAATATTGCCTTCCTACACTTCAGATTTTGTGATTAAAGTACAACTTATCATATAGAGTACTATATATAGTTCTGTTTTTCCTTTCATATCACTTTCAGCCTGGCTGACATTAATTTAAGATAAATCTGATTTTTATTTGTAGGCGTTTTTCCCATCCGGGTTTTTGTTTTGTTTTGTTTGTTTGTTTTTTTGTTTGGGTTTTTTTTGGCATTCACCTGTAATTCTCTTGTTCCACACTGTACTTTGTTCTTTTCCAGAGAAATGTGCATCTTGTATCTTTGTTTCACAGATTTGATTTGTCCACTGTTTAGTTTTAAACAACTAACTATTGTTCTACTAGTGTCTGACCTCACACCATTAACTTAATAATATTTTAGTCAATGAAGTTCTCTGTAGAGTGAATAGCTATCGAAACTGATTTACTTTTTTTTTTTAAGGCCTCAGCTTCCCTTCCTCTATTATGGAAGCACAGTAATAGAGGAAGCTGTAAACACATTCTGCACACTGATGTGCCACTAATCCAAACTACCACATATAATAAAAAGGCACTCAATTAAAAGCTAGTTTACTCCTTAATGTACTCTCGGTGATCTGATCTTTAAGGAGTATACAGTATAAGGTGAAAGGTAATCGATACAGTACTGTCTGAGAAATTGCAGATTTAACTGCATACCTGTTGTCAATAAAATTATCCAGGGACAGAATGCCCTATAAATGCAACCAGCTTTTTCAAAAAATAAATGCTCAGCTCCAAACCTGAGAGGCTGGTAAGCCACAAAATAGAATCCACATGACAATTACTCATTTGAACTTTAATGTGTGCCATGAGTTTCTGTTTCCCCTAACCTTCTCTGAGTTAGTCTCTTTAGGGCTTATTAGGATTGCCTTTGACTAAGGGATTTACCATACCATCAATCTGTCACTGTTCTGCTATTCTAGCAGCTTCCTGAGTTTCCAGATTCTATTCAAATTGCCATGCCAAATGGCATCTGCATACCTTTGATTTCTGGGGCTTCATGCCCACCATAGGTAATTGCGAACACCTTCAAATACATCTCTTGATATATTTTACACTTTCCAGGTAGGAAGTTCTAGATTCTCCTGTCTTCATTTCCACAAATAAGCAGAGTTAATGGCTTGGGAATGTGCTAGATGGATCATTCAGTACATTTTTAACTTGATGTTTTTACATTTACAAAATCACTGAAGGCTTTCAAGAGGAAGAAAGCATCATCCAGTGTTACTCTGCCAGCATTGAGTAAGAAGAATAACTATTCAGGTGCCATGTGTAGAGAACATGCAATGGGAACTTATTTGCGTTGGCTCTGGAATTGTACACTGTCTGTATTCTCTTCATCTTATGGGCCATGCAGCTTTTACTTAGCTCAAAGCAGTCAGACTGAACTTGTGCCTCCCCTAAAATACCTGAAGATGTGTTGTAGGGGGCAAGCTATCTACACTTACTGCCCTGGCAGAGAGCTAGCTACCTTAAGGCTTTCAAAAATTGAAGTACAGTCAGGCACTGAAAAATGGACCATAGTTTTCTCAGTCAGTTGACATATTTCAGGTTAAATGACAAAATAGGACTTTCACAGGAATTTCTTTGAGAGGTCTTAAAAGACATGAGCAGGGTACTCACAGTACCAGAACAGTCGTGATCTGAAATTAGATTGCTCTCTGAATACATAGAATGATATTCAGTCAAAGGGATGTAAAAGTTGAACTGAATATTGTGGGGGTTTTAAACAAGTTTAAATCAAAATTACGAGTGAAACAAACTTGACCTTTTACAAAGCAAAGTTGCTTTTATTTATTCATTGTTTATTTTTACTTTGCGTGTGTGTGCCTGTCACCTCCAGGAATAAAAACACTGTAGTCAATTCCCTTCTGCCTTTCTTCATATGGAGCTGGTATTTTTAATGAGCCTCCAGTCAGCTCTGTCATGTTAAAATGAACTTTCTGAATTATTGTTGTTCGCCTGATTTCACAATCAGCCCTTTGCAACCCACAAGACTGTCACTAGCAATCTAACCAAAGGCAAAAATTTCTTTAATGTCTAGATCAGTTTATGTTGAATAATCTCAACACCTTTCAGCAGCAGAAGTATATAAATACAGCTGGAGTGGAATAAAACAAAATGCCTGAATTTTTAAAAAGTCTCATACATCCATGCTTCTTTCCTTCCTGCTGCAATCATGTAAGTTATAAATGTTGGGGGCTCTTTTCCTCCTCTGTGTCTTGCTAATACTTGGTGTTTTGCCTTGGGTGTAAAGGTTAAAAACTTTGAAGGTTGATGGTCTTTGCCATAGGAAAGTGACTTCTCCATTAGAAAGTCAGTACTTATAAAGCTACATAAAAATTCCTTATTTAATAACTCAGGTCAAGAAAAATTATTTTTCTAGCATGTACGTCTCTGCTACCATTTTGATAGATAGAACAAAAAAACTACTGTCTTTTGGAACACTGAAGGAATAAAACAGCCAGAGATAGTACCTTTACTTGCACCTTGAAGTCCATTTCCAGTTACTACTTAATATATTTTTCTTTACTTTTTTTATTACTATTTCTACTTATAGTTTTTCAAAGAAAGACTATCAGGTAGAAAGGATTGGTGGGGGGGGGGGGGTGTGGGAGGGTAGAAAGGGGAAGGGATTGCCTATATCCATTCTCTATTCATCATCTTTTCAATCATCTTTTCATCTCCTAAAACAATGGAAATCTTCACAAAAACACAAGCTAGATTACTCTCTTTCCCATGTGTTTACCTGTTGGGGTAAAAAAAAATATTTACACTATCTGATTCCAATAACTGTGCTAAAAAAAGACTGATATAGATTCACAACGGGTGATTTTAAGAAAATGTATCAGTGTATAAAGCATTGATAAGGTTTAGAAAATAATTTTAAAAAATTCTTATCTCTGGCAGCAACAGAACTGTTCAATTTCTATGCTCCAGGTTGAGATGAACTTTAAAAAAAATGCTAAAGACAGGCCCCTCCTGTGCATATTACCAAGATAAATTCTTTCTTTGCTATACAGTCCTCTGTGTGCAATAAAGATACACAGGACTAAATTTTGAGTAAGATGTGTGCTTTATTTCTAGTCCTATGGCAGAGTAATTCAGAGTACAATCTGACTTTAACTCTGCTTCAGCACTGGCAGGATTCTCATCTATTCCAAGGGCAGTGCCAGTTGCTCACGGCAGGGCTGCAGGAGCTTTGCAGCTCTTTGAGGCAGCTCTGAATAAAGCCTCACTATTAACCTCAGCCACTAACCAAAGGTTATCACAACTGCAGATCGCAGGAAAAGCTCTTTCGCTGAGCTAAAAAACAGAGCGGAAGAGAGGCTACACACTCAACTCTTCATTCCCATTTTTCCAGTACTTTAACTTGCCATGAAGCTTGTGCGCCACCAGAGGGCATTCCATGCCGCAATAAAAAAATGCAGCTCGGTAAACAATTCGAAAGCAAGGGGAAATAATTCCTCTAGTCTTTTTAGGATATTGGACATTTCATATAACTAATTAAAGGCTACTACAAACTGAACTATCGCAAGTGCAGCATCTATCAGGTGTTCTCTGCTCTTATATTCGAGGAGCTCCTTTACTGGGAAAAATAGTAAATTAATTAGTTCTCACTTGTAAACAAAGATGGAAAGTAAATTATTAGAACTGAAGACATATTTTCCCTTCACAAAAAATTAATATGAGGAAAAACTTAAGAGCATGTTGATTTTAATGTTGATTTTAACTTAAGAGCATGTTGATGTTAATTGCATAGGTTTAGGTTTCATTTCTCCTAATGCTTAGCTAACACAATGCAGACTTTTTTTAGTTAGTGAGCCACGTGTTTATGTGGATTTTGCCTTACTAGTGTAAAGTAATACTGAACTCCATCAGCTGAGGAGCCAGCCTTTTGCATATTATTAGTTACAGAAATGCGGCACAGCTGGAAGTACATTTGTCTCTTAAAAATTTTATTAGAAAAATATGCTTTCATTTTACAAGTCCACAATCTTGTATAAGGATTCTGAACATTTTTTCCATCTCAAAGACCTTAATGTGTAGACAGCCTCTAAAATGATACCTATAAATTCTAATTTTTTATAAATTGGGCAAAATGAATGCTGTCATAAAACCTGAAACAAAATGACTGAGCAAAAGACAAAGAAAACAGCATTTCTCATACTTCTGTGCAGCTTTTCATTGAAATTGGCTTAATGTTTGCATTTTTTTCAAAGTCTGTTAATTTTAGCAGCACTTGTAATGATCTCTCAGCTTCACACATGAAAACAACTTTTTTGTCCATATCGAGATTCAAAACTAAGTTGTCTCACAAACTCTTTTTACCAAGTAATGCCTTGTTACTTCGTAATATTATTGCATTTCTGTTCTTCAGGTAGAAAAAGGGTCTTGAGGCAAAGCAATACAACAGGAGAGTTCACATACTAATGGATCAATGCATAGTTATATGTTTTATGTGTTCCTAGATACTCTAATAGCCACTTCTTCAGTGTAGCATACTAGAAATTTTCTACAATGTCCTTGGAAAAAAGAAAAACTGAGTAAACAATTTTTTTTAAATTTGACCTATCAGACAAAGTTTGGAAACATCTGTATTTCCGAATGCAGTAAAATGAAAGATTATTGAATAAACTATGTAAAATAATACATTTATTTTTACAAATAAAATTGAATTATCCTTGAGGTCATTGATTAAACTTTGTTATGTAAGAAAAGAAAAATTTCTAAAATGTGGGTAAGTCATCAAATAGTAAGAATGGAAAGTATTTTCTTCAGCACAACACTTACTTTTACACAAGGATGTAAAGAATATAGCAGCCAATGATCTTCATATTACGCAAAGCATCCAGCTTTTCAGGTTTGCAGATAAGTACCTAACTTCAGATGTCAGAATGTAAACATAACATAATAATTGTTTGTGTGTTTACATGGTAAGGGTGTGCATTGACTTAAATCTATTCCATGGACAGCAGAAGCCCATTGGGTCATTTTCAAAGTGACTTTCAGAATATCATTACAGCACAGGATGCACTCACTTGCCTGTTCATCCAGTGTGAGTTCACTCCCTTACTTGAATACTGGCATAGCTAATTACTAGCTTGTAATAATGTCTCTAGCAGAATTCTATGATTTGACAGTACACTGTTTACATGTAAGTCCAGTCCTAAAATTAAAATATTATTTCATTCTGCTTCAGTGGATCAGAGGAAAAATGCCCTTCCAAGAGAAGGATAAAAGCTCAGAGGCATGTACACAAATGACTCACTGATATTTTCTGTACATTTTCCTCCTGGTTGTTTCAGAACTCAGCAAAACACCTTGTTGGTCACAGATGAGAAACATCCTTGTCCAGCTAAGCCTAAAATGATCCCAACTTTCAGTATCACCTAGGCTGCTCTATGAACAAGGAAGGACTGTGCTAGGAAGTGAAGGCTAATTTGTCTGAAATGCAGATGTTCTGATAGGCAGAATATATATGAACTGGAAACTATGGGACAATATTAATTCAAACTCTAAGGTTAATATGGACAGTATTTGAGTTGTGAAAGTCTCTAACACAAATAAAAAGTGCTTTGAGTTTAAGCACACTAATTTCTACCTGAAAAGCCCGTAAGTCACTGAACTAGAACTTGGCTTAAAGCCCATTTCTGGATATGGCCCTGCAGTCCCTCGCTATGGTGCTATAAAAACTTAGGCAGGTGCTCTGAAATCTGAGCTATCGAAGTCAAGGAGACTGCTCTCAGGCATTTGAAAAAACCCTCTTCTGTTTCATGTTGGAAGGAATGGCTGGCAGCTATACATTATATTTCTTACTACTACTTTTGCTGACACTTTTTTGTTAATGCCAGCTGTTTATCACAAACACAGGGTAATATAGCTGGGATGCAAAGAGGTTAATTTGCCTCAAGTGAGCCAGACATTCTTAAGTAAAAGCGTCTGCAGAAATTATAAAGAAAGATTATGGATGCATCCACATCTTAACCAGTAATTAATTAACTGAAAAGGTTTGCTCTCTAGCCAAAAGGTTGGCTTTCAACAAATGATTTGTATTGTTATTGTTACTACATGCTTATTGGAGCTATGATTTCTGAGTGTGTTTGGAGTGGCTTTGTTTGTCCTTCATGTAACAGTTTTTTTTTTTTCTTTTTGAAAACAATTGATAGAAGGGATTTACTAAGAGTCATCCCAGATTATAGCAAAACCTGTACAAAAGAAATTTAGCCTCAATCAAAAGGTGGAAGTTACGTTGCCCCTATCTCTGGTGCAAAGAAAAAAAGTGCAGGTCAATGGAAGTAGCTGGAGGGAGTCAAAAAAAGAACAAGAGGATGGAAGTCACACGGTCAAGGAAGAGACGCCTCTGCAACAACTTGTAAACAAGCACTTTAATCATGTTTGCTATTTCATTACCATTTGAACAATTCAGATTGAAGTATGAAAGATGGTTTTATCTCCCTTCTCTTTTATGCAGGCCCTGGACAGCTTTAAGCAAAACACTTCTCATCTGAATGACGAGGATAACAATAACATTTCTCTGTCTCAATGGGCTGATTATGACAATAAATTAGATGTTCAGATGTTACAGCAATGCATCCTAGTAAATTAAAAAGAAGTTTCAAAACAAAATAACCACATTTACATTATTTTTTAGATACCTTGATTTCAAAAAATTTTTTTGGAAATCATAAGCTGTTTGTATGTAACCAAGGAATTTCTGGATGATCAGCCCCAGAAATGAGAAAAACACTTATTGGGAAATACTTCAGCTAGCTGACAGCAGAATAAAGTGGAGACTACTAAATTATTAACTGACCTAAAATACAGCTTCTTATAGAGAGTTTTGCAGCTGGAGGAGAAGTGACTGCTAGAATGCTTAGTTTGGTGTCTTCAAAATGTCTACAGTGAGGCACTGGTTTGAAAAGTGATTATGTAAAAATAGCACTTCCTACTCAGCAGATCTGTTCTTGTATGCTTTAGTAGGGAGAGATAAAAAACCCCCAACAAACCACTGCTGGTCTTCACTGCTGAGCCACCATATCTCTGGGGTGGGGGGGAGGGGTTGGGGTGGGAGAAACTGCATTATACTCTAGTTTTTGCAACTTCATCAAAATCACCAATTTAAAGCTATAATGTACCTAAGCAAAACCCATCATTTCAAAATTGTGCCCTTTGAAATCAAACCTGCATAACCTCATTACCTTCAGCTGAATGGAAATGAATGAAATGAAAGGAAATAAACCCTTCAGATTGAAAAATCATGATTGGATTTCCTCCAGCTTTCTATCATCACCCAAACTAATCAAGCTATTTTCTCCCCAGGTGGAAAATGAAAAGAAAGAGAGAGGTGATGATGATTCTTTTTTTAAATATTTGGCAGGTAATATCAGAGCATGGAGCCCATATAAGTTTCAAGAGGTTACATGAGGACTACAGAAGGCTAATACTATGATAACAGCTGCTAGCACAGGGATGTAAGCAATGCAAAAATCAGATTCATGCAGTTTGGCCAGCCTGTTTCCAGAGTTGTCAGACTCCTAAGTGATGGAGTGGGCTTTGCCACTATCAGCTGCTTCCAAAGGATCAATATGTCATAGCAAATGCTTCTCTTTAAGGTTTTCAAAAGAAGTCTTCTTTGTCAGTATGATTTTTTTTCCTGAAGAAGGGCAGATGAAGAGGCTCTTGTGAAAAGAAAAAAAAAAAAAAAAACAGTAAAAGTCTGAACATGGGAAAATACATACTTAGTATCTGTCTAGAGATTTGAAAAGATACTTTGATCATTCTTGCCAATTACATACCTGTTAGAGGTGAGTTTATTTACATATTTAATATTCAGCTAACCTCCAAAAACTTTGATCAAAAAGACATGCCATTTATCCTCGAACACTGTGCCAAAATTTCATCTCTAGATAGCCTAATGTGTGAAGTGATGAATTTGTTTTCAAGTCTTTTACAGAATGCTTTCCATTTTTTCACTTCAGATTAAAACACCTACCCTTTTAACAAGTGCAGTGCTTCTCCTGAACACTATCTTTAAATATAAAAGAAATCATAGCACAATGGTTCCCTTGGGATTTTGCCTTTTGACATTTCTCTACTTAGAAAACATCTCAGAAAGAAAACTAATGGCATTACGCTTGCAGACACAATCCTTTTCTAAATGAACAGCAATGTCTACATATTTCTTCTCATCTGTGACATGTTTTAGTGTACCTTACAGACCCAAATACTGAGTGACCTTCATGAAGTCCCTGGACAAGAAGCCTGACTAGCTGTAGAACTGCAAGCTCTGAGTGTGGGCTTGTGCATCAATGGAAAATGGAAAAATTACCACACAAGTTTGCAGAAAACCCCAACATCAATTCTAACAAGAAACAGTCCAACAGCAGAGGTTTTGCAACCTGTGAATTCACTCTGGACTCAGGTCTGTTTTATTAGATGTAGATGTAACAAATGCCAATTAGAAAGTGCCATTTTTTTTTATAAATTGTGTTCTTTTAGAATGCATGCTTTCCAAGCAATGTGTAACCTTGTAATTCTTTTCTTCTTTGTACCAAGATTTCTCCTAAATCTCTTAAAACATCTCTTTCCCAAAATGAGAATCCTTCCAGGAGTGCTTTATTCAACAAAGAGAGAGATGCAAATGCAACATCACAATTCCTTTATTGATTAAGAATGCAGCATTTGCTTTGAACCTCAGACTACATCTTGGAGATGTTTCAAGCACAGTCCATGTGTTTACTGAAGTACCAGGCATTCCTCTCCTTCCAGTGCCAAGGATTCTAACAGTAGGGTGTTAAGACCTCCACCAAGTAAGATGTACAGTCTGGTAACAAAACTCTAATATGTCTGGAGCCAGTGCCAGAACAGCACTATTTAACAGTACCAAAATTGAACTACCATGACACAGTCTCTCATGAAAAAATAAGTTAAAAAAAGATTTTATTTTCAAGTCTTACCTGAATTACTCTAGTAATATTCCTTATTGTTGCTGCTTTGGGGAGCCAGTGTAGGAATGAAGCTCCGTAGGGAGGCAGCTCTGACCCTTCCCTCTACCATAGGAAGGTGGGGTCCACTCTGGCAGTGTGTGCCTCACAAGTGGCATTTGGGGCTTGAAGGAAGAATTGATTTTGTACAATTGTTTCCAGGGTTCAAGGTGCAACTGGACAGACTTATTTAAACACGGACTACAGAACTCACTAACCTACAAGATGAAAAATAGGCAGTAACAGTATGGGAGAAAAACATTTTATTACAGAAGAAATTATCTTTCATAGGGTGTAGCAACCTTTTCATCCTTGTCTATCACAGAAATATTTTGAAGGTCATAAAGCATTTTTTTCTCACCAATGATTAGATCAGTAAACAGCAAAGCTTCCTACAAGGATATAAATAATAATCTTTAAAAATGTACAAAGATAAAATTAAATAGCCTTTAGCAAGAATAACATTATTTTTCTTTCCCCATCACTAGATTTGTTACTTTTTTTTCCTTTAGTCATAAGACTCATTTTCTGTGCAAATGTTTTTTCTACCTGGGACAAACTTGTAGAAACTGATTTACTGAGAAGAATTCTGACACTTTCCTGGCAACTTGCAGTGATGCCTGGTGAAAACAGCTAAATTTTGCTGTAGAAGAAAATTGCAAAATCTCATGAAAACAGCTTTTGAACGCATCCAAATGTGATCTCCCTAAAGAAAAATCTAAATAGAAATGTCAGGATTGTAGTTTTTAACTCTCTTCAGGAAACCGTATTTGGTATACTAGCTATACAACTTTAATATTAAGCTACTTTTTGTTTGGTTGGATTTCTTTCCCATAGAAAAACAAAAAACCAAAACACTGTAAGAGCTATTTTTCTTGTAAAACTGCCTAGACTAGATATCTATCATACAAATTTGCCAGGAGACTTTTTGACTTCTAGCACTTTCACCTTGAAGTCTACAAAATCTGGTAAAATCTATTGAAAAATAAAACCATAAATGTTGGGTACCCCTGTTTTGCCCAACTCCCCATAATCAGACATGAGCAAGTAAAAGTGGGCCCAAAGAAAAGCCAAGAGCTCTGTTCTTGCATGCCATAAATCAGAGATCACTCTCCTTTGCCTTGAGAAAAATGTAAGGCTTGTAGTGCAAAAGCTACCAGAGGACATTACCAGTATTTTGGGTTCCCTACAACAGCAGGAAACTTGTTATGCTTAAGGGAACCCAGAAGTACCGCAACTTAGGTGTTTCTCCTATATAATGACATTTTGGATTTTGTTTTGGTAAGCACTCTAGCCAGGAAAAGAAAACCCACAAGAAATTTGCATCCAAGCAAGCAGCATGACAGGGACTTTAAATTGTATATACTTGACAAAACTCATTATCAGTGCAATGCTTTTTATATCTCCTGTCTTGGTAGTTAATTTCCTAAATAAACTTTCAAAGCCTCTAATTTAAATTCTTCATGGGTATAACCTGTTAAAGGTGCTTCAGATGACAACTTAATAAAGGCTGATCTTGTGAAAACAGAACAGAACAAGATGACAAGAAATTAGAGTGCTATTCTTGGTTTTCCTTACTTTTTTCTAGTTCTGAAAAATTTGTTTAACCTTGCTGTACTTCACTGTACTCAAAGGCTAATGATACATGCCTATTCTACAGAGAACTGGGAAAATAATTATCTTTACATTTCAAAGCTATGGGAATGAAAAGTATCATTACTTCACTGTTATTTAATTGTATTAGAAATTATCCGTCAACTTCCATTAAAATCTTCGGTATTTAACAAAAGAGAGCAGAAGTAATGAATATCATAGTCTCTTTTTTTCTCTATGGGTAAAGGTATTTACATGAATTGATTGGCAAACCCAAGTCTTTGTAGAGGAAACAGAGCCTATCTTCTGTCTAAAGGACATCAAACTTGTATCACCAGTTTAGTTTATGTTCTTCACAGTCATTTTGTAGTGTTTCAGGTCTGGGATCTTTTGGGTTCTATGAATATTACAGTGCTGCTCTAGTAATTACATTGTAAATAAAAACTATCTGAAAATTATCTAAGGAAATCAAGCTCTCTAGTGTTAATGTCCCAGATGGGAAGAGAACAACAGTAGGAAGCTGACTAAACACAAATCTTTATATAGAATTTTAATAAAATTTCCTCAATACTGTGCTGACTTGAATAAGGTATTTCAGAGAAATATCCTGTCAAACAGAAATCAGATCTAAGGGCTCACTGAAAATTAGTAACAATTATTAGTGCCACATAACTTCCTTCTTCCTTTGCACTAACCAATGACTGTGCTTCTGAAAACACAAAATCTTCTGCAAAATCAGAAGAGTTGTCAGCAGAAAGGTGACTATGACAGCGACATCAGAAGCTAAATGATCTATGAAAAGGGAACATTCTGATAGTTGAGCCATATAGGTGAGATGCAGTAATAAACCCGTGTAAAGACATCCCCAGTTCCCAAAGAATTTACACTGTTTTAGGCAGAGGAAATAGTGAAGATATTTTGGATGTTATTGTACTTTGCAATAACACCATCTTTGGATGTTACTGACCCCCTGTGACTGTTGGAGAAAAAAACAAGCATGCCACAATAACCCTAAGAATATTTATAGTTGTTTAAACAGTAACCATCAAGAAAGAAATTTATCAATTTTATTTTTTTAAATTGATATTTAAAGTTTTTATGGTTTTGGATAAAATGTAGGTATTGAGTGAGTTGAAGCTTTTGAAACTGATTATAGTAGGTTACATCTTAACATGCTTAAACACTATTACTCATTAAGAAGGAAGCACTACTCAAATGCTATGTCTTTACCTTTATGCATTTCCGTGTCTTTTTTTTTTTTTTTCCCTCTGAAATGAAGAGCATATTTCATCCTCGAACTATAGAAGTCTTCAGACATTACAGTCACCTGCAGCTCTGAGTCACAGAACAAGTATTTATTACACTCTGGACTCTCAGTATCCAATTGTGTTTTCATTCCCCAGTTCTGATTGCAATGAATGGTGTCACTCTTCTGTAACAGCTAAATTAGTTTTAAATAGCCACACAAACACTACAACCACATACTTAGTCTGTCTTTGTTGTGGAAAACTAATTTAACATGTGACAAAATAAAATCTTATGTTTGAAGGAGGTCAGTGAATGAATTAAATGAGAGGTCTGTAAGACATCTTTTACATTAAATACCAGAATAAAGATGAATTACTGTTATTGTCTAAAATGACCCTTCTTGGCATCAGGCGGAAAGTCAGAAGAAAGGTAGTACATTGACTTTATTAATGTCAGTGATAGTGCAGATGGTACCAAAGGAAAGGCAATGAAAAAAGCCTCAGGGTCATTTGGCTAAATTAACTTTTAACAGAAGTATACCCACAGAACAAGAGAAACTGAAGGTACTCTGACAGCCAAGGTCTAAAGTGCCCAAAAGTTCCAAGCAGAAAATTTCAGAGAAATTTTTAACTATCTGGGATAAAGTAGGATTAAACAGTCAAAAGCTGATTCTGTGGCATAATAAGAGAAGAAAAAATCCTAAACTAAAATCCAAGGAAGTGTGACATTTATAAAATCATTCAGAGCAACTCTTAGGTATCTAGGATGCATTTTCCATTCTGGCTTTCTAAAATCTGTTTCTTGTGAATTATTCCAGAAAATAAGATGCTTCTACTCTTTCCTCTTCACAGGTGAGGTTGAAGAAACTATTGTTATTTCTTTTTCTTTTATATTCTAAAACTTCATCTAAAAATTCTGGCAACTTTTGGAAGGCAGAATACGATCATAAAAGATATGAAGAGCTATGCAGTACCCTTCATCTAATTTTTTAATATTAAAAGATGAACAGAATGGAGCAAGATTAAATAACCTGAGTTCTGCGGGGTGTTTTTGTTTTGCCATTGTATGTATCGTACACCTATTTTAATATATCTATGGAATTTTACCCTTAATACAGATGTATTTGAAGAATCCCCATGAGCCCATTTGGATACCAAATATTTTCATTTGTCATACAAGTCTGACTTATGTGGTTACTTACATGCTGTGTAGTGCCTAAAGACTTCTGTTGTTCCAGAGACTTCAATCATTTGGATATAATTCTATTAATAAGTCTTAATTACTAAGTTTGTATACATTATGGGTTCAGTTCTCTACTATATGCCAAAAATTCAAGGAGCTATATTCAGGTAAAACAAAACACAACAAGAAAAAGCACCATTTATTTTCACCAAACAGGTAAGGTTGGAACGGACCACAGGATGTCATTTAGTTAGAGCATGTTACTTAGGTTTGTATCCAGACAGCTTTTGAGTATGTCCACAGAAGGAGACTCCACAACCTCTCTGGGCAGCCTGCTCCTTTCTACACTTTTTCACAGAAAAGAAAGTTCTTGAGCTTTATTTTCTATTCTACAGCATCAATCTTCTTTTCAGAGAACAGAAGTATCAAATCAGCAAAGTTCTGCAATTACAACCACTTAGAAGCCAAAGTGAAACTTAAGTGTAAACGTTCATTGACCTAAGTTTATGCTGGCACAATCTAAATATGCATGTCTACCTGGCACTGCTAGATTTACCTGTGATCTACAGTAGGGTTTGAGTTCTACTTTTTCAGTAAGAAATGGTTATGTGAAGCACTGAAGCACCCAAAAATGACCTAGAAACAGACTTTAAAAACAGCAAGTCCAATAGAGATAATGAGTGAGCATTCTCTAGCAATAACACGTTGCTACCTATACACTGTAAGACATTTTCATGAGTGCAAATTCCAAATAATTATATGCTAGTGTCCTAGGTTACAATGTAAAATTGTGCCCAAGGTTTGTATTCTATCCCCATGAGCCGTTGGAGCCAAAGTGGGGCAGTGTTTTCCTTATCTTCTGTTAACGAGCCTAACAATGCCTTGCCACATGACTCATAGATAACTTCCTCCGGGAGTTATCTCTGGTTAATGGGCCATCAAGGACCCACTGCATGACTCATAGAATGAGATCAGCCCATTGGGAGATGCTCTGCCCAGGGGGAGGAGCCAAGCATTCCCACCTGGATAAATCCAGGGTTTGGGACAGCACAAGCAGCTTTTATCCACTGGACTCCCAGAGGAGACAAGAACTACCAGACGTTTCTACAGGAATCACTGCTTCGACAAGATCATCTCATCTGGACTGCCACTACCACCCTAACAGGGTGTCAGGTTGTATTCTGACTCTGTCAGAGTTTTTTTTGTACTATTACTTTTATTTTATTTTACTTTCTTTTATTTCTTTTCTTTTCCTCTTATTAAATTGTGTTTCTGACTTGGAGTCTTTCACTGGTTTTGCTTTCAAACCAGCACAGCTAGTAAATGCAAAAAAGCACATCAGTTAAATACAGTTCATACCTTGGGGGAGGAAAATGAGGTTTGTATTATCACTGTCTTTTTACCTCCTTTATTATCAGAGGCAAACTCATCAAGTCATACAGAGGCAAACTTAGCATGTAAAACTTGGAATTGAGTTCTTTTTCTTTAATATACTGAGATTTTAATTGTTCCAGGACCAGATTCTGCCACTTTTATAATATATAGCATACTGTTAGCAGAAAACATTTATACTTTTCTCACTTAGAGCCCCTTGAACACTTTCTTGCCACTGAAAGTCTCAACATGCACTCAAGAAGAAAGGCTCTGTAAGGTACCCTCACACTTGTGTATTGCCCTATTGATTTCAGGTTGTTATTTTACTTCAGAAGTCACAGATGTTAGCAGAGTAATTTTCACACTCTCTCATGCCTGCATTTTTTCAATGCTTTTTTCTTTTCATGTAATTGTATGAAAAATTAAGAGATTGGGTAATACAGTTAAAGGCATATAACCCCTATGACGACTTATAGGTTTTTTATTGACAAATAGTTGATATTTTAGGTTTTTTTATTTCTTTAGGTTAGTAGAAAATTGAGAATCGCAAAGAAGTAAGATGAAACAAACATAGAACCATATAACGAAGGGAACTTAGAGATGACTTAGTCCAACTTCCCTGCCATGGCCAAGCACACTTCCCACTAAGACCAGGTCTCCCCACTAAGACCAGAGCCCCATCCACCATGGTTCAGGGCATCCTCAGCTTCTCTGGGCAACTGCTTCCAGTGTCTCACCCTGATACAATCTTTCACATGATTTAAAGGGTGGAGATTTAGGCACTCATACAGATCTTTTGGAGAACAGAATGTTCAGTCCTGTCGTTGCACGCAAGAACGAGCTGGCTTTAACAAGATCTTCCACTATTACCAGTATGCACTAAGGGGAAAATATTGGCCTTCAGCACTTGCTCAAGGCTTAACACAAGCTTACTCATCCATTGTCACGCTGAGACACGGAAGGAGCACGCTGGACACGCTCAGTCGCCTAAGGCAAAAAGGGGAACTTTATTTACAGTTTCTACAATTTATAGACTCTCTAAAGTGAGAGTGGATTGGAGGATGATATACCTCTTCTAAATCACACTGGCTAAGTGAACAGTCTGTCAATTTTCTCTTCCTCTAAGAAGGAATGTGAAAAACACATAGTGTTTTGAGAAAAAGTGTGGGAATTCTGACTCTAAGAATGTAAATATCAGAAGGCTTTGAAAAATCAGGGTGACAATCCTTGTCTTGCACATGAAGATAGATGCATTAGGCCAAATTAAAAAAAAAAAAAGAGACCATAAACCTATTTATTATTACAACAGTAAGACATAATTTTTACAAGAGACCAAATGCCTACCTAAGGCTGCTGAAACTATCAGAACCTTTTTAACTTGGCATACCTTAAACATGACAAATCAGTACAATTTTCATCTGGTTATTACACCCTGTAATTAGGTATTCACGGCAAAGTTTGGCCTGCCAAGTTCTGTCTTTTAAGAGCTCCATTTGGACTTGATCAGTTAAAAAGCTCAATGTCATGGCCTAGTGCACCAAGAGGCTGTAATGGTCCTCATGGAAGTCCACTCACAAGCCCTGTCCATGGTCTGAGAAGATTCAGTTAGCCTCAGTTTGTTCTATCCTATAGGTGATACCTCCCATCCCCACATCAGTGTTCTGGCTTGTTGCCTTGCTTTTGCTCTATGATCTCTCCATAAACTCTGTTGCTATTACCACTCTTCTTTGCTTACCCAGCTCAGGTGTGATCAGACTGTACCCTGGCAATGACAGCACTACTCATCCTCTGCTGTGGCTGCTCTCAGCTCTTTGCTGCCCTTTAAGCTTTGGAATCCTTCTGTTTCTGCTGGCTGGTACTCGGTGGTCACTATTTCTATCAAAATGGATCTCACTTAGAAGTGAGGCCCCTGAAAGTATTCAGCAAATCATGCAAACAGCTGTGCATGGAGCAGCTCTAATCTACCACTCACTATGAGCACACTCAGTTACAAGATTTGCCTTCAGTATCTTGCATTCTTCTCCCACTTTAGCCACTCCTTTCCAAAATGCGCTAATCTCTTCCTCCAACATGCACATGCACTTGCAGGATGCTCTGCCTGGAATGGGCTAAAACAACTTGAATAATGTCCTATTTGCAAAGATACCAGTGGTAAATGAAGGGGGCATCATACTGCTTTTGGTGTTGAACAAACCTGAAACCAGTCTGACTCATCAATCCCCAAATTAGGCATTCTGATAGTGAGATGAAGATGTGGTAAGACTGTAAAGTATCCAGATAAAGGAATAAAGAAGTGATATTACCAACAACTTATCTAAAGCTGCTGAACTGACACAGCTGACCTGGAGACATATAACTGAGAGTCACTCACTCTATACTATAAAAGCCCAGTCCCGAATTTTAGCAGCAGAGTCTTCTAACACATTCCTTCTTGGAGTTTGTGTGTGGAGGTTCCTCCTGTGAGTGGAGATGTCCCTCAAGGTTACTTCTCAGGCTGAGCAAAAGAGATTTGCCCACAGCCATTGGGGTGGGTGAGTGACATAAATCTCTACTTAATTATTGTTTTTGCTAGCTTTAATATAAGTGCTTTAATATAAATTGCTTCAACAGTGTTTTATAATGGACTATATTATAGTAGTTGCTATAGCTCCTACACTCTCTAGTAAATAATTCTGATTCAATCTTTTTGTCTAATCATTATCATAATAAATCATATATATTTATATAAATATATCTGGCTTGCCACCCTTAATCTTGCAGTACAAAGTTCAATTACACATATATAATCCTTTAGACATAAACTGTTGACAAATTTGGGACTAAGATTGGATCCAGCCACACCCAGGCTCCTCTCTAAGAAGGAGAGCAAAGGGGTCCTTTCTGCACCATGTGACGCAACAAGAGAGCTTCTTTAGTAAACTTTATATGAAGCTCCCACTGTTCACAACAAAGCTTCAATCTATATGGCTTTGTATGAGAATAGCTGAAGGCAGAAAAGATCGTGCCATTAGTGCTTGGGGAAACAGCTGGAGAAATGGCCAGAGAGACTCAGGTAGCCAAAAAAAGAAATGTATATTGTTCCCATAGCCATAGTCAATTAATTGATTTCTGTGATGGTATCTTACCTAGCTAACATCTCAAAATTCTTTACCTTTCTCATAATTGCTCCAAGAGCCAGAGAATAAAATTGGAGAATATTCAGGCCATATAATTCCTTTTACTGTATACCTAAGCCTGTGGTGTACACCTACAGATGAGAGACTCTAAGCAAAAACTCTAATTAATTGGTTGAGAAAGGATCTGCTCTAGAGATACTTAGCAGCTCTCCTAACAATGAAGTTGCATCTAACTTACTAAATAATGTGCTCCTCAGACACAGTCATGAAGTATCACTTCTAGTGCCCTTGCCATCTGCCCACATATCAAAGACTTACTAATAGCCAACTGCATCATATAAAAAGGCAAAAACAAGCAAAAAAAAAAAAAAAAAAGTGTTAAACCTCTGCCAAATTTGGAGAATTGTAATTTTTTTTTAAAGCATCATGAGCTTGGAGGAGGCTAAAAGAAAAGATTATGTTTTGTTAGAACACTTTCCAAGAGCAACCTGCATGCTCATCTTAAGCACAAATCTTTTGGTAAGCTTGTTGGATATAATGCAGTATTTGTCCATGTCTCACAAAAATTACGTAAACTGGAGAATTTTATATAATATGAACTTAATTATTATTAATATATTTTGAATATCTATAAAATAAATTATTTTTTCCTTGTCTTTTTGGTAGTCTGTTGATAGAGGACGCTTTAATACAATAAAAAGAAGATTAAGTTTATGTCTCTAGCAACTCAATCCTACTGATTAAGAGATTTAAATTCTCTTAGGGGAAAAAATTATATAAACATAACCTTCTCACTTTGCCAAAAATATTAAATGTGTTAGAAGTGGAACTAGAAGCATTTTTTGACACATTTACAACATGCAGATAGCTTTCATCATCTTTCCTACTTCAAGATAAAAGTTGCATGTAAGAGATAAAATACTTGGAGACTACCAGGTATCTGGTAATCAGTTGATCTTAAAAGCCTCCAAAATTATGGAACACAGGCCAGCTGACTATCAGTAATAGGACTAGTGTACACTGTATAAACTAATACACTACAGGGTATTATCAGCCCAAATACAGAAGAGAGGCTCCACAAGTTAAATTTTAATTCATATAAATTAAATTACATACTGTTCCATATTTGATTAACAAAATCAGGCAAAAATAAAATGAAAACATTTATTATTTTCAGAATAATATTTCTGCTGTTTATTTGCTATAAATACAGTAACTTCCTTTAAATATGACTCATTCAAGGAAAGCTCAGAGACTGTCTTTAAAGTATTAACCATGGTAGCATTTAAGTTTTCTTGCTTTGAAGGACTGTTCCTTCTAAAAAAAGAACATTATAAATTTAGAAAAACACCCTATCAATTTAAGAAAAGGATGACATAAAGAGTATGTTGTTGACTCACTGTCAGCTACATCTAGAGACAAATCAACATATTTCCATGGAGAATGTCTCGTGCTTGCAGTTTACAATCAATAAGGAGGACAGAAGTGATAATATATGACACTTTCTGCTTACATATTCATTTTGTATCCTAATATACCTCTGAGACAAGTTACAAATGGTTTAAAGCAGAAATACTGAAGGAAGGCATTTCTTTTTCCATCATGGGTCAGAGAAAAAATAAAAAATAATATACATGAAATCTAAATAACTGACACTTGCTTTAGTACCAAATTCTAAAAGATTTTTTAATATTTGACTGTGTGACTAGATTTTGTAGTATGTCATTCATTATCTAGATGTGTTCAGTTTGTTCTATTTACGAGCAACATTTGGTTAAGCACTTGGTAGTGACTACAGGCCACTGGAACCCTTCTGTGCTATAACCTCAGGCTTGTTCTTAACAGAGAAAAAAAACAAGAAGGTGCACACAAGAAATTGGAAGAGTAATCTGAAGAAGGCCAAACAGCTGATTATGAGAGATGTATCCTTAAGACCAGTGTCTATGGCCACAGACTCCATTTAATTTCTTTCTTCATTTCATTCACTCATTTGCATCTTTAAGTTAAAATATGGGTTTCATTGTTTTGGTATTTTTCTTTTTCTAGTATGTGTTTTCAATGTCTTAAAATTTGAACCGAGCTCAGCTTATGTTCTGACAACTAAGATACCTCTAGCTTCACGCCATGCTTTGCTTACTGCCAAAAGTTCTCCCAAAAACTGCTCCAGAGGGGCTAAGAGTGCTAATACTGCCCTAGCAGAGGCTTTTATGGAAAGGAAAAAAAGCCTCATGCACTCTCCTAACCAGCTGTACGCAGGCACATCACTTTTGAAGATTATCACTGCCTACTCGAGGCAACAAAAGAAGATATTTTTGCTACCATTGTATCACATTTCTTTAACCAAGTTGATAAAAAACTGTGACCACTTAGATGGGGTGTGAGAGGTGGCATGCACAAGATTACAGGCATCCCAAATAAATACATGTTATTCAAACCCCAAGGTATTTTGTTTGGTGTGATTCAGAGGAGTATGATTATGATGCACAGCACTAAAAACATTGTTCAATTGCTTAATGCAATTCATATTTGCGAGAAGTGCATTTCAAAATTTACAGCAATGAAAACCTCTATCCCTAAAAACTCAAAATGCCTTAGCAAGTTACAGTAACAAACTGCCTCTCTGAAGGGGGTTAGACAGGAGCAAGAATGCGCAGATCTCAAAGAAAATGTGGCAAGTCTTAAAGACCAGTAGGAATACTCAGTGAAGGAATCTGGCACATAGACAAGGCCAGTAATAAAGGCTGATTTACTCCTTTTGAAGGCACTCTCTTCAATCATCTAGCTCTGGAGTTTTGGGAAATGTTGTTCTGATCTAAAGCTTGATTAGCATACAACCACTTTTATCTAAGACAGTAAACTGGGTTTGTTTACCCAAACTGCAGATTAATAAGGTCAAAGAAGCAGAGACACTATACACTGTGTATGTAGATCTTACCAGTTTTACAGGTGAAATCTTTCCAGTCTCACCTATCAAAGCAACATTGTACAAATGTGACTAAACTGCTTTCAGAGCCAGGCCACACCCCAAAGAAGTGCAGCTGCTGGTTCCAGAGGCCCACATCAACAGCCCATGGATGATGGTTTGCCAGGCTTGTGTCTGGCCACTCATGGGGACTGCAGGTTGCACTGTGACCAGTCCATTACAGCTTAGCTATGGGTGTGTTCATCCTGTACAAGCAAGCTGAAGGGACTCAGCTTGAGCTTGGCACCCTCTGGGGGATGACCCAGTTCTGTTCCTGGGAACTCGAACATTACTTACCACAAATCTTTGAAAATGGCGTGATGACAGCTGGGATACAGACGAGAGCCACAGAAGGTACATTCAAACATCTGGGAGCAAAGAATGCAAAAATAGAACATTTTAAAAGTATGAAAGGTAGGCCAAATATTCATGACAAATTCAATTGCTTTCCAGAAGTTATTTCATTATTTTTTCCTTTGCATTGTTTGTGTTGTTTTCACTAACACAGTACTTTTACTCTCTGAAACAATACAGTAATGCAGGAAGACCAAGGCTGCAAGACAGCAGAAGCCACTGCATCACTCCTCAATTTCAGGCTCTCTTCCTGAAACAAGCTACTCCCATGGAATGTGTGACACGGCGTGAAGTACGTGCTCACTGTATCCAATTGCCAGAAGCGGTATCTGTTGTAGAGAGCAGAAAACAATGTCTGAAAACTGGAGCTGCTACTTCTGTAGCACATCTTTTAAGTTCTACACCCGTAAAACCAACCGGTCAAAGTCTATCAGGAAAGAAAATCTACCAAAAATAGAAAAAAAGAAAGAAGGCAATCAAAAGAAAAATTAAAATGACAAAGAAAGAGCTCAGTGGATGAAAGGTAAGTGTCAGGAAGTTATCAATATGAGAATGTATATAAAATAGATATAGGAAATCAACTATAATTTTAAAATGCTTGATAACTTAAGATGGAGCAAAAGCACAGAATGAAATTTGTCTGGGGAAAGAAAATCTAGTAAGGTTGTGGAAACTAGAGAAAAAAATAGTTACATGCAAAATGAATGAGAAAAAAAAAAGCAGAATCACAAAACAGTCGCTTCAAAATCACAGTGAGCTAGAAATATTTTCTAAAAAGCTGCGTCAACATACAAATGTATGCATCACAGTGTGAAATAACTAATTACAAATAGAGCTGAAGTGTAAGTCTCTAATATCCTTATCCTTGCATTGACTTTCCAGAGCTAAACAAGGACGTAAAAAAGTACTTTACTTGGAAGGAATAATCCAAACTTTAAAAGATCCTGCAAAACATTATACTGTCACAACATTAATAAAATTAGATTGCATTGCAGAACATAAAAAAATATTTTAAACAGTATCAGCTTAAGCTCCATCAAAAATTTTACAAATTTAAGTTTTATTAGGTTAAGAAAATGGCATATACATCTAAAAATAAATGTTAAAGAAAAATAATTTGTATGTTTTGTATGTTTTCTGGAGCATCTAAAAATATTTTAAAATGCTTATTCAACAACAGAATATAGAGTTGGAACTGATTCAAATCAAAGTACCTTAATTGCAATGATATATAAATGATTTTCATTAATTAGAGATGTGCAAAAAAAAATAAGCAGTGCAAATGATGCATTATTTGTTAGCTTTATGCCAAAAGGACTGTATTCAGGGAATGTAATTTCCTCCACACTACTTTTAAGCTATTGTCATTGTTAGGAAGGCCAATATGTCTAAAGGACAACTTTTTTCTACATAAATAAGAAATTAAATATGCCTAATAATACACCTACTCAGTACTTATGATATGATCTTTATTTGAAACAGTTTTCATTATAATTTGCTGTGTATACAAAATTTTCTGTTCATTATAGTAACAGTTAAGTCTAAATACTTAACCTTAATGACCCCTTGTAGAAAATTTCAAATTTATCTAAAAAATGGCAGTCTTGAGTAGTTATCTGTTAGATATCTGAATGTTATAACCTTCACCAGAAGCACCAGAATCAAGATTCACAGAAGTCTTCCACATAGTTCAGACTTTATCTGCATGATAAAGAAAAAAATAACAAAGCAGCAGAACAAAATACTGAAAAAGTAAAGTATGCTTAAATCTGCAGATACAATAAAACCACCCAAACTTGCACAGATTAATGAAGTTTGGGGGGAACTTTAGCCTAGCCCATTGTTTTATGAGGGTGAAAGGATGCTCACTGTGCTTCAGTTAAGAAGTGGGTTTTGTTACTCCAATTTCATTCAGTTAAGAAGTGGGAAACGTGGGTTTTCAACTCAGCAAGCTTATATAGAACTTTGATGAGCCTGTCACATAGTACTTCAGCTTTTTTGAGACTATTAACTTACATTCAAATGATAACCAAGGTTGCCCAAATGATGCACATCCCAAATTCAAAATAAAGTGACAATAAATGTATTTTACATCAAGATGCAGCAGCTACATACTGCATCAGAAAATACACACCTTACTTATTTTTTTCACAGTGGACAGACAGGAGCTAGAAGAGATTTGGAGAACTATGCATGCTTGAGTAGAATTTTCTGCTAGACCTGAACGCCGAAGCTTCTTTTCAGCTCTGAAAGAAGGCAGAATGGTCTTCCTAATTGTATGTCCATGTTCACTAGAAATGGAAAAAAATAGTACCAGTCCAAGCATGGTAATTTACAGAGGAAAAAAAGCTATCTGAAAAATTCTCTTAAAACTGAATGAGCAGAATATGGCCATAACTTCTGTCCTGACTGAATACTGATTAAGTGCACCTTGTCTGACAGGTAATGACTACATCTGCTCAGGCACAAGAATATCTAGGATGAGATGGAAAGAGAAGGAATCAAAACCAGGAAACCCTCACACATACAATAGGCAGGGATATATATGCATTTATTACATCTAACTAAAAATTCTCAATAGAAACACACTTACAATACTCAAAGTCAGAACAAATGATTCATTTACTGATGCAAGGCATATTTTAATGTAAAAATTGAATTTATGTGTTTATTTACCTTTCTATTTCCCTCATTCAAGGAGTCATCAGTTACATCACTAATAGGGTGGCAATTTGAATAGGTGACTATTTGAATCACTCAGTCCAAATGACAGGAGACTTATTTCTGAATCCCAGCTAAAAGAAACTCTCCCCCTTACATCATCAATTATCTTCACCTCAGTTATTGCCATCTACAACCATTGTGTGCTCCAGGATTAACTAATTCTTCCCCCTAACAGAGTAATGCTCACTCCTGTCCTCTTACCAGCTACACTTTTATGTCCTTCAATTCTCAGGACTTCTAGTTAGAAATCCTGTTCCACCACATCTCAAACTTTGGCTAAAGCTCAAAACTTTTTGCCTCTCAGCTGCATTTCACAAAACACTCAGCACTTACAACAGTCCAGATTAAATTCTCATTGTAAATGTCTACAAGTTGTCTAAATCAGTTTTATTATGACATCTACTCTACATCTGCAGGTTTTCATATCCATTAGCCTGAAACCCTTAAATACTACACCTTTTGCCTGACGGTTTGGTGAATATGAACTTACTGTTCCTGAAGTGTGAATGTCATCCCTTTTCTGATACTGACCTCAGGCGTTTCTTGTTCCTTTCTGCAGGGAAAACAGATTAGCCAAGTTGCTACAAGTCCTGACACCTGTATAACTCTTCATTCTCCCAAACACCAGCCAAGCCTACTTTTTCCATTGGCTCTCCAAATCCCACATCATTCCTCCTTACCAAACCAAACATGAGACAATGCCTAAGAAACACCACTTGAGACCAGTGCTCAAAATGACCTAACACTCTTCATCACCTTGGGCTTCAAGTCTGCTCTGGGGCCCCAGGCTTCGCTGATTTTCCGCTCATTTATTTCCTTCCACAGTACTTCCTCCTTTCCCAAATTCATAGAATATCCTGAGTTGAAAGGGTTACACAAGGATTACCAAAGTCAAACTCCTGGCCCTGCAAAGGACCTCACCAAGAATCACATCATGGGCTTGAGAGTGTTGTCCAAACACTTATCTCAGACTTAGTGCCCTAACCACATCCCTGGGGAGCCTGTGACAGTTCTCAACAACCCTCTGGGCGAAAAATCTTTCCCTAATACCCAACCAAAACCTCCACATCATCTTCATGGTGTTCCTGCAGGCCCTTTGCTGGCCACCAGAAAGAAATCAAATGCCCCCCTCCACTTCCCACGGAAGCTGCTGACTGTTGTGAGGTCTCCCCCCAGGCTGAACAAGCCAAGTGACCTCAGCTGTTCTTCAGGTGGCATCCCCTCCAGACTTTTTACCATCTTTACAGCCCCTCTTTAAACATTTTCTGACATTTCTAATGATTTCTCTGAGCTTTCCCCATGATGCCTCTTACTTCCTGTAGTTTTCCAAACTATCTTTCGGGTCTTCGACAACAAAGGCCCAGGGCCCTTCTTTCGGGGCGTGGGGGGAACTTTCTGGCCCCCCTTGCGGGAGGCCCTGCGGAAGGGTCCTGCAGAGCCGCCGCATCCCCCCAGAAAGACGAGAACGCCGGAAAGCGCGAAGGCCCGGGGAAAGCGGAGCTATTTCGGACGGGCACCGGGGGCACCTTGCGCATGTTTTTAAATCCGGGCCTCCGGCGCGGCTGCGTGACCCCCACCGCCCACCCGCGGAGCCGCCGCCGCTGCCGCTCCTCCCTCCGCGGCTCGGCCCTTCCGCAGAACAGGGTCCTGCCGTCCATCCCGGGCGGCCCGCGGGAGACAGGAGCGCCGGGGACACGGCAGCACCAGCGCTTCCCAGCCGGGGCGGGGGACGGGGAGAGCCAGAGCGGGGGGGGAGTCAGCGCGCGGAGCCCCCGCGACCTCAGAGCGACCGGTGACGAGCGCCGCGAGCGGCGGCCGCCCATTGGCTGTCACGCGGGGAGCCAGCGGCCAATCAGGGCCGGGCGCGGAGCGGCGCAGCGCTCGCCCTCGCCTCGCCCGGCGGCCCCGCGCGCGGGGGGCGGGGTCACGTGACGCTCTGTTTACATCCTCTCAGCTGTCGGGCCCCGCCTCCCCCGTCCCGTCCCGTCCCGTCCCTCGCACCGGCGCCGGCCGCCGAGCCCACCGCGCACCCCCGACCCGCGGCCACCCGGCGCCGCCCTCCGCTCTCTCGGCCACTCGCCCGCGGCCGGCCGGAGAGCTCTCCTGACTGCCATTGTCGCCCCCCTCCACCCCCAGGCGGGTCTCGCCAGTGCCGCCCAGCGCAGGGTCCGGGCCCCGCCGCAGAACGGGTGAGTGTCCCGCACTGCGGGGGGGTGGGCAGAACTGCGCTCCGGCCGCGCTGTGCGGCGCGGAGGCCCCGTCGGACGGCTGGGACGGTGAGTTGCGGCAGGGGAAGGGGAGAATGCGGCCCTCCGGCCCCTGCCCTCCGCCCCTGCCTTGCGCTGGCTCCCCGGGCGCTCCGATCCTCATTGTCCGCGGGCCCCGCACGCAGGCGCGGGGGAAGGGGGATGGGGGGGGCGGTTGTTTTCGTGCAGCCGGGACAGGGCGAGGGCTCGCTCTGGGGACGGACAGGACGGGCTCTGTGCGTACGCCCTTGGCAGCCCCTTTCTCCTCCTCCTTTGCCCGACCCTTGCCACCCCTCGGGCCGTCTGCGTAATAAATAATCTGTGGCCCAAAACGGGTTGGGGGGAGGAGGAGAGGTGGTTGGTGTAGCTGCCGCGGACCCGGGCAGCTGTGAGAGGACGGGGACAAGAGAGAAGGTTCCAGCCTCGAGATGCAGGCGGGGGACGGTGGTACCGGCAAGGTGAGGGCAGAGCTTGTCCCCCGCTGCGGCTCAGTGCCCTGCCTTCCCCCCGTGACGGCGGTGCGTTTGCTTTTTGCCTTTGAGGAAATGCAGTGAGAAGGGGAGCTGGCGTTATGGGGGATTTATTTGGGCTTGGTTTGTTTGGTAGGTTGTTTTTTTTGCTGTCGAGTCTTTACAACCTCAGGGGCTTGTGGGGGCTGCGTCTTCCAGGCCGAGGCATCGTTGAGGGGTGTGTGATACAACATCTTGTTTTGTTCGAAGAAAAAACCGTGGGCTAATCAGGGGATTTCTCCTTTCGGGAGTGGAGGAGGCGGTGCGACTGCAGCGAACGGAAGATACTTTGTTTACATAAATAAAGTACGTGAAATGCACGATAACTTCGCTTTTCGCCCGCAAGCCAGGGTGAGTCGGTCGGAGAGCATTCCTGGCGGCAGCCGCCGGGGGAAAAGGGAAGGCTGCGTCTGCCCCCAGCTTTGCCATAAACGCACATTTTGTCTGTGTTTATATTGTGGTCTCTGTTTTGGCTGGGAGAAGAGTAAGGGGAGGAGCAGGAACTGGCTCCGGGGCTGCCACCTCCTCCCGTCTGTTTTCTTTGTTGTTATCTGCTCGGGTAGGCGTCCTGGGGTCACGTCTGTAGCTGAGCTGCGGTCTGCGGTGTTAATGGGATTCCTCTTGGGCCTGAAACCTCGGGCCACCTTCTGCAGTGCATCAGCGGGTCCCGTCTGCCCTCCGTCCGCCCTCCTCCCCCCTGCCTCGGCAGTTGTCAGCGGCTCGCTCTGAAGTTGCAGGAAGGGGAAGGGAGGGCAGAGGGGGAAGGAATCTTGGCATTTATTTGATACTCGGTCAGCAGCCTGGGCCTGCTTTGTGCAGCTCTGTCATTAAAAAAAAAAAAAACCAAACCACCAAAAAACATCTCCACCCCCCCCCCCCCCCCCCAAAAAATAACAACCCCACAACAACAACAAAAATGGAAACAAACACCTAAGGTGGAAGGGTGAGTGGTATCTGTTTGAAAAGAAATTCTTCATGAAAGTAGTAAACTGCTCCGGTGTGTGGAAAATGCTTGTGTCCTTGCAGTACATGCCAGTGCCAACAGAGTTAGTATTCTCCTAGGGGGTATTTTTTTTACTACTGTCAAGTAGTAAGTCAAGCACAGTTGAACAGCAGGCTTTAGCAAAAAGGTAAAGTTTCTTCTCATAAAGAGCAGCAAACGTTGAGACACACACGAAAAATACCTGGAATAGGGCTAATCAGCATTTCAGCAAATTAATGAAGATACCCAGTTCCTCTTGACAATATGACCTCTGTGTTAGAGAGAAAGCTTTTTAAATGCAAGATGCAAAACATCCAGTGCTTAGAGTTAGTAAATTGCAATAATGTGTGGTGAGAATGTCTCTGTAACTGTAATCCATTATGCTTGCAAATGAATTAAAATGTGTGATACGCTTTTTTCCCCCAACAGGACCATTACCTTACTCTGGACAGACAATCTCTGGAAGGAATCAGGCTTGGATAAATGGAGCTGTCTTCTACAGAACTCCTGCCTGATTTGTTTGGAAAGTTTGAAAAGTATTTTGGATGTGTAGGTGGAAAAACATGTGAGAGATCTATTGGTATTTTAACTGACTTTGAGAATAAATATAATGATAGGAATGTTAGAAGTATGTGAATGAGGTCAGAGAGCCACAATGAGGGCTTTGGAGATGGACACTTATCCAGATGTTCTTTACAACAGTCAGTGTCGCTCAGAAATGCTAGAAAATACAATTGGATGTTGTTGGGAGGTCTGCAGTGGGGAGGATATAATGAAATCGCAGAAACAGAAAAAAGCATGTAATACTGAACAGGCCTAGATGGCCAAATTTTATTCCTCTGTCTGTGCAGGGTTAGGTTCCTTCCCTGCATAATCTCTGATCTTCACTCCAGAGTTCTAGTAAAAATCTTCCTGCCTCTCTCATTGGCCTTCTCTCTGGATTTTCTTAATCGAATCTGTGTCATGACTTGCTTTGTATATGTGACTGGCCAGTTTCAATTTTGCAGTATTCTATTCATAAATTATGAAATGTTGCCATTTTTATAGTCATAATCTTAGCAGTTTAGTGGTTTTTATTGTTTAGTCTTCTGTTTGCCCTGTCAGTGACTGCCCCAGCGTGCAGCTCCTTTTGAAGAGGCTTCTGCCTAATAGGAGACCTAAGAATAGGACCTCAGTGTCAGGCATGTATTGTAGTTTTCCATGCCTGTGCTGGACCATACCAGAGTCACTTGGCTGTGTTTCTGTGAACTTGAAGCGCTTTGAGACGGGAAGCTTGTATTCTGAAGTTAAAGGAAGGCTTCTTATGCATGATACCAGTGCAGGTGCAAGTCTTTAGGCAAATTTAAAATACATTAGCACGAATTTGTTTTAATGCTAAAAGAAATTAGCACAAAATTCCTACTGCAAGACATTGTAGTACATGTTCTTGTATTTATCTCTCAGAATCAAGGAAATAAAATTTCCCCATGCAATGTCTCAGGTTTATGTCAGATGTTTCAAAAGTTCTCCAGAACAAATACATTAAAAGCAGTTCTGAAATACTAAGCATTATGGTAATGCTTATGCCAGTCTTAGGTGCATGGAGAGAAACACCTGAGAGAATACAGTCATATTTTCTGGATGAGAGGTGTCTTTACATGTACCTGTTCTTGTCATTTCCTGCTTTGTTCCCATTTTCAGTATGAATGTCACAGAGATCTGCTATTCTACCCTGCTGAACTGAAAGTGATGTTCTGTAGCTGATAATTAATTAGCTCTCTATGTAAGAGGAGTGCCTTGAAGTCTCCAGCACTTGGCACTCTTGAATACAGACATCGTTTAATATAATCTCATTTATTTTACCTACTTAGAATGTAAACTCCTCAAAGCAAAAGTGGGTAGAATGTATGTGCAATTATGCTTTGCAAATGAATAATCAGGTATATGACTGGCCTAAGGCACTCCAGGAATCTTTGAGTAGGGTCAGAAGTTGATCTGCATGCTTCATCCTCTCCAACCAACAAGTGTGGATCTTTTGGATGGAGAATTCTTTTGATGTATCTGCTTTGCAGAACTGTGTTCACACTATTCTGCTTCATGATTTATGGAGTTACAGGGATTGAAGTGTGGTAGTTATATCAAATATTATGGGTATAATTACGTGAGAGCATCAGGAAATAATGACTGTGCTCCAATTCTTTTGGGACTTATTTGTATGCACTGGATGTTAGTGAAAGTCTTCAGGCCTCCTTCACACAAACTCTTAAAGCAGTTTCTGCTGCTGTGTTATTTAAGAAATTTGGGCTGGACTTTTGGTCCTTGAAGAAAGGATAGAATTTATAGCAGCTCAGGATGCTGAATATCATTTTTTGCAGAACTGAAAGATAGCTGGCTGGCATTAAGAAGAGTGGTGTTGGTTATCTGTCTTTTTTGTCCTGGTATGTCATGCCTACTTCATGTTTCAGAGAAAGTTGAAAACTGATGTCAACAGCGACATCTTCTTTCCTTTTAACCTCAAGGAGCTTAGAATACTGATGGAATGTATGTGTGTGGATTCTTGCTGAATCTACTTCTGATCAGAAGCTTATGGGAAGTGTTGAAAGTAAGTAAAAGTAAATTGTAACCAAAGATGTCTTTAAAAATGGTAGTTAGTTCAAAAACCCTTATTTTTGGAAAGAGGAAAAGGATTGGAACCTGTAGGATTGGAAACGGGTCTGGAGAACAACTGTAGGGTTTTTATCAATTATACATTGTGACTACAGTTGGTATGTGACATATTTCTCAATTTTAGGAGTCCTTTTAATTGAAGTATATATTGAAGTATATATACAGAAGTATAAATTGTCCTTTATTGTGAGGAAAAGACACTGGTTTAGAGGTCATTACAGAACAAGTAAACAAAAAAAGACAAACTCCACAGCCCTAAAAGATATTAGGTGTGACATCAGGAGTCACCACGGGAACTCACAGGCTGCAGATTCTGGTGTATTCTCATAAGGTGAAGTTCTAGAGTGGGGAATTACTGTGGAGCTCCTTAGAGGGGCTGTCTAGGGGCAGAAGAATACTTGGAGCCTGCTACTTAGAAAATGCACTTAATGAAGGCTAGTTCTGGAGCTCTGGCTTTGTTTTGTTAGTGTGTAGTGAACAAGTGATGTAAAGATCTTGCTTTACAGCTGCAGTGTATTGCCTCCATGAGTTGCAGGCAACTGGAGGTTTAAGATACTCTGAGTGTAGTTAAGGTGACATAAGAAGTGAGGTTTGGAATGCCTCTCAAGTATTGCGTTTCACTTGATTTTCTTAGTAGTATTTGCTCAGCATACAGTTGCAAAACAAAGTTGGATTTGCTGTGTTTCTAGGATATAAAAGTGTACAAATGGAATTAATGTTAAAAACTTGTTTGAGGAAACAGTTCAGAATTCGACAATAGAACCTTAAAATTAGGTTTAAAAGGTAACAGGGTTTGCATCATTTAGTTTGATAGGGACATCAGATGTCTTGAATCCTGAATTAAAGACATTTATATAGAGGTGCTGTAGGGCATCTGAGTTGTCAGCATGGAGCTGTTAGGTATGAGAGGATTTACTGAAGGCCTATCTTATTTGAAGTATTAAAGAAAAAAGATGGCAGACAGGATAAATCTGAAGTAGAGGTAGCTGGGCAGTTAGAGAAGAGAGCCCTTGTTTTGGTTGCTGACATGCATGCTTTACTGGAGATGGCATATGTTTAGAGACACACATGCACAAAGAATATGTGGACAACCAACCAATTCTGTGGCAGTGTAGAGCCTGTAAACAGGACCTCTGTTCTGAGTGCTTTTGGAACCTGGTGATGACAGACGGGTTACAAGTCGGTGTCTTCAGGTTTGCTCTTCCGGTCTCTTTTGGCCAATAATGCCTTTTATTTGGTTGCTTTTCCAGTCCCAACTGTTAAGTTCATTTCAAAGCAGTCTTCAGTCACAGAAAGGGCAGCTCCTCTGACTTACTTGCACAGAAGCAAAGACAGGATGTGGGCACAAGTTTTCTGTTTTATTTAGCACTAATTGTTGCTGTAGCACCTGCCAAGTAGCCAAGAGTTAGCATGAGCACCCAAAATAGCACTAGAGGTCTGTGTTTGAGCACTCGAGTCACATAACAAGTACCAGAAGCTTGCTGTTTTTATTACAGAACCTTTGCATGATTTCTAAATAGATAAGTCTTATTAAAGCTGTCAGTAATCATAATTATTTCTTCCTTTTTTTTTAACAATTGATTTGTTAAAAGTCTTAAGTGATAGGTGCATATTTCTAATGGCAAATTAAGCAATCTTGGAAACTATTTTCAGTCTGAATAGTGACAACTTTGTAATACTGGATAATGTTCCTCCAGGAGGCATCTGTCACTGGGAAGATTTTTTTTTTTTCCAGCTGATGTCTACAAGTGTCATTTTCGATTTAGTGGTGAGAGTTAGAGTCAAATTAGAGTTGTTCTAAAATACTAGTTTAAAATGTAGTGAAAGGCAGTATGGAGTAATATTGTAGACACAAAAGGAATGTAACTATTAAAAGCATGTATTGGTACCATGCTTCAAGCAAAACAAATAGAATTTGTTATGAGCTGTCTTCAGGAGCGAAAGGGAACTAGATTTCAAAAAGATCATCTCAGAGGTGACATGTCCTAATTATTTCATTGTATTTTAAAAAAGACAAATTTGCCTCTCCAAAAGATTCTGTATCAATGTGTGGTTTTTGTAAGTGAAGTGATAGTAATCGGAATTGTTTATAGTAATAGTCAGCTAGTGAATCACAGTCAGCAATTGACATGCCTGTGGCATCCCTGTCTCAAACAAAAGGGTTGGTTCCTAGAAGTGGTTGTTCTATCGTTGAAAGAGGAATTAGGACCATGTGGTTTGCAGAAAATGAGAAGTGGTTAATATTTAGAGTATTTTTTACTTCTGTAGCAAGTGTTTTTAGCAGATATTTGGGAATTACCATGTGGTTTTCTTGACATATAAAAGAAAAAGCCAAATAATACTACTTGACCCAGTCAGGATGATTGTGCTGTTATATCATGGTCATATCATATCAAAGTTAAAAAAGCGGTGATTCTGTAAGCCACTATCCTCTTAATCGTATTTTCACAACAGTGGTTTTTGCTTGAAAGGTATGACTGAAATGAATGCAAGTCAGCATTGCTGAAAGACTGAACCCCAAAGCAGTTGCTAAAGGAGAGGCTTAGCTTTGACAAATGACTAATATTTCTGTAGTACTAATAACTTCAAGTAATCAGGAATGCTGTCTTTCTACTAGTACATCAGTTTGCCACCACAGGATTTGATTTTCATTTGAAAATCTTTGCCTGAGACTCATGAAGTTCTTGTTTACTCTTGTAGTGCTTATTGAATTCTGGTGGGTGAGGTTTTGTTGGCTATTCTTCTGCGGGGCATGTGATCCTGCTCTTTATTTGCAAAATTGTTTCCTTTACCCTTTTGGGCATGAACTGTGGTTTTCCTTCCATTCAGGGTAGTCCAGTTTGTTAAGCTTTGCTGTGTTCTTCCTTCAAGAAACTGTAAATTTGGCATTATTGCGGTCATAAGGTCAGTGAATTGGAAGGACATAGAAAAATGGAGCTGCTGAGTTTCTTCTGCTGAGCTGACATCTGCAGTATTATAAAATCCCATAGGCCTTAGTCTCTCGTTATTTGCTTCAGTTAATTATGCATTCATCATGACTAAGACTCATTACTGCCAAGTTTCCTGAGATTCTGTGATGTTTTCTGAAGTAATTCAGTTGTCAGAAAAAGTCAGTGTAAAATTTGACTTCTCTGTTCTGGCATGCTCTGGATGAACGAGTTGTCCATGATATAACTACATCAGGTTGTGTGAGTGTAGCAGCCTCTTGTGTTATATCTGCAAACTGCAATTCTGTCAGGTGAAAACCACATGCTTTGTACAACTGCAAAAAACCTGATACAGTAAGATTGTGGGAATGATTATCTTGAGCTGTGCAAGTGCACAGCTGCTATATAGGCAATGATAAAAGCTTCTCAAATCCATTTCTTGCTGAAGCACTTGCATGAATATCTTGGAATGCTCCAAGCTTTGACAAATGCTCCAAATCCCTTCCAGACGACGTCTGCCAGTGTCGGTAGTGTAAGTGAATTATAACTTTGGAGCCACATTTACAGTAGTGCTTGATTCATACCTGAAGACAAAACAAATAATTCAGAAACATTTTCATTTTAAAATGTGCTTATGTATTTTGGTTTGTGCTTTCAAAGAAGGCCTGTGTAAGGAATTTTATTCAGGTATTTCTAGTTCTTAGTTTAGGTGTCCATGGCCTCAGGTCCAGTGAGTTACACACACAGAATCACAAGGTTGGAAGAGACCGTCAAGGTCATAGAGTCCAACCCAGCCCTAATACCTCAACTAAACCATGCACCGAGTGCCACATGCAGCCGTTTTTTAAACACATCTGAGGATGGTGACTCCACCACCTCCCCAGGCAGACCATTCCACTACTTTATCACTTTCTGTAAAATTTTTTTGTAATATCCAACTTACATTTCCGTTGGCACAGCTGAAAACTGTCCTCTTGTTGTGTCAGTTGATGACCAGTTGTGAGGCTAAGCATATATTCTCAGTAGCAAACAAACACATGTATTCAGCATGTGTATGTATAATTTGCCACCACGCCAATGCTGTAGACAGCACTAATGCAAGCACAAACAGCACCAATGACCTCATCCTGTTACTCTTTCTGGATGGCCAAGCTTAATGTCTGCAAACACATATGTGTATATATTATGAGTCTTTCCAGTTACTGGGTTTAGGCACTCATTCTACCCTGGACCTCTTTGGCCTGTTTATGCCCCATTGTGTCTTATACACGTGCATATGCTCAGCTGCCAATCCCAAACACCACAGATTCTCCAGCAGCTCACCTTGGACCCCTCTTTGTTCCTCCAGCAACAAGCTCTCTCAGCCAGTGTGTTCCATCTCAGTTCCAAGGCCAATCTGCTGGTTTGCTGGGCAGTCCAGCTTGGTACTCGATGTGATAACACCTGGACCTGCAGAAGCTCGTGCCCTGCTTTGCTGGCACCACAGACCCACCAGCCCTTGTGACCTGTGGTCTGATTCCATGTCTTGCAGATGCACATGGGAACCAAACAGAGGCCCAAGGAGTTGCAAAAGGAGATTTAACAGTCTCAACAGGATAGGCAGGGCACAGCTGGACACACATACTGACCTGCAGCCTGCTCATGGATGACCTATCCCTCTTGTCACCATAGGCCTGAGTTTCCCAGGCTTGTTTCTCTCCTAATCACTGTGGTTTTTCTCTTTCCCCACCTCTGGTTCCTCTCCCAAGAATCCTCACACGCAGGACTTGTGGCATCCCCAAGTCCCTTTCCCCTGCACTCCATGGTAACTTTCGTAGCTCTCTAAGTGTCACACCTTTGGATCTGAGAAATGCCTTGGAGATAGACAGTTGTGGAAATGTGGAGGGAGCTGATGGTAGCCTGGGTCAGAGTGTTCACATGTGTTTCCCCCACTCGCAAACGTACCCCTTCTCCTTTGTGTACAGAACAGTTTTCTATCACATAACCCAACAAGGTTAACTTTGATATGTGCAGGCAAGTAATCTGTTTAATCATTTGCAAGTCCTGTAGAAAATTTAAGGTAGAAGGTACTGACTGGGCAGAGTAGTGTTAATTAGTGATACTGTTACAAAAAGCAATACTTTGAAACATTACCTCAAAGTAGGGAGATAAATATTTGCCTGAAGCTTTGTGAAACAGACTTTGATAGCAGTATTAATGTTGTAACCTTTTACGTTGTAAAATTTTTTGTTTGTTTGTTTGTTTTTCCTGGATGACTAGAGACTTTTTGGTAGAATTTTAATAGAGATTTAGTTTATACTTGATTCGTATGTTTTGAAAGTTTTGATAAATCCTCACTTTCTTTTGGTTAGAACCATGAAAGGAATGTTGATTTCTGTTTTATATAAAGTAAGCATTGAAAATCTTAAGTAGTAGAGATTTATGGACAAAGTCATGTCATTTTAGGTTGTGCTGTTCATGGATTTATGGTGTGTGTGGAGACTGAGACAAATCTTGATATAGATCCTTAAATTCTGAAGCTTTTGGATATGCAGGATTTGGGGATTAAAAATAAGAAAGTGGGGTAGATATCCACTGTGTTCTTTTACAAGATAAAACTAACTCAGTGTGCAAGCGTTAGTAAACAAGTTATATTTGAAAAAAAATGATGATTCCAGTGGGATGCTTCTGGAAGATTGCATCAGTGTAAGAATTGCGTTTCATGGTTCTGAGGAAGAGACCTGGGAAGCAGGAGTACACTTCACTCATTCTTCCCTCCTGAGAATTACAGGACTATATTAAAATGACTTCTCAAAACATACTGTTATATTGTAGTGTACTGTTTTAAGAATCAAGCAAAGAAGAATTGGGATTTATTTTTTCCTTAAATTGTATTTATTTAGCATCTCATAAGAAGAGGATGCATAATACATAAAAGTTGAGATTCTCAGGCTGTTAAAGTAAACATCAAGACAATACAGTATTTAAGTTATTTATGCTGTGATTATTGTATGCTATTTGGAAGCTTTTAGATATACTTCTGAAGATTAGAAACTGAAAAATTTTAGTGTACTTGGAGGTTGGCAGAGTTGATTGATATTTTTGGTTTTTTAATTTGGGCCTGGTTTTGGTGGGTTTTTTTGGGGGTGGTTTTTGGTTTGGTTTTTTTTGTGTGTGTGTGTGTGTTTTGGGGGGTTTTTTTGTGGCAACTGAAGTAAATGCATAGCTCCAAGATGAGGTTTCAAGTGTCAGGAATGCAACTATCTTCTATTTTTACACTTGACCTCATTTCTATTTTCTTTTGCTAAAGGCAACAGACGTATGTTGTTCTGTTGCTGCTAGAAGTGAGTTATTTAAATACCTTGAAATGTTTATACGCAGTAAGTTTTTGAACTTTAGTACTGGCTGAAATAGTAAAAATTTTGTCATGGGCCACATTTTGCCTAGTCAAAGTTGCATGAAGTGTTACTCGATCTGCTTAAGAGCTATAAATTTTATGGTAAAAAGTTAGGAAAATATGTTTCAGTGTTGTACAAAACCTGCTTTGTACTTTGTTATAAAAGAGGATTCTCCCTCTCTGTCCCCCAGTTGTTACTGGTTACTCTCTTAGGGTTACTCCAAGTAAAGGGGCATCATTTTTATGTTTTGGTCACCCAAACTAAATAATTAACCATCTTCTCTCATGAAGAGAAAGTTTGTTTTTTTTTAAATCTTGACTATTTCACTTGTTCTTTATATATTAAGGTATCTTATATGGAAAGTGATCACAATATTAAAATTTACAGAAATGTTTGTGTCACTTTTATGCCTTTTCCCTTTTCAGGCTAAACAGAATTAGATCTAACAGAACCAGTTCTTTTTACACATCACTCTGCAGCTCTTCTGATTCTTAACATTTACCTATTTTGGCTTATATGGACCTGCTTGAAATGAATATTCTCTGTTAAATATCCTTCCACAAAGCTATGTATTGTGGCAATGAGTTTTGCAGCCTGGTCACTCTGTAGCTCACTAATTTGTGAAATATGTGCACAGACAGCAGTTTCTGATATGCAAAACAGGTGCATGAGACAAGGCTCAATGAATATCAGACATCTGTATGTATGCAACATCATTGATTCATGTCTCTCATGAAGTCCTGATATTTTAGGCAGTGAACAAACTGCTATTTCCTGGTACCTTCTGTTTCTGTGGATTTGTTAGGCCCTTGAGAGAAGCTTTTCATCTTTCCCCTTTCTCCCAAACAATCTGTGATAAAGCTCTTTGGTTAGTTTATACTGGACAAACTAAAAATAGTTGTGGCCTGGGAATAGACAGAGCTGTAGGCATACCTCTCAGGAGCTGAGACCTTTACAAAATATGCTGGAAGAAGACTGCCAGGTTCTGTCATGGACACTGGTGTCAGAGGAAGGATAGGGGATCTTCTGCATGTTAGACATTGGGTTAAACTGATATCTGTTGCTTAGGAGATCTTTCATGAAACTTTGAAATGTCACTAAGTCATCTTAGGCTCCCCAGAGACACAAGCATTTTTTTCATTGTCTTACAACTAAGCAACAGGAAGTGTTTTGGACTGTTGTGGGTAGAGAAGCAATATTAATTATTTTGAAGTCTGAATTGATGGTACGCTATATGGTACTCAGAATCAGGGCAGAGCTAGTGTTCATTCAGCCATAAAGGTATACATACAGCCTTTTGAGAGGTCATCACCAGGTTGCCTATAGCAATTAATGAGTCTGTGTTTGAAGAAGAAACTGCTCCTGAAGCTTGAGAGGCTCAGCTTTGCAATAAGTTATTGGTTGCCCAGATTTTAACCAATAAGGAGAGTTAAGACAGGATGTGGGGTTAAGCTGTACATTAAAATTTTAGTCCAGGAAGTGTGTAGGATTGTTTGCTTTGCTTTGTAATGAAAGCTAATGAATTTTCAAGCCTTTATCAGCATACCTAAGAACAGGTCTGGCATACAGAACTATGTATAGAAAATTGTTCCTTTCAGCATTCAGTCCTTGGTAAGGTGTAAAGAGGGTAGGTAGAATTTCAGATGAGAAGAACAAATTAAGTACAAGAGACAGTGTGTAGACCAAGAAAGGAATGTCTCCTAATTCAAAGAGAGAAAAACAAATGATCAAACAAACGCAAAAACAATAAAATTCTATGTTGTTTTATTATTTTTTTACTCAAGTTCCTGTGAACTGTCTCAATATTAAAAAAAAAAAAAAGCCCAGTGGCTACTCAGCAGGTTAGTTCAAAATTATGCCCTTGTTGTAGCTACCAAGGTTAAACTCAATTGATCATGTGCTTATATGCTTGTCACTGCTTATACGTTTGTGGAGTTCCTTAAGTTTCAGTACCTCCTTTGAGAGAAATACAGTACCATGTCTGCTATTCAGCATGTTCAGGTGGAGGAAGTGAGAGCAGGCATATACCTGGAATCTTGTATAAACAGCTGTTGAAAGTTCAAACAGGAAGATCAGGGCTTAAGCTTACATCAGACTTGACAAACATTTTCTGCCCAAGTAGGTCAATGCAATTCAGGTTAAGTCAGTAGTTGTAGCTGTTTACATTCATTTGACTTAGCACTAATCCTGTGGTCTATTTTTTGTTCCATTGCTATATTGCAAAGAACCTCGAAGTATGCTCTGTGGAGTGCACTGCACTGGAGAGCTGACTGTACTTGGTTTTGTACTTGTGTCTGTTTAACTTGAAGAGCTTCTTGAAGTGACCCGCTAAACAGCAGTTTAGGAGTGAATGTTTTTAAGTAGGGTTAGTCTAAAGTATAGACTTCAAAAACGTGTAGTGTTCTTGATAGTTTTCCTTAATGCACCAAGTAGCATCATATATCCTAAAAACAACAGGTCGTTCTTCTTTCATAGGTGCTTGGAGTGACAAAACAAATAGCTGTGGAAGAGAAGGTAGTTCTAGTAGTTGGGTTTCCAAAGCATTTATGCTTTTTGCTGTCTTTAGTATCGGTTTAGCAGCAAGGTATAGGTGTAAAAATTTTTAAAAAATGTTTATGAAGACTTCATTCCAAAATACCTCTGTGTCCCACATTTTATTCTTAATTTTGTGGTCACCTATTACAGTTACTCCCAGCACATACATCATGTTTTGGTTTTCTCCAGGCTTTGCTGGGTGAAAGTAATATTAGAATTATTCTTTTCCTTTCAGATCCTAATCAATCATACTGTTTGTTTGAAAGCCCCTGCTGAAATCTTAAGCTCAACTCTGCAGTTGGAGGTCGAATTTTCTTGTGTGAGTCGCTATTATAATACTTGGGAGGAAAATGGAAGGTAAACTGAAAATGGAATCCTGTGGTTGTAGGAGTCATTGGATGGGATGATGACAGGCAAAACATGATCTTGAGTTCATAACAGCTGCAGGGGTGTCATGTATTGAGTGTAGACAGAAAGGAGTAGGTCTGATACTTGATTGGTAGCCTGGGGAACTTTAAATCTCCGCTGATTAGAGTGATGTTGCTGATGTTTGCCATAAGTGAACTGAAACTGTTAAATTGGCTGAAGTGTTTCAGGCCCATGTGTGCATTCATGGTTACTTCTCTTCTATTGCCAGACTCAGAATATTCCTTTTTGGGGAAACTGAGCCATAGAATCCTAACATTAATGTGCAGCTCAGTGACTTCTTGTCTTCTCCCCCTCAAAGAAAAGAGGGAGGATTCACCAAGCAAGGCTGTATTCTACATGTCAGTTTAAAGTATCACAACTCCTGGTTCAGTGTCATGTTTCTCCAAGCTGATGTGTTAGTGAAAATGGTTATAAGGAGACTGCAAATATGGCTGATTCCATGTATTATTCTATTTTCCATAATTTGAAACAAAGTAAGGATCAAGTTAGTCGGCCCAAGTAGCTTGTATTTCTGAGTAGTTACCTATATGGCATGAGGTTGTGTCAGTATTACAAGATAGTAAATTTTAAGATGCTTGACATTGTATGGATGTAGCAAAGTTGAGGTTTTGTCTGGCAAATTAACTGCGTACCTTGCTAGCACAGTATTTAAACTGTATTTAAGAGAGTGTGCAAGTCCTTAGTGGCCCAGGAAATTAGCTTGAAGTGCAAATACATTTTTAGAAATTCTGAAATGTGCAAAAATTGTGTCTCTTGCAAGTGGCAAAAAAAACTTGGTTAACCTTACTTCTTACTAACTTCTCAGCTAAGAGTTTTGCATATCTTATAAAATAGTGAAGAATTAAAATGCACTCAAATTGTCATCACTTCTTAGCCACATGGCCAAAAATACATGTTCAGTTAATGTGACAATATTAAAAAAAAAACAAACCAAAAACCACCCAGAAATTATTTAAGGTATTTCACTGAAATTGATTACAAGTTAGGTCAGAAACATGTCAGAGGTGGTGTTATACAGTTGTGTGAATTGTTATGGAGATTGGAAAGTGTTTTCATTTAATTTTTATTGTGAATACAAGAAACTTCAAGATAGGGTTCCAACTTCTGAAAATAAATTCATGAGTAGTGTGGAAGGAGAAATGAACATTGCTTTAATTGCAGTTGGTTTTACTAAGTGAATTAACTTTTTAATCAAGACTATATTGGAATTTTAACTCCTACACTATAGTATCTATTGCCTTCTGTATTACAGAGATTCCTAAGGCTAAAAGCAATAGCTGCATTTTGTTAGTTTGACAAACGTTCATCTTTCTTGTGAAGTTGCTATATTTCTTGGTGTAATAGGCCTCAGAATGCTGCTTGTGCTCTTTGTGAACTGCACGAGTTTCAGTTTTAATATTAGGGAGTTTCACAGGATGTTTTTGGTGAGCATTCAGCTGTGTAGAAAGTTTTATCATAGTATGCTCTGCTGTTTTTATCTTGGTTCTGGGTCAACTGTCACAAGGAAGATTTGACTAACTTGCCCTTCTTCTCCAGTTGTGCTAAAACGGCTTCTGAGATGTTTTCTTTTGTGTGCTTAAAATATCTGTCACCTCTGCTAGTAGTAGTAGTTTTACTTCATAAGCAAAATTTTACAAACATAAAAGCATTGGAGGAAAGTGAACTATCAAAAAGTATTTCTCTGCAGTACAAGAGGCCACTTCTCATGAAAAGATCTGTTTCTTTCACTTCCAAGGACATTTTTTGGTTTTGAACAAAAATACTTTCCATTTGAGCAGCATTTTTGCCTACCTGTAGCTGTAGAGTGTAGAGTAGAGCACTAATGATGACAAACCAAAACAAGATACCTAAAAAGCAAACAAAATCACTGTCATCTACCTAATGCTACCTTCTTCAGACAGGGGCAATGTATCTAGAATGAGATGTAGCCTTCAACTCCACTGCCAAATAGCCACTTTTTTTTTGCTGTGTCTCGAGAGGAGACTCCATTTCTCCTCTCCCCTGCTTGCCTCAATGTCGCAGTGTCGACCACACCTTTTCTATTCTTGCGTTTGAGATTTTGTGTGACAACCATTACTGAAGCTGAGACACTTGGTGGATGTCATCAGTAGAAAATCTTGTGATACTGTAATAACTTCAGCCATCATATAATGCCAAGAATACAAAATTACCAAATACCTAAAATAATTCTGTTTCAGTGTTGTGAGTGCTGAAATTTGGAAGAAAATGTTATTTACAGGAAATAAATGTTATGTGAAAGCAGTGAAGACCCTTGTTGATGGGAAAGCTAAAGCTTTACGTTTTCCCATCTGCGGGCTCTGCGCCTTTTCTGGCGCACCGCTGATGGCTAGCCGAGTTCTCCACCTACTGGTGCGAGGTGGTGGATGCACCCCGCAGGAAGAGCTGAAAGCAGCATTCCCATTTCCGAATGTAGCAGCTGAATTGAGATTTTAGGAAACTCAGTACTTATTCTTTGTGGTTTCAGTTAAATTTATTTCCAAACATATCTCAAGATATAAATGATCTTTTTAGTATGAAGGAATGCAGAAACTATTGCTTTAGTCACTGTAGATTATTTAACTTAAGTATCATCATTTGATTCATTGAACCTTCAGGTGTGGTGCAAGTGCAAACAAGTAGGGCTGGAATATTTTTATGAACTATATTAAAAAAGTCTCAGGTTTCATATTTTCTGTCTAAGGTGTCCTGTATTTTTTTCACAAGTAGAAAGATATAGTATATTCCTATGCAGTTGGACACACTAAGGTGTTCAGAAGTCTGGTTTTTCTACCTTAATCAAAGGTTTTGTTGCTTGATAATTGCACATGGTGACTTTTTACCTCTTTTCATTCCTGAGTGTCAGTGGGAGTTGGTTTTACTTCAGAGGGAAGCACACAGCTGAATGGTGAGCAGTCATCATTTCACCTCTGATTTACCAGAGCTTTAACAGCCCTGAACATTATACCCCCTTCCCCAGTAAACTCCCCCCAGTTTATATACTGGTCATGGCACCCTATGGTATGGAATATACCTTTGGCCAGTTCAGGTCAGCTGTCCTGGCCATTCTGCCTCCTGGCGTTTTGTGTGCCTGCTCACTGGAGAGTGTAAGAAATGGAAAACTCCTTGGCTTAGGGTAAACACTACTGAGCAACAACTAAAACTTCGGTGTGTTATCAACATTATTCAGATAATCACTGTATACTCTATTCACCTTTAAGTGGTGCATTAAACTTCCTGTTTTTCTGTCTCCTAGTCTTCTGTTGCTATTTTACTGGTAATTCATGCAACATTAATGTTAACATCTAGATTTTGAGTTTAGTAATTTGTAATGAAATCACTGCAGATAAAATGCAGATCTGAAGGAATTATTTTGAAGTTAATATGACTTATTGCAGTGTTCTGTGTAGAATTACATTTATGAGCTGGCAAGCTGTTAAGAATTTCTAGGTACTTCAGGAGTTTTTATTCCTCTAGTGAATATGGCCGGCATTAGGAGGCGCTCAGATACTTTTTGTGTTTCCCTATTTTGATTCCAGAAGAGAGCAATGTGCCGTTATATCTGCACTAGTTTCAGGTCAAAAGTGAACATCTGGAAAGCATCTCCTGGACATCATCCCTTATGGGGCTTTGTTTCCCCCCCGTGGGTTGGTCTTAGAGCATGTAAACCAATTTTCTTTCAGAATTAGCTAAGTTGGTGCGTGCTCCAGCTGCTGTTGGACACTTAGTTCTCGTCATGGGACTAGAGCTCACCCAAGGGCAGTTGCTGTCCCATTCATGCCCCCTCAAATATATAACATGGGTGATGAGTTCTTAGCACTGTAGTGTTTGCAGTGTCTAGCAAATCACATAGCATAAGGGTTTGGCTAATGTAGACAGCCCATGTTGACGTGTTAAGATGATGTTTCTCAGCTGTGAGTTAAAATCTGAGGGGCAGAATTTTGATTGAATACTAGATGTCCTGACTCTTAGTTCTGCTTCATAAAGTTACCCAGTACCAACAATATTTCATCACCTGCTAATAGTTGTTAATTTCTTTGTCTTTTGAAACTCAAGTTATGTGAATATATCTGTTTTGCAGGATTCGCTTGTGATGTCCTTCTGAAAAAACAGCTGAGACTCCATTACATACGTATACTTTTGGGAAAACTCTCCTCCTAATGTATTTTGCAAACTAATTGAATTACCACAGAAGTTCAGCATGGGAGGAGCTGTGAGTGCTGGAGAGGACAATGATGATTTAATCGATAACTTGAAAGAAGCTCAGTACATTCGCACCGAGAGTGTGGAGCAAGCCTTCAGAGCGATTGATCGTGGTGATTATTATCTGGAAGGATACAGGGACAATGCTTACAAAGACTTGGCCTGGAAGCATGGAAATATACACTTGTCAGCACCTTGCATTTATTCTGAAGTCATGGAAGCACTGAAACTTCAGCCTGGATTGTCTTTTCTAAATCTGGGTAGTGGAACCGGATACTTGAGTACAATGGTGGGATTAATATTAGGTAACCTGAATGTTTTTTTTCATATATAGTGAGTTTGCATATTTTAGAAGAGTATGCAAGCCCTGTAAAACCTTACTTTTACTTCTTTAACAATGGCAGTACCATACATAAGGCTGGCTCTTTGAGATGTGTTGTTAAAATATTGTTTGTTATCTACCAGCAGTTCGAACACTGGTGCTGTAGTTTGGTGTCATTTCATGGGTGTTTTGGAAGAGGCAATTCTTCCTTCATTCTGTAGTCTAAAATTCTCATTTGAAAGGAAACAATCCTTTTTTTTGTTTGAAAGGGAAGGAGTGGAACAATTTTTGAAGACTAAAATTTTCATCTGCATTTGCACTCTCTCTGTGCCTTTACTTTAGGTTACTGTTTTGATCTTCAGTTTATGGAAAAGAAAATCTAAATTGTAAAGGCTAATTTCTCTTGGAGAAGTTTAACTGAAAAATAAATCTGTGTCAGTATTCAAACAGCTATTTTAAAATACATATAATCAGTTTTTTAGTGAGAAACTTTTGGGATGTTGACTGATGAGACTTTTCAATCAGGTCTGTAGGTTTTCAAAATAATTTTAACACACTAGAACTGTGATTTTTCTTGTTTTCAAATACCTTTCCTATATGAAAAAAGATGGAACTAAATATTGTTGCCTAAATTAAATTTTAAAACCTGGAGAGAAAATGCATTAAATCTCCTCATATCCAACATTTAGATTACAGAGTGCATGCACCACCAACTAATTTTTTTACAAAATATTTTATTACATAAAATAGCTGTAGCTGTTTTAATATGTATTTTTCATAGATACGGTTTTCTTGACCGTATTACATGCAGTTCTTCTTTGGTTGCAAAAATCGTGCTGACAGGTAATACACAGATTATGTTTACTTGTATACAAAACTAAGATATCAAGAGTCAGTTTGTGAATTTTCAATTAATTTAGTTATTTTCTGTCATCAGTTCTTATTTATTGGAAGGAAGAAATTATGGCTAATAGTGCGTAACAAACACCATTTATTGGTATCTGCAGTATCTTTTGTTCTAATTAATAGTAGTAAATAAATGAGATTGCACTGTTTTGTGGAAACAGGAGTTATGGTCATTCACAGGTAAAAATAAGGTAAAGCTATCTACGCTTAGAGTTCTGGTTTTCTCTGTTTGAGAGTAGATATTTTAAATTGGACTGTAATATTTTAATTTTTAATACTGAATATTTTATTCAGTATTAAAAAAATTAGTAAATATTGCAGCATTTTTTTCTCTAAAATGTTTCTTCAGGGTAGTGACTAATGGTACTTGTTTATTTCTGTATTGTGGAAAGCTTTGCTACTTCATTATTCTTTCTTAACTTGTATAAAAAAAAAATTACATTTATTGCACTTAATTCTGTATATTGCATTTGTATCTCTGTACTTAACCAATTTCAAGTGGCTGTTGAAGGCTCCTGGGTTTGACCTCTCCACATCAAGCAGAATTCTCATCCCTCAGAATAGTATATGCAGACTGGAGGGAATTAAAGAGGAAAAGACTTGTCTTCTACAGAGGGTGAGGTTGGCTGACAGCCCCTGAGGAGCACAGTTAGCCTGCAGATGTTCCCGAAAAGGCAGCTCAGGTGCTGATAGTCCCTAGCAGGGCTTGAGCTGCCTGGAGCAGCAGCTGCCCAGCTACTTAGAGATTGACTTTCCGTGTTTTGGGGTGCTGTACCCTGTCATCAAAGTCTTAGTGTTGTAATGTATTGAGTTCTAGGCTGAGGTGTAGAATGTATAAATGCAGTTTATGCCTTCCTTTTCTTACTATACTCCTCCTGATAAAATTAGTTACATATCATAATTATACTTCAGTGTTTGTTTTAAACCAGGGAGCAGTTGCTTTAACAAATTAAAATAAACAGATGTAATTTTCTGACAAATAAACCATATTAATCTTTAAAAGCTCACTTGTTTTTTTCAAACTGATTTCAGTGTACACTGCAGTGAGGAGCAGAATCTTGTGGGTTTTGACAGCAGTTGGGTATCTGACAATTTGACAATTTAGTGAGTAATGTTTCTGCCACATTGGCAGTGTCAAAATGACTAGGTTAAATTATCAAATAATCTGAAACTGATGATAACTTCTAAGTATAGTAGCATACTGAAAAGACTGCACATCAATCCACAGAGATTAAATTAATTGTTACCAATACTGTTAAAATGTAAACGAAGTTCAGGTGGTGGAATTGGTACCTCATTATGCTTAAAGAGGCCAGTTGATTCAGAGAGTAGTGGAGAAGTTTGTTTCACATTTTTAGAATAGCTGACTCTACTTACATGTCCAGCTATGACTTTCCCAGTGAAGGAAGAGAGCATGTTTCTCATCTTTCCATTTAAATTACAGTACTGTGGTATATGATGATGTGGTAGTTTTCTGCATCCACAGTTTTAATTTCAGATTGTTGGAGCAACTGACACTTGCAGGATGTTGTAGATGTCTTCAAAGTTAGGTACTTAAAGGAATGTACATGTGAATTTTTGGACAGATGATGTTTATGCATTTTTAATTTACTTTAAATTATGAAGTTAAAGGAATTGTGATTAATTTTTAGGTAAAGAAAACATACCTTGAATGCTGCTGTATGCTGTAGAGCTGTTAGAAACATCATAGCCTATTATGGTACAACAGAATATTGAACAAACAGCTGGAAAGGGATTGCCTATGCCAATGCTTCTCTTAAAGTGACTAATAATAAAATGGATTTTCAGTAAAAATGAAGTCAATAGGAGGTAAATGTTTCCACAAGTTCTAAGAACATCCCTTGGATGATAGCTACCTCTTGCCTGCAGTCAGAGATCTTACAAGCACTGCCAGTGGTAACCTAGTGGATTGCTTTTATTTCACCCAGCAGAAAATGTTCTAAACTATGTTAAGAGTTGAAGTTATTGATCAGGTTAATGGTATATAGCTATATGCTCTATTTTTGTTGCAGTATCGCAAAACCTCTCTTATTAACCCTGTTTTGTTAATCTCTGTCCTAGAAAAGACAAATTGAATTTTGTTTCACTGGAGTAACATCATGGAGCTAAATATTTAGGAAAGATTTAGAATGCAGTAGGGGATAAAAATATAAATTTTGTCCAATCTTATTGATGTTTACTTTCCCTCTTCCCCTTCCTTCTCCCTTTTTCAATTCTATGCTCCAATGACTAAAGACCCTGGGCTATGAGTGCATGTTAAATTTAGAATCCTTATAGCAAATGTGACTGTCTGATTCACATTCCTTTCTGATGTGGATAATCCTCATAATACTGTCTCATGATTTCTTCTTGTTCCTGAAATACAGCATTAACTTTTGGTACACAGTTTAACTTGAAATTATACTTGAATTTGATCTTAGGAAGGCAATGCAGTTGTGATGGGATTGTGATCAATGAACATAATGTGTGGGCAATTTCATTGTTCTAGGTGGAAATTAATTATTAGATATAACTATATCACAAACAAATTTCTGATTTTGCAACCTGCAAAACAGAAGATCATCTGTGGCTAAGGGATATGATCCCCAATCTCTAAATAGTCAAAAGATGAAAAGTTTGCCAAAAGAAAGCTTCAAAATCTAAACATCAAAGTACAGACTGAAATATAATTTTTATTTGTTGTATTCCAAATAAGTAATGTTTTGAAAAAGAATTTGTTCAGACTGATTTCAGTGTAGTCAACTTATTTTCTGGATGCTTACAAAGAAAATTCATTCTGTAATTATTTTGTTTTAGTTCTGTCCCTGTTCTTTTACTGAACTTTTGGCCTTTTATCTTCCTCTTTAAGCACTGGTAATGTAGATGCAAAAAATAACTTTGTCTAGCGGTGTTTGGAGTCTTCTGTTTTATGTGTTTTTAATGTTTTTATACTATAGTGCTGTTCCATGCAGTTTTCCTATGCTTAGAAAAGAAACATCACAAAAACACAACCTTCCTGTTTTTATTTACAGGACCTTTCGGGATAAATCATGGAATAGAGCTTCATTCAGATGTGGTAGAATATGCCAAGGAAAAGTTGGAAAGCTTCATAAAATACAGTGATAGCTTTGATAAGTAAGTTCAATCTTAATTTGTCTAGCTTGCTTTGCAATAACATTTTTGGTTTTAAACTCAGTATGTCATTGCTTATGAGGTTAGGGAGGAGAGCAGAATGGCATCACACAACCAAAACCTAAAACTTTCAGTTTGTGGCTCTACTTCATGAGGTAAGTTGAGGCTTGAGAAAGGAGTCTTTGGAAGTACGGGAGTATTTCTGCTGTGCAGTGTTTAGCAAAGCGGATTTTCCTACATTTTGGCGATGCGTATACATACACAGGAACGTGTGTGTATGTGCACGTACATGCATATATGCATTTATGTGGGTGTCTTTGCATGTATAGAGCAATTTTTATCCATTAAGCCAGTTATTATGTAATTTTACATCATCTCTTTGTACAGTATTAACTTTTTTCCTAATCTACCCCTGTTGATTTGGACATCAGTAATTTTTTCTGATTGCCTTCATGTTTACTTCCTGAAGACACGGATTTAAAAGTATTCATCTATGCTCGTAGCACTACTCATCTATACTTCTGGATGTAACTCTGGGTTCCAGGGCTTTAAACCTGATTGCTTCTACCCACTCAATTTTTTATTATTTTAAATTGGGCTTTAAGAGTATTGGGAATCTCTTGCTCTGAGGAAGGGAGGGCAAGGTTCTGGCTGGGGCTGTTCTTCGTAAAGATTTCTTTCCTTGAAGACAATAATTTCTCCAACAGTGATTATAAGGTAATTTCTGGAAATTCAGAAAAGAAAATTCCTGCTCTCCTTTTACCTGTGTAACGTGCTTTATAACTGCCATGTTTTTGATTATGTTGGCTGGAGCTCAATCCACTTTTTCCCATACCCCAAACTTCAGGAGCTCATGTCTGACCACAAGCCTTTCTCTTCAAGCTCCTAAGTAACAGAAGAGTATCATCCTAGTGTTACCTGTGTCTGAAGACAATTTTGTAATTCTGAGACTGGCTAGATTATGTTAGTACTGTGTTAGCCCAGTAAAATAAAATCATGTAGGAGAATATGCATATCTTTCACTACTATTGTCTTGATTTTAATACAAGCATTTATGTTGGCTAACACAAGCTAGAACACAATCTATAACACAAGCTAGAACAAATAAAAATGGATTCAAGGAGCAGCTTTATGATGCAATTTATGTGTCTTAAAAAAAGTGTTTGAAATACGGTCACTTGTGATCGCCACTAATACTGCATTAATGGCTCTGTTAAGTTAGATGTACCTGCTAGCTAGTGAATTCCTGCACATACCTGTACTTGTGCATTACTGTAGGTGTCTGTACAAGACATACAAAAGCTGGTTTTGATTGGAATGTCTTTCCAATCAGGTGATAGGTTTATGTATAGAAGTTAAAGGAAACTGGGGTAGCAATGAAGTTGTGTCATTATTGAAACAAAATTTGATTAGGATAGTTAAGTAAATGAATAGCAGAACACTGAGGGGGCTGGTTATACTTTTGAACATGCAAGAACTTGAGACAACCAAAAACTGTTGAACATGGTATAAGCAAATGTCAGTGGTTTATGTGTTCCAAGGAAATACAACCCTCTTCACCAACATAATAAAAATTACACTTTTGTGAAAGTGCTTTTTGAAAAAATCTGCCTGTAATAGCTGCAGTGCAGCTGATACGATAATGGTTGCCTGGTTGGATTTTGTGGTTTGGGAGGAATTTCCAAGTTGTCTGCATAGCTGATTCTGGCTGACTGCTTTCTTTGTAAATATTCTGTATTTTAATGTAGTTAATGAAGATGATGTGTGGTTTTTTTGCTGTGGTAGAGTTCTTTTTAATTTGTTTTTACTCTAAGTATTAAAACCAAATCTTGAATTTTAACCTGCTCTCAAAGTAATGTTCTCTGACTTAGTAAGCCTGGTTTTGCTTCTTGTTTCAGTAACTTCTTCCTGCATCTTCATTTATAAGTGAAAAGATTTTTACCCAAAGTTACAGGACTGCAGCATCTGAACTTAACTACTACTTTGGTCAGCTTAGTATTTGGCTGAAAGACCACCCAGGGAAGAGGTGTGTGGTATCTATCTGCTGCTGAACACTGATGTATTCCAAGCAGGAGTCCTCACTGTATGAAAATAGATTGCATGGCAGACTGGTATGAATGAAGTTAATTGTCTCAATGAATGTGTGTGTGAAAAGTAACTTTCACTTGACCAGCAGCCTCCAACAAGGTACCCAGAGGACATAAGGAGCACAGAGACCAAGATGTGTGTTCCTAGCAATAATGGAGTTATGCAAATGGGAAGTTCAGTAAAGCTTTGCTTTGCTTTGCCACTTCCCTGCATTCCTTCTTTAGTGTGTAAAGTTCTGCAGTCTGCTCTGAATGTTCTAAGCATTCTGCTTTTGAAACATAAACTGTGACTTGAAAATTATGGGTTGGAGAGCTTCAGCATGGATCATAAATAAACACTTTGTAACTTTTTTCCTTTCCTTGGAGTAATAGGCCATTGGTTTTCCATCTGACTTTTGTGTGAAGCTGGGTCATGATGATTTAGGTGGGTTCTTGCCTAATAAAACAAAATGGAATACTGCTTTGATGCCGTTTATGTGGGGGAATGTTGCAGTGCTGTGTTACACAGTTTAACTTGCTTTTTTGATTCCTGATAGTAATGTTATTGAGGTACAATTAAAAGTTTACTTTTCTATGACTCAGGTAAGGTACTTCACCAGAGACCTGACAGTATATAAAATCAGTATGTCCAGAAGGATTTGAGACTCTCTCTCAGCCTAAAGGGAGGGCTGTCTATCTCTGATAGCTGGTCTTATCTCAGTTTTGGCCACTGGAACTGTTCATTAGAAGATCTCTTAGATACCTGTTTCAAATAATTTCAGTAATTACTTGTATCTGTATCCATATCCCACCAATCTATAAAAACAATTTTCCTCTAAATGGAGGTGGAGTTGTGCATTCTGGAAGATAAAATAATGCCTTGATTACTTGATGTATGTTTGCCAGTAAAAGCAGAGAAAAGATGTTCTTGAAAACATCTGAAAGTGTCATGATGGTTGAGGTGCAAAGATCTTAGGTATAAACTAAATTCTTTGAGTCTGAAATATATGTAAGGCCCTCTTTGATTCTTGAAACCATCAGAGAATGCATGCCAATTAAGGGGAAAAGAGTCATTCAATAAGGCTCTATCTAAACACATATGTTCAAGTACCAGGCCCCGCTTCACCTGTTTATTGAAGGGGAATGTGTTGTCTTTTCTGCTCCCATTCAACTTCTAGACCTAGAATATCCAGCTCGGAGAGAGAGCCACAGGGCAAGGCTAGGTTGCCCATCTTCTAGCACCCTATCAAAACCCAAACCTGGGTAAGCTGGTGAAGTCCCTGCTGTGAAAGAAAATCACCAACCCTTCTCAGGATCAAAAGAATCCACTTCAATGGTAAGTGACAAGAACCCTAGTACTAATTCTGGGATAACTGTTTTGGGTGAAACTTCTTCCTGAAGTCCTGTAGTACATCGTGTTGGCATTACAGAACAGTAAAGAACATCTTCCAGCAGAGTATTTTTCTTCACTGAAATGTAAGGCTACTGGTAGGACTATAAGGTTCACTTTTTAAATTAGGTTAGATTTGAAAGGCAAGTCCCTAGTGTACACAGAAATAAAAATAGAGCTCCTTCTTACTGGTCAGCTGGCTAGTGATTGCAGTAAAAATCTAAGCAGGAAAAGCAAACTGTCTCCAAAACTTACTGATGGTTTTTTCAATTTAAACCTTACTGATAACTTAATTTCAGATAGTGTAAATAATGCTTTTTTAGTGGTGAGTGAATTTTTGTTGAGATTTAATCTAATTCAGAGCAACACAGGCAGTGGGATTCTTTGATGCCAGAGGTTTTGTTAAACAAAAAGGGAAGGAAAACAGGAGTTTGAAGCATAGTCTTTTTTTTTTCCAGAGTTATGAGGGAAATACTACTTTTCATTCTTTACCTTGTATACCAGAAGGCTCCAAAGATAACTGAATCTACTCTTACCTGGGAAGGAACTAAACCTGCATTTTCCAAGTATTTGATAGTAACAAAAATAGATATTCTTGCCCTTAGAACAAGTAAAATACCTTTTAAAAATAAATCCCATGGTGGACACTGCCTTTGGAAATCTTACCTCTACAAGTTTTGATAGTACTTAAAATTTTTCTTACATTAAAACAAGTGATGACAATACTTGGTGTATGGCTCCCATAAAAGGTGTTGTTTCACAAAAATCCACAGTAGAAACATGACTTTCAAAGTATAAAATAATTTTCTGCTTCACTTAAAATAGAAAGAAAATACTTCCCTAGTTTTTTTTTTAACAGGCAAATCTTCCTCTTGACTTTTTCCATGGGTATCATAGGGCCTTAGTTGTAAACTGAAATGACAAATTTTTTCTTGCTTCCCTATGCCTGTTCACTTTTCTTAAGATTGTCTGTGGAATTGCTAAAATGTATTCCTTCAGTATTACTTTTCATTTTACAACCAAAGTTTAGATACAATATAATGAAATTATATTATTAAGGTTAAATTTTGTAAATCTGTGTTGAAGGAAGAGTGTCATGAGTCATAAGTATTTTTAAGAACCAATGTTTGACTTTTTCTTCAGAAGTGATTGAATAATGTGCTTTGGTCTGCTCAATGAAACTGATGAGTATCAGAAATCATGAACAAGATAGCTAAGAAGCAAGACAGTTTTATTCAGAGATGAAAAAATGACAAGTACAAGTCAGGTAGAGATACAGATTTCCCACTATCCCTATAGCATTGCCTGGGAGCTGAAAAAATGTCCAGGACAAAAGTATTGAATGGAAATTTTGCCAGCATCACTTTTGGCTATTACTGTAGTGCTGATTAAAATTACTGTTATAACTGGATGTAAGGAACTTAAAATGAAGTCTACAATGAGAGCTTTTCAAAGATTTGATATTTTGATTTGTTTGTTTTCTAGTATTTCTAATATACATGCAAAAGGTATCAACAATACTAGGGAGTGAAAGGTATGTAACTTTACAGCAAAGCATGCTAGAAATACATAAATATGCATTTTATACAGGAACCAAAGACTAGTTCAGAGAGCTTGGAAAAATACTTAAATGAGATGGAATGAACAATGGAGGAACAACTAGAAAAAAGGTGGAAAGAGCTTGCCATCTTGCTCTGATACTGCCCTACTTCATAGGAAAAGAATTAACACTCTAAAAATTGTTTACCTTTATATCTAACTGATGTTAGCTCTAAATCACTTTCTAAAGTCAAGTGAAATGAGAGACACAAATGAGTCATAGAAATAAAAAGTTATTAATCTGTTGCATGTTCTTGTGGCATGTTATATGACATAAAGCTGTTTGAATACTCGCCTTCATCTGTTGTTTTCAAAGAAAAAAAGTTTTAAAACCTGAAAAATTTATCTAAATGATTTGAAAACTTCTTCAAACTTTCCTTCAGTGAATAATTAGTGTTTAAACACTAAGTTCTAGGAATGCTTGGAGTAAGATTACTGATTTAGGAAATTCTTGTTTGATATAATGGAAGCTCTGAGACTGTATTCTTAATGCAACTGCACAAAGAAGCCACACCTTTCTAGATTAAATGATGTGTAGCTTTTCAGTCAGCATGGGAACTCATTTTGCATCTGCTGTAGCTTTATACACCAGTTTTTGGGTTTGTTTCTCTTCACCAACAAATGTACCAGAACTGATGGAGGTTTTGTTTCCTTATTTCCTCTCTTCTTCCACAATCCTGAGGAGTCCATTTTTGGAAAGTATGGCCAGCAGTATATTAGAACTAGGACAAAACTGCATTAGTATAGGACAAAAGTAAGTGTTACTTCCTCAGCACAATAAGGAAAGTCGTTTAATGTTTTATCACATATTTCCAGACTCTACACATTTTGCAGATTCATTTCAGTGTCTAGTTATTAATGTATTTGATGGTTTAAGAGTAGTTTGATATAAAGCTAATTCCATGAGTTCTTATGCTGGATTTACTATTCTGTTTTGAAATATTTATTAAGATATGTTTTGGGAGGTTTTTTCCCACAAAGATTTGTGTGAAATTCTTTCTCCTAATGTAGTGTCACTGTGGTTCACATGACAAATGTTAACAACTTGCCAACCTTTTCTTATACATTATTAAAGTTGAACAGTAGTCCTTTGTGCCCTAAATTTAAATAACTTTAAATAAATTCCCCATTGGAAGGGAAGTACTTAAAACAGCTTGATGGTACTGAATGTGAATTCAGGCTTTTTAGAGCTTTGAAATGACCAAAGGAAATGTGTGTGGATGGGGAAAAAAGCATACTAAATTCATACTGACATGGATTTTCTTTCTTTAAGGGCTGTGAACAGTAAGTTGAAATGTGAGTGTGGTTAGTAATTGTGGGGATAGGCAGAAGTGTACTGTCGGATGATATTTTGATGTGAATGAAGTAGTTGAGAGGTGTAAAATGTAGCTAGAGTGGTGCTGGTTTTAAGAGCTAAATAATTCTTCTCTTAGCAAAAACAGTTTTAAGTGGTTTGCCAGTATTACTTTTTTTTAATCTTATAACATGTTTTACTGTTTCCTTCAGATAGAAATCTGTGGATGCTGACAGGTTTTTTTTTCTTAAAATTACTTGATGTTTTTCTCCAATTTTATTGACCTTGTTCTTTTTTAAAAAAAATCAATTATGTTTACCACTAAAAAAAAAAGAAAGGAGACAATCCCTACCTCTTTGCACCTAGTTTCTTCTTCACAAGATCTCAGCATAACATCCTTCATACGTGGAAGTTGTATAGGTAGAAGAGCTTAGCCCATGAAGTGAACTGTATGTATTCAGAGCTAGAAGTAATTAAAGGTAGGGTTCATGGGTGGGTATCAAAATAGGACCAACCAGTGAATCCCCTTGTAAAAAATCCCAGTTACTAGGGTAGGTTAGTGCTATACTCTCCGGCTTCTTTATTTAGTATTTTGCTATGACACATATGCTAGATTGGTGGATATGGATACAAGAGCAACAAACTTAACCTTAGGTCTTTGCTGTAAATGTTTTAAATGGTTGTTTATTTTATTACAGTAGTAATACTTTGCTATATTGCTATCTGTAGGGAATCTAACTTTAAAACATGGGCAGTTACAATCTATTATATGGTAATTTCCTTAAGTTTCTGCAGCAAAGGCAAAAACTCACTTTAAATTCTACAGGTTTTTTTTTTAATTTAGGTGGAAGAAAAGTACCTTGGCCGTGCTGAGTACGAACTTGAAATGCCCATCCCATTCAAAAGTCTTACATGCTTGAAACTGCTTGGTTATCCTGGGCCATTGCTACATGTGATTTGTGCGTGCTTAAATTTACTCTGTGGCAAGTGTTTGTTTAAACAGAGATTTTCTGTTGCCATGTTATCTGTAAAGGGAACTCTTAATTTCTGTGTTCTTGGCTGTTAGTTCTCTTGTAATCAAGATAGATTCAACTGAAGAACCTGAAGTGACTAAAGTTTTCCAGATAGTTTGAGTGCTTTTTTCCTCTTCTTTTTGTTATCTGATGTGTGAAATAGGATTTTCTCATGTTACCAATATAATGCTCTGTAAAGCTACCCTGGTCACATGGTAGAGGTGAACAAACATTAAAGAATACTTGGAAATTCTTAGTTCCATTTCAACTTGGAAATAAACAAAATATATAAGTGAAATATTAGCTCTTCTTGATAGTTATATTACGTGTTTGTCTATACTGCATGTTAAAGCAATAAACAGTTTTATTTTCATCAATATTAATAAAAGCTAGCTCCATATAACACAGAATGAAGTGTAATATCTGGTCTGTTTTGATACCCCAGATGCAATAGGAATAGAAGAAACTATTTTCGATGTAGGGACAACTAATACTAAAAGAATTGGGGCTTGATTGTTTTAAAACCTGATATGGTTGATACTACTTTCCTACTGTAAGACTTAACATGCTTGTGATGTGCCTGGTAGGTATTCTTAATATTGAACACTTCCTTGTATTTGTAGAACCTTTGTATTTAAGTTTTAAATAATTTCCTGATCAATTAATGGGGTCTCATATTCTTGAGAAAAACCAATCTAAACTTTACTTTCTTTGAAAATTTCTTAGGCAAGTTTGCAGAAAGATTTTTCAGAATTATACTTCAGTCTGTGTTCAAAAGTCATGTCATATTACTGGATTGGATAAATACAAGAAAATGGTACATACCTTTATCAGCTCTTCCTGATTCAGAGGTGTGTGCATAATGGAAATCATCTTAAGATTCAGGGGTCTAGGAAAGAGTCTTGCTGTGTAATTAATGAGATACATATTTCATGGGAGTGTGGAGGAGCAAGATTCACTGTTCTACAACTTAACTAGTCCATGAAAAGTCCAAGGTGCTCTACTAAGCAGGAAAGAAGTATGCTTTTCTTGTATTTCTGGTATATCTGCTATGAATCACTGTTCATACCCTAACATGAAGCAGTTATTTCTGAATAATTTTGTGAGAAGCTCAAATGAAGAGGGATTGGCTTTTAAACTGGCATGTTGCTGTTACCAGAGACTGTTTATCACCTTTTCTTCCCATTTCTACTACCTACTTTTACCTTTCTGGATAACTGCCTTTCTGGCAGTTCCTGAACTAGCAGCACACCAGCAGCTAGCACATTAATTCAGGCCAGCTGGGGGTGAGCATTGCATGGCCAGGTGAGCTGATTAGACCTTGTTTTTCATCTGACATGGATTAAAGAGGTGTTTTCAGAAATGACATGTAACCTAGTCAATGAAGTGTTTAGTTTTGCTGTGGGAAATGAATCTGTCAGGAAGACTACCCGTTGACAGACTGGGTTGAAACTAGCTGTGGAGGAAGAAGGTATTTTTTGAAGTAAATGGAATAAATGAACAGCTGTTTTGGTCATGAGCTTTGTGTCTTCACAAAACTCTGCTAATAACATGGAGGGAGCACAGTCCAGACAATTTGAAGTGCCTATAGACAGAGCTGGTCTCTAGTGCATAACCCACCTTATTCTTACACAAGTGTATTAAGAAGTTGCTTCTGTGCCTTTATTTGCACTTTGTGCCCTTCTGGTTGCGAGCTGCAGAGCAAAATGATAAATTATCTTCAGCTTTTACGATATTAGTAAAGACTACTGTGGCATTTTGTTCTCAGCTCATGCATAGAGTATTTTGTGTCTGGGGAATGTTTCATGGGGTTTTGTTGTGTCTTGTATTCCTTGGACAGTTTGGTGTTCCTCCTTGTTTTAAGAGGGTGCGATCAGTGTATTCATGAGTTTTTAGGGTAGTTTCTACTACAGGAGACAGAGTTATCTGGTAGTAAATTTGGTAGGTTTTAGAAGAGCATTTGGAGAAGATGAGAAGTTATGAAAGCTGTGGGGGCAGGAAGGCCATCTTCATTTTTCTGAGACTAACCAGGGACTCCGTCAAGATTTAAAACTGCATTTTGGAAAAGTACCATATTCATTCTCGCCCTGCCTCCTTCCCCTTCCTCCTTTACTTTTTGAGCCCACAAAAGGACTTTGCTCAAACCTTCAAATAATTTGATGTGGTAATGCTTGATTTGAACTGTAGGCAATCTGAAATGAAAACTATAGCATAAACTGCCTAATTGACCTGTATGTGAAATGTAGAAAATGTAAGAAAGAACATGGTAGCCCAAGTGCTTATGAAATGGGATTTGCTTCTCCAGCAGATTGATCAGTGTCTTGGATTTCATTTTCTTTCCCGCATTAAACCTTGTCTAATGTATTTCTAGATCTTTCTGTGTTAATCTGGAATTATTTCAATCACAGTTCAGGCTGGTCTAGCTTCACTTTCTCAGTTTTGTGCAACAAGGCAATTTATCCCTACTCCGATTCCACCTCCCTTTTTTCTCTTCAATTGACCAGTGTTATTTGTAGCTTTCTTTTTTTTTTTTGTCTTCCCCTCAGGGAAGTCCAAACATGGACTGTTGACCACAAGAAGTGCATGAGAGAGAACCATGCTGTAGTTGTTAAAAGATTCTGGGGTCTAACTTGACTAGTCAAAGAAAGAAGCACTGAAGTATTTTCAAGATCAAGCATCCCATCTTGAAGGGAAAAATATACTTCCAGCAAAAACTTCAATTTCCTGATTTGTTAATGTCAGCACTCTAGATCAGAAAGTCAGCCAAGCCTTACAGGCTTCATCCCCAAGCAATGAAAACTGCCAACTTTACTGTAACTGAAAAAATATTGATTTGAATGTTGTCAGGTATTGTACCAGGATTTGCTAATGCTAGCCAAGCAAAAAGAAGAAATTACTTTCCATTGACAGTCGGCTATAAAGTTCATAAAATGGCTACATGTACTTGAAGTTCTTAGAAAAATTCATTCCTTCTGGATGCTGTTTGAGATGCATTGGACTTTAGTACTGCCAGATGAAGTTTATGAACTTTTTCATGCAACAACAAGGCTGTTAGATTTTATATAATATTTTTTCAAAGAAAACCATAAATTGTTCTCTTTGAGCTGCTTTGTAACCTCTCTTCTTGTATATAAAGTGATTGGGGAAGATGTACAGTTATTCAGTCAAGGAATTTTTTTACAAAATGGTACATTTTATTATGGTGTTAATAGCTGAAGCAATAATGTGCTTCAGAGATTTAAAAAATATCAGAAAATAACAGTGTTGTGGAGAACATAAGCAGCTTTAGCAATAAAGTACTGCCTTGTACATTTTTCCTTTGGTATTTTTTGCAGTGATAGAGAACACTTACAGTTCTTGCAACTTGTGTTATAAACTTAGGTCCACTTAAAATGTGTTTGTATAACTTCCATTTACTGACGAAAACGAAGTGTTTCTGAGATAACTAATTTTTTTTTTTTTTGCTTTGCGTGTGGTCAAAAAAATGTCAGACTTTTCCATTGAATTCCTTTTTGGGGAAAAGTGGATTGGGCTCAAGGTGGAAAATTGGGAGGTAGAGAAAAATGAGTCTTTTTAAAGACCCTAACTGATAGAAAATGGAGGGGAGCTACTATGAAACGAAACTTCAGTGTTTATTCAACAGCCTGGATGTCACTCATTGTTGATAAATATACTGTTTTAGTGGCACTTGTACTATATGGCTTAAGATTTCTTTGGATAAATCTACTTGCTTGTAGTTAGGAAGGTGATGTTTTGAAGCTTTCTCTGTTTTGCATAGTACATAATTGTAGTAACTGCTTAAGAGTTTTTCTTCAGTAGTCCCTGATGTGGCAGGATAAAAACAGATTACTTTCAAAGTAATGACTTAATACAAACTTTTAAGTTATGTATGCTAATCATTCTTCATTATATAAGGCAAGATATGAAATACACTTTCTTTATCTGGACTGGCTTTTCTTGAAAATCCTAATTTGAAATGTGTCCCCTCTTTCTTTTTTTCTTCTTCCCCTTAGATTTGAGTTCTGTGAACCTGCATTTGTGGTTGGTAATTGTTTGGAAATAGCCTCAGACAGTCATCAGTATGACCGGATTTACTGTGGAGCTGGAGTCCAGAAAGACCATGAAAACTACATGAAAATTTTATTGAAAGTTGGAGGCATTTTAGTAATGCCTATAGAAGATCAGGTGACTTAGTGACAATTTCCCCTTTTTATCTTCTAGTATGAGAAATATGTAATTTAAAGAATGCTTTTGAATATACATTTGACTAAGTTAATGTTTAACTAACGATGCCTTGATTCAGTGTAGTGTTGCAGTTAAATAGATACTAATCTTTTTAATGAAGTCTTGAACTTTTTTCCCTTATAGTTTTAGGAAAGCATCAATACCTGCTTTTAACAAAGTCTGTTTCATATTTCCTGTGTGTTATAGCAGAACTGCTTTGAAATCTCCCTTCCACACAGATATTTTCAGTCAGTACTTCAAAACAAAGAAACCACCTCTAAACCAGGAGAATTGATTTCAAAGAATACAAGATAACTATGATTAGTGGGACATTGGAAGGAGAGGAAAAAAACAAAAGAAAAATATGTCTGTATTTGCAGCAGTTTTCAGTGTTGCTTTTCAATGTTAGATGTAATGCTTTTCAGACAGGGGCATATTATTTTAATAATACTGCGCACTTTTATCACTTTTCATCCTTAGACCTCAAAAGGCTTCTCAATGGTAAGTATTACTCTCCCTATTTTACTAATAGGGAAATTGAGAAAGGCACATCACGTGACTTAAGTTGATGTCCTCCTAAATAGAGATAATTACTAATATGCTTATTGATAAGCATGTTAGTTACTTTACTTTCAAAAAAGAATTCTCACCGTTATCAATCTACTTTCTTAAAATTCCAAAGGGATTTAAGTATAGCCTGCATGATTCTGTTCCATAAATAATTTCATTATTTATTCAACTAAGATACTGTAAGTTGAAATTGATGGAATCCAACTTAAGAGTAGCCACAATTTAAGAGAAAAATTAAAACTGTGACTATTTTTACCTTACATACAAATGAATGGGGCTTAAAGCTTGTAAAGTATGAGGAACAGCTACAAGATCTGAGATAATCTGGCTTGTGGAAAAATGTCAAGGAAATGTTTAATTCCTGTTGTCTTCCTGAAGGGGTGGAGAATTTATCTGGTAGACAGGAGTCTAGATCTCCTCGCAGGTGTACAGCATACTGAAAAAGCGTTACAAATTGGTAGCAAGGGAGCTTTCTGCCTGCAAATAAGGAGAGCAGTTTTTCATAGTAGGAATGCTTGAACATTACAACAGGTTGCCTAGACAGGTGGGGAATCTCAGTCCTAGATCTTTTTTCACTTAATCAGAAGAGCTTCTGATGTAACTTTGAAGTCGGCCCTGTTCAGGGAGGAGGGTAGGACTCCAGAGGTTGCTTCCAATCTAAAGTATTCTTTGATCTTTTGGAAAAATTAGAAAAAACAAAACTTACCTTAGTTTTTACCTTAGGGCCTTAGTTTTCTTTCCATTACCATAGAGCCTCATTCAGTACTCTAGTGACCAAGTGCTATTTCAACGATTGTCAGAGTCCTTTCTGTTCATGAAACAGCTTTAATTCATTAATTTTGAAGGAAAACAAAATAGCAGTGTGTTTGAAACCAATCTGAATATTATTGACTATGACAAAATTATAACCACTGATTTATTTTGGTTTTGTTTTGCAGCTAACACAGATCTTGAGAACAGGACAGAACACATGGGAAAGCAAGAATATCCTTGCTGTTTCATTTGCTCCACTAGTGCAACCAAACAGAAATGACAATGGCAAACATGACACTGTAGGACTGCGTAAGTTTGTGCCCCCTCCCTTTGGCTTACAGGGATGTTACAGTGCTTGATATTGGACGTCTTGGAGTTGAGAGGCTGTGCTGTAGAAACATTCCATTAGCAGCACTGTAGAGCTCACTGATACATTTTTGTGCTCCTGGTACATGGTCTGTGTTGCTTCACAGTTAATATTCTGAATTTAGGTGATAGAATGTTTCCAGCTTGTTTTTCCAGCCACCTTTTCCTTTTAAGTTCAGCTTCTCTATTACATTGGTATAGATAAAATAGCCAGCTAATATTAGGTTCCTCATAGTGCTAATTTTCTCATGTTCTACCAGAGATTTTTTTTTTTTCTCTGAACTGGAAGGAAGAGATCTAAACTGAGGCTATGGTATTGTAGGATATTAATAAGCCCAAGTGTGCTTTATGTCTGTCTGCAATGGCTGTAGACATACTTAGCTGTTTGTTATTAGTCATTGGGATTGGCTTTCTAGCTGCAATGCTTTGAGTAGAGGTAGTAAAGGCATTTAGAAGGTCTTTGGAAGTACACATGTTGCCAAATGGTAAGATATGATGATAACAGGGAAGGAGAAAAGGCTGACAAAGTAAAGCATAGAGTTGAAATTTTCTGTCAGAGTTGTCAGGGCTAGGAGTAGAACACAGAGCTAGGGTAGCATGTGGGAAATTAAATAAACCCAACAAACAGCCTAAAAGGTAACATGTTTAAACTGTGAAACTGGTATAAGCCCTTCAGGAGTCCAGGATGTCCTATCAGCTTGCATTGCCTGTAACTACTGATCTGGCTGTTAATTTCGAGTGGGTGTGAGCTTGCTATGATAGGTACTTTCATATGGTTTCTTATGCCAAGTACAGAAGATAATTTCCTTTATGTAATCTATTCCTATGCAGAAATAATTAATTTTTGTTGTTTTAATACTTGTTTTAAGCCCTCAGAAGTCATTTCCTGAAATTAACTTACTAATTCAAGATTATTTTTTTCCTCTGTTCCATCTGTAATACATAGACTGTGTCATATCTAACAATGAAACACAGAGGTGGCTAGGCAAACTTTATGATGGTTTTATACAGTCTAATTCCCTATAAGAAAAGAGGATTTTCTATCAACATGCCTAAATTTTCAGAATGAGGAGTTCATGGACATTCAGAGCTGAGTGGTAGTACAAGAAAGGTGTTTCCTGTGTTAGAATTTCAAAATGAGTTGTTAGTGAGAAGAGGAAAAAATAACCAAATGTGGTATTGTTCACATTTAAAAGAAAAAGGTGTTAAAGTCTTGAAGTTGCATTGTAAAATGAGATCAGTGAGATAGGCTTCTTTCCACTGCACAGACAGATCTGGTTTTATTTAAAAACTTTAAAATAAAGCAAAAGTGTTCTTGTGGGTGTGTTGGGTATATATGGAAGAGGTGGGGGTTTAAAAAGGAGCGTGCTGAAGCTCAATAAATAAAATTTTTAGCTGATTTCTCTTTTATAACATTGTCTATTTGTTTCAAATCCACAGGCCTATAATTTATCTTAAAATTTCAAAGTAGTCTAATGAACCTGCTTCTTCTGTAAACTTTAGCTAGAGGTTGCAGATGTCATTAGCAAGTAAACATAGAGTCTGTGCCATACTTTGGACAACCCTTTAGTGCTTTCTGACACATATGCAGTGTTATATATAGACTAAAATAACTCATATGTAAAATACCTGTCAGCCATGCTCAAACTAGAGACCTTTTTTTGTAGAAAACTACAGAGGTGGTGTTAAAAGGTTCATTTTATCTGTGTAGTTATTGGTTAGGATGCAGTTCACTGATAGCAGACAAATGGAAACACATGGACAGTTATATGCAAAATTTTGCGTCCTGTTCCTTCTATTAAAAAATGCTTGCATTTGTTATAATTGGCATACAATCTGCAATCATGGTTTGTTTCACCTGAACTTTTAAACTTGTTCTGGATGTTTAGACAGGGTTTTGTTCTTGAATTTTGAGCTGATTTTATACTAAAGAAATGGAACTCTCCCCCACACACACCTTTGGCATGTCCTGAAATCAGCATTGTCAGTCTTAATATCCTTTCTGTCTCAGATAAATTAATTAGTCTACAACTGAAGTAATTTTATGTAACAGTAGATCTCGTTTAAACTACATCCAAAGCTTTTAGAGCTGGATGGATTTTCTGGAAGTGTAATTTTTGAAATGATTTCTTCACTAACTTCTTCCTTGCTGTAGTCCCCATTAATTTTATGGTATTCTGTATAGGAAGGAAAGTGACAAGTAAGAAAGTTGAACAAGCTTCAACTTGGGCTGGTATGCTTTTTTGGTATTGCTTTCCTTGGAATTAGCCATCCATAGCTCATCTAGGGCAAGTGTCAGCAGCCAAGCAATATTTTGTCATCACCTGGCTGTTACTGGAAAAGATAAAGTTCTGACATTTTTCCTAGTTGTTTGTTTGGGATTTTCTCCCTTTAGGACTTGAGTATTTTTGATTCCTCTTCTGCTGCAAAGATGCAGGTGGCTTATCTGGTTTGTCACCTGTGAATTAGGTATGTCCCTCCCTCATCAGTTAGATTCAGTAGGAAGTGGACAGAAGAAGGATGCAGAAGAAAGGCACTTGCCTAAAAAATGTGGCACAGGGGTTTGTTTTCCCACAACAGGATCTTAACAGTGGTAGCAGTAGGTGCCAAGACATGCCAGGTGCTAAAAAGTGACAATATTTGTTGTATAATTTCTTAAATTTATTTTAGTGATCTACTCATGCTTTCTACTTCTCTTGCACATCTGTCAAAAGACCTCTTTGTTTCCTGGACTGTACCACAGGGTTTGTCAAGGTGATACTGTCTAACCTTGTGTCATTTGCATATTGTATCATTTACTAAAATATCGATTGAATTGTTTTTGCATGTTAGTCTCACTGCCTTGCAGCTAGTTTGCTTTTTTTTTTTTGCTAGAGGCAAATTTCACTTCGTATAACTTACTTTTCTTTCATTTCAGCTCCATGTGCTGTTAGGAACCTCCAGGACCTAGCTCGAATATATATCAGACGCACTCTTAGAAACTTCATAAATGAGGAGATGAAAGCCAAGGGTATTGCTCAGAAGGCTCCTCCGAAACGCAAACGCAGGAGATGCCGTAGACGCAGGATTAACACCTATGTGTTTGTTGGTAATCAGCTCATTCCTCAGCCTCTAGATAGTGAAGAAGATGAAAGAATGGAAGATGATAACAAAGAGGAGGAGGATAAAGATCACAGTGAGGCCTTGAAGCCAGAAGAGCCTCCTCGAAATCTGTTGAGAGAGAAAATTATGAGTCTACCATTACCCGAGTCTTTAAAAGCATACTTGACCTATTACAGAGAAAAATAACTTGTTTTAAGTAGAAATAATGCCTACTGATAGTTCCTTTATTCTTGAAAATGTAGCATTTATTAAGAAGTAGGTGGACAAATTATTATTAGTCTTTCACCAAGACTGAAGTACAGCGATAAATGGTAACTTGTCTCTATCTTGTCTTTGCTACAAGGAAGACTTGCATTCGACAGTAGAATCCCTTTTTAAAAGTCTATTTTTCTTTAAATTTTGAAAATGCTGTTTTAACTCTGATAGAAATATATATTCCATTATGCAGCACTAATTAATATTTTGCATGGTAAGTCTTTTTTGGTTCCCTAACAGATTTGTATTGATAAAAAGAATGAGTGAAATTTTATATATGCTAAATAATTGGTTAAACATGTGCATCTGAATTGATGAGCAGTTTGTCTGTATTTATTACTATTAGGGAAACATTTTCAACATGCAGACACTTACCCTCTAATGTCCAAATCAGACCCTTCTAAAGTTTATTTTACTATGGCTTTGTTGCAATCATTATTACTATGTTGGTATAGATATATTCCAACAACACAAGTGCAATAAATGTATACAGACACTGAATGAGCTGGCTTTAGTGAAATATGAAAATACAAGTTCTGAAATGTCAGATGACCCTGCTACTTCTGCATTTATCTTTTGCCAAAAGATCTTGCAACAGCTATCAGCTTCTCTCAGAGCCTTAAAGAAACACCATATTGAATAAGAAGCAAAGCAATGCTTACTTCAGCTCTGCTTATACTTAACTCCATTCTACACTGTCAGTATTTCTAACTAGAGGCAATTCCTCATTTGGGAGAAGTATAGGACAGAACACTTTGTTTATTTCTAGAGCTCACAGCATTGAGTCAAAGAGTTTGGTAATTCAAGATTGTAATTTAGATTTCAGTCATCTATATTTACTGCTTTTAAGTAGAGGTAGAATTTCAACAAAGTTTAGTTTGTATTGCTTATTGGGATAGCTATAATAGTAGAAGTTAGAATCTGTTCAGCAAATGCACTTTAGTAAGTGAATTTTATACTTAACATGCATCTCCAGGAAGGTAGACTTGTGCCAGCCTATATTTTGTTTCTGAGCATGGCTCTTAGCACAAAAATATTTATAAAATCATATGCATCTTTTGGAAACCTAAGAGTAGCAGTGCAACTGTGGGGACCCACAATAGTGCTGATTTAAATCCTTCAATGATTTTTCCTCTTCTAGTTGTAAAGTTATTTGCAGTTCTCATTTTTTACTTTGCTTTTACCATCTTAATTTCTTCATTCTGTTGTAACATAACCATGAGGGTAAACAGTTCATTAAGAATTCGGCATGATATGTATTAAAACCCACAATCATTGGAAATGTGGAAATGTATGCCTGTTAGACCCAATGAAAAACATTCCCATTAAAATATCCCCCATGATACATTTTATAACACTGGTGACACTTCTTTTTGTGTGAAACAATGAACAAAATAATTACATATTTCTAAAGCAGTAAATGTTCCTATTCCAAATATTTATAACCAGCTAGTATTCATATGGTCTAGCAGTCCAATATTTACTTCAAAATACATTAGCATTTTGTTGCATCTGAGAAGGAAGGTCGGACACAATCCCATGACACTGACTCTCTTTGGTGCATTTCATGCTGTAGTCCCTGTTTTTAAGGTACATCATAGTAATGTTTAAATGGAATTTCATGAAGGCCTGTTGTACCAGCATGTGGAGTTACTTTCCGCAATATATTTACCATATAAGTAAGCAAAAGTATTTGAAATAAATATTCTGACTTTATTTTAAAAGCAGGAAAACCTTATAAGAAATAGTTTTCAAAAATAATGATACTAATAAAGTAATTGTGATGCTTCAGCTATAAGAATTGAACATAATCTTGTTTTAAATGGGTTATTTTTGATGGAGGTTAAATAGTCGAGGTTTGAGATGTTTGTCTCTTCTTTTCTTGGAATCTACGTCCATGAGCTCAAGAATGAGATTACTAAATATTACTTAAGTACTTCAAGGACTTTATACAGGATGCTTTTTGAGAATAAATTTCTGCATTCTTTCCTGCCTGTATACTTGGAAAAATGGACAGTGGACGACTTGTCATGAATCTTAAGTGTGTAAGTTTTTTTTGGAGTCACTGAAAGAGAATGTTTCCTCTGTGTTTTATATGTGGATTTATTTTACACTCTTGAATTTATATTTACATAAATAAAAAGGTAGAAACGCAAAATTAATTAAAATTTAATTTTTGCCATCTCACTTGATGGATGGGGACATTGTTGCAATAAAATGGTTTTTGTGGTTTCTGCTTGCTTGAATTTCTCTGTTTCTGTGGAAGTATTTTCAGTTATTTGGAAATTCAGGTACCAGTTGTTTCATAATTAGGTTAGTAATCTCTTAATAAAGGCTATTCTTGAATTTCAGAAGTATATATTCTCAGTAAATTTTGAATTTTTGCAAAGGTTGAAAGATGAGATGTTATTCATGACACAGGGCAAGCTATTTTGGGCCCAGCACTACTTTTGAAGTACTTGTATGGAGAGTTTCCTCTGGAGAGCCCAGAAGCTAAACTTGAGCTATATACTAAAGACCATTTCCATGTTTTGGGGTTTTTTCCTAAGTATTGATTTTTTTTTTTAAATCCTCAACTGAGCAGCTGAGTTGAAACAAATAAGGAAAACTTGGAGGTAAGAGCTGCAAGGGTGGTGAGCAACCAGTCACACTTCCTACTGCAACTGCTTCTCGCTGCAGCTTTATTTTATTTCCAGTTAAAGGAAAGATTCAAGCTGGGTCAGGTAGGCTGATGAGTGATGTTGTAGTTGTGGTTACTGTAAGGAAGGGTGTGATGAATTGGAACTTCAGGGGGGTTTATCTTCTTTGGTCTGGATAGGGACCCAAGACCAGTGCAGTCTTTTCAAAAGATGTGAATTTTTAATCCCATGTCATTGAGGAAAAACTGAGCAGCTGCCTCCCAAAAACTTGAGCAGTTTCCGTTGCAGTGAGCCCTGAACAGCTGTGCTTGGCTAAGTGTTCTGTTGCTCGTTCAGGTGCAGGCAACTTAAGTCTGTCTTTTTTTTTAAATCCTGTATTTTTTTTTTCTCTAAACTACTTTTTAAAAATGCATCTTTGACTGTCAGTTTGAAAACAAATAGGGAATGTAATCAAATGTGCTGTGTTCTGATTAAAGCTGTTTTAGCTCATTAAATATTTATTCATATGTCCTCAAGAGTGTTTCTTTCCATCATTCATGTAATTGAGTAAAACTGAAGGCTTTGTGATTTACTAGTCAATTATAAAAGATAAAGGAGTGGTGTTCTATGTTCTTCTTAGAGGTGTATATACTGAATTTCACTTTAATGAGCTGCTACTTATTTTGACAACACTTGAATCATGTATGAGGAATTTTCCATAAACTTGTTCTGAGAAGGTCGTTGGAGTGTAAGTGGAACAGTGAGGCTTTAAAGGCATGTGTTTTTTGAGATGTTTTAGTAAAACAGCTTCAGTAAAATCTAGGTAGCTGGCTTGATCAGTGCCTGTCTCTTATTCTCTAGCTTGCCAAGTGTACTTGCCAACTTGTTGAATTACTCTGTTCAAGTAAAGCTGGCTTGTTCAGCCACAAGGCTTGCACCGTGTTTATGGTCAGTATGGAAGCAAGAATCTTACGCTGATTTATCAGTGCTTATCAGCATGATGGTAACGTTTTCTTTGTAGAGTTTTCTGTCATCCTTCGTATTCTGTGATGCTTTAGAGAATTGTCAGGGGAGCAAAGGGAACTTGCACCTCCTTTTTAAAGCTCTATCTTTTTCTACTGCAAGCAAGGAATCTGTGTAATACCTTGCTGGATATTTTGCAAAATACTTCCATGCTAGAGAGAAGCAAAGGAACTGCATTGTTTTCTGTCACTTTTCCTTCATGCAGTCATGAATAGACATGATTTTAGCATAAAGAGAAAACAGCAGAACTATTATCAGTACATGCTAAATGATGGCAGTTTTTGTTTTATAAGCATTTCCTTTCCATTTTGGTAACCTTTTTATCTTGGCTGAAAAATAATTCATTAGGGTTTCCACTGCTTTACTGCTTCCATGGATGCATTCCATGGATGATCTTCACAAACTGAAAAATGTTCCTTGCAGGCAAATAGATATAAATAGTTAAATTGCAGTTCTTTATATTACAGTAATACAATTAAAACTGTAGCACATGCTCTTCATTTCTAATCCTCTTTTTGGAGTTATGCTCAATCTCCCTTTGTTTCCCTTAAGTTTTAAATCCACAGCTAGGGAGGGTAACACAGCATTCTGCACCTCTGCCATCTTTCGTGGGCAGAATATTTTGTTCATGTTGATGGTTCCTTCTTACCCACCTGGGATCACCTTGGGAGTCATTTGTATGTCAGATAATGTGCTTTTTGCATCTTCATTCGTTGTTCATCTCCGGCTTGTATTCAAATTCTGTATGTGGTAGTCTGCATATGTTAGATACGTATTTTGTCTCGAGTTTTGGGTGTGCATATTTTTAAATTTGACTGTTCTAGAGCTGTGCATAGCTATAGAATCTCCACTACCAAGGGTGGCTCACACCTTGATCCCCTTGCTGCTTCCTGTCTCCACTGTTCTGCTCTCAGACAGGGCTTTGTTTTCTGCACTACAGCATTGTGTGAGAATGATAGCCTTTTTTTAACAACAATAGTGGCATGTTACTCTTACCTGTATAAAACTAGGCTTGTGCTACAGAAGCATGAATGAGTGGTTACCTATAGACAACAGGGCAACCAGAGAGACTGACATGTTTGTCGTGCCATGGGCGATGTCAGTACTATGCTATATATACTGACATGTATAGTCAGTACTATACATAGTACATATGAGACAGCTACATAAGCATGAAAACAAGATATGATAACTCAGTGATCAAAAAACGTTTATTCAGGGTTCGAACAGGAGCAGGGATAAAGAAGGAGAGGTGGATAATTTGTATGGGGAAGTTATTGGTAAATAAAGAGTAACAGTAATAAACAGAACAGTTTATATCATAAAATTAGGTGCAAATTTTGATCCCTCTTTAAAAATCTTTAATTTCTGCCGTTTACCAGGTCTGTACAATCCATAGTCTTTGTATATGTTAGCTTGTAAGGAGATTTTGCTCTGTTTTAATGCTTTAAATGCCTGGTTTAAATCTTTCTAACCTTACTGTTTTTCTCTTGGCCTTCCCTTTACTAAATGGCACAGTGTGATTTTGTGCTGTAGTCAGTTAAAGCAACACTGTAAAGTACTCCTTTTGTATTCTTTGCTCCATATCTAACAAATTCTCTACAATTGACTTTCAGTAATCTCTTAACAGTAGAGCCCTTTTTAGATCAACAGCCTACAAAACTTAGTTTGTTGTTTTTGGCACTTTATCTTGTGTTTCTCAAACCTTGACTTCTCTATTTTCTACACAGTCAAAAGCAGCACATCCTTAAAAAATGCTTTTTTACCTTGCTGAAGAATTTTATCTAAAATGTTGTGCGTAATCAAGGATACCAGAAGAGGGCAGCATTGTCTTTCAGAAGCAAAGACAGAGTGCTGGCAACTGTTGGGAAAGACAAAAAAATCTACATTGATATTTTTATAGTGAAATATTTCTTTGAGTAACTTGCTTAGATACAAACACGTATTTGTAAAATACAGAGGCAGTCTCAGAAGAGTTTTTATGATTTTTCCCAATAATTTTCTGAAATTCCAGTGTTAGGTGTATAGTAGAAGAGGTTTTCTTCTGAGATGTGCTTTAATGCAGTCTGAGACCTTTCCAGAATTGATGGTGTGGATAAAGGTTTTCATTCATAACTGTTCAAGGTGCCACACTGTAAAAGGGTCAGTAAGGATTTGACTAGCTGTGTAATTGGGCATTCGATGTCTTCAGCTGCCATAGTTTGGACTTCAACCTAATGCTTACTTGAGACCTTGTGTTGAGAACTGGGCATAGGGCACATGAGGAAAGCACAGCTGTGAGAAGATTGCTGTGACTGACACACCCCATGCCTGTGCATGACTTACAGACATGTAACGCAGTAGCTGCTCTTCCTGCTGCACAGTGCTGCAGCTCGTTTCCTGCCTGGAGCAGAGGCCTAAGCTGGGAGGCCTGAGTTGTGAAACAAGTACACATTATGTGTTCTGAATCCTGTGGCACTATGTCCTGGCCCCTGCAGGACATTCTCAGAGAAAGAGGTGTAACCTGAAGGAAAGTTCCTCAGAGCCATGCTTGCCACTCTGCTGCCCAGGGCCCCAGGAAGACTTTTGTTGTCCATTCCAGATACTCAAGCTATGCCACAAACAGATCCCAGCCCCACCTTCAGCATTTGCAGCATCAGCCAACCTCACTATCCAGCAAACTGGCAGCTTTTCGGTCCTGAGAGTTTATAGTCTCTGGCAGTTGTTGATTTACTTTCTGAAAATTGGGCAAAATACGGAATGGTGGCCAAAAAAGCAAGTGTCATATTTAAGGCATAAACCAGATCTATCATAATGTTTCCACAGCTTGAGCTCAGCTTCGTCAATGATGCCAATGCCGAGATGAGCATTGGCAACAATCTCGCTCAGATGCAGTTTCAACTTTTCTTGAAAAAAACAATGAAGCCAGCACATTTCTAAATAATTTTAGTAGTAGAGGAAGGATACACTGAATACTGAATGTTTAAAGGCCAGAGTGGGGATTTGCATGGGCACAAGTGTCAGGCTTTGAAAATATCCCTCGAGCCCGGCTGGAAAGTGGCTTCCAGCTGTTCCCGGCTAGCCCTGGCTCGGGATACTTCCAAACTCGGTTGGTGGCAGCAGGCGGACCGGCCACCACCCCCCCGGTGGGTCAGAGCTGCACGAGAGATGTCGGTGAGGCTTGACAAAGGTAGGAAGCGAGGAGGCTACTTTGTGGCTAGATGGTTTTTATTGTCACCTGCCTTTTGCAGGGGAGCCACGCTTCTCTCTGAGCCTCTCTCAAGAGTGTCTCTGTGCCAGAGGTGTGGCCACAGCTTATATGTGGTTGGGAGAAGGGGGTGGACACAAGAGGGAAAGCCAGTCAGGGAGATATGGATGTCACACAGACAGCGAATGGGAAACGAGGGGTGGGGGTTCCCCAACCTGCTCCAATCTGGGACCGAGTGTCTCTGAACACTCTGGAAGAAGAGGAGAGGCTTCCCAGAGAGTGACAGGCTGCGGAGAACAAAGGCAGGGGGAAACCAAATGGGGAGAAATACAAGAGGGGAACTTGGGAGAAACCATTACAGAACAAATTAATATTAACAATAAATAAAAAGGTATAAAACACGCCGCGACAAGGCTTGTTAGCCCAAATAACACAAAATGCCAGTAAACAACATGTGGGACATGGAAAATGGGTAGTGAGCTATCTCCTTATGAAAACCTCCAGTGCTTCATTCCACAGCTCTTCTTTTCTACTCCCCAAAATACGGATTGTGTGAATGTGTTGTAGAAAGGTGTTACAGGATCATCAGTTTAAGTATCTGCACTAAGTGACTTCTCCACATCGAAGAACCAGGATTTTAGGTTTGGTTTAATTCTTACTAAATCTTTTTAGTTATGACATGAAACTCCAGGACCTTATCTCACTTTCAGAAATTTGGTTTAAAAATAAAGCAGACTATTTTCCCTTTGATCACAAAAGTATATCCCATTTTAATTTTTTTTTCTGTTTTTGTGGATAAGGTAGTGATAATGATGTTACACTAACTTGAGATTTAAAGATTAATAAATCATATAGGCAAAGGTCCACAATGGTGTTGAAGTGTCCAGTTGCCTCTTGAGTCAGGTAAAATACTGTATGTCCATATCTTCTCCAATTCCCACCTTCCTGCTTTGGGGTTTAATGTAACTTAATTGTCACCCAAGTTCCAACAAGAGATCATGGAGCAGCTATCCCCTGGTTTGCTTTGTCCTGAAAGCTCAAAACACTCCTGCTGGGTTAGACCTTGGAGAAGGTGAATGAAGCTGTTGCCAGCAACACAAGATACTGGTGCTAGTGCTCTCACAAAACCAGGAAGACAAAGGTTTTCAGTGGAGGTTCCCTTGTGACAGGTAAGAAATCTAAATTCCATGCTGGGAGAATTTATGGAAGTGAATGACAACCATCTTTTCCTCTCTTAGGCTTCTATATATGGGACTGGTTTTATTAGTTCCCATGCCATCGTGCTGACAGTTGTGAATTCCATGCTGTCTCCACAAATTATCTCGGATTTGCGGTGGACAGGTAGGAGAACACCAGGTCTCATTTCATCTATTTATTCATTCTCCCCTTCTGGGGAAAAGAAACCCCACTATGGTCTTGGCACCACAGAGCAAAACTTACATTTGCTTTCATGTGCTGTGTTAGGTTAGAATTTTATCTTCTTTTTTTTTTCCCCTCTCTCCAGAGATTATAGTGTTTGTAAGTCAATTGCCTTTAATGATGCAGCCTTGCTTTGCTGCTAAGCTGTTTGGAGATTTCAGGATCAATATTAAAAAAGAGAGATTGAAAAAGCTGTTGAAAGTATTTAGTCACAAACAAGAGTGGCAAAAACACCAACTAGGCTGCTTTGACAATTTTTAAAGTTCTGTGTCAAAGCCATTTCCTAATTAGAACTTGGGGATACGGCTAAGAACAGATGATAAAATCTTTAATGAAAATAGCTGAATCTCACTATATTGTTCTCTGACATCTTAGAAGTAAATATTTCCCTCAAAGTAGAATAGACTGAGTAGAAATTTCTGACTCGGTTTTTAGCTATAACATCAATGATACTAGAACAAAAAGCAACAGTCTACTTAAGAGTATCTGAAAAAGATGAAGTCCTGATTCCCTTCAAGTCAATAAGGACTCTGCTGTTGCCTCCTGACTGCAAACAGATACAAGGTAGCAGATAGGGGGCGGGGAGAGGGGGGAGGCAAAAGATGCAGAGATAGGGGGGAAGGAAGGGCTGTGGTTGCCCCCAAAAGAGGACTGGGGTGAACTCATAGTCACAAGAGCTGATTTGGCCACCAGTTCCTGCTTTATTATGGGGTCTGGCCAGCCCTTCCCTACCCAGGGCTCACAGTGACCACATCATCTCACACCAGTACAGCATATTTCCCTCAGGGGAGCAGAGAAAATATTAGAAAATTGTTCCTGCAGTAATTCAACTGCTGAGGAAAGAAAGTGCTGACATTTGCACTTTTATCATGAGAAAGGAGCAGTACAAGCCTCTATCAGGTGAATGCTCAGCCCTTTCAGTTTCAATGAAGATAAATGGTCAGACACAATGAAATACCCTGTTCCTAGAACTGTAATATTTCAGACTTGCCTTCCAGTCCCACCTTTTCTTCAGCATTTCCTTTTAGCTGAATTCTCTCTAGCCTCTGCTGTTTCCCTGTCCCTTGGCCCCAGGCTCAATTCGGGGGCCTTAGAGGAAGGGGGCCTGCTTAATGCACATGCCATGCATGCCCTAGAATCTGCTGTTAAAAGAGCTGACTGGAGGTGGCGAAAGTGCTGCACTGGATTAGCTCTTTGGTGGGGGCACAACAGGAGTCTCTGAATAAATATAGATGCTCTACGCTGTAATCCAAGGGAACAATATTAATTTCCTCTGAAGATGCCAGTCTATTTCCATGAAAATGCAAAGCTGAAAACAAAGAGCTCGTCTCCAAAATTTTCTTCAAGATTTAAATGCTGCCTGGCAATGGGAGTATTTATCATCTGTGGGCAAGATGTCCAAAAGTTAGGGAGTACTATGCAATGCTTATGCTAAAACTGTGAGATCTAAGTTATTTAGTGGATCTAACAACAAATTTCGAATTCTGTCAGTAGGTCTGAGAAAACAGTGTAGCTTAGTAAGAGGGATGCCAGAAATCTGAGGGGAATTGAAGCTTCCTTTCCTGGTCTGTAGGTTACCATTCGTGTCATTAGCCCATGCCTCAGTTTACCCATTGGGAATGCATGGCAAATGCCTTTATAAACAGAACTTCTCTATAAGAAGCATTTTGTTATTTAAATGAGACCTTACCCAACTGGCCCTAGCTCCTGGTGCAGGACAAACTAAATCAGTGATCTGCTTTCCTCCTGATTTCTTACTGGGAAGGAACAGGGAAAGGCAGCAGTGAAAGACAGAAGAATGGGAAAGAGCAAAAGAGAGTAGGATTACCTGCCCATTCTACAGAGAATGTGATGTAGATTTTAGGCTCTGAATCTAGATAGCTTCTTGCATATCACAGCCTGAGACTGACACTATCTCTGAGGAATTTTGGAAGCAGACCATGTTTGGCAGATTTCCTCTTACAAGATAATTTGGCACCCTTAATATTTGCCCCCTTTTTCTGAAGGCATGTGCACAGCTGAGTTGTCCAGCCTGGCTTTCATTACTTCTCAGGGGAGGAGAAGCTCTACCTTAGTTTTCTCTTTCCCTTTAAAAAGTCACAGCAGAACCTTGAAATGCTTGAATTTCTGGAAATATCAGAGGTGAAAGTGCAGCAGCTCCAAAGATCCTAGTGCTGGCAGGACTTCTGAGCAGAATAAAAAGCAGCAGCAAGAGGACAAAAAATGGTCTGCTTAACTGAGAAGTGCTTGTTTCCTGCACCATGTGGCTGAATAAAAAAGCTGCTGGATACTGTGCTAATATCAATAGTAGGTAATGTCCTCATGCCCAAGGAAGCTGAAGCACAGTGGATGGCAGGCTTTAGGCCACACAATGCAGTTGCTGGTGGAGGAGGCTGATGTGCTTTTGAAGGTTTGGGATTCACTGGCTGTCCTTGCCAGAGCTTTTTCTCTGCTCACAAGATAAGCTCACACATTGTAGTTTTCAGAGCAAACTTCACTGCACAGCCAGTAATGGCAGATGGTTTTCAGCTTGATTACTTCTACTGTCATTTAGTTAAGGTTCCCACATGTAATTTTTGTTCTCCTTATGTTTGTACATTAGAAGGGGATGCTTGGAAATGCTTGTTTTGTGGGAGTGTAGTACGAACAAGGAACACTGGATAATGATTACAGCAGCATGGGATTATCAAATTACTATTATTTCGGACTGTGTGTTTGTAATTAATTAGACTTTTGAGCCTGCCGCCTCCTTGTGAACTGTTTATAATCAAAATCAGTTTGATTGTAACTGATAAAATCCATTGTGGCCAAATATGCCTTGTTTTCCTGACCAGTTCTCTGTGCGTGGATGGGATGATCTGAATCAGGAGTTTATCTTCAGGAAAGAGCTACAGCATCTCTGAGAACTTTGTAATCATTGTTTTTGTCTTTATAGCCTTGATAGGGATCTGTCTGATGCTTTTTTTTTTTTTTTTTTTTTTGAGCCTGGGAAACAAGCAGTAGTTTATTAGCAGGGTGGAAAATGGAGGGCAGGAAATGATAGGGGAATGAAAGAACTTTGGGTTGGATTTGATCACAACTGAATTAATCTTCTCAAATAGAGTATATTACCTGAAGCTGTTAATCAGTAAGTTTTATAACCACAACACTGCGTGAAGTTCCTTCAAATTCTGTTTCCTGAAGCACAGATCAATGAAAATTTCACCCTTTCACACCCACTTACTTCTCCTGAAAATAAAAAGAGCAATTCACTGTCGCAGCATCTATCTACAGCTGAGTGCTGGAGGCCTTTGTTAAAAAGTTAAGTCATCTGTGGATTATATTGGCATTAAGTGATGAATTACAATAAGATTATCAAAAACATTGTTATTATGGGTACTGTTCGAGTCACTGATCATTCATGAAGGGCCCACATGCCCAGCTCATTGCACAGTCCCTGCACCTATTGACAGCTTAAAGTCCTGCATGAGGGAGTCTCTTCTGTGGAAATCTCCTATGGAAATTCTGCCTGTGTCCTGAGCAGTGCAATTTGCCATGTCAGAGCCAGGCACCTGGCGAGGTGCTGTCCACAGCTGAAAGAGATATGGAAATGTGTAATGGGAGTGGAACAGCACTGGAAAGACACTACATGTGATGCAGTATGGAAGAGAATGGGGGAAAGTCTGTTGAGAAAATCACTGAAATGTTGTTTTGTCTGTGGATGCCTCTAAGCGCTTTTTTGGTCAAGAGTTGTCATTTGGGAGGGTACCAGCCTCCTCCAGGCTGCTGCACATGAGGGATCTAGCACCTACCATAGTAATCATCATTGGTTCATACCTTCCACAAGAAGGAACATGGTTTTATCTTGACATTTCTTGTTATTGTTGGTGCTGTACAATTAATCAGGGCTTTGCACAGTATTAATGTGGGGTCTTGAAAGATAATTAAGTTTGTGTTCTCCATAGAAGGTGGAATACATATGGAAAATGGAAGCTTCTGGGAGCAGAGATTTATTTTAAAATATTTTAATTAACTCAATGGTAACAAAGGTTTGTGATGTGTGATAAGAAATGTTTTGAACTCCCACAGTGTGCCATTTTTCAGGCCTGTGACTTGAGAAAAAGAAGAAACAAGTGGTAAAACCTCTGCTCTGGAACAGATCTACTTACCATAAATAAAAAAAAACCCTAAAAAAAAACTAAAAAAAAGAAAAAAAAAAGAAAAAAAAACACCCAAAAAAACAAAATCACTGAGCCCTGCAAAGATACTCACCAGCACAATAGGTAATGGTTTGTATGCACGTAATTGACCCTGTTTAATTTATTTATTAATATAAGCTGTAACCTTACTCTGTTCCAGTGTACAAAACTAGGGCTGTTTAAATAGAAACCAAATAAACTAAAATTAAATGTGAAACTACATTTACTCAAAATTTTATCCTTTATCTTCAGTATTAACTTGGTTACACATACACATTGCATGCAGTAAAGTCCCTCAAAGACCATGAACTCCCCTAGTAACCTAAAAGATATCTAAATCTTCTGCTTTTTGCAATGGATCAGAGCACTGGAAGATTTAAAAATCTTGGTAATAAGCAGGGGGTTTAGATGCAAAATAGCTGCTTGTTGACAGAGAGTCTAACATTGTCTCAACTGTTTCAGCTGAGTGCTCTGCATTGTTGCAATATGTTGTTCAATTCTCTAGTGAACTGTATGGGGATCTGTACAGAAGATAAACAACAACTAAAGAAAAAGTAAAAAAAATCAATACTTGGTTGTCATTTGAATGTAGGCAGTGCTTTGTCAGATATAAATTTTAAATGCCTTTTTTAAAAGTTTGGGGTTTTTTTCTATTTTAAGATTCTGTTCATATATTGTAGGAAGTATTCCTCTCACTTGGATTGTGTCAAATTCATATTTGATCTATTCATGGCATGTTTTGCTTGCTGTAGAAATGAAGAGTTTGCCTATTTCTGTGAAGCAATGATACAAATTGTAAAAAGAGTAGGGATAGTCAAAAAGATACTTTCCATCTTAAAGAAATAATGCCTTTTGTCAAGGACAAAATAGATTTTTCTTGAGATTTGACAGTTCTCAGTCCAGGTAGAAGTTAATTTTTCCATAGCAGGAATGAGCATCAAATGCAACCTTGTTTTTCATGTTTCAGATGGTGCACACAAAGTTGTGACAGTCTGTGGAGGGGGGCTCCGTCTTTTATTGTGTGGTGTTATTCTTTGAGCTGGAAACCCTTTCAGTGTGGACAAACATTTTTTTTGTGTGTATGAGATGAAAGCATCCAGTAGTAGAAATGTTTTGGGCTTTGACTCAATTTGATCCCTAGTTTCTTCCATAGAGTCTGTGTTCTTCATCCGTCCCTCTTTACTTGATGTCTTGTCAAACGTGCCACTCTCTGATAGCCATTCAAGAATGTCTTGGGCATTTTTTAGTGTATTAATTATGTCTAATTACCAGTCTTCCTGATGCTGAGAAATCTCTTGTCACAAGCTTATCTGAACTGACTTCAGAAACAAAGTAAATATGGATAGTATCTATCCAGCCTGCAGGTTTTTGCTTTGCAGTTTACAATTTGTTATGAGCACTCCTGATGTCTTACCTCTCTAAATTGAAAGGAAGAAGCAAAGAAGACATGAGAATTTTATAGTAGGAGTGTCAGATGCTCAGGCTTGAGGTCCATCAGAAAGATCAAGTGGTGTTTGGATTCCAATTGTTTTTTCTCTGGAGCATGCTAACAAAAGTGGCATGCTCTTTTTCTTTCAATGTCTATTTAATTTTACAGTGTCATGTGGTTGCACAAATTTGCTTTGGTACTGCCAGTGTCCTGGAGTGTGGGACAGCTTGTCAGACATCTCTCAGGAGATGTAGGATGCTATGGCAGTGCATGCAGAAAACACTCATGTTTATGCTTAAATCTTCTGTAGGTACCTGCTCACATCTCATTCTGTAGTTCTTAGCAGTGGGATTTGGCAGAGGAGTAGTTTTCTCTCCCCTCCAACATTCTATGCCAATTCTAAAGGCTTTCTGAAAGTATTTGTGACATCAGGTTTAAAACTGGTGATTTTGTTTTAGAGAACTAATTGAACATTTTGCTAAACATTCCCCTGTACCTTTAAAAATGCCTTTTTCTGGGGTTGTTTGTTTGTTTTATAAGGAATAGCTTATTCTTTAGTGTAAGGATAACTAATCTTCAGAATAGTTCTAAATAAACAAGATCTAAGAGGTTCCTGCTGCTACCTTTCCCAATCCATTCCTGAAAAATACTGTGGTGCATGCAGGACTTTAACCTACTGTTTCAATTTCTGTTGATGAAAATCTAGTCATGCAGGAAACCATTGGAGGAAATTGAGCTTCTAGTAATAATGAATCCACTCATACCAGTCAAATTTAAAGTGCATAATATGAATACCTGTGAGGAAACCTGAAGTATACTTCTTGCAAGCAAAGAGTCTCTGTGTACCCTTTCCAGGTATTGTGTGCTCCTGAGCTCATGTTAGATTTCCCTAAAAATCTCCACAAATTATAAATCAAGGCAGCAAGGAAAAATTAGAGATTTTTTCCAGAAAAATTTTCAGCTAACAATTCCCCACTCTTCACTTTAGAGAAGTTTCTTGTAAGTGCTTCCATGTTTCTTAGAAATCTATTTTTCACTCTACTTTTCCTGGGCTGACAACTTCTTTTCCTGAAAAAAAGCTGAAGGAATAATCTTTTTCTTCATCAGTGAGAGCTAACTGCTTATTGCTGCCTTTGAAGAGCCCTGTGGAACAGTCATCTGGTTTGCTGCTGTTGTAGCACTAATGAATTGCAGCTGATGCCTGGGATGTGCAGCCTGCCATTCATGAAGAGCACAGAAAATACTTCCAACACACTCAGCAATGGCACTTTGAAAAGCATTTAATGACAAATTTCCTTTTGCAATATATAGCCAGAAAAGTTTCATGTAAATATGCAGGGAGAGATGGATAGCAGAGGAATCTCAGGACTTCCCAAGAAAATCCTTTCAGTGGAAAAAGAAAAATATTTTAGCAAAACTTTCCAATTTAACTATGCTTGTAGGGCAATATATTGCATTTTTACACACTGTTTCTTTTATGTGTACTAAACTGAGAACAGATTTTATTCTATAGAATAGGGAGAAGTGTAGTTTATTTTAATTTTTATACAATCCACTGAAATTATTTAAAGAATGTTGTTTCAGAGCACCATTCAAAAATTGTCAGTTACAATGATTGCTGGTAATGACCTATAAAATTATAAACTTCTTAGTTTCCAGGTACCAACGTTATGTTGATGTGAGCTAACTGTTTAGTAAGTTTCTCTTTGTCAGGAGTTTTGTTTATGCTTAGTTTTTTCCTGAGTAGCAGTGAAACAGGTCCATGGAATATATAAATGAAAATAAATGTTTTTGGAATGATTGTGCGCTGGCTGCTCTTTGGTATAGGAAGAGGGAAAAAACTTTACATCAGGCTGTTACCCAGTTTCTAAAAATTGACACTGGGTTATCACACTGGTCTTTTTTAAGATTTCTTTTTCTTTTTTTATACTACTGGCCCAATTGTAGATAAATCCTATACTGATTGCATGGTCAGCTTGATCCTACAGGTCTTCCCATTTCATGTTTCTCAGCCACCTGCAAGCTTTGGCTGATGACTGGGTAGTCATCATCCAGTAGAGCCGAGAGTGAATGACCATTTGCAAACCTCTTTGTCTGCAAAACTAAGATAAACTGGTTGAGTTTGAAGTTTTTGATGGAAATTCATTGAATGGGAGGCACAATAGAGGGTTCTTGGTGGCTACAGATGCATTGAGGAGTTGGGGTTGATGGTGCTGCAGACGGACTCCAGGGTGGCTGAAGGGAACCTTCACCAGGGGGTTGCCAGCAGCTTCATGGGCCATGTCTTCCTCTGAGGCTCAACAGAAGACTAAATAAGTTGTTTTGAGCATTGTCTCATTACAAAAGCATGGAGCTGGGTAGTAGTTGTGAAGGAGGAAGAAGGATGTTGAAGGTTTTCTATTATAATACAGGTTTTTCAATATTTTGCATTTAAAGGCAAGATTTCTGAGCATGTGTAACAAGTATGAGTAGAAGTTTTTTTTATCAGTTGCAGGGAATAATCTTAGTAAGTTCACTGTCATTTAGGAAAAGATAAAAAGGACTATAAAACTACAAGAAGAGTGTGCTTTCAAATTTCTAATTGGTTCACTGACTTGTAAAATATTTCCAGCATTTTTTCTCTTATTGAATAATAATGGAAAAAAAAATCATGTAGAAATTTTCCTAGGTTCTCATCTTTCACTTAATGAGAGATGATCAAATCAGATTTATTAAGTATAGATCTCATAAAAGTATGCTGCTTTAGTGGTGTCAGTGCCTGATAATTAATTCTAGCTTTGAGTAACAGTGCAACTTACAGCCTGAGGTAATAACTAGCATATTCAGAGATCATAGGAAGGTTTGAATAGGGTTTGTGGTTTGGCATTTGCCTCCAAATTATTTTTTTAATTTATTATTATTGTTATTATTATTATTTTATTTTAGAATATTATAATTATTTTATTTTAGACAATTTTTAAGGCAATTTATTTTGATAGTCTGGAATTTGTAATGACTGCCATGCTTACTGTTTTTTATTTTTTTATATTTACAAATTTCTTCCAGACTCTCCTAATCTATATGGTTAAGTTGGTCTGGAAGGAAATCTTTGGTTCTGAATCAAGTTCATATGGTTAAAGGTGCAACACAGAGAAAAAGCAAAGAAGGAAATGCAAAGCATACTGATGGTTCTGATTCCTTTGATCTCTGTAAAGGCTTGAGTGCCAAGGCCTGCCATATCGATACTGGTCTGTGCAAAGTGGCCTTGTACTTCAGAGATTTTGTTTTTTAAATTGGAATTGCCTTAGTTTATTGGAAGTGAGGAATCTTTTCTTACTGACTGTGCCTCCACTGGTTTTCAGCAAGGCCAAATGCATCATGCCTTTGTTGTTCTTCCTTTTTATTTATTCCTGGTGACATTTTTAATGATCTTTTAGAGTCCAGTTCCGATTTTGGAACAGTAAATATGATGTCAGACTCCTAAAATCTACATACCAAAGAGCAGACAACTGCTTTGTGTAAGCACACAACACAGAGGGCAACATCTCTCCATCTGCAACTGAAGTTAACTTTATCAGGCTTCACCTTCTGAAAACAAACTCCACCATGAGTTTTGTAGGAGAGAAATATGGGAGCATAATAAGATAGACACTGAAGTTTACTGTGGAGAACTTTACTTGAGGATCTCTTAGACTGATGCCTGTATTTTCAGTAGTCATGAGTGTAGACTGATTTCTGTTTGGACTAACAATGGAAAATACCTAATGATAACTGTGTATAGAAACAGAAGGTTCAATTTTCTTGAATGTTCTTAGGAAAATTGTGTCTTAAGCAATACTTAGAGAATTTGTTTCTCCAAGTTTTAGAAACAAATATTTGGATATATAAAAAAGTAAAGGAGAAGAAAATGGATTAGTCCTCTGGATCTGAAGAGTTAAAAAGCCAAAGCTTCATGAAAGTAGCACTGCCACAATATATGCTTTCTTTGTTAATAGCAGTCCAACAGAGAGAGGGTGAATTACTGGACTGGGTTGATGAATATGGACAGGGAGTTAGAAAGCAGATTTGTAAGGTTTCAGCATGAACTGTTTTCTTGAATTATTTAGGATCATCTTTTACGTAGCACAACCTTAGTAACAAATTTCTCCCTTATACATTTGGCAAGAGAACTATTTCAGACCTATGACAGAAAATTTGGGTTCTGTGATACAAGAAATTGTTACATTTCACTTCCATTTTCTTAACAGAAAGTTCTAATTTAGTGTAGAGTGAAGAATTCCTTTTCCTTTCAAGTCAATTTTTTTCTTTTAAAAATGTTGAAGAACTCTGACTTATTAGCTAGTTTGATAAATCAGTTTTCTTGCATAAGTCTATGAAAAAGATACCATCTCCAAAGGTGTTTAAAAGCATTGCCTCTTATTACTATACCAAAAAGGAAAAAAGTAAAGAAAAAGGCACAAGTCTCTTCTGCTTTGTCAAATGGAAACAGTCAGAGGCTAGTAGAAGTCATGCTGGACCCCAGATAGAAATAAATATGGCACCTTTTATCAGTTCTACATAAACATAGTCCCACTCGTAAACATGATGTTAAAAATAAAATATTCACAATCGCTGAGGAGCTCTTACATCTTTTTTATATTTCCTCTGTTGAAAGCTGCCATGATTAACATGTCAAGTTGTCTTGTTTAGGAAGACAGATGTCTGCCTGGGAAAGCCGGAGCTTCCCTTGGAATGGAGAATGTAAACCCCCTCCCTCTGAACTATTATAATTTTGAAATTAAGGGGCTTTCAGGCAAAGATATGGGAATAGGAAAAACAGTTTTTTACTAGGAATATTAAAAATAAAAATGTAGTATACAAAAACAAACAAGCAAAAAAAGAAAACACTGACAGAGCCAGAATACAACCTGACACCCTGTTGGTCAGCATGTTGGTAGCAGTCCAATTAAGTCCTCCTGGAGGGACAGATGTGATTCTGTTGGAGCAGAGATAATCCTGTGGAAGGGTTAGTTTCCCTATGAAGGTCCAGTGGTGGTGAGATGGGTCTGGTCATCCTCAGGGAATCCAGTGGAAACAGGCTGTCCTGCTGTTCTGAATCTCAGGTTTTATCCAGGTAGGAATGCTTGGCTCCTCATGCTGGGTGGAGCAACTCCCAGTGGGATGATGTAATTTTGTCAGTCATGCAGTGAGCCTTAATGACCCATTAACAGAAGATATCTCCCTGGAGGGAGGATGGGTCACAGAAGAGCTAAAGAACACTGCCTCACCTGGTTTAACAGCTGACCCATTAACAGCAGACACCTGTCCCTGCCCCCCAGAGTTATGAGTAATGGGTCATAGAAGAGGAAAAAACACTTCCCCAACTGGTTTCAACAGATAGTAATAGAATACATGCTTTTGGTTACATCTTCCGTTGCAACCCAAGACACAAGTACTACTGAAAGGTCATGTTCAGAGGGGAAAAGTGCTTGTGTGCCACTGCAGCAAACAGCCTCCAGTGTCCTCTGAGCAGACAACCTCATAGATAACCCCTGATCGATGGTTCTACGGCAGCTCAAACTGAACGGGGGGACATCTCTACACCTCCCCTGCTGATGGGCCAGCAAAGCCCCTTTTTGACTCTTTGCCTTAAATTTCAGTCAAGGAATTGGAGTTACTGAGGTGTAGCTGTCCACCTCTAGCACAAGCCACATCTGCCGAATATTTGGAGCATATAAAATCCCAGATCAGCAGAGTAAGAGTCATCAGAGGAACTGCTAGAGCCTGAGTAACTCTTGGCAAAAAACTTTATGTCCACAAGGAGCACCATCCAGGAATTAAGTGTTTCACTTGCTGGTTCCTATGTGGTATTTGTGTGCTAGCTGCTGGTACCAGCATAATTCCTATGGAAATACATCTGTCCAACTTTTCTGGTAATTACTTGGAGGCAGCATGATATCAAAGTAAATAGAAAGAATAATTGGATTATTTCAGCAAAATTTGCTCTGCATGTAGTCACTGATATGGAAACAGACTCCATTATTATTTCCTATTTGAAATTATCTGACTGATTAGGAAATGAATTGCAATTTAAACTGCAAAAGAGCAAGGTATGCTGCATTTATCCAATTTAATTACAATTTTTGCTTCTTCCCAGACGTACTTTAATCTATCTCATGACATGCACTTTGTACAATTTCAATTGCTTCTTCTTTCTTGGGAGTATTTCTGCTACTTTTACAAAGGCTGTTAATGATACTTCTTCCTTGTTATTAATGAAATTCAACACCAAACAGAAAAGCACAGCTTATCTCTTGACTTACTTAAATTGTCTCATTAAGTTTGTGGTCTCAAGTAGGATTAGCAGCATTATTCCATATGGTAGTTCTTTGCAATGTTGCAGAGACCTAAAAATGCATTTTATTCAGATTACCTAACTGATGAGAATGTGTTTTTTTCAAATTCTTGTTTTTGTTGTTCATTAGGATTCTAAATGGGAAATTTAGATCAGTATCCATACAGAACCCATTTCCACACAGCAATTAAACAGTTGTTAATCTTTTTCTGTCTCTGCTTTGCTGCTGTCAGTGTGAGAAATCCAGTAATTTCTTACACCACTCAGAAGGCTTACACTTATATAACCTGCCAGTTCTCTTAATCAAAGTTAGACAAAGAAAATAGGAATAATCATCTAGAAACCACACCTAAACACAATAAGTAAATCTTCTATCAGGGTATTATTATATGAAAATAAGACACCATAGCCTTTATTCATATATTTTAAAAGTCCTAATGAGCTGACTAGATTGGTTTATACTTTTAAAAGAAGCTCCCAAGCATAGGCTAAAAAAGGGAATTTAATACATTTTAAAATTCTGTGTTGCTGATCCCATTGCACATGAAGGAAGAAGAATCTGGAGCTTTTCCTTCATTGTTGCAGATTCTCCCTTGGATGTATTTAGAGCAGTGAGTAAACCAGCATGCATCGTACTCCTGGATTCTGGGAAAAAAGCAACCTGAATGAAAGAATAAGGTGCTAAACAACACTAAAAATATTTCCAGGATTAGTATATTATTTTCTGCTTAGTTAACTGGGCAAGAGAGGCTTTAATAAACTGAATAAGAATTTAAAGCAACAAAAATGAAAATACCGTAGTCAATGATATTCCCCTCACCACACCCCCGCTATCCTCAAAGTAAAAAAAGTGAGATTTATAAAGCATTTTGGAAGGAGGTAGAAAGTAGAAAATTTTGAAAGTGAGCTGAAGTTGTTGAGAGAGAATTTTATGGTACTGGAAGAAAACAACATATATAGAACTGCAGCTGATCTATCATGGTAGATTCCTGTGACATCCAGAGTTAAAGGTTTGACAAAGAAGATTAAATTTTTATAAAAAAGCAGGTTAGGATAAACTGAAGCATTTTTATACTGGTCACATAATAGTGAATTGGAAGTACTATAGTCTAGGAGCAGAAAGGCATGGGGTGATTGTAATTAGAGGCCACAAAAATAGTGTTTGTGGTTGCACACGGCAAACTTGCTTCAGAAATCACAGAATCACAGGATAGGTCAAATTGGGAAGGACCACAGTGGTTCATTTTGTCCAACCTTTTTGCTCAAGTGGGGTCATACTCAAGCACATGGTACAGGATTGTGTCCAGATGCTTCTTGATTATCTCCAGTGAGGGAGACTCCACAACTTGTGGGCAATCTCTTCCAGTGATTGGTTACTGCACAGTAAAGAAGTTATTCCTCATGCTTAGATGGAACTTCCTGAGCATCAGTTTCTGCCCATTGCTTCTTGCCCTTTTGCTTGGCACCACCAAGAAAATCCTGGATGGATACTCTTTTCACCCTCCCTTCAGATACTTATAGACATTTATGAGGTCCTCTCTCAGTTGTCCCTTCTGGAGGCTGAACAGGTCCAGCACTCTCAGCCTATCCTTGTAAGAGAGAAGCTCCAGAAATTAATAGAGCAAAAGAGAAAAAATTCTGCATTTAGCTTGGTTTATGGTCATGTAACTGTATTTGCCATGACTGATGGCACTGGACCATTGGTGCTAGATCTCTATCCCAGGTTCCTTGTACTTTGTTGCTTCCTTTTATACACAGGAAGGGAAAACAACTTTTATGGAGATACAGAAAAGATATTTTCATGTACTCAATCATTGTTTAGAATTGTTGAATAAAACCCAAATAGATATGTATATGAGAAAAAAATTTATTCCCCTGCTATGCTTTCAAAGTCTTAGGCAATGCAGAGGAAGCACCGTGTTGTTATTTTTCCAAAAGACAGCATCTTAAATATTATAATGATCACCAACTATTTGTTTGGGTATGACTGAATCCAGAAACCTTTCCAATCCACTTCATTTGTAATTCTATTCCTTACTTTCTTTCCTATCACAAGTTTCAAATCATGTCCTTTGTTAGAAAGCAACGAGACTGTTGCCATGGTTTAATTCCATGGAGTACCATTGTAATTAGTGGAAATGCTTTAGCCCTTTCGCCTACGTCCTACTGGTGTTAGTAATTCGAACATCTCTCATTTGCACTTTCTTAAGCTTTAGATTAGATTTGATTTTTTCAGTTATTTGTCCTGTTATTTTCTGGGGACTTCTGATACTTCAAGTGCAGTAACATTAACAGTGCTTTAACATTAAAACTGTTTGCTATGATTTAAAACAAATAATTAGTTTTGTTTTCTGTTTTCCTATATTTCTGATTCCTATTTTCTTTTTTATTGATGGAAAAAGACCAGTGCCTAACTCCTGTTTCCACCCATCCCTGGTCTCTGTTGAGGTGCTATGAAGCAAATTAATTTTTAATGTGTCATGGTAAGTGTGGCAAAGGTTTTTTTCTCTGGATGAAGGGATTTTTTTGTTTGCAAAAAACAATATCTGTCAATTTGTGGTCAGTCTGTGTGTTTGATCCTAAGTCTCCTTTTCATGTCAAGATGGGTAATTGAGCTTATGAAAACATAAATGCAGTAGAATGATTAGCTCTGCTTTGCTCCTGAGTGGTTTATAAGATTAAGACAGGTTTATTTGAGCCCCTTTACCAAACATACCAGTATGTTATGGGTCATTTCAGAGACAAAATATCATTTCTGTTAAGACAGGAGAGGACTTGCATTTTTTCATGATTTCAGGTTTATTTGGGAGAGCAAAGCTGCAGACCTTCTTCCCCAGAGAGAAGTTATCAGCTCCTAGCACTGGTGGTCACATATTCTGTGATGAGAAGAGTCTCCTAACCAGGGGATATGGAGGGGAAGAAACAAAGAACTTGTTCATACTGGGAGAAGACACAGAACAGTGTGTGAGATGGCCTTGGAAACTGGAGAACAGCTTTCCTGATCCTGTTTCTGACAGCAGTGCATTTGGCAGGGGTGGTAAAATATATCCTTAAACCACCATTTGTTTCTTTCCATATTGAAAGAGGTAAAATTATAGAAATCAGATTTGTTATTTGTCTGATTGACTTGATAGGGAGTTTTCAGAAATAGCACTTCCTTCCAGGTGTGTGCTGGTGGCCAATCGTGCTCTGTCATGGAAACTAAGGTTAAAACAAGATCTTGGTCTGGGAAATCTAATCGCGGAATGCAAAGGCTCTGGGCAGTGAGACCAGCTTGACATTTATGTATTTTCACCTCTGTTATAAAGCAACATGTGTTATTCCACATCATTGCCAAATTTCTGGCTTGAATTCTGTGCTATATTCTCCTAAAAACCCATAAGAGTCTAAATAGGTGTAGGGCTGTTTAAAAATGTGCTATCACCTGTGCTGTTCTCCCAGCTACAATTAACACAGTGATTTTTGTCTACAGTGTGGAGCTGAACTGAGTGAAATTGTAAAACCTTGTCATGCTTTAAAAAGTAAGGGAAGAACTACTGTCTAAAATAACTCTGTTTCTGAGCAGAAATTATTTTAATAATTCTCAAATATGTTAGTTCTTCTTTAATTCCCTGTGTGTGTATGTTTGTATTTGAAACAGGATGAACAGGTTTGTAGGATGAAGTATTGAGAGTGTTTAGGAATAATTCATTATCATCTCCGACTTTTTGATGAAGACATTTAATCTTGTGCAAGCTTCAATTTTCCTGGCATATTTTTTATTTTCCTGTGCCAGATGGATACTCTGTATTAGATAATGTGGTTTTATTTTTATACATTTAAGTGCTTTAAAGTTTCTTTGTTTATAAAGAAAGAAACCCTGGAGCAGAGCCTTTCCTTGTCTCACATACCCAAGTCCCCTCCCCTCCACCTGCTCATTTAGAGCAACATAAATGCGTGCTGCTGCACTGAGGCGCGGGAGAGCTCCCATCAGCTGTAATTGTTGACCTACCACAGTTACAGTCACTGATCAATAGATACTACTTTGCTGCACAGCAACAGCACAGAGAAATTGTAGACCCCACCGAGACTTTGTTTTTGACATGCAAACCCAGCTGATGGCCTTCAACTCTAACAGATGTCAGAGAGTGACAGGCACCCCAGGGCACCCTGAAAGTACTGCTGGAACCTGGCTGGGGAAAAAGGAATGTTCTCAAATTACTAAGTGCGTTCTAACAAATCACATCAAAGTGGAGAAAAACCCTGAGCTGAAGAAAATGACTACTTTCATTTTCTCTCTTATCTTGCGCTCCAGCACAGTGCGCGGCGCTATCAACTGCTGCACTAATGAGCGGCTCAGCTGCAGGAGACAGCGCAGCTCCCGCGCTGCTGGCCAAGGGGCTGGCTCACTGGGGCAGCTGGGCAGGCTAGGAAGAGCACACACTCCTAGGAACAGATTAGATAACTTCATTACTTCGGCATACGCAGTCCATAAATACTTATTTGCTGACATTCTCTCCTTGCATGACTAGGTGGATTCAATGTAATTTAATTCAATGCAGGGGAAAGAAACTAAAATGTGGAAATTTTTTTTTCCCTTTTGTCTGTTGATTACATATACAATATTTAGCCCATCTTTTTTATTTGCAATGCCTTCATTCCTGGAGAGGTTAATTCAAAGGTAGGACTAGTCTGAATAATGTGTTTTTAACTCGTTGATAGATTTGGACATGTCTGGTCATGACCTGTAAAACTGAACATGCCTGTAACTACAAAACTAAACATGCATGGGGTCTATCTTGTCCTAAAAAATACTTCAAGTTCAGTGAGCTGACAGTATATTAATGCTTAGAGAAACTCTGTCTCCAAAAAGAAAATAAAAAGATAGCTGTCTCTAGGTTTCTTTTTCCGGGTCTTGAGATGGATTACTATCATTTCACCTAACAGAATGTCACCTCATGTCACTGAGGTATATCTTCAAGTTCTCTTATCTTTGAAATACCCCATTGCTGCTTTTACTTGTGCACAGTCTATGCGCTCTTCTCACACATGAAGAGTGTCATTATAGACAACGGAAATAATTTAGTGCTTCAAAGGAAAACTATACTTCTGACAGTGAAATGAAAAATGTAGCCAGGAAGATGGTTCAGTCCTCTACATTTGCACCCTAATGGAGCCTGAGGACTATGGAAGAGATCCTCTCCCAAAAGCAGCTTTCTCAATGGACTTTTATAATGGAGTTACATGGTGCCCACCTAAACCTTGTAGGTAGGTCTAGGACTTACAGAGAGCTCACCATTGTCCTGGGTTTGGAGTGATCTTTCCACTGAGCAAAATGAAGAGCATAAATTCTGCATGTGCAATGTGCCTGAGGAGAGAGCTCATGTGCTCACTGAGCTCCCCAAACAGGCACGGCTGGCCTCTATTTATCTGCAGGGACACTACAAAGTTCTTCAGAAACAGAGGCAAAGCATACAGCTAGACTGAAATCTGGAGGGGTGAGTTTCAGTGCTCTTAGAAGGATATTAACAGGTAATGTTGTGTAAAAATATTTTAGGCTGTAGTACCATACAAACTCACATAACACTATACCTAGATTTTCATTATGATACAATTGAGAAAACTGCTTGTTTTCTTTATGAAAATAGTCATATTCTCAGAGAAAATGGAATCCTGCCTTGCTCTTCAGAAAATTTTTGTGAATGATTTCTGCTAATATGTTTGTTATAACTCTTCCAATATCTTTAAATATGATGCTACAAGAAGCTGACAGTGCCAGTCTTGAGTAGCTGCTGCAAGCCTTCTCCTTCTAGATGGCCATGACACTCTGTGTCTTTGGATCTCTTTTCAGAGGTCATAAGGGCAAGACATACATTTTGGATGGTCAGAGAGGCAGAATGTCCAACAGGACAACCATGACAGAAATGTCATGTTGCTAAGAATTGGCTGATTTGAACTATCGTGAGTTGTGTTATGAAGCAAACAACTATCAGTAAGGAATTTACTTATTGTGTTTATCTAATAAACTGTGTAGTGTCATGCCCAGAACCTTGATCATGAGGAACACAAACATGCCTTATACATATAAGTATTAAGAAAATACGGCATACATATATTTTTATCTATCTGTAAAGTAAAGAATTTAGTGTAGATGTAGTGGAAATATTAGGAGTTTAATTCAAGCATCATCATTAGCTTGTGTCTAATTGTACAGTAAAACAAAGAATAGTGTAATCACAGTACTAATACAGGAAAATGTCAACAATAGTAATGATACTACAAAATTTGCAACAGATGCTTCTACCCCTTCTCCTGGGGTTATGCTCATCCTTCTGCTGCTCCATTGGATCCAAAGGTCAGTGGCTTCACTCTGGGGTTTGGTGTGTGGAGGAGTGTTAGGAGGCATCACTGATATCTGGAGTCCTTTCCAAGGAGGAATGTGGTGTTCAGTGTAGTGGTTTCTACTCCCATGACCCTCTTGGGATCCACCATTTGTGTATTTGCTAACACTTCTATATTGTTCTTTTTCCTCATTGCTCTTTATTGCCAGGTTATATCCTATTTTACTGTACATACAAGGTACTCCTTGCATGTATTAGACACTATTTCTTTGTTCTTTTTGTTACCTCAAAGACCAGTTCTGTCATGCTCCAGGTGTTCTTTTTTCTTTTCTTGCATATTTTGAGGGTTTTAAACAGAAAATTATGAAGATCTGTGCACAGCTGTGGGGTTATCCATACCAAACACTAGACCCACCTCTTGCCATACCACGTCAGTATTTACCTACGGCTCTTCCTGCATCCCCATTTTGCAGGCACTCTGCCCTAGTGCCAAGGCTGCATTTTCTGCACTGCCACACTGTGTGTGAGTCATAAATATCTCATTCTGCCAACAGAGGCCTTTCAAACTCACTGCAACAATGTGAACTGGTACTAGTAGTGGCAATTCTCTATTAACAGGGCTATAAGGATATAGAAATAAAAGGTGCTATTGATTGAACGCATGTGGGACTTGTTAATGTGGTAATTATACTTCTCAAAAGTTCTCCTTGTTATAAAATAACACTGCAGCAAAAAACCCCGCTCTTTTTGCCAATGAAGGACCTCAATTTGCAGTACAGAGCAAGAACACTGCAACTTTATTTAGATATCTTACGTTCTGGAAAGCTCTTCTGTTTGGAACACCCTCCACCACATCCCCACCCACACACTGATAAACTTCAGCTTTTAAGATTTTCCAGCTGTGCCTCCAGCAATAATTGGGGTCATTAGTCTTTGCCTCCCCAGGCTAATTACCAGCACAATCCAAATGTCATCAGCTAAAGAAATGCAGCTTGAACAGGTTAAACGATGCAACCACATGCAGATAGAAGTAAGGGAGAAAAGAGAAGACTTTTTTTTGTACCTGCTTGTTCTTGGTCCTCTAACTTAAACACCAAACTGTACTTGCTTCTACAGGCACTGTTTACTTTAATAGAGTCCTAAGTGTTAATTTGCTGTGAAACAAGCACAGAAGAAGTGTCTGTGTCTTGACTCTGTTAATACTTTGTGTTCTCCTTAAGTAGAAAGGAAGTCCTTTAATTTTGGTCTGAAGGATGCTGCATTTGAACTGCAGTATCCAGTAACTTTAGTTCTGGTATGATGAAAAACTAAGATGTTCTCCAAGTTTGACTTACCAATGTTAAAATTTTAAACATGGGCTGGAAAAGCCACAAGAATGGGCAATGCACAGTAATATGAACTCTTCTTTTAAAGTCAAATTTTGAAGTAAATTTATGAAGAACTGTATGTAAAAATACAAATTAAGGGAGAGAGATGTAAGATGTATCTTTCTTATACAGAAAATATTCTAATTTGACCCTAAATTATAACATGAACATTAAAATTTTATAAATAAATTCTTGAATTCATGCTAACATATTGAAAGCATCTCTTTAAAAGCTTTGCTTTCACAAGTATGCTCTTTCTGACCTCAGGAAAATTGTGTGGTGAAATGCATTCCTCTGATGAATGGAGGAAAAAATAAGTTTTCACCTCAGGTCCAGAATTTTGCTCTAAATTGATGGTTGTGGATTGCATAGCAGGTATTTTGTAATGGGGAAAATCAAAGGTTCTTCTAGTTTCTGAAAGCAATTTTGAGGAAGAGTTCATGATATCACCTCATGTTTCAGATAACTTGCAGTCATGCCGATAAGTCAAAATGATTCTATGAGGAAAAAATGCAAATGATTGGGTCTCTAGGGAAAGCTTGCAGGTATATTTGCATTCCTTTAATTAGAGCATGAGATAGCAATGTGCTGTATGCAATATGTTTTCCCTAGATAAGTATATACAGGGCTCTGCTGCGTAGCTGTTGCTGGGAGCTGAACTTCAGGGCAAGTTTTTTCTTACTGAAGAGTGGATGTAGTGAAGCTGCTTTAGGACCATTGACAATTTGCTGGATTTGATCGTTCAGAGCTGCAGCTTTTGGAGTACGGGTAGCTTTGTGTTGCTGCGTAAGGGAAGGAAAATGGATCTGGCTTTTACGCAGAATACCTGAGCTTATCCTCATGTGTCACACGAGCAGTAAGAAGAGATCTGAGAGTTAGCTTTAGGCCTGATGTTCATGCTTGCAAGAAAATGTTTTGCAAGAATGAGTCCTCAGGAGATGAAGAAGTTCTGTTCACTTAACTCTTATTTTTAACAATCTCACCTGAGAATCACAGAATGGTCTGAGTTGGATGGGACTCACAGGGATCATGGAGTCCAGCTCCTAAGTGAATGGCCCATACAGGGGTTGAACACACAACATTGGCCTTTTCAGCACCATGCTCCAACCAACCACTTCTCCATTCACATTTATAGCACTTGTCCAAGTTTTGGATATTTTCAGCTCACACAGTTTTGAGCAGCCTTCAGGCTGTCTCTGGAGGAGAAGGGCAACATTTTTGAATAGAGTAGCTGCACAGTTATTTGGGAGATATGACAAATTCCCTATCGACTGAGTGCCAGAGCTGGGAATGTGTATAGATTAGGAATAATTTGTAGCTAATGTAGCATATTCACAGCTTGACGGAGTCCTTTATTACAGATCCATGATTACAGCTGAAGCAAAATGCTTTCCTTTGAGATAAAATGTTACCTATAACAGAAAGTGTGGAATGTATGGGCAGCAAACACCTGTTTAGATTCCATCACTGCTGTAAGTGGCTGAATGGTAAGGTTTTCTTAGCTGTAAAATTTGACTAGAAAATGGCTTCTCAATAGTGTAAAGGTGTCGCTTACAACTTGGACATAATTGGCCTACTGTTGAAGAAGAACAAAAATGTGGGGAGGGAACTGAGGAGCAAGAGAGGGACAGGAGATCTGCAGGCAGAAGATGTGGAGTGAAATTTATGGCTTGTTGTGAGTAAGAGCCTCATATATTCCCATTGCTGCAGATTATGGGTCAGAAGGGAAAGTTAAAGGAGCAGTTTCAAAGTCCAAAGAACTCCTGAGAAACCAGGAATGTTTTGCAAGATGAGGGTTACAGTCGATGTGCCTGTTCCTTGTGTGGGGGGTGGAAAGATGGCAGTGGGTTGAGGAGCCCTATGAACCCCTCTGGCAGTTTGGGGAGGAAGGTTTTCTCACAGATGTTTTCAGCTGAAATGTGAAACTGACTAAAAAATTTTTATTGGAATGCTAGAAATAATGCTTTTTTTTCTCAAACTGAAATTTTTATTGATAGTATTGACTTTTTTCCCCTAAGAGAATTAAAAATTAGATTTTCCAGAATTGTACTGTAGTTGAACTGCAGAAGTTGCAGGACACCTGACTCCATCTTTTCTGTTCCTTGGCTGTGCAAATCATCAGGAAGTGTGTGGGGCAAAAGAGTTTTCAGTCTCATTTCTCAAGAAAATGCAATGGAAATGACAGAAGTTGCCAAGGCTGGTCAGCTACTGAGTGCTGAGTTGTGTGTTGCTTCTGCAACACAGGTATTTATGACAAACCCTGTCTGCAGGATGATTTACAGCTGAGGGTTTTTTGCTGCCCATGACTCTTTTTGAAAAAACATTGTTTCATTTCAGAACCAGCTGAGATCAAAACTTGCCGTGTAGCTTCATGACAAATTATATTTTGTTCATGTTTTAATATCCGACATAACTTATTATGTTTTTTCATAGATCAATTCATCTGTTTGCCTGAAAAAGCTGTCAGAAAACCTATTTATTTGGTAATGTGCTGTATACGCTTAGGAGTATCTCACATTTCTTGGTAACAAATTACCAAAGTGCATTTTGAAAGCTAGTTGAAATCATCCAGAAAATCTTTTTTTTTTTTTTCTCTGTAAGAGAGTGGAGGTGTGTGTTGAGTTTTGTTTTCTTTCCCTCTTCAGGTTTATTAAATTTAAGTCTGAAAGGTGTTTTTCCAGAAAAAGTCTTTTCCATAATTGCAAACTTGAGAAGTGCCAGAACTGATGCTACTATCCTACCAATTCCAATAAAAGTTTCCTGTCCAGGCATCTTCCTGTATTAGTGTGCTCAGTGTGTGCCAAAAATGATTCTTTACCTAGAGCAAATTCAATAGGTAATAACAAAAATAATTTTATTTACAGACAAAACGAGAGATTGTTCAACAAAAATAATAAAAGTCTTTTATTTGACTCACTTGAATAGACTGCAACTGGCTGCTGGGCTGCAGCTCTGAGTGAAGCTTCAAATGGAATGTAAATTATGGACATAAACACTGTTATCCATTTTTCCAGTTCATTTCTCTTGTGTGGTAATTCTGCCTGTTACCCTTTCTGATTTATTATAAGCTCTGTCAAGAGGAAAAAGAAATTAGAGATCAACAAATGTACAAGGCCTATGTATGTGTGTGCATGTTTATGAGACTGATTTTTTGGGAAACACTGGACCAGAGCACCAGGTTCTTAAAAAGATATCTATGTCTAAATCCTTTGCTGCATCCTCATGTTGCTTCACACCATGAAAACACCAGACTTTTCAAGAAGAAAGGTTTTTCTGTTGCTTTTGTTTTACTGCAGATAAAATGACGTCTTTTCAGAATAAAATATTCTATTATGGATTTTCCAGTGAAGCTGCTACTAAGCCCACCTCACTGACTGCTCCAGAATTCATTTTTGGTGGAGGACAAAAGGTAGAAGGCTCCCAAGCTGATATCTCTATTTCCTCTTCTATGGCACTGAAGAAAAATTATATGTGAGAAGTGTGTTCCTAAGCTCGGGAAAATGTTCCTTGACCAAAATGATCTTTGACATTTCTTTTTAGTTAGGGGCCTGGATGTAGTTTTGGTGATAGAGTAGAGCCACTATTTTACCTCTTTGCTCTGTGCCAGTTGTACAGGGTTCGTTCAAAGTACTGTGTCTCTTATCTTACCACAGCCTGTGTACGTGGACTTCAATAAGAACTACTCCTATTACTTAAGGCTGAAAGGACCAAATCCTAAATTAGTGAATGGCGATGGTCAAAGTTTGAGGAATGAACTGAAATTTCCATGTGGTACCAGCTCTTAGCTAGTAGTACAGAAATGCAGCAGGTTTGGGCTCAGTTCATAACAGCTCCCTTCAGCTGGTATTTACTGTCCAGTTTTCCCCTGCTCCAGAATGAGCTCTCCATCAGCTGCAGTCATTCAAGAATGTCCATTGACTCCAGTGTGGGTCCTGCAGGGTGATCTGGAGCATCCCTTTCCCTCCTTTTCGGGCCAGGGCTCTTTCTCATGTTTTTCTCGCTCCTCTCTCACAGATGCTGTGCAGCATTTTTTACCACCTGAAATATGTCACCAGAGAGGAGCCAGCAGTGTTGTTGATGGGCTCAGCTGTGCCCTGCAGTAGGTCTCCTGGAGATGGCTGTGCCTGGCATGGGACAGCCTTGGCCTCTCCTCACAGAAGCCGCTTCTGCTGCTCCCGACTGCCAGCACCTGGGCACCTGCAGTCAGTACGGGAAGCAGCGCAGGGCACATCTGGGATGCATGAGGAATGATCTCCGTGTTCCTGGTGCCTCTTCTGCTCAGGATGTCAGGAATATGTCAGGCTCTCATCTACTGATGTAGCCTGAGTTCTAGAGACAAAATTCAGCTGTTTTCATCTATTAAAAATGGTGATAATGGTCTTTTTAATGCAGCTTATAAGTTCAGGAAGTGGCATTGTTTTTTCTTGTAAGCTCACTGGTCTCTAAGATCTCTCAAACAATTGAAGAAGTTTGACAGTAAAAGGATAAATTGGACATTCAATAAGGGTAGTAAAAGTCAGATCCATTCCCTTTCTCTCTTCTGTTCTGAAATTGTTTAGAAACACTCTTTTCATCCTTTTGATACCCTAAAAACAACAAGATCTGTACTTCTGCTCTGTAACTACAATCCTGTTTTCTTTTTTGTATTAGCACTGTGTGAAAAGGCCACAAAATCATACAATATCTTTCTTCTTCAGTTCATTTTAAGGTCCTCTTTGGTGTATTAAAGTCAATAGTTTAAATATAATTTTATTCATCTTTCATTGCAGAAGCAATGTTTTCTAAAGTTACCAGTAATAAGAGAGTATATCTGGTGAATGTGACTGCTCATTTAGTAGGTCTTCCCACGCCTCTACTGAACACATGTTATTGATCACTGAAATCAAATTAGGAAAATTTATCTAAACTTCTGGAAGCTGATCTTTTTTTAAGGTAAAAATTCTGTCTTAAATCCCTGTGTTTATGGGCAAAATATATTTGTTGTTGTTTTTTTAAAACTATCACCATGTACCTTACTCTTAATTACTAATGACAGAGCTTTATTCTAGATAAATTGTAGATAAATTTATTGTAGATATCTTCTTGCTGCTTCTGAAATTTTTTGAGTATCCTATGTGGGATTGATCCAGTGGGCACAATGTGCTTTTCCTTGCAGAGGGGTGAAGGAGCCTTCCTACTCATAAGGCACATAAGGTAGAAGATATACAGGTATAAGCCCTCTGAAGAGAAATCATAGATATATTTGTAAGGAACTTAGAAAAATATATGTTTATTTAAAAAAATCATATTGGGTTGACAGATACTCTTTTCTTCTCCCACAGTCTGTATAGCCTGGTTTTAGGAAGGTCCACATTTTTGTGGAAACAGGAAAATCTAATATTTTAGGAAGAAGAAAAGGACCAGTGAGAATTTTAACTTCCTCTGTTCTTTACCTAGCTGTAGATGACAAACTCAAGTTCCAGAAAATTTTGGTGCAATTTATTTGCAGGGCAAGTGTTCGTCTCATAGGATATAAGAGGTACAATATACATTTAACACTCTTTCTAAACATGCTATATTTTGTGAAACTGTTATTTTAAACTATGCTAAAAGACTTTCTAAACACATGCAAGAGAAATGAGAAAAAGCCTACACAACATAATAGCACAAAATTGATATGTGGTGGGACACTGTATGGACCTTTTTTAGATAAGTTCTCATGTTAACCTGCTGCTGCAGTTGACAGAAGTAAAAGCCCGACCTATTTTTAGTTGTCTGCTTTAGGATGAGATGAATTGCCTGCTTGAGGGAATGTATTCACAACATGAACTTGAGAGGGAGCCTGGGGTGACTAGCTCGGATTTAAATGTCTATGCTATTAGATCAGGGAAGAAAAATCCCATTCCTCTTACCTTATTTCTTCTTGGTGCAAGGTGGGGAAATTTGACAGGTAGTTGATTCTGTGTGTAGCCATTGAGAATACCACATTTGTAGGCATAAATGCCTTAATTATATTCCCAGTAATATTTAACAAACTGCAAATAGAGATCAGTATCTTACAGAAAATGCATATGTTCCTGGCAAGTCACCTTCAGGGGAATGAGCTTACTTACAACCTTGGAAAGAAGAATAGTTTAGTGATATACTTCTGCTTGACTGGTTTAATATCCTTGCTTTAAAAGAATAAGTATCATGCTCATCTTCTTGAGGCTGTTGTTCAGATTCAGTTTTACATTCTTACATGGTGCTTGCAAGTACCACATATTTATTTGCACAAAGTCCCTGAAAGAAATGAAAAAGCTACTTTTCCACTTTCTATAAATGGGAATTTTAAGCATCGGACTTTGCCATAGGCTGAGTCCCACAGCAAATCTATCCCAGATGAGGAGACTTGAATATATCTCTCCCAGGTCCTCGGCTTTAATTAGGCCAATCCTTTTCCTCTACAACAGACATCGACAGGAAACCTCATCTGTATGAAGTATATGTATGTGATGGTCGTAACAACCCCCTGTTTCTCCTGTCAAGGGATTGATTGTACTAGCATTGATCCAAGTCCTTGCTGATGAAGTTGTGTTTCTTCTTGAATAGGACTCAGTTTATCACTGTGTGCCAGGCCTATAGAAATGTACTTTGCTTCTAAAGACACACATATATCTAACATAACACTGAACACTGAACTGACTTCTAAAAGGAGCAGCAGGGTAATAATCCTTAATGGTTTTTTTCTACAAAGAATCTGTACTTATAGAAGGGCTTGGTTTAATCTGGCTGAAAAGAGACCTTTTATCTTTAATAAGTTAAACTACAGAAAATATTAAAAGATGAGCATATCTATAAAAAAAATCCAGTTGTACTAAAATTTAGCTTCCTGCATGGGTTGGTAATTTAAGAAAAAACCCCAAAGCTATGTTACTGGTCTGTATATGTACATACATGTATATATACACACATGCAGGGCTTAGCACAATACTGGAACTGTCCTATTTCTAATCTAGCTGGCTTGGGCATTGGCTTGGGCACAGCTGCAAGACCTGGATCAGCTCAGTCTGCAAGACTTGCTGGAGTAGCAGAGAAAGATTTTGGACTTCTGGTGGGCTCTTAGTTCTGTGGCTGAACCTGCAAACATGTTTGAATAAATTAGGCTGCACCTGTTTTTTCAATGCTGTGCTACATCTCAAACTGAGCATGCTTTGGACCAATACATAATAAGTAAGGGCAACAATAAAGTGTCCTCATAGCTCATGGTAATACACAATGAAGTTGAATTTTTTTCTGACTCACAATTACAGTTACTGTTTAATAGAATCTCTCTGTGTTGATTATGCATGAAGCTGTTTTTACAGGTAAAAAAGAGGTAAATCCCAAGCAGTTTTGTGTCAAACAGAAGAACAAATGCCTGTTTATATGATTAGAGTCAAATACTAAATGTCACCATCCTTCCAAGCAAGGAGAAGGGATTTACAGGTGGAAAGGTGTCTCAGCCACTGAAGAACCTGCTGCTGAAGAATGGTGGTCTTTTGTTCTGTACCTGCCACACGGGCATGGAAATGCATATTGCAAATGCTGATTGAACAGAATGACCAGAGCAGGAATGGATGTATTTTACCCTTCACATAACATAAAATTTTATTTTGGAGCAAGCAGAACTTCTCATCATAGCAAATTTCCTATTCTTGACCCTACTGAAATGGCATGTAACTGGTTTTCTTAGGGCAGCAATGTTAGCTCCAGGAGGAGACCTTTCCTGGACTGTGTGCACTGTGTGAGTGCAATACAAAAGCAGTCTTCTGACCCAAGACTTCTGTGTGCAAATCTGCATGGAGAATCCCTTTCCAAGTCTGTGAAATAAGCAGATACAAGCTAAGCTCATATACTTTGTCAAAAGTTGAAGTACCTATGCAAAAAATTGTTCCCAGGGGGAATGGAAGAAGAAAAGAAAAGAAAAGAAAAGAAAAGAAAAGAAAAGAAAAGAAAAGAAAAGAAAAGAAAAGAAAAGAAAAGAAAAGAAAAGAAAAGAAAAGAAAAGAAAAGAAAAGAAAAGAAAAGAAAAGAAAAGAAAAGAAAAGAAAAGAAAAGAAAAGAAAAGAAAAGAAAAGAAAAGAAAAGAAAAAAAAAATTTCCAGCCAGCTGTAATTCCTATGCAGGCAAGAATTTCCATTTTTTTCATAGGGATAACTTGTGGGTAAGATGCACTCACAATTAACAGTGTTGCAGAACTGAGCCTTAAATCAATGCTTTTTCTTTCCCAACAGCCAGACACCCTGAGGAGTGAGAAAACAGAGCCTGAAGAAAAATTGATAGGATAGATTTCTACACTAGAAACAAATGCTCTAATTTGTGTTTGTAGCAAAAATGTGCTGTCTAATGCAAAGCAGTTTTGTTCATTAATGCTGTATTCTCTGTATTCTCTGTAATCTCTGTATTCTCCAACAACCTCCAACAAATAAAGACCAGGCTTCCCTTTAATTTTGAAATGCTTACAGTCTACAGTTATCTTCTATTTTTTTTTTTCTTTTTTTCCTAATAACTGTTAGTACTAGAGCTTATTGCCAAAATTAAAGCAAGGTAAATTCTATAAACCAGGAGTTTATGCAGTTTTAGTGTTATGCTTTAACTTTCTGGTGCTACTAGATGAAGAACAGAATGTACTGCGGTATGTTTTGGGACATATTTTTTTAATTTTTTTTCAGCATATTTTTATGTGTTCCATTTTCCCCTCTGAGCTTTATGGATAATATTACATTTCTTCCTATTCTCTTAGATTTTTTTTTTTTCCACCAAGGATTTTTTGAGACTGTGCTGACTTTCCTTCCAAGAGAGTAGATAATCACACAAGAGGTAAAAAATACAGTGTCTGTTTGAATTCTTGCTGAATCCTTGTACTGAAATCAGACCACGGAGTTGGAAAGCTTGTGTAGATACCAATGAAATTAAAGTTGAGGAGGAAAGCTGAAAAGCAATGGGGAACTATGGAAGTCCTAGCTCTGTGTGTTGGATGACTCAGATCCTGCAGGACAGTGTCTCATCAATAGTTGCTTGAAGTTTTGTACCTGGGGACTATAACCTGCTACACTGGAACTGGAGCCCTGAAACCCTGGATCACTACAGAGTGCTCAGGTAGCTGCTACTGGAAGGATTGCTTTTCCTCTGCTCAAAGCAGGAGCTGTTGCTAGGAAGTTGTGATCAGTATTCATCTCCGGTATTTCAGAAATGGAGCTAAGGGGTGCTTATGTAACATAAATTACAACTTTTTTCCTTTTTCTCCTTTTTCCTTCTCAAGGTAACATTAACAAAAGTCAGGATCCAAGTAACATTGGGACAGCTTGAATTTTAACTTGAACTGGTAAATGGGACCTTGAGGCCATGATCTAACAGCACTCTGATGAACAGAGCGCCTAGATCCTCTCCCTGAGATGAAATGTTCCTTAAATGCTTACAGATGTCTTGGTAGCAGAGGTAGACTTGCTGCCTAAAGAAACAGAGGAAATTATTCCTACTAGCTCATATCGAAAAAACATTAATCAGGCAAATGTTGCAGCTCAGCAGGAGCACAGCATACATCCTTGAATTAACTTCTAATAAGCATGGGAACAGCTGAGCTTATTAGCTTATATACATCACCTTTAAAACATAGCCTTATAGTTTTTGGAATATGTGACTGGCTACCTCCATGAGGCTGAATTGTACAGTTTGCATGTATTATCATTCAGCATATGCTCAGGGATTTTTGAACTTTGTCTCTTTATGTGGAATAAAATCCCTAGAGAAATCAGATATCTTCATTTATCCTGTCCCTCTGTCCACCTGAGTCACCAAAACAGTTTGAAACAAAAAATTTGGCATAAGGATGGTTGTGCATGTGCAAGGAGCTTGGAGTAGGTATTAAGAAGATAAATGTTATTTTGCTCCCTTATCCCCAGAGGAGAGATATTTCTTTTGTCTCATGGCAGAGCATACAGGGAGATGAAAAATTAATGCATGTAGGCTGACTGCTAGTGTCACTTTTTAAAAAATTAAATTGTTTCAGTTGTGAAATAAGTCTGCTGGTCTTGTCTACAAATCCCAGATTCCCAAAGGAAATTTGAATAGGAATTTTGACTAGCAAGGGGTTTTCGACAACCTGGCGAACACAGGATGGTAGTTTGTCCACATTGTAAGCACCAAGGACTATGGAGATTCTTCAGAAATGGGGTTCTTGCTGAAGAGTTAAAACACAGGTTTAGAGGTGAAGAGTTAAATGGTTGTTCTCATCTGGTGGCATTTAGGTTACTGTATGTGTCTTAAGAACCTATTTTCTAAGCAGCAGCATTGTTTTGCTCAGGTGCAGAACAGGAGGGGGGGCAATTCTAGGAGACACCAGACTGTCCTGGCAGAGGAGAAGGATTCCATCCTAAAAGGCACCCCTGCAGCTGCGTGGTACAGGCAGCTGCACACTGTCAGGCCCAGCTGCTCTCTGAAGACTTTGGGCATTAGGGTTATACCACTCCCTGAGGTCATCAGGTATATGGTAGGGATTTCTAAAGAAGCTGTAATCCACACACACCAGAGAACATTGTCTTAAATTCTCTTTCAATTTTAGTGTAACTTATTTCTCCTCTAAGAAGCATTCTGTCCTTGTGACCGAGTATGTTCATAAACACAGCCTGTTGACAATGTTCACTGTTATACTCTTATTTATGTACTCAGTTTTGCCCACAGGTTGAAAATGTTCAGCTATACTCCATAGAATGGCTCGAAGGCCTTTGAGGAAATAATCATGGAGATGAAGCATCCTTGTTCTGTCCACTCAGTCTGTGCAGCAGCTCAGTGGCAATTGAAATGCCACTTGAAATAGAGATTTAAATTTTGTACAGGAACTACTAAAGTTCTCTCATTCCCAGCAATTTGAGAAGTTCAACACAGCAGGCTCCAACCTCTATTACTGCTTCAAACTGCTGTTTTCTCTCTTTACTGCTCGCATGAGGCTTCAGAAGAGACACCAGTAAAGACTATAGAGAACTGAATGTTATAAAACCTATGGAGACTCATTAGCATTTGTTGACTTTTTGCCCTGCTTCACAGCGAATGACTATATTATTCAGCTCAACGAAGTACAATGAAGGAAGGAACTCAGCTATTCCTTTTTTTATTTCAGTTTCTGTCCTTGGCTTTCTTCCCATATGTTAAATGAATAAAAACAGGAAAAATGTCAGTGATGACATGATCAGTTCCATTATTAACCTTCCCATAAACAGTCATGACTCCCATGCAGTCTCCCTTTATATTCATCATTCAGAGTACCTTGCTAACAAGCTTGGCAAAAAAGACTTGAGCATACAAAAATGAGAAATCAATTCTCTTAAAACATTTTCCTGAGATGTCTCTTGTTTGCAGTAATTTAAAGCTGTATATTGTTGGGGAGGGATCCTGCATAGTTAAGACACACATATATATATATATGTATATATACACACATACATATGTCATGTCTGTTTGTAGGGGCTGTAAACAGACAAGGCTGGATCTGAAGACCTCTAATCTTGTACATGCCACTCACACACTGTTGTGTGAGTCCTTAAATTCAAAGATGGATCCTGATGAGCTGTGGATCAGAGGGCTGTCTGCAGCCACCACCTGCCTGTCTGTCAAGATCAGCCCAGTGCCTCCCTTAATGAATTTCCCCTCCGTAGTTTGTGCTCCTTTCCATTTGCATAAGAGAAGTAGTGGCCACTTTTGAGGTTAAGCAAATGTAATAAGGGTTTATGTTGCAGTTACTTTGGTACTCTTTCAGGTTTGGGTTTTTTTGCTTTTTTTTCAGTACTCTATAAACTTAAGAGGTTTTCAGATCTCTTTCCACTGAATAATCAATAGTTATATTAAAGAAACCTAAAATTTAGGGTTCTAAGCTTCTGTTGCTAACCAAGAGATTTCTACATTGCAGCTTGTCTTTTTGTCTGTAAATAAAGTAGTGAGTCTGATTCCCTAATATTACCCTCCCAACCCCCTGCCAAACAAAAAACAACAAAAAAATCCAAAACAACAAAATCAAACCCCTAAAGCCCAGACTGGCTATTTAATTATTTAAAAGTTTTTTTTTTTCAGAGGCCTGGGCTTTACTCCACGTCTTTCTTTTCAAGTATGTGATAATGTCAGCTTCTGATAATGTGTATGGTGGCAATCCAAGTTTTAAATTTTATATATTGTTGTCTTTTCTGCACATTTTAGGTTCACACAAGTATTTTCATTAGGCTTTTTTTTATCTAAGCTACCACTCTCCCCAGGATATTATATAAACATTGCAGTCTCTACCCAAGGCAGACAATGGTGGCATTTCTGATCCTAATGCCAGATCTCAGGAAGCTGTGGGCAAAGTGATATTCAATCTGAGACCTACATTGCCAACTCCCCTTACCAAGGAGATCAGGAATTATCCTAGGCAAGGTGAGCAATGACTGCTAGGGATCCCTTCAGCCAGGTCAGAGTTGTATGGTTTGAACGACAGCAAATGCAGCTGGGGAACTAACTGGAACTAACAGAGCAGAGGTTTAGTTTCCTCTTCTTTTCATGGGGTGGTGTGTGGGGCAGCAATGGAGGCACTTCTAGCTATATTTTTCTGTTTTTCTTGTTCCTGTGTATACTGACCATAAAACACCTGTAGGATGTGCAATTGAGACAACAGAACATACTACATAGACTACTGGAGTTATATGAGGATAAAATAGAACTTAGGAAACAGTTGCTGTTTGTGGTTTGAGTTCTGTTGATGAGAAAATATGTCTAAGGGGTGTTCTCTGATCCCTGTTGCTTCAGAGGTCAAATGAGCAGTCTCCTTCGCAGGAATATTTTAGTTACCATCTTGCTGCTCCCTGCAGAGCGAGATTTGTGTTCTGCTTTTCTCTTAGCAGAGAAGGAGTTTCTTCCCCTGATGACAATAATGTTGCTTTTCTAAGTCAGGATTGAAAGCTTGTTTCTTTTCTTTGACAGGGTCAAAAATGTTCAGAAAGCTAGAGGATTTTTTTATTTTTCTCTCTAGATTGCTGTTAAAGGGTATGTGTTCCTATGTGGGATGGTTTTGAGCTCAAGACTTCAAACCTGTGTGAAATTTTTCAGCAGTGATGTTTCTGTGACTGCTCTCTTTCAAGCGGGACTGTCAGGAATAAACAAGAAGTTGTCAAGGTGACAAAACTCTTTTTATGCCATATATACCCTGTATCCTGGGTTTATGTCCTGGTTCTAGTCAGGAAAAGGTTCATTTTTTCAGTAGCCTGGAGGGGAAATGGCTGAAACCCAGAGTCTATTTTTTACCACCTCACTTCATTTTGTGGGTCGGGTGGAAGGGGTCTCTCCCAGGCTGGGGGGACCACGGTGACAGTGGGGTCAGTCTCCACCGTGACTATTTGCATATGAATTGCTTGTGTCTCTCTTGTACACTTTTTTTATTAATACTGCTGCTGTTGCTCTTTGGTTTTTTATCTCATTGATGTTTCCAGTATATCGTTCATATCTCAACCCAAAATCTTCAGCTTTTCTGCCTCCAATTCTCCTCTCCATCCAGCTGCAGGAAAGAGGCAGAGGGAGGGAGGAGTGAGAGAATGGTTCATGGTTTGGAGGGGTTTCAGCTGGAGCACTACTTTGGGGAGCACCATTCCTAAACAACAAGAGTCTACCAGTGGCCGTGCGGATTTAGCCAAGATTCTCAGTTTAGAGTAAAATATTTATTTCTGATTTATTTTGTCTTGTGATGCTAAAATCCAAACTTCTGCAAAATGGTACAAAAAATGCCTTTCAGGCTTTCTGGCAGGAAATGCATGTGAAGGAACCAGTTGGCCTAAAGTGCTTATGTGTTGAACAAATGTCATTTTCCCCTACTCAGAGCCAAGTGTGTCACCTGTGATGTGTCTAATTACTCTGAAGTCCAGGTTTGTTACCCTTTGGTAATTTAGAATTTACAATGAAGCACATTTTTGTGAGCTAAAGCAACTGGGTTTTATAATGCTGTATATGCCAGTACAGTGAATAAACTCTTTCCAATGAATTAAAGAGATAACAAAATATTGCTCCAAATGCAGGAAAGTATGCCTGGAAGAGTCAGTTGAGATCATATATTTCCATTTCAGAAGAAGGTGGGGGTTGTGTTTTTTTTTTTTCTTTTTCTTTTGTTTGTTTGTTTGTTTAGTTTTGGTTTTGGTTTGTTTTGTTTTGTTTTCTGTGATCCATGTGTGTCAGTTCATGGCTTATCTGCTGCAGAAAGGTTAAAGTAGTTAATGATTTCTTGAGACCTATTTAAAAATTACTGTACCTCAATAAGTTTTGATTCCCAACTCTACCTTATTAGAGGACTTGCTAACCTTAAGCATCAAAAAGTTAGATTAAATTGTATGATTTAAATTAGATTTAAATTATCTGACTGTTTATGAACATATTTTGGATGACTTTACTGGTTGTCCAATTTTTGAGATTACCGTATATCTATGTAATGGCATATCTGAATTATGTTCTCAGTTTTTAATTTATAATCAAGAAAATATTTTAGGTATCACTAAAGAAACATTAATTTTTTTGTGCATGAATGTGGTCACATAATAGGGAATATTAGAAAATCATCATTGTCATCATCATGGGCACCTTGATATTTCTGGGACAAATAAATGATGTTGTAGCTACTATAAGCCTTGCAGCAGGAAAACTCACAGGTAAGATTTCTAGCTTGTATTTTGCTTATTTAAATGTTCAGTGCAATGGTTGCATGTCTGGTCCTTAGCAGGTATGACAACTGCAAAAATGTTTCCTATTAAGTCAGAAGTTATAATCATACTTTGCCAAAACTCTGGTCAAGCTTTTTTCATCTTTACTCAAAAATATTCACAATGCAAAGTAGTTTGAAAACGAGCCTACAATAAAGCATACAATTATGTTAATTCTACTAATGGTATTTTTTTTTACTCTTCCTCTTTGCTGATATATCCTTCAACTTCTAATTATCACTTTTGGGTTTTGGTTTTTTACTTTAGAATCTGTTGATCTAGGAAAAGAATTGTTCATAGAAACTGAAGCTTGCATATATATTCTTTACTGGATCAAAACTAGATATCCAGGTTTGGGGGCTTTTTTTGCTGTTGTTTTTGGTTTTTTATTTTTGTGGAAACAAAACCTCTGAAGATAACCCAAAGTAACAGCTTCATTAGATTAATAGAACAGTGTTTTTCAATTTAACTTGGTCAATATTTTTTTTAATGTGAATGAAAACCTGGAGCAAAGTTGTGGGGTATGGAATTTATTTTCTCTGTTCTTATGGTTATTTGTCTTTGGTTGGTTGGTTAAATTGTTTGGGTTGTTAAGTGACCACCAAAATGTTCATGGTCTCTACAGTATATCTCTTGATTTATTTGGATTTCAAGTCTCCTTAGTCTTTTTTAAAAATCAAATTATGAGGCCTGGACCTGAAAAATCTACTGAGACTGTCATTTTTTACTACCATCTGTGAGTTGTATTTCTTTAAAAACTGCCTTCTCCTGCTTGTTTCAGGTAATGAATCAGGATATTAAATTAAGTGCTACTTGAAGGATTAAGATACTACTGAAACTTGTAATAAATTTACGCAGTCACCATGGTGAGAATACTTGGCAAATTTAGAGCTGATCTTGTATTCCTGTTATCTTCACGCTTAATTCCCATATTACTCTATTCAAGCAGAGCAAGCAGGAGCCTCTTCTCTAAAGATACACTTATGTATTCATGAATGAATGCTTCCAGGAGCCCAGAAACACTTGCTTGTCAGCTTTCTGCATTGACACACAAGTGTTGAGATGGTAGGCAAAGGCAGTGCTTTTTTATCAGGACAGCACAGATGGATGGCCTTTGTTAACAATTAACAGTGGGATGTTAGGTGACATGTTTTTCCTCAGTGTCTCAAAAATACATTGTTATTTGAGGCTCTGAAAGCAAGCTAATGGCATAAGCCCTGAGCTTTGGCCAGGCTAATGTATTCTGTGTATAGCCAGAGCTATTACAGCAAAAAATGTTTCCCTTACATCCATCCAGTATTTGTCTTCTTCCCTTACTTAACCTTTCTCCTTAGAGCACAGCTCACCCTGAGCTTTATATTGCTACTGCCTGCTTTATTCCTCAGCTGTTTTCTTCCCTTCATTTCTGTTTGTCTCCTAAGGAAATGACAAACCAGAAACAGTTGAGTGGTCAAGTGTATCAGAAATAAAGTAAGCTGATGCATGTGGCATGGTTCAGTGGATAGAGCACTTCACTTTGCATCTGAAAAAAGTTCTCTCTCTGCCACTCATTTTTTTTCTTTTTGCAGTGCTGAACAAGATATTTTATCTTAATTTAGGCAGCAATGAGACAGGCTTTGTGCCTTCTTTTGAGAACTTTGAAATTCAGGTTTGTAACATACTTTTTTGGTATAATTGTGGGAAGAGAATTGAGTAGGTCTGTTTTTGCATGGCTGGCCTAAAGTGGAAAGAACATCTAACAAAGCAGTCTATTTTTCTGAAACCATTTCCCTATGGAATATATTCTTGTCTTTGATCTGTAAAAGTTCAAGTTTGTCATCTTCTTCAGATCATCTCCCAAAGAACACCTTAAATTACACAATAACTGAAGATGGAGGTCATGGAGAGTGCAGAATCTTGCATGTGCTGCAGGAGCATTGTGTTTTTCATGCCCTGTTTCCTGCTGTCAAAAGAGCAATCCCATGAGACAAATGTTCTCTACAAGATAGCAGTGCAAAACTATGCCAGCACTGGTGCACGACTGATGCCTGTCCTGCTGCAGCTTTAGGCTTCTCACCAACTTTAGGCAATACTCTGTTTCACAGGTGCTGGGCAGAGCCATGCAGCCACATCCAAGTGACCCTACATGAAGCCAGTAGGGTCTGGATGGGCTTATCCAGCCCGGTCTAGTGCAGCATCTGTTGTGCCTGACCTGAGCTGGATTGTGCAGAGCCACTGGTGCTCTGCCACTGCCTGGCCCAGCCGTGGCATGAAGAAAAATTCCATAAGGCTCTGAAGAGACCTGCAGGAAGCCAGTCCAGCAGGGCTTGATGATTGCAGCACTTTGGTGGTGGCAAGAACTGCACTGACATGATGCTCCACCTGATCTGGTGAATCCAGCAGGGCTGGAGCAACTGAGCCTGCTTGGGTTTGCAGCGAGGGCTGCAGGCAGTGAAGTTGATTTATAGGAGACTGTCATGCACAGGTCATTTAATCTGTCACCACAGTAGTTCTGACACTGAGGGTGCCAACACAACCTAAGTTTGGGGTTTTCTCAGTAAATGCTTGGCTTGGGAAAAATAAAGCAAGCAACAGATAAGCTTTGGGGCAGGGGCTCCGCTTTCCATAACCAAAAATCTCCAAACCAAATCATGTCTCTCCAGAAATCCAAGATATATCTGCTTAGGCAAAAAGATATTATGCTGATAAAGCAGAATGCTTGAAAGGAACGTGTATTCATTATCTTTAGAACAGATGGAGATCAGCAGGAAAGTTTTAATGGACTACAAAACCTGTAAAGTTTTTTGAATTCATGATTATACTGTCTTGTAAAACTCATAATTGCCTCAAAGACTAATGAGTAGGCCTAAAACACATTCACATTGGTAGGAATGTGCACTGAATTTAATATACCCTGAGTCAGAATTAACTTGGATATGATGAATTTTAATGTTAAATGATGCTTCTCTTAAAACACTTCAAAAGCAGAAAGCTGAAGTCTGAAGAGAAAAAGCCACAGAAACAAAGCAGGTCTCTGGTAGCTATTAATTTGTGAGACAGCACTTAGAGAATACTTCCTTGTAGACTCACAATGAAAATAAAGTGAAAAAAATGGACTCAAAGTTGCAGAGCTGCAATGTAATGTGCACTGATTCATATGTATTGTTATGAAGGTGCTGGTATAAAATAAAGGAACTGAATGTTCTCATTGGAATTCCCTTGATAGATTAAGAGGCAAATGGTTGTCTAAGTAAAGGATGGTATCAGAAAAGAAATGCAATAAACCATCAGATCTTTTCGTCTGAGCCATCGTTTCATCTTGCAGATAGTTAGGGACAGAAAAAGTGAGGTCATACATTAGAAATGTGGTTTTTATTTTCCCTTTGTTCTAAAGGAGATATTGGCAGATATAAAATCTAGCATTGCTCTCAATTCTTTGTGTTCCATCTCTAGATGCCTATAAGAAAACATTTCTCCTCTGAAAGATTTTTTTCTTTGTTATATGATACTACCTGGCTTGGGACTTCTGGCACCATTTGCAGATTTTCATAAAAAAAGTTTTAAGACTAATTAGCAATTCCTCCTCTTGTTGGAACAAAGGCAGCAACTGGTGATAGCTGTGCTCAGAGAATCTGTGCTGGTTTGAAAGCAAAACCAGTGAAAGACTCCAAGTCAGAAACACAATTTAATAAGAGGAAAAGAAATAAAAGAAAGTAAAATAAAAGTAATAGTAAAAAAAAAAAAAAAACCACTGACAGAGGCAGAATACAACCTGACACCCTGTTAGGGTGGTAGTGGCAGTCCAGATGAAATGGTCTTGTCAAAGCAGTGATCCTTTAGAAAGGTCCGGTAGCTCTTGTCTCCTCTGGGAGTCCAGTGGATAAAAGCTGCCTGTGCTGTCCCAAACCCTGGATTTATCCAGGTGGGAATGCTTGGCTCCTCCCCCTGGGCAGAGCATCTCCCAATGGGCTGATCTCATTCTGTGAGTCATGCAGTGGGTCCTTGATGGCCCATTAAACAGAGATAACTCCCAGAGGAAGTTATCTATGAGTCATGGGCAAGGCATTGTTAGGCTCGTTAACAGAAGATAAGGAAAACACTGCCCCACCTTGGCTCCAACGGCTCATGGGGATAGAATACAAACCTTGGGCACAATTTTACATTGTAACCTAGGACAGAAGCTGAGGAAGGATGTAGACTTAAAGCTTCTAAATGGTGCAGTGTGAGGCATCTGTGGCCACCTGCACTTCAGTAAGCAGCAAGTGAATTTTCCTTGTGAGAAACTGGACCATTAGCTTTTGGGACATGCTTTGCTCATTCTTTTAATTTGTGTTGGCCTCTGCCAGGGCCCTTAAGTGGTTTTTCTGTGGCTGTCTGAAGCTGGTGTTCCTGGCCATGTTCTAGGTTGGCAAAGTGCAAGTGCACACTTGCCTTCTTTCTGTTCCCTGTTGACCATTAATCAAGGAATCACCAAAAACATTCTGATATATCTAGATGACTGCATATCTCAAAAAAAAAAAGGGAAGCTGCCTGTGGAGAGGATGACAATTAGCATAACTTAGCTTTAGCATAAACATTCCTACCTGAACACTCCAGGTGTATTTTTTGACTTTTTGATCTTTATAAGGATGAAAATATACTAAACTGTTCAAGAGAACTTCCATGAACTTAATGATATTAATATGTGACTACTTACCAGGGAAACCTGTTTCAGTGGTGCCCAATCACTGTCTGGGTAAGGAACCTCTTCCTAATATCTAACCTAAACCTTGTCTGACACAGTTTAATGCCTTTCTTTTAATTAATATAATAGCATGCAAATGATGTATTTATGCAGATAAGCTTGTTGAGAGATTTTGCTTTACTAATTCATTTTCCTGGTATGTCACAGAATCATAGAATTATTCAGGTGGAAAGAAGACCTTTAAGATTATTTAGTCCAAACCATGAACAAAACACCACTGTGTTCATCACTAAACCATATCCCCAAGTTCCATATCCAGGAGTGCCACTACTTTTAAAGCTTACAAAGCTAATATTTATTTTGCTAGTTCTGTGAGTCTTGCATTGCAGTGAAACACAAAACCCCTCTTTATAAAAAGTAAAAATAATAAATAATCTCTTTTAGAATATGTGTAAAACAATTTTCAAATTTCTTAGAATTCTTTGCAATTCCATAGGATATTGTGTAAATGGATAGAAAAAAAGACCAGCTAGTGTGCAGAAAGAATAGAACAGAGCTGCTCAAAGATGATCAGTAGGAGGAGGAATTATGTAAGATTCCTAAAGTAAAAATAAATGCCTCTTTTAGAAAAAAAAATCCTTTAGCTATAATATATAAAGATACCTGGCAAGTTCCATTGTAAGGAAAAAGTATTAAGGTATGAGGGACCTGGAAACATTTGAGTGGTTCCTCCCATCAAGAATTCTTGAATTTGCATTGGGTATTACACCAAAAAGCCTTGCAACAGGTGGAGAATGAGTTAACACCATAGTTACTCTAAGTAAATATAAAGTTCTGCTTTTTAAAGCAGGAAATCCTACAGCTTCTGAATGTTCCTGGCCTCCACTTCCTACTGCTTTTGTCATTACCACCAAGGATAACAGTTCTTTTAGAAGGCTTACAACTTAGAATGCCTCTTAGATTCCTCTTTAGCTCCGCTAAGAGTTTAGATCAAGCTAGGAACTTAATATTCATCTGATATTCATTACAGAACAAGCAAAACTATTAATGTTGACTTTTTTCTGTATGTGTTGGTTCTATGTGTGCGATTCAAGTAGCAGTATCAGGATTTTTTTCCCCTGGAAGAGTGAAGATGTGCTGAACAGGATGTCGAGAGAATAGAGCTTTGTGGAGCCCAATGGGGACCCTGTGTGGCGTGTCTGCCACAAGATGCATGTGAAGAGCAGTGACCCAGAATCATGTTTCTTCTCTCTTGCCTTTGGGGAAAAAAAATAAAAACAAACACCTTGACATGCCTGTTAGGTCAATTTTATTTTCTGCAGGGATTCAGCCTGCAGCATGTGAGCTAAAGCGTGAGCTAAGGCATTTGAAAAAACACAGTTCAATGAACTTTGAACAGTTACTTGAAATCAAAATTTACTAAGTGGATTAGATGTAAGAGGAGTGACATAAAATACAGCCCATTGAAGGGAAAAGGATCCTCTCTTTTCCACAAGTTTCGTCATGATATCTTCAAGAATATATTAATATGAGCCAGCAGGAGTGCTGCTAGGATCCCAAGACGCAGCTGTCAAGTAACATCTGCCAAAAAGGGACTTGCTTCATTACATTCAAACCTTTTCATTGCTCATTAGGTTTCACCAGATGGGGATTCAGTATTTTGAAGTCAGTCACCCTGTATGAAGTAGTTTGTTCATGACACTGATGAACAATTATCTACCTGTACAGTTGGGACTTCTGAGCTGTTTATTTCAATTGAGTGTCAGTACAGGGCACAACTTTAGCATCTGATGATAAAAAAATTGAAATACAGAGGGTCAATTTGACTGAATGGGTGCATGACTGAGATTGAAACTCTTCTACAATATTGCTGTCATTAATTTCTCTGTAACAGAATCCATTTTAATAATCCCTTGTAAGATTTTGCTACATGATTTTATTTTACTTTTCAAGTACAGAAAAATAGTAATTGTAAGTTCAAAAATGTTGTTCCAAGCCATCCAGTAGAAGATTAACTGCTGTGCATAATAACTGTTGTATTTCTGTTGGTTGATAAATGTTTAATGGTTTGTTAGGAAACTAATTGTCAGTTTAAATCAGGAGAGTGACAATAATAACTCACTTAAATATTCTCATTGTGACCTGCAAAGGCAGCTATAAACATAATTCATTCTAATTTCTGTGTATAGTTGACGGATACAAATATATGGCAATCCCCTTGAAAAAAATTCCAATCTCTATATTACTGTTTCTTTTTTATTTTCTGTTCTTCACAAATCTTGTTATAAATAGAATAAAGCAAAACATTGTTGTGTGCATCATGTGAATAAGTCACTGGTGGGGTTTTATATGGATGACTCTATACAGTATCAGAATTTAAAAGTGATTAAAAACCTTGAATGATAATTTAAGCCATCTTTTTTTCCCCCACATCTTACAGTTAAATCAAACCCCATAGGGAAAACCAAGTGTCTACGCATGTACAAACACACATATTCCTATTCTCAAGCATAAAAAAATTCACTGTGGAAATATATTTAAAAAACAAAATCAAGCCATGTTAAAATAACTTCCTCTGGTATCAAAAATGCTCATGTTTCAAGACCAGATGTTGTCTCTCTGCTGAATTCGCAGTGAACTTTATTTTCTTTGACTTCAACAGGAAAATGCCTCTAAGGAGATTTTAGAAGATAACCTTGAAGTATCTGAGTCACTATGGACAACAGGAGGCAAGCAGGGTTTTCACTGAAATTGTAAACAATGTTTTGGAAAAAGTGCTGGTGTACTTAATTAGCTGCAGGACACTGACATTTTTAAGGTCCTTACTTGCCCACAGTGAAGAAACTGGAAGAGGAGGCTGTGCCAAAAGCTTTCTTATCCCTTCCTGGCATGACTGGCCAGTGGTTTCTTTCAGTAGCAGAGGGATATGCACACTCATTTATGTCCCTTTTCAGGAACATTTCAGTTGACTGCATAGCAAAAAGTGAGGTAAGGCTTCCCTTCTCTTACAGTATGATGAGAATTGAGGCCAATGTATGAAAAATTAAGCTGTCAACTTCCTCTCTTGTTTTCCAAGCAACTTGGAGAACATAGAACAAAGATCTTGCTTTGCAGTTCTACTCTGAGCACAGGTAGAAATTTTTTCCACTTCTTTTTTCTCTCTTATATATGCTTACCTAACCAACCCTGATGCCTCTGCTATTGAAGAACAGAGTTTTTGGTCTGAAGGGAAAAAGCATTTTATTATAAAATCTCTAATTAAGGTTCTGGAATTAAAGAATTCATTACAAATCTTGGTAGTATTAATAAATGTTATTTTCCTTAAGGAACTCTGAGGTCAATCAAGGTTTTCAATTTAAATCATCCAGGAACCATTGAGGGAACACATTTTTCCAGCAAAATTTCACTCTTACAGACTAGGTATTTCTGGATGGTCAGCTAGTATATTAGTTCAAACATATAGGAACCTTAAAAGTAGTATTAGAGCAAATTCCAAATAACTTGACCCTGAACATTTTTCTGAAACATGATGGAAATTCTTCTCCAGTTTAGGTTTTAAGTCGGCAAGAATTTCCCACATATTTCCCGAAGTTCCAAGGTCAATATAGTTTTCAGTATATAAAGTAAAAGTAAAAAGGATTATTTGTCATATCACAGAACCACAGAATCACAGAACCACAGAATCTGCTAAGCTGGAAGGGATCCACAAAGATCACTGACATACCTTGACTGAGACTGATTTACTTCATTTGCAAATGAGGTAAAAAGCAGTAGCAGCAGAAAAAAAAATAAATCAGTGTAAATCAGCAGCACAGAAAAACCACACTGAAGTGGAATGGAAAGAAGATAGTGCAGGTTGACAGATGGCAAGGCTTGCCTTACTTTGCAGTGGAGAAGAGACTCGTGTTTGACAACTCCTAGAGGAACCAGGAGCAAGAACTGTGCGTAATTGCCCCTTACAATTGGCATGTGGACTAAATGACGATTCTTTATACACTGTGTTAACAAAGTGCAAGAAATGCATCTTTCAATCTTTGTGTATTACTCTCAACTCCTTAGTGGTTTACTCTTGGCAGGTTATAGCCTTGTAATATTTCCAAAGTGGTGGAGTGACAACTCTTCTGCCTTAATGGTGAGATCTAGTAAATTGAGGTTCTGCAGATTACTCATACTGTCTCAGGAGGATAGAAGGACTTAATTTCATCACTAGTAGTTGCACTTTATAGCTATGCCATTTTCAGGATGGCAGTACAAGCCATAAACTGATTTCCACAAGCATCAAAAAGCAAGATGAATTATTCCAGGCAAGAAGACTGTAGTAGTGTATTGGTGGCATCTGTAATTTTTGCTTCTTCTGCACCAGTATAATTTATTGTTCCATATACTGAAGGAAGGGAGGTGAGTGGACCTGAATGCAAGGCCAAGGTCAAATATAAGAGCTAAATTCAATGTTTCTACAGGTCAGAGAAAGGTTGTGAATTTCAGTGGATTCTGGTGGCTTCTGCTGCAGAACTAACAAATGTGTATTTGGTTTTGTGTACATTTGAAAACTGGCCATCTTGAATAGCAGAGACATCTTGTACATTCTTGAATAAAAATATAACATCAATATTTCTACATTTAATTTATTTTTGTTGACAACTTTATCTGAAACACAGCAATAATTTACTAGCTCTCAGGGACTGTTTTACTCAAGTTGGATTGCTGGTTGCTGAGTAGTGTTAGCTTAAAACATGGTCTTCTCTGGCAAAGGTGAAGTAAAAAGCTGTTCTTATTTCCCATCTGCATGCCAAAAGTCATTTATAGCAGCAGTTTAATTTTTTTTAAAACATTTAGTTAAACATTTTTACTTGATTTTTATAATGAAATAAAATATGCCTTGATTAAAATGCAGGCTGTGAGCTCTGGCAGTTTTACTAGCAATTTGTGACACTTGCCTTTTTTTCTCCCATGGCTAGACAGTTTCATGTATAATTTACTGTGACAAAACACTGGCCCTACTTATTGGCTATAAATACAGGCCCATTAGAAACATGTCTGAGGTGTAGCTTTTTAATGGCTGCATAATGTTCTCGGACCTGCAGTTAATGGAATAGTAAACAACTTTTTGGTTAAAAAGGCAGGGAAGCAGAAGCATTCCTCCATAAAATTAGTTTATTGTAGATGTCTTGATATTTAATGACAAGAACAATGATTTGTATCTACTTACAGACAAATATGAATTCTTCTCATCTCAGTCATATGAATACTCTTGAAGGTGTTAGGCTCATCTTATGATGAGTGTGGTTTGTCTGTGTACACTTGCTGCATAAAGAAGAGTAAAGGTTGTCACTGTAGTGAACCTCTTTGTGAAACTGTTAGTAGTGTCTGAAGATGTGAATTGGACAGATTTTGATAAATACAGATGGTTTCCTTCCCATACTCACAGCATGGGAAACAATACCTACAGCAAATGAGTGAGTAGGAGGTAGATAAATGTGCAGCACTGGAGAAAGGTCTATAGTTTACAAAAAGAACCCTGTATCATTTACTGGATTTTTGCCTTGTCTTAATTACAGACCTGCAAAGCTAAGAAGTGTAAAATGAGCACAATGCAAAGTCAGGTATGCTAAAGAGATCACTCCAACTGAGGTAACACTTGAAAGGAAGAAAGCACGGGCTTATCTGCTTTTTAAAAAATTTTATAATCAATACAAAAGAAAACCAAATCAGAAAATCTTTCAAGCATAAATCTCTCATTATCCCTCAAGCATAAATCCCATCAGAAGAATTTTCACCAACTCTCTGTTTCCATATCCTTTGAAAACACTTTGTCTAGTCTAGACCATAGAATGTTAAGGATTGGAAGGGATGTTAAAGATTCTTTAGTTCCAACCTCACTTGACAGAAGTAGAGACACATTCTCCTAGTCCAGGTTGCTCAAAGCCTTATCCAGCTTGGCTTTGAACATTGCCAGGGTTGTGGCATCCACAGCCTCCCTGGGCAACTGGTTCCAGGTTCTCATCAACTTCACAGTAAAGAATTTTTTCCTAATATTTAACTTAAGCCTGCCTTCTGTCAGTTTACTACTCCTTGTCCTATTGCTACAGTTCCTAAAGAATAGTCCCTCTCTGGCTTCTCTGTAGGATCTTTTGAGACACTGGAAAGTTGCTGTGAGGTCTCTACACAACTTTTTCTTCTCCAGGTTGAACAGCCCCAATTTTCTTAGCCTTTGTAAGAGAGATGTTCCAGTCCTCTAATCAACGTTTTGGCTTTCCTCTAGTCTTGCTCCAACAGTTCCATGTCATTCTTCTTCTGGGGACACCAGAAAAGAATGCAACACTCCAGGTGGGGTCTCACAAGAGCAGAGTAGAAGGGAAGAACCACCTCCTTCAACCTGCTTGGCCATGCTCCTTTGGATGGAGCCCAGGATTCCCTTGGCTTTCTGGCTGTGAGCCCATACTGCCAGCTCATGTTGAGTTTTCCACTAACTGCCATGCCCAAGTTCTTTCTTGCAGGGCTGCTCTCAAACACTTCTCTGTCCAGCCTGTAGGTGTGTCTGGGATTCCCACAACCCAGGTGTAGGACCTCGCACTTTGCTTTGTGAAACTTCATGAGGTCAGCCAAGGTCTCTCTCTGAATGGCACCCTTTTCCTCCAGTTTGTGACCTGTTATAACTCTCTGGCTCTGTGATAAAAGCAGCAGATGTTTGGGGTTTATTTTGAACTTAAACTTAATTATTCCTAAAAATATGTTCTATTCTACACTCCAGTTGCAGGTCCAAAATTTGTGCAACTTCTTGGCAAAGTCATTAAGTCATGTGATGCATCTCCCTACACAGCCATTTCACTAAAATTGGAATTTCTTCTGTTTTCACATCCACTTCATGCTAATGAAACTTAGTTTCATGCTTTCCTTATCAAGCTTTGTACCATCAGAAGTTTTTCCACACTTAAATCAGCCCTGTGTTAGAAATGAACAGCAATTCACAAAGGAGATGATTACTAGCTTCTGAGTGGGTGAAACTACACAGCTACTGCATCAGCTTTTAGAAGAGCTTATTTACAAGCCTTTGCCTTTTAGACCATCTGTGAGGCTTTGAAAAAAGTCATCCTTTAGTAATTCAGTGGGATTTAAAGAGCTTGTGATACATAAATATGTCTAATGTTGCAGTGAAATAGTTTAGTGGGATGAATAAAGCAGAAACCAAGCAAGATAGGGATCAAATTATCCAGTAAAGGAAGTTATATATTGGTTGCCAGTTTTAGCAATCTCGTCATCTCCTTGTAAGTCTTCAAGAAGCACTTGAAAATATATCTATGTTAGAAAGCCTCAGAAGACAGTTGTTATCAGTGCAATTAACCTCCTTAGCTGACAGCATCACTTTCAATGCTAAAAGCCTCTAGTGTAGCTAATAAAAGTGAGCTGCAAGGGTTGCTTCTGATCTCATCTGTTCTCTAGTTCACTATCTGGTTGTTGAAGAAGAGAATTCTTTTTCTCTGTGACAATACAATTTCAAGGTGGAAATATATTTGAGTGGTAAATCATACTTTTTATATAGAAAGGTTTCATAAGCATGTTTTTATCATGGCTCTGAAGATATATGTTAATGTACAAAAGTATTAGTTGACTGGACCTGGGGATAATGAATCCTGTTAGATCTCTGTAAAACAGACTACCACAGAATCAATATTCTTGTTCAGAAAAGATTACATTTTTATAACTGTTCTGACTTCTTAAACAATGTAAGACTTTTTTTTTTTTTTTTTTTGAGAAAGAAATGATTTTTAAAAAACCACAAACCTTAATGAATTTTTTTCATTTTTATTTCTTGTTAGGAGTGTACCTGTCTTTGAAATACCAGTGAAAAAATGGAGTTGATCAAGTTAATTTGGCAACATTGAATTTTCAAAAGAATTTGGAACTTTTCATGTTCCATTGGGAATATGCAAAGAAGTACTTTGAGACTTAGAGGAGCAAGGAGATTGGAAGGTGAGTGAAATAGAATTGCACAGAACTTCATGGACACAAATTACATCTACTGCAATTGAAAAAGCACGAATAACTGAACTATGAAATTGGCAGATTCAACAAGTAATATCCCTTTCAAGCTTTAGCAGATTTGTTTTAGTCTCATGAAACGTAAAATTTTCTTTTGTTGGCATTAAAATCCCCTGGTGCTTTCAAATACAAATAAGCGCAAAGAATGCACTCAAAGGTGAATTTAATTTATGGTATACTTACTTTATTGTTACTGCTATGTCATCAGGGTGGAAAACCAGAATTTTCTTGGAAGTCTAAAGGGTTTAATGGGGCAAAATCAAGAGGACACAACTAACTTTGTGTTTTGTTGTGAACGAAGTTTGACTAGTAAGTTGTGAACTATGTTTGACTAGTAAGATTTTCAGCTAGACCTGACAGGTATGAATATAAACATTATCATTTGATTGTGATCGAGGTATTGTTACTGAAAGCCATCTGAGTAATTATCTACTGAAAAGAAAAGCTCTATGAAACAGATTTATCCCTCAAAAAAGTGTGTTATGCAGCATTAAGATACCATTTAAAATGTATTAGTAAAATAGATTTCTATAAATTACTGTTGTAGTGCACTGATTAAGATATTTCCAAACACATTGTTTGAATTTCTATACTAGTATTTCCGACAATATATGCCAGTTTTTCAGTTATATAGTTTTCCTGTATGCCAGGTATGTAAGTTGCAATTACAGTACATTACATTCTAGTTTAGTACACCTGTTGTTTCATTTTCTAGCTTTTGAATCGTGGTGATTCCAGTATTTCAGAAAATATCATGTTCTGATGAAGTTAATTGAACTAAAAGTTACCTCTTTTAATGATACCACAACTTTACTTTGCCCCTTTAGTGATTTTATGTTAATAATTTGGTACTTTTTTGCAGTCAGTTTGAAAACCATGCAAATAATTTAAATTATTCTGTCAATTCCACATGCATAATTCCTGTTCAAGGACAATACATCATTCAGAATATTTGGTTTAATCTCTAGTGGCTCTTTTAATTTTAACATTAGACATACTTCAGCTGATCCTACTGTATTTTAAAAGACCATATAGTGACTTCTGATCTCTGCTGGATGACAAAGCAAACCTTGGAATAGTATCTTCTGACAGAAACATTAATCAATGCAAGTTGTCTGAACTGATTCACCATGACTGGAAGCTTTTTATTGTGTTTTGAGATGTTTCTGGTGGAAATAATCTCTGAGGATGAGAATGAAGATGGTGTAAATGAAATCGTTATAAAACATATAAAAATTCCTAGCAGAATGGCTATAAATAACTTGTCATAATACTGCATGGTATTCTCTTTTATGTTTTACCTCAGTCTTGCTTTAATATTTGTTAACCTCATCTTGAAATAAATTCTTTTCTGTTTCCTGTTTTTACTTTGTTGGGAAAATATTTAAGTAATGTCTAAACTTGTAGTTATTTGCAAAATTGTTAATTTTCAACCAAAATCTCTACTAGTTTCCTATGTATTTCCTAAGAGATGAACACCCTGGCTGCAAAGATGTTCTGGGGCTATGTAAGGAGGAGATTTTATTGTTTCCTGGAAGCCCAGCCTTTGCTCTTTGTCAGGCAAGTCTTTTGTTGTGCTCTTTTCTTCGGGCTGGGATGGATTCACCCAGAGAAGTCATCGATGCCCTACTGCTGGAGGTGTTCAAGGCCAGGCTGGATGGGGGCTCTGTGCAACCTGGCCCAGTGGAACGTGTCCTAGCCCACTGTGGCTCTGTATTTTCTTGGGCTTTGGATTTTTACTGCTAGTTACTGCTAGCTGTTTCCCATGGGAACAAATTCCCATTCTCATAACAATGTCTTTGTTATTTTGTAAACACTAAAGACAGCTTTGCTCTTCTCACACAAATTTCCCAAAACAATCTCTGTCACCTGTTGTTTGCTAAAGGAGAAGAGATGCGGTCCTCCTCTGACCAATCACAGCCTCTTTTGTAGAGCATCTTATAAAAGCATGAAGATTCAAACAGTAAAAGCCTTCTGATGACCAAGAACTGTCTGTGTGCCTTCTTCACCACCCAATCACTGTAACAGCCCACGGCAGGGCTGTTTCCCATCAGTATTATCAGGAATCAGTAATTATGATGCCTTGGGAAGGCTGACCTGAAACAGACTGGACAGAGCTAGAGAATAAAGTCGGTATTTATCGGAAGGCCTCCAGGGTACACCTTGGGCAGGACAGGACCTGACCAGGGCTACACCCAAGGTGTACTAAAAATGGTCACAAAATGCTGACCGGCCACAAGGTTTCACACTTTTATAAGTTTTGGTCCATTTGCATATTGGGGTTTAATTGTCCAATTACAGCTTTGAGGTTTGAGGTCCCATCCTCCTTGTTCTTCCCTTCAGTCCACTGCTGTTTGTGGTGTTGGGCTGAAAGTTGTCATTGATCCTCAGCAGGAAAAGGATTTGTTTTGTCTACCTACTCTATGAAGAGAGCTCACCAGCACCTAAATGAGGCTCAGAACTGCACCCCTAGGTAGCACAAAATCTGAAAAACATGAAAGCTAAAACTTAAGGCATCAATTAGAACAAGATGATCTTTAAGGTCACTTCTAAGCCAAGACTCTCTATGATTCCATGAATTTGAATGGGAGTGCGCTCCAGCAAAATGGGTCCATGTATGCTGAATAGCTGACTGCCATAAACTCAGGATAATTAATTCCTGTTGTAGTGAACTAATAGAGATGCATCAGTTTCTAATGAAACATATCCAAAAATCCTCTTCTTACATGCTTGAAATCTTTTCTGAAAGGTTTTAATTAAGCTTCTACTAAAAAGCTTTGTATGGTTTTAAAAAACATGATTTATATTCAGTATATAGAAAGTGGGATGCAGCAAGTTGTTACCTCATATTAAAAAAATATTTCATTGTTCTCTATAAAGCCCAAATTACGCCAAAGATTTAAATTTTGTTTTATTGTTAGCTGGTTTGGGTTTTTTTTAACACCTAGTTTTCTTGCTTAATTTTTTTTTGAAGTAATATTAAAATAGCATAGATATTTCATACCAGTAACCAAAGCCAGACAGGTCTTAGGATAAGAACTGCCTTTTGACTTTGAGGTCCTGTTGAAGCTGGTTATCCTTGGTTAAAGTAACTTCAACATGATATAACTTAGTGTAATTTCCTAACTTTGATACATAATTCTTTTTTGTATGCCATAAACAGTGTCTTGCTTAGCATGAAAATAGAGCTTGGGGTTTTAAGACAATACTTTTGGAAAAAACAGAAAGACAACCAAAGTTTGGGGGGAAAAAATGTAGGGATGGTGGGCTGAGGAATACAGATAAACTTATAAACCTGATGGGTATTTTTGACACCTTCAGAATTGCATCCAGAATAGCAAAACAAATTTAAACAAATTCGTTACTCACTAGTGATACAAGTCTGTTTTTATAGTCCTAGGAAAGTTATTAACTAGACTTTAGTAGAAATGAGTTCCACTGCCAAATGGCTAATTAATATTTAATTTATATTTATTTATTTATAGAAGAGCTGTTTTTTAGAAAAAAGGCTGCCATTCTGGTTGCTGGCTAGAGAACAAAACTAGTTTAACTATCTGTCACAACGTAGTAATTGGATTCAACCCTTGTAATTGAAAAAAAAGTTCAAATTTATTATAATTGTCTTCATTAATTATTTCTACTTGTGGACTTTTGTGGATTGCTTTACTTGCAATGCACTGCTGGAGCAGCTGAAAACTGCCCTTTAGAGTTTGTTGCCTAAGACCTGGTATAGCATGCAGCAGTTTTGTAGCCATTACAAATGTAAAGATTTCACGTGGTGCATCCAGAGATATTACTGAGAAACGGAAGAAGTGATTCATGGGTCATGACCTACCCAAGGGTGCCTCATCTGAACACCTAACCCCGCATGAGGAAGGCCTGGGTCTCTGATAAGTCTTCAGTCTGATCTTCTAGTCCTCTGGAAATGCCTGGGATGTTCATAATGGCATTTGTCACCTATGGTTAGGTATGAGACTCACACTTTGGCTATGTGGGGAAGAGCATACCTTCAGTGGGTGTATGTAACAAGTTGTATTACCAAAAAGGGGCAATATTAGGACCCACTGCAATGAGGATCATCCCAGAGGATTCCCAGAGGGCTGCATCTGATCTGTAAGCATGTTACTTACCAATCCATGATGTGTTTATCTAGCTCTTTGCTGGACGTTTTATCCAAAAGGATACTGTGAGAGACAGTATGGGAAGATTTATTGAAACCCTAAAAGATTACATCAACTGGCTTCCCTTGATCAGCCAGGTGGGCTGTCTTTTCATAAAAGGAAATCAGCTTTGGTAAGCAGGACTTTTCCCTCATGAAGCTGTGCTGGTTGTGACCAATGAGTGCGTTGTCTTTCAGCTGTTTTTCAATACCTCCCAGAATAATCTTGTCCATAACTTTACCAGGCACTAAAGTGAGACTAAAAGGGCTGTAGTTTCTGGGGACCTCCTTCTTTCCCTTTTGAAAATTGGGATATTCACCAGCTTCCAGTCAGTTGGGACCTATCCAGATTCACAGGACTGCTCAAAAATCATCAAGAGAGGTTTTACAATGACATCAGCCAGTTCTTTGAGGACTCCTAGATGGACCCCATCAGGCTCCATAGATTTGTAAGAGGTCCATCTGGAGCAACAGATTCCACAAAATTTCAGGGTCAGCTGGGAGCTGATCATTCTTGCAGTCCTGTTCCTTCAACTCAGGGCATTGAGACCCCCTTGGTGTGTCATCCATGTCAGAAATCACATTGTGCCCTCCTCAAGTGCCTTACCATTCCAGATTAGTATTGCTGGATGGTGAGGTAGTGCTCAGTAATGCGGCAGTGATCATGTGACCTCAGCCCAGTGATTGCAGGACTGAGTGATAAAAGATAGCTTTATATAAGTAGAAGTGTGTGTCTGTCCTTTAACAATTGAGTAATTCCTGTCCAGATAGGTACTGGAAGTTTTTTTCCTATCTTGAGTCTCTGTGACAGCACTTGGTACACTACAAGAAGTAGAACACCTTTTACGATGAGAATTTACGGAGGTTTATTTGTGTTATATATCCCTCAGGCTTTTTGTTAAAGCCTTGTGTTGCTACTTCAATATTTACAGCCTCAGTTCCCCTGTCTCAAAAGTAATTATTTTGCTTGTTGCTCATGATGAATACTTCTAGCACTATGCTAAAACTATATATAACAGTAAGCCAGCTGCCCTATGTTCAAAAGCTAAACTACTAAAAAATCAATGCTATCATTAGTTAAACATATATGTGCCATTAAAGTTGTTTAATACCCTGCTTTTCTGTGAATTGCATCCTTAATTAGGCATGCAGCCTCAGTGTTCTGACAATGCTAAACACGATCTCTTCTTCAAACTAAAAACATATTGTGTTGTATAACTCCACAAAAATGGTAATTAGTGCTACAGAGTTATGAAGCTTCTAAAAATTTGACATCTACATCTATTTTTTAACTGCAAATCTCCATATTGAATGATATACTCTGTAAATGTATTTACGATAGCTCTATTCTTTTTCCTGTTAGGAATTGTACTGCAGATACCTCTTGTCCTTGAAACTGGCAAAATATCACCAAATCATAGAGTGGCCAAGGATGGAATGGACCTCTGCAGGACCTCTGGTCTAACAGTTCAGGCAAGGCCACCCAGAACTGACTGCCCAAGACTGTCTAGATGGCTTTCAAATATCTCCAAGATGGAGACTCCAAAGCTTCTCTGGGCAGCCTGTGCCCATGCTTGGTGACCCTCACACTCAGCATTTCCTGATGCTCAGTAAATGTTCCTGATGTTCCCTGTGCCCATTGCCTCTTGTTTTGTCACTGGGCATCACTGAAAAAAGCCTGGTGCTGTCTTCTTTGCCCCTAAATATCTGCAAGTGTTTATATACATTGATGAAATGCTCCCCTGAGTTTTCTCTTTTCTGGATTAAGCAGTCCCAGTGAACCACCATTGCTTAAAAGTAATTGCATTGGAATTTCTGTCTGAGACAGCATAAAGACTACATGCAATTGCATATTGTATGTGTTTGTTTTGTATGCATATGTGTATATATGTATAATTTCATATATATGTATACAAATACATTTTTAATGTGTCTGTATATAAAATACATATAAAGCTATTTGGACATGCATTTGCTCTTTTATGTGAAACTGTAAACTATGGCTAGCTTAGAAATCACCCATTCTCCAGAATCCTTGATAAACCAATATGTGATTCAGAGGCAAAGATTCTGACTTTGTATTTCTTTACAGTTTTATAGCTTTGGTGTTACTCAATTAATCTTGGGGCTGTTATCTGATATTTCAACTTTATCCTAATGGAATAGCATAATTCTCTTTTATATTTGTATGTTCAGCATGTAACTCCTGAGAATCTGTCATCAATCAAAATATTATTATTAGTAAGACTTTCCATTATTTTATACTCTAAATGCAGAGTGAGGTGTCATTTGCTTATGTTCAACTATAGTTTTAGTTGTAGTTGCTGTTGTTGTCTCCTAAGTGTAACCATAACTTTTGAAAAATGGTGAATTATTTTTGGGTAAAAAGTCCATGGTGACTGTACTCACTGAGTAGTCTATATTTAAGTTACAGACATGAATGTTTTTAGATGTCCAAGGTGGTTTTGAAAGTGGAACCGTTTTCCTAAATTACTGCAGAAAATTATTTGTTCTCATATGTGCGGGGGAACATACTCCAAAAATATTGAAAAATCTTAAACCAAAATTGGTTAACAATCATCAGAATTATTTAGTTTGGAAAAGACCTTTAGGCCATTGAGTTAGACTGTGACCCAGCACTGCCAAGTCCTCCACTAAACCCTGTCCCCAGGTGTCACATCTACTCATGTTCTAGATACCTCCAGAGATGGTGACTCCTGTACTTCCCTGGGAAGCTTGTTCCAGTGCTTACAACCCTTTCAGTGAAGATGCTTGACTCCATTTTTGGTGAAGAAATTTCCTAATACCCAAGAAAATGGAGATATTTTTAAGGATGAGCATTTTGACTATGATACCAATATTTTACCATATACTTGCTTTTCTTTGGCCACATACTAATCTGTGAAGAAAAGAGAAACTTTCTGAGAGTCTTATTTTTTTGCTTTGTTTTCTTTTGCTGGCTGAGTATGACTGCCCTCACTATTATGTGCAATAGAATTCCCAAGAAAGAAAGCAGAAATAGTAGTGGTTAAAGTGAGTTTTATTTCTTAAAATCCATACAAAAAAATTGCTGTCTAGGTAATATTTTCAGTGTTCTAGTAAACTTTTAGTGACAAAAAAAACCCCTTTAAAATTATTGCTTATTATTTCTTTATCTGTAATAAGGAGCTTAAAAGTTAGGTTCTGTGATATTATTTTCAATACTTTTTGTCATTCTGATGTCCTGCAAATTGAATAAAATTGTGAAATAGACACAGTCCACACAAACAGAGATGCATTAGTGGCCTGACTCCAGTAATGGTGAAATATGTCCTGGCTGTCAAGACACTAAAACATCATCATCAGAATAACTACATTAAATACCATGGGAAAAGATTGCTTACAAAATGTGTACTGTAAAGTGCAGCTATGGAATCTTTTCTATCTAATAAATATTTTAAGTGAAGACTGTTTAGATCACATTAATTTGGACCAGCTGCATGTCTCATTTAATGTAAGTACTTTGTTTTCGCCATATAGTGGTGTCACATCTATTGCTTTGAAAAATTGATGCTTATTTTTACATAATTCATAGTACTGTGCCTGCTGAGATGAGTAAAACTGCTTAATACATTCACGGAGTTGTTTCTGTAACATTTTCAAGGTCAGACATTTAATTGATGCTTGATTCTAATTCTATCAATGTCAGTATGCTCATTTAAAAAAAGGGAAATGACAAAGAGGAAGTTTTTTAAAATAACTTCTCATATCTGAAGTGTATACAGAAAACATTGTGGATGCCTTCCACCTGATTTATTTTGACTCTTCTACATGATGAGAACTGTTGATCATATAATTTGTATTTTTTGATCATATAATTTTTTATTTTATGTTTGGGTTGTTATTATTGAGAATTTTCAAGACTGTGCCCAAGGGATCCAAAGTCTTTCCAAAATCAATGCTGTATATGCATTTGTTTTTATGCTTGCTGATGTTTGTCTTTGGATGAGATTTTATTTGGCTTTGCACAAAAGTCTTACAGTCTTTGGAAGTTGGTTTATTAAGATTCTACTCTCCTGGGAGCAGTCAGGCTACTGCCCAAAGTAAAATGGTTGCATGAAGGGTATCCAGAGTCTGGTCACGCAACCTAGTCCTTCAGTTTTCCAAGCATATAGTTCACTGCTTCTATTCAGCTGTCCTCAGCTTCCCTACAACCCCTTGGTATGCTTGGGCATAATATCCTTATCTCAGCCCACAAGTTATGAAGCTGCTGGACAGCAGGGGCTAAGACACATTGATCTTCAACCACGTGCATTTCATTGATCTCCTGCCTTTTGCACCAGCGTGACAGTGAAATGTTGGGAATTCGTGTTTCACCTAGGGAATCATCTGACTTTCAAGCACAGAAAAGGGTGAGACATAAGGACGATCAATTAAACCTCTATGCAAACATGGAATTCTTCATTTTTTACCAACTAACCTAAAGACAAAGCAGTGGAGATGCAGATCTTAAGAAACGCTTTGCAGACACACTCAGGACAAAAATAACAGAAATAAATCTGCAAAATTGTAAGGCCAAACAAGCTTAGATGGGAAATGTCCTGATGATCCTCAGCAAGAGTGTGTATTGTGGGTAGGGAATGTGGAGAGGATGGAGACAGAAACAGACAGGTGAGTCTTTTGGCATTTTTGCTCTATTGTATACACAGCAAAACTCCAAAAGTGCTTGGGAAAATTTCCTCATGGTATTTTTTGTTAGTTTAATTCTTGTTTCAACACACACTTGGTTCCCTTAGGACTTGGAAGGAAAAAAACCTGCAGTAACTCATTCTATTTATTCAATTTTGTTGAAATGAGACGATACTGTACAAGTGATATCTGCTGCCAGTGAAGGAGAGACAGTTTGTCTCCTGGGAGATCTGTGTCCCAAAACTATGAAAGAGAGTTAAAAAATCTAAAGAGAGAGAGAGAAAAAGAGAGAGAGAGAGAAGAAAAAAAAATATTGTTTTATTCAACAACAACAAAAAAGTTACACTTTTGTTTTCTATGTTTCTTGCTATAAGCTTTGGAGTTCTAACTCCAAATGAAATAAAGGAAAAGTATGTACCGGTAGGTTATTTTTTTTTTTCCTAAATTGAAGTAACATTAACTGTATCTTTTCTGCACTGTTATCTCTAAGAATCTGGAAAAATAAAATGTTAAGTAGATAATAAAAAACAGGGGTAGAGTAGGGCTGAAGAAGACAATCTAGACCATTAACCTGTCTACAGATAACACTGACCCTATCTAAATAGTTCCTAATGAATGTATGCCTAATCTTTTATTTACAAACCTCCAGTGATAGATTTTCATGTGTCGATAAATTTGCTGTCTAGACAAGTGCTTAGGAGTTTTCTTGTCCTAGGTTACAATGTAAAATTGTGCCCAAGGTATGTATTCTATCCCCATGAGCCGTTGGAGCCAAGGTGGGGCAGTGTTTTCCTTATCTTCTGTTAACGAGCCTAACAATGCCTTGCCCATGACTCATAGATAACTTCCTCCGGGAGTTATCTCTGTTTAATGGGCCATCAAGGACCCACTGCATGACTCATACAATGAGATCATCCCCATTGTGAGATGCTCTGCCCAGGGGGAGGAGCCAAGCATTCCCACCTGGATAAATCCAGGGTTTGGGACAGCACAGGCAGCTTTTTATCCACTGGACTCCCAGAGGAGACAAGAGCTACCAGACCTTTCTACAGGATCACTGCTTTGACAAGACCATCTCATCTGGACTGCCACTAACACCCTAACAGGGTGTCAGGTTGTATTCTGACTCTGTCAGTGGTTTTTTTGTACTATTACTTTTATTTTACTTTCTTTTATTTCTTTTCTTTTCCTCTTATTAAATTGTGTTTCTGACTTGGAGTCTTTCACTGGTTTTGCTTTCAAACCAGCACATTTCTTTTTATTTTTTATGCTTGTAATGTACTGTAAGGGCCAACCTAAATATCTTCTATGTCAGAAATTACATTTACTTCTTACTGACCTGTGGCAGAAGGGCAACATAATTTTCTTGTGTCCGTCTTGAAAGCTATAGTGTTGTCTCTTTTTAAGCTTTCCTAGCTGAAACACTTAAAATATCTGTTTGTGGACTGTGTTCTTGAAATCTGACTGTTGCCCCACTCAAACCTTCTTCTGCTTTACGACCTTACAAGCAAAGCCCCAAAGGGAAATGGTGCTCCAGATGGACCTAGGAACCGTGTGGAGGTGTTTCTTCAGTTTGAAGATTTGCCCTGGAAGAACATTGATCAGGATTTTTCTGGACTATACTTCTAAATTGTTTAAACTTGTCTTTTCACAAGTAATTCTTAGTGTAAGGTTCAGCAGTAAAAATGTTCTAGGAGGAATTCCTAGGAGAAATGGAGGGAGCATGAAGCCATTCACTTTTGGATGCTAAGGCAGCTTATTATCATATATTCAGGGTGCTTTGGATCATTTGGCCTAAGTGTCTGGGAATGTTTCCAATACAATTTGCTAGTATGAATGTTATGACTACCATAGAAGATTTGGCCTTTATAGTAGAATCACATATTCTGTTTTCATTAAAGTTTTCTAGTGTCTTATCAGATTCTATCATGGTAAAATAGTTAGTCAGATGATTTCCTGGAGAAAAAAAAAAGGTGTATTTTTACTCTTTCTTAAAGTTACTGGTATCTCCAGGATGAGTATTTCATTCTATACAACTTACTGGGTATGCATGATTTTGTCTTTGTCTCTTTTAATCTTGTGGTTAGAAAAATGATTTCCTTAGCATGGACTCTTCATGAAAGGTAATGTAGAGAAAGGGGGGAATATTTCAGGTGATAGAATGGACAAAATCAGGTGAAGAATTGGTGCACAGACCTCTATTTCTGACATCAGTGTACAAACTTATGTGCTGAGGGGTATCTGAGCAATACCTAACTCTTAAAACTTGGTGGTCAACAAATTTTAAGTTAATTTATCCTCAATAGCCTTTTTGAAAAACATGCAAAATTTCAGAGGAAAATATACATAAATTTAGAGTCCTGAATATTTTCATATTTGACTGTTTGTCTGTTACTGACGAGAGGAAAAGGCTAAATCATTTACACTCACATCATTAGTTATTTGTTCCACAGATTAATAATTACAGCCTCAACTCTGAGTGGCTCAGTTTTACTCTGGACATTGTTTTTTACAACGGATTGAGTCTCCTGAGTTACTGATATGTGTTTCCACTCTGCCACTTGGTTGGACTCTGATTCTGAAATTTCTTGCTTAATTGAGGTTGGGTGAAACCTACACATGACTAGAATCATTTTGGTGAGGGAAAAGAAGTTTTGTTAGAATGTCTTGTTATTTAAAATGGACAATTATGGACTTTATTGAATTCCCCGTCCCCAGATTCTTCCTTCTGCATTTTTAAAACAAAACCCATGTGTCTGTATGTTGAACATAAGGCATTTGAACTTGAAAGGCATGACAGATCATAAGTACATAGAAAGAATTTAGAATTAATTTATTTTCAAAATAATTGTTTTTAAAGTGACTTTAACAGTACGGGGATTTGCCTAATGGTTTTTGAATGATCGAAATGAGAAATATGAAAAATAAAGACTGTGACACATAACGTAAGTACAAGTAACATAATAAATATTGTTCTGTAAAATTGAAAAGCATACAAAGACTGGATCATTGTACTTTGTGAGTAAGCTATGACAGGACATTTATTGGAGTTTTATTTATTGGAGCATTCTTCACTGTATGCTTTGTCTGGATGTAAGCTGAAGGTTGAAAGCATTGAGCTATCAAAATTGATGATGAAATCCAGTCCTCAGGGAGCTCCCACTCAGGAAACTGAAGCAGAAATGATCTTATTAGAGTATGTGTGAAAGCAAATGAGAAATGATGCAAATTGTACAGCAGTGCATGATTGTGAGATTTTCTGGCATCCATAAATCTTTACATTGCTCTTATCAGATGTAGACACAGATTTGCTGTCCTGTAATTAATTTTCATAGCTTTAAATTATCAGAAACCAAAACATTTGAAAGCCAGAGTCACCCTTTTCATACAGAATGAAATACTACAGGGTTTGATGCACTTGCTCTGACTTATCTAATCCAGGGACTGGAGACTGGACTTGTTACCATGGTTTGGTGTCTGATACTCCTCAGTCCTGGAAGGTTTTACAGGTATGGGAGCTGCTTTTTTTTTCTTGAAGCTAATATCTGTAGTGGTTTTTTAGGGTTCTCTGTTCCATCTTCTCTTCTACAGATGTTCAAAAACCAGCCTTGTTGCAAATTTGTGGGATGTTCTTAAGTGGGTATCTGTCACGGTCTGGTAGGCAGTGGTGAGGTGCCATGAGGTGTCTTTACAAAGATGTCCTGTGGGCACAGGCATGCTCCCTGCCTACAGGGATTACTCTTTTGTGAATGCTGCTAAGCAGCACTGCCACCGTAGTTGCCACTTTGGCTGACACAGGAGAAACAGAACAAGATGGGATTCTTCTTCTGGAAGCCTTCTTTATTCTTTGGAGCCCAGGGGGAGAAGAACCAGAGAGCTCAGGAGAGTGGATATTGTATAGGGAAGCCAGGGAGTGGGGTTACAGAACCTGGCCAATAGGGAGAGGAATTGACAAAAGGATCAGTCAGGGAGAGGATGAAAAAAGAACCAATCAACAGGAGTAACAACCAGGAACAGGGGAAACAACAAATAGGGGGTAACAAATTAACATAATATTGCAAAGCTCCATGGGGGTGCAACACTTTGGTCACCCTAGCTGAAAGGCAATCTCCTAGGGAGATTTTCCCAGCGGAGCTGTCCCAGCCAGAGCAGCCTAAAGGCTGGAGACTCTCCGTGGGAGAGCAACACCATCTGTGAATGGATCAGAGGCCACCACAGGGATCCTTCAGCCACTGTAGTTACCACAGATTCTTTTGTACATAATAGCCAGAAATAACGTAAATATTATTTGTAGTCCCAGGTGACCCAGGGAGAACAAGTGACTCTGCCTTTCTGCTTCTAAGGATTTATCTTTATGCAAAGTATGAAATACTTTGTGTGTGTGTATGAGAAAAAAAAATAACAAACAAAAAAACCCAACAACAAAGCCAAAAAATGAGGCATTCATATGCTCTACTAAAATATGCTTTACCTAAAGCATGCTTTACTACTAAAGTATGCTTTACTAAAATATGACCTCTGTTCAAAGATAACATGTACAGAATTTGCCTTTCTGCCTTTATTTTTTGCCATTAATTTCTCTTGGCTTTGTGCTGCTGTTTCTGCTTCTGATCACAGTTGTCAGAATAACAGAGGATATAAAGATGGCAGCATTTTCCCATCTCTGTCATTAACAGACACCACACAAGTATTTTCTTTCTCTGAACTACTTAGCTACTGCCACTGTTTGAATACAGTGCTGCTTCACTGTTACTCCTTGGAGAAAGATTTATCTGAGCAGATGAAATCCCTGCCCTCATAGCCTTTAAATAGATGCTCTGCCCCAGATGTACAGAAAATCAGATATACCGATACACAAAGAGGAAAGGGGAAAGTCTCATGTCCTTCATTCCCAGTCCTTCCTGAATATATATTTGCTTCTGGCTATATACACAATAAGTTGTACTTGAGCTCACAGGACAAGAAACCAGAGCAGATTGTTATTCATTGCACATCAAGCACTTTCACTTCACATTTTTCTACTTATGAACAGGTTGTCTGTAATTTTTGACCAAGTTCAAGCTCTATTTAATAACTTGTAAGTTGCTATTTTTGAGAATGCTTGCTTTGGGTTTGTTGTTAGCAAGAAGTTTCCACAAATAAGACTTCACTCTTTTATCTATTCTTGGAAGTAGTTTGGTGTAACTTTTGGGCTTGACTGTCATCTTACTAATTGCTGATAACATTGCAGAAAAATTGGCTTACATTGTGTGTTGCAGCATTTTGTGAAGATAAACAAGCTAGAGCAAACATTAAATCACCGCCTGTCAGCTCTGTCTGTCTCTTCTGCTCCTTATTTGTGGTGTAGAACACTTATTTGTCAATGAGAGATAACCATCCATAAACTGCCCAATTTTTACTGTAGAGTGACCTGCAGAAGGTCTTGCTTCTGTAGACTAAACCTGGAGAGGCAAGTGCAGGAGTTTTTAGTTTATAAATCCCAAGGCTACATATCCTGTGTGAAACAGCCATCACAGAAAGGATTCCTTCCAGACACCAGAATTTTGCTGCTGTTCATCAGAAAGGTGAATTTGTTTAGTGGAAATGTTGAACCTGAAGAGGATCCAGAGGGGACTGAGTGAAGAGTTGGATTTAACCTCTGATTTTGCTGCGCTGAATAGGTGTAATTTATTTTAAACTGTTCCTACTTAACAATACTGCTAATAGGGGCCTTAATTCACTGGCTTACTTTGCTATTATATTTATTATTGTCATTATTATTATTATTATTATTATGCTAATACATAATCTTCTTATGAAGTAAGGTGGCTACGTGGAGGAGTGAAAGTCATACAGTTTTTAAGGAGAATTTCCACATCTATAACTCCAGTGTTCTCTACCGCAGAGTTTTCACAGTTGGTTTCTGCACCGGGTGCTGTCCTAGGTGTCTTGGGGCATGAACTGAAGATTGAGGTGCTGCTTCAGTTTCTGGAATTTAACTATGGCTTCACTGCCCAGTCCTTGGGAGCTGTGCCAGAGTTTTTGTTTTAGCGTCTGCCCATGGGAAGGGGAAGATGGTGGTTGGAGATGGGAAAGGTATCCTTGATCTCAATCAGTTTCCTATTAGCCTCATGACTCAAGTCACTGACAGGATTCTTTTTCCCCAATACTTTTAGGATCAGGCACTGGGGATTGCACTAATGTCTCCTGAAGAGAGGAGAAAGGAAGCTATCTACTGCAATGGATCTTTATAGTATTTTCCCCCTGATAGTTTACTGATAGCTGGCTTAGGTGAAGGTGCTTTTTCTTGAAATTTATAGTATCAAAATATGACAAGAATAGGGCACTTCAGTTGCATTCCTTCTTTCTTCTTTTTGGCACTGAATTTATTACTTTTTTCCCACTTGTTTCCATCAGGCAGTGAAGAGGGAGTGCAACTCCCACTGCTGTAGATCTTCACGTTTATCTCTAGAATTCATGCAGAGCTCAATAAACCATTGACAAATTACAGTGCTGTTTCTTAAGAGTTTCTTATATATTATATGAAATCTTTCTAATGGCTATAAGGTGAAAAGCATATCCAAACCCTAACCTGGTCTTTAACTGATGTAAAACTGTATGATGTAATTGCACTTTTTTTTTTTTCCTGCATTTAGCATTGAAAACTAAGAGGCCATACCTTTGGGATCTAATTATGTAAGCACACAAAATTTTTGTGGAAGGGTGTTGCCGTGGTGAAATCGTGCAAGAACGATTGACTTCTAAAATGTCAATGAATGACTACTAAATGATTATGGTCAGTTGGATAAAAGTATATTTTGTGCTAGCTTCAGAAATGCAAAGAATCTGGTGAACTTTTAAACTCCTGATATTTCTTTAAGTCCTTTACTTTATAGCGGGGAACTGCTGTACTTTTATTTTTTTAACTGAATGATGGGATTATTTCAACTTTTGTATATAAAAAATGGTGTTAAATGAATTGCATTAAAGAAAAGTGACATATTAATAACTCAGAGACAGCAATTTCATTTCCCAGTGCCTACTTTGGGTCCTCATGGTCTCATACATCTTAATTTCAAAGTAGTTTCTTCAGGATTGAAGAATGGAGCTTAAGTGTGACTTCAGCATTAAAAATTGCTTCTGATTTTGCAGTTCCTTACATATATAAAGACAGTTCTCTATGCATATGTCTCCTTTCTTAAAAAAAAGCTTCATGGTTGAACTGATTGAGTGCACTGATTTTGTGGATGATAACATGAAAATAAATTCTTTGTTAGGACGTCATATTTGCTCAAAAATATTTTTGTTTTTAAATTTAACATACAAGCTAAAGGATGACCATAATTTCTTTATCAGATAAGAATCTAATGGGATTAATTTACAATAAAATAGTGTTAAAATCTCATGTCATAATGAAAGGAAATAACAGTTTATTAGCAAAGTCTTGCTAGAGTATTCATCTTACGTGAAATAAAAGTAGCTCATATGCACTTTCCCATGTTGGAAAAGTAAAGAATGGGTAGTCTTTTTTATTTGTGGATCTACTTAAAATGAGTTAAAATTTATATACTGGCCATCAACTTTTCTTCAGAAATATTGGTGTCTATTTGAAGACTAGCTTGAGACTACAGACCATAGAAAATCTCATTCCAAGTTAATGATGTGGCTTTCCATCATTAATTTTAAAGTCAGAAAACTTCATCCATTTGCTGTATTGATTTGCTAATGAGAACATTTCTTTGTTCTGTTGTGTATGCTACTTGTTTTGTACATTGGCAGAGCTCAGGACCTGGGGTGATCTGGACACGATAGCTACTCTCAGCCGAATTCTTTCTAATTTATTATGCCTGAATTTCCATCTCTGAGTCAGTCTGAAAGATGCAATTTTACTGAAGAATGACTTTTTCTAAGCTTTCTTGGCTTTCTAATAAGGAGAAAGAGAAGTTGAGAGAAATATGCAGACATTTGTGGACCATCAATTGTGCAATTAGGAAAACAGAGCTTCTGTGACTAGCTGAATCCTCAAATTAATGTCCACTTAGCAGAAATCAATTTTAGACTTCTGACTTTCAAACCTGGTAATGTCTTCAAATCTAGAAAATTTTATTTAATGTAAAGATAGAAGCTGTTTTGTCTTCATCCCTTCACCTCTAAGAAAGCCCTCTGTGATGCTTTTTGATACCCTTTATTATTAAGGTGATGCCTTGGCTGAAATGCCTGTATAAGAAGGGAGGAGATCTTTGGGACAGTGAGTTACAGACAATAAGATTTTTGGTAGAAAGGATTGATGCAAACATTTGCTTACACAAGTTGAGTTGATACTTCTATGTGTTTTCTGAAGAAAATATATTTTTTAACCCCAAAAAATCCACTTGTAAACCTTTATGATCTTTTGAATATATTTGACTTTTTTAATGGTTTGTGAAATAATTGCAGATTATCAACATTCATGGAAAAGAATATATTATAAACATGAAGTTCTTCTATGATTTCTGTAATGTCTGATTGTCATTTCTCACTGTGTGTGGAACAAAGACACTTCATTTTGCCATATTCTCATTTCCAGATATTTTAAGTGGAGAGAGAGAAATGCATTTGAAACACTGAAGTTCATGACCTCAAAGAAGACTGTGTAAACTCACTGTGATCATACCCATGCATCTCTGTGTTAAAATTTGAAACAAAGATTCAGGTCAAGATTAAAACTTGAGTCAAAGATCAGTGTTTGTCTTGCCTTGCACTGTTCCGTGCAGGGCTTTGGCACAGCACTGAGACCTGCAATACCTGCTCCTGAGCAGCATCCCTGTGTTCATAGCCCCTCCTGCCCAGGCACTCTGCCTTATATCCCCTCTCCCAGGGGATAAGGACAGGGTTCAAAAGCCACATAGTACACACTAGATCCTTTATAGAGAAATCACCCTGCAATGCTCTTGAGCCCATTAAAATCTCACCTTCCCCTTAGTCTGCTCTTCCAAGAGAAAAGAACACAATCTCCCTCATTATTGAATACTGGACTGAAACTAAGACAAAAACTGTTTGATAAAAATGTAAAGAATTCTTCATAGCACAGCAAGCATCAGAAGTCTCTCTTGGATAGCCACAGTGCTTTTCCTTCTCATAATTCTCATATTTTCTGGGCATTTAAATAACTATTGCCAGGCACCTCCTTCTTTATCTCTTCCTGGGGATATATTCCCTGTGTATTCTATTGATTTTCCCAAGTGAAGTCTGCCATAACAAGAGCAATTGCTCCAAGCTCTTAAAAAACAAAACTTGCTCAGACTTACTTCTCTCATTTTGAGGACATCCCTCTAACTGTGTGAGAATTAGTCACTGATGCATGGTAAAGGCATTTTTGTGTTACCTGGATGTACTTTTTCTAGAGCCCTCTCTCATCTGAAGCATCTCTGCTGTAAATAGTTTAAGGAGCTGATACAGCAGTATTTCTGTAGGAATTTAGTGCCCATTTATCATGGCTGACCTTCCCAGGATGGGACAGCAATGCTTGCTGTTGCCTTTGCATTCTTTCAGATCCAATGCATTTTAATAATCCTGTACTCAGCAGACTTCTAAAATATCAAAGTATACAAACACACTTCAAAAAACCCCCAAACAAACCTTTGGCTAGGGTGGTAATTACAGAGGGATTTATAGAAATAGAGATGTCTCAGAACAGCCTTGTAAAATTATGGAAGAAGTGATTTTTTTTTTTAACCCTGAATGCTGGGAGAAAATGTGCTGGAATTTTAGCAAGATGGTGCCTCTATACCTGCTTTAAAATTTATTCAAAGTATGCCCTTTAACTGCAAATTCTATTTCAAGCTCAAAATATTTCAAATTCCAAAGTGTTTTACTTGCTCCTGCTTCTCCATAGTCTTTGCTGAGTAATGAACCATCTTTCTCATCTGCCACAAACAGAGCATATGGGCAATCAGGTAAAGCTGAAGTGGCCTCAATAACTTTAAAAAGGGGTCACTTTTCTTTCACATCGACAATCAATACTTTAGCTACATTGTTGCCTTGTGATGTTTTTTAGCTGCTTTATTACCCTGCATGCACACTTTTCTTCTCTCTCATTTTTATTCATGCAGCTCTGCATATCTTTGAGAGTAGTTATGTCAACAAGTTGTGGATTCCAGATAAAGGGTTTTGGCATCCTATTTTTTTTTTTTTCTTCTAAACATATTCAAAATATGAAGCATATAAATGACTAAGATCACTCCCTTGAGATTCTATGCATTATTTTTTAAATGTGCTTTCCACTGTCTGTGAGGCTTCTAGGCCTTCTATATTAACAGAAGGTGGTGATTTACTTATGAGTTGTTTCTACCATAGAAAGGGCACTTTGAATTTCTCATATTGTTGGACAAAAGCAGATGCTGTTTCCCAAAATGGAACTGATAAGGGTCCCTTCCTGAATTCCTGGTAGCATGATCACAGTGCATGTATCAAACCTCCCTTGTGGAAGTGTGAAGCAGGCCAAGCGTTCTGTTTTGTTTTTTGGTTTTGGTTTTTTTTTTTTTTTTAATCAAAGAAGATTGAACTTTCCTCATAGTTGAAACTAAAAGGAAAGCAAAATATTTGTTGAAACAGTTTACATTAGGCCACTTGATGGTATATGTTTTTTGGGTCTTATGTATATAAGTAAATCCAGAATAAAGAACATGGAATCAAGAGAGATAAGCACCTTTTAAAGAGTTGCCTAGAGAACTATTTAATCATATTTTTAAAGCTTTTTGCATTTTTCCTATTGGTAGAAAACTTCATGGGAAGAAAATCACCCCAGGGATGCAACAATTCTGTTATTTGACTGATTATGAGAGTCAAAAAGCCCCCTCCAAACATACTGCTAGCTTTTTCTCAGCAATTATTTTCTCCACAGGAAAAAGATTCAATCTGCCACCTGAACTTGCATCTTTCATGAGACAAGTTAGAGTACCCATGCAAATTTTTTTTTTTGTAAAAATCTGGTAACTTCTTGCTGTATAATATGAGTATGCCCCTGTGGTTTAAAGACCATAATTTCATCCAGTAACAGTAGGGCTAGAGCTAAGGAATGATTGCTTTTCACATTGCATTCTGCAGGTTTCAAAAACTTCCATTCAGATTAATGGTGTGTTCCTGTGACTTGATTTTACACTACTTTAATCAAAACTTCAGTACAGGTCCAGATGTATTGCCATTATCAGGAAAAACCAGATTCAAATTATACCTGAATGAATTATATAATCCATTCATATGGAGCTATACATTGTCTGGGTGTATGTAAGGATAAATATATGTACAGACATATGGATGAATGTATGCATATGTTGATTAGGTCATTAAGCCATGCCAGGTCAGTTTTATTATGTCAGATAAATTATTTGAAGAACTTTTAAAATTTTAATTTCATTTATGTTCTGTATAAAATAAATTTTCAATTTTTTAATAGAACTTTGAAACACAGCTTCTTATGCTTTTTTATTGATTTCTCAGCCCCTTTATCCTCTTCCTTGATTTTTCTGCAGCAAAATACAAGAAGGAAACAAGGAGTTAAAGAATAACAAAGGAACTAATACATCCCAAATAGCTTTGCCATTAGGAAAAAAAAAAAAAAAAACAAAAAAACCAAAACAACAAACAAACAAACAAAACCCACAAAAACCAACCAACCGAACAATAAAACCAACCAAACAAAAAGCCCCACATGTCATCTTTGGTTGTATTTTTTCCTTTTTTTTCCTCTTTAAATTAGTTTTTTCTAGGACTCATACAAAGTGTAAAATTTTCATAGCAAATTTTCATTGTCGTATCACAAGAGTTTCTGGTTTGAAAATGGCTAAACCAGGAATAAACTTGAAGATCATAGTGGCTGTACTAAATGCTTGCTTGGACACAGGCCACACATCTGCTCTAGTGGAGCAGGGTTGTTTTGTTTACAAATTTACCTGCCTAATTGCTTGTGTTGAAATAACACTTATGTAGTGCAGTGGTATTTCACAGGATTAGTAGTCCTTCCCACTTGCTTTTATCACAGTGAGTGCTGGCTTCGGATGTGAAGTAGCTTGGGAAATAAGTTCTGTGTCTTTCAAACCTGTATTTGTTCATATGCAGAGCAAATATGAAGTATCTGATATGGATACAGTTCTGTTAGATGCTTGAGTTGGAGAAGGCTTTGGGGAACCAAACTGCAGCCTTTCAATACTTAAATAAGGTTTAAAAGAAAGGTGGAGATAATTTAGTGGGATCTACAGCAAGAGGAAAAGAGGAAATTTTAAACTAAAGCAGTGTAGATTCAGACTAGACACTAGGAAGAAATTTTTTTTACTATGGGAATGCTCAGTGTGGATGCCCTATTCCTGAAAACATTCAAGGTCAGGTTGAATGGTTTTTAGCCACCTGATCTAGCTGAAGATACCCCTAGGGATTTGGGCTAGATGACCTTTAAAGGACTCTTCCAACCCAAGGCAATTTATGATTCTAAGAAGTTATTCAAAACGTACCTCTGCAACTTAATCTTACCTGACTGTCACAGCAGTTCATGGGTTAATCTTTGACTATTTATGATCTAGAAGTACAGGTAGATGTGATAATGCATTTTTCTCTTTCATGCAGCCCAGGTCAGATATGAATGGTTGTTCTCCTTCACATTGGACATTTCTCATGGCTGTTTTCACACACAGGAGGTGTGCTGTGGTTGCCTTCAGGTTGTTTGTGACCCCTGTGGTCTGTCTGGAATCTCAGCAATGGCTGGCATCCAACGATGATGGGCTGGTGTTAGCAGTGACCCTAAAATGTCTGGCAGTAGTGGCTTGATTATCTTACAAGGTTTAAGCTTTACAAAGGCTTTTAAAAGTGATAAGTCATGTTAGATTGCAACTTCTTTGACACATCACAATCACCTATGCTGCGAAGAGATCCTGTATAATTCTTGCATAAAATCTGGCTATCAAGTCGGTATTATCAGGGGAAGAACACACCTGTAACACATTTTTCCATCATATATTTATTTAACTCTGAAATAGGAGGCAAAAGTTTGTTATGGAAGTATTTCTGAACAGAAGGATATTATATTAATCTAATATGAATCTTCATTCTTTTCTCACCAGACTTAAAGCCAGCACACTTTCTCCACCAGGCAGTTCTTATACATGAGAGTAAAATGCAAATCTCATTTGATCTCTGTAAAATTCTCCATAATGCACCTCACCCAGCCATTACCAGTCTTGCAGGTAAGTTATCTCAGTCTCTATCTAGGTCAGTAACAGGCAGATTTTTGGCTGGTGCTCACACAAAGAATCCCTCACATGCTGTGCCAAGCATTAGGTGGTCATTCTCAGTGTCGGTGGTCCTGCTGCCTTATTGATGTAGAGACTTTTGGATTGTTTAAATAAGAACTACTGGTGGCTTTGCCTTCTGAATCTGTCCTAATGAAATAAAAATAAATTCTCTCTTTATTTAAAAATAAATGCCTTTCGTTCTACTCCTATTTCTGTCAAGCCTCCAATACACCAGAGGTTTGAAATAAAGTATGCTACTGCAAAGCTCTTCAGCTGGCAGCTTGATGATGTGGTGTTAATATTTCTAATTCCAGTCACTCAGTAAATTTCAGAGTTGAAAGAGTTAGTTCGATTTGCTAGTGGGGAATAATATATATATAGGTTGTTCAATATTGGTTATAAGTGCATATCACAGGTGTTCTGGTCTGAAGATTCCTGTGAAGAATATAACCACACCATAGTTACAGTCTTCAAATTTGAATGTCTTTTTCACTGTAACTCTATTTCAATACAGGTATAAGATATGGAAAGAATAAATAATATGTACATGCTTAGGCATCAAAAGCTTAAACAAAGCAGAAATTTCCTCTAAGATGCTGATATTCCAAGCCTATTCCCTAGCAATTGGATAATTAAAAACGCAAGTAGTTAAACAAGTACTCCAGGCAAAGGCTGTTATAAAGCATCAGGGAAATTATTGTTTGATACTTATAGATAGTTTGCAAGCACGAAGATGCCCAAAAACTACAAACACCACTTATTTAGAAATGCACAATAGACACTGAACGGTCAATTTTCTTTTTCTTTAGAAAGAGAGATAGGTCAGAATTTAGAAGACTGCCTAAAGAAGCTGTAACATTTTTATAACTATAAAAGAATTAGGTATTTTTATCAAAGTTATTATAAATATGATATGCATTTTTTATTTTTAAAATACAAGTAATTCTTTTTTGTATAAAAGAAATGCCTATGCAATTCTGATTTTAACTGCTTTTTCTTTATTTCAATGGCTAATAAAAAACCCCACATAAACCAAAACAACCAAACCAAACCCACCAACACACGAGGAAGGACAACAAAGCTGTCAGTTAAACTGGTAGCACATGCTCACCCTGACCTTGCAGCTCTGTTCACAGTAGTTATCATTTGTGACTAGATCAGGTGTTCGAAAATTAGAGTTGTCAAAAGCACTTATGAGTTACCTCTCTATTTGCTTCTTGCATTTGTTGCTCTAAATGCTGTGGAAGGGCAAGCACTGACTACTTAAAAATTAATGTAGAACTGACTGTCTGACTTATGAAATATAAATGTGACAAAAGTCTTTGTGAAGCTTTGTTTTCTGTTGACATCATTACTTCTGTACAACCACACTTTATGATTCAGGTGTCTCAGTTTTCCTTTGTAAATCTAGTTAGAGGTGATAAAAAGCAGGGTTAACCCTCTTCAACCTGAAAGGTCTTTTGAATTGTTTTTAGTCTTGCGTTAACAGACACTTTAGTAAGTACAGAAAAGGACACAATTTTGTTTTGAAAAATACCAAGTTTCTTTTGGAAGAGAAAATTTATCAGGAGTGCCATGCACAGGAAATGTTGTCAGGAAAGATTTAGAGTACAGCTTGGGTTATATGTCTGATAAATTCCTTAAGATAAAAAAAACCCTAAAGAAGCAATGAAAAACTTTTGTTCTGTGAACACTATTTGTTTATTGCTAGCCAATATTCACTGATTACTTTTGAGTAAGCTGGGAAGACTTGTTTTTATATTTTATTTAGTCTAGGTTTGTTTCTTTGGATTTGGGGTTTTATTGGGTGGGGGGTTTACTTTGGTTTGCTTGGAGGTTTTTATGGGTTTTTTTTTTTAAGCTTTGGGGACTTCTTAGACTTTATATTTTTAGCTGGGACTCAAGATTCTTGTTTTAAAATTTCAGTACAACCTTGTCTTATCCCTTCCTACAAAAATTTCAACTGAGCAGTGGCCTTCTGACCCATATGGCAACATATTCCCACCAAGCCCATCTGGATTTCTGATTGTCTTGAAGGATTTTTATATTTCATACTTCTCTCTTGTATGTTAGACCCTTCTTTTCAGACTTTCATGTGCTGTGAAACTGTACTATCTCATGCTTTAAGTTTAAAAAAACATATTCTCTTGAAAGTAAGAGTCAGTTGGCCTCCTAGTTCAAGAATATTCCAGTGAGACTGCTCTCAGCTCTTGCTGTTTGAATGGCAATGAAAGTGAAAGGATTGTATCTCATGGATGGAGACAACTTCAGATTTCTTGAGTTGGTTTAATAAGGACCTTTTTGTCCTGCAAAAAATAACAGGCATTGCAGTGGCTGACATACTGATGGAAACTGATAACTAGTTAATGAAAATAACCAAAATCATTTAAAAACCAAATTATATTTTAATTTCACCCCTCAAAAAAAAAAGAAAATCTGACCCTGTCTGAACATCTTATCACTTTTTTTTTTTCTTTTGCATTAGGTGATCAAAATGTTTAATAGGAAAATTTATTTTACAGGATTCAGAGTAGGCTCTTCATTTATCTAAATGACTGCTTCCTTAAATTGCAAACTCACTTCTGACAATGGAATGACTTAATTTGAAGTTAATATGGAAAATCTTTATTTAATTGTATCTGATGTCCTGGCTTGCAAGGAGAGTGTTTTGTATGCTAAATTAGCAGTCAAAATAATAAAAAGTTTCTTTGGAGTCCAGCTAACAAAGATGATAGAAGGCAAAGGGGTGGAGGTGGAAGGCTGAATTTGGTGTCTCATCATAGTAAGGATGGTGTAAATAAGGTAGGCAACTTCTCTTTCACTTTCTAAGAAATACCATACACTTTGGCTTTCAAAATTCATATATTCTGCAGTGACATCTGTTGGGAATAACCACTTGTTTTAGGCAAAAGGGAGTAATTAGTACTTAAATACTTTGGGGGCAGCACCATCTTGTACATAAAAGTTTCTTTTTCTTTACTAGAAGTATGCTTTTAATGAAAAATAGTTTAATGTGGCAATAAAGGTTTTCAGCTACAGATACATATGGTAAAAGCTTTCTAGCTAACAAATAATTATAGGGACAGGGATATTTAGGTAATTTATGGATCAGGAATCTTCTATAGAATTCATGAATTCTGGTAGCTTAGCTGCTGCTGGTCCCCAGTTCCTGAAAAAGTTGTTTGATACAGATTCTCCCCCTCTACTACTGTCTCATGACACTGCACCTGGAGAGATGCATTCAGCTCTGGGACCCCTGACACAAGAAGGACCTAGACTTGCTGGGGCAAGGCCAGAGGAGGGCTATGAACGTGATCAGAGATGTGGAGCACCTCACCTGTGAGGAAAGGCTGAAGTAAGCTGGGGTTGCTCAGCCTGGAGAAGGGAAGCCTCTGGTGAGACCTTATAGAACCTTCTAGAACCTAAAGGGGCTACAAAAGAGCTGGAGAGGACTTCTGACTTGCACGTGGTAGTGTTAGAGCAGGAGGGAATGTCTAAACTGAGCGAGGGTAGGGTTACATTAGATATTAGGAAGAAATTCTTTAGTGTGAGGGTGGTGAGGCACTGGACATGTTGAACAGGAAAGTTGTGGATGCCTCGTCCTTGGAGGTGTTCAAGGCTGGGTTGGATGGGTATTCTCTGAGCAACCTGGTCTAGTAAAAAGTTTCCCTGTCCATGGCAGAGGGGTTGATCTTTAATGTCCCTACCAACTCAAACCAGTCTATGATTCTATGATTTAAAGTGATGTTAATTCTTTCAATCAAGATCCCTTAGATCTGACAAACATACAATAACTTAGATAAGAAACAAATGCAAAAAATCCCTTAGTCTCCACTTTTTTGAGTTGTGATTAAATATCTCAAAGCTTCTTTCGACGTGCCATTGAAGTAGGTAGGCCAAAGATGCATATGGCTGCAAATAAAGTATCAAATATTCACTTGGAATAACTGAATAATTTAAATTAGGGGCCAGTATTTTCTGAGAGAGAGCATAGTAAAAATAAATGTAGACAATCCAAAGATATATGTTTTAGAATGCATAACCTTCTAGGATAATCAGAGACAGACTTTAGAGGCAGAGAGTTCTTTGCACAAGTTGACCAAAAGTTCAGGTGTTAAATTTTTAGGTCATGCATTAAAAATGTGACTTTGTTTAATCACTTTTGTGTCAAAAGTGAGTGCCTGTTCAAGTCAGTAAAAATGGTGATGTTCTTGTTTTATAGCATATATTTGAATAATTTAACAAGGGCAATATATGCTATTCCTTTTAAAAATTATTTTAATCTCAAAATATCTAGAAAAAAAGTAGTAACCATAGCAATGTTTTTGTGTCTGATATTGAGTGTTTGGAGAACAGTTTGGAGAAATGATATAGAAACAACATTGTATTTGAACTCTCTTAAATTTGAACAATTTCCTGTAATTAGCAGGATTACTAGTTTCATGGAGTATTGGAGCAACCTCAAAGTTAGTTTTCTACTTTCTCTTTTCCTCTTTCCTCTTTCCCCTAAAAATTGAATTCCCATGCTGCACTAGTGATTGAGAACTTTGCTGTGTTTATGGGTTATCAGAGTTCACTCTGCCCATGTTTGAGAAGCTTCTCTTGAGATTTGTGCTTCCAGTAGCAGCCAAGTAAGAATAGAAAACACCAACCTTGTGAAAAATGCAGAAAGCCAATGAAGAAGCAAAAAATACATCCCATTAATAAGAGGGGCCATTTCTTCATTAATGATTCATCTGAACTCTTTCCCTAGTTCTGCAGCCTGCTAATATCTAAGAACTTATTCACCATATTGATGTTCAGGAACTGAGGATGAATTTGAATTCCATTCCTTTTGATTAACTCCAACTTTACAGGAACAAAGTGAAGGACATTTTAAAATCACAGTATGATCCTGCTACATCTTTTACTCTTTTTTCAGATTTAGGAAAAAGAAATCATAAATTTATAATTTTATTTGACTTAGCATTAAATACTCTCCTTCAAACCAAAGATTAGCTGAAATGCTGGAAAAGAGACCTTTATTCAAGCTGTGGCCATGAACTGTCAGAAAAGCAAGTTTAATAGTTACTAGTTTAACCTAAAACAGTTGGTATAAAACTGACAATCTTTTTTTTCTAAATAGTGTTTAGGGGATAATGTAATGATTGGAGCTTTTAAATGTATTTTGGGCATATGAACAACCCATAAGCCCTACAGTTTTTACATATCTATCTCATTATTTCATTGTTTTAAATTAAACATTGTTTTAAATTTAAATTAAAACTAATTGTCATTAGTTTTAATCCCAACTGCCTCTACAGGCAGACTAAAAAGTATTCCAGTGTCTAAGTTTGCTGCACTATTTTGCATGCAAATAAGTTCAGAGGTGAGGATGAATTAATTTGTTGTGATGAGCAGCAGGTGTTCTGTGTGGGTGCTCCTACTTGAAAGATGCATGATGAGACTCTATATCATGTTCTTAATATTTTCCTGATTAGAATGGACCTGTTTTATATGTGATGTTTCTGAAAAACAGCATTTCAAAGTCACTTACTTGTACAAATGGTGCCACATCACCATATGTGTAGCTGCATTTGAGCACCTGTGGAAGGCAGAGATTTTATGAAATGAAGAAGAGAAATTTCTGGCAGACAACATGATTTCCTTACCAGAATGTAGAATTTCTGTCAGGTGCAGCTGTTTCTTTTTTTTCTCTTCTTTCCATCAGCCCATTGTTCTCCATTTTAAGACACAATAAGTACAAGTACATTAAGTACTAAGAAACCTCACAACTGCTTCCCCCTTTTCCCAGCATTTACTTGTGATGAGAAGATGAGAAGAATAATTTCTCATTCTTGTCAACAAATCTGAAATTTAACAGGATGTTAGAAATTCCATCAGGTGCCCTAAAGAAACTAGAGGATTTGAGCACTCTAAGCCTTTAAATCGCCATTTGTATCTAGGGGTTGTTCTGCAATCATCATTTTAATTCACAAAGGACACATTAAAAAAAAATCCTAATTATTCTCTCTGCCCTCTTTAAGCACATACATAATATTTATTTACAATACTTTTATCTTGTTTTCCTCATCTTCAATATGTACATATAAATAGAAACAACAAAAAAAGGCTAAATTCTCATTTATAAATTGGTAAGTTTTTAAGTTTTTAGGGAAGAACTTTTTCCTTTATAAGACTTACTTTAGCTCTTAGTGTAGTTACATTTTGCTTGGTTGATTATTTTGTCCTAATAAATCTGAATATATTGCTGTTTCTGTCCTCATACTGTCCTGAATAAGTGATGACTAAGAATGAAACAACCTCATTTAATGGTCAGCGAGGGACTGCACCTCAGTGCTTGTCCTCAGGGTGTGTTAGCTATGATAATATGTCCCTTAACATCCTCATTCCCTTTGCATCCTCATTCCCTTAGCATCCTCATTCCCTTAGCATCCTCATTCCCTTAGCATTCTCAGCACATGCCCCTTATCACAGTGATCTATATGCGAGGTCAGCTGGAGGTGAATGAGCTTGAGGCCAGCAAAAAGCAGGACTGGGAGACATGTCTTGGGTGAGAGAATCACAGAATCATACAATGTCCTAAGCTAAAAGAGACCCACAAGGATTCTGGAAGCCCAGCTCCTGGTCTTGCACAGTTTAGCCTCGAGGGCCTGCCTTCTGTGTGGCTCCATCTAGTTGCAGAAACCTTAGATGAATATTGCTGATCCCTTGGCCACCAGAATGAGCTCTGAGTAGGAAAACACTCAGTAATACATGGGTTTCCTTCACTTCTACAGGTTTAAGTTTCCAATGTGAGGGGATGGGCAAAGTTGTGTTAAGGTTTGGAATAACCCTGTAGTTAAAAGTCTTTCTATGACACTGTGCAAGGAATTGTATACAAAGATTTCTAGTACATGTTTTCAGGTGAACATTCATATTAAAAGACCTCTTGTACATCTTGTAACTTGTACCTCTTTGCAAGTAGTTAGCATTTGGGGCAAGGGCTCTGAGCATTTGCTTCTGACAGGGCTACTTCTATCCTTACAAGAAGAAAACTGTCCTTCTGAGTACTATATCATGAATGTTATTTTATCATGGAAGAGTTACTTGACTTTATGCATGAGTTTTTTTTCTGAAGAATGAGAAGTGATAGAGATCTCAGTCGAGAAAACGTCACTTGTATCCAAAGTACACATGAAGCCTATTAAAAAACAATCCAAAATGGCTGTTACTTTAATACTAATGTAACATGGAATGAATATTGACAGAGAAGCATAAAACAGGGGTAATGAAACTATGTAGTAGCATGCAGTGGTGGAGGTGAGAGTGGAAAGCAGTCTGGAGCTGGTGTTAACATTTTTTCCATTTGCCCATTAATGATACAGGAGGAAGCACAAAAATTTTTACAGTAGAGGCAGGGACATTTCAACTGGAGTTTTGCGTAATTCTAACTGAAAAGTGGAAAAATAATGCAGTTTAGGTACAAAAAAAGAGCAGGACAACGTCATTGGAAAAAGATAATTTAATGACAGGGATTTGGTCAGATGGAGGTATTTGAAAATTAGAAATGTAAATATCTGGGGTTTTAGAAGTGGCCAAAATATGGTTGTAAGTATAAAATTTAATAAGGCAGAGGAAAACTGGAAGCATGGGTTTCAGGGTAGGAGGGAAACAGGGTGACTAATTTTAAATACACAGAGAAATAACACATCACCAGACAAATGAGTGTCCGTTTCCACTGCTTTGGTGAAAACATGCCTGAGATATTCTGTGATCTCTTCATTCTGGAAAATGACAAATGATAAATGTTGTTACTAAAAATGATTAAGCATCTGTGAGAAATATGTTCGTTTGGAAAAAAAAAATATTAATGACCTTACAAATATATAGAGGCAGAAATCTCAGCTGTGTGGCTGAAAACTCAGAGTCAATTCTTACTCTTGATTTTCTGGACTTGATCCATGAACAGGCTGCAGCAGTTTCAGAGATTGCCCATCCATATTGTCCAGCATTCTTCCTTGCTTTAGACCTCCTCCTCTCTGTTTTCCACCCAGCAGTGCTGTGCCTTGCTGTCTCTACAGCAGTGCTGTGTCCTATGTGGGGTGAGCCAGGATCTGCAGGTCTTGACAGATGCCTGTCCCGAGACAGAGTTTTGCAGTGCTGTGTTGGATAACACCTGCTCTTCAAAATGTTGTTGTCTCATAACTTGGAATTTTCTCATAGCACAAGTTTATTCAAAACATAATAAGAAATAGAGATTAAAAATGGGAATATTAGTATGTCATGGAATAAAGCCCTGGTGTCCTTCTAAGCTGACCAGTGACTGCAATCCAGTTTCTTTCCATCTAAAAGGATGTGGTAAAACTGGAGAAGGTGACAACAGGCAGCAGCAGCCACAGTTCTGAGTATAGCAGAGTATAGCAGGAGTGACAGCAGAGAAATGAATAAAGAGAATATGAGGTTTTCACTTGTAGAAAAGAGACAGATTAGGAGATTTATAATAGATGTTAAAGAAACTTCCCAGTCTGAACATTCAGAAGACTCTCTGGCAATCACACCCCAATGCCAGAGGCTTCCACTGCTGGGACCTCCTTCACAGTAGCTCCAGTGAGCCGACAAGTGCCCAGATTGACTCCCCACACACTCCACTCACATGCAGACTGGGTTTCTTTAGAGTTTTGACCTTGGGTGTCCTATGGCAAAATCACAGATGTCTCATTCCATAAAGACATTTATTCTTGGTGCAGTAACACAGAATTTGAGTTGATGCCTTCTAGGGGGACCCCATCGCTTTTATCCCCTCACAGTCCAAGCATGAGCAAGTTTCACAAGCCTTGCTCTTCCTCCTGAGTCCTCCACTCCTGCTGTGTCTTTCAGTATCCATCCACCTGGCTGTCACTACTTGTCTTTGTGCCCTTTGTTGGCAAAGGGTTGGCAGTTCTTGACCCCACCTACAGCTCAATCTGCATCTCAATCTGCAGTTGGCAAATTGAGCACCAAATCTTTGCCTCAGCATAGACACCTCTAAAAATACTGTGGAGAAAGTCATTGAGGAATAAGTTCATTTTCTTTTCATGAAAGAGTGAAGGAACATAAAATAAGAGGTAATACCATCACTTGGTTTGGGGATCATTCCAAGGGGACTTTGAGAGTTTTCACTGCATGCAAATTAAACTTGGAACATCTTTCTTCAGTGTGTCCGAGATAGTAATAATAATAATAATAACAAAAATAACACCACCAATACTAATACTAATAACAAGTGTATGAAGTGGAATTAGACAAGTCTAGGAAGAAAAACTCTGTCAAGGGTTTTTAAATAAAACATCATTTTATCTGGGAAAATCCCTGATCCTCCTTGAGGCTGGGCAAGCCCTAGGGAAAAAGCAATATTATGTGATTCTTTGTTCTTAAACTGTTTTCTAGACACTTGTTGGTCTCAGAAACAAAATGCAACATTGAAAGAGCTCCTAGCCTGCCCAATAAGGTCATCCTTACAGGCTTAATGCCAAGGTCTGGTAGAGTGTTTCCAAGATTATGTTGTATCCTCTGCTTTCATTAATTAGAAAACAGAGATCAATGCATAGTTTTACTGGTATCATGCAGACATATTAAATTCTGTCTTGAGGTTTTTATGGTGATAGAATGGCTCTTACTTTCCTCAAACTGCTGTTAGCTGGTCACATAGGATACTTTGTTCTGGAGATGCCTGTATTCAATGTGAGGTGAGTGCATTAAATTTGTAAAAGGTTCTGGGACTCTTTGAGATGAAATGAGCTATATAAATGCAAGTTGGTATTATGTTTGCAAAATCTGTGTGACTGAGAGGATCAATCTTCCAGAAAAATGTCAGCAGATACAACCAGTTTATTTTTTCTGAAGGCCGAGAATAAGAAAGTGATAGAAAATAAAATCAGCAGACTGGGTAAAAGTGATTTGTTTTGGTTTCTTTTCCTTAAAAAAAAAAAGGATTCTTAAAAATATCAAGTAACACTTTAGACTTGACCTTTTGTGGTTCATATAGCCTATCATCCTTATGTGTCACAGCCTCTGTCTTCCCCACATGAAAAATTATGGTAGCTAATAATGCACATAGATATAAGACGTAGTAAAATATGAGTAAATATGTGAGTAAATAATTAAAAGCATTGTGTTCATGTTACTTTTGTAGAAATCTGTCCAGGTGCTAATGCGTTATAAATTGGTTTTATGCATAGGATAGTTCTTTCTTACATATTTCACAAAGACACATTTTAGACATTCAGCATGATATACTTTTTATCACAGTCTTGGATACTGAAATTCAAACAGGGCTAAGTGATAAAGCTAAACTCAAGAAGACTACAAATGATAAAACAGCAGGGAGAGACAAGGTCCTATCTTACAACCTCTGAGTTGCCAAGTTGGTAATTTCTTTTAGCACTGGATATCTACCCAGTTTCTTTAGAGAAAGAAAAAACAGTTCCTTCTCTTGAGGCACTTGTGCAACTGGCAGTAGTTGGCAGGTTCAACAGGTGCTTGTCTGCAACAGATCCTTATGCCTTTCTGTCACTGCCATCCTGGACACTTTAAGAGACAAAAACTGGTTGTGCCGCATTTGTCTCTGAGTGAATGTGACCTGTGAAAAACCATGTTTAAGCTGTCTGATCAGACTGGAGAAAATGTGGCAGAGGTAAGATGAGAAAAAAAATACAAGCAGTTTACTGTCATGTCCAAAGGTGCTGTATCTTAGTTGTCTCCACTTTAGAAGAAGCAGAAATTAAGGTCTGATGGTTTTTATCACATGTAGTGATATAGAAAGTTACGTACTGTATAGGCACAATTTTTGCAGCTTATAAGCACCCAACACACTGTGAAGCTATGGCTGGGCTCAAAAGAGTGAATGCAATGAATGATACATGTGGGCCAGCAACCTGAAGGGCACTGGATCACTGGCAACGTAGTCAATAGTTGATTTTGCTCTTCTTAACTTGCAAAGTTGAAAGAAGTTTCATTTCAACAGTCATCAGTGAAACAGACATTAAAATATATTTGCAAGCAAAACTGAAACCAGCTTGCTGTTCCCCTACCAGCTATTTGTAAAATGTCCCTGTTCTGGAAAGAATTTCAAATGGAAGTTCAAAGATTGTTTTTGCTCCATAGAAAGTACAGCCGTCCCTTTTAAATTCTTTTCCATTACATATTTGACAACAATTATTCTTCGGGACAAAAGGCCTTCATCCAACCGAGTAATAGCAAAAGTAGGCTCTTACTTTGTAAATTCCTCCACATTAAATTGCACGGAAATGTTAATTGTTTACTAAGGAACCATAGGCTGAAAACTAATTTCTCAGAGTGGCTAGTGGAAAGAAACAAATACCACAAAAACAGCTTCTGTGGAAATTGAGATAGTCTGAAAACAACTCCAAAACTGAATAAAACCACATAATATTCTCAAAGAAGTCATGCAAGGTTTAATTACCTGAAATGTGATGTACCAGAAGTCTTTATTGATTTCAGATAAAGCTTTTGGTGCTTGACACTCTGCAAATCAACTGCTTGGTAGAAATTTTCCATTAACATCCTGCTGCATACCAATTACAGTTTTTGCAAGGCTTCAATTACATGGAATTTTTTTAAAAGCTCATAAAGAAAAAAAACCTCTTAGATATTACATTTTTCAAAGTATCTACTTTCAGCTTGCTGCCAGGTTTCCTTTTTAGATAGGCTCAGTGAAGAAAAACAGATTGTTTTGTTTCACTCAGATCCCCAAGCCAGAAAGGATGTTCCCCTCAAAGGATTTGGCAAAGGGAGCTTAAGGTTCTGGCTCCAAAACCTAAAAGCCCCAAATATGCCTGAAAGGGAAGGCCATCGGTGCTCATCTTGGAAACATCTTACTGCACATTTTGTCTACTTTTTTAGACTGTCTGGTCCTAGCTGTTTTAGACTGTTCTTAGCTAACCCAAGACCCAGCAGGTACAAATGCCTCTGCATATTTTCCATTTCTCTGTCAAAGCAGCCACCAGCTGCAAAACTTTTCCACTGTTGATAAGGGGAGCAAACAAGAAGGTGACCCTCAAAACCCCCTGTCTCAGATGTGGTAGAAATCCTCAGGACACATTTTGCTTTTCAGGAGAAGAATCTAGGCTATCATCTTGTGGAGGAGTTTTTGTTGAAACCACTCTGATTTCACTTTTTTCTTGTGGTTCTGTGTGCAAGATCCCCAAACCCCTTTCTGTGATTGAAAACTCTTATTGATCAGGAGATAATAAAACTATGAAAGCTCAAAGCAGTTTATGCATTTTTGTTATGCTCTTTTGTTGCTGTTGTCAGCTCCAGGGCCCCATCCTAAACTTATCTGAACTGTCAGTCTTGGTCCTCTGTTCTATTGCTTAAGAAGAATCAGTAGATTTTGCCTTTTTTACTTCTATTAAGCTTGCATGGAAACTTGAAATGCAAAGTGAAGGCTTTTCAGATCATGTTTGCCAGTGGGCATTTACTTTGTCATCTAGACTATTTCTAGCACTTTGTGATTAATACCTGAATAATCTTTACCCGTTGTGCTCAGTTTGCATGTGTCAGTCCCATGGTTATTCCTTCAGGCTTTAACTTAAGACATTAAAACATTAGTCAATTTCTTTTTCTTTTTCTTTTTTTTTTCTTTGATTTCTTTTTAGTTTTGTTTTTAAGAAGGAGAACATGGGGGGGTTATATCTTTTTTCTCTTTTTTTTCTTTTTTTCTCATAAGGAGGAAAAAACAGGGTTTTTTATATTCCTAACAACTTAATTAACTATAAAGCATTAACTTAGTTTTAAAAATGGGGATCTGAAAATTGACACAAGTGCAGCTCAAACCTAGAATGTCACAATATCAGTTGGATGTCTGAATTACATTTTCACACTAAGAATTTATCCCAAATTTCATCTATAAACTTAAATCTATAACTTTGTTTTGTCATCCATGAACTTACATGTTTATACTGGAATGAAAGAAAATTGAATCTCATCTGTGACTCAAAATACACCTTTTTCTGTCCAGCATTGACCATAAACCATTGTTTACAAACATGAGTCACTGGCCATCTGTTGTTTGACAGGAGCGAGGTTGATGTAAACTGTTTGCTGCCATTCAGAAATGTGATCCTTTTGACTATTCCTCTGTCTTTGCCTGGACCTCCCCATTCTTTATTTTTGGTTAAAATTGACACTCATTTTTCCGCCACTGACCCCCTCCACCCTGTGAAGTTCTTGGTTTAACCCTGCAGAAATCTTTTACTGTTCAGTGGAGGCTTGGTCTTGTGCTGGGAAAAAAATGTATATAGATATAGATATAGATATAGATATATATCACTGAAGGGTGCTTGAGGAGTCTGTTTTCTGTAATAACTAATTTACTTTTACTTTATAAGAACTTCAGTGAAAAGTTCCTGTCACAGCTGTGGTTCCCCATAGCAGTGGAGGGAATGAGGCAGGAGGGGCCCATGCAGGTAACACCAAACTCTTACCTACACTCTGGATACTCTGGACAAATGATGTAGTGCTTACCACTGAGAAGGTTTAAGTGTTCTCTAAACCCTATTATCATCTATTGTCAAAACGTTTGTTTTGTTTTTTAAATTTCAACCAGCTTAAGGCAACTTTGCATAAGCCTGCTGTTTTAGATGGAATTAATTTTCACTAACAAATATAATTTTTTTTAAAAAAGAGAAATGTTATTGTCAAAATATCAGTGAAAGACAGCTTATATTAGCTTTGAGCAATATAAATTCTGTTAGAACTGAACACATTTCAATGAAGGTCAATGTTTGGGCACATTTAGAGCCACAAATAATATAAGAGTTTTTCTGTTTCCTTCATCACAACTGCCTCTACGTCTCAAGGTGTCATTATATAAAAGAAGTAAACAACATTTTGACTGTAAAGTAAGTACAGTTGACTGTACTTACTAAAATCAAGTAGGATGTTGTGGTCATGATAGTATAAGGATATAACAGAACTTACTCAGGTGGGTAATATCTTGTATTTTACCTAGTGATGCAGCTGGAAAAAAATATTAGCTTTCATTTATGTGATGCCTTTATGAGGTCACAAATAAGAGGGAGGAAGAAGTTGCATGCAATGAATTTAAATTCTTGAGATGGAAGTAGAATACAAAGAGCAGCAGACTGGCAAATTTCATATTTCAATCTATACTACTCTGTAAAGAGATTATAAAATAATGAGATATATATTGTAGTGGCTCAAGGAAGCAGCTCTTTACTCATGTGAGTGAACACAATGTATTTTGCTCATAAAATGCCTACAGAGTTAATGCAGGTAAAGGCATAAAATTTTACTAATGTTTAAGCATTTCAAAGCAGTTATTCAGTTACTCTGATTGCAAATGTTTTTCATATAAGCTTGGAAGAATAGTCAGACTTGTTTACAGAAAACATAAGTTGAAACTATTGACAGATTTATCAGAGGTTATTTGATTTACTGAATTAAAAAAATCTATACTGAAGTTCTGTTCTCAGAAAATTGTATTTAACTAAACCTCAAAAAATATGAGTATAAAAACTTCCCCTGTTTCACATGATAACCTTTAGACTGTGATTTTTGTAAAAGAGTACCTCACACAAAGGGGCACCTAATGGTACTTTCAAGTTAGTCAGATGATTTCAAGACAATGAATCTGTCTTCTTCCTTTGATTACAAATTTGATCTTGTATAGGAACCCTTTCCTCCTTCTAGTAAGCAGTGTCCAAAAAGATGAAAATCCTTGTATAAGGAGTCAGATGTGATGTTTCCAAAATCTGAAGGCAGAAAATCTGTGCTGGCAGTCAGTAGTACTCTGTGGGGTGGGAAATAAAATAGAGCACATGATGCCACAGGTAGACACTGATAAGCCTAAATGGTAAATAGCTCTTTGTTTATTTGACTGTGGGGGTTACTTTCTCAGTGTATTAAAAAGATAAACATTTCTATCAAAGGAAAATAACTGCTATCTATTTTCTGCAGGAGTATTTCTACTCCCAGGCTCTTGCACAAACGTGTAGAAGTACACTGTCTTGTCAGGAAGATCTCATCTCTTAAACTAGCAAATTAAAAATGTTCACAGCAGGGATTTCAGGATCTATTTTTTGTCTATATTTCTGATTTTACTGCCAGTAAGCCTTGTTTTTCCACTCTATGCTGCAAAGACTGGTTATCAAATGAAATCAGCTTCATATCCTGAAGCGGTTCCTGCAAAAACAAGGTCACACTTCAGGTGGTGTCTGCAAAGTAATTTGATTTATTGTTTTTCTGCTTTTGTGGGGAAGCATGTGGAAATTTTCTCTGATGCATATGCTTATGTGAGACAATTATTTGTATTTTTAACCCCAGAAAATTGCTGGTTTTTCACTGTTGGTGTGATACATGCAAATCTGTACAGTCCTCATATTTGGTAAAAGCTCTAAGCTAATCAGTTAGTGCCCAGAAAAGTAAATGAAAGGGAGGCATGTCCACCCATGCAGATTTAGTAGAGTCCATCAAGTAATGCTTTCCTTGATCTCAATCACACATTAACACAAATAAAATAAAAAGGAAAAGATCTATAAAGGTGACAAAAAACCCACTTTTGTCTCCCATACTGACTCTTTTCATAAGCAGATATACTTTTCCACCTTCATCCACCATATCTCTGACTTCTGCATCAAATGAGGGTAAGTTCTCTGCATCAAATTCAAACCAAGACTTAAAAAAAATTTGTAGGGATACCCTCCCTATACCCTCAATCAAAAAGAAGATCTTTTTTTTCTGTCTGTTTTTCATTACCTAGCAATTAAGGGGAAAATAATCAAAATTTTACCTCTCTACCTCCTTTTTGTCAGGAGGAAGAAGAGAATTCAGAAATATACAAGTGTTTCACTCTTTATTTTTACCTTTTTAAATCAGACTGAGAGAATATTCTTGTGAAAAATAAATATATAGAAATGCATATATATAAATATGCACATATATATATGTAATAATGTCTTTTAATACTCTAGTCCTCATATTTTCAGCTTTGTCCATTAGTAAAACTGGTTATTACTGCATTGAAAAGATACTATTGCAAATCTTCCTTTGAATATTTGAGAACTTTTTGATTCAACCACTTCACACAGTTCCTCATGATAGCAGAAGTAGCTACCTATGGAAAAAAAAGAGACTGCTTGTATCAAAATCAATCTTTGTTTAAGTCAGAAGTCATGCTCTATCCAGGGCAGACCCCACATGAAATTAAAAGTGAAAAAGGCAAAATTGTATTAGGAGAAAATAGATGATTTGTCTCATTCAATTAAAGTTTAGAATAAAAAATTGCCAGAAACTAGAATCAATTTTCACGTGATCTACAAACAGTTGGATTGGTCTGACCTTCAGATAAGATTAATTTGCAACTAATAATTCACTGTGTTCTAAGTCTCATTGCATTTACTGCTTTCATAAATCTTCTGTACTTTTTTTTCCCACTCTTTTCTGCTCAGTTGCTGCTGTTAAAGTGCTCCAGAGTCTTGGGATGGTGCCAGATGATCTGGGCTAGTTCCAAAATAGAGGAGTGACTCTTCAGCTATCCCTATTCCTAGCTCATTATGGACTAAATGGGAAAGAAAATATTAACAATAGAAGTGCTTGGGTTTTGTTTTGCTTTGTTTATATATTGGGGTTTTTTTTGGTGGGTTGTGGTTTGTTTGGTTTTTTTAGGGATTCAGAAAGATTTTTAATGAGTTGAAGAAAAACAATTTTTTTTTTCATCACAGTCTATGCAAAACTGGCCATCTGCCAGATCAAGTTTAATTAAGACATCCAGAAACAAGAGGTGGATTGAACAGTAACATGTGGACATGCCTCATGTCTGTTTTACGGATTTGAAAATTGAAACTGGTAATGGCATTCAGAATATTATACATGCTGAGAGAGTCAATTGTTTAATCTTTGCTTTACAGTGCTTCTGCTAACTCTTCCCAAAGTAATGCATAATAGCTTACCTCAATTTGGTTTAGTTCTCCCTGTCAGTCATTTCATCTCTTTAGAGAACTGGTGTATTTCAGGGCTCAGCTTTAATTTTGATTGTTATCAGGGATTTTCTTCCTGTATGAAAAACCAGTCTATGAGTTAAAAAATAACATTAAACAAACCTGGGGAAAAGAAATGTAAAAGTTAAGGGCTTTCTTTCATTTCATAGGAGTTTTTGAAGATACTGCTTGCCTGTATAAATCTTACAACATATATGAGGACATATAACAAGAATTCTGTAAGAAGGAATCATGAACAGTTACAAAGAATAATAATTAGTTTTAGATGTTATGATTTCTTCTGTGAATTCAATACTATTTTAACACACTCAGAAACTACACTGCCTGTGTAAGTATCTATAAACACCTGTGGTAACTTCTGCAAGTACCTCTGATAATAATTGGACATGGTAATGGAAAAGCAGGTGTAAGAAATATAAAACAACACCATTTGACTGGGTCCCATGGTCTTCAGTCTTCCACCTCTTCTATGTGTTTCTTCATAAATGCTGATGGAAAGGAAGGTTCTTATGGACCTAGAGAGCAAATGATTTTGAGAACACAACATCTCTTCTCTGCACTGCAAGGCTCTCACATAGAAGATGTGAGTCAGATTAACAGAAAGATCTAGCTGTCCTGATTGTAATGTGTCCCTTCACTGCTTTGGGTCATGCCATCTGCAACTTTTGTAACAATATCTGATGTATTTTTTATGCTTTTTGACATTATATTTCCTGTTGTGTCATTGGTAGTTCTGCTCTCATCCTCTGGAGCATTGCATGCCTTTTGACACGGTAACATTTACACACTTCTGCATTAGCTTTTGGCTCAGAACTACTTATTACGAGTTCATTTCAGGTTTCTATATTTCTTCCTGCCAGAAGTTCATTCTCTTTTCTTTTTTTTTTTTACCTTGAAGTTTATAAAAAAATTATATATTCTGGGGTTTTGGGGTATTTTTTGTGCCTACTGTCAAGTGCTGTATCATTCTAGTTCAATCTGCTCATTGGCTCTGCTTATCTCCTGTAGTGTATTGCTTTGTAGTTCATCTTATCATTTTATTTTCATTGTAAGGAATAACGTGAGAGGACAATATTTGTAGCTAGTAAAATGAAAGCTATTTTGTAAAAATTATTACTTTCAGTGTATCACAGAAATGTCTATGTTTTAGAATCTATTTTTGATGATAGGATCTCGTACCTTTGTCTACCAATAAAGTGACAATTTTTTCACTATTTCAAGTGAGCTTTAGACCTTCAGCATTTTGGAGCAGTGACCTCCTTTGTTCATAACTGTCAAATATTATGGAAGTGATTTGCATGATTTCTAAAAGCAAAAATTCTTATTGCCAGACAGTATTTTTAGTTCAGCTTTCATTTCTTCCAAATATTTCTTTCAATAGTAGGTTTTATGAATTTAAGGAGAGATTTATAGGTAAAGATATTTTGATCTCTTGACATGATCAGGATCTAAACATTCCTGCCAGCAATCTGGTTGACACCCAAATTACAGAGTTGATTTAGGAACACAAAATGTACTCTGCACTTAAGAGGCCACACATTGAATCCTGTGTTCAGCTTTAGGCCTCTCACTGCAAGAAAGATATTGAGGTGTTTGAGCACATCCTGAGAAAGACAATGGAACTGAGGAATTGTCTTTACCACAAATCTGATGAGGAGCAGATGAGGGGGCTGAAAGCTTGCAAAAAAGGAGGTTCAGGAGAGCCTTCTTGCTCTCTAGAGCAACCTGAAAGGAGGTTGTAGCAAGACGGGGATTGGTTTCTTCTCCCAGGTAACAATCGATAGGCACAAAGGAAATCTCAGAATTACAGAATATTCTGCATTGGAAGGGACCCACAAAGATCATGGAGTCCAGCTATTAAGTGAAAGGCCCATACAGGGATTACACTCATGACCTCAGCATTATTCAGCACCATGCTCTAACCAATTGAGCTAATCTCAGGGTATCACCTCAAGTTTTACCAGGGAAGGTTTAGTCTGGATATTAGGAAAATTTTCTTCATGGCAAGGGTGGACAGCACTGAAAGAAGCTGCCCAGGGAAGTGGTAAAATCACCATCCCTGGAAGAGTTCAGAAAACCTGTAGATGTGGCATTTGGACAGTTCAGTGATGAACATGTCAGTGCTGGGTTAATGGTTGGACTTGGTGATCTCAGATGTCTTTTCCAACCCTAATGATTCTATGATTCTGTCTGGACTTTGCTTGGATCTTGTCCAATACCCTGTTTCTTCAGTAGTTTTATGAAAAGCTGAAAGTTGATCCAAATTAATTTCTAAATGAGCTGCCAAATACATTAGCAGAAATGATAAAAATGCACAAATGAAGTACATTATTATAATTGAATTTTGTTGCCTGAGGAAAAGGGAGTGAAGAAAAACTGGAATGACCTTTTAGTTGATGGCCATTTTGTCACTGCCTTTTTTATTTCTTTTCTTTTTTACTCCAGAAAATTACTGTATTACTCTGTAATCTCATGAAGGTGATTGCAGTTGTTTTCTTAACATAAGTGCTCCTACTGGCACTATATAAGAAAGCTTGATTTTGAACTGTAAATTTTTTCATATGTCTGAATGAAAGCCAGAATGAAGATATGCAAACATAGGAATTTACCATATGCAATTATTTTTCAAAGCAGCAACAGAAAACAGATCTTGTCTGGTCTGGAAGAATAGAAAATTTCCTTTCTACCAATTTAAAAAAGAATTTATGAATGTAGAAATCAACAAAATAATTTCCCCATTGCCATATGTTCAGCAAGTCCATGAAAAAGGTACAAATTATTGCTTGCTTTATTTTACACATTCTTGCTGTCCTACTGCAAAGCAGTATTAGTTGCATAAGCAATAATTTGTGTCTAAAGGAAAGGAGGACTATGCAGTAGTAAAAGGGCACCTTGTGCTCAGAGTGGCACTGGTGGGAGCGAGTTGAGATCATTCATTGCACGTCAGTAACTTTAAATTTTATCCAAAGAGTAGCAGATATTTTAGAGGAATTTGAGTTCCATTTTTGCACATGATGAAACAGTCAGGGTCCTTTTCAGACCTGTAATCTCCTTATTGGGGTACTATGTCTCTTTTTTCTCCTTGGATTTTGAAAACATTACCATTTCATATAGATCCTTTTAACCAAAGTGTTTCACCTGGTGGTCTGCATTCTTACTTTGGCACATTATAGCTGTTAACAAAACCCACAAATGTTATGAGAGAAAAAACATCCCTTTAAGAAAGCAATTTAAATAATCTAACAATTCTTCCTTTCTTTTCCACTGCATAAAATTCAATGTTTACCTATGTGGTTATAGTGCCTGTAATCTCACTTAAAGGCAGTTGAGGTAACTTAAACTAACAGACCATCCAAAGTAGCTGTGGTTTCTAGATTCAGTTGTAGACTGAATCTAAGCCTGGTGTTATGGAGGAAAACTTACTTTATATTTTAAAACAGCACAAGAAAAGTGTGTCATAAAAATCAACACTGAGCATAGAATATTTTCTGCATTAAAGCTGCAATAACATGTATCAATTTTCTTTAGTGATTTTTTTCCTGATGAGATTAAAAATACGGGAAGTAAAAAAATCTTTCTTGTATAACCAGTGAATCTTATATTGTTATCACTTATATACAATTATGGAGTGAAATTAATAAACAAAGAGGTCTCTTTGTTTCAGATTTCCTTTTCTAAGTACAGCTGATGGTTCAGCTGCCAGAACAAGCACACCTTTAATATTTTCTCTTTTGCAAAGGTTCTTGTGTAATTCTTTGAGCCTAAGCCATTTATCCTCTACTGAATCTCCTTTGAACTTTTGCTTTGATTTGGAAACACTTTTCTTTTTACGTCTCTCTACCCGCAGCTGAGGAAAGTCTTGTTTGTATGAGATTTGATTCAACCCTTGTTTGGACTATAGTCATTGAAATTAATTGTTCTCTGTCCATTGTTTAGCCTTCTTTTACAGAGTGATGATTGCATATATCAAAGCAGTTCTCATTACAGACAGTTTTCTGGGATCAAATATTAAGCACAAAACTTTCAAAGCACAGCTCCTTTATGAAGTTATTTCCACATTTGATGACAACTCTAGAAGTGATTATACTGATATTGAGCAAAACCATTTCAGTTTTATTGTGAATTCTACCTATAGGACTGAAATCTGACTGGCTTGTTTACAAAACAATGAGGCTTGGGGACATGTCAGGACATTCATCTTCTTCTAAAGAGCACTCTTTTGTACTTTTTAATCCTTTTTCTTTCAATTACTAGAGGTCTGATTGTAAAAGCAAACCGAATACTCACTTGTTTCATTAGCAGTGGAAAGAAAATTGAAGCTTCTCTCCTTAATAGCGCATTAGATTGAGGAACACGACTGGAGGCAAAAGATACATCTATTTTCTGAGTCTTTAAAAACCAGAACAAAACACATCCTGGGGCAGAGTAAAGTGAGAAGTGAATAGGCACGAAGTGTTTTTACTAGAAAAGAAACCCAGACTTCTCTGAATCTTAGCCTGCCTTTATCACCTACTGATGGACTTTGGGAGGCACTTAGCCATCATCGACTACAGGTGGGTAGACACACAGACTACAGAACAGGTTATGCCTTAATTTTGTCTAGTACCCATCTGTCTTGTTGTGGGAACAGGGAAATTAATCACAAATTCTCTTCCTACGGTCTGTTTGGCAAGGGAAGAGGGCTCAACAGCTCCCCAGAAGTGCTCTGCACAAACTCCCACCGGGTGTGAAAAGCAGGACATCTCTCCACGGAAATGCTCAGGCTTAGGGCAGTCTAAGCATGTGTTTAATCACCTGGATTAACTCCAGGCTCTTTAAACTGTAATTAACAGTGGCAGTTCTCAGCTTCTCTAATTCACAGAGACTAGTGCAATTTCAGGTGTGCCTGTTTTTTTGTTAGCCTGTTCACTGATCCTAAGAATGAAATACACAGCAGTTTTACAATTCTTTTGTCATCTCCACAGAACTTCATTTGAGTTTTAAACCATGTGGTATTTGAGTTCCCACGGTGTGCCTGAAGAAGGTGATTGGATATTTTCTGAAAGATTATAAAGCTAATGGAGCCTCTGATAATTTTTAGGATCACTGTCATCAGCTTTCTAGAAAGAAACAAATAAACAGCTTCACCTTCCCAAAAACCAAACCCCTGAATAGAGAGTAAATGAGGGTGGAACTATTATTAAACTGTTTTATTTTGAAATTGAAATTATTTTTGTATAAGCAGACAATGTGTGTTTGTTCTTAATTCTGATATTAGTTTTACTGTTAGGTAATCACAAAATACAAAACTGAGGTTGATTTCTCTAAACATCAGTATGTATGATGATAAATACAAGATAAACGTGGATAGCACCTTACAGAGTGTCATATCAAAGTTTCAAAGCTTTAAAGTATTGGGTTGCTCTTTTTGTCTCTCCTGCCTTCCTGCAGATTCCCTTCTTTTACTTGCTGTAACCTATATTTTCATAATGAAAAGAAGTTATGATCTCCAGAGTGGAACAGGATAAAGGACAAGTTGAAGGTGGACGTATTTGCTGAGTTTCAGTAGCCAGTAAATTTAGGTATAAAGCTGAAATTTTCTGTTTAAACAGCCATCAATCCAAACACATGTAAAATATAAGAACTGCATATAGGCCGCAGGCAAATACTAATATATTGCATAGTTTGTTTACACATGCTCGTTTAAAATAATGTTGGGTTCTATGGTTTTATTTGGGAAATCTGCTTTTTTGGTTCCTCATGCCACAGGTGAATATTTCATGCCTGTTCTTGTGTTTTTCATACTATGACAGATACAGGCAGAAAGGAAAATTGTGAGACATGGTTATTTGAATACATATGATGTATAAAAGAAAACATTTATCTTGCTCACTTAGTTTAAGAAAAAAAAAAGCTTAAAACAATAATTACAGAATTAATGAGCTAGAGGCAAAACGCAGCAATCTGTGTTGTCACAAGCATTTCTAATACTTCGATGCTGCTGGATTAATGCATAAAAACTCTTGGGGTTTTCACAGTGCCACCAGAGAATTTTTAGGGGTTTGTTGTATCTGTGGACTTCAATAGTATCTTATAAATTGTAATTTTTTCAGTTGTTCACTATTAACATTTTATGTTTTTACATGTCGGTATACTCCTGTACTTATAATTACGTCACTAAAATTTGAAGAGTTAAACATAATTATAGAAGAAAATGAGAAATTACTGGTTAGGGTTTTTGCAAAATAACTTTATTTCACTTCCATTCTGCTTGAACCAGTAAAAAAATTGTAATCAAAAGAAAAACATTGCCGTGATTTTTTTTCAATATATCCCTGATTTGCCTTGATGGAGGAACTTAATTTTAATATTGTACATCTTCTTTTTCCCCCATTAAGACTTCTGCTACTATTAATAAGGATTTTTCCTGTAATTTTCTCTTTCCAATGCTTGTTGAAGCATAGCCCAGATAAACAAAAAATAATCAGTTGGAGCTGAATAAACTAGCATAATTTAAAGTTCTATTTTAAGTGTTCTGAATGAGAAACCAGCTTATTCTTGTGCATTATAATTACAAAGCTATGATCCAAAATTTTGTTACTGTCTTTTTCACAGATTTCTTAATCCTTCTAATTGTTGATTCTTCTGAACACCACTGCCAGCAGGTACAGTTGGAAACAGACTTCTTTCATCCAGCTTCTGTTAAACAGCAGAGTTCACATTGCTCTGTTCTCACTCAAGGATATTCAGATACAGAATGCATGGCTGCTGTTCTACTGCAACAGAGCTTTAATCTGGTGGGCAGTCATTTTGAAGCTAAGGCAAATTAGCTCACCAGATTCAAGACCAGACTGTTACGCTTTGTACATGCATTGTATGTATATATACACACTTTTGTTTACATATATCTGTAGATCTATAATGGGTGTGAGAGGCCTCTTTGGTTGCTGAAATGGTGTCTTGCCTGCTGCCTATCAGCTGGAGCACAGTGGAATCAGTTATTCTGAGGAATAATCCCAGCAATTCCTTCAGGAGGAAAACACAGTGAATGAATGCATAGCAGGGAGTGTACTGACCTTCCAGTAGATTTTACTGCCAAATTTAGAGTCGGCCACTGTGCTTCCACAGCACTGCAAAGCTCTAAAGCTGTGAGCAGCGGTTTCACTCAGAGACATTCTGTGGCTTAAAGGCCGACCTCCTCCTGCTTGATTTCTTGTGGGGCAGGGAGCTGGCAGGGAGCTGGCTTGCACTGTCCAGCTCTCTCAACAGGCAAACGCATTAAAGGTGACAACTGGGGGTTTGTGATGGCTGTTAGATAGAAATACACAGAGCATAGCACAGTGAAATTGAGGGCAAAGGAGGAAGTGAGGAGGATGGGATAGAGCAATGTACAATGGAATAAATTACTTCCTTTGGTGTGAAATGAAAAGAGGACGTGAATGCTCTGAAATAATCAGAAAAAAAAGCACTGCAGCAGGAAAGTGGATTGCCTGGGAAAACTATTTTTCTATACAGATACCACTAGGCTTCTTAAAGTAAAAAACAAATTGATGTGGGAGATATCATCAAACAACAGTGAAAAAGGAATTATCCAGGACTACTTTTTTTCCTTAACTTATTTGGTAGACAGACTAAACAACAATAAAGTTGTCAGAGTTAATTCTTGAGTATGTTTCTTTTGTATTTTCATTTACTGTTTTGTAGTATATGAGTACCACCACTTTGGCCCCTGAAGGATACACTCCACATGAACAGATCATGTACAATAGCTCATTCCTTTTGTTCCTCTCTCTGGTTACCCACTCTGCAAAGTTGGCTGAGCCATGGTAAACAGCAATGTCTTTTACATGTCTCATGATGCCTTCAAATATCCATGAAAGGAACCAAGATCCGTGTTTAACACAAATTGTCATTCTTATCACATGTAGCATTGTTTTTACATTTTTATTTTTGAGTAAGTCTGTTCATTAGATTAACCAGCTGCACTCAGTAATAAAAGTTGAGTCATTAACTCTAAAATTACTAAGAGATGAATGCTATTAGTGTTTGAGATATGAGCTAAAACTTTTAATCCAAACAGATCCAGGATTACATGAGTCAAAAATACCTGCTGTCTGAGACGGAGTCACAAGCATGGACAAGTTGCCAACAGACAGGTGTTAATGGCTGTCATTATCAGTACCCATAGGTGCTGGAAGGAGTTGATGCCTTCAAACGTCTTCAACATGATGCCTGTTGTTGCCATCAGGTACTGAGAGTGTCTAAATCCCAGGCCAAGTTATGAACACTGAATGAGAAATCAAGCTATGTTTTTTGTTGTTGGTGGTGTTTTTTTTTTTTGGGGGGGGGGGGGGGGGAGGGGTTGATTTTTTTTTTTTTTTTTTTACCAGAACATCCAAGGTTTATAGGGCTTCTCTTCTGGAAACTAATATTAAACCAATAATTTGGTGATTGCTCCTATGATTTAAGACCCTGTAGAGGTGAAATGGGTGCAAAGGAAGAGATCTGAGTTTGCATTAGGGACTATATGAAAGCACCATGCAGAAACATATGGTTTTGGATGCTTCTTGCCAACATCAATAGTGGAAACCATTGGGACTCTTTTTAAGACATGCCTGTCTTGGTCTCTTGATAACAGCTTGCTGTTGTAGAATCACAGGAGTAATGATCTGAAGTCTTTTTCCCATTTCTGAAAGCAAAGGTCAGTTTTACAAATATAAAAAGCTAAACAAGCTTCATTCTACCCTTACTGTCCTCCCAGCATGTAAAGTAGGATGCCCCCAAGCCCCTTCGATTTGTCTCAGTGCCTTGCTAGGTGTTAGCTGGCTTTTACACAGTTATTTGGTATCAGCACCTGGAACAATGAGAGCCTGGGTCTATCAGGCAGCACAGGGGTCATGCAGCCAAATGAATGCTGTCAGACCTGGAGCTGAGGCCATGTCTGTATTGGGAAGGCTTCTTATGGGTTCAGCATCAGGAAGGCTGTGCAGAGGCACCTAAACTGCATTTGCAGTGTGTAAATTTACGGTTATGGTGACATAACTTGATGCTGAGCACAAGAGATTGATGGATACAGCAGCATCTTGAAAAGGAGTGTTATTAATGAATTAGCCAAATTGGTTCATATTAAGAAATTTATTAAAATCAATTTAGTTACAAAGAAATAAAAACCCACCACCAAAACTAAAATAAAAGAGATGTCGAGCCCGGGAATCGACACCAGTGAACAGGGTCGGACCAGCGGTCTATCTGGCAAACAGTCCTCCCCTGGTTCACGAAAAAATACTGCTGGAGTCTGAATTTTATACAGTTTTTGTGCCCCCGGGCCAGACTCAGCGATGTAAAAATGTAGATCCCCTCTATCGTTCGGTAGATGCAAAAATGTGAATCCTCCATATTCCGGTAGATGTAAAAATGTGAATCCTCCATATTCCGGTAGATGCAAAAAAAAAAGTGAATATTCTTTTCGGCTTGCATTGGGTCCTAGCCCGGTAGTGTTGTCCAGGTGGCACTGTTATTGTGTCAGAGAGTGATAATCGCTTCCCATCTTGTTCCAAGGTGGTGTCACTTCACCTTGTGCCTTCAAATGCAAATGAAAACCTCCCCCGAAAGTTTAAGTCTTGCTTTGTGTTCTTGAAATGCAAATAAAAGGTCTCCCTGAGTCTGGGTTTTTGCAAACTGAGTTTTACAAAAGCGGGGAGTGCTTAATATATTTACTACATTTTAACTTTCAGCACCTTATATAAAATATTATCCTGAGCATGAATTAATTCTTAATGTAATAAGTATAATAGATAAATTCGTGTATGTAATACAGATTTGAGCTACTAAGAAGAAACTACCCAAGGGTGTCTCCAAGATTCCAAAGTTCCAAAACATATTTACAACTGTAACGACAAGGCAGAGCAAGAAGATGGCCCATCCATCAAAGGTAGACCCTCACTTCACAGCTCCTCAACATCCGATACCAATCTTGGTGGAGATCCTGGACGATCAGATCACCCCTCCCAAGACGAATTCCAGAAGAACTATCAAGCAACCTTTTCATGCAGACAGGACTCTTTTGGGAAAATTAAGAAACACAGCATACCTGGACTTTCAATAGACTTGGCCTTAGGGTAAAAAAACTGTATAAAACCCACAGGCTGAAACATAGCAGGGTACCCTTGTACCCCCACTCTGTCCACCCAACTTTCGATCGATTGTTGTCCTGTTTTTATTGTGGCTTTAATTCAGTATTGGAGATTTCGCTAAATAAACCCTGTTATTTTTGAATTGGCTTATAATCATTTATAACATTAACATCCCTCATAACAGGAGACAGTGTTCATTTAAAAATGAGACCTCTATCTGGGGATTTTTGTGCAGTTACAGCACTTCAGCTGTAATAAGAGATATCTTTTGACAGTAACATACTCCAGAAGTGATCAAATACTAGAACCCATCTACTGCAGCTTTCTGTAACCGAGGTGGGTTACAGAAAAAAAGAAAAGGTGGGTGTGAGGTGGTGGTCAAAACCAGTTGGTGGGTAGCAACACCAGCTCTATATCTGATTTTGCAGGAGACAAGCCTACTCAGCTTTTTCTTTTCCCAAATAAAGTGATAATTATTTCCCTTACCTATTTCATATTTCCATAAATTTGTCAATTTGTGACCAAGTAGGGAATATAGATTAAAAGTACACATTTCTATTAGATAATTCAAGAATTAAGCCATGAAGAATCTGATGCAAGTAAGTACTGCTAACAGTTTCAGTGGTATCAGTTCTAGACAGCATTTTAACCTTATGAAAAATAAAATACATCTCTACTACAGAAATATCATTGCTTTCATTTGCCATATAGGAAGTGCACAATATTTTCTGTAGCAGATTAATAATTTCAAAATGAAAAGTTTATCACTCAAATTCAACTTATTCCTCACAGAATTGATTTTGCCAGTTGACATGAAACTTGTTGTAATTATATGAGTCTAATGGTTAGGGAATAGGTTTCATTAGGAGGAAATAAGTTTTAAAAACCCCACTTAATTAAAACTTGTTTCTAAAATTTCCAGTGGTTTTAAAAGCATAAATTATGTTAATTGGAAGGATAGATAAAAATAGTTTTTCACAAGGCTTTACCACGCATTAATAGATTTTCTGTATTACTAATTTTCTTGGTTTATTTCAAATTAAATACATTTATTTTTCTGTTTCACAGGCTTTTGAATATTAACCAAATTTGAAAGATTTCACAAAATTGCTTTGAAAGGCTTAAAAATCTGCAAAATATGTAACTCAAAATAGAAACCACTCCTAGATGACCCTCAATAGCTAAACTGCAATTTTTAGTTATTATAAAATAATTTAAAACATCTTATTTAAATACAAAACATCTTATTCACTGCCTGCCATATTTAGTTTATTTTTACTGAAAATTGTGCAGTTCAATAAAAGGTGATTTGTCTAATGAACCAATGAGAAATAATTTGTTCTATGTGTTTTATGTTTACTGGCCTAATTTTGAAAAAGGACTACAAAAACGAATCCTTTCTGCTGATGCTTTCACTGGCTTCCCTTAAGATTTTAATCACTAACCATTACTACTCTTGCTTATGTTTATATTTTGAGGAAATTTGTGACATTCCATTTCATATCATGAACAAAAGATAAAATATTACTCAACACAACTTTGATGTTGAACAGTTTCTGTGTAAAAAACCCTGCATATTAATTGACTCTGATCAACTTACATATAAAAATTTTGAGCATTTAAGGTTCTGCCAAAGTCTGCTTTAACATTAAGGTAACTAACTCATTGAATGTGAAAATCATGAACATGTAGAAGAGAGATTATGTCAATCTTTTTATGACAGAAAGCTTAACACACTTAGAAGTAACAACATGTGCACATAGACCAGATAAGGGATTGAGATGATCAAAGATAATTAACAGAAATTCTGATGGTATTCTATGAACAGGGACAGGGTAAAATGTATATCACTGTTCTTCAAAAATTTGAGTCAAAATATAATGCTAAATAATTTACCACAATTTCTAAGAATATGTGCAGCAGACCATGAAAGGTATAAGGGCTTACACATTCAAAATTCTGTTTTGGGGAGAAAAAAGGGTACTTTTAGATCTATGTACTAATAGGACTAATTTCAGTATTTCAGAAAGCAAAATTCCTGAAGCAATGGTTTTAGTCGTTGATCTATGAGCACCTCAGAGACAAGAATAGATTTTTCAGCTGATAGAATTCAGCTAACACCTTTCTTGTGACTTCTGTCTAGGCAGGACTATTGGATGATGCTTTAACTTCACACTCTTTCACACAGTTTCATTGGATGTTCTTAAAAGCAGCCTATGGAAATAAAATCTAAATGAAGGAACTGACTGATGGGCAATCACCACATTGGAAAACTTAATGTTGGTAGCTCCTGGTGGTCAGCAGTTAAGCTGGAAGGATAATGTGAGTGAAATTTATTCTCAGTTCAGCCCTTAGTCAAAGTCAAAGTGTTAGTCAGAAACCAGCAGTAAAAGTTGTTCCCAAGGCAAGGTATTTATAGATGAAAGTGCTGTGGGACAAGGAAAGAATGGATTGTGAATGCATTTTATTGGAATGCTCCTTTGCCTGATTTGCCATCATAGAACTGAGAAAGCAAAAGATTTACCAACCATATCCAGAAACTACTCAGCAAAGCAGACCTGTTTTATCTTACCTCAGCTTCACTGTGGTTTGAATTTGTTACAGTTACAACATCTCTGCTTGCTCCTGATAATAAACAAAACCTGGCTGTTTAAGGCAGGTCAAATTTTGTCCCTTTCGGCTCAGTACCACAGAGAATATGCAAATCTTCTCTTATATAGTGTTTGGTAAAGGAGCTAGTCAAAGCAGAGGAAGAGTAAGACACATAGCTGTTCCTGTAAGTCATAAAGCTATTTCAGTTTCTGTGTATCTGCAGTGCACCGTGGAAGGCAGAATAGAAAAGTGCTTTCTGTTATATATTTTCCTGTCATAGCATTGTCTAGACAGAAAGCTTATGGTTAATTTGTTTATTTGCAAGGCTCTGAGGAAAATATAGAGCAAACCTGCCCACCAACCTACCACCAGATATAGTACTATCAATTAAAAAAAAAAACCACCAACATTAATGCTGTCACCTTCTCCCTGTGTAATCTTCTTCGCTTGATGTACTTCTTCACCAGAAAGGTTAGAAATTGACTTCATTCATACAAGTGCTAATCACTGCACTGAAGTTTTCTACTTAGCTATTTTTTATTGGATTTTAACTTCTGACAGATCTCACTATATTTTTTAAAACTTCCAACAAATAATATGAAAGCCTGTGTTTTATTTTTTTTTAATGCTTTAATATTTGCCTTTGTGTATATTAAAGTATTCATCCAAACCATTAGAGCTTTCACGATCCATGACAATTAGGCTGCTTTCTGGCTGTTAAGGGTTTGGATGGATCAATATTTAATTCAGATTTGTCTCCAATTTATATGGTAATCATCTATTTTATACTCAATACGTATCATACAGATGGTTGATTTAATAAAATCTGTACTTGTTCTCATAAATACAAGTTTTACAGAATGAAGACATTGCTCAAACTCCCACTATAATCAAAGGAATCTTAAATGAGATGGGTTGACTAGTGACTTTCATGGATTTTGATAACACCTATAAACATATAGCAAGCACATCTCAGTTAGAAGACTCTAAAGATTTTTGCAAGATGCTGTCCCTTTTTTTTGTTGTTGTTGTTATTTTTTTAATTTGGTCTTTTCCTTCCTTCCTTCCTTCCTTCCTTCCTTCCTTCCTTCCTTCCTTCCTTCCTTCCTTCCTTCCTTCCTTCCTTCCTTCCTTCCTTCCTTCCTTCCTTCCTTCCTTCCTTCCCTCCTTCCCTCCTTCCCTCCTTCCCTCCTTCCCTCCTTCCCTCCTTCCTTCCTTCCTTCCTTCCTTCCTTCCTTCCTTCCTTCCTTCCTTCCTTCCTTCCTTCCTTCCCTCCTTCCCTCCTTCCCTCCTTCCCTCCTTCCTTCCTTCCTTCCTTCCTTCCTTCCCTCCTTCCTTCCCTCCTTCCTTCCTTCCCTCCTTCCCTCCTTCCCTCCTTCCTTCCCTCCCTCCCCTTAAAGTTAATAATTGTACTGAATTACAATCCCTGTTTTTATACCAGTCCACATGATTTCCTCTTTGTGATGTTGTTCTAATTCAATACTTTGGGCTGGCTGGGAGATATTTATGTTTTCTAGTTGTTCACAGTCTCAAAGGGGGACTCAGTTCCTATCATAAGCACCCTGTTTAATTTCTCCTTTTGAAATGAGGAGCTCTAGTCACAATCATTCCTTTTCTTCCTGATGCTGTATAAAAAAATAAAATTAAAGATTTGTTATTGTTTCAGAGCACACAGAAAGCCCCAGATGTTTGTGCATACCTTGCCACATATGCATAAATAGGGTGTAGATGATGGCATGACAACATTGATGGATGTAGGAAAACCGGCTTATTTACTGGGAGAGCAACAGAGGTTCTCTGGTATAAAGTGCTCTGGTATATGGCAAGTCAGGCCACAGTACTTTCAATCAAAAGTGGCACTGCCTGTCATTCCAGAGCCTGGAAATGGCCCTTCTCTTACAGAACCTAAGACTGTTACTTAAGACATGTAGGAATATGTCCTGGAGCTTTTCATCCCACTGTTCCTGAGGCAGATCTGCTCACTGGTTCACAGAAGAGGTGCAGTACTCTAGAACTGGATGTACTTTCTTGAGAATGCTGGGGTGTTGCTTTTTAATGATGTGCCTGAAGCTCACCACTGCTGCACTTTTGCAGCTCAGCAGCAGTTAAAAGACAGGATTTCAGTCATGTTTTCTTCAGATCAGGATATGTCATTGTTACAGTGGAGAGTGTGGAATCACTCTCCACTACCGGTGGACACCAGAGCATGTACACCATGAGTGGGTGCATAGCTAACGTGTGAATACAAACTCTCTAAATATCTGGATGTCCTGTAATACAGTGCTCTTTGTAGACAAGAAACCAGAGGTTTCAGAATGATAGTCTGGTCGTAGTGCCTCGTTAGAAGGCAAGTTACCAGTATAAAAGCTCTACCTCCGATGAGTACAAAGGCTGATGCTGGATTAGGATGCCTCCATTGATCAGTGCTACAGAGAACTGCTGGATCTACTCCTCCCACATGATGTCCCATGTACAGATTAGAGATGACTCTGAGCCTGTTCTCCTCCAGGGATTTTTAACAATAAGGTGCACATGGTGTGCATGATGAACTGGGCATCATTCAAACATCAGAGGATTGCTTCAGAGGGAGAACAGTCATGTGACATGCCTTCTGGGTGTGAGTTTAATTCACTGTATCACAGCTTAATTCTGAGCAGAAGCCAAAGGGCCAGCCAAGTCAACATAGACAAAGCCAGGTCAGCATGAGGACATAATCAGGACAAATCATATGAAAACTTGTTTGAGACAATTCAGATACAGAACTGCTTATATACAGAGATATTTGGACAAATATAGGCCTTGGCTGTTTTTAGACAATCACTGTAAAAGAGACTTCTTATTTGAAAAAGTCAAACAGGTGGAATTCCCAACTCTGATCACCAAAATATTCTTTGTATTTGTGAAAGACAGCTGCACCTGGCTTTTTTATGATTTATCTGCTTGCTTGACTATTACTCTGTTCATGGTAATGAAGAGTTAATATTTACTCACTGTACGTAAGAACTAGCAAAAAAAAAAAAAAAAGGAATAGGAGGAATCTGTTTACCAACACTTAACACATGTTATTGCCTTTAGAGTTCACTTTTCAGCATACTGAATTCTTTACTCCCACCTTAGCACAAAAGAGGAGGGAACTTAGGTGAGAAAGCAGAGCAAAGCCCTTTGATGTAGATAAAAATACAGCCACTGAAGCACAAAGACAGAAAGCAGCAGAATACAGATTGACTCACTCCCCTCTCACTTACCCTTCCTCCCCCTGAAAAAGTTGATTCCCGAGGTTTGCTGCTTCCCAATACATGAAATGGGAGGGAAGAATGCAGTGGCAGGTTAGGGATGCAGCTCTCATGATAGCTGACACAAAGCTAAGTTTGTGAGATTAGCTTTTGGGCTGCAAAAATGAGAGATTTGAGGACATTGCCAGATTTCAGGAATTGTGATACACGGTTTGCTATTAATGCTCAGAAATCACAGTGGTTGGCCACGGTATAAAATAATATGTTATTTTATGATAAGGATTTATGAGTTATTTCCTGTTAGTATTTTATTTTTGTGTAAAGTGAGTGGATGAGGTTCTTTCATGCTTTTAACTGGAATACTGCCCCAGGAAATGGTAGGTCAGGTTTTCAAAGCTGATTTTGAATTGAGATTTTTCTTTAAGTAGCACATAAAATTTTGGGTGCTGACAGGATGGAACCAGCATGCTGTCAGGAATACATCTGGCTACATTAATTAGCATATTTTGTTGCATTTTATTCTCGTTGCCAGAAGACCTTATACAAGGGGTTCAGGGACATGCCTCTGTTCAAACAAAAGTTAGAAGAGTTACAGAAAAGCAGATCCCTTGAACAGAAACAGCTAACATCTGAACTAATAGTGCCAGGAACTCTTGGCCATGGAGAAAGCCTAGTTTAGAGAAGTTATTAAGGAAAATTACCTGTCCCATCATGCAGGAGCCACTCTGGTAATCACACTTGCACATCCTGAGCTGGGACTGAGGTCCTTTCACAGCTACACCTGCCACACTCATACAGTCAGACAAATGAACACTGGAAAAGGAGAAGGCAGGAAAAAACAAAATTATGAGCATGTGCTGTTGGTTTTTTTTTCCCCCCAGAAACTATTTTGAATAATGAATTGCATTAAACAACCAATTTGTTTTGAAAAATTTTACAAATGATTGAGTGAATAAAATAAACTATTAATGTCATGCCATATATATTTCATCACTGGAAAGAATTTAATTTACCATAAATACAAATTTATTTGATTACAGGAAAGATAACCATTTGAATAAAAGATAATTGTGTCTGACATTAATGGCTTTTATTTTTTGTTGCTGAAATTTATTTCTCCAGTTATCTGTACAAGAATAAATTTCTCACAGTAGATCAACAGGCATTTCCAGAATATCTGTAGCAGATTCAAAACTATTTACTGAAATCTCTGCTACAAACTTTAGAGAAAAATTATTACTATTGTTGTTGTTGTTACTATTATTATCTGGTGCCCTGAAATATGGAAATCTGTATTTTAGAACTGGATAAATTAATTCTATAACTAGAGCCACGGTTTCCATAATTAAAATTTGCCAGTTTTATCTTGCTTTAGAATGAAAATAGGCTAACTAGGGCTCCTACAGAAGGAGTCTCCTGCACGGTCTTCCTTGCCAGTCTAGAAATACCAACAACCACTGCAGAAAACTGCAGTGTAATTTGGCACTTGGTGTCCAAATAAACTAACTAATCCCATTCTTTGTGTCTTCCTCTCCAAAAAAAAAAACCAAAAAACCACCACCCAGGAAACATGTACAGAACTGAATAATAAAAAGAAAGGAAATTGAAATGAAGAAATTTCATATTCAGTAGTACAAATGCTACTGAAATATGACTTGAGATGTTATTCTGTAATAGTAGCAGTTAATAATTTAATGTTTACCTTTGAAAAGCATTTTGAAAATTATTTGTGTCTTTGGGGTTGCAGTAAAAGTAAAATTTTCATTTTCTGTCGTAAAACTAGAATAAAACTAATTATGACTTCCTATTACAAACAAATGTTCATGTTAGCAAAACAAAGCCAACTGCTGAGAATAAAATTCTAAGGTCATATAATTACCAAAAGAGTTGTTAATTATTTCTCAAATGTTTCTGTGTCGTTACTTAATAATGCTACCATAAAGTCCTTATAACAATATATGCTATAGAGACAATCCATGTTTTTTATGCATTATCCTTAGAATTTTTTCAGCTTTACCTTCTAGCAGTTTCAATACAAATATTTACTCAGCTCTGTGTATCTAAGCATGCATCTTAAACATAGATGCAGAAAATAGTGACAGTGAAAAATGGTGACAGTGAAAACATAGATACAATCCTTAAAAACTGATTCAAGGCTCATTTTTATGTGTTTCACTTTCTTGTGTCACTTTTAATGCACTGAGCCCTGGCACAAGCAGCCAAACAGTCTGTGGAGTCTCCATCCTCTGAAATACTCAAAATCTATCTAGATGTAATTCTGAGAAACCGACTTTAAGTGGCCCTCATGGAACAGAGGAAGGCTGGACCAGATGTCCTACAGACATCCCTTCCAACCTCAATTATTCTGTGATTCTGTAAAAAACACTTATCCTCTGTTGGAAAAAAGTTCAATTACAATTTTATTAATAGCTCTAATAAGGGAAAATTATAAGCACTTGGTCTCTGCTTCATATCAGGTCACTCTTTCCTCAGTTTGGCAATTACTGCCAAATATCATCATGCTTTGGGGAAAAAATAAAATGTTGATGGTTTGGAAGTAACAGTCTAAATTTTTATTTGTAGATAGAAGGCTTTTTTTATTAGATGGCTGGAAATGTTAGAAAGAAAGACAAAATTTTGTGCAAGAAAGCATTTATTTTGAATTTAAAAAGAAGCTTCATCTTGCAAAACTAAGTACACATGAGAATAGTGTCTTAAAATTAAATTAAGTACATAGCAGGTCATCTCTCAGAGAAAAATTGGACCAGAAAAGGATATTAAATGAGGAAATGGAAGAAGAAAGAATTGAGTCATAATTTCTCTGAGAGGTACTAAAACAGCGTATAACATGGAAATATGACTTTAATATGCCCCAAAACCATTGTCATACAGTAGTCATTTAGTCTCTGGTATTTAATCAGGTAAGGAATTATTTTTCTTGTATTTTTTTCACTCCTGTAGATTTTTGGGGGGATTTGGGGGTTTTTTTTGGTATGTCTCTTACTCTTTTACCACTATATCTGATGTTCATAAATACTCGAGAAGTGCCATTTCCAGAATACAAGATATTGAAGTTGTAAAAGAATGTTTCAGTACTCTAAAAATGCACCCCTTATTAAAATTTCTTGCAAAGATATTTTCCATCTTTTGTAAAGCCAGATCAAAATTAAATATTGTAATTAGCATTGGTACTATTCATGTGTTACTTAAAAGGTGGAGATAGGTAACATAAATTCTTTTATATAGTGAAGTTATCATAATCAGTTATCCATCAGATTTCTTGTTCCATTGACAATAAATAGAAAATGCATATACCCCTTATTCTCATCAAGCTATTGGAGTCACAATCAGAGTATACACCTTTCCTATTTTATTTCAGATGTCACACTCATCTTCATACAGACTATGCCTTTGATGCAATGGAGTTTTTTTCTTTCTTCAAGAAGAACTCTAGCATTTTAGTTCTTTCTTTAATCTGACTTTTATTCAAGTCATTGTGATATTAGACTTTCTCTTGTCTCTTATCTGATGCACCCTTTATCCTAGAAAATGCTTCTTTTCAGATTTTTGATCTTGAAACTTCTTCTGCAGGTCTTTTGTTTTTTTGGTTTTGAGTTTTTATTTTCCTTTTGTTCCAGTCACATAGTAAGTGATGGATAAAATTTTTAATGGTATATGAATTTCTCAGAAGCCTAAGTGACTCTAGAGCTTAGGAGAAAAAATTTCCCTGATACAGCAGAGTATGTGTGGGCAGAGGGAAAGGCTGCTTTGCACTTCATCTCTTCCCATATGTGGAAGAAGCAAAACTACTCAGAGGTGTCTGGCTCAATGAACAGAATCACTGCTATGGAAGGTGTATCCCTCATCCCAGTAAGCCATTTGGTTAATTCTGAAAGTTGCAATCCTTAGCTTTCAGCTTGTCTCGTTAACTCAGTCCTCTTCTAATGACATTGCCTCATCCTTCTGCACACAACATGGTTATTCATAAATCACTCTTTGCCAGCTGTCAGTGGAAACTGCTGCCTCTGCTTCTGAACCTTCCTGTGTAAGTTTGCATTTGCTTTGCATCCCACCTGGGGTGTAGAGTGCATTTGGAAATGTGTCCTTCAGGGCCCGTCTGGAAGACTCAGACTGTTTCAATCTTCCTGTAAACTCCATGCAAGCATTATGACTGGATATCACTCATCACAAAGTGTTTTACTGCCTGCTATATTTTTAATACACTCAAGAACATTAAAAATGTGTTGTGAATCATAGGGATAGTATCTAGAGTAAATTTTCATATCCACAGATTATTATTCCTTCACTGTTTTAATATTTTCTCTTATCTTTGTCATGACTGAATCCTTGGGATATGCTTCCCAGTGTGCTTATGCATCAAGGGCAAAGTTGAAATTAGTGGTTACTTCTCAAAACACTGTCTTATTCCACCATTATTTTGTTTCAGTGATAAAAAGAGGCACTGGCTAAGCCCCTGGTGTGTTTCTGCAGTAATTAATCTGGACGAAAAGATGAAAGAACAGTAGTTAAATAGATTTCATTTAAATGGATAGCTTTTCTTTTGGAAAATAAATAAAATAAAATAGAATAAAATAAAATAAAATAAAATAAAATAAAATAAAATAAAATAAAATAAAATAAAATAAAATAAAGTTGTAACCAAGACTTTTTTTGGAGGTGCTAGGATATTCATGCACATTTTGAAAAATTCCTCAAAGGAATTTTGCCACCTTAGAAACTGAGCCTGTTTCAGGAAGGAAAACATGATTAATTTATTTGTTTCAAGCTCTTGCTTGGTTTCTAACTAATTAAACTTCACTTTTCTTTACCATAAACTTTTTCCACTTAATTGTATTTTTCATCAGGATTTCTCTGAAATTTTGGGTCATGCTGTTTCATCCTTTCATGTACCATCCTCAGAAGAGCATCTTACTTCATTGCAGCAGACTAAAATGAGTCTCATTAACCTTTTTATATAATGGCTGACATTCAGAGGCAGTATCAGCTTCAAATTTTGAAACTCTGCCAAGATATTCAAACTCAGATATTTAAAGTTTGGTTTCTCAATCTGTAGTTGAAATTTCCAGATCAAAGGAGCCTCATTTGTAGTGATTGGAGTCTTTAGATACCAAGGTAAAAATATTCTTGTCCTGCCCTTGTAGTTAGGAGGTAATTTGTATGTTCTGTCAAAGTCAGAACAGTAACAGTATTGAATTATTTATGAGGAGACTTCTTAACCATTCATAATTTTTAAAAAGTCAAAAAACTGTGCTAGTGTCAAAACTCATTTAAAATATTCAACTTACCATTGATAATTTTCTCTTGAAGTTTTGATGTTGGTAATCAATAGTAGTCATGGAAGGATGGTTTACTGACTTGTGCATTACTTTGCATTCTTATGCAAGGCATTTCACATGTTCATAGCTATCTAAAGCCTGCCAATACAACAAATAGTCTGATGAGATTATGAATTTTCTCTACAGCCTCTCAAAATTAAAATTTTTAACCCTTGAAACCACCTTCTGAAAAATGCTTTCTGCTCTTTCACAAGATTGTATCACAGGAGATTTCAGCTGGACCATGACTTTTACCTATTTAATTCTGGTCTTTTTCCCTCATTGAAGTTTTCCTTAGGCAAAACATATATTTAATGCACAATTCAATACCAGACTAAAAATTGGAGCTGATTTTTTTTCTGCCTTCATGAAAGAAAAATGGAAAAATTACTTGGACACTTGTGGTGCTGCTCCAATGTCATCCCAAACATGCTGTTGCTAAGCTAGTCCAGGTCTCAAAGCAGTGAAGAGAGTTCTATGTCTACAGGAGCATCTGACTAAGGATGGGAAGTAAATTTGAACGTTAGACGTCAGAGTTGCTGGGAGATAATGAAAGGAAATAAAAACAACTTAAATGGATTTAATGTCACTAGGAAAGCTGTTTCATTTTCCCCTTTTTTATCTCTGGCAGTGGGTAGTAGGCTGTGGGCATGAATGCCTCATTTCTAATAAGAGGATGAAAAGTAAGCCAATATTAAAAGAATTATTAGGGAATTAGGCTCCAAATGACATCTGGAGGGAAAAGTGATTGTAATGCAAATGTTCCATTTTACAAGAGATATATTTAAAGGAACTTATGTCATGTTACTCTAGAAAGCAAATGTCCTCTTTATTCTAGAAAGTAATACATATTAAACAGAAGTTTCCACCAATGGCTTAGTTTGGAAATGAGCTGCATTTGTGAAAAGCTCGTGCCAGGTTTTCTCCTCCAATGCATTCCATCTGCAGCTGCCTATCATCATTGCCACAAGCATTTTTCCATGGATATTGTATCATTCTCTTGCTTAATGCAACTGAAAAAAGGTCACCATATATTTTACTGAGCTATTAGAATATGGTGCTTAGCCAAATTAGTACAGTCCTTTAGAAAAAATATACAGTATACATATGCATTGTTATCATTTCTGAAGTGTTTTGGAACCACTTGAAATGTTTAATACATTTTTCTTAAAGTATTATAAACAAAACAGAAAATAGGTTCCATTTCCTTTCACCATCCAGTTTTTATAAAACAGATTTTATTCTTTTTTTTTCACAGCTCCTTAATACCTAATTCTGAATGATGTTTATCCTTTTGGATAAATGAATAGATCAAAAATATCTTGTAAAGGTGTATTGCAAGTGCTGTTGGAGGGAAAATTATATCAGGATTGCTTTTTCTCACCAGTCTGAATTTCAGTGTTGTTAATAATAATCTCTAGACAAACAAATTCAGAAAGCTTTTGCCAAGAGCTTTTTTTGTTTGTTTGTTTTGCTAGAAAGTGTCTTCGTTTGTGATTCTAACAGTACAGAACATTAGCAACAGACTGTGAATGTATTTCTATCCTGCTGCAGCAATAGCTTTAGAACCAAAAAAATTGCTTAAAAGTGTTTCAAGGTAAATGCTATTTTCTTAGTATCTGGAGTAAAAAGAGCCTTCACATATAATCTCTCTTCTTTACTTTGTAGGGCAATTTTAATTTTCTCACATTTTAAATTTCCTCTTTTAAAAAATAATTTATTTTGAGAAAAGTGTTCTGTAAAAGCCTTTTTCTTGGAGACTTTTATGACTGCAGATTGTAAAAGTAAAAAAAAAAAAAAAAGATGATTCATTTCTCATCCAGAGATTGTTCTTCACATACTAACAACCAAATTGCCCTCTTAATTTTTTCATTTTCTTTTTAAATCACGTTTTGCAACTTGGCAGGGCTGGTCATGACACTACTACAAAGGAAGAAAAAAAGGTTGACACCTCTAGAGCACAAAAGGGATGAAGCCAAGGTAGAATACTATATTTAATGGTTTTACTATCCTCGGAGATATTTAAAATCCATTTGGATATGACCTGGGCAGTCAGCTCTAGGTGGCCCTGCTTGAGAAGGGACATTGGACCAGATGACTTCCAGAGGTGTCTTTTAATGCCAACCATCCTGTGATACCAAATTCCTCTGAGAGCCAAGCTAAATTCTAGAAATCAAAGAATGCCCATTATTATTATCATAGCTATTGCATAAAAACTTCATTTTTTCTGATTTTTCATAATTTTCTGATTACTATGATTTTAATTAGCAAGAGCCTATATAGGATTTATGTGGATTCCAAGCTCAGCTCTGTAAGTGCTGTGCTAACATCAGAAGCTCTGTTCTAAAAAGCTGGCAGTGAAAGGCAGGTGACAGAGTGAAGACAGGTGCAGTCAGATGTAGCGGGAATGCATACATACATAAAATTATAAAAGTCATTTGCTTTTAAAAAGTCATTTTCATTTTGAAAACAATATTTTAAGGGAAAAGTATTTCTATCCTAAAACTAGAACACAAGCAAAATAAAAAAGGCAGCAAGATTAATACTTTTCCAGTGATCAGAGCTGGAGATTGGAAAATAGATATTATGCATTTTAGAGCATAGTATCTGTGCATGCATGACACACAAGTGTTAGAAGAGGAGACTTATGCAAATTCCTTAAATTCAGTTTTCTACCTATGAAATGGTTATGACCTACCACCCAAGAGATTGATAATGATTTCATTATTCTCCTTTTGATACTCAGCATAATATGAGTCATGTAGGTGCCATGTAATAACTATGATTTCTCCCCCTTACACCAAACAGAATGTAGCAGTATTCATAAAAGAAATCCACAGGGAATAAGTATAGCAACTATCAGCAGTTCTCTGATCAAAAATAACTACTTCTTGTTATGCAGAGATAAATAAAGACAGCAAATGGAGTCACCAGAAACAATTCAGAGCCAACAAAATGAAAAACAATCTGAAGTTTCCTCTAAATTTTATCCAGCTGTGCTCAGTTTTAAGGTAGAGAAAAAGAGCAAAGTAATAATACAGTACTGAGCAAACCAACTCAACATTGTTTGGTCCTACTTTCAACAGATGAGATGAGAAAAATACTAATTTAAAGTCTAACTGGCAAAATTTTGAGTACTCTTGTTTTCAACAGAGTTGAAAGAAACACTCATTTAAAGTTTAACTTTCAGGCTTCTGGCCTACACAGCGTGGAGTAAAAGAATAGATATAGCAGTTGGAAGGGACCTACAATGACCACCTAGTCCAGCTGGACCAGTCTAGTCCTGACCAGGGCTGCCCAAAAGTTAAAGTATACTATTAAGGACTTGCCTGAATGCCTCTTAAAAACTGACAGACTTGACACATCAACCACCTCTCTAGGAAGCCTGTTCCAGTGTTTGAACAGCCTTTCAGTAAAGAAATGTTTCCTGATGTCCAGTTCAAACCTTCCCTGGTGCTGTTTTGAATCATTCTTACATGTCCCATCCCCAGACAGAAGGGAGAAGAGATCAGCAACTCCTTCTTTACCTCTCCTCCTTGGAAAGCTGTGGGGAGCAAGGTCTCATTGCCTTCTTTCCCTGAGCCTTCTTTTCTCCAAACCAGACTGTAGTGGCGTGTTTTCTGGTTTTTACTTATTGTTAATAATAATAAGTTCTGTAATGGTTTTTCCCAAGTTCCCCCTGTACTTCTCCCCATTTAGTACAGTCTCCTGCCTGGGAAATTCCCTTTGTTCCCCTCTGTTGCAATATGTTGTCAATCATCCGTTGCTCTCCTCCCAGTGCCTGCCCCCCTCCGGGAAGCCTGCCCCCCTCGTTCCAGAGGCTTCGGAGAGGGGCTCGGTCCCGGATTGGAGCAGGCTGGGAATGCCCCACCCCTCGTTTCCTATTTGCTGTCTATGTGCCCTCCCCATTCCCCTGACTGGTTTTTCCTCTTGTATCCATCCCCTTCCCCTGGTCCCTGATAAGCAGTGAGCCCGCCTCCTTCTCTCTCTCTCCTGGACGCGTGAGTGCCTGCACCATGGGGTGCATGTGACAATAAACTCCATCTGCCACAAGGCCTCCTTCTTCTTACCTTCGTCGAGCCTCACTAACAGCTCTCGTGCAGCTTCTGAACTACCAAGGAGGTAGTGGCCGGTCTGCTAGCCACTGCCCAACCAGACTTGAAACAATTCCCAGCCAGGGCAGCCGGGATTAGCTGGAACACCATCTCCAGCGGGCACAGGGAATTATTTCACCAGACAAATGCACAGTCTTCAGCTGCTCTTCACAGGATATTTCTTCTAGCTCTTGCACCATCTTTGTTGCCATTCTCCAGAGGTAACTGAATACCTTCACATCCCTGTTAAACTCTGGGGCCCAGAACTGCACATGACACTCTGGATAAGGCTGCACCAAGGCTGAGTAAAGCAGAATAACCATCTCTTTTGACCTGCTGGTGATGCTGTGCTTGAAACACCCTGGGATAAGTTTTGCTCTCTGGGCTAGCAGGGCATATATAGATGACTCTCACTGTGCCTGACATCCATCAGCAGCCCCAGGTGCTGCACTTTCTGCAGTCCTTTCCCAATGTAATCTTGTCTCCAGTATTACTCCATTCTCTGGCATTTGCGAGCTGTATCTAATTTTGAAATACCATTTTAGAGATGTGAGTTTTCTCATCATTGACGGGGAATCATAAAGGAAAACTAATATAAGATGTAACTCTCTTCTTCACCTTGTGAATTGTGTATTCCTGTGTTCATGACAAGGGACAGCATAGCAGGTGCCACCTGCCAGCACTGGGCCTCAGTATCCTTCTCCATTCCTCCTACAACAGCACTGTGCATATGCAGCAGGCACCATGACCAATAGTCTATTCAGGATTAATGCCTTGTGTCCTTCTTTGCAGGGACTGTTTTCACTTAAACCATATATATATACCCAGATCACTGAATGAGTATCAAAACCAAAAAAGTTTTTCCATTAGTTTTCCATAGCTAGCACTTAATTACTTGCCTCATCTGTTTCTGTTATGCGGTTTTCAGAGTCCCTTTCTCTTGTCCTTACCGAGATCTGATTTATTTTGCTAGTTGGTGTTGTAGTAAGGGAAATGCATAACACTAGCTGTGGGTGAGTGCTCTTCTGATGAGGAAAAAATTGCACTGGACTGCTATAAAAATCTGGCAAGGTTGATGTATAACTTAGAATTTCTGAAGGAAGGGCAAATATCTGTCTCACACACACATAACCTTTGTGACATCTCTGTAAGCTTTCCTATCCTTAGTTATATAAAGTCACTTTTCTAATATTGATTATTCCTGTGTTTATGTCTAAGTGTTGGTATCTCTAACCTGTTTTCTGCCCATGTTGAAAACAGTGTCTTGGGGCACTGCTGATTTTAAACAGGGGGTTGCTTGCTGAGTGAGAAAGACGCTGATTCTCTCTCAGTTCCTGTGAGCCAACCTATTAGCTGCTGACAGCCTTTATTGAATTGGTGTGTGGCTTAAATCCAGAAATTAATTATAATACAAGATTAGAGTTACGGTCTCAAACTAAAAACAATGTTACTGCACTGACAGCTGTGATCAAAGCTGTTTCAAGTTCTCTCAGAGGCAGAAATCCCCAGGTGGCAATCAAAGGTTTCATGGTTAGGAATTACAGACAGAATTCATAATATGCTCCAGTCAAAATAAAAGAAGTCAAAAGCTACTATAAACAGAATAGTCTCTAAAAACTGAGGCTCTGCAGGCTAATTTATATTCATCTCCTACCCCAAACAACTTAGTCTCATCCCCAAAGTCCAGAAAAATATTATATTAAAAAGTAAAATCTACCTAAACCAGATCACACATAATTCTTATTTGTTTAATGGCCAAAGCAAAAGTAGCGCAGGGTTAGTGTTGGTTTACAGAGGAATAAATCTGTAGGCCAGACAAAAATGCTCAATAAAATTTCTGACAAAAATAGATAATTCTTTCTGATGTGTAGAAGAAACACGATTCTTACTGCCTAAAGTTTGTAGCAATACCTGCTGAATCATTGCAGTAAGACAATCCAATAGGGCAGCTGTGACTACATTTTTGCATAAGAACAACTCCCTGATACGCTGCAAAAGAATGCTAATATAAGAGTCTTAGTTTATTTATGTGTAAATTTAGGTAGATTTATTACAGAGACCTGACTGGAGTACATTATCATACACTGTACTCAGCATTCCTTGGCCTGAAATAGTATTTTCTCATGTGAAGGAGCACATCCACTTTCTGCTGGAATCTGTCTAGGGATATGATGATGGTGTTTTGCAGGTCAAAACACTGGGACCCCTTGGAGAGAGTTTTAAAATACTTGACTTACTGACAGGTATTTTTGATGTGCTCTGACTGGGCTGAAATGGATCCAGCTGGTGGTTTAAATTGATGGATGACATTTTTTCCCATTTCTGTCTCTCCCCACTGTGATGTTCTTTCTCTGAGGTAAAATTCTGGGGCAGAGCTGAAGTGCCATGCGCGTAGGTTCGGTGTACATTAAGCTGCATGGGGTTAAAAAAGGAAGAAAGTATTTGTGCTGTTTACATTGCTTCATGGCCACTCTGTTGAAATCCTATGTTCATAAGTCTGATCCCACAGTGAACAGCATTCTCTGCTGGAGGAGGGCACAAGGCAAGGGAGAGACCCTATTTATTATTCATGAAAACATTCTAATGCCTTGCCTAGAGGTTTAGAAATTATGTGACGCTTGGTGCTATTGTGTTACTTTTTAGTTTATATCTTATGAACCTTGAATGGGTTTTGATAATCTCTGTTCCAGATGGAAAATTGACAGGATGAAAGAAATACTGAGCTGCTTTCTAACCATTCTGTCTTGATATTGCCCACTGATGGTTCAATCACTCAGAGGTTCATCTTGTGATAACTTTGAGTTGCTGCAAGCTTATCAAGAAAATGTCTATAATTGGGAATTATTTTATGCTATTCTGAAAACATACTGTTATAGATGTTATAAGTTTTACAAAGAATGGAAAATTATACTAAAATTAATCTTAGAAAGTAAATATTTTAGATATATGTGTGGATTATGACCACTCATATAGTGACATTGAATTGTCACCTGAAAGTATTTTACATCACACTTGTTACATACATATATGATTCAAAAGAAGATAATGAAGTAAAACAAGAAAAAAAAATATTCAGGTTCCTAAAATCTCATTATAAAATTGTGCTTTTAGTATTATTTATGTCTGGGGTAGTCTTATTATAACATTTCTTGGTGAAAGAAACATGTAAACGTTGGGTTTTGTTAGTCTACCAGTCGCTGTCACTGTCGTAATGAGACTGAGGAGTCAGAGCCTTCAGATTCTCCTTTCTCAAGCTGCCATGCAGATTGTGAACCCTCCTCCTGAATTCATAAAAGTACCTGGAGTACCTTTTTCATCTGTAAATGCACGGGGCTGTCAGGGCACACACTGCTGACTCACACTGAGCCTGATGCCTACCTGCACCCCCAGATCCCTTTCTGCAGGGCTGCCCTTAAGCTCCTGCTCTACCAATTTATACTTGTGCCTGGAATCACTCCATCCCAGGTGCAGAATCCAACAAAGAGTGGGATTAGTTCTTGCAGATGTAAGATCTAAACATCATGTTTCACTTTGCATTATTTTAAATTTCTGTGTTTAAAGAGTCTGAACTTAATTTTTGATCTTTCTTTTTCACTTCGGACATAGTTTACCTGTGTCAATATTTTTTCATGGGGAAAAAAAAAGGATATTTCATCTCATAGAAGTGTTTTTTTATTGATGATATATTATTTATGAAAATCAAGAAGTAATTTTCAGGTTGTATCTTTTCCTTTCTTCACACTTGGAAATAATTAATAGCTCAAGTTTTTCATAGTTGTTCCTTTGGCTTCATAATTACCAAAACTAATATTCCTAAAGCCCTGTGGTAAATCCTGCCCAGGCAGTTCCCAAATTAAACCATCATTTGAGCATTTATTTCTACAGAGCTAAGGCTGAGTTCATTATTATCAGGAAATCTTCATAGCAAGAAGGATTGTCCCGATGTAATAAAGCGTCCAGGTGTTACTATTTTGGAAAACTTAAGGGAACCTGATCATATGTATGAAAATTAAATATTTCTAAGAAATTTGTGAGTGAGCAAAATTAGAAAATTTATCTGTGTTATAAACTTAGTTGTATTACATTTTAAAACTCTTAAAGCTTACTGCAATTAAAGTAAATGCCTACCTCGTCTGCTAGATCCTTACAAAGTGCTAGATTCAGAGTTGAACACTGCAGAAAACAGAGCATCACATGCTACATCAAAGAATGCTGGATGAGCAGTGCTTCTATCCTGGCAAAAGAGGCATTAAAGATTGATACAGCTTGGAACTGCTAACGTCTCCATAAGGTTCTGCTGTCCTGTCAATATGTACATGCAATTCTTGTTGGTACTAATGGAGACTATGAAACTGTCATAAGATTAGGTTTTGAAAAAACATTTTAACTCTAATAGAAACCTAAATTATTCAAAGAATGACAACCCTAAATTTCTGCTATTATGTATTTCCTTACGCCTTTATTTCACTTCAGTGTTACAAAACTCAAAATGGAATCACTATATGACAAGGAAGTGTTATTCTTCCAACATCCCAATGGGAACAGATTTACTGAAGAATTTACAAAAGTTATTGATACATGATAATACTCCTTAAAGACAAATGCTTAATAAACTAGATACCACTGGGATTGAGGAGGCTGCCAAGACATTGCTGTTCTACAACATGATCATTTCTCAAGGAGAGTCAAGGGTCAAACGGAAAATTTATTTATTGATCAGAATTTAATCATAAACTATAACATCATAGCAAGATAATATTCATCTGCTCCTATGTGATAAGTAAAAATGCAAATTTCTGCAGTGCATCATAATCCTTTTCTTTTGCATGTCAAACTACTTCAACATCGTCTGAGAGCAGACAAATGGGCAGTCATCATGGTACAACAGATCCAAGGAATCTTGTGATGCAGAAGTGAAGTTTTCATGCACCTTTACTGCCTTAGTTTTATGTCTTCCTGAGTGGTGATAACACTTCCAAATTCTCAGAATAAATGCATTAAAACCTGTGAATTTCTAAAATTATTTACTTAGAACTTGAAACCAAGAAATTAGATTGACCTTATTATCTTGATAAATTTCTTTCAGATGCTTTCAGATTTCTTTCCAAAAGGCATTGTATCAGGCTTTGATAACATCACATAAAAACCCCAAACCTGCAAAGTTCATGTCTGTTCAGTCAAATGGTTTTTGATGTTTATAGACCTGAAGAATGAAGTTTTCAATCTCAAGATCAGCTTTATTACAGTGAAATAAAAAAAGACATAAATAAACATAACTTTTAGGAAAAACTTTTTTCTTGCATGACATTTGTAAGAAAATTTCTATCGTATGAGTGGAAGAGTTGTATAGAAAAAAAGGGTTCTTAAAGCTAAATGGTAGCTCTTGGGAAAATAAGCATAACAGGTTTGGTTAAGCCCCTGCCTAAGTGAGGCTGTTCTGTAGAGTGGAAGTGGTCTCTGCCAAGAACTGCCATTCATCTGAACTTTAGGCACATTTAGCATTTATACATTTCTTCAATGGGATTGGATGCTTTCCTTAATATTTTCAATTTGGAATCTCCAGGATGCATTAGGAATTGTCCCGTCATACGGGAGGATCTATATTTGTCTGCCTAGAAAAAATGGTACTTGCAGAATGAGTTACACAGGCATCCAATGTAAAGAACTCTTCATGCCTCCTAACTGTAGGGATACAGGCTGTATCTAGCAGCTCTGCAGTGATGGAGAAAAAATATGGTTTCCCTGCATCTCTTTCCTCTCCAGAGTACAGAACAGTTGACCTCAATTGAACTTGCTTAAATGGGCAGCACAGTCACAGCTACTATTTCAGCTAATTTCTTCCATAGGCCTGGAATAAAATATTCTTCATCTTACCTGGAGGAAACACAAAGCACAAATTGAAATTATTCCTTTGTTGTGTTGTCTGCACAGACCCCTGAGGAAGCAACAACAGTAACAGCTTTTCCCTGTGTACCCTGATCCAACAAGGCCAAGTGTAGAGGCCAATGGAAGATGTCCCTGCCCATGGCTGGGGTGCTGGAACTACAAGATCTTTTAATGTCCCAGCATAATCCATGTGTTTCTGTGAATGTCTCTATTTAATGTTTGTACCCTTGGACTAACACACGCACCTCAAATGGAGGCTACAGGGAGCTTGCCACCAAAGTTGCTGTTCTAAAAGAATGCTTTTTTTATGTTTGGTCCATTTTAAACAAGGCTTTTATAAGGAATTATCTGTGAGCTCAATCCATGATAAAGTCCGTGTCTTAGAAGTAGAGTGCCTATACTGTAAACACATTTGTACATTCACCAGCTGTTCTGGAGGGCATTCAACAGTAGCTAATAATTAAATTAAATGCACCAGTTTTTAACATGAATTGCAGACTTTATTATTTTGTGTGTGTAGATGTTTTGTGACTATGCCTTAATATGATTGACCAACCTAAGAAAAAAAAATCAGGAAGAGGTTTACCTAGACTACTGCAAACTGGGGTTACTCGAATAAATTTTAGGGCAGAACTATTGCCTCACCACAGTTAAATCCTTCTAGTAAGTTCACTGCACATATCTTTGGGCTTTCTGACTAAAAAAATCAGAATTCTGAATATGAATTCATTGTTTTGGAACCCAGTTTTGGTTTATCTTATTATTCAAAATTTTCAGGTAAGCATTAAAAAACCCAGATATTTGATATTAGCAACCTCAAAGAAGAAGGATTTTTGAGGGGTTTTTTTGAATATGACTCTTTCTTTTTCAGTGGGTGCCCTTTCAATTTCAGTAATTTCCACTGCATATCTTGAAGAAGCTCAAATTTTTTCCATTTGTTAGGTGGTAGTTTTTACTGGTTTTTAGTTACCTATAACATGGAGTATATATATAAAGATGTTCTAGCTGCTTGTTACTTGAAATTAATCCTAATATCTTTGTGTTAACATTGCACACTCAGTAAGTCCTAGATCCTGCAGAGACAATTATGCCCCCACTTGCATTTAGAGTGAAATAACTGCATAAATGCTTTTGGATCTGTTCAGATTGTGGAGTTTATGATTCTAAAAGTGCTTTTCTTTTATTTGTTCTTTGGGGTTTTTCCTAAAAGATTTAAGGAGCTGTTTAGTCGAGATTATGCTATAAAAACTGTTCTAATAACAGAACTGGAGGAAGATGCATGCTAAACTGTGCTTTTCAATAAAAGAATATCAAAGCGATAACTCAAACATGATTTTGTGTTTTAACTTCATGTACATATACATATATGGATACAGATAAATAAGTGAGAGGTGTGTATGGGCAAAAGGCTAGATTACATGAGTAATGAATTAATTTTCTCTCTGATGTGTGTGTATTTAAGAAGTGGCTTCTGTCTTCGACAGTGAAAGAGCCTGAGTGCTCCATAGCTGCTAAGTATCTTAGTTTTGTCCTACCCTGTTTCCCCTTCACTATGGTAGCATCTCAAAAGTAATTCTTGTGGAAAGTAGATTTTCTATGCATAACTATGCAGCAACTGAGCTGCACAAAAACATGAACATGAATGTGAAATAAGCACTTGCTTGTTTAGTAATTTCCAATTTAAAAAAGTGAAAATACCAAAGATATTAACAAATTATTTGATTTAGTGTGGGTGAAGGGAATATATTCTTTTAAAAATATGAAAACTAACTACATAATGTTTGCAATCCAACATCAGTATAGCTCAGTGTATGTTTCCATGGCATTTTTCATCCAAAAATAGTCACTTTTTTATTCTCTAAGCCAACCAGAAGATATGTAACTGTAGTTAACAGCATGCCTTATTGCATTTTTATGAGGTAGAGAGAAAAAGAAGGAAAATAAATGTCAATATTCAGAAAATGTCAGATACCAGCTGTATGAGATTAGGAAGTTGTTTCACTTCTGAATAATTTTTTTTCACTACTACTTATTACAGAGTTTCTCCTTCCCAAGGCCTGGCACCAGCTGCTGTCTTGGACATGACACATGAGTGATGAATTATTGTCAAGATCATATGAAGTGACTTTGATGCAGGATCTGATCAGCCTACTTTGGTCCTTGAGGTGACTCATCAGGGTTACTGTCTTCTGCAGAAGGAGCAGAATTTTATCCTGTAATTTCCAAATTTTCCAGATTTCCTGGATTCAGATTAAGCATGACCCATCTAAACTAAGAGACAGCAAAAACATTTGCTGATGTTATGGGTTTGGGAGTCTGTCTGAAAAGTGTGATTTTTGCAATTTTAATAAGAGCTTAAAATATCTTAGTATTTATTGTCCATAGCAAAAACTAGGGAAAAAAAGCCATTTATTTTGAAAGTTATGAAATCTACTGGAATTATGCAAACCTTCTAAATATTAATTGAAAAAAATTGAACATTTCCAAAGCTTTTAATCATAAATTCAATTACGTTCAAGTTAATTTATCTTAAGGTGAGAGATGATTAGTAGAAATATTTAATTTAATTTTTATGAGAGATTAAGGTGACAAGACTACATTTTTATCAACAGATTTTTAAAGTACTTACTCCTTTGAGAGTTTATTAGGACATAAAAAATGTTAATTAAAAGTTCTTCTTGAAAGCTTCCTCCTCAAGCAACCCTTACATCAACTTTCATTTCAGTTGAAACATGACCTAAAATAGGGACAGAAATTTTTCTTGCATTTTAAACTGTCATAGACCAAGAAAAGCATCAGTATGACAATCTCCATCTTAAAACAGCTTTTTTAAAAATGAACTAGACATTCAGTAATTAAAAATACAATACAGCATCACTCTGTGGCTCTGAGCAATTTTCTCTCTTTCTAGTCCATGAACAACCACTAGAACATAGTAAAATTTCTTTTGAAATAATTAAAGTTTTGTTCAGCCTGTCAAAGGCAGGATATAATCCTAATCCATAATTGACATTAGAGGGTAGCTAAAAATTACGTGAATGATGATCACTGAAGTTAACAACAAATCGTGTTGTTAATTGAAATTGAAAATTATATACTACTAGGGAAGGTTTAAAATAATTTCCATTTCTGTGGAAATGGAATTTTTATATAATATTATTCAAAATGCCATCAACATTGTTACTAAAACCAATTATAGATTATAAGATATTTTTAAATGGAACGGTTGGAAACATTACTCTGGAGGAAAAAAGTCTGTACCTTGGAATGAAGAAATTTAGTGATAGGAACAAATGAACAGAGATGCTTTATGTGTCAGAAGGTTGACTTCTTTTCTTATTTTGATATCCAAAATCTTATATTTAAAAGCTATAGAAATCACACGCTTTACTATAACAATGAAAAATGCACACTAAATTAAATCAGTAGCAGACAGCAAATGTGAATTCACATTAGTGCAACTTCTTGAACAGCTGTCTGTTCTTCAGTGTGTGTGCACATCAGAACATACTGATGCCCTGATGTCTGTTATAAAATATGTAAGCAGGAACCCATGAAAATAGGAAATGTATCTTTTAGACTAGAACACTGAATAATACACAGAAGCAGGAGGTGAAAACATGGATTTACCATTTTCATGCATCCAAGTTACAGGCTATTTTGAGCATATTCAACACTTTTTACTCTGCGATCTGTATGGTTTATCTGGACAAATGAAACACATCTTATATGCAAAATCAATAATGTTTTGTTAGCCTAATTAATATCTTGACAGTTTAATTGAAGGTTTATTATTAATCCAATTAAAATTACATTAAGACACATAATTCCAATTACCCCTTTCTTAGAATTTGGCTGCATAATGAGTCAGTTTTAGGATCAGATCTAAAAGTTCATCACCTCATTTTTTCCTTAATCTACTCTTTGGTTATGTTTTAAGGTCACAATAACAAACCCCCACTGACGTACCTTTTCTGAGATATGTTTTAATAGCTACTCTATTCTTATCCCTTGCCCCTTCTCCAGAGAACATTTTATTACCTCAGAACTGCAAGATGTAGATGTAATCCCTGAGAGTACTGTTTATTTCACGTGCTCAGCAGAAGGAAATTCTTTCACCGAGATGCATACTCTTGTATACAGATCAAACAACGGAGAAGCAAATGGTTCCTATGAATGTTGTTCCTTTTTGAAAAGGATTCTGTTCTCATTAACTCGATGGCCACTATATTTCACATGTCCATATGTTTAAGGACAATTGATGTATATAGATAGTTGATTTTTTTCTGATTTAATTCATTCTAAAGGAAATTAGGCATGTGTCTTGGGTTATGTAACCAAAAAAATGTGTATTCTATTTCATCTGTTGAAAGCAGCTGAGATGTTTTTTCTTTATCTCTTGTAAGTCCAGGGGGGAGGGGGGCCGATGCCTTCTGATAATGGGCCAGCCATTAAAGCCATATGGGACAGTGTTTCTTATCTCCTTCACCACCTGTCCTTCCTCTGGGGGATATCTTCTGCTAATGGGCCATTAAGGCTCACCAATGACATGACACATTACATCATCCCATTGTGAGATGCTCCACCCAGTGCGGGGGGAGCCAATCATTCCTACCTAGATAAAAACTGAGATGCAGGAGCACCAAGCATCTGGTTTTTTTCCACTGGAGGAAGACTGGACCCATCTTGCTGCCACTGGACTTCCTACAGGATCATCTCTGCTCCACAGAACATCTGTAACTCCAGGAGGATTTATTTGGACTGTTTCCAATACCCTGAACAACACGGTATCAGGTCATATCATTGACCCTGTCAGGGTTTCTTCCAGGACTTTTGTTTTGCTTGCTTGCTTGTTTTTCTGTACTACTACGTTTGTATTCTTTTTTTTTTTTTTTTTTTTATTATATTCCTGGTAAAGAACTGTTACTCCTATTCCCATATCTTTGCCTGAAAGCCCCTAATTGCAAAAATTATAATAATTTGGAGGGAAAGGGATTTACATTCTCTGTTCCAAGGGAAGCTCTAGTTTTCCCTAGCAGACAACTGTCTGTCAAAACCAAGACAGCATGAAAACACTTAGGAATACATAATGCTGTTAAAGAAGAAAAAAAACTGTTAAAAATTTCCCTATGACACCAGGACATTTCAGAGATGAAAAGCTTTCACTTAAGTCTGCAATTTACATTATTTTTAAAGTAAGTTGAAGACCCTAAAGAAAATGGTTTTTTTCAACAGGGTTTTTTTTCAGACAACACTAAAGAAGAAGTAAGGTTTTAAAAAGTTTGCTACAGAAAACCCCTTATTTCCAAGCTGCACTTGCTAAACCTATCTATCTCTAAATCAGGAAACCAAATAATCATGATGATTGTTTCATATTTATCAATATCAGGCAGAAATTATGGAAATTTTGAAAGTTTGCATTAGTTACAGAATAAAATTATATATTATTTAGTGAAAATTTGTTTGTTGCATTTTTTTAAATCTGGCATAAAATACTTTTAAAAGAAGAACAATTAATAGATTAAGGAAAACTCTAATTCAGGATTAAGACATTAACTGGAGCATTAACTTTGATACACTAAATTCTTCTTTAACTAGAAATCAATATATGAAAATAGTATAGAGCTCTGATAAAGAAAATTGATGTTCTTGACCATAAGCATGTATGAATAAACAGCCACCATTGGAGGCCAAAATACACAAACTAAAAGGAAGGGTTTAAAGAAAGCATACAGACCACTGTCATCCTGTTCTTGAAACTCAATATAAACTGCATTATAAAAACAACATAAACTCTCTTTGGAAAGGACCAAACTACTTGCCCTGAAAAAGAGAATAAAGACACTATGTTCTCCCTTCAGGTTACTCATCCAATACTCTTCTCAAGAATATTTATTAGTAATTTAACCAAAATATGCAAAGCTATTTGATCAGCTGACATGTTCTATTTAAAAATGTCTTTTTAAATATATGGATATTAGATACAAAGTTGTTTAAATTTACTAATGAAAATGACTTGTTATGATTAAATATTCATTTTTTATATTCAAGCAACAGATTAATATGTCTGTAATGCAAAATGTGTAAGTCTTGTACTTACTCTTGGATTTAAATTCTTATAAAATATACTTTCAAATGGGAAGTTTTAGTAGTGTCCTTGTTCCACACATATTACTGTTGCTTCACAAACTCATTTTTGAAACATAGTTAGGAAGTTTTAATTTTTTTTTCTAAATATATATATATCCACTAAAAAAGAAAAATAAAGCATCCTTGCATTTTCAGCCTCCATGGGGCTTACTCAATTTATGCTGCTGTATCACAGCTAGACCATATATTCTAACAGAGATGTAATTTCTGAAAAAAACCAAGCTAACCAACCAAAAACCTATTCTTTCATGATTAGGTATCCCCTATTACTCTTCTTCAAAGTGGTATAGCAAGTACAAAGAGAATTGTTAAAAACCCATTGAAACCCTCTTGTATTGTAAGTAAATTTTAATTTAGCCTACCAGATAATGTTACTTAGTAGGAATGCTTAAAAGCTTTTTTTTCAGTAACTGTCACACTTAGTCAACAAAGATACAAAGCTATTTTGCCCTGAGCTAAACAAACAAAGATCTTAACAACTAAACAAATCTTCCTCTTGTTTATAATCCCAAACCAAGTGTAATGAGCATAAAATAGTACAAGGGGTGATGACATAAACCAGTCACAGTTGCGTGTTTGACATATGAATTTTCAGTCACAGCTGTGTGTGCATGGTATCATACAGGTAATAAAACAATGACATCTGTATGTTATTGTCTTTTTTGCTAAGGAATTCTCATACTCTCCATTTATCCTTGTAGTTGATACTGGCAGGGCAACATTCTGGTGAAGTATCTTTGACACTTTGAAGGAGGAGCATATGTGACTAATCCAGGAATCGAGACCAATGTGTACACATTGTGAAGCTGGAGCTCTTATTTATCCTCTTGCTGTTAGAATGGAGTTTGCCACCTCCATCTTTACCATCAAATGAACATTAATAAGTTGGTCCTTCCTTGATTTCACTGAAAGAGGTTAGGAATATTGGGTCACCTGCCGTCAGTTTGCCTGAACATCTGTCTGGACCTGAGTCCTCTCTGACAGTGACAGATGAGGGAAGCTCTACTGGGACTGGTTGAGATGGATCATCACTGTCTCTTGATATTTCCCCCACCAAGGAGCTGGGAGTGGGCAAGGTGCTGGCAGGGGACACAACTAGGTCAGCTGGCCCAAATTAACCAAACAGATATTCCATACCATATGACATCAGCTCAGATACAAAAGTTACGGGAAGAAGGGAGAATGGGGAGCATTTTTTGTTTACAATGTTTGCCTTCCAGAGCAACTGCTCTGTGTGCTGAAGCCCTGCTTCCTGGGAGTGGCAGAACATCACTTAGTGGTGGGAAAATAGAGAATAAATTTATTTTTCCTCTTTGCTTGTAAATGCACCAAATTTTGCTTTTGCATTAGTAAACTGCCTTATCTCAACCTAAAAGTTATTTTCCCTCCTCTTATTTTTCCTCTCTTATTTTCCCTTTCCTGGCCAGCTGGGAAGGGGAATGGTAGAGTGGTTTGGTGGTCATCTGGCTTCCAGCCATGGTCAACCCTTCACAGAAGCCTATGGGTTTGGTACAGAAGATATGGTTCCATCTTCTCTGCTCCATCCCCCATTAGTATTTATACACATTGGTTAATCCCCCTGAATTTTCTCTTCTCCCAGCTCTCTCAGGCACTCCTCACATCATGGGAGCTCCAGTGCCTTAATCATCTCTGTGCCCATTTGCTGGATTTAGTTCAGTAAGTCCATGTCTTTCTTGTAATGGGCAGCCCAGAACTGGAAAGAGAACTTCAGATGTGGGCTTAGTGCCAAGGAGAGGGGAAGGATTATTTCCCCTGATTGTCTGGCAACAATCCTCCTATTGCAGCACAGAATCTTTTTACTCTTATTTAGTTTGAAGTCACACTTGCTCATGTTCAACTTGGTGTCCACAAAGACCCCCAGAGCCTTTCTTTAAGGTTGCTTTCCAGCCATTTGGCCCCCAGCCTGGAATGGTCTATGGGGTTATTCCTCCCTAGGTGCAGGGCTCTATACTTGTCTTTGCTGTACTTCATTAGGTTCTTTCTTTATAAGGCTCATTTCTCCAGCCATTTAAGGTCCCTCTGGATGATAGGATGGCCATCTGGTCTCCTGACCACTCCTCACAGTTTTGTATCATCTTCAAACTTGGTTAGGGTGCACTCTATCCTATCATCCAGGTCATAAATGAAGAGGCTAAATTGTATTGAATCAAGTTTTGATTCCTGGGATGTCAAACCAGTGTCTGACCTTCAGCTGGACTTCATGACTTTGACCCTAATCCTTTGAACTCAGAAGGTCAGGTAGTATTAAGTCCACATCACTGATCACTCATCTGTTCTACACATGTTTCAATGAAGATGTGAAAGTATTTGAAAGCCTTGCTAAAATCAAGATGTACAAAATCAACTTCTCTTCCCTCACCCACCAAATAATGTTTTTGTTGCTGGCTGTCAGGTTTGTCAGGCATAATAATTCTATTATCTATGTTAAATACACTGAATCAACTTCTTGTTGATATGCATAGGAACAGTTTCCAGGATTATTTGCTTCATCATCTTCTGGAAGGCAAATGTGAGGCTGATTAGCCTGTAGATCCTTGGATCCTCCATCTTGCCCTTCTTGAAGATAGGAGAGACATCAGTTTTTTCCAGTCCTCAGGAAAATCCTCTGAACATCCTGGAGTTTCAGAGATAGTTGTATGGACCTGCAGAGACATCAGCACTTATGGATACTTCCCACTGACTTGCATGAGTTTGGTTTCTTTAAATGTTCCCTAGTCTGATATTTTTTCCATTTCATTGCTCTGGATGGTCTAACAGATATCTCTAACACAGGATTTCTTAAGGAACCAACTATTTCAGATGCCTCTTCTGTAAAGACTTAGGTCTAACTATCTCTAACCCTCATCCAATATTATGTCATTTTAATTTGTTATTTTTGAGACAATAATTTATCCCAGATTGTTTAACTTAGTATTTCCACCTATTAATCTGTACCCAAATTTTTACCTCCTTTGCCTGGATTAATGATAATTATAATCTACATAGCATTGGCATCATTAGAATCCACAGCCTAGTTTCCCAGTTTTTAATCAGTATGATAGAAGTCAACATCTGCTTGTCCTTCAACTTACTTTATGGTTTCTTTGTTACTTGTTAAGTATTGTGGTTTTTAATCTTTTTGAGCTGTATCATTAATCAACCAACTGGTGTGAAAAAACAGCTTTTATTTCCTTCTAAAGCAGATTGCATCTTTTAAAATATTACAGTTTGGGTGTTTTTTGTCATTTTAGCAGATTGTTCGTCTTTGTGTCTATGATACTGCTCTATTTTGCTTCTGCAACTGAAGCAAAAGCCTAAAAAATTCCCAGTGTAGGCTGAGAAGTGATAAATATAAAGGAGAAGATTTTTTATTGAAAAGTCCATATCAGTGTGTGAGGCAGAGACACTGTTTTTTATGACATAGAATAATTAATATTGTAAATCAGAATTTATTCCCATTATGCACTTTACAAAGAATGGCAAGGAGGATATTGCTGTGCCTGATTTTAATCAGGCTATAAATCTTTATTTATGTGATGAATATAAAAGTTATATTAATTCTTAACAAGAATTAGCAGTGGAAATGCTTTTTTTTTTCAAGTGATGCTATAAATCTTTTTAGACTGAGATGTACTTGTGGGATTTTAAACTGAAGAAGGTATGAAAAAGGCAAGTTATCACCAGGATATAAATGCCAAACTCTCTCTAATTCAAAGGTCGTTTCAATTTCCAGTATTTTCATGGTTAACACAGGGTTTCCTAGGAATACTGACACTGGCTAGTAACGAGAGAGAGATTTTAGTCTCTGCTTTTCCCTTTCAATAGACAATACTAGGTTTTTATACATGTTTTATGTAGTTCAAATTAATTTTCTAGATCATGTACTGCCATAATATTCGGTGACAGGATTGCTGCTTAGGACCTTAGAGAAGAGTCTCATTACACTTGATATGTTGCTGTTAAGGAACTGCTCCTGCACAAAACTAGGGTCTTTTGTTTGTGATACCATAATTAACAGTAATTCATTTTATAAGATAGCTTTTATAGGGGAAGAATTATAAATAGCTATTATTCTCCAATGAGTTAAGTCTTTGCATATTATTTGACTCTTTCTGTACTGTTTTTTGCTCACAGACATTTGAGACCTCCATTAAAGTATATAAATCCGGTCTTGCAGCCATTAACTTCTTAAAGGTTTTACTACAGATTCCTAAGGCATTGAATGTGATTACTAGATGGTGTCCATTGCACACTGGCAGAGAAAAAAACCCAAATATGAAAATAATTGTACATTGATACCCTGGGTAAAAAATGCATAAGATTTCTTTGAAATCTTCCTGAAATCAAATACCAGGAAATTCAGGTTAAAAGGACTTAACATTTAAAAATATCTCACTGTTGCCAAGGCATGAAAATCTGCATGTTAGGAACAACCATTAACCCTAGCATCAAAGATCATCATAAGGGAAAACTGATAGAAACCTTAAATAGTAAAAAAAAATATTACATTTAAGTATTCCAGCATCATATCCAGTAAAGTGTTTTATTCCTTTGTTTGTGAAGCCATATTTAGCAGACAGGTACTGACATATGCTGGTTACCTGTCTGTGCAGTCAGTAAGCATAACTTTGAATTGTTAGAATTAATCTTTCAAGATATATTGAAGATACTAACAAGTTGGATGCACAGTTTATGTGCAGAAAAAAAAAAGATTTTTTGAAACACTTAAAGAAATATTTTTGAAAAAATTTTATTTACACATGGTGGATGCAATCAGTTCCCATGTTTTCTGAAAGTAATTTTGCTAATATGAACATTTTAAAAGATATGAGATGAAAGGAATATTCAGTTTCATATACTTAGACAAAAATGTTGCAGTGTTTTGAAATGAGCATCTAGCCCCAAATAGGCACCCAGTGCATGGAGACAAAAAGGAAAAAAAACAAACCAGTAGAAAATTTAATGTAAGTGTTAATATTATATGCATGACAGGGAAGATTAACAGCACAGGTTCTGTTTCAGTCATTTTGTCTGTCTTCTAAGAATTATAGAGGAGATATTAATTTATCAGCCGTATAAATCATGGTGGGTCATTTTGTTCAACACCATTAAGACTTGGAGAAGTAGGTTTAGAGTTCTTTTGCTTTTAATTCATTATTAGGGCTGTAAACATGTGTGCTTATTTCTGTGCATATTTACTTCTTAATATTAGCATATAGATGAGGGTGAATGTTCCATTCAATGAGGTAATTTATAACTCATTGTTTGCTGGGGGGGAATGAAGCTTGTAAGTACAAGGAGAAAGCGTGTAGTATGGGAGAGCTGTGGTCTTCTTATTTGCTGTTTCCCACCATGATTATTTATTCCTTCTTTAATCTGCTTGTTCATCTGGCACTCTTTAAAAAGCTTCTTCTTGCAGAATGAGCTTTTTTATGACATGGCAAACTTGGTCTACTACAAAAGGGAAAACATTTTTCAAAGCTTCCAATCTGCAAACTGTTAAGCCAGGCTGCAGCCAGCCATATTGCCTTTGTCCTTGTACTTCCCCATTTATTTTCTGTGCCTTTCTTCTTAGACAAGCAGGATTAGTTATTAGATTTAAGATGAGCTGAGAGTCTTTATTACATTTGGGGAGGACTGGCTTCAACCCCTTTGGTCCTCCATATTCCTTCCCCTGCCATTATGCATCAAAGTCTTGGCTTCTGAATGTTTCTTTGACTGACTTTTGGACAAGTTAATATAGGGAATAGATTGTTTTTTATAAATGTTGGAGAAGGAACACTTTTGTGTTCATGGCTGATCTAAATATGTAGTTTCTACATCCTGACATGGAGTCAGAGTTCTCTAAGTAAAGCAGAAAAAAAGAGCATCATTCTGCTCATATTTTTCCTTTTGAAAAGGTCTTAAAACTGTTGTAAAATGCTTCTTTTGGTTTTAGTGACTTTAAGGTGCTTAATACCTTAGTGTTCATATATGTGTATACACTTTTTAATTATAGCTGCCATAAAATTGTGATATGGAGTTCAACAAAGCAGAGGAACTAAAACCAGACAACGTTTTAATTTTATATATATTAAGGGTTTTTTTTTTTTCCCCACATTTTATAGTGCAGCTCAAGGGCCAGTTTGTGAATGCCTGTTAAAAAAAAAAAAAAAAAAAAAAGGACTACATTTACATAAGGTCATGTTCTATGCAGAAAATGTGTGCAAGAAAAATAAGATAAAGTATTATATGTATAAATAATATATTACTGATTATGTTAATGCATTTCTGCATATGATTAATGTAGTTGAGACACTTAAGTTGTATATGTTTTATTTCTCATTTTATCTTCATAAAGACATAAAGACATGCTGTATTCAGTAACAGCTACACAGTTTTTGCCTAAATATTGAAGTACCTGGAATTCTTTGACGTGGTTACTTTGTAGAAAGACTTACCCATTCAAACTGTCTCCTATGCTCTGTCACAAAGCACCAAGTTAGGGAAGGGCCAATTTCTTCTGACACAGAAATGTTATACACATGCATTTAAAAAGAAAAATATAATGATTTTATTTTGATAAGAAAATTAATTCTGGAGTGGAGCATTGCTTTCCAATAGAACGTGTAATTAATAAGCAACTTAATATGTTGCACATCAGTTTTTTGAATCATGTGCCTTTCCAAGTCTGTGTTGTGGAACTTATCACAGAATAATTACATAGCTAGAATTATTTGTTTAATAAGTTATTTTGTATCTAGTTTCTTATATATATATATATATATATATATATATATATATATTTAGAATTTAGCTAACTTCTGTTCTGGCAAGTACTTGAAATCTCCATGTAATTCTGAAAAAAGAGCTGGATTTATAATAATACCTGATTACATTTTTATAATTCAGGTTCTAATTGCTTCCATTAATAATTAGATTTGTCACTATGTTTTCAGGATAACCGAAGAACAGTTTAATTAAGAAGCCCACTGGGACTCAGAAAATATAAACTCTTTACATATACTTTACATCACTGGCTGTGCAAATGGTCCATGTCTTGTGCACTTCTTTCTTTCTCCTTTTCCGTAAGGATTCCTTCTTTTATTTATGAGATGCTAAGTGGATGGAATGCCCTAAGTAAAAGCAAATATTTTTATTGTGTTATTCTACATCTAGACTCTTTTACTGTTCACCATAGGTGGTGAGCTCTCCAAGATGTCACCTAGCAGTAAAACCCATAAGCATTATCAAATGGCAGCTCGTTATATCACAAATATTGAAGCACACAGTGCACACAGTGCTTTAAACCCCATAATTTGCTACACAGTATGGCCTATAAAAATAAGCTGGTTTATTTTTTCTAGGGATGGAAGGCCAATTTAGAAATTCATGGGATTGAATAGCCTTTCAGTTTCTTCTTTCTTGAACTGGATCCTTTTAGTCAGTAAGAGCTAATTATGAATGTAACCCATTTTGACAATGACATTAATGGGAGTAATCAAAAAAATCCATAAAGTCTTTGCTGTTTTTCCTTAATAATATTGCTAAACTGACCTTTTATTTCTCAAAATAAAATATTGTGGAAGTGGTAAAACTATAATTTACCATGTATTAAATAAACAATTTTGAGAATGAGACCTCTTATATATAGCCTTCCAAACCATTAAATACAGAATGATCTACGAGTATAGTTTACCATGTCTTTTTTTCTCAATCCTTCAAAATGCTGTAAAAACCTGACTTCCCCATGATTGATGATGAGTGGTGTTGCCTGCTGAAACCTTAAACATTGTTCATGAGGCCCAGCAGGGTCTGGAAAAGTATGACTTGTCCTATCAGACTCTTGAGGAAGGTGAAGGTGAGAGTAATCTCACAGCTGAATGTGCAACCCCAAACTCACAGATGACCTTCTCGTCTTTTAGGTGGATTTTACAAATATTATTCTTTAACTTTAAATATTATTCTTTTACGTGATTATTATGGTGATTTTTTTTAGTAACCCATGTTTATATTGTAGAGAATTTCATTACAAAGGAGATGAGAGAGAGACACTGCCTAGAAGAAATATAAGGAAGGCACCCCAAAACCTCAGACAGATAAAAATATATAGTCTGCAACTTCTTAAAAACCTATATCCTTTTCTAAAATCTGTTTCCATCTAAAGCAGAGATTTAAATCTTATCTCTTGCTTACTGATTTTTCTCCTGTGTCCCATGCACACAGTGTGCAGCATTTGACTAAGGACAACATATTTAAATGTAAGGAGGGAGTTCGACGTTCAAGCACTGAGGGAAGATTGACCATTGACTGCTTCAGCCTGAAAAGTATGGGTAAGTATTCATATTATCTATATAAAGGTCTTGGAAAATCATTCTTTTTTGTGTAGAAGCTTACTATACGTTAGACTAGAAGGAATATCCAGAGGTGGTGAAGTCCATTCCAAAGCCCAGGTCTAGGCCAAAGAGGTTGGAGGCTGATTTGGCTTTAAATTCTTCATTTGTAATAGTTACTGTAACATCATTTTGGGTTTCCATGTCTTTTTACTAGTGGGCAAACTTGTCCTTATCTTTGGTATCAGTTATACTTCTAAACTTGTGAAAGTGTCAGAGATATCTGAGATATATCAATACATACACATTTCTCACATTTTCTCTTGCCATATTTCCAAGAAACCATGTTTACCATGATAACACGTAATCATTTTTACAAATAACAATGGGAAAAATCCTACTGATGCACCAAAATTCATGAAGGAGATTTCCACCTCTGATGAATCTCTTACAACAGTGCTGTTTTATGAGATATATTTAGATGAACTTATGACTTAATTATTCAGAACTATGGTAATTTTTATATTCAAATCAAGTGAGATAAATTTTATTAATGGAATAAAGTTTTTAAGTAATTTAATGCTCTACTAGATATTTTATCCTCAGATCTGCTGAGATGAAAAGGGATACTTACAAACTTCTGGTCTAGAATGAATAGCAAGAATGAATAATGAAGAGGTTAAACTGGTCATTTGGGGAGAAAGAAAATGATCAGGTTTCTAACAGTGTGTCCTGGGTTGGCAGGCGACTCCTACTCTATATCCTACATCGTGGGGCTCTATTGTGTCTGGCAGTTGTTTTCTCTTCCCCTCCGGCGCGGACTGTGGCTGATGGGCGGGCCCTCGCTGGGGGCGGGGGGCAAAACGGCTGAGGGCTTTTTTACTTTCACTTTTGGCTCGCGGCTCTGCTCTGCTTGGTGTGCTTGCTGTTTGCTTGCTGGCTATTCTCGCTATTCTTTGCTTGTTTTTTTTCCCTCTTCCTTTTTTTCTTTCCCCTTCCCGAAGATTAGGACCGGCTCTGGACTGACCTGACCTGACCTGAGGAAGTTCGGGAATTTCTACGGCTCGACACAGAAGATCGGCGCCTCTTCCTACACAGTACCTGTTTCCTTCTTTTTTTTTTTTTCCTTTCGTGTGGGGAGTGTTGTTAATAAAATAGGTTTTTCCACTTTCCCTCCAAGGCGTTTTTCTTCCCTCCTGAACCCAGGTCTGGGAGTGGGGGAGGGGTGGTGGAGGTTTGTTTTAGGGGTTCTCCCCCTAATCTGTTCCAAACCGGAACACAGTGGTAGATCAAGAAGTTAGATGTTATATGTTTAAAGCACAAATTTGACTTGAAAACTAAAATAAAAATGCTGTAAGATGATGAAGCAATCAGCCATCTTGATACATCCAACAAATGCAGTAAGAACATACAAATCAAATTCACAGGAGGTAGTCCAAAGTTTTCTACCCTTCAACAGTTGCAGAGATTCCCTGTCTTGTGTAATTTACATCATGCTATTTTATGAGAGTTTAATTTTTGTTTTGTCAGCTTTAAGAGTCTCAAACAGTGAAATATCACTGTTAGGTCTCAATTATTCTCTCAAATTTACCATGAACTTCTTTGTGATTTTGAGGAGACTGGACTCAGGTAATAATAAATCTTATAGATACTATGATGGTAATTTGATTGGAAAGACACTCTCATGAAATATGTTATTTCTTTCATTTTCTTCTATCTTATTTCAACTTGTCTTGGTCACTCGGTCACTCCAAAAAGTATCACTCAGTTCTTGTAAATTTTTCTGGCATAGCTTTTGAAAAAAAACATTGAAGTTTACATTAGCTCATGAGCTGCACTAGGTTATTCTGTTTGGCTCATAATAAGAAAATTGGTATTTACACAAGGATGCCTGAAAGTCATAAGAGATGACATTCACATTAAATATATGGTTTTTTTCTTTTCTCTAAATCTGAATAAAGCATTGGGATTCACTATCACTGATAATTGAGATGATTGATATACACACACCACATTTCTTTGTCTGATAAAGTCAGCCTACCCTTTCTCTTTCAACACTTCCCTTAAAATCTGAGAAACCCTTGAAAATGATGTTTTGTTCAGCATAGGAGTTAGACTGACGTAATATGAATTTTATTATAAATATCTTTTGTGAAAGAATAGAAAGATTTTGGTAATTTATTTTATTTTATTTTTGTTTGTTTGTTTTATTATGGACTGTCATTCCAGTTGTGAAAATAGATAAGTTCCTTTGTATATTCTGAGGGCAACCTTACTACCACAAATTGAAAGATATGAGTGTGTGTCTAGCATGCTGCAAACCTACATCTTATGTGCTCCTCTCCTCAATATATAATATATTATTACATACTAGGGAAAGTATTACTTAATTCAGTAAAAAAATTAGTCCCTAAAAAAGTCATGTGACTAGGACCTGTGTACATTTAACAACAAACTTTTAAACTTAGTAATATCAATAATGAAATCGTAATGCCTGCAAAAGAAGGTACAGACATAGTATTTAACTCTGTCTCTTAGCTTGATTGATCTTCCACAAACTTGAGTTTTTCAAGAGTTAATATTGAACAGAATTAGGCTTTCTTAGAATTTCCTTGCTTGTGGAGATCAATACTTCAATCTGAATTTTCATTAGTCTTTACTGATTCTACTTCTGGTGTCAATATGGAAAATACAAAAGGAACAGAAGAATTAAAAATGGAATCATCAGTGTCAGCTATTACAAAACTAGTTAGTTGCCAGAAAATTAAATCTCTGTTAAACTGTATTAAAATATCTATTTTTGTCTGTGGGGAGCAGTAATTTTGATGGCTAAAGTCATGTAAAATGACTTTGCATCTGTCTTCAGAACTTTATATTATTATACCACATAGACAGACATGTACTGCTTTGCAAGTAAACAACGTTTGATGTAAATGTCAAATTGCTAACACAGTCATCTAATAGAACTCCTACAGGCATAAAATCAACTTGTGACATGTTTCTAACATAGTTGAAAATAGTCGTGGTTCTGTTGAAAAATCTAAAGATAAAAATATATAAATTTATTAGATAATTCAAAACTGCAGTTTTCAGGAGATGTGTACCTGGAAAATATTCTCTGAGGAACAAAATTTAACATTAAAGTCAAGTTGGAAAGACGTTTTACACTCAAAACTGATTATTAAGCAAACTCATGTGTAGCGGCGCGTTTTCTAGTTCTTACTTATTGTTAATAATCATTTTTTTCTATAATGGTTCTTCCCAAGTTCCCCCTGTACTTCTCCCCATTTGGTACAATCTCCTGCCTGGGAAATTCCCTTTGTTCCCCTCTGTTGCAATATGTTGTCAATCATCCATTGGTCTCCTCCCAGTGCCTGCCCCCCCTCCAGGAAGCCTGCCCCCCTCATTCCAGAGGCTTCAGAGGGGCTCGGTCCCGGATTGGAGCAGGCTGGGGGTGCCCCACCCCTCGTTTCCTATTTGCTGGCTGTGTGCCCTCCCCGTTTCCCTGATTGGTTTTCCCTCTTGTGTCCACCTCCTTCCCCTAGTCCCTGATAAGCAGTGAGCCTCCCCCTGCTCGCTCTCTCTGCCTCTCAGCCTCTGCCTTGGGCTGGGGCTTCGCTCAGGGCCCAGGCCCCTGGGCCTGGGCCTGGCTCTGGCCTTGGCCCTCTTAGCTCTCTCTCTCTCCTGGGACACGTGAGTGCCTGCACCATGGGGTGCATGTGACAATAAACTCTTATCTTGCCACGAGGCCTCCTTCTTCTTACCTTCGTCGAGCCTCACTAACAGCTCTCGTGCATCTTCTGAACTACTAAGGAGGTAGTGGCCGGTCTGCTAATCACTGCCCAACCAGACTTGAAACAATTCCCTGCCAGGGCAGCTGGAATTAGCTGGAACACCATCTCCAGCAGGCACAGGGAATTATTTCACTCATGTCATTCCTTTCTTAAAACCCATAGGGATAAAAGATGTAGATGCAATACAGACAAATGAATATTACACAATAAAAAATAACAGTGGCATTAATTACTGTAGAGTCAAAGGCGATATTGCTATTATTTATACTACAGTTATATTGGTTCTTTTCTGAGTCAATAAATAGGTCTTAGCATACTACATATAGAAGTGTATAAATGGTATCTTCTTTCTCTTCTCAAGTGAAAGAGTTTTGTATTTTAGAAGACCGACTTCAAGGAAAGATTATCCTTAATTGCGCCTTCATAATTTATGTATTAGAAGACAGATTTGGTTTTGTTTCATTCAAAGATCACTGCTATGATAAGGTTCCAAACATGAGACACTTTTGTGGTAGGACATAAAGGACTGTACTGGACACTTTTCTGAATGTGCTTTAATAATCTCACCATGTGTGCTGATGTCTTTATTCATTCAGTCCTGCAAGCTACTTCTTAACAATGACTTAATGACTAAGAGAATCAAAGGGAAATCGTCATATGCTTCTCATGGCTTTGGTTTGCACTGCTTTGTGCTTTTATTTCATATGATTTGCTCTTGGATGTCCTCCAAGCTACATTCTTTGTGGTTTAGTAATGAGTCTCCACGGTAATACAGATATGTGTGAGGAAAGTATTTCACAGTTTGTAAGATATATGTATAACTCAGTGTCTGGATTTCCAAAATACATTAAAGAAGGTTTTCCCTTCTCAGGGAAAAAAAGAACAATTTCATGCAAACTAAAAAACAAAAAAAACCCTCAACCCCTCAAAAACAAACCAACAAACAACAAACAGAAAACAACCCAAAAAACTCACCAAAACCCCCAAAACAAAAACAAAAAAAAAAAATCCCCAAAACAAAACAAAATTGAAAAACCCAAACCAAACAAAAAGCACCAACCCTCCCCTCCCAAAAAACCCCAATAAACAAAACAACAAAACAAATCTGAAAGGAAAGCTAAGACTATTTTTTCTTCATTCTGAGGGAAAAAAAAAGTCACTACCACATTGTCTGACACTTGCGTTTTTTAACAAATGTGTAAATGGTCTGTAAGTGGGTGAAGAGTAAGGTGACAAAGTTATTAAATCACATGGTTTCTGAAAGATGACTGAATCTTCCAGATGACTGAATCTGGAACGAGCCCTGTGTAAGTAATAGATATATAGGTTAGCCTATAACTATGCTGTAGGACTTCTTGCAACAGGATGAATGAGTGCTCAACATTTTTCCAGGCACCACAGAGTAGCTGGATCTGTTCATGGTAGAGAAAGCAAATCAGGCTATGAAATACAAATCTCTGTTTCAGGAAGTCTCTGAGCTTCAAATTATAGTAATTTGGGGTAGTAACTTTATAGTTTCTTTTATCCAGACAAGGTCTACTACCCATCATTTGAAACAAAGCACAAAGTGTGATGGATATGTAGTTTGATTCAGCCAAAGGCTTTTGTATACTTCTTTGGATGTCAGAGAGATGGTGATATCTGATGACCACTCAAATTTTTAGACATTTTTTGTTGCATTTTTCATAGTGCTTTATACTTGCATTTTTCATAATGCTTGTAGATGAACGTGTTAGATTCAGTATATCCTCAAAAAATCCTCCCTAAAAAAAAAAAAAAAGCAAAGGCTACTTTTATTAAAATTATTTAATTTTAATTGTACTGCACAGTTATACTCCTTTGTTATTAGGAGGCAGCTAAAAGTAACAGAGAAAGAGAACATGTGTTTTTACAGATTTCACATATTTACTATTTGTTTTATCTCTTAGTGTTGAGTTTCTCCTACAGCTTATAGATGTATCTGAGAATGCCTTCATTTCTGTTAGTCCCGGTGTCTTATATCCAGAAATAATTTTCTCTATCCCTTGCATGCAGTTTCCTCAGTCTCAGCAATGCAGAAATCTGCTGTGTTCAAAATCTTATCAATTATGTCTACTCCATAACAAATACATTGCTTTGTCCAAAAAAAGCCACCAAATTCCCAAAAATAAATAAAACAAAGTTTTCTGGATCTTTTGTGGAGCTTTGTGGTTTGTTTGGGTTTTATTTTTGTGTTGACGCCTTGAATTGATTCCCTTAGCTGATATCAAAATTGCTGTTTATTACATTGCACTGAGGTTTTAGTGCTATGTGCAAAAGAGACAGGAGTCCTCCAGAAAGATGGGGAATTTGTTTCAGAAAAATAATGAAGCAGCAATAAAATAAAATAAAATAAAATAAAATAAAATAAAATAAAATAAAATAAAATAATGAAACATGCTGACAACAGCCTATATTCAATAACCTAATCTGAATTACTGAAATTGGGTTATAAACATTATTTACCATCCCCATGAGAATTCTTCTGGGACTTTTATGCCAGAGGTTCATTATCTATCAATAAGAGATTTTGAAGTTTCCTTATTTTTCTCAGACATGCTGCTGTTTAAGAATATAGAAGTGTAATTTTTTGCAAAAAAAATTGAAACTTTTAAAAGAAATTAAATTGTTCAAACTTTGAAATTTTTTTGTAGTAGCACAAGACAGAGAAAGAGGTTATAACTATTTTGATTCATCCATTCTTTATGTCATTCAGCAGGTTTGACATGCAATTAACTCCATAGGAAGAAATTTGCTTCCACAGTAAGTATTTGTTTTATCTTCGCTCAGGGAAACTGCAGGTTTTTTTCTGGTTATTTCCTGTATCTTCCTAGAACTTGAAGAGTGATACTTTAATAGGATTGCCAAAATACTGTTTTTCTCTTAGCAGTCAGCGCTTAGCTGCAACCATTCAGATGGTGGGTTTGGGTTTTTGTGTGTGTGTGTGTGATGGGTATGGGGGTTTTTATTGTTGCTCGGGGGCTTTTGTTATTTTTAAGGGTAGGGGGTTTTGTGTGGTTATTTTTATTCTGTGATTGCAATCTCTGACACTAACAAAAACCAGAAGACACAATTTTAGTACTTATGAATTTCCCTTGTTGCTTCTTCCTATGGTCTCATGATAAGCGAATTTACAGGCTAAAGAGTTTCCACGCTGTTTCTGCATATTGGTTTGGAGGCGCCACCAAAAATTAGTTTGTTTATTTATCAAATGTGATCTTCAGCCATCCACAAACTCAAGGAAGCAAATGAATCTAATACTATTTCTGACTCTTTGGCAAAAGAGACCAGGTTTGTCAGAAAAATAAGGCGTGAAGAAATATGGTGATGATTTCAGAAAAAGAATTATATGTGACATTTTGTGAACTGATTTCTGGTAGTAAAAAAGATGAAAATAGCTATCATGCTAATCAATGAAAAGTGTTTATAGGCATTGCTTTTTTCTTGCATTAATTCTACTCCATTGAAATAAATAATTTGTGAATAATTAAAAAAATGTTTTGCATATGTTGCAGAAAGATTTCTAATTTTAAGATCTAAAAACACGTTTGCATTTTACTTTAAAATTATTAGTTCAACTCTAGCTAGCTTCAGTTAGGGTACCCAGCCTCACAATTCTAGTGGTGCTGAGCCTGATGTCTAACTTTTTTCAGCTTTTTGAGAGTTTAAACCTGTACGCAGGATCAGAGATGGTTTAATGTTTCTTTGACTGCTTCTCAGCTTTCTTGACTGCAAAATTTGTGGGTCTGTTATTAGTGAACATTGGTAACACAGAGCCAAGGCCTTTTCTTCTTTTTGTTGTGCCATGTGGACAAGGAAGTTGGAGGTTCACGGGAGACTGGGAGAAGACACAGCTGGGACAGGTGACCCAAACTGATTAAAGGGATATTCCAAGCATAGGGCATCATGCTCAGTATGCAAAGTAGGGAGGAAGAAGGAGGAGAGGGGGGACATTTGAAATGATGGTGTTTGTCCTCCTAAGTAGCCATTACTCATGCTGAGGCCCTGCTCTCCTGGGGATGGCTGAACACCTGCCGGCCCATGGGAAGCACTGAATTAATTCCTTGTTTTGCTTTGCTTGTGTGCATGGCTCTTACTTTCCCTATTAAACTGTCTTTATCTCAACCCACAGTTCTCTCCCTTTTATCCTTCTGACTCTCTCCCTGATCCTGCTGGTGAGGAGTGAGCATCTGCATGGGGCTTGGCTGCTGGCTGGGCTTAAACCACAACCCGTGATGATCCAGCTGTGCTGGGTACAGACCTGCACGTCCCTGCACACAGCCCTTCTTCCATCACACAGGCAGTCTGTGAAGTCAGGGGATGAGAAGGGACAGGGCTAAGTATGACACTGCCAGGTTAAGCTCATCTTTCAAGCCTTTACGGTATGCTAAACCTTCCCCTAAAGTGTGTAACGTTGGGCTCCCAGCAATGCTGAAAATTACTATTACTTTAGAGTAAAAATTAAAAACATTTTTGTGAGCACTAAAATGTGAGGGGAAAAAAAACTAGCAACAAAATATAAGTGGGAGCTGGCACTGACTTAGAAAGGCATTTCTTTCTTCTGATGTTACTTGCATGTAATCATAGGAATTTTGTGTATTGTTAGTGAAATTCTTTTGATAAAATTTAAATCTATCTCTTTCTAAATACTAATGCTTATATATTTTTCTATTTTTGTATTTAGTATTTCCTCATTCTTGTGGACCTTGCATAAAATATGATTTGAGTTATGCCTACTTTAATTCATACTTTCTACTATGGCACCCCTATTTCTCAAATTTTGCTTAAAGAATAAGTGTGGGAAGAGCTGTTTTCAGTATTTCTGTAAAAATTGACAATAGGATTTACTAAATATTTGCTGTTACAGAAAGATCTTATTCTGTGTTATTCACTTTGACTTTATTGTCCTCCAGTTAGAATTCAAAGAATATTTGCCTTCCATGTTTAAAAGCTGCAGGTTAAATTTTGCCAAAATTAAATTTAAAATGTACTCCTTTAAAAAACCCCATATTTTCATTGGATTTGTTCCAGTATTATTCTTCAATTTATTTTAAAGGAATCAAAGGGAACAGAATAATTTGTCTGTGAGTTGAAATACTTTGACCTATTTGAGAATTCTGGGGTATTTCCAGGCAAGGTAGATACTAGCAAAATAGTGATAACTGTGTGTAAATATTTTCTATGGGCAGATTACCAGTAATTTTCTTCACAACACTTTGGCCATTTCTGGATCAGCAGTAAGGCTTTTAAATAAGAAAATTACTTTCTCTAGTCATTAATTTAGACTCGTACATTTTTTGCCAGCACACTGTAGGGAGTTACTCAAGATTCTCTTTCAGTGTCTTTACAGTGCAGAGGAGTTGAAACAATTCCACAGATGCTGCATTGTGGAATATTTGACTATGTCCTCAAAATTGCTTCTGTGGGCTGCCAGTTCATTTGCTATACATAGGATTGACTGAAATTGCGGAAGAGTTTACAGGTAAACCTCCAAAAACCTTTGACAAAGGAAGTTTTCCCCCTTGTTTTCCCATGGCTAAGCTTCTTGGTAATTTTCATGGAACATGAAAGCGTTATTGCATTAATTTACTTTGGTACAGCAGACTACAGAGGGAAAGAGCAGTGGAGACTGACCATTCTGCATAGGCTGTGGTTTCAAAACCAGACATACATAGTAAGGGAAATCCTGAAAATTATCTCCACCTGGGGTTGGAGACAATGTTGAAAAGGAACATAAGAAAGCTTGTGTTGGGATGCAACCTATGTAATTTAGTCCTTGGCTACCAAAAGGCTTTGTTGAGTGTGGCATGAATATCATGAGCAATAATTATAAAAGGTTATAATCCCTTATTAAATGATAGGAATTACTCATACGTTTTCAACAGTTGCTCTTAGTTTTGGTCAAATGCTGATCAACCCCAGCCTCTACTGGTTAAATGAAAAATGTTTCAAAAAATTGTACTAGTGAGAAGTTCCTTTGAGATATGAGTCACACAAAATTCTTCCTTCTTTCAATCAATTTTCTTAGGATTTTTTGGCCAAGCAAGTGAAACAAATATTTATTTATATCTAGGTAAATCCTTCTCCATCTTTCCTTGAGTTCCTAAAACCTTTCTATTCTTCTCTCCATCTGACATTTACACATTTATTTGCTTATTTTCTGTAAGTGTTCTGTTTGCATATTTTTTTTCTTATTCCTGTATTCCTTTCAGTGACCTTTTAGAATTCCTATTTAATTTGCTGCTGTCTTTTGTTTTGTGTCATTCAAAATAAATGCATAAACATCTTTACCCTTACAATATATCAGTTAAAAAAAAAAAGGAAGACAGAATAAAAGTTAATAATTTGTTTAATTAAGGGAAAATAGCATACTTTTTAGCCAGATGCACATAAATATGCATAATTTTAAGTACTGGCCATGGATTTGGTTCTTGAATTTCTTCTTCACTGTCCAGTTTCTTTTTCCATTATTTCTAAATGTCAGTTTTAATATTAAATTTTAAATGTATTTTTTTAGTAATGAAATAAGAATGCTTTGACTATGTAACAAAAATGGTTGCTGAAATGAAATCCAAATTTATAGTTGAGATTTACTGTACTAAAAATTGAAGACCTCTGTCTCAGAATAAAGCATGTGAAAATATCTTGCTGTAGCAGACAAAAAATAGAGATAAAATTTAAACCCAACTTGTTACAAAAATGAAGATTGGTTCTTTAGTTCAGAGGACTTGTCAAAGAGAAGGAGAATATAATTATAAGAAGTTCCAAGCAGTTCTGAAATAATTAACAAGGATGTTGTGCAAGTTGATCCTGGGGTTACATTTGTGTTGCTAAGAATACACTTGTGTGAAGTACTTTGATGGGATATTTGTAGAAAAAGAGTTACTATGGATTAGCAAATTTACTACAACTTAATTCAAATCAAGAGAAGTAAAGTTACCTTCAGCCTTTCCATGAACTTTCTTGTGAGATAGATCAGTCTGGTAAGCTGCTAATTCACCTTTTTGTGTGTTGCAAGGACTGCTAACAATATTTGTGGAAAACTGACACTTGTAAGGGCACAAGCCAAATGAAACAACTGCTCTTGTCAAAACAATCAAACAGACCTATCATCCATCTTCAAGATACCTCGGAAGATCTGAAACCGAAATTGGGTTGAGAAGGTAAACAACTCCATTAAAAGGGAGGAAAAGGCTTCAATCTCAGCTGAAACCCTAATCACTATCTTGTCATCACAGAAGCATCAGATCAGCCTGAGACACTGTAACACACAGCTCTCCCACATGCAAAATTGTATCAATGTTTAGGATCTCTTATCTGTGATATTTTAGATGTGGTATAAATTTCAAAAAACCTCTTTCCATCTGTCTTTACAAATAAAATGTGTTGACAGGAAAAAAAAAAGCTGCTTGTAAATTTCTCAAGTTTTTGAAAAATCATTAAAACAAGTAAATAAAATGAAGTTTACCTGAGTATTAAAGAATTTTAAGGCCTGACTTCCATTTCACTATTGCTTCTTATGTTCTTTAGTTTATGTAACTTTTTTCTAATTGAATAGATCTTAATCTTGCAAAAGGTTAAGCCATTAAAAGGCATGGTTAGCTTATTTGATGTATAATCATTTATAAGTGAAAACTTATAACTTCAAAGCATGATATCCCAAGTCTTTCCAGTCTTCATACAGGTTCCTTCAATTCAGGAGCCAGGCTAATGTTTCTTCTTGTGGCCGTGGAAGATCCTGAAACATCAAATTACATTAATCATAAAAGTATTATGTTCTCAACAAAACTGTGAGACTTTAGCACAGACTGTTTCATGCTCAGATGGTTACAATGCCTGTGAAGGACTGGTTTCATAATGACCATAACATTGAGGTTTGGAGCTTTTCATTGAACTGGAGGATTTAAGGGAGCATGCAGAGCAGCATTTTTGGGAATACACGGCTAAGCTGAAATGTCTTTAAAAGGTTGCATGAAGTGAGTCATAGTTGCTGAATGTAAGTTTATCTAACTGTACCTTAATACTTCATTTGTTAAAAAAGTGTTTCTTAATAATACAGTTTTCCAGTTCAGGGAATTTGAAGATCACAGATACTAATACCAGGCAAAAGCAAATATCAATTTAGATGCTTTTAAGGAGTATATGAAAAATTTGGTTTGAAGACTACAGGCTGGGTTAGTTATTTTCTCTCCCACCACCTCCTTTTTTTTTTTTTTTTTTTTTTTTTTTTTAACCAGGAAATACTGCTTGTGTTTGGTGATATCTGTTTACTCTTGGGCAAGAAATATTGGTGATGTTGTAAAATGAAAAATTTCCTCACTATGTGTTTTTCAAGCATATATTAACCAAATTATTGTATTAGCTGTCTAAAGAGTAGCGTAGTGTTTCATGTACAATGTATTTATTTGATCCCTAATTTTTTTTCCATGTAGATCTCCTATAGTTACTTGTAGAACTGCCTAGTGAAGATATTACCATTTGTTTCTAATACTAATATGAAAATATAGGAAAGAATTCTGAAGACATGAGAAATATGTTTGTTCATGAACCAGGTTTGTAGTTTTATATTTGCAGAGCATTAATATCCATGAAATTTTACCAATTAAAAAGGTTTTCATTTCAAGAAAAATATCATGATATCATGTTCATACCATATCATGTTCTGAGATTCTAACATATTTTATGTGCATTTTTGTTTATGTAACAAATCCTGAGCATCACTTTTTGGCTTGTACTTAACGGTTATGGTAAAAGTTTTAACTGCTGACACAAGAGTGGGGCTAGTCTTAATGTCTCTTTTTGTAATTCAGTTATAACATCTCAAGGATGCAGATCAGTAATTAACTTTGTGATACTGTAGTTTTGTCTAAGGAACACTAATTTTATTGTAATTATACTTTATAATTTCAATAACACTTATGATTCCATTATGACTGTGGTTAAGGAACTTTACAACTAGACTGAGAGAGAAATTGGGGAAAATTACAATTTTAAACAATTTAAACATCCATAATATTCCTTATACTCAATCATTACTGTCTGTGGTGCCAGACGAGGCTAAATGTAGATTAAAAGTATTGTTGGGGTTTATGGTTTATTGATGCACCAACCAAAGCACAAGAGGGAGAGTATGACAGGACAGCACAGCACTGAAAGACAATCTTAACACAAGACTAAAATCTGACTTTAACTGATGGCATTTATCAATCTTTTTCATCACATGACTTCAAAGGGAGATTTCCACTGATTGATTAAATGGCTTCTTGCCACAAATGAGTAAATTAAGCAGTTTAATTATCTTTAGATTAATCTCCAGGTCTTGAATCGTATTTGAATTTCTGTACCTGTTTTTCTGCATTGGAGGTTTTTCCAGAATTCCCTAGTCAGTGTGTGCTATGAACATTAAAAATATTCAGAGTTTTCTAATTTTCTTTCATTAAAAAATTTGTCACCTCACATCAGCAGTGGCCGTCAGAAACAGATCTTCTGATGCAGAATCTGCATCAGAACAGATACTGCTGCTTGATGTCAAGTTTCTGGTTATGCTTCCTCAAACCCAGAAATCCTTCAAGTTAAAAGTTGCATGCCTTAAATATTCTTTCTTTTCAAGTATCCTGGCAGATTGACTATGACTGTATAAAGGGTGCCTGAACTGCTGATTAAGCTGGACTGTGAACAATCTTACAGATGAGGATAAATGTTCTGGCTCCAGAGAGGGAGTAATATAGCTGAATATAAGTGATTATTTTAAAGTTTCATTTTATGGACCAAGGACTGGACATTTTCCTGCTGATCTAGTCAGAATCTGTCTTAAAAAAAAAATCTGAAATTGGAATAAACAGGGTACAAAAATAATACCTTATGCAAAAGATATTAAGATTCAGCAGCAAACTTCAGTTTAAATTATTAGTGTTCTTTCACCTTCCCATGCTTCTTACTATGCCATAAAATGTGACATAAAGGAGAAAGGAAAAAATTACTAAAAAATTATTATTTTAATCTGAAATTAAGGAGAATTTAGTGGATCCTGAGAGAGGAGAGAGATGGCATATCAGGTTTCCTACTTTGATATTTATTTATTTTGTCTTATTATTCTGAAAACAGAGATTTTTTTTGAGAATTTACCAGCACTATGATGATTTATTTTTAAATCTAAAAAGTCAAGAAGTTATGTGCTGCTACTACACTGCTGTGACCAAGAACTTGGAAAGAAATTAATTTTAAAAGCTTTTTATGAGTATAAACACTTGATAATTGAAATATTTTGCTCTTCTCCTTTCTCAAGTGAAGTCTTAATTCTGAAAATATAAAGCAAAATGCTGATAGAGAAGGTATAGAACACTGTAATGTAGGTGATGAAGATAGGTGTTTTCCTTCTAGATTTTTACATGTTAATATTTTTAGTTACTAAAAGTCAAAAATAGAAAAGTAATGACAAAATACAATGATGATTAAGATGTGATAACTGTACTTTGAAAATGAGTTTAAGGTAAGGCAAAGTCATATTCAAAGCAAATGTCTAAGGTAATAAAATCTGAGAATTAAATTTAGCAAGTAAGTGAAAAAAATAATTAACATTAAAAAAAAGAGACTTTTTTCATATTTTCATTCTGTCTGTTTTATGTTTGCCCCATTATCAACATTCAATGTGATGTTTAATACTAAGATAACATCTTTAATGAATTGTTTTTTTAAAAAATTATTACATACTGTCAGCTGATCAGACTTTTTAATGTGAATGGTGGATTATTCATGACCTCAGAATTTACTGTCTTTGATTACTGTCCTGTGACAACAATAGTGACAACATCCAGTAAGTAAGTCCAGCTCTTAAAAAGCAAATTGTCCTCAGGAATATGTAATATACATGGGTCTTCCAAAGATGGATCTAAAAATCTGGCAAAGTTGTTGCAAAGATATGCAATATTCTGGAACAGAAGTAGCAGGTGGAATTTCTGCCTCCAAAATAAGATTTTTTTCAAAGGCAAGAACTATTATTTAACACATTCCATAGTAATACTACATATTGTGACAGGATACATAGTCAAAAGAGGTAAAATCACTTCGAAAAAGTGATTTTGATTTCAAATTTTATCATTTTTGGTCATGTGCCCTCTTAAAAAGACTTGTTTTGAGCACTTAGGTTACTATCAGCAATATTGTAAAACTCAAAAAAACTCTAGAATAAAAAAAAGATATAATTTTGCCAACAGAGAAATTGTCTAAAGCTTCTCCACTAAAGTAAATATCCTGATTTGAACTTACTTTCAGTGTTTATTTCCTCTTAGCACTTCAAACCAGACACCAAGTTGTATTTCTTCAAGCAATAACTAGATGAAGAAGGTTGTTTATCACTTGCCTTAGTTAATAATTATTGTTGTTTGCAGCTGTCATGATTATATTGTGTATAACACTGAATCAGCAATTTGTCCTCCACTGGAAGGTTAGAGGGAATATAATATGTGCAGAACTACAGATGAGTTTTAACCCATCTCAGTGCCCCATGCTTTGAAACTGTGACCTAGATTGGATTGTCAAGGTCTTAAATACTGCAGAGTTATCTAGTATGTATTTCTAGATGTATGCATATATGTATTTATCCATTTATTTTGGGATAGCTCCCATTCGTGTTTTTCTCCTAAGTAAAATTAATCAAATTGGGTTTGAGTTATAACTCATTACTCTGAACATGAAGCTACTCTGTAAGCAAACTGATTTGCATAATAAATACTGTACACAGATTGCAATGGTCACAAGGACCTATGGCCCAAGTGACATTCTATAGGAGAGACAGGAAGAAGGAAAATAGTTCTACAGCTCAAGTAGGAGCTGAAAGTCAGTGGAAAGTGTCAAGCATGTTGCACTCTAACTTTTGTAGCTCAAAGAGGTAAGAGAAGATTTTGTGGTGAAACGTGGTTTTCTTCAAACTATGGCAGCTGAAGGAAGCTCCAGGACTCCTGTAGTTGTGATGGAGTTAGAGAAATGAACACAGTGCTAAGCACCGAGGCAGTCCTCAGCCTCTGCAACCCTCCTCTGCAGCCAGAAGAGTTGGGAGATATTGTCAAGCATTTCCATATTTCTGTGTGTTCCCTTTACTTAACCAGGGAGTCCCTGGTTTCAACAGCCAGTCAACGAGCAACTGAGGTCAGACTGAGGGGGCAGTAACCTCAAACAGGTTATTAAATTCCTGATTTCTGTGAGTTTCTCAGAGACTTCCATGATACCACCCACTATTTGCATTTGTGTATGGGAATTATTTATCCACAGTGTAGTATTTTAGTTTGGACCACATATGTTTTCCAGAATGTTTAACCTTTTATTATATATCTGCGTAAGATTTTGTCTGTTTAGCTTGGTGTTATCTATCTCCATTTCCACTTCGGTCATCCTAATTTAAATCCTAAATATCCTTAGTCCTGGTATATTTGTTCATGTCCTGTTTACAATATTAGTTTCTAGAAAGTTGTTCTGAAACACTAAAAGACAAGTTTGAAAGGCTTCCTTATGGCATAAAGTTAAATATAGCAAACAAACTCAAATGCAAGAATGAAAGTACTTTTATGGCTTAATTGTCTCATTAAAGTTCGCTATGAGCTGTGAAATTCTGACTTTCTGCAAATGTCTTTGAAGATACTATTTTCATTAATCATGCAGCAGCCTTTAATAGAATGAATTTATTAAGGGAATATTTGGCAAAGTAATAGATTTCATACTATGTAAAAATTCAATTTTCCTTAGTCAGCTACAACCATAAGTGCTGAGAGCACTTCATCTATCCCACAGATACTTGACTAAAGGAAAACACAGATCTTTCAAATACCTTAGAATCTCAGTTTGAGAACTTAATGTGAAACTTCCATCTGGAAATTGCAAGGCCAGATGGTTGTATAAATCCCAGCAGAAAATATACATCTGTCATTTTTTTTTTTTTATAACTGGTTCTATTTGAAGAAGGATTTATTTAATCAGCTTGGCACATCATTTAGCATGTCAATCGTACATTCTGTAGCCCTCAGCTCTCTTTGTACCAAGTCTTCTTTCATTTGTAGAATGCAGTGGAGGTAATCAGTTCTCTAACCAGATGCAGGATGACTGCTGATTTAAATTGTTTTATGCAGAAGCATGATCAAGAAACACAGATGAATATAATTGAGTAATTTTTTTTAATAAAGATTCTTGCCATCAAGTGTACTTAGCTTATAAATTTACCTGTCATACCTCTTCTGCTCTCCATCATGAAAACACTCTCTAGAAAAATCTTTAATGAGGTAATGGAAATAAGCATATTGACTTAATGGAAATTTGCTTTAGAGTTCTATACTACTTCGATATTCCAAAGGAACAAAAATTATTTTTCCAAATAATTGGAAATCCACAGTTTATCAAAATTTGAATTTATGGAGACATCTGAGTAGGCTGTCCTTCTAAGAATCCTGTAAGCCAGTACTTTAGAATAGCATGTCAGTATCTATACTAGTGATGATTTGCACAAGGTGTGTGAACATTAATGTGGACCTTCTTCTTTTGTATATGACAAGTGCCTGAACGTAACGTCTGCCTTTATTCAGGTTTACATTTACGTCAGGTAAACTCTCACATACATCCATACATCACGTTGTGTTTTACACACTTACTGGAATTTTACCGCTGTCTTTTAAAATTTATGTTTGGGCAAGATGTTATAGCCTGCCCTACCAGGCAATTTTCTTCTGATGTATTTCATTGATACAGATTTAATCTGAAGAGCAAGGAAACATGAATCGATTACTTTCTCCTCTTTGCCTTTCACTGAACACACAATCATCTAGTCTGGTCCCTGCTTGAGAAAGGTGGGTGATGTAACACTCTAAAAGAGATGTATACTTCAGAGATATTTTCTTTTCAGCATTTTAGTCTGGATCAGCATATTTGAAGCTAATCTCCCAGCTACATTTTATTATTTTACCTTGGTTCACATCTGAGAACTTGTGAAGCAGAACCTGTATTTTATTTCAATAAAAAGAAAACCAAAAATGCAAGCCAGGAATGCACAAAATAACCTCAAATCCAGAATGGTTCATTGGACAAGACTGAAGCTTATATAAAGTTATTTTTTCCTCCTTGAAATTTTTATAAAAATAATTTCCTCTTCAGTACAAACAATTTTTATTTAAATATTTGCACCTTCCACTGGGACACATTGGTTTTTAGTCAAGATATAAATTTACCTTTGCCTTGGAAAACTGTTTTTACAGTAATTCTTCCTGGAGAGGGCAAATATTTATCAACCTCATAGAGAAAAACTGTCTTCATTAGAAATTTTTCAGAAAAGTCTACTGATTTTTTTTTCTTCTAATATTTCTCTAAACTAAATATAATGACAGTGATGCAGACTAAGAATTTAATTTTTAAATTCTTTCTATGAAAAATTTTCTCACTAAAATACAAAACCAGGTCCCAACACACAACATTCTTGGTTTTAAGTTTCACACATCTTTTCAGCCTTTATTAATGGGTACTAATCAGCAACATAGAATTATTTGAAGATATGCTAGGATGAACTTAATGCTAATAGGAAAATGAAACCTGTGCATGGATTGAATACTTCTGATCAATGGTGACTGTGATGAACTGTTTTGATCCATAGCCATTAAGTCACCAACATCACAAAAGAATGCTGAAACTTGTGCTTTGATTTTATTCCCACCAAGATAATTTCGGAGATGTCAGTGCAGTAATAGAAGAAAAGAATGAACTGCATCTCAGGATCAAAATCTGCCAATGCATTTAATTGCATTAGATGGCTAACAATTCCCAAGGATTACTGGTGTATCTGCTCAGTGGCTTGATTTTTAGAAGTGGATGCTCACCAGGAACTAACAGTACACAATGTACTCTATATAATGGAAGCAAATTATGTAATATGTATGTGAATTGCCAAGTTTACTCTCACAAATAGGTTCAAATTGAAAAAAATTGTCGTTTATTATTGCAAATATTTTAATGAGATTCTCCTGTCAGGAGACGGAAATAGCTAACTTTAAATTATTCAGTACAATTACAGCTCTTCCATTTAACTGCACACAGAGTAGCCCTTTTAATGATAGAAGTCTTAACCTGCAAACCAAGCCAAAGCTTTCAAATTATCTCTCTCCTTATTTCATTTGTTCTAATCCGATGAAAATGGAAAAAATCGGTTCCAAATACATTGTACTAATTTCAGCAAACAGAATGAGCAAGCAATTAGAAAATTAAGCTAACTCTCTTATTTTCAGGAAATTAGTTAAAATTCAGAATACAGGTACTGGCAGTCTCTGCCATGTGATATCTATGACTCTGAATGTCACAGTACAAATTTTGAGTCTGTTAGAGGCAGCCCTGAGCAGTTCTCTGGGCTGTCATTGGATGTTTTGACTTATAACTCTAGACTTAAAGCACTGAATCTTAATGTAATTTTGGAAAAGTATTTACCACTTCTTCCATTGCTAATTCCTTCAAATAGTAGCAAAAATCTTTAGAGATGAAGTTCCTGTCACTCTTCAGGTGTTTCACCAGCTCCCATACCTATCAGTTTAATTCCAGTGGAAGGAGTATTTAACACACCTGACAGCAATTTTTTAAGCATGAAGTTACCTGATTTTAGGGACCATATCACCCAGAAAGAGTGCCTTGTCATGTCACATAGCATCAATTTTTGTGATAGAAGATGTCTATGGATAAAGTAATATGTTTATTCTAATTTTGCAGTAGTGAAGCAAATTGTAAAAAAAAAAAATGCTTTGCAAGATGTTCTTGCAAAACTGTCTGAAGATTCAATGATAAATTCTTCTATTATAGTGTAAGCAAATATTAATGAAGAAAAATCTAAATAGTGACCTATTTGTTCTTTTTTTATATTTGTATATCTGTTAATATCTCCAGATTTTATGAACGCTGCTGATTTCACAAGATCTTGTGACAAGAAACATTGTCATTATTTTCAAATCTCTTTGAACTTCAACAATTTATGAATATTAACACTGGTCTCCTTCTTGTCATTGTGAACAACTGCTGCCAACTTAAACTCATCAGTCATGTCACTTAGGTCATTGAACTATATTCTGAAAGCAGCAAATCAGTCCTAACACCAAGTTTTGTTCGGTTCATACATGTCATTCTGTTTGTGAGTCTAGTCTCATTCTGGAGAACATTGGTTTAAACAGAGCCTATCTTTTAACTTTCTTTTATATCTAATTTGTGGCTTATACAAGAGTTGATTTAATCAAATATTCCTGTACAGTAGTCAAGGGTTTTTGCTTTTGAAAGTATAAATATGTATTAAAAGTGAATACTTTTGGCCTTATCCAGAAATGGCATTAATCAACCTCAGTTGTTTAAAGGCAATAAACTCAGTGGTCTTCCTGAACTAAAACAGCTGTAGTTCCTGTTCATGCTAAAGTAAAGCAAGTTCAGATTAATGCATTGATTTCCAAGAGCAAGGGAATGAAAGGCTAATATGGGTAAGTTATGCAAAACAGCTTGTATCAGTGAAGCAGGATGTAGAATCACTGTTGTTCAAGCACACTTTCCTTTTCACTGGAAGTCGAATGTAAGTCAAGATAAAAATCTGTGAGGCTGTCTCTTTCCACCAAATGAAAGAAACACTAATGCAATGTTCTCTGAGCTGACCTGAAATGAGAACCAAATCTTGGTCTCTAATTACCATCTCCTTTTTTGGACAGGTAACCTGAGATGTTTCTTTTCAGATATGTTATTGACTGTGACTTTAATCTGGCATTCATAATCCTGATCGTCAGAGGCAGTGGCAGGGTTAACTAGGGTTAACTGCTTTCATAGAACATGTTGCAGCAAAAAGGCAATCTGTGTTTCACTTCTGCGAAGCAGTGCTTCTATCATATCAGGTCTCTAATTTATGTGGTCTGTACTGACTTCTTCCTCACTAAATGATAGTCAGAAGCAGATTGCAAGGCATAGAGCAAAGTACTCCTGACACCAGCTGTGTGAAGGGGTGCCTGTGGTCCCACCTTTCAAAATGCCTTCAAACTGTTTTGTGCTGTGGAAAGATCATTTCTGGCAGCCATACAGAGATAGATGTAGAATCAAGAAACAGAAAAGGCTAAAGGCAAACAAGAGAAAGCAAACTCAGAAACTTGTTTTGAGGGATTCCAAAACATTCCAACATGCACCAGGTGATAATGGCTTCATCCTTAAAATGCTGCGTTCAGAGTTAATCTGCTGTTGGGTTGTAGATGCATTTCCAACTCAGGTATTTTGTCTTCAGACAAATTATCTGTTACTAGTATGTATAATTTTTTAACAGCTTCAATTCTTTGCAGAAGCTAGAATTCAAGTATCCATTCAAGTACTCTGTAGCATCAATATCAGCTGAAAATTCTACAGTGGTGGCACACAGATACTTAAAGCCTAATCATCTTTTTATAAGAAATCCTTTGGTTGTGTTTAGTGTGAAGTAGTTTTGGAAAACACATTTTCTTAATACACCTATTAGACTAGTTTCAAAACCCAGAAGGAAGTCAAGTAGGAGGAATTTAAATGCAATTCATATCACTCAGATAATTAAAAATCCCCTGTGTCTGCAAAATTAAAGGACTCATTTTGGATTTATTTCAGATCTGATAATCTTTATTCATCAAGGTTATTATGACTTCATTTGTAAACAATAAAGGTCATCTCAGAGTCCATTATTTAATATCTGAAGTTAGAACTGGTTTTCCCCCTATGTGTAGATTTATTTATGCACCATATCATCTACCAAGTCAGTCAATTTCATAATTTTTTTCCAGTTCATAAGTTCATTTAATTTTACAACTATTCCCTCATTTTTCATTAGTTTATCTAAATTGTTTAGGAATATATTGAAAAATGAGAGCCTTAAAACAGTGAAGTCTCAAAGACCGTCATCTAAAATAAAGACAGTTTTCCTGCTCTCTTTGACTTACCTCTTAATTACATATTTATCCCAGGATCTTCCCTTCTGCCTACTGTCTTAAAAATTTCCCAAGGAGGAACTGAAGGATTTGGAACACCTTGGAAAAATCATTTGGAGCTTCAGGTAGATAAGATTTTTCTGATAAATGTTTCCACAACATAAGGCACCTGACCAACAGGTACAAAATAAGTCTGTATTGTAATGGAGTAAGTCTATGTTTTAGGAAATTTGTGCATGGACTATGATATGTCAGAAATGCTAGAATATTTTGATTATTTCTTGCCAGTAATTCAGATTATATTGTAGCAATTGTATTGTATGACCATATAAGTCTTAAAAAGGGATGAGATTTTTTAAGAGCTTTAATTTGACAGAGAAGTTTGCAAAAAAGGAGAATGCAAAAAAAAAAATGTCACTAGAATTTATTTAAATGCAGCAGAAAAGCTTAGAAAATGCTTAAAGATTATCGAGGCAGGGCATAGGAGGAAGAAAGATTCATTTAAGAAACACTTGCTTTGAAAATTCCACATGGGAACTTTCCTCAGGCCCTGTGTTTTTCTCTGGCAATGTCAAACAAGGTGCAACAAGGAAAATTAATGCTAAAACTTAATTTCTGCTGAAAAGATAAGTGGGCCATAATATTGTTTCAGCTTTGCTGGTTGGATTTGTTTTAATTTCTTATTTTTGTTTTGCTTTATTCAGGAGATTTTGTTTCTTGTGCTTGCTTAACTTTGGTCATGAGGCATTTTTTGTTTTCAGTTAAAGGCAACACTATTATTTTCTTGAAATATAAGAAGTCTCTCAGCTATATGTTGCATAAAATGCTATATGTTGCATCTCTTGACATTTGTTTTGTCAAGGCAAGGTGTGTCAACATTCAACAAAGCAGAAAAAACTTGTCAGGAAAGGTTTTGCTTCTAAAATCTCAACATCATCTCCAATGTAATAAAATTGCATGACATTACTTTGAAATTCTAAAAAGTTTTCATCTCATGTATGAACAACTTAAATGGATGAATGTTGTTTTGAATTTTTGCCATTTTTAGCTTAATTTTCTCCATAAAATGTTTAATATTTTCATGAAACTTATGCAATTTAGATGTAATTTTCCTTTTCCCAGTGTTTTTTTTTATTTCAGATAAAAAAATCAACATAAAATGCATCTGAGAGAAAAAGTATTTGCTGAATGCTGTTCAAGAATTTTCAGCTTATTGCTAAAATGAAGCTCATGAACATCTTGGAAGGAGCAGGTTTGCCTTTTTACCTGAAACCAGACTTTTCAACTGGATCCATATTTTTTTAAAAAAATGACAGTATCTAACTGCATGACCTTCTTCTGGAAAAGTCTATGAATACTCCTAGAGTAGTCTAACAGAGTACTTGGTGAAAAAATAAATTTTATCTGATTCTTGCAAAATTTTATTTGAACTGCACATTTTTACTTGCTGCTGCTGCTACTACCTTCAAGTAAAAGATCAATCTAAACAATTACATTTTAAAGAATTACATTTTTGGAAAAGATGTTTATAAAGTGTGTTGAAAACATTATTTTCTTTACTTTGTAATGGTCAGTTTTATGTACAATAACCATAAAATTATTCCTATAAACTAAATGAAATAAAATTTTATAGGATGTGATATCTAGTCTGCTGAACTTAAGAAAAATTTCAATTATGTTCTAGTGCTTATGTTTTACTGCACAATTTATCTTTTACAAGAACTAGCAGTGAGAGTACTTACCTGAAATTGTGCAATAATACATAGTATGTGTTTAATTAGACATAAAAGGACAACTTCATTTGAAAACCTTCCTGCTTGGGTCATTGATGAAGATTTTGCATTTTTACAGCTCTGTCTGTAGACAATAATTGTTTGTGCTTTGCAATTCTCTGGAGATTCCTGTTTTAATCTTTTTAAATACCTTTCTTGTGTTTTAATTATTTTTTATGACAATGGAGCACAGATGGTCCTTTATGAAGTGTTTGGTTCAGAGCATTTTAGAAGAAGATGTGATTATTACTATACTTTTTTCCTGTGGCTATCCCTATCATGTTGTCAATTCCTTCTGAACTAGCTCACACATATTCAAGCTTAATTTTTTTTTACTTATTTGTTTGAGTCAGTCAGTGATGTGAAAAAGCTGCATTTCCAAATTCTGACAAGATTCATATTAATTTGGGTGTCATATTTTGTATAATATCAGAGCAGAGCTAACTACACAAACCTTAGCCTTAATAAAAAGAACACCAGAATCAGAAATTGTGTGAAAATGGAGATAAGTTCCTCACAACTATCCATGAAACTGAATCTGTGGGAGTGAATGAACAAGGTAAATGGCTCTAAGGCCTTTGATCTTTGTTCCAATTTTTTTCTCACAGACATTTCTGGGTGTAGGTTACTGAGGTGAGTAAACTGAAACCTCTCCTGAGAGAATACTGTGCATGCACAGGTCAATGGCACAAAACAAAACAAATTATGCAAGGTTGAAGTTGTCTGTCTGTATATGAAGAAAATACATCAGGGCAATCCCAAGCAAAAGTACAAGATGCAAGGAATATTTCTGTGGAGAAAATCTTTGAGTGCTTATAGAGGAAAGGCTCAACATGTCTTGGCAATGTATGCTTGTTGCCCAAAAGGCCACAGCCACTGTGGGCTGCATGACAAAAAGTGTGACCAGCAGGTGGGGGAAGGTGATTCTCCCCCTCTACTCTGCCCTAGTGGGACCCCACCTGGAGTGCTCTGTCCAGCTCTTCCATGTGTAGGGGTCCCCTACACATGGAAGATGTGGACCTGTTGCAATGAACCCACAAAGACGCACTAAATTGATGCAGAACTGGAACACCACATTATGAAAATAGGCTGAAACAATCGAGGTTGTTCAGCCTGGAGCAGGCTCAAGGGAGACCTTAGAGAAGTCTTCCCATTCCTAAAGGAGGCTGAAAAGAAAGCTGGACAGGGACTTTTGACAAGGGCATATAGTGACAGGACAAGCATGAATGGATTTAATCTGAAGGAAGGTAGGTTAAGATTAGATTTCAGGAAGAAATTCTTTACTGCGTGCATACCACATCCCTGGAAGCATTCAAGACCAGGCTGGATGAGTCTCTAAGTAACCTGGTCTAGTGGAATGTGTCCCTGATCATGGCAGGAGGCTTGGAACTAAATGATCTTTAAGGTCCTTACTTACCCAAACTATTCTATGATTCTGTGATCTATTGCATCAGCAGTTAGGACCACAGAAGCTACAAATCTTTTCAGTTATGATCACACGGAGTTCGCACAAAATAGGTTTTCACATAGAATTTTTTTTCTTATTGTTGCAGTCGAAACGCATGTGGAATGTGTACAGTGAAATTCTTTATGAGGGAAATATGAAATATTATTTCTAATGAAATATCTAATGTTTTATGTCTGGAAATGAACTTCACAATTTTAAAGTGCCTGAATATTTTAATCTTCTTTATTTTAACTTGCAGTTGATAAGCATCTGGCAGAGAATAGGCTACTGCTGAAGTCTGCATGCATTGTGCCATGAATACTCTCTAAACACCATAAAGAGCTTAATTCACTGTCCTTGGTAGTTAAACCACCCATTGGGAAATGGATTTTATGGAGCTAATAATGCAATGCTTGGGAATTAGATAAGTGAACAGAATTGAACCGTAAATTCTTTGATGACAACATGCATTCCTGAATCAAAATCCAGGCCTTTCCTCACAATTTTCAATGGCTTTTTTTTTTTCCCAATGGATATCCAAATGGAATATGTTTCTATGATATTCAGTGAATCTAAAATATGACTGTTACTGTGAAAAATATTTCTGATATTTTCCTGGTGAAAGGGATGGATATGCCAAAAGAATTAGCCTCCTACGGCAGGAAGACAGGTGTACAAGCCATGTATAATAACTGTCATTTTACTTTGGACATGAAGAGCATAATTTAGAAAGTGTTTGCAAATGATTCATTCATTTAGGGTACATTCCCTGTCATCATCATAACAATCATTTTCCCATTACCTTTGAATGATTAAGGACAATGTCTTCTCTCAGCTACCATTTTCCCCTTCTCATTTTTGCAACAGTCAGCAGCAATACCAGATCTAATCTGTCAGTCTTTGAGAAACACTCCTACTTTCATGTGAAAGATCATCAGTTGGACAAAATAAATAGGAAGCTATTATGTGGTGGCTGTTGCCTGTATTTTGAAAATGTCACATGAATCCAGGATGGATAACAACAAAATAACAAGAGACATTTCAGACACTTCAGTTTTTGAAAGAACATCTTATATCACTGCACTACTGACCCTATGTATAAGAGAAATTTGAAAAGTAATATGCTACTATGTGAATTAGTAATGATAAAATTTATAAATGTCTTCATATGTGCCTAACCTCTCCCAACAGAACATTCCTCAGAAAATAGCTTACTGGAATTCCCAGAATTTCAATGCATAATGAATAATTTCCATGCTAATAGTCTGGGGAACTGTTCCATCCCCAGACTTTCTTTGACACATTCACGTATTTATTAGTTCCTTGTAAACAGAGAAGAAGTCAGTAGTAGGAATTTTCCACATTCATTCAAACAATTGTTTGCAATATTATATTTAAATGTATCAGGTTTTTGTTTAGTATTTTTTAGAGTTTCTTAGAGAATCCACTCTTAGGTTTTCATACTCAGTTGATCTTGTTTTGTCTAAATTTCATCTACTATACTTATTAGTTAAGACAAAACAATTTTTCATAGTTTCAAAACCTCTCTTGTTTTCCTGAATATTGTCATAATGTTATGGATATTGTAACACCATGTTCTATCAATAAATAAATTGGAAATAATTAGTTTAATAGGATGAAGTAGATTCTAACAGCATTAATAATCTAATAACTTCAGCTTTCACATTCATCGTACCACGCTCTCGCACTTGATATACAGGATTAACCATCATCCTCTGGAAGAAGAATAACTTAGACTAAAAGAGAATAGGTTTAGCTTGACCTTAAAAGGAAATTCTTTATGCTGATGTTGGTGAGACTCTGGAACAGGTTACCCAGTGTTATGGATGCCTCATCCCTGGAACAGTTCAAGGCCAGTTTTGATGGGACCTTGAGCAATTTGGTCTAGTGGAAGGTGTCCCTGCCCATGGTAGGGGGTTGTAAGTATGTGATCTTCAAAGCCCCTTCCGATCCAAACCATTCTATGATTCTATGAAATAGAATAGTGGGTTTATGACTGGATAAAAGATAAGAGAGCAATGGAGTCAAGAACTAAGAAATCTACTCATTACTATTAAACTTCAATTGTGTTACTAAAGGGCAGTTATTGCAGAAGAGACACACAAAGGCTTGTAGAATGTATTTTCAGCATAGCTGTGGCTGAGTATATATGAATACATATCTCACACCTCCTAATCAAAGGCTGGGTTTTGCTCTACACAGAGTCTCTCAGTGAACCTCTTACATAGCAAAAGTACTAAATTACTCTTTTTTTTTTTTTACAAGGCAGTGTGTCTTCTCTTCCTCATGTTTTCTTCTGTTTAGATGTTTCCCACAATTCACATTCTGATGTCTGTTTTATATCCATCTTGCCCTGCTTCCCAGGACTCTCTGTAAATAACCCTGAAGGGCTACAGTCCATGGTATGAAAAGAGATTGCAGGAGGCTCTGCTGAGACATCCTCTCAGGGGCCAAAAAGGCCAGTCTACTCAACAGGGAAAATATTTCCTCCTCTTTCAATCAGTCACCCTTATATCCATTAGTTACCTCTTTCCTTTTATCAGAAAAGGTAGTTCCTGAGTAATTTTGGGAAAAGTAGAGTTTAATCTTTGCTCTGTAATAATGGAGAAAATATTTCTTGTTCAGTATTGCTTCTGGGAGAGTACATTAAGAGGAAAGCAGTCAAGCTTTGGTACAAAGTGAGATGTCTTTAGGAAACGGCAATGAAAAGTGGCTTGAATGGAGATTTGTCTGAGGAAATCTCTCCATTTTTAATTCTGAAGTTCTTCAGACAGTATCTAGTTAAAATGGGGAAGTGGAGGGGGAAATAATCAGAATAGACAGTTTCTGAGGAAAAGGTGGCAGCATTTGGCCCAAATCTACATGTGCCTAGCACAAGTAGTCTTATTAGGGAACTACATGCTTAAATTTAAAAGTTTTCTCAGAAACCTCACTGAGCTGGGGCCAGTATGTGCTTTGTATTTTCAAGAAATTCTGGAGTTACTTTCATTTTGTAACAAAGCCCAAGGGAGGTGGCTTCTTATACCGCTGTGAATGTGGAACTTCTTTTTCTGACAAAATTCTATTGAAGAACTACACAAAATGCTGCAGTTCGTGTCTTTAACAGGCTTGGAAAGAGCTTGAATGTCAGGAACTGAGTTAACTGCAAGTATACCAATTTCATCTCTAGGAATTACACAATTATTTGAGGTAAATCCAAATGAATTTGCATATTTCCTTTTGCTTTCAAATTTTAAAAATATATTCAAATTTCTATTGAAGAAAAGAGAATGTTAAATAGTACATCACCACTGAAAACACACTGATGTGCAATTTAATGAGATTTTTCCAGAGACTGGAACAAATCAGGAAAGATTTATTTCATTTTACTGAAGGTATTATAAGAGAATTCTTTTTCTTTTCCTCTCTTATTTTTTGTCTTGTTTTTTTTCTAATACTATTGTTCTACAACAAACTCTTCTCAGATGTACATTATCACAGAGAATTTAAAATTGCAAGTTTGGGATAAATTGTATAAAATAAGATTATTAGAAGAACAAAGCACTGAGACAAGTGACATGCAATTTACAGCTCCTGGATGAGAGTGTAGGTTGAGATTAGAAAACAGCACACTAGGAGAAAGTAATCAGATGAATATCACATGAAGAGGAAGAAATTATTTCACCATAAAAAGGAGAAAGGGGTTTCATTGCTTCGAGTATTGATATATTTATAGAAGAGTTATTCTCTGTGTACAGTTTTGTGTACCCATGCAAACACTTACCGATGTAAACATACATTTATGATTAGAGACGTTCTCTTAGACATGCAGAACCATGCATGGAAACATACAGAGCAGCCACTTGATGATTATCAACAGCAGAAGCACAAATCGCATTGAGAGAAAAGCATATTGAGTGGAGATCCAAATTGGAGACACAAATCCCTGTGAAGCTGAATGGAATAGAGCTAATGGAATCTGTTCCTCTCTATAACTTTTCAGCAAAATAAAACAAGAAGAAAAAAACTTTAGGGCAACTTATATTGCATGCCAATCTTTGCAGTGACAAAAAATGGAGATAAAAATGTGAGAAAATAAGAAATGCTTCAAGAAACATAAACAACAACAAAAATATCATATTTGAAATGAAGTCTCAGAAAGTATGTCTTTTGAAATATTGTGTGTGTAAAGGTCTAAACCTTTACAGACACAGTATGCAAAAAAATATATATTCATTTTTAAGAAATATAGTTGAATTATAGAACCCCCTATTTCAAAAATAATTATTACTAAAAGTAAGAATTAAATATTAATCTCAGTGTAAATATATTGTGAAACATTTTGCCTTCTTCGCTGAAAGGGAGAAAAAAAAATATGCTTCCTTCTTTTTGTCAGACATATGAACTTTGTTATTTTGTGGTCAATTAAAATAAGAGATAGGCACGTGAAGAAGCAATTTCCAAATGTATTCAGTAACAGAAAAAAATGCAAATTCATTATAAATAAAATGTCACACTTGGAAGCATAACAAAAATCTTCACCATCCCAAGCAGTTTACTTACTATGATTTTTATTTCTTGTTCCTTAGTATACTTACACTTTTTCAACTTTCTGCACATTCGGTATGCAACTGGCAGGCAGTGTTGTAACACTTGAATATCTGAATGATTGCAGTGGTGCAGAACTCATTTTGAACCAACCAAAACAACATTCAATAAGTTTGTTCTCATTTAAGCTTGAAAAGACTTTATTACATACAAAGTTAGATTTGTTACCATACTTAGAATACAAACTCTCTAACACTCCTAATCCTAAGTAATGCTGTGGTGGAAGATGTTGAAGCCTAAAACAGCTTGATTTTGGTGTTAACAACACTAAAGTCTGAAAGAGAATCCTGTATACCATGTAGCACAGTAAATGGGTATTATTGCTGAATGGACTCACTTGTCAGTATTTATCCTCTTCCAGTATGTTGCCATACTTTTGTGTACAATTACACACCAAGAGAAAATCTTTATAAGAATTTTCTATTAGCCTTAGAGCTATGAGCAGTCTTCACTAACAGGCGTTCTTTCAACAATATATTTTTTATAATCTGTGAAAGAGAGTGGAAATTCTCATTGCAGGCTCCTATTTAAGAAAAAAATGTTTGTGCCTCTGAGCCACAGTGCTCTGTCAAATTAAAACTTCCATCAGAAACCTGTCAGTAGTGCAAATCTACCTTTATAGTATTAGCAGTGTAGTATGTGAGCAGAGACCCCAGATGCACTGACTTTTCAGAAAATAGTATTTATCTTCAAAAGCCTTTAGGGTTCCTTCTTACCCACAAATGGAGAACCATGACTTGTCTTCACGTTTTTGCCTTGTATTTGATTGGGCACTGGAGGTCCACCCACTCAGATGAATGAGCTGCCTCTTGTTAGATACGTTGTGGTTCCTTACTGACATAAACGGACCTACTATGAATCCTTTTCTCCATCTGATTATGCAATCACATTTATTTTCATCTAGTTTTAGTAGGCTTTTGTTTGGGCTAGTGCTCTTAACTTTTAGCACAGGACTGTATTACAAGAGTAGAGCTGTTAATTATTTTAAAATACTTTTTTTATTGAGTCAAGTTTTGAATTTTCTGTTAACTTCAGCATCCTTTCTCTCAAAAAAGATTTGTCTGAGGAGAAAGAATGCCTTAAATATATGGTGCTTTGAATAGCTCTAATTATTATATGAAGAGACTATTTAATGTATCTTGTGAGATTTCACCATTATTTCTGTTAAGAAATTACTTGACTAACTGGCAGCTTTGGACTCTAAACCTGCTTGTTTACAGCAGAAATCAACAGTTACAAGTCTCTTATGATCACAGTTATTCTTTATGCTTTTTCTTTTGCATTAACATTTCAGAGACATTTTCCTAAAATTTCCTGAAAGTGATGGGATCATGCCATGCTCCTTATCCCCCATAAAGAAGTAGTCACATACAGAGTGAATTTTTTCCACTCTTTTTCGATGAACCGGTCATCTTGAAATAGCTGCTCCTTATATTTCATCTGGTATGATCACAAGTTCCAGAGACAGAAGGCTGAAATTTTTAGAACATATGACTGCATCATCAGTCCTCAGTGAGGAGATATCCAGTTTTGCTTTGCAAATAACCCCTGGATACAAGGGTCTACAGGGTATGTTACCTCTGAGACTAAGATACTATGTGTTTCAAAAGTCATCTTGTACTCATGGTATGTTTGGGACCTTGCTCTCTTTTGACCTGGATGTGTCAATCAGCTCCCTCGTGCACTGGCATGGTGTTGGACAGAAAACTGGGAGTAAGTCTGTGTGTCAGATAGACCCCAGTATTGTCTTCTAGAAAGTCTTGTGAGACCAGCAGCATGTGCCAGTCAAGTCAGAATATCTCAAGAAACCTGCCTTTGAGTCTCTGAGATCCAGATCATATGAATGCACGGTGCAAGGTCAGGAGGAGTATGAAGGCATTTTCTTATGTTGTCTCTTAGGAAGTGTCACATGTATGTAAAAATCGTGTAAAAGCTCAGGGAGATAAGGAAATTTCTAGAAAGGTCTGGTCAGACAGTTGATTTGCCGGTCATGGCTTTGAGAGCTGTCTCCCATAGATCAGTGTAGTATGGTCTTGTATGACTTGTGATTTTAAGCACTGTGTGACCTTGCTGCAGAGCGGCTGGAATTCAGGTGCTTCATATTCAGGATTCAGCCATCCTGAGCTGGTAGAAAGGCTCACCTCTGAAAAAATGTGTATATGAATCAAAGGCATGGCTTAACTTTTTTATTCTGCCTACCAAGTGGAAGTACTGCTCACTATTAAATGTGCACAAAAATATTTGATTTGAATTTGCATACTGTCAAAATGTTTTCACAGTGATGGGGATCCAGTGTCTAATAACAGATAGGTGAGAAACATAATGAAAGAATGTGCCTAAAAGCCCTTTACAATTCCAAATATCTTCCAATATGACATTAAAACATTTCGTTTATTACTTTAATAAACTGAGCTGTGAATTTTCTGTTATCTTTTTCATTCTGGTTATGAAATCAGGAAGAAAAGTAAGAGGTAAGGAACATTTTTGAACTTCAGTGTCCAAGCAGCAATTCAAAGTTCCTTTTCAAATTCAACCACACTTTATTAGGATTTTCTTTCAACTGCACTGTTTTAAACAAGACCTCTAGAAAAGATAAATATATGCAACCTATGGTTTTTCCCTTTCTTTATATGTTTTTATTATTATGAAAACCAGTTTGATTTTATTTAGCAGAGTTCTGTTCTGATTCCACATTAATTTTATGATTTATTTTTATCAGAATCAAAATAGCAGAGTAGCAAAGTTCCTTGAGAAGTACTAGAGAGACATATAAAGTCCATCTTAGAGATCTTCCTCTTTCTGCATGTGTATTCTAAAGAGAATATAGAGTCCATAGGTATAGGCACTCTTGTATTATTGGCATGAGCAGCCTTTTCCTTTCATGTGCATGTGCATATGTTGTTCACACACAGCAAAAACTTCTCTGTTTGTCCTATCCATAGGCACATCATTGCAGTAGAGTCCTTCACAACTGTCTTTTATGTAATTGTGACTGTACATACCAGGTTCTGCAAGTCTTGTGAAACAGAGGAACTAATTAACTTTGTACGAGATGGGGCTTTTAGTATATTTACAAATATTTTATACAATTTTCAGGGTTTGCTAAGGCAATCTAACAGCGGTGTGTCCTTTTATTCCACAAAGGGCATGACTGCATATTCTGAAAGGTATATTATTTTAAGGGTTGTGACAAGCTTTAAAAAATCTGGAAAATTTATACCTTTGAAATTCCATATATCATATTCCCTAAAGTACTAACCGCTATTAATCCATTGACTGTAGTTAAAATTGAAGCAGTTATTCTCAGCCTTGAAAATCTCTTTTTTCAATTGCTTTTTTTTAAAGGAAGGGCCTCCAAAAATCTCTCCTGTTTTCTCATAATTATGGTCTGTTTTCTCATAGCTGGTCTAACAGGAGTCATGCTACTGTTACAACAGTGCTTTTATTGTAACCACAGTACATCATCCTTATAATATACTAAGCTGATTGTAAATTAGTTTTACTTTGCAAGCCAGTATGTCAGAAAAATTTAGAAATTAATATCTGCATACACAATAACAATTTTTTACCAATCATCAGTGGTACAACATCTCTTAAAGCAATGTGAAAAACTACCACTCTACTTTTGCTGCACCTGAAATGATAAAATCCTGCTTTCCTCCTTAATTTACTGTCTAATCTTTTGTCACTATTTGATTTATACAGTATACTGTATACAGTATACATACATACAGATTCTACTCCTTTATAAGAGTACAATTAACATAAATAACCTTATTTGCATAAGTATTGATGAAGATGCACAAATGTAAAATCATTAAACTGCATTCACAAAACATTCAGAGAAGATATACTTATTAAAAATCCCCCTCTTGTTCAGGACAAGCAGAAAAACGGAAATTTGATGCACAAAAAACTGCACTCATATACAAACTACATAGCAATGTAAATATTGCAATCAGAAAGAAAAACCTGTGGAAAACCAAATTCCTGCTGAACCATACTAAAGAATTCATGCTGAAACTAATGCGTACCTCGGTATAAAAATACACCACATCTCTGTCATCAGGCATAATATTTTAGATAGTCATTGAGTTCTCTAAATATTTTTTTATGCTACTGCATGTTATGTTAAAAAACAGGCTGAGGTTTTATGGTTTATATTAAAAATGCTCATTTATGTTTTATATCTTATTGAATTAGTTTAAGAATATTTAATAAAAAATATATAACAATTCATATGTCTACAGAATCAATGTGTAGAGATGAGTTAAATGCTTTCATAGGTATGGCACCTTAAACATGTTACCGTATATATTTTCTGTAGATTTAGTAATATGAAATCCCACCTACTATAGAATGGGAGGCATGCAATATACTTTAATCAGTTATTTTTGTAAGAAGTATTATGATTAATGTGGATGTTTTGAAGATTTTTTGGGGAGTGGAGGGTTTTATTGGTTGGTTGGTTGGTTCTGTCTTTTTCTTAACTGAGCCAAAAGAAATACCAATTTATTTATAGACATCCCCTTCTGTAAATATAAGAATTTTTAACTGAATGTAGAATTCATACAAATAAAACCTGTCATGAGTGGAACATAAATGATATGCATACTTTTGACTGGTCCTGTGAATATCTTATTTTTCAAGAAAAGGAAAATTTAAAAAATCATTTCTGTAAAGGAGTTTTGACCATGTTGGGACATTTTTCTACACTCTGGTGAGAGTGTTCAAAAGAACCATTACTAGTGAAATTGAAGTAAACAATTTTTTGTTGATCCACAGTTGATAGAAATGGAGCATAAGGTATGGGGAATACATAGGTGTATGGGTGGACATATGTGGATTTTTTTTTTAATGTAGATAGTTTATAATCTGGGAGAATGCTTGACAAAATTTGTAGTTTGACTATTTTTAGTGACTGCATAACCAAAGCTTTTTAAAAAGTGGAGGTTAGTGTTATAAAAGCACTCAGTTTCTTTATAGAAAAGGAAGAATAAGCTGAACATATTGATAGATGCAATGAAAATATTTCAAGTAAATGTGCAACGTGACTCCTTAATGTACATCAAATACTGACTTATGATAATATGAAATTTATATATTGAATTAAACTGATGCATTAACACCTGTAACAAACTTCAGAATTCAATATCCAATATGAATTCAGCAGTCTGTATTGATCCAATAATATTTCAAAACTTTAACAGGATATATTTTCAGGGAAAAGCAAGAATAAAATAGTCACAAAAAAAAAAAAAGTATTTTACTCTGTAAGTGCTCCTACCACGATTATGAAATAAATGTTTTGTTATGTAGCTTCAAATAATCTTTTATTAAGGACTCAGTTTCTGTCACAGCAGGCCATTTATTGTTCTAAACGTGCAAATTCAGCTCTCAAAAGCAAAATCTCCAAGTAAACATATGCTTATGTAAGGGGTGCAAAAGTTATACCTCAAATATGATTTCATAGTCTGCATTATATATCTATAAAACTATTTTGTCAAAAAAAATCTACTTTTACTTTAAGCATTGGGTTTTGAATTAGAAGCATTAAAAAAATCATTATTCTGTCATAATTTAAAAAAATTCTGGTACTAAGACTGGATAGCAGGCAACATTGAAATGTTTCATTTGTGTTTTTTGTGTTTTTCTGCATTTAACTCCTATTTCATAATGTAGTGTGTCATCAAGGTGTCCACAGATCTTGATATCACAAATGGCTAATTCAGAATTCAATTAAATGCAATCAGTCAACATTAATTACTAGAATTTGAAAAGTCTTTAGATAAAAGATAATAGAGTAACTTAAAAAAAAAATAAGGAATCTCAAGATAAAAAGTATGTGCAATCATTACCTTATTAATTGTGCCACTGTTGGCAGCTGTACCTATTTGTGCAGATTCATCCAGCTCATGTTTATATGTTGCATGGAGGCAATTGGCCAGTTGTCCTGATGGCAGCGTATATGTCTGAAATTGCAGGTCCACCAAAAAACAAAAGAAGAAATTTTGGTGAAAAGGATGTCAAATAGAAAGACTATTAATGTAAATTTGGAGATACAGTGATTTGAGCATGATTATCACTGAAAAGCATGGCAGTATGATGATCATATCTTTACATTTAAATGTTGTTTGACAGCATTTGGCAAATTCTTTTTTCAGTGTTGTGTCCATAATAATTATTTTATGTGTTTTTCCACACAACAAATATATTTACGAATTTTTGATGGTCCAAAACATAAATATAGTATTTTGCTTATATCACAAAATTATAAACAAGAGAAAATAGTTATGTCTTATAGTATTGCTGTTTCTACAAAAAGATTCCTTAGTTTATGTATTGCATCAATATCCTCATCAAAGCTCAGTGTTCTAGTGACAGTTTCAATTAAAAGGAACACCTTCAAATATAGCATTTTTATTGGCAAATGAGGCTTTTGAAATCACAGAATCATAGGACGGTTTGGTTTGGAATGGACCCTTAAATACCATCTAGCCTGATGCCTCACATGTCTCGAGGGAATATTAAAGGGGAGTATTAGAACTGGCTCCCAAAAAGTCACTTGATTTATACTAGGAAAATGATTAATTGCTTACAAAGACAATTTTCCCTGGGGCTACATTTCTGTTTTTATTAGGTGAGAAGACCAGATGAAAGACCAGAATTTGCTGCAATGACAACCATTAACAGCCCTCTGCAGAAAGAAGCACATGCACCCTACAGCTGGCTACAGCATGTTTTTATGGACAGGCAGTCTCTTGGGGTGTGTCCACATATAGATGTTCAGGATCGTTAAGGGGAATTAACTATAGGCATAAAATTGAAGCTCAGAAAATGTTCTAAAACAGGTGTTTGTGTATAGCTATGGGAAATCAGAGGTACAATTTGGTTTTTTTATGGTTGTGACTAGTCACAAGGAAACCAAGGTTAGTGGGGGTCAACATGAAAATTCAGTATTAAGTATGAATTTGTATGGATTCTCAAATTAAAATATATTACTATTAAGTTGTGTGGGAGGAAAAGTCAGTAGTTTCCTGAACTTCACTGGATTTAAACAAGTACATACATTTAACCACATCAGAAAACACAGTTTCTGTCAGAATTACTTTGGAATGAAAGATCATGCATAAGACAAACTCCCCTTGGCTTGATGCCCTTTTCTTCACAAAAAAAATCTCTTAAAATGTCCATCAAAATTATTCACGTTGGAATATTAGTACTACGGGCTCAGGTCATGTATACTTTTTTAACTGGCAACACATACTAAGAACAGAATATTAATGTAAACGTAACATCTAGTGAATATTGTTTTTATTGTATTTGTAATGGTGTGATTATGTCTATCCTTTTCCCATACAAACTTGTCCTTTCACAATGATTCAGAAGCCTGAATTTATTTCCTTAGGAATAGAATGATTTCTCAAAGGACAGTATTTACATCTCCAGAGAAGAATCAGAAAAGTCCATAGAGATGGTAAAGTCCAAGATGAGATAAGAGTTAGAAAGCTACTGCTGTATCTTCAGCATAGGCAGCTTTGAACTACCATTTCTTTGCTGCTTTTCCAGTGCAAATCAGGTGACATGGGGACTGAGTAAGTCACTTTGACATGATAATTCAAAATTTGGGAAATTAATTCTGTTTTTCTGCAGACCTCAATGTAGAGGTAAAGAGTAAAAATTCAAAACTTCCTTCACGGCTGAGCCTAACTGGCAGCCACTAGGTACCCGAAACATTGATACGAAATTGTGATAAACATTAGGAGCTTTTTCTTATTCATAAAAACAGGACCTTCCTCAAAAAATAGCTAACTGAGTAAATAGGAAGTAAATTTTTTTAATATCCATGTAATAGTTGTTTCAAGGAGAAAACTTCAATCCCAAGTATCATAATGCCTTTTTGATTATTACTCCTAAACCCAAAAACAAACCCAAGTGAATTTATATGCTTCATTTGATTTTTTTCAATCCACATATATGTATGATATAAGTACTATTTTAATGATGCTTATCTCTATTTCTGTAGGCCACTTACCACTATATTGCCAAATTTATCATGAAAAATATTAACATGATGAGTTCCTGCATGAGCACATGTATCACATGTTATGAGTTATGCAATTAATGTTGATAGATTGGGTAGAAATAACATTTCCCATAAAAGTGTTTTTATTCATATGACTCATTCATTGAATTCTGTAAAGAAAAAGCAATTGTGTCCACATCTGAGCAGTCTGGGGTCAAGTTATTTTAAGCCATATGTGTGGGATAGAATAACCCCAAGTAGATAAGAAAATTATTTTGCTTTTCTCATTTTTGAGGGAGTTTTGTTTACATAACAAATCTGTTAAAGCACATATTTAGATTTTCATATAAGTATGGAATTTTTTTTTCACTTCAAAGAGCTATAATACTGAAAGAAGTATCCAAAGAATTTCAGGGAAATGATGAGCCGGAGAGATTAATGTGTTCCTAACGTCATACATGAGTTTCTGTTAATTTTTATGTTCTTAACATTTTCAGAATAAAGACACCCCTCTACAGCCTGAGATCCTAAGTAGATTTTAATAACTATTTAAGAAGAACAAAACTTGCAAGAGCATATTTTCAATGCATTGTGGTCTTTATGCAAGGGATGATTCATATTAAAAAATTCAATTAAATTCCTGACAATACAAACACATCCTGTAGGAAAGCCAAAATAGATTTAGAGCAAATATTGTCAGCCAGAGCCAGGGTAACATTAATACTGATGAAAAATCCATCTCTCTCAAGTATCTGTACCACAGCCAGTTGGAGCTTTCTAAATAGATCTATAAGTTTGTACACATTTTCTGCAGTTTCTAGGTGTAAATACTGTAAGAATTTAAATAGTTTCCAATCACTGATTTCTTGGACACTGGAATTGTCAGTACACTGAAAACTGTCCTAAAACAGAGTTTTCTAGAAACTGTGGTACATGTAAGAGGAGAAGTTATCCAGTTAACTGCTCCTTGCAATGAATTGTGTCTTCTGAAAACTACCCTTCATCCCACTGTGGAAAGTTGTGATTTCACAGATGAGAGATACCTGGGTACTGTGTCCTCTTTCTCATGCAATGGATGAGGAATTTCAAGGAAAATACATGTTAAATGGGTTCTACTAACCAAAAAAGATTTGATCATTGCCATCCAGCCATGGAAGTGGTATGCTGACAACATACTGCAAAGAACATGAAAAAGGTTAAAAATCATCAAATCTAGGGCTCTTCAAATGAAAGTGAGGTAAGCTAAATGGATAAAAACAGAAACTCTGGCTGTGACAGTACCAGCAGTGCAGTGACTCTCACTGTATCAAATCTCACACTACTGAAGAAATGCTTTGATGGCTTCCTGGAAATCCCCCTCTTGTACTGAGCAAGATACTACCAAAACTTCTGAGGTTTGATTATTTTTTTTTTTCCCTTAGCTCTTCTAATATAGTGATTCAAGTTAAATCCAGTAACTCACTCAATGACACTCTAAGACATGTTATAGCATGTCTTAGACAAACACATCATGTTTGCTTTCTGTACATCTGATTTTTAGGAGGAAGAATGGGTGCAAACACAAAATTCAGCATTGGTGTGTCCCGGATACAAATGCTTTCAGATAGGATAGTGCAGATAAGAAAGCAAAACAAACAAGTTCCATTAAGTAACCGAGTTCAAGTTTCATTTTTGTAATTTTGTTTAGAGTGGGAGGAAAGGAAGTCAAGGGAGTTTATTCTTGCTTGAAAGGAGAGATGAAGAATGGAAATGGTAAGGAAATTTCTATAGTGTTTGACATTATTAAAGTCAAGTTTATTAGTAAGTAAACAATAATATTATATTTGTATGCGAGTAATGCCAAAAGGCACCAATTGTGAGACCCAGGCGCACTGTGTTCAATACATGCATATGAGGAAATAGTCTTCAAGTCCAAAAGCTAGCAGTAAAAATGGCTAAAGTGAGAGTACAGAGAAGTGAAATCATTTCTCTGTGGTAAGATAGCAGAAGAGAAGCAAAATTAAGAGGAAAATGCGGTTCTGCTGAACTCTAGCTGAAACTATTTATAGTCATCACTTCACTCTAAAGTATTGTAATTAATAGCTTCAAGTAACGATGTTGCTTTGGTACACAGATTTTCTTTAAGTGTACTAGGAATTCTCTGCAGCTGCACAAGACAGAAATCACAATAAGCAAAATGAGGCTTTATTTTAAAATCAGATAACCATCTAGCATTTGAAACAACAAAAAGGTTAACAAGTAATTATTTTTATTGCTAAATCTTTCAGTATTATTCTTCTTACAAGTGACAGCATAAAATAATTTGTGCAGTTAAGAAGGTCTCATGCTTATAATAAATGTATTGTGCAAAACACGTCTAGTTTAATACAGAAGATCAGGTGCATATCATAAAATAAATACCTTATTCAGTGTGGAACTTTAGACTGTGTGCCAAATACATTCACTGACTATATCAAAATGCATTACTATAATTAAGATGGGGGAGGGGGTTATGTATATCCTTTAAAGTGGAAGATGTTTGTGTTCATGATTGTGAAATACTGGCTTGGTGGGCTCTATTGAAAAGAACTACCAAACACAAACACATTATTTATAGTAGAGTGACAGCTATGCTGAAAATTTAGCATAACAAAAGCTTAATTTACAAATGAAATGAATTGTTTTCTCAAAGCCTACATACAAAAAAATTCAATGCGAATTTTGCACACAGATTTGGCACTGTTTTGTTTTATATGCTTGTGGCATTAGAGTTCCTTGAATCCTTATTGGAAGACCTAAACAACTTTCCAGAAGTTATTTGGCTTTCTCAACTTCTTATATAAGGAGAAAATATGAAAAGCAGTATTATTAGTATATAAATGCTTCCTAAGAACTTCCCAGCAAAACAGTATGGTAGATATGCAGGTTAAATCAATACACCAAGTTAAGACAGTCTCTGACACTTCTGGCCATTATTGAGAAATGTCACTTTGAGTGTCTCTGTGCAAAACTGATGAGCATTTTTCCTGAGCAAATGACTTCCCTTGTCACAGAAGTGGTGCACATAGATATGTGCATTTGTAAATACCCTGTTGGAGCACCTAAGATGCAAATAAGTTTAAAATAAATATTAGGATGCTTGTGTTCACAACCACAGCGACACCCTATAGATTCAATAGTACTTATTTTTCAGTAGGCTAGATTTCTGCAAGGCTTAAAGTTTGTCTTTTTCTATTCTCTCTTCACATCTAATTTCTAACCACTCTGGAAAATTTTTCTGCTTCAGCAAGACTACTAATTGCATCATTTGATGCAATCCTAGAAATGGTCTAGAAAAAATATCCAGTTCAAGTGTTAAACCAGTCAATCTTGTCTTTCACTTGGTTTGAGATTGAAGTTTTGCCTCTTAGCTGTACTTTCAAATGCTACTGTCTTTAGATGATTACTGGAGCCATCTGAACAACACAGTGCAACACTTCTCTTAAGTACTAGGCAAAAAACAACCCACAGAAAACATAATAGTGTTTTGTCTATCAAGTCCAAAGATATGCTTCAGATGGCAGGCTGAAAAGGAGCCAGCATGGAAATTGTCACTTGGATCATCTTGGAAGTATGCTTGCAACATTTGCCTATTTTTGGTGAAAGCCTGCCTTGCTGTCAAATTCTGCAGAATAACTGTATGAAATCAAGAACATTATTTTCTTAAGTAATATATTCAGCTTTATACTTTTGTCAGTGTTTTTATACTGACAAAATAAGGATCTTCTACCAGTGGAAATATGATATTAAATGCTTTTAAACATCATCCTTTAATTTCACAAACTAACTACAGCCTCAGAGATTTTCCTTGAAGAAGTACTCAGAGGCAGTCTCTGATGAAGAACAAATAAATATCCTCATTTATTGCATGGGTGATGAGGCATATGATATTCCTAGAAGTTTTCCAGTTAGGACTGCTGGAAAGATGAGCCATACAACTGTAAAAAAGATGTTTTTGAGGAAATGAAACTCAGTGGAACATCAACATCTTGCCAGGCAAAGCTGTATCTGTTCTGCTTTTATCACAACAATGTAGACATTATTAAAACAGAAAAACTGAGTGGATTCCTCTTAGTCTGGGTTGTATCTTAATGGTCAAGCAGTTTAGTGAAAAGACAATTTTGTCTGGGTCAGTTGCTGAGGGAAACAGTCAAATGAAGAGGTCAATGTAACATGAAAGAGTGCAATATTAAAAATGTTAAAAATATTGAAATTATTCAAAATTATATCTCCTACAGGATTGTATCAATGTTACAAAATCCATTTCAGACAAAAAAGGAAAAACAGCTTTTTTAATGGGAAATTACTTAGTAATTTCAAAATTATTTTTAAATTCAGTTTCTTTGCATCTCAAAAATAATGGAAAATTCTAATTAAATAAAAATTAATTTAGCCCTTAATGGATATGAACTGATTCTAATTACAGTGACCATGTCTTTCTCCACTGAATAGTTCTCAGGACTTTTTTTATATTTTTCTACTTGTTTTCCTAAAAGGTTGTGCAAAATCAGAGAAAAATTGGTAAGGAAAGAGCAATTATTTATTATAGGTTAGGAATATTATAATTATAATATGACAGCTTTGCATGAAAGGTCTGCATAGACATATTGTGTTGACCTCTAGATTGTGTCTTTGAAATTACAGTAAATAGAATTAAAGGCAGCTTTTAATGTTTAAAGATAATCCAGCATCTCTGGCTTTGCCTCTGTTCTTACTCCTGTCTGCATACATCACAGCACTGGTGAGAGTTCAAAGAGGAATTGTCAGGAACCCAACACTGAATTAGTGTTATGGAAGAAGAGGAGCAGATACATGCTGTGCACCCCAGCTTTGTTCCTCAATGTAGTTATATCATAAAAGGTTTATCTAAGCTGGATTGGAGGACTTTAGGCATCATGTGTATATTGACCATGTTCTGCAACTGAGTTGTCTGGACCTGAACAAGTCACATCTCCTTTCTCATTCACTGAATCTGATGGAAATCCCACAAAACTCAAAAAAAACAACAAGGGGTTGATGACATCCATAGTTTTTCTCTCATCCACTGATGTAGTCACTCCGCCACAGAAGAGCACTAGGTTGGTCAGGCAGAACTTGCTCTTGATGAAACCAAGCAGGTCTTGAATCACCTCCCTCTTCTCCACATGCTTTAGCATAGCCTCCAGGAAGATCTGCTCCATGATCTTCCCAGGCACAGGGGTGGGGTTGACAGGTCATAGTCATCTGACTGCCTTGACTTTTCAAGTAGCATAGAGAGCTGCTTGGCAACTACATCAGTCAATTCCCTCGTGACTCTAGGATTCATCTCATCAGGTCCAATAGATTTATGTATATTCAGGCTCCTCAGGTGCTCACAAACTTGATCTTCTCTCACATCTAGTGGGTGTCTGCTCTTCCAGTCTCTGCTTTGTGTCCTTCCACTCAAGAGGTGTGGGAAGATAGGTTGCCAGTGAAGACTAAGGCAAAACACTTGTTGAGTACCTTCGCCTTCTCATCCACTATTACCAGTTTGCCAGCCTTGTTTATCATGGAAGGTAGGCTCTCCTGGCCCTTCCTTTTCTGGCTGACATACCTGTAGGAGCCCTTAGTATTCTCTGCATTGCTTGACAAGTTCAGCTCCATCTGGGCCTTGGCCTTCCTGTCTTCATCCCTACACAACTGGACAGTGTCCCTATAGTCTTCCCAGGGTACCTGTGCCTGCTTCCACTGCCTGTATATTTCCTTCTTATGTTTTAGTCTGTACCAACAGGTCTCCACTCAGTCATGCTGGTCACTTGCTTTCTCTTGAATTTTTTCATCTTGGGACTGCTGGTGTTTGTGCTCCTTAAAGATTTTTCCCCCCTTGTCCCTGAGGGCAGTTTCCCTACTAGTCCTACTGACTAACTTCTTGAAGAGCTGGAAATCTGTTCTCCTAAATTTCAGAGTCATTACTTTATTCTTTGCATGACCCATATCCTTCAGGACTGTGAATTCCTCAAGTGCATGATCTGCAGCCCAGTCAGTTTTAAAATCCTTACAGAAAGCTGGTTTTTTAGAGTATTTACTCAAGAAAAAATGAAACCAAAATATTTTAACATGATTAATGCAGTCTTCCATACAAAGGACTTAGTTTTTAAGTGTTATAGTCCACTGTTTACACAATATAGGAGCTACTTTTTATAGACCTATGTTAGCTGACAGAAATCTGTTGTGTAAAACAGGAGACTATAGATTTAAGTGGAACTTGGACGTTATATATATTTTGTAGAGTTGCTAAATTTTGTCTCCGATCCTGCAAGATGAATACAGCAGAAATTGTGATCAGTCGTCTTTACCACAGTAAATCCAACTTGATATTCCTTGCTTTCACCAGTTTGGCACTTTTAAATACAATATTATTTGTGCGTTCTGAGAAAAATCTGTTGGGAATCTGTACTTTTCTTCAGGTAGACAGTCTAGTGAGACTTGGGTAATGATCAAATACTTGCTTTCTTACTTATAAATGGATTATCTACTTGGCAAATAGTTCACATCTTGGCAAGCTGAGGAACTGAGATGCTTTCGTACATTGTGCCTGTGGCAAAAATAATTCATCTATTTGGCTATTTCATAAAGGCTTATGTTGTAGTCTTCATAAATAATAATAAATAAATATGGTATACTCCTGAAAATGGAAATGCTTTCTGTAATGCTCTTTTTACTTATTTGTTAGGGTTGTATATCCTTATGCATGCATGAAGCATAGTAAGCAGCATGTAGATTTATAGGTTTTCTGAACAGAGTTTGTGCCAGAAGCTACCGACTGTAGCGCACTTCTATTTCATTACCATTGTAAAGGATAGTTGTATAAATTTTAATGACTCAGGCTGTCTAGAAATAACAATGACACCATGCATGCTGGTCTGTGGTTTTCCCATTGCCTCATCAATTTTCTCTTCTTAGCATGTTTTTACAGGGGATTTGCCTCCAATTTTTTAAATTAGTTTAGCCACTATTACTTTTTCCTCTTTTATCTCTTCAATGTCTCAAATGCTATGGGGTAATGTCAGCAAGCATTTTCCAAAGATTGGGTCAAGAGAGATCAAGAAAATGATGCTAAGAATAATAAGATGAATCATATCCTTATATGGATGGATGAACTGATAAAACTTCAGAAAAGCTTAAAAGATAAAGGAACTTGAAAAGGCTGTAAGTTAAACCTTTTGCATTAAGGTGGATTAACTGTTCCTTATTTGTCATTCTTCCAATGACCTGATATCCTTTTGCTTTCATCAGATGAAAGAATAACCTGCCAAACAGTCAATGAGAGTAAAAAGCTCATTGATGCCTCTTGCAAGCTGAGTAGCTTCTATATGTTTGTGCATATTTTTTCTACATTTTTCATCATAGACAGAGTGAATGGTCATAAATGCATATTTAAATGGAAATATGGGTGCACTTGCCATGTGTTTATGTGAATTGACTATTGGAGCTTTTAAATTACTTATGTGAGATCTTCATTATTGCACAACCTAAATATAAAATCAACACTGGCATCTAGACTTCCATTTGAGCCTTTCTTTCCCACTATCTCACAAAACAAGAATTGTTTTTGTAAGACATCAGAACATTTTCAAAGTCACAAAACATAACTGAGTTTGATATGCTAAGACCCATCATGCCAAATGCTTTCTATTTGAAAGACTGTGTTGTCAGGGTTTTGTATGTGAAAATCTACTTCCAAACCTATTCTGTGATAACTGAAATATTGAAGAGATTTATGGAATATATGATGGAAATCATGATAATGTTGGCCGAGATAATACTGGCATTAATATACAGTGATACCAAATTAGTTATACTTTTATTGAACTAGTAATGCATTTCAGCCATATATATGACATACTTATTTATTAGACATAATTAAATACATTTTTGTCTATTGTCACTGCATTATTATTATTCATACACATATATGGGCAATATATAGATATATATCAAGTGTGTATATAAACATATATATATACATATATATATATTTATATAGATACATGAAAGCACATGTAAGGATACAAAAGATACATCAAACTAGAGTGAAAAAACTATTGGGTTTCACTGTGGATTATTTGTGATTTAATATAACCTCAACATGGCTTCTAGTAAATGTGCTGCTTAACAAAATACAAGCACTATTTCCAGTCTCACTGAAAGATATCAAAGGATCATACCAATCTCAGAGTAGGGAATCTTACCTATTTTCTACATGAAATATATGAAAATGAGATAGTCTCTAGTCCAGTAGTTGTAGTCTCTCAATATCTTTGAGACATGTGGCACTAAGGGTTATAAAAGCATTTTCCTGTAAAAATTGCAAACTCCTCTAAATCAAATGAAGAGGAGCAAACATTTCAAGAGCAGATACTTAGAGCATTAATGTCTCCAACAACACTGGAAACTGCTATACGTGACTGCAATGTTAGTATTCTCCGCCAAATTTGAATTTCTTCTTGGAATTGCTGATGATGTGTACTTCACACAGATTTAAGGAGAATATATCTTTCTCATTGCCCTGTCATATAATGAGTTTGTTGAGCATTTGAAAGAAAGAAAGAAACATGGCCTTGCAAAAGTGGAAGAAATGTCTATACTCTCACAATCCAAATGTATTCAATGCTCTTCCAGTAGGGTATAATATTTCCTAGTGAAAAAAAGATAACTTAAAGATTAAAACACAGTGATTTTAGGTGTACTGCTAACTAAATTATGTTTATGATTGCGTGCATTTATTTTCTTTCTTTTTTCTTCTGTTTTTTTCCTGCTTCTTTTACTTTCTTTATATTCCTTTGAATTTGCATAGGATATATATAATTTTCACTTGCACTGTCTATAACTGTTTTAAACGAAAAAAAAAATTATTTTTGCAAATGCAAAATGATTTTGCAGTCTTAGAAACAGTGGGATTTTTTTCCAGTCCTCTTTTCCTTGTACTACTTTTTCCTTTAAAGTGCACGTTATTAGTTTATCTTAAAAACCCGTGTGATAATGTGCAGTCAGAGCAGAGATATAAAAGGGAGAGGATGTTATCTGAAAATTGCCTTTATTTGTAACCATTAGGAAGAATACATTTCCCATTGCAATTTGTATTTCCAGATTATATCCTTTGTGCTGTAAAAACTAGGGATGGAAAAAGCATGTTTAGAGTCATCTAGTCTATCTCTCTGCCATTGCAATTATTCCCTGTTGTAAAATTGGACTGGCTCAACTAATGCAAGTTGGCCAGAATAATGGAAATCTCATTACTTCTCATTGAGAGACAATTCCCAAAGTTTAATAGTCCTCACTGTTGGAAAGCACTGTCTTGGATCTGAATTTTCTTTTTTCATAATTTTATCCTATTTACTCCCTAACGTGTTTGCCAACCTGTAGAAAGTTGAATATCCTTCTTCATTGAAATTCCTCAGTGGGCATTTTCAGACTTCTCTGATGTCCTCTCATAAAATCTGCTTGTCTAAACCACACACCCTTTATTATTTTATTTCAATGTCTTTCTTGGATATAACAATATATTTGAAAAATTGGTTACATTTAATGATGGCTCCAACTATAATAAGACAAAAATACTCTTTTTTCTGCTATGTGGAAACAGATAAAGCGATCCAAACACATAATGATGAGTGGTCACACATGAACTGATATAACTGCATTTCCAGCAGCAATAAGAAGTCAGTCATCTTTACTATTATATATGTCAATATCTAAAACTCTCTTGGCATTTGATGCTTTTTGGTTTCTTCTGCTGAAGTTTTCTTTGGATAGGTTGTAGGAAATATTAAATTCCTGTTTGTTCTGGCCTTCAAATTTCTGAACGCATTTTATTTTCTGTTTCAAATCCTTTTTTCCTCTTTGTGCTGTTTCTCTGTCCTTATCGCAACATTTCCCAGTTTATCTGACAGTTTCATTAATGTGTTTTCTATTTCCCCTTGCAGAATGTAAATGAATATGTCAAAACTAAATTTAACATGTATATTGCAAATATACTCCATTTCAGCTTCTCATAACCGTGAATTACCATTTATCATTAGCCCCTCTCAAGAGACCTTCAAGTCACTTCTCAGTTCAGTTCCGCAAGCTGATTTGTTTTAAGCTAATTCTGAAGTATGCCTGCAAAACAGAGGCAATTTATGCTTGTATTGTGACACTAGTGATGGTGTGAGCAGACAATTATTAATAAAATGAAATGCATTTATGTATTCACTGTTCAAGTCACCTGTTGATACTGTGGATGCCCCTGGTCTTTCCCTTGCAGACAATAACGCTGTATGGTCTTTCATTGCAGGAATTTGTTATAGACAGTTGAAAGAATCTTGTGGTAAGTTGAAGTTCACAAAGCAGATGCTTTGTGAGTCCTCCCAAACTGCCTACTGCATAGTTATATGCAACATCAGAGAAAATAACAGCATTTCAGGTGTTGCTCCATACATCTTTGGGTCAGCATACAGTGACATATTTCAATGCCAATATTGTCATTGATTTTATGGAAATCATGCAATTACATGTGGAAATAAATCACTCAAACTAGGAAAGCAAAGGTGGTGCTCCAGGCAAGTGAAGTAAATAACACATTTTTAACTCATCTCTACATGTCATTTTCTGGCCAAAGGAATCATAGAGAGGCTCTGTAGACATCTAAGTGAATGTGATGATTCTGATATTTCATAATACTGATAACTTAAAGATCTTCATACCAATAACATAACTTTCATAGAAAAACAAATTTAGCTTGATATTCTTCTGTATTCATGGCTTACATAACTATAAAATCAATTGTAATGGATTTTTAAAATGAAATCAATGGCCCAGAGGCAATTATATCAATGCAGGTGGTATAAAAGCCACCATATATTTCATATATGCAATCTGTTTCTAAACAGCTCCTGAGATGCACAATATCGTGTGCATTACTCAGTGCTCCTGAGCTGAATCATCAAGTGAAATGCAAGGGCTTTGAAGAGGTCTTTTTTGAAAACCAATATTCTTCCTGAGAAAAGCAAATTTAGAGCTTAATTGAGAATGCATGCCTTCTCTTCTGCTTACTTAAAAGGTTTTCTGGCCTGAAATGATAAATGTTTCTGAGTCAGCACCTCTGGAAATAGTTGGCGTATGGGGACAAAAGAAGACAGCTTGCCAGCAAGGCAGGCAGAGGCAGTGTGTTTTTAGGGCAGAGGAACAATCCTGCAGTATTGAACAAAAATTGCAGAGCAAGTCCCATGACAGTTAGGATCACCCCCAGGCTACAGGGCTGCCTACGGCTTGCTCTCACACAGCAGCACTCTCGGAGGGTCTCTGGTTCCACGCCTGCACCCCCTCAGAGCTGGCCTGTGGCAAAGACAGAGATCCCCAAGGGAAACAGGTGTCAGAGGGGGTTTCAATCTGTTAAATTGCCATTTTTTTGCCTCTTTTCCCCTTGTTTTGTTGGTTTTTGTTTTGTTCCTTTTTTAAAGGAACTGCTGTGCTTTGTGTGTGCAGACGCATCTTATAACAACAAAAAACAGTCCTGATACGTCAGTATCACAAAGAGGCACTACTGATTGCAGAGCTCATCTTCTCCCTAACACATAATTTTAATAGAAAAGAAGTGGTGTTTGAATGACAGTTCAGAAGAATCAAGACTTCTGTGCATTCACCGAGGAGGGACAATGTTACAGAACCTGTTTAAACAAAAGAGACTGCTGTATCAGTCCCAAAATTAATGCACTGTCTTTTGGACTCAGAGCAATCCAGAGATGTGCCAGTACAACATATCATTGCTCCACTGGGAGGACAAACAGAAGTTTTTGTTCATGTAGAATTTGGGGAAATTTTTAACATCTTGCCCAAAACATCTGACTAAAGCGAGCAGGTCCCTGAGGCACACATACTGAGTTTGATATCTCGCTACTTATTCCAAAAGAGAAAGTCCCATTGCCAATGATATCTTTCCATTCAGAAGCAAATATGTCCCAGTTCTGTTTTTTCTGTATAACTAAAAAAGGGAAAATCAATCATATGTTTATAAACAATAAGTTGAAACTCACTTTTTTTCATAAATTGCCCTGGAAAATGTAGATAAAAAGAAGCAAGGAACATCATACTTGGAAGCAGTGGGAGAAATTATCGTGGGAGGACAGGCCAGGAACAGATAATTTTCAGTCTTATAATGTCACACAATACACATCACCCACCCACCAACTTAAACATAAAAACTTTGACTATGGGCTAAAGGGTTCAATCGCTAAAATTTTTAAGCATCACTGTATTAAGACAACGATTCTGGTATCAATAGTGTATATGAAAGCATGGTACAGTGCTTTTGTGAGGGACAAACCCATGTTCCTTTCTTCTGGTACACTCAAGAAGGTTCAAATGTGGCAGAGAAGTGTCAGGAGCAGGTGATATCTGTAAAATTAGAGAAAAATTTCATAATTTGAATAGTGGCTTGATAGAAATTATACAGGAGGGGTTTACAACTCTGTTCATGAGTGTGAGAGAGAATCAGACTGATGAGCTTGTGAGAAAAATATACCAGGTATGAAAGAAAAAAAGAGTACAATGATCAAGTGCTGTGCAGGTGTCAATTTACAGAAAAGTCTTCAACTTTCAGGGGTATTTCTGAATTTTCAGCTGGTCTCACTCATACAGAGAGGAATCCTGCTTGGAATGAGCAGCAGAAATGAACATGAGATGACTGACTTAACTAAAGAGTTTTGTAAAGCTTTTTCTTATAATTCACAGCAAAGTACTTCTGCACCAGTCTGAAAATACTATGAAGGGCTTTTAAAATCAAAGCACATACTCAAGTCTGTAGAAAGGAAAACTAAAAATTTTAGACACTTAACTGTCCTTTAAATTGTGCGAGCTTCTTTTCTGGAACATTATAACCAAATGGGAATAAAATTTGAAGTGCATTACTTAATCTTTGTTATATTCAACTGTGGAAACACAGTATATTTAATGAACCAGGGAAATCCTATAATGGATATATGTAAAAAAGTATTATTACAGTTTTTTCTTCAGTATACAAGGAAGGGTGGAAAATGGGAAATATTAAAACGTAGATGGCTTAAAATGCAAGTGCAGTTGGGAGGGAGCAATGAAAAATCTTGCAGTAAAATACTAAAGAGGAAAAAACTAAAAGTGCAGTGGACCAAGAGAGTAGAGATTAAGAAAACCAGAGCAGTCACAGGACTGCAGGTCCTTTAACATAAATTCTTGTATCACAGCATACTTAATATCTTCGTATTGTATACATTTTCAGTGTAAAATTCTTTCAGAGACAAACATTCTTGACTGAATTTTATTCACTTCTGTATGTTCTAGGGTTGTCGAAGTTTTCAAAAGTGTTTGAAAGTTAATATGTGCTTTTGTGTTGATCTATCAGCTTTGTAGGGTGGCAGGTTGTGCTAGGTTTTTTTGTTGCTGTTGTTCTCTTGAGATGACCCATTGCTATCGTTCTTTCTGAGTGTTTTTTTTAAATATTTTTTGCTTAATGATATGCTATTGCTGAAATTGTATGTATATATGTATCATCTCAAATGGGATCATATGATAACTCGTCAGAAGAGATCTCATCTCCTTATTATCTTCAGAAGTAATTTTTTGTAATGCTGATTCAAGCAGGATCAAGAATATAGGAGCTGAAGGTCTCAGACTAAGTTTATTTTGGGCAACACTGATGCATATTATCTGAAGTGGTTAATTTATCACTATGTATCAATTTTCTGAGATTTTAGAATAACCTGAGCACTTTTTTTTTTCTCTTTGTTTACTGATAGGCAGATTTTTAGAGCCATATGTCTTCACTTTCTTTGCTTATTACAATACAGCTCCCAAACTGACATTCTGAAGTTTCATGATTTTTCTGATTCTTGATCCATACAGTGAGCCTGGAAGCCCTTTAGAAGTATAATACATAAATTCAATTCAGTAGTTGGACTGTTACATACATTGCAAACAGTAGAAGTCTCACTTCAATTCAAATATGGTAGGTAAAGATTCATTTTTAATTACTGTGCTCATTATTTTAATCTTTAAATGCATATTCATTAATTAAGCATTTCAGTCATATGTAATGATAGCTTAAAACATGGACCATTAACTACTGTAACTGTGCATTACATTTTGCTTATTATGAAAATGATTCCAGAGGTCAGAAGTGGTTACCTACTTCAAAGTACATAGGAAATATGCTGTTCAACTGTGCACAAAATTGGAACAGTTCTGAATTGCGGTTTCTAACAATTCACTCTGAGTTGTTCAGAGACATATTAAACAAAAGGAGCTAATTTAGTATTTCCTAGTATGGTGGCCACTCATAAAACTGAGGTAACTTAAAATCAGTAACCGTGCCTTATTTTCCTAAGTGATAATAATGATGCCTCTTTCCACAGGTTGGCTTTCTCCTGCTTATCTCTGGCACCAAATTTCTTTATTCATTAGCTGAGGATAAAAGATTAAGAACTAGATGTCTCTTTCTAACTCTGCATGTAATCGTCCATCTGTTTGTTTAGTGAAAATAGTGGCCTCATTTGGAATTAGATTCTTAACAGCAAAAAAGAAGACATATAATGTATTTGCTTAATAAATTATGCTTTTTAATTATTCTTTTCTATTTCTATTATTCAATTAGAATTATTCTTGCCTCTAAAATTTTTAATAGGCCTACTTAGTTTAATGACTTGAGATAACTTTTTTAATATATATACTTGATCATTCTATAGTTCTTCTTCAAAACGTGTGAAGACATGAAACCATTGAGTTTAGATAAAATCTGGAGGAATTAATTGAGCTAATGGCCTGAATAGTTTTTGCCATTGGAATCCTACAGACATTAACCAGATATGGTTAATTATGGTCATAATAATTATGGTCATTATTAATTATGGTCATAATATGTTGTCCTACAGACAGGATTATGCCTTCAGGATTGAATCTAAACATGAAAATTTGCCTGATTCTATACCAATTGCAACTCACAAGTTTCTAGTACTTAAAAGGAGCAAAAGAGGCCTTGACTCATTAAACTGTCTAGAAAAAAAAAATAGAACTTTTTCAGTATTCTTCTTAGAGAAATCTCATTTGTGTTGTTGTGCAACACAAAACAAAAGGAAGGGCATACAAAAACAACTTTCCCATCTGCCATCTGACAGCAGTCAGCTCTAATGTGAATCTTACCCAGGTCTCCAATTCTTACCCTGCAGCTTCCAGGGGCTTCAGGTTTCAGGGAACCTCTCTTAGGTCCTGCTCAGAGAAATCTCTCTCTGTTATCTCAGAAGTTTTACTGAAATGTCTCAGAACACCAACCTCATTTCTGCTGGTAGCTCCCTTCTTGCAAGAGCTCTCCAAACTTGGGTTGGGGGAGCTCAGCTCCATCAGCCTGGAAGAGACATGCAAATCTCTCGTCATTCGGAAGGACTCCAGCTGTCATGGAGCACCTCAGCCAGGATGTGGCAACACAGTAGCTTTCTTTTATCTTTGTCATTAAAATTCCTTCCATGAGCTAGACCAGACAACAAAGAATGAACCATCAGATAAGTCCTCTGAGCTGGTTCTGAGAGGGTTATTGAAGTTTTTGAAAGGGTTGTCAAGAACTGGGACAGGCTGTCCAGGGCAGACATTGAAGAACCAGTCCTGGAGGTATTTAGATGATTTGTACATGTGACACTCAGGGATTTGGTTTAGCGCTGGACTTGGAAGTTCTGGGTTATTGGTCAGACTCAATAATCTTACTCTCTTTATCCAACCTAAATAATTCTATAATTGAAAGGGAAACCAAAATAACTGAAGCTGTTAGAACCCCTGCATTCTGGTTTTATTTTAGCCAAACTTATTGCAAACTAGTTAAAAAAAAAAATAAGTTTATAAAATCTAGAGGAGTAAGTCAATAGCATTGCTTTTTCTCTTGTCATTTTACTCTTGGGCAGGGGATTCTTATCAGGATTCCCAGTGCAGGAAGAATCTATGCCTGCCTGTAGATACTCTTTCTTTTTTTAATCCTCATTTAAAATCTATTTCAATACTGCTCAGAATTTTAAATTAGTAAGTATTTAAAAATTCATTATGTGCTATAAACTATATTATATTTTAAGAAATAAAAATAAATGCAACATCTGTGATTTCTTTCTAAGCAAATTTATTTGGCATTATTTAGAGGGAATACACTTTAGGCCTGCTGAAAAGCTAATGTTAGAGTTCCCTAATGATTTCCATTGTCCCCTCAGTCCCTCACATTCCTTCCACATTCTCCTTCAAATGAAACAGATGTTAGACTTAGATGTTTGTTCTTCTGAAGGGATGAGACATTTTTCTTTGCTACCTTTTTTAATTCAGGACAAACTAGCTCTTCAGAGGTACAAAGCACTCATGCTAGAAGATTAGATGATGATAAATAGTAAGATGCTGATGTAGGAGCAGACTATCATATATTCCATGAATTCCCCTACTTTCTTGAACACCTTACTTAAGGCATCATTTTCTCAGTGCTTTATTCTTTGTATTTCTGAGAAGAGATCAGGAATTTCACAGAACTTACTCTTTTATCTCATGTTGATATGTGAGAGTTGCCAAGAGTCTACTAGTCAACATCTAGCATCTGTTCATTTCTTTACATATATTTATAGTTCAACATTTTAAAAACATCTAATCAGTCTGAACTACCTTATCATCAGCATCATATCTTATGTTTTAGGAAGTTCAGAGTTCAACTTTCTGCCATCCTTTTGTTGCATGTAGATCAAATGATCTCTTATAGAAAAAGCAGAGATGCTAGAAAATGCTTTGAAAAAAATATCAGAGGATGGAAACCTAAGGATTAATGTCTCTGCCCTGCATGATCAAAAATTAAAAATTAAAATTCTTTTAAAATTAGACCTCTATATCCTTCAGGACAATGTTTTTATCTCATACTCCTTGGAAAAGCACACTATTTTATGCAATCCAGATTTCCTGGGTTTCCCCATTACCCTTAGATTTCTCCTGAACATTTGATGTTTAATTTCATCTGTTCTCCTCAAGACCCCTGCAAGCAACTTTTCATTGAAGTCAGCAGGTCTGTTTCTTGATAGGACTGGGATTCTCTGTCTGTTCTCACAATGCATTCTGTGCAGTTGAACCATGGGCTTTGCAGTTCTGGTGCAGATGGGTTCATTGTCCCTCCCATTGCTTTCTGCACACGAGCTGGTCCATTTAACCTCAGTGTCTTGCAAGCTCATTGCAGATGCATCCTGTATGACCATGTAATGACATCCTCAGGTGATCAGTAACAATCCTGTGCTGGTCGTAGAATTATTCCATAAAACTGTATTTCCATGCAGAACTCTTTTTAATGTTTGAAACTTGTGAACTACTGTCGCGTTACGTGGCCCCAGCATATGGTAACTGCAGTAAGCTCTGCATGTAATCTTCTCATTTCTAGGGAGCTAATAAAGTTAATTATTCAAAATCACTAATTATACTATTAGTGTGGTAGATGGCCTTCTGATTTCTTTGATCCCTTATTTCACTTAACATCCTGCATATACTCTTTTAAATCTTCTGTTTTATGATGTTATACATCTGCTTCTTAACCTTTTAAATTCTGTGATTCTGTGAAATTCTTTGTATAAACAATGCAAGCCAAAGCACTCTTTAACCAATTTAAATGCACATTTCATAGGAGGAAATATATCTTTTCCTGTAAAGCCAGACAATAGTCGCTTTCAGACTTCCACCATACGTATTTATTCAAAACTTATGCTTTCTAATAATGTTCTGAGTTTTTTAGGGATTTTTTTTTTTTGTTTTATGTCCCTGCCATATTCTTCCTGTTGTTTTCCATTTAAAATAAAGATTTTATATGATATTTAAATAATGGACAGATGTCAAAATTTTAGAAATTAAAAAAAAATGTTCATAATTCAAAACATTGCTCATCATTGCACTCAAATAGTATAAGCAAAAGAGTAGGTAAATTTATAACTCTAGTTCTTTGTGAGGAGCAGATCTTCTTCATTGCATATGCCTGTATGCAAGGCTGCTGCTACAGAGGGAAAAAAATAGATTTGAGCAGATCAGGCAGAACCCTTGCTCCCCACCCTTTGCTTCTGGAGTTGGCGAGCAGGCTGGATGGAAACAAAGCAATGTGCTTTGTTCTACTAAAACCCACCATGTGCTGAGCTGCTCTCTCAAAGTTAAAAGAGCTAACAACCAAAGGATCAAACCTCTTTATTATATTGTGCCATTGTGGGCTCCTGTAACCCAAGGATATTTGCTATGCAGCAAGGAGCCCTATGTGTATCTGTGGTGCTTGTGTTTCCATAAACTTAAGGGTTCTTGAGATGTCTTCAAAACATTTTGGAGTATAGGGAAGAATCTGGAGAGAGAAAGTTTTGTTCTTATTATGGCTTTTGCCTGACCTAAGAATTTGAAACTGATCTGCTTTTGATCCTGCTTAGGCAAGATAAAAGTGGCTCTAACTTGCCTTAGGGATTACTTTTGTCTTTTAAATTCCTTCAGTAAGTAAAAAATATGTAGTTGTGAGCACGTTGTTTCTCAGGAGGGACCATTTTGCTATAATATACTGTAGAACATTTCCTTCCTTGTCACCATGTTTGATACCTACAGTATATGTTTCTGTGATATAATAAGAAAATTCTCCACTACATGCTTAGCTCTAGTTCTGGGTTTCCTATTCAGGTATTCCCCTAGTGGCACTTAAGAAATTATATGCTTTAATTTTGGTGGCTTGCAGTCTCCAAGCAAAGCCTAAAGTGTCAGGAGCTCTCATCTGATAAGAGAAATGGATTTTTGGATTTTCTGGGGTTTATAACAGAAGGAAAATACATAAGTAAAAACACTTGGAAAGGAGATTTTAGCTCCTTTATGGCTCCCATAAATTCAGTGAAATTCAATGAAGAGTGCTGCAGCAGGTGAATGTTCTGCTTATATATTTTAAGACTATGTAATTTGTTACTATAGAAGTGTCGATTATAATCCACTGGATTCAATGCAATAAACTAGAGTAAATGTAATGACCTACAGGTTAAGAAACATAATAACGACTTCTTTATGTCTACTAGGCTACAAAAGATTTTCAAAAAGGATTTTAGTGGCAGTCCTTGTAAAAGAAATGCATATGCCTGTAATTGCTTCTTACCCTAATTAACACTGAGAGAAAAGTTTCATTCTGGAGCTACACCCCTTAGCAACGTTCCATTCTTCCTGTTGTATTTTTATGAAACAAGAATAATTACTCTGCTGCAAGCCACCGTGCTTACCAGGATGTGCAGTAATATGGTTTTAACACTTTCAGAAAACAGAAATAAATACCAGAGTACAGAATAATACAAAGTATTTTATACTTACCAGGTAATTATTTTTTTAAATATCAAAGCTGTTAAATACCTCTGAGGGTCTATTTGCAAATTTCTGTGAAAATATTATTTTGGAAATCCCACCCCAAATCCTTAGCAGCTTCAGATGAAAACATCTACAAAATGCATGTCAGAGGGAAATTAGACAGAATTTGGATAAGACAATTCTAGAAACTTCATGTTCTCTCTGATTTTAGCGGTATGGGTCATGGCTAAGGAAAGGCTTCATATGCAAAGATTTTTAGGCTTTTCATAAGAAAAAATTATCTATCTTTTACTTTCCAAGTTAAAGGGAAAAAGTATAAAAAGTTTTGAGATGGGTTAAATCTGAAAAATACAGATTTAAATTGCGATCCAAAGCTATACTGAAAGCATTGAATTGTAGGGTCTAAGGTTCTTGACCTCAATTTTTTGTTGTTGTTGTTTTTTTAAAGGCTATTCACAATTTAATATAATTTTTTTCAGGTCAAAGCATTATGACAGATGGTTGGGCTTTTGGACTGCACTTAAATTTGATACCAACTGCATTCAGTTAACCTGAATTGCTCTCCATCATTTTGTGATTATTTGGCAGTTCACATGAGTGCGTTCTCCGTTCCAATACACAACACAAAAACTCTTGATTACTTGGTGACATTTTGTAACAGTCACAACGAGGAATTGCTGTGTCATACCTTCTCTTGGGCATCCTTGGTTTTTAAACTTAGTTTTGAAGTCTCTGAACCTCTATTTGGCACCGACTTTTTAAAACAAATATGTGTTTGGTGACTGTTTTCTGAGATAAGAAGACTCTGATTCTGCTTAGTATTCTGGGATTTAACTGCTGGAAGAAACTGGGATCTGCTAGAAGAAATCCGATTCTTGCTCTATAAATGTCCCACTCTTAGTGACCCTCTCTTTCTGTTTACTTGGTCTCCTGAATAACCTGCAAAATGTAATCAACATGTGAGAACATACCTGCATTAAGTGTTTAAAATATACACAAGGATATAATCTGTCTTTCTGGTTTGTATCCACCTTTTCTTATGGATTCATAATTGCCTACTTAGTTGAGGAAACTTCTTTTTGATAAATAGCGGCTTCACTGAGTAGGACTGGAATTATTTCCCTCTCTTCAGCAACCTTCCAAATTTGCTTTAATTCAGCAAAACAATGCTAGGAAAATCTCTAGTGAGTTTTCATCCAACCACATTTTTATGGTGGTGGGTTGACTGTGATCAACAAGGAAGCACAGACAGTGTTTGGATCCCCTCTCCTGTAGAACAGGGGGAAAATGCAGGGAAGGCAGGAAGGTTTGCAGAGTGAAATAATGGTGATTTAGTAGGGAAAGTAAAAGGGGTGGGCACAAACTTCCTCTTTTCTTCCACCTTTTCTAGCTGAGCACAACATCACTTGGTATGGAGAACCCAAGCTATTCCTGTCACCTGTCCCAGCTGTGTCCCTCCCCAGTTTAAAGCTGACCCCCAGCCTACTTGCTGCGGCAAGGTGGGAGCAGTGACAAAAAGAAAAAGATGTCATGGTGGGTAAACACTTCTCAGCAAAACCTAAATGCTGGTGTGCTGTCAACTCTTCTCAATCACAGACAGGGCCCACAGGGCTGTGCCACACATCTCAAAGGTGCTATAAAACTTATAGTAAATAATCGTGTCATCCCTATAAGATCTTTATGCTCTATGTTGAGACATTCATACATGCAATAACACTCAGCCACAAAAACACAGAGATGATAAAACAAAATAGTGATTAGAATGGCCGCTGAGCTTTCAAAAGTGTGTATATCTTCAACTCAGAACACTGATAAAGACTTTGCAAAAAAGCCTTTCCCTCATTTTTTTCGGATTCAGAGGTGGGTTCAAGCAAAAACGCACCACCAAAGGGATTGGTCCTATGTGGCCTAGCTTTAAGCAAGCATTAGAGCCACAGAGATTGTAAACAATTCTGTGAAACAGCAGAATACAGATCCCAGTCTTTTCTGGAATAGAGCATGAAGGACAAGAGCCTTCAGGCTGATGCTTCTCTACACACTAAAGAAAGCAAACGTGAATTGTTTGCATTCATTTTTAAATATATGTTTCCCTCAATATAGGTCCTGTTTCTGTGTTTTGTACAAAGGTGACCACTATTTATTCTGCCATATTCTGCCATGTCTTCAGTCCCTGTAGTAATGCATTGTGCCTCATCAGATTTCCTATGAAATATAAAATGTATCTTCTAATAACTAGAAATTAAATCAAGCCATTACAAATTGAAGGAAATAACTCAATCCAGGGAGGTATTAGGACTAACTCAGGAGTATAGTGGATAGAATATTAAAATTTTGACATTCCCAAAACAGCTTTTGACTTCTCCATTCCTACTTTTAATTGTGCCAACTATTGAAGCATATGCATAATTTACATCAGCATTATGTAAATTCATACATAACGAATTTACAGCTCTTATTCCAGAGCTGACTTTCTAGTTAAAAAAAAACAGTGGTTCAAAAACATTATTATATAAAAGAAACCCTGATCTCCATCATCAAAGCTTGAAATTGCTGTTTTATGGTTTAAGTAAAAGAGGGAAATTCCCATACCAGAATTACTGGTAATGTCTCATATCACAAAAATGTCTCCAAAAACAAAGCCTAACAAAAAAAAAAAAAAAAAACACTAATCCTGCAAATATGATAGCACACAATTTTTTTTTTTGTCTCTGTCATGGTCAGAAGACCTCAAAGAAGAATTAGAGACTTCATTCACTTTTTCATCCAGACAGAGTATTTCAACAGGTTAAGAAAGTGGTAAGATGATCAGGGACAGTTTGCAATTCCACTTCCATATTAGCTGGAATTTTACCAGAACATTCAAACCTCAATCTAATGGCCACGGCATGGGTGCCAAAATTCCCGTTAACTTTTCGGGGTTTTGAGCAAGGTTGGAAGTCATATAATTACAAAATATCTACACTGCATCTTTGTACAGGCCAGAATGAAAAATTGTACTGTGATTTTAGTAGAATGCAATGATATTTTGGTCCCAAATCCAAAGCTAGTCACCTTATGTTCCCTAACAGGAAAGTAACCAATTTTTTATCATCTCTCCACAAAAAAAAACTTTGTAAAGATCCTTGTCTCAAAGTTCTTGACAATAGCCAGATTAAAAGAGTGCACGTGTTTTTGGGGAAAGACATGTCTATTTTTACATCAAAGTCCGCCAAAGTAAAACTTCCTTGAAAGCCTCAGAAAGGGCTTGACATTTTATGATTGATGGAAGATTTTACACAATTTTGAGTAATATACACAGAATTTATGACATTTTTTCAAAGTCAGAGATGGTTGTTAGGTGACCCCAATCTTCATTAAGGTTTAATTTGTGTTTAAATTATAAAGGAAGTTAAAATCTGAAAATGCAAATAACTATTCTTCCTTTGGGAAATTGCTGAAGTCAATGGTAATTTTTTTCATGATATTTGTCAGATGTTCTATCTCTAATTGACGTAGGAATGAAGGCTTGTCCAATTCAATTTTATGACGACATTTAGCTCTGCAGATTTTTATTTGTAGGTATCTCCATAATTTCATTTAACATACTTTTTTATTTCCAAGAAATGCAGTATTTTAATCAAGTTTATGGGAAAAAACCAAAATCACTTGAAAAGAATTTAATAAAATTCAATTTCAAGGGCATAAATATGTGTCGGTGTTTACACTGTAAAACTTTCATTTGTAACTGCAAATAATTCCCATGCTTCCAGCGAATATACTTATATGTGTTGATGGAAGACACCACCAGGCCAAATGTAACTACAGAATATTTACATATTGCTTATTCTTCTGAGGAAGTCTGGTAAACAGTACTGAAAACATTATCTGAAAATGCTGATCTATTGCTTATTGGGTGACATATGTTGCATTCGCAGTTAAAAATTTACGTGATTGTTTGAGAACCCAGTGGAGAGGTCTGCTTCTTTTATTCAAACTTTTAAAGATTTTTGCTTTCAGCTTTGTGGCACTAGCAAAAGGTTATTGATAGAGAAGCATAATATTTCTTTTTTATTCCCACATAAAAGAACATTAAAAAAAGTCAATGTCCTGATAGCATACAAGGCACCTCACTGTCATTCTTAAACTCTGATCATCTCAATTCCTAATTCTGTATATAGGGATCATATTAAGAAGCTTCCAATAAGCAAATAAAGTCAAAGTGCAGAGATGTCTAATAGTGCTGCTTCTGTTCTTATCACTAGCACTTGCTAGTGATATGGCTAAAAACAGACAAAATATTTCAGGGATAGAAGTGATATACAAAATTTGATTGAGACAAAAGGCATGGGTTTTGCTTGAAAAAACAAGTGCCTGTAGAAATTTATGGGCAGATAGAAAGAGACACGAGGTAGGTCATAGCACTTGAAAATATTCAATAGGGTTGCAGAGAAAGACAGAGATGCAAATACTGTGAAGGTGATTTACAGCGTCTTACAGTGGTTTGAATGAGAAAAGAAATTAAGAAATTCAGCAGTTAGGTGAGAAAAACAGCAAAGTTTAACAGGTCCATTAGCATATTGTCCATGTAATAGTCTAAAAAATTTTCTAAAAAATAGCTCCGATTAAAGAGGTAATGCAAAGAACAGTGCTAAATAGAGATAGAACCCAGGGATAAAATGTCATATAATTTTTCTAACATTTTTGTTCTGATAACTTCTGTATTCTAGACTAATTTATTTGTTGGCCATTCTGTTCAATCATCATTTGCTAAGCAAAGACATGTAAATGAGCTAGACAAAGATGAATAAATGAGTTAGACAAATACAAATGTACAACCTTGGACTTCAGGAGAACCTATTTCAGCTTTTTCAGAAGTCTCTTTGGCAGGGTCCCACTAGAGACTGCCAGAGAAGGGCAAAGGGTCTGGGAGAGTTGTGTGATTTTCAAGGATGTCCTCCTCAAGGCACAGAAGTATACCATTCCAATGCACAGGAAATCTAACCAGCACAGCAGAGGGATGGCAAGGGCTTTTGACAGAGCTCAGAAGCAAAAGAAAGTGCAGAGAAGGTAGGAGTTTTGGGGTGGGAGCACAGAGACAACTCTACCAGTTAGTGAAACATTAGACAAGATAGCAAGAACACAGTGAATAACAATACATTCCTTTCTCAGGAGAGGGTAATTTCTTTTTGAAAACTGCTTGCAATGACTATTTAAAAAATAGTGTTTAATCTCATTAATCAACAGAATAAAGCTCCACAGACACTGGCCACTGAGAATAAACCAAGAGGTATTCCTGTTTGTGGCCTTCCTTTTCTTTTTTATTTCCTTTACTCTTCTAGAGACTACTGAGAGGTTTTATTTTTCCCAGTACATGGACCCCAGCACTGAGTTAATTTAATAAGAATCATTAGCATTTATATAGGGCTCTATATTCTAAAAGAATTTTTCAAACATTTACTAATCTTTAGGCTATCTCTGTGAAATAGGTATCTAATTATTATCTTTATTTTAGTCATGGGAAAACAGAAAGCAGTAAATTAGAAGCATTATCAGTACCACACAGAAACTGAATAATAGAGCCTGTAACATAGCTGAGGAGGCCCCCAACCTCATTTTCCTACTTATTATTTACCTTCCTCTCATTATAGAATCCATCCAGTGTTGAAAGCTAGGGCAAGGAACAGGACGTGAACTAACAGAATGGCTACTCATTATGGAAGTTTATTGACATAATAATTGCTCATCAGCATTCTTTCCTAGTATTATGAACACCCTGGAACTATATGAACGTAAAATGTCTTTCACTAGGCAGTTCTTCATAGAACAACCATATGCTACCAACAATACTGGGTTGCTGGAATCTGCTAGCTTAGTAACTCTTGTCTTCTCTTCTATAGGTAATAACTTGAGCACTTGAAACTTCACATGCTGCCACATCATTGATCTCTTGACAAAAAAGGAAGAGCTACAATGTCATTCCTTGAAACATTTTTATAAATAATGAAGAGTATGTTGCAAATTCATAAATATTTTTAAAAATATCAACATATCTATGAATCTGTAACAGAGGCAGTAGTTATTTGAAATTTGATACCACACCCATGTCTGGTCAGATGTTGGTTTTAAGAGGTTTTAAGAGGGTGATAATAATAGCCAAAAATTCATTGCTGAAAAGTATCATAGAATTGTTAGGGTTAGAAAAGACAACTAAGATAAGTCAAACTCTTAACCTAGTACTGCTGTGTTCACCACTAAACTGTGTCCTGAAGTGCCACATCTATATATCTTCAGCATCCAAGTAATTTTGGTTTTGAGTGCATTTATGGCTTTTTATAGATGTCATCAAAAAAATTATAGGTTTGAATTTTGTCATCTACTTCAGAAAAATATCAGTAATTTAATTTTATATAATAATTAACAAAGAATCTAAAAAGTATTTATACTCTCTAAAATTGAGAATATTGTTCTTAAAATTATTGTCAGGCAGCATTTCCCACATGGTTTTATATTGTCTATGTATATGCCTTTTGAATTAAGCCTTTTGAAATAAGGAGAATGGAATCCTATCAGTAATATCCATGCAGCCACAACACCTATAATAAAATGAGATTTGGTTGATTTACATTAATGCAAATACTGGAATTATTTTTTTCGTAGAAGCTTGTTTCCTCAAGTAATGAAAAAGGTATTATAAAACTTTCAAGAAGAATTTTTATAAGATTATTTGAAGGATAAATTCTAGCCGTAACTTCAGTAGTTTTAGGAGTAGTAGGTAAAGAAGTAGGCATGTCTTTGTGTCCTATTTTAATGCCTGGTTTCTAAGTTGTAAGTGTAGAAAAACCTACCATAAAGCAACTATTGATACATACAATAAATTTGGTACTTTCTTGTCTTTGAAAATATTTTTCAGTTTTGTTTATGTATTTTTACAGTTTTCTCATGTTATCTATTTTAATCAAATAATCTAAAACTCATTGTTGATTTGAAGCTCTACTGTGTTTTAACTTCTGTGATCATTAGAATCACAGACTGAGCTTTTATCCCCCTCATTGTGCACCTTATTTATTTGATTTGGTTTATTTGATTTGTTTTCACAAATGACCAGATAACATTTCATTATTTTATATATCTTTTATCTTCCTTGGAAAAGCAATTATACTGAAAGAGGACCTGAATATACAGAAACTCCTGCAGTATTCTTCCAACTCATTCTGATTTCAGTCATGACAATAATATTTATCTCAAGAAGTATTTAACCCTTAACTGGTATCTACTATTGATACAGCAAAGATTTCTTTTTTCTTATATAATCTCTTAGCTAGACAATTGATCTTTAATTAGATTAAAATGTTTTATGAAAACCACCTTGTATTAAAAATAGAACAAGTCATTTTAAATGCTTTATTGTTTATATAATGTGTTGGTCAGTCAAATCTGCGTAGTGTTTGATTCAGAGGTGGAGGAAAAAGTTAGGGGAAGAGGCCTCAGCCCTCTTTAAATGTGGTGTTTAAAAATCTCAACACAGCCTCCGTGTTGCAAAATGTTTGACTGCACGTTACTTCCATTACTGATAAAACTCACAATTTTTATTCCTTGGCTTATTAAATCCTAGAGGTTTATGTTTATTGTCATATTCCAGAGCCCACTTATGAGAAATGCAAAGAGGCAGCTGTAATACCTGGTGTATGTTAGTACCTGTTCTTTGTTTTCCCATCGGACTCAGAAAATCTACAAAGAATGCTGGCAAACCAAATCTGTGAAGGCAAATTATTATTGAATAGCCTGGTAGTCAAAGGACCTCTCCTAAAGCATTCCTTTGGGGAATCAAAAACTGATACAAAGCACTACAGATATTTTGCTAGCAGCTTTGAAATATATTTCAAAGCTATTCTGGTCTTGTCAGTTCACTGTTTTTTCCATTAGATAGAAGTATTTTTTCAGCTTATTTTCAACAAGCAATATCTCAACTAAAATGTTTCTTGTTACTGCCATAAAATTTAAAAATTGTGTTATTCAAATAGCTATGACAGGTTAATAATGTGAGTATGTGTTTGTCAGTTGAGGGTACTGAATAAGGTAAGAATACTCTGAAGTTAGGTACCTCATATGACAAAGTTCTCAAAAGTAATTCTGAGAAATGCCTGACAAAGTTTACTTTTGAGAAAATGTCTTGAGATTTTTCACTCCTGGCTTCACATTTCCTGACCTCAGTCAATGGATTTACAGTAAGTTTGTACCATTTTGTAAAAACTGGGCTATTTTTTTCCTCACAGTGTAGTTAAGCCATTTTCAAAAACAATTCTTACTCCAAATCGCTCATAGCTTTTGCCTCTTTTTTTTTTTTTTTTTTTTTTTTAATGAGACCTTGCACATGATATGATTGGTTTATCAATGTGGAAAAGTGCACCAAGACATCTTTCCCACTGTACTTTTACTTGAGAAAAAGACTTTCAGCCATCTTTCATTAATGGTTATTAGTTTGGCTTCCAGAACTACACCTCAAATACAGGTGCACACCTCAGGTGCTTTAACGGTACATTTGCTCGTTGCAGAGACATCCAGACTTAACAGCAAACTAGCATGACAGATTGGTTCTTCTGCCTAGAAAGGGAAATATCTTGTGAGACTTGAGATCTGACAGCAAGATGACCCTTCTTAAATACCGTTTTTCTCCTACATCTACATCTATAAACTTGCACGTGGAGATCTCTCTCTGTCCTGCTTCTATTTCTCTGCCTGTATGAAAGCAAGACAAATTCCTGCATGCATGCTGAAAGCAAATTTATGCTGCTGATGTCTCATCGAACAGCTCTGCTCAGTTTTGAACTGAATAAGTTAAACTTGTAAACAATCTTTGTGCCTAAGATTTGAATAACACTGGATTTAGTCTCTCTGCCTAGAAGTTGATTTCTGACAAATGTTTAGATTATTGCGCAAAATCTGTCCAAGTTTGCTGATGTTTTTGTTCTTTTATAAACCTTTGACACAGCTTGAATGAATTCTGCAGGATTTTATATAGTTAAAACCTATGAATATTTTTCCAAAATTTCTCTATTATGTACAGCAGTGGAAACATCGCATGACACGTACATAACTACACTTTTCTGCATTTAGCAGTCTATAGTATAAATATGCTTAGAGAAAAAACTATAGATACTAAAGACATAGAAAACATCAGTGTTTATTCATAACAATAAGCTGAAAATTCAGCTTCATCAGATGATGCTTAGGAAATTATTAAATGTCTTCTTTAAACCTATTTAAAAGACTACATTTCATTCAACCAGGTGTACACCCAGCTAACAGTGTTTTCTGACTAATGTGCTGGTCATCTTGCATGTCAACTGAAAATCAGGGATTCCATTTAAAATTTAAGATTAGGAAAAAGCATTTTACTTTCTGTTATTTTACTCTTATAGCATGTAAGTTTTAAGTGAGGGTGGTAAAATTATTTTTCACTATTTTTGAAGGCTAAACAAATGTTTTCAAATAAATTCGGTAAAAAAATAAGAGTCTTAGCACACTTATTATTGTGATAGATAGTTACAGTATCTTGCACCTCATATTATTTAAACAGGAGATGATCAGGGGATGCATCATGAAAAATCCTATGGCAAATAAAGTAAAATCTGACATGATTCCATCTATTTCTGCCTTTTTTTTTTTTTTAAAGAAAGGATCCATAATGGAGAAGATGCATTTACTAGTCTTATTTTAAGTGTTTTATGAAAATTTTTAAATACTTGTTAATTTTCTTTTTTTTCCATTCTTTTTTTACAAGATTTGAGAGAAACAAGTATGAACTTCTTGCCATTCTACCTAAACATATCTCCATTAAGATACATGGTAAGGAGTGAATATAGTTGTGAATAAATTTTGTTTTAAAACAACTTTGTCATGATAAAAATACGGGGACTCATTTCCAGAGAAACTGACCTTTGATTAATTTGTGAACTATTCTTCTCAAAATGTTTTTTATTTCATGTGAAAAGTGTAACAATCAACTTTTCTTCCTAGGAAAGCAATCAGGCATAATAACAGAACCCTATTATTACATTTTCCTCTTGAAAGTAATGAAATATGCATGATAGTAGCATTTTTTTCAACTTAAACTTTTTTTATTTTTAACAGAATTCAATAATATGCAAGAATTCTTCTTTACTATTTTCTTTGAACCAGTTGGGTGTGTGGGCCTTTAAAGCTGATTTTTGTTTAATAAATACATTGGCAATCATATCACTGCTCATCCCTTCTTCCTTTGAAAAATCTGAAACTAATATTTTCAATTTAATTTTAAAACTCTATTATAAGCAATGGCTTGGGGCAATACATATTTAGTGTCAGATGGTGCCTGCCACTCTGGTAGTATGAAAGAGATTGTATAAGGCAGAAATGTACTTTTGCTATTCCACATAATCAGAAAAACTAGATTGGAAATAAGATGTGGTACCCTTGTGAGAAAGATTTATTTTTTGGAAAGCGGGAAAAAATGGTGCCACTGATTACATATGATGGTGTGTCTTGTTAAAAAGAATTTTTCAGTAAGAAAATATACATTGTTTAGCAATTATTTCTCCTTCTAACTGTAGAAAAGATTTGTTGTGTTTACTTGAATTACCATAAACTTGAAAATTTCATTTTGAACTTTAAGCAAGTCAACTAGAGACTCATCCATTCATTGCAGATAATCTTTCTTCCAACTAGCATGCTCAGCACAGATTATCTAGAAATATTTTTTACACAAAAGCATCTTTTGCAAATAATTGCTTTATTGGTGTTATTACTGATCTTTTGCTCTCAAATGTGTTTATAAGATCTATTAAGAGCCTCTAATTTTTTTGTTTGCCAATAGTTGTTATTTTAATGCTCAAGTTTTTAAGTTACAATCCTAATTATGGTTGGAAGTATGCTTATTCCACAATTTGACATGTAAATTTTGTAGATATCAGTCTGTTTTCAAGACCTCTACAGAGTGAGAAATAATCATATTGTACTTTAGTCTTTGGTATGGTGTCAATATCTTATGCCTCTGCTTACCCTGGCAGGGATCTAACACTAATGAAATTGTTCAGCAACACTACAAAATACCTATGTATTAGCTCCTATAGTACCATCTGGCTCCTAATAATTTTAGCTCTTTTTCCTGACTATTATCTTGGCATGCTTAACTGTTGTATGTTCTCTCATGGTGGATTTGCTTAAAAGGGCAGCTGAGGGTCAGGCAGAGGATTCCCTCTCTTGTGTGTCCAAACATAATTTTTATGTGATCTTCTGTGCTAGTAGCTTGTCTTTGATTCATATGTTAAAAATATTTTGGAAGAGGGGTATTTCTAAGAGACTTGCTTTTAGGGTTTTAGTTCTCTTTAATCACCTATATCAGAAGAAACTGTCAACACTATGCCTGCTGGTTTTTGGAGCACAAAAAAGACAATTAAGACAATTCATTATTATACTAAGTGTATAGGTGTATTTTGTCACTGAATTAGTATGTACTGCAAAATGCCAAATGTCGTAGATATGTCTCTGAGGAAGAATATTCACTGCAAATATTTTCATGTCTACATATGTGAAAGTAAAATCATAGTTTGATTCTGAAGTCTCATTTTGGTTGATGGTAGATTTAAGTGCTTTCTCTTGATGGAAATCAAATCACAATTATATTCACAGTAGGCCTAAAGTAATGCATTTATTTTGAAAACCTCAAAGTACCTAACATTTTCTTTGTCAACAGCATTTTATGTTGTTTAGATCAGAAATTTTGAAATTATTTTCTCTCAGTTGCTACTGGCATTGCTTTTATTTATGTTGTTGTAACCCACAGAGGTCACTGCCGCAGTTTTGGGCAGCGTCAAGGTGTGTAGTACTATACAATCTGTGTTGTGATGTACAGAGGACTGAAAAGACAAGGAACAAAGGGTTCAGGAGAAATTTCAGACTGATGTTAAACATGAGTAATGATCTTATTAACTTTTTTCTCTTGTCTCCATGGAAAGTAGAACTATGAAAAATTATGGGAAGATATCTTCCATGTACCTATGCCACACATATACTTAAATGTGTATTCATGTATTCAGGGACACATGAACATAATACATACATGCGTATAAACAGATATCCAAATATGTTGTATCTATAGTCATACTTAGTACAGTTCAGAAAAAACACACATATAAGTATATTTGGAAATCTTTCACAAAATGATTCTTGAAAAAATATTTAAAAGAAAATGGAAAGTGAGCCTCAGGAAATTGTTTGTGAAAGACATTAATTCAATACTCAGGGGATACTGTGATGAATAATAGGTATTTGTGAAGTGGGAAGTCAGGCTCCTAACCTTGTACTACTGTAAAATTCTAGAGTTTTAATGCAGAGAATAGAACTTCTAACAGTGATCTGAAAGTGAAGGTGTTATAAACAACAATTCTCCAATCTTTCACTTAGGAAATTTATTGGAAAATGACAAAATGAAAATCCAGCAGAGCCACAATCAAAGTCAGTTCCAAGCCCGGGATCAGAGCTGGGTGAACCACAGACACGGTCTCTCCAGTACCAATGTCCCCCAAAGTTCACACCGGCAGTCTTCCAAAGCCAGTTTTTATACTGTTCTTTGTGTCCTGAGGCTGTCCATTGTTCAGTCCAGTTTTTGGATATGCAGATAGGTTTCTTTTTTCTGAGGTTTGCTTGATGAACAGAGTTCTGGGAAGGTACACTTGTCTTGATTACATCTTCTTGGGCATGGCATTGGGATGTATGTCTTTGATGAGTAGATATGATGCTTATCTGGTGTTGATGGCTGAGTTGTTGGCCTTGCCCAGCTCCATCAAAGTCCCATTACACCCTGCATTGTGCTGCAAAATACCTTATCTTTTGGGTTTTGGGAGGAGAATGGTATAGTTCCTGCTTATTCAACCGTGAACAAAATTTGTACAGGCGGGTAGCTAAGGGATATAGTTATTTTTTAACCATATATATAGTTGCTTTGATAAAACACGAATTAACCATATATAACAAAGGAAAGAAGTTTGAATTAGTTACACATGGAAAACAGGAACAATATGTCTGCATTCAGATTGCCAAAGTGTGGTAAGTGTGACTACAATATAAGTTTGGGGGTTTTTTCCTTGTTATTAGTTAATGGATCTGAGCAATAAAAGGAGCCCTAGATGAGAGGAAGTTGCAATAACTGAAACTGACACCTAATCTTCATATTTGTGGGGGGGTTATAACTTATTTTGATGCATTTTAATAGGAATAAAATGGTCTCCTCAGGACTGGAGAAGGAACAAAAGGTAAAGACACAGACTGCAAAAAGCAAAGGTGGACTACGGAAACTGAACAAATGCTCAGGAAGACAGTTCATATCGGAAAGAAGGCACAAGAAATAGAAAGAACAGCTTGGTGATGTTCAAAACAATGGTACAGAAGAATAAAAGCAATTGCAAAAGCTCAGCCACAATGCCTTTAGACAGTCAAGAGACATTTTCTGACCCATCTGGCTGTGAAGGGGGCAAGTGGCTAAACCTAAGGTCTAACAAAGGCAGCTTGTTGGGCCTTTGAGCTGTTGACAGAGGAGACAAGAGGCATCTCTAGAGTGGTTATTAGAGACAGAAGGTGACCTATATTAACCTATAAAGCAAGAAAGAGAGGCCAGAAAGTGATAACCTAGAAATGCAGGTGAAGTAAGAGCATGTTCTTCTGGAAAGGGGCACCAGAACAATGGAGTTGATGGGAAAGCCATTTTATCATTTGGTTAAAGAGACATGATTCAGTGGCACAAGATGGTCACTTATCAGCATAAGAATGATAAAGGACCTTCATTTTGTCTAAACAGTTATCTATTTAAATACTACTGCTGTGAAAAGGAGAGTTCTTTCCTGCAGAGCCTACAACCAACTCCTTGAAGTACTTCAGCAGAGAAAGCATAAGTTCTAGCAGTTACATTGTTGCTTTTCCCACTGTAACCCATCTGGAGAGGTTTTCTCTTTGTTCTGTGAAACTGCTTCTTTCCTATTGACATGTCATTTGGTGATGTTGAAAGGATACTTGATATGATTGTCTTTTAGTTGTTTTTACCTTCAACAAATTTACTTTGTCTCTTTTATCTCTCAGTAAATCATTTTTCTTCCCCTCACAAACACACTATGGAAAAAAACCTGTCAAACTGAAATTAAGAAAAATATACTTTTAAAAAAAAAGACTGTTTAAAATACATATGCCTATTTTAAAAGGTTGTTCTGCGTCATAATTCAGCTGTGGCTTTTGAAAAGGCAGGTAAAAGAAATTAAAGTAAGTGCTGTCAAATAAATCTAAAGTTGCAAGTTTTCTTCATAAAACAAACAGGGGGTGAAATGAGTGGATTTGTCTGAGATATTGAACAAGATGTCCCATTAAATCACAATTAATAATTCTAAGATAGGAGGCTGGATAAATTATGGAATAGCTTGCTGACCGTTTTATTAAAGTTGTTAATTGAGCTGTAAAATGGGCTAGTCCTTCTTAAGGAGTGCCTTTTCTTTCCCAGCTCAATAGATTATACAGTGAGTTTCTGTGTTTCCTGAGGCTGTAGATGATGCACATACTGGTGAAGCAGACACTCTGAATAATGCAATACGAGGAAGAATTTAATTGCCTGATTAAATGGCTGCAATAAAACATCATGTGTCTTAATAGAAGCAGAAGTTGCGAAATAATCTTCCCACTGAGTACAGCACGGGTAAAACTGCCACTAGAGCAATGTTATAAGACCCATTTCATGGAAGTTTCACATTCAAAAATGATGCAAGCACTGGCAAATAAGTCTTATAATCAAGGTTTATGCAGTGCAGTTGGTTTTGCTCATTAACAAAGAGAGTGAATGTTAACTTGTAGTTACCCAACAGAATTGTATCTCAGACTAGGAGAAAGTGGATTCTTAATCCAAGGCATATAAACTGAAATTGGCCAATTACAATCTGCAACAAGGTCAAAGTACCCCATTAATGAAGGTAATAAATACTAGGGCAGTTTGGAATAGCTGTTGCAGGAGGTTTTCCATTACCATCTCTTAAAACAATCTGAATTTTCTGAGAATCAAAGGTACACTTGGCTTCTATAAGGAATTCTATATCTTCTCTTATCATTCCAGGGCCCAGACATTCTGAGGGACTTCTTTTTGTTGCTATTGATCCACACCCTTAGCCTAACACTACTGAACTATTTCTATTTGAAATATTCTCTGTAAACACTCTAGATACTTCAAAATGGAGAAAAATCAAAAGCTGACAAAAGAAAAGAAAAATCACCCAAAAATCAGCTTCAGTGAATTTCTCTAGCTATGCCCTTCCTTTAAAATATTTGGTATTGCTCTTATTTTCATAGTGCTTGCAAATCTATTAAGATAATGATTAAAGTAAAATCTCATGCATTAGAACTTCAGCTAGTCAAACCCTAATAGTCAGGAAGGGTTTTTTCCTCTGCCTGGCTATCTGTTTTATTCAGTTTAGACCCTCCTTCCTCTGAATTTGATTGTGACATGAATGGTCGACTGTAAAATCTAACAGACAAGGGGGAATATATGTATCTGAGACCACTACAGCCCTTCTGCCTATCCTCCATGCACAGGTATGGAAGCATCAACTGCAATATAATGTTGTAATGTAATCATCTGCTCTCTTTTTGCAGATAAGCTGCAAAATTCTTTGCTTGTAAATGTTGTAGCTTAAAAGTGGATGAGCAAACAGGTCAGGCATCCATGTGTGGAAGGCAGAGGTACAGCAGCAAGAATAACCTTGTTAGCTGGCACAAGCAAACAACCCTGCTCATCAGACACCCGTCGATTCCTTGCTGGTGTGCTTTGCTCCCAGGATCTGGGTCAGCTGATTGCAGAACTTGGGGTCAACGTGAAATCCTCTATTGCCACTTGAGGCTGATGGTATTTTTCTTCAGAAAACAACAAGAAAAGACCCTTTTTGTTTCCATTCTCCTTCAGAGAATAAAAAATATACTAGCATCCAAACCTGCTAAAATTATCCCCAGGGAATTTTTCTTTTTACTTTATATAATTCTTAAATTTAATTTGTATCAGATAACTTGTATAAGATAAAAGTCAATGACAGTCCAAATATTTCAGTATGTGTTCAGAATAGGTCAGATGGTACAAGTTTTTAAAGCATCAGCAATAAAATTTTGTTTGAAATGCTCATTATTATTATGCCAGGAAATACAATCAGGTGTACAAAGGATTTGATTTGTAGTGTAGAAAGATACCACCCTTTTGTCTTTCAAATTCTTTTTTGAGAGAAATAGCTTAATTTTCTGCTTCCTCCATCTTTCAAGTGTATATTACAAGCACCTTCTCTTTTTTACCAGTTCTTTCTGAAGTTAGAGTTATTTCTGAAATGTTGCATTATCCAAATGAGTTTATCCAGTGCTAAATATCCTAGCTGATTTCCAATTTTATTTTGAAATTACCTGTTCAAATCTAAGGACATTAATTATTTTCTTGTAAATTTGTTTCTCAGTATCAAGTGTTACAGATATCTTTGGGACCTGCAGCAGACACAAGCTAATATTCGCTACAGCTGTTGGTAATAATATTAAAGATTATAAATTATAAAATGTTTGTGGTTCCCAGTCAAACCCACAGTTCTTACTAGAACCAAATCATATGGCCCAAACATATGAATGACTCATAAAATTCTGTAACAATGCTCCTCATAGGCCAAGCATTATATTAGAAATATTTAATCAATCCTTGATTACTTAATGGAATTCAGAGCCATTTTTCCCCTACTGTGTTGGGAGCGATAGCTCCTTAATTATGCACTTACCCAATCCTCTGCATTTTAAACAACTTCATAATTAAGCATCTTCCTGGTATTCAACAGCTCCTTTAGTAAGGAATATTTTCATCAGATCCATAATTAAAGTCTTTTAAATACATATCCATATAAATGCTTTGAATGAAGGGTCTCACAAAGACTTTAAAAGAAGAGTTTTAAAGAGAGAAGAGTTGTTTTTCAAACAACTCCTACCTTAAGTCAAAAATCATTAAGGAGATGATACCTTCCTTCCAGGGTTGCCCTGTTTGAAAAGACAAACCAAGGTGGAAGAGAGTTGTGCAGGGCTGGAGGGGTGTGAGCTTTCTATCCTGCTGTAATTGCACTGTGTCTTATGATGGGAATTTGTGGTGAGGAGGAGGAAGAAGGGAGACAACAGGATTAGTAATTAACTTCCAAGTACTACCAAAATGAAACTGAGGGGAGGATGTAATATACACACTCCTGCTTCTGCCAGGGATTAATATGTTGGGGAAGTAAATGCAGAAACAAGTAGCCTAGAGCTTACTGACAACCATGCAGCTGTGCATACATGTATGCCTATTTTAATTTTTAGTGGTGATCTCCCATTGTACTTCCTCCAGTTTGCACTAATTTCTTAATGCTTGATAATGAAAGTCTGTTGTTTTATTTTTTTAGGACACAATTAGTAGCAAATTGTTTTAACAGAAAAGCAAAATCTAAATGAATTTCTTAAGTCATAAAAAGTGTGTACTAAGTGATTGTCTTCTGCCAGAAGCTAAGTCATTTGAAAATTATTTGTGAATAGATTTCATGTTTAACTATGGAGAAAGAATGAGTTTTAAAATTAATTTAGAAGTTAAAGTTCTGAGAAAAAACTTGCTGAAGACGAAAGCTACCACTGACTTGAACCTCATCATTTATGTAAATGAAGCCTGCAGGAGTTTCAGCATCACCCTCTGATGCCTTCTGTTTAATTCCCTTCAGCAGGAGATAAGTGCCTAGATACCCTGAGGACCTGAGTGTCAGCAACTTGTACAATCAGACCCTGCTTCTGAATCTTTGAAGCTTATGAGGGCTGTCTCACAGTGCCATTTATGCATAAAGTTTCTACTGATATCAGTGCATTTGGAAGCTTAACTTTATATAGGCTACAGTCTGGATGTATTTGTCTAAGCCAGTCATGCTGTGTTTCTATGATGAGAAGTTGGACCCTCTCAATTCACCTCACATGAAAATTGACACAAAAAATTCTTTAATGTATCACATTCTGAGTTTACCTGTCAGTGAGTGAGGGAGTTTCCCTGTAGGTTGCTACTTAACTTACTTTAATGGTTAGGATTGTCCAGGAGGAGCAATTGTAGAAAGAATTAGATACCTTCACCTATGGACATTTTTCTCATCCTTTCCGCAGAGTAAAACTAAGTCTATGATACCTGTGCATTTGGTTTGATATAAATTTTTATTGCCTTGTTTTAATTATGATTTTATCTTCCAAACAGCCACATTTACCTCATATTTTCAGTATGCACCAGAGGAAAAGATAAGGTTAAAACTGAAAACCACTTTGTGAAAAGAGGAACATTGTAATACTGGACTTGTTAGTTTGAAGTGCCAATATATTTTTCTTCCCTTTCTGTGTTTATTCCAACAGTGATCTTCGCATATCATTTACTGTCACAGACCAGTATGTTTCTTTCTCAACAGACATACATTTTTTTTCTCTGTATAGATACACAGAAGAGAAGTAGAGGCAAAAGACTGAGATAAGTGAATTTATTTTCAGTTTTTCATTATGCCACTGCTCTTTTCCCAGCTTGAACTGTTGACAGTCCACTGTGATTGACAGAAGTAGAAGCCTATTCCATATTTCAAAAATCTAAATGAAAAAGTAGCTTAAATAATATGCACTTTGCCAGTCAAAACATCTGGAAAATTTGCAGGACACAAATAAAAATTTGGAGTTATCAAGATGTTCCAACAACACAACAAATTGGTTTCCTCTTGCAACACTTGTACTGTGTAAGTATTTAAAGAAATTTGGGGTTCTTCACTAATCTTTTTCATTCTTCATGTGGTCCAGCTGGCAATTATCACCTAGTTGAGTTCCCATTCATTGTATTCATATTTTTAAAAGTATTTTTATTTGTTTTCAGAATTCTAGCATATTTCTATATACTTTAATTTGATTTTCAGGCATATTATAGTTCTTATATCATACTCATATTCACACAGTTCTTAATGTTTTCTCTCCAGTGTGGGAACTTCAAATTTTACTTTTGGAGAAAGTTTGATTTATTATTCTTTTTCAACAAATTTAAACAACACTTGTTACTCATGGGGAATAACAGCCCAGAGATGATGTTTCCACACCGTGATATCTAAAAAAAATATATATGTCTTTTACAGAAAGTTGGTTTTTTGCATATTCGACTTGGCTTTCAACATTTATGGCTTCTGAGATACATCTTAGGTGTCTTGAAAGTAAGAATCGAAGAGAGAAATTTCTTCCATAACAGCAGAATTCCCAAACTTCCTGCCAACCATAGAGAGATAAAAGAAAGTGATATTGGTAACCAGTTAATGACCAAAATACAGTTTCTGTATTTTGTGGTGGCAGTGACAAATCTGGGGGTCTTCTTGCTTATAATGGGAAGTGCCGGAGAAAATTAGGTTTCTCCGGAGTTGGTAGCATTGGTTCCACTTCAAGCATTCCCTGCTTCTCATCAGGGCTTAGAGGATCCTAGCTGGTTTTACTTCAGATTTTTTGCCTTTAGCTGCTTGCTCATACTGATGATCTTTCATTTCTCATCAAATGGAAGAAAAGATTCCAGAACAGAGAAATCCTGGTTGTTAGCTGTTGAAAGACGAATGTTACCAACACCAGGTTTAGAATTTGGACTAGAGTGGATAATGGAACATGTTCATTGTACCCTACAGCCTGTCTTTATGTTCTTCCACTAACATTGATTTTAGGTTATGTGCAGTAAGTGATGCTTAACATTTATTTCTAGCACAATGTATATCCTTTATCTTTCTGATGCCTGAACTAGGCTAATTTCTTGCAGATGACAACAACCGCACTAAGAATGGACTTAGATGAACAGGAAATGCTCTCCTAGGCAGCTGTTTGAAAAGACAAAATTGTTGAAACAGAAAACAGAGAGAAATGTCATATGAACATTAAAATTAAATTACTATAATGTGGTTGAATCCTCCAGAAAGAAGGCCTTGTGATCTCCTAACACTTTCTGAAGACCATTGCCAGAGAGATGAGTAAGTGTAACTAATAGGAGGGCAGGTAGTCACATTGTAAAATCAAATAAAAGCTGATTGTAAGTGACGGTAAGTAATTTGTTTCAGGTTTTTTGGTCATTGTCAACTGTACTTACTATATTTTGCAAACGGAGACCAAATATTTTTAGAGGTATTCCAGTGCCACCAATTTAAAAAAAATAATTTAAAAAAAAGAGATTTTGCTATTACTGTTAGAAAAGTCATTTGCTTGACCTTAATTAAACTATTTTCTAATAGGTCCCTTGACTCTCTGGACTAGCCAGACATGGTGGACTTTTCTCTAGGGCTGGTTCTGAAGAGGTTAGAATGGAACACCACCTCCCTTGTAGGCAGCATGGCAATTGTTTTCCTCTAGTTCAAGAATACACTATAGTTTTAGCTTAATGGCAATCACCTTGTGATGTACCCCAGCAGTGAAACCACTTCAAGATCATTATCGTGGTTTCCAGGATGATTACTTGCCCTTTAATTATGTGACCTGTTCCTGAAGTGCTTTACTGGCATTACACATCCCATCATGGTTACCTAAAAGGCTGCCCAGTTTATTAATAGTGTTAATGGAAAAAATATTCCTAAGTAATTTGAAAATGCTCTCAACTAATTATCTTGGAGCTGTTTAATGTAGCATTTACCCTGGTATTTTGTGAAACTAATTCTATGTTGGTTTTTTGATAATGATATAGCTAGAAAATAGATCTATCAGTTTTCTTTTTTAAAGGAGAGTGAAAATGTTTATGTATTTTGAGTCTTATGCATCATTTGCTCTGCTGACCTTCACTCAGAAAAAGGTACCACCTCTCTGGAGAATTTCGCTATTTCTAGAGCATGCCACGAGATGTCAGTGTTTAAGAATATTACTTTTGTCACAATCTACTATTAAAAGCCCTGTTCTCTGCATTGTTTAAGGTTCAATGGCTGGCAGCAATTTTTTATATTTTTGGATCAAAAATATAAACCGAGTGATACTCTCCCAAGAAGAAATGTAAAATAAAATATTTTTGTTAAAACAAATAAAATAAAATAAAATGAAAATTAAAAGAACAAAACAAAACACTCAGGTGTCCCTCTAGAACCACATTTTACTCCTTTCCCCAAAAATGGCACCCTGAGCAAATCTTTTGGGGTTTGGTCTGTAGTGGATATTTAGTCACTGATGGGTTTTGGTTTGGGTTGTTTTTTTTCAGTAGAAATTACAAACAGCACTGCAGCTCTTGGGTTTAGTGTAAGACAGAAGCTAAGTCAAGCCCAGGTCTGATCTCAAGCAAGAACAGATTTGAAATCTGGAGGTTTAGAGCTGTGGAGTTTATTTTCTTAAGCTGTAAACCCATAGTAATTAACAACACAATACTGCAGTTGTCTGAATAGAAAAGTTTTGTGTCATTGGGGTGGGGGGAAAAAAAGGCAGTGGGTGAACAGGTGGCAATATGATCTTTCTAAGGTCTTGGTTAAAATTCAAATACATATTTTTTGCAGCAAAATGGCATTAAGTGTTTTTCCCTCAGGCTTTAGTGGCCTCTGCAGCTCTAAACCAGTTTTGTGAAGGTGAAAATACATTATGAAATGTTACAGTTTGAGAGTAATTTCCCAGGTAGGTATGCTATTAGTAAGTAGATAAAGTTGTCACTCGAGCTGTAAAGAATTGGGAACATGGACTTTAAGATATATTCTTATTAGACAAGAGACACTTCCCACTCCCCGTCCTTCCATAGGAATATAAAATTCTTATTGTCCTCTAGCAATTGGAGTTCATAAAACCAGTTTAGTATGTATGGCATATCATGTACATGGAAGGCATCCTTCAGTATGTATAGAAAAAAATAATGAAAAAATGGGTAATATTGCCAAACATTAGTCTAATGTGAGCCTGATAAATCAAAAGCATTAAAGGCAATTTGCATTTAATAGTCTGGAAATAAATGAGGTAAGTATATTCAGTTAGAGCTAGCTCTGGTACCATCACCAAGGCAAAGACACATCAGCTATAGAGGTGGGTTATTAATGTACATCATTTGGTATATATTCTCTTCCACTGTGAAAAAGGCTGTAACGAAACCATTTTTAAAAAAGAAAAGGTGAAATGAAATTTCTCTCTCTTACCGATGTAAGGACTCCAAGTCATGAGTCTAATGGCCTGGGTTTTGCACCATTTCCTCTTTTGAAATAACGACCACTACCTTCTACAGAATATTCTCATTTGCAGTTCCCACTTACCACCACAATTCCTCAGTGTAGATTTTTAAATGGGTCCTCTAAGAGGAGAGTGCTTGCCCAAAGGGCACAGGTGCTCACCCAGGCACATCAAGTTAGGTGCTGCTCCTCTTGGACCAGGGGTCCCGCCTGCATTTTCTACAGTCACCTACTGGCTTTTGAGTCTACAACTTCTTTCTTCCTTCTGAAATTGTAACTGAGTTGTGAATGCACAAAGAAGGAAAAGAAATAGTGAAAAGGAAAGGGATTAATGAAAATACAAGTTTTTCTATGTGTACACACCTTAATTTCAAAATACCTGCTTATCTTATGTATGTCTGTTCAAGCAACTGTTGTCAGGGAAAAAATGCTTTGAATTATTCTTTCTCTATATATATATTTCTTTATCTAAGAAGTTCATAAACAAAGATGTCATGAGAGGAAGCAAAATGTTTCTATATTCTACTCTCACAGAAAAGAAAACCATAATAAGGAGTTCAACAGACTTTGAAGCACCCAAAACTGCTGTAGTGATCGATAATCAGCTCAGTTTACCTGCAGAACTGTGCTCTAGCTCTGAGAGGAATATACGACTAATTCAGCTCATATGCTGCTTACCATGATCTGCTGTGGATCTAACATACAAAGAAAAAATTGGAATAGCCACCGTTGTTTGGATTTGCATCAAAAGTCTTTTTATCCAAACATTATTAAAAAAAAATTTTGACATGTGTAAGTTAATTCTCTGGAGCAAGCTCCCTACTTCCACTACTTACAACAGCTGTGGGTTTTCATGCTGTGTTTTCTGTCAAAAAATTCAGTACAGCTTAACACAAAATCGTAATGTCATACATGGCTCTACAATTTGACTGTTTCAATCAACAACAGGAAGATATTGCACTTGAGGGAAACCAGGATTTTCACAGAGGTACTGCTAATATTACAGTAACCAGAGAGCAATAAGAAAACAAGTAATTTCAACATGCACCACTGACTTACACTCACAAAAACACACATATAGACATATATATACACATTTATAACACTCTTATTCATACACTAGAACAATTCTTACAAGGATTTTGGACAATTTATATCAGTCGCCTCTTGATTTGCTAGAAATTTGAAGAAAAAAATCTTAAAACCCCTGAAAATACAAAAAATTTCTTCTTAGATTTTTTCTCACTTCCCCCCACCTGCCTTTTTTGCTTCTACTGATATGATTGAACTCACTCTGGGAGAGTAGGATTAATCTTCAAGCATACAATTTCCTGTGGACTCCTAAGCAAGCATTGTTCAGTGAACTGCTTCTGCCCTAAAGCTCAGTCAGTTTCTCAGACTCTTGCATTGTTGTCATCCTTTTGAGGAGCACCATATACAGTAAGAGCCCTGGCCTGTCCTCTGTGGTAGCTGTGAAACCTCAGTATGCCATAGCTGCATGTCCTGAGGCTGTAAAGTGACCCTGGTGGGCACTGGGTCTTCACCTCAGACACAGCATACATGTATTGGGCAATTTGGCATAATGGCCCTTGACCTGAGATGCTGTACCCCAGCGTGCTGTTTTGAAAATGTTTTCCAATAAACAAATACCAGTCTTCACCTGGACATATTAGCTGTAGATGTGTCTGCTAAGTAGGGCAGCTGAAAGAGAGTCTGTGACTTCCAAATTAAGTTCCAGTCCCACCATCATTCTGATGTTAACATTGAATATTCATGATGCTAAACCTTGATGGCTCCTTCCCATGGGACCTGGCTGCTGAATCTCAGCACTTAGGCTGAAAAGGCACAAGCTCAGAAGCAGGACTTAACGCATTTTTTCAACTGTATCTCTATACTGGATAATTTATATATAAAGTATATAACTTCCATCTACTGCTTACACTTATCTCTGCAGAGCCAAAGCTGTGACCATTTTCCATACAGGAATTCAAAGTGCTCTGTCCTGCCACTACTGTGATCTCATTGCTACCATAATGGCCAAGCTATAAATATAAAATGTGAGTTTGCAACTTTGTGGTTTATTTGGGAAAAGAATTTGCAGCCAAGATAATGAGCCATAAAATACAAGAAAAAAATATTAAAGCAATAGAAATTAGGTTTTTTTAAAAAATGAAATAAATTTTTCTTCTTAAAATAAAAATAACAAGTAGAAAATTTTAGAAGGGTGAAATGAGAGAACAAAATTAAATTAAGTCTTTCTTCTGCATGTTTGAGCAAGTTTGAACATTCCTGTAACCACTCTTGTGGAGGCAAGAGAAACTGCAAAGTGTTCCCATAACCTGGAGAGAACCCTAAAAAGGATGTTCACCCATCAGCAAGTGGTGATAGAAATAGTCACCTCTACAACTTTCTTGTGGCATGATGTCTTCTGTATTTGGTGGGAAAACATTCTGTCTGAATTAGAAGGATTCATATTCCCCAGATGTTTTCTGTTTTAGGAACTGGAATTTGAATTCAGTTGTGATATAGATGAAAAACAAATGAAGTTGTGTTATCTCCAAGCTTTGCTGTTTTCTTATTTCAGTTGAAAGATGACTCACTATCCTGTAACTTGATCACCTACAAATTATAGCATTATCATGCTTTAAATTGAGGACTATTTTATAATTAAAATACAGGTATTCCAAATATTTTCCTACCATGCCTATATAAACCAAAATCCAAAGGGTTGGGGTTTTTTTCCACAGATAAAATGAGCAATTGGCTACTTGTCATGGGTTTGAGCCACTGGCCTAATGCCAGTGCACCCATGAGAATATAGTTCTTTACAATGGTGCTGTGAGTGGGACCGGGAATAGAGCAGAGCAGGCTCCAACTTAGAAATGGAAAGAAAAGCTTTATTAACTTACACTATATAGAAAAAAAAGGAAAAGGAAAAGACAAAATCTAAAGTGAAAAGAACCTCCTAAACCACTTCTCCTCCCCCCACCATAATTCCTACCAAAACTTTCTGAGACAAAACCTGGAGCTCCCAGCTAAAAATATTAAGGGAAAGGAGTCTTTCTTGTGCCCTGTAGAAATGCCCACAAGAAATACAGTCTCTCATAGCCTGCACTCTTCACAAACAGCCCACCCCACACAGAGGAAATGTGCATTTGAGAAGGCCTCCTCCCACGGATGGTGCTCTCACCACCACCCATGGACCAGAAACTGTTTGTAGGGTTCTTTTTAAGGATGCTTTGGGACACAAGTCCCACCCATTTCTCCCTCGGGGCAAAGGGTTCCAAGAACAGAAGCCTCTTCTGAGGGCACCACCACACCCTCTCAATCCTCTGTTCGCTCACTCTGGCACTGGCAATTCCCCTCCACAGTGCCAACCTTGCGTCCCCCTAGACAGAATTTCCATAAGTTACAGGAGCATTAATGCAGTCTCTAAGGCCACTACAAGGAAAGTCCGGCCAAAAGCCACTCCATCATCTCTTCTTCTTATCTTCTGCTGGCATTACAAGTCCCAGGCTGTCTCTCCCATCCGTTACGGAAGCGGCAGCTGATGAAAGACTCTTGATCTCAGATTTTAGGCGGCGCTGGTCGAACTCTCGGGGGAGGGGGCAGCTCAGCACTGAAGACGTCCCAGTGATAAATCTTCCACCATTCTCAGTCGGCCTGGTGGGCTAGACAGTTCTCCTTTCCCCCTCCCCCGGTCTGAAGGAGGGGCCCAGCCAAGGCCAGAGCTCACAGGCAGCTGTGCCGACAAGCCGGCACAAATCCTGTCCAGGCTTACCCCAGCCCAGGCCGCATGGCAGCCTCGGCCTTGGCCAGGGGAGGCCTCCCCTCCCCCTCACAGCCAGGAGGAGGAGGGGAGCCTGAGGAGCTTGTTCACTCTCTGAAGGTCGGAAGACAAAGAGACCTACTCCACTCCCTTCCCATCCTGAAGTATGTGTTGACAGAGATAAAATGACCTTTCATTGGTTCACAGGGTGCCAACCTCTGACCAGCACTCTCTCACTTTCTAGGGCAGATCAAACCACAACACTACTCTAGTTCTAATACTACTCTTCAGGAGAATGCCTATTTATATCCCACGAGTTTTTCTTCTATATTTATCACTGAATTTGAGAATGATAATGACCCTTATTTGCAAAGGAGAGACTTTAGGAGTGATAGTGGAAATCCATGTTCAGAAATGCATATAATGAACCTTCAGTACTCTCAGATATATAATAATTCTTTAAACAATAAATTAAATCTGGTATCTTTCTCAGATTTCAGCAAGCTTGAGAAGTATTGCTGTTACGAAGGTTCACTGCTGTATAACAACTTTCATTATAAGTAAGTTTAAAAATCTACCACCCTTTCCTGTAAACTCTGTAAAGTTTTAAAACTCAGCTATAAAATTTCAGAAATATGCAAGCTGCTTCACAAGGTCGCAGGTAGCAGGCATCTTTTTTTCTATGTTTTTTAGGGGAAATAATTTATGCGCTTTTAATTTTAAAAGCTCCAAGGTTGGCCTGCTGCTGCTGCAATCTATTTTTAATGCTGACACAGAGGTACATCTTGGAGTGTTGTGGGATGAAAAAGTGACAACAATGAGAAGGAGAAGAAGAGAGTCTGTTCTTTTGAAGTAGGAGCTCATACTCCTGACCTCTTACCCTAGTTAGTGTTTTTGTTGCTGCTGCTAATTGAGGCCAATAATGTGAGTATTATTTAAAGCTTAGAGAGCAGAAGCCATAAATATTTGACAAATATTTGACATTGTAAATGGAGTCCTCTGTATGAAAAGGAATAGTTGTACTCGTTTGTGTTATTGTGCTTAATTATTATTAATTTTAGAATCATAGGATCATCAAGCTTGGAAGAGACCTACAAGATCATCCAGCCCAACCACCCAGCCAACACAGTCACTGTAACCCCCAAACCACTAATTCACATCATCCGGTGCCAGATCCAGATGCCTCTTGAGCACCTCCAGGGATGGTGACTCCACCACCTCCCTGGGCAACCTATTCCAGTGCCTGACCACTGTAACAATGAAAATTTTTTTCTAATATATAATCTGAATCTCCCTTGTCTCATCTCAAGGCCATTTCCTCTGGTCATCTCACTGCAGGCATGGCAGAAGAGAGAGATCACTATCTCACTACAACCTCCTTTCAGGTAGTTGTAGAGAGTGGTGAAGTCCCCTTTGTCTCCAGGTTAAACAACTCCCGCTCCCTCGGCCATTCCTCATGTTTTCTAGACCCTTCACAAGCCTATTGACATTTTGTGAAGAACATGGCTTATTTCTATCACTCTTCATGAGTATAAGCTTCATAATATATCTGGAAGATATTAAGTGCAAATCTAACTGATGTGAGCTTTGGCATTGACATCAAGATATCTTCATTAGCTTAGAAGTGTGCAACACAAAAAACCAAAGGAACACAACACTGTTTCAGAATCCATAAACGACGGGTTTCTTCACTCATCCTGGTGATGCTACCTCCTGTTTTCACTATGAATCTTCTGGACTGGAACTACAGCTTAGTCAGAATGCTGTGTGCAACTGATGCACGTCTTCCCTTACTTATCCCTATAGATGTTCCCAGAAGGCCTCCAAAATATGCTACTGGGCTTTCTAAAATAGCCTTTTAATATTGCTTTATCGTTTTACTGCACTAATTCCTAGAAGGCTCCAACATACTTTGTCTCCCCAAAAGGTTAAAGGTACACTACAGGTTGTGGGAAACTATTCAGGTAGATGAGGATGGAGGAGGTGGTGAAGACAGCAGTCACATCAGATAGCTTTAATAATCACTTAGGAGAGTTGATCTTTGAAGACAGCTTTGAAAGACTCAGTTATTGATAAGACAAATCAGTGAAGGGATTAAGGAAGGGGCAACATGAAGCTCAGAGGTTGTATCTCCTCAGTGCCAGTGTACTTAACTGTAGTAAATAATTGCATGACATCTTACAATCCATATGTTTTGCCATGACAAGCTGTGATCAGATAAATTTTGTTTTATCTTTTGAAATAGCTGTCAGTCAGAAAACTAAATTAGTTTGGATTAGTAAATAAGCTTTTCAAAGTCATGTTGAGGATTACTGTCAGAAGGATCATTTTTTTCTTTCAATAAGGCAAGCAGTCACCTGCTGTTCAGACATTGAACCCAAATTTTATTGTACCCTATGCTAGTAATCAACTCTCTCTAACCTCCCTGTATTGCAAATTTTTAAGACTCAGTCGGAGAAGACATCATGGCAAGAATCTCTTAAAGCTTCTATAACAAGAATTTGTTACACTTTTATCTTTGCTATACTCATTTGTATTTCCAGTTAGAGTTTTTTTGAGGAGGAGATGAAGATATTTTCTTCTAATTTGGAGTTGGACTGAATTACAGCTCTACTTCTATATTTACTACACAATTTCTTTTCTACAACAATTAATTAAATACTTTATTTTAAAGTGTGCTTTATGTTTCATAATTCCAGGTACAGTAAAGAAGAATGGATATTAGTGTGATTTTTTTAAAATAAGGTCAGTCTAACAATTTGGTACAAATCCATGCATAGAGAGACAGTATTAACAATTTTTATCATTTGCTGTGTCATATCTTATTTGTATATCTATTTCTAGATTTTCTACTTCTATGGTGAAAAAATGTTATAGGAGAATTGTGCTTCTTGATAAAGTAATTAGAAATTCACACAAGTACAATATGAATTATTGCCACCATATGAATATAGTTGTAAATTTGCTGGGTGACATCTGCTCAGTGGTAACTGTCCTGTGCATGATCCAGCTCTGTCAGACAGGCCTGCTAGCACATCCATTCATGATAGATATGCAAACATCTTCAAAGTGTCTTCACACAGACACACAAACAACAACAAAAAAAAGCTAAATTATATTTTACTACCTTGTTATTTATTCAAAGTAACATTGCTATAAAATTTTTAACATTCAAATAAGCATCATTCAATTGAATGGGGTGTTTGCACTGCGTTCATTCCCTCATCAACTTACCATTACTATAACTAAAGCACCACCAGGGAAAATAAAAGGCTAGTAGCACACATAACATTTGAGGAAGTAATTTTACTTCTTTTGATTTTTAACATAAATTGGAAAGTTGGCTTGTCCCATCTCAAAATCTACATCTACTGCCCCCGAAAACTACTGAATAACAGAGTAACAACAGAAAGTGGTAACAGCAATAAGATTGTGCATGAACTGCCACTGAAGCTTAATGTCATATTGAGATATCATGCTTTAAGTATTTCAAGGTTCATAAATTAAACAAAACAAAACAAAAAATTGGAATCAGCATCCCTAGATGTGTTCAAGAAATGTGTAGATGTGACATGGAGACATAATTTAGTGGTGAACATGGTGGTGCTTGTTTAATGTTTGGACCCAAAGATCTTAAAGATCTTAAAAAATTCTGTGGGTCTACAATTCTTCCATATTTTCTTTCCTGGTATTTCGCCAGTGGTGACAAATGAGAAAGGGACCTCTTAGACTTCTTAAAATAATGTTATGTTCCCCACAAATTTCAGTGAGATTTAATACCAATCATAGCAGCATTCTAAATATTATCTGAATGAATGAAAAAGGTACCCAGAAAAATAATTGCGGATGTCTTCATAGCCTTGCTGAATATTTCTCTTTGTTTGCTCTTTAATAATATTTTCAGGTTAGGATTTCTTTTAAAACTGGTCATGCTACATTTCAACCACTGTTTTTCTCTGACTTATTTGAGCATAGGTTATACCAAATAATCCCACGTCAGAAACATTCGTGTTTTGCCTGAGTTTAATTTTTTCTACCAATTATTATTTTGTTGGTTATCATAGTCCATTCCAGAAGGATAATGCTTCTCTCGGGAGAGGAAATGGTTGGTCCTTGTTTTCAACATGATTCATGTCAAACACAGCTATAACAAAGACAACAATAAAGCTTTAATCTGAAGTGAGGAAGAGCTTTACCGCCCTTGGGAAAGTGCTGTGCTATACTCATAGTTTTTTAAAGCCTTTCTTTTTTCATATTTACATCCATTTTAAAAAATCTAATAGGCTTCAGAATCTTAGTCAAGTAATAAGCTCTAAGTGAGCTGTATAGTTTCTCTCTTTCAGTGATGTGGCACATGTTCCTCTTCCCAGCAACTGATTTTCTCCAGCACCGTCACTCTCCAGCATGGTCTGTGCCTTGCCCCCTCAACTTAGAAAAGCTGACATGATTACCATGTCAAACAAATTGATATCTATATGTTCTTCTTCAACACTCTATACCAGCCTGTGATACAAGTAAGCATGTGATGCAAGGATTAAAATATGATTCAAATTATCTCACTGTTGCTAGAGCATCTAAAAGTACGCACACAGTTTCAGGGATTCATCTAGTATTCTGTGACATTTCAGGTAACAGTGAGTTAGATCCATATCTATTTTGCATGGGTTACATCTAAATGAAAGTTTCAGACTCCATGAAACACAGCTTTTCTGGAGTAGTAGGAACATAACTGTTTCCTTTCTAGAAGCCTGTGGAGGAAATCACTATGAAGTGTTTATGTATGACAAAGGAGATAATATTTTTAAACCTCTTATTATAAGAATTAAGGCTGCCAGAGAAAATATATCAGCCATCCTGCCCACAACTCATGTACCATATCATCAAATCAGAAATTTGGAATCCGAACTGGAACATGTAACTTTGTCCTTTGTTTCAGATCACCTACATTTCTCAGCTATCTGTATTTTGTGTCAATGTGCTGCTTATTTTCATGACATGGCACTTGAATGATTTCCCCACAAAATTAACAACTGAAAATCACAAGGTGAGTGAGGTTTCAAATTTTTGATACATATTTTCATCAGAGATAGGATACACTTTAAAAAATAACACAATTTAAGAAATTACCATTTGAATGTTGCTTTGATGGAAAAAATATTTATGCAGTTCAGACTTTTTATTTTGCATAATTCACTTTGACAAAAATAAAAGCTTTTCCTTTAGCTTATTCTTCTTGCTCAGAATCAGTGTCTACAGTAGGCTGCCAAATTGTCACATTTCTTTTAGTTTTTTAATCCCAAACTATTACTCTGTTTAATATACATAGGAATGAAGACTGAAAGGAATTTCAGGGATCATTTAGCCCAATATTCAACATTTGAAGCATTTTACATCATAATATTTTTCATAAACTTTGCAAACTTCATATAAAACGAGCTCCCTTTTGGCCCCCTGAGCTCCCAAGGGAAAGCTTTCCAGATCCCGTTTTATCTGATAGTTCAGCCTAATGTATTCATGACCACTGAATATGCTTCTGCTCTTCTGACAGCATTGTTCTTTGTGTTGAATAGGTTTTTTTTTTTTTTTTTTCCCTCACTGCAATTTGCCCTTACTAATGTATTTATAGAAAACAATTATATCAGTCCTCACAGTCTTTGTTTTACTGGGCTAAATCCTTATGCCTTTGTGCTCTCATAATGTCTTCTGATGAAAAAAAGGCTCTTTTGGCCACAAGTTATTATACAAAATTATTTGCATTTTTTCCACATTCTAAAAATTCTCATAAGATCACAGGGTTTTTTGGAGAGGGTGTTTGGACCTGGGGGGTTTTAAAACTTTTCCACATTTTTAAGAAATACTTTTCTGATAAAGTATATAACTTCATCTGTATTTTGTACTTGGCTCAGAATCAAGAAAATATTGTGATCTTTTTGCTTAGTCATTTTCAGTTGATGGCAGGCAGATTATTACAGAAAACATCTTGATTATTCCCTTCTGATTAGTCATCACTATCACAAAACTATCTAATTTTTCATAGAGTTTAAATGCATGATTTGCACTCAAACTAAAAAAAACAACAAAAAAACCCAAAAAAAAACCACCCACAAAAACAAAACTAAAACCTTAATGGTCTCAATTCTTGATATTTCCAAGACTTTTTGTGTGGAATCCCATTTTGCCTATCTGTAGTTATACAGAGCCTGTACAGGAAATTTCCTTTTTTGTAGTTGTACAGTCTGTGAAGGAATAGGAACACTGTAGCTGTGCACTCCAGCCTAGGATGCCCCTCTCTTATTTTGACCATGACCAAGGTTTGCAAAAAGACAAACTGCTTTTCTCGGCTCTGCTGCTACGTCTGGCAGTTCCAAGGAGCTCTGTTGAAAAGTCTTAACCAGGATCATGGAATCTGACAATTGAAAATTGCCCTCATATCCCTAAATCCCAATCTGATCTCCGTCTGCCTCTGACTAGATTTCTCTTATGCTCACAACTTTTCTGTAGATGGTATTAAATTACATTTTGTATAAAAACAGTGTCCTTGTGTGCCTACATATATGCGTATCTGAATATGAAAAGTAACATGAAAGTAACACAGGGCTTCTGGATGAAATTATATTTTAATCTTTCAGGGTAATTCATGCAGTGTTTCAGTTATCTTTTCACCTTCCTTTCCTCTTTTCCTTCAAAGCAAAATACAAAATCTGCAAACCCTGAATGCAGAAGCTATTCCATACTTTACTGATATTTCTGTGAATGTAGCTTGTAAGTGATGTTAAGATTTGTGCCAGACTTTCAGTGATAAATCATTGGATAGCCATGAAGAAGGAAGCTGCCTTGTTGCCATGTACACATTAAAAAAATCTCCTGTCTATAGCTTAATGGTGTACTTTTAATCAGAAGATCAACTTAGGATGTCACAGTTTTTACATCTGCCTTTCAAATTTGAGATTTTGAAATGGATTCTTTGAAACTAAAGTTACTAAAGAAAATTCTACTGACATGACTACACATCACCTTACTTTAGTTTATTCAAGTTGTTGAATTGCACCACTGCTTACATCTATACTTGTTCTTACTCTGCTTTGATTTAGCTGAGAGTGACTTACTGTAGATTTAACTCTAATCATAATGATACACTGTACCACTTAAGAAAAAGATAATTTAGTTTAAATCAGAGTTAGAGTCAGTAAGTGAAGCAATATAGTCCTCTTATTACTCATGTTTAGTTTGCTATAATCATCACTGATTAAAAGAGACACACCAGCATTTAACCTAATAATGTGCTCTTTTCCTAATGCCTGGTTCCTCATGGTTTTGGGAGACAGAGAGGGTAAAACCATGAAAGTTTCCCAAAGATACGATGCACTGGGAATAGTTCAAAACAGAGTCCAAAAGTGGTGACCAAAGTGCAGAGCAAAAAGCAGGAGAAAAGCAAAAGTTCTCTGTAGCTGACAATTCCCTTGAACCCTCCTCACAGTAAAATAGACTTTAAAGGAAAGTGCACAGTGCTATATTTTCCTTGCAACTGAACCATTACAAAAACTGCCACAACCACCAGCCATTTATTTAATCCTGTGCTCATTGCTTATCACTGCCAAGATCGATAGATAAGTTGTGGTGATTTTGCTCCTGTGTTTGGTCATCAGCTGGTAAGAAGAGCAGAGAGATGATGGACAGCATTCAGGCAAGTCATCCATAAAGTGAGAGCATAGGTGAATCAAGAAACAACATCTGTAAATAAAAAGGGAGAGTTTGTGCTAAGATAAGGTGTGTATTTTCCAGGCTTGGATATTGTAACTTTTCCTTGGGTAGGTGGGCATTGATCAGTTTTGAGTCACAGTGACAAGTTCCATCAGTGCAGGTACAGCTGGCAGATCTCCTAACATAGGAGAACCTTTTTCTGAGAAGGTCACTCAGTGGTTTCTGTGTCAAAAGAGCAAAGCTACTGTTGGGAATAATAAAAAGACCATTATGTAGCAGAGCTCTGCAAGCTTCAAAAATGTTTGAAGTCTCATATTAGGGAAGCCTCTCTAAGCCTTTTCTGTCCTAAGGAAGAAAAAGATATCCTGCAAATTTGTACTCTGAAAACAACTGCACTGGAAGGCAAACTCTCACCATGTGAGATGGCCTAAGAAGAGAGTTTGAGGCTGATTTTTAGAGGCAACCCTGAATGTTTAAACAGGCAGATCATGATGAGAGTCAGTGCTGAAGTTCAGCCCTCATTAGGCTTGGAAAAATAAGCTCATCTGACAAGTGCAGAGCATGGTTTTTTTACCTAAGATTTCTGTGATCCATGTTCAAAACACAAGGAGATGGCATGGTCAGAAAAGTGAGAGGTTAGCCTGAACAATGTCTGGGAATTGCACCTCTTGTAGTTTTATCTGGAAATAGAAATGAAAACAACATCAAAACCAAAACAATACAAAAATACTTTCTTGTACTGTTTTAGAATACAAAAAAGTAAAGTTTCCTGGAACAGGATGGGAAATTCAGCCTGAGCCACTGCATCAGGTCTTGAAAATCTCATATTTAACAAATCCTGGAGACAAAAAAGCAAGTCATGCTGGAGATCTCTTAATGCCCAGACCTTAAGCAGAGAATTGGATTTGGATGGATCTTGTCTGGCATGTTAGGCCATCACCAGCTTGTAAAGTTTCAGATATGCAGGCTGAATATTGGCATAGAGTGATGGGAAGATTTAAAAGAAATGATGCTGGCAAGGAAATAAACAGAAAAACACTTTTGCTTACATGAAGTGATCTGAGAATTCTGAAAAATAGATGGAAGACAGAATGACTCTGCAATCAAAATTAAATATCTTTAAAGAGTCTTTACATAATAACAAAGCCTATTTAAATGAGAAGATATATAAATAACTCAGGGCTACAACAAAAGATGAAACTGCAGTATAAGAAGTTGCAAATAAAAACTAATGATACATCTATAAATGGATTTAATCTCTTCCAGGCAGAAAGAAACAAAAAGAAAACAAGACTTGTGAAAAGACATTTGAAACATAAAGTACAAATAATTTTGGCAAAGTCCATTTTAAAGTGCTTTTGTTAAAGAGAAGAAAGGGAAGAATAAGCAGAGGATAGGATTAAAAGGAAGAGAATAATCACCACAAATATTTGCTATATTTTTGTCTCGTATTTTTTACCATTTTTTGGCTTCGGGTTTTCGCTTGTAGCTTTCAATATGATGTGGAATGCCCAAGGGACTTAGTAGAGTGAAGCTGATGAACAGCTTTCCCACAAGTGGGTTTTAATAAAAAAATCTTTGTGGCTAATAATCCCTTTGAAAAGCAGAGCTTTCAAATATATTCAAGATCTGCATCTCTGGGGAATTTTCATGATTAGGAGAGGAGAGTGTTTTCCTCGTGGGAAGTATTTTGTATTTTATATTTCCCTTACATTCTCAGGTTGGAAAATCTGCTAAGAAGTTGAAAGCAAACTCCATGGGGGGTTTTCAGAATCAATATTATGGAAAAGAAACTCATTTTTTATGTAATGTTTTTAATGTCTGAATGTTGAGGTTATTGTTAACTACCACCATTTAAATAAACAGTTCTCAAAAAAGTTTGGAAAAGGTAAACATTTTATATAAATAAAAAGGAATTTAGTTTGATTTTCATGAAAGTATTTATTTGGCAGGAAAAAACATGCAATTTAGATGTTCATATTTGTTTCAGTAAATTTTTAAACTTTTTTTTTCAAATACTTGCATATTTTCATTAACTTTTTCTTCATGCTTGACATTATAACATTATGAATCAATTCTGATGCATTTACTTAATTACAGTCAGCATATGTGGACTTACAGAACAGGATCTTCACCAAATATGCCTCCTCAGCTCTTGTTATAAAGCACAAGCCCTGAGGTTTTTAGTTAGTAGATTTGTCTACTAGCAAATGATGGCAGAAGTACCTCCCACTGAGGCCTCTCAGTTCAAATTGTCCAAGTGACAATATGTCCCTCTGGCAAATAATTGCTGTCTTACAGCCACCTCTTCCTCACTTTTTAAAAAATTGCTGAAGCTTGAAAATCCAGGTTTTAGTCTGAACCCATGGGGTGTACACATAAAAAGCACCGTGTTTTTAACTCAGATTTTTCACCAATAAATCTGCAGTTTCCTGTTTTCCTGAGAATAAGAAAGCAATTCCATTTGTAATATGGTTAATCTCAGAGGCCTAAGATAGGTGAAAATTGGAAATAATTGAAGACTGCATTTTGTCTGTGTTACAGTCCAGCAGCTTAACTTACTTTCAGAACCACACAGAAATTTTTATCTGAGTGAGGAAGAGCTGAGAGATGGCCTGATGCTAACCTGAGGAACAGGGAAGAGGACTAAGTATAGTCCAAAATTAGAAATTAGATCAAAAGCAACCACACCTGTCAAAGTTAGACTTAGACACATTCTGGTGTTACTCTAGATCTAAAATATCAAATTTTTTTTATACAGATAAAATGCATAAGATTTATTAGTATTGTCTTGTGACAATTTTTTTTTTCTGGGTATTAGTGTAGGAACCATGAGAAATAGACAAAAGCACAGGTTTTGCTTATAATATAGTAGAAAAGTATTTGAATATTTGTACATTTGTGGGGATATATCTTCTATGTTACTTTTGCTTATGGCTGTGGTGGGAAAAAAATGCAAATTTCATATTGAAATGTGTTAATGGCACAGTTGTGGATGCCTTAAAACTAGGAGTTGAATTTCATATGCTTCTCCCTATACCCTTGGAATATAATATATAATATTAATAAGAGAGTGATCAGTAATCAATGTGAAATAAAAAGGATGATTTTTAATAGCAAGGCTTTTAGATGTAGGCTTGGAGCTCCCTGCATTTTAGCAGATGAATAGGAATTAGGCTTGCTTGATTAACTGCTTATGGAGCAACTGTTGCCTGTAAAAGCACATGGCTGTGGAAAAGGCAATTGTTTTAAGTTGGGCAAGATATATCCAGAAGATATATGGAAAAAAATAAAATTCTATTTATGGAAGCCTGAAATAATTCCATCTGAAAGAAACTATTTTATTCAGATGTCATCACCCAATCTTCAAAAATGTTTAAGGCTGAGACAGATCCAGAAGAAGATATCTAAGCACTGAAACTGGAGGACCTAATTTTAGATCCTGATGAATACTGCTTCTCCTCTATGGCTGGGTGAGATGACAACTAAGAGAGGAAAGATTTCCTTGGGTTTGTTCTAACAAAAATGTGGAATTTATGTATCCATCTACCACACTCACAATCAGATTTTATTTTTACAATCTCTGTTGGCAGCTGAGGTCTGCAAGACAAGATTTTATTCTGGTATTTTACCTCCACATAAAATTCATTCAGTGTTACTATAACTTCTGCCTTTAACACACTGATTCTGTATTCATGTAAGTAATTGCATTAATGCATTGGTCATAACTGGATATACAAATGGTGTTTATCTTTCAAGATTCCTTGATTTTATTTTGCAGTTGTGTTCCCCTAAGGAGAAAATATTTTCTGAAATGCAGGTGGTAGATTTTGGTCTGAGTTCCTGTACACATCAAGTACTACGAACTGATAAATATTTGTAGAATGGTGAGATAAAAATTTCAGAAATGTGATGGGAAAGTACTGTTATGTCTATATTCTTCCCTCAAGTGCTCTGCATTTTTGTGATCTTCAAAAACAATGATTTTTTTATGGGAGACCTGCCATTATAAAATTTCTTGGGGATTACAGTTTAATAATGCAGATGCTATTTCACCCTTGGCTGAAATATTTGAAGTTCATGGCCTTCTGTGTAAGCAAGCTAACACCTTGCTGTCATCATAGGTCTGTTTTTAATTGCATTTTCAGACTTCAAAGTACCATGGGTTATGTCTGGTCCCAGAGCATTTTCAAAGCAAGGTTGCAGTCCTGCAGTCTAAATTACTATATTCTCTTCTTATGCAAAGCATAAGCACAAGCATTGACAAAGACCACTTGCTGCCATGGTGACAGGAGGATTTTCCCCCTCTCTGCTCCCACAGTTTATAAACACGCTTCATCTACTTCTTGAGATTTAGGTTCTTTAAATCATCACCAGAAAAAAAAAGAAAAAAAAAAGAAAAAAAGCCCACCAAAACCCAACCAAACAAAAACAAACAAACAAAAAAACAACCAACACCCAAACCAACAAACAAAGAAGAATTGTCACTATCATATTTTGTAAAATATGAAAAATATTCATTTATCCTGAAACATAAATTAGTGGTGGAATTAGGTTGCTTTCATTAAAATCTAAAATTAATTATAAAAGATGTGTTGAAAGAAAGTCTCAATGCAGCCATGAGTTAGAGACCTATAGATTTGATTAATGAAATTTCAAGGGAACCTGATAAATGAAGTAAACATTTTTATTTAATTATACTAGAAAACCAAAATGTTTAAAACATAATCTGACTATTTCACTCAACGCAAACAATTAACTCCTTCCTAACATATTATCTACTACATATTTGCCCTAAAGTACAGCAACCAGTGAGAAACTTTTTTCATGTCTGTTAATTTAGAGTGATTCCAGGGAACACAATACATACAAAAAGCCAGCTTAGAATATTAATGTGTCTGTGAGTATGACTGAGTCTTCACTTTGAGGAAACACATTGCTAACTTTAAATATGTAGCACTTAACCAGCAAATATTTTATGCACAATTCTTTTTTTGCATTCTTTTTAACTCACCTGTAGCAGCCAGAATACATAAGGAACAGAGAAACTACCTACAGTTGTTAATTCAGATGTCAAACACACCATCTTACATTGAACAGAATCATGAATGGTCTCCGTAAAGCTCTTAATTCAAAGATTGTGTTGGTCAAATGAGAAACACACTTTAAATAAAGTCTTTTTTTCATCAGCTTCATATTATTCAGTTTCACACACACTCATTTATTGTCAGTTTATCTTCAAAAGTTTAGATTCAGCCAAGAAAGAAGCTTACAATTACTCTATATGAATTTGATTTATTCAAATTTTTCAATAGATGCATCTGAACAAATATACATCCTGTTCAGTTATCATTCTGAATCCTAGGTACTATAAAAAGCATTTCATTATTAGTTGACACTTTCCACAGTTTTTGAACAACAAAATACTTTATTCTGATGATTTTTTTCCTCTGGAACTGTGAAACTCAAAGGCAAGGTTTCTAATGCTAAAGTGGCCTTCTGAGGCAAAGATTAGCAGCAATATTCCTTAATAAGAAATATTAATATACTTTGACAAAAATCTTATTACTCTGTACTCTGACTATGGTGTTTATTCTGAAGTTCAATGGTTGTCCTGAACCCATCCCTTGGAAGCACTCAGTAGATTCTCAGTTTCCTTTACAAGACAAGAACCCTTTCTCTTCTCCTGTAGCTCACTACTATATAAATGTATATTTTCATAGGCTATTTTTAAACTTGCAGTAGTTTGGTGGTTTTACTGATCCAGTTTTGGCCACTACTGCTATCCTGGAGGCAGGTGTGTTGCAAGATTATTGCCTCTGTTCTATCAGTCGCATATTCTGATAAAATTAGTAAGTCTACAGCTTTTTAAAAAAGTATTCCTGATCTACTTCATATACATATGGAACACTCTCTTCATCTGTTTTTTGAAATACCACATAATTCCTTGTGGTGGTCCCTGGACAATTCACAGAGGACGATTCACTCTCTTGGAGATTGTGCAGCCCCTAGGCTGCCTCAGTTCACAGTGACTCCCCTTTGGGAAGCCCCTTTTAGAGATTTCCTTGTAGCTCAAGGTGAGCAAAAGTACTTCAACCCATGTGCCTTTGCAGTTCTATGTTAATATTTCATACCCCATTAGTTTTTCCCTTCATTCCTGGTTTTTACCCCTTGTGATTAGTTCTTTTTGGATCCTTTCCCTGATTGATCACTTCCCCAATTCCTTTCCCCATTGGCCAAGGTGTGAAACCCCGCCCCTGGCTACCCTATATAATCCCTCTCCCCTGGGGGAGCTCTTTTCCCCTCTGGACCTCATGGAATAAAGAAGCTCTCCTGGAGATTGGAAAACCCTGTTTTGCTGCTTTTCCTCCTGTGTTGCTGGGGGTGGCAAACACAGCTCTGCTGCTCAGGCAGCCTCCCAAAAGGCGAATCACTCTGCACCTGAGAGTGCACCAAAGAGCTGATCACTGCACCTGAGAGTGCACAAGAGCTAACCACACTGTGCCTGAGAGTGCCTGTGCCTCCATCAATCTGGGTGTCTTTTTAAAGACACTTCTGATCAGGAAGGTTGTGGCACCCTCACCACCGGACAAGGCCACGACAATTCTTATTACCAAAGATAACTAAGAGCTATTAAGAACAGCAGTCATGACTTATTCTAGCAGCCAACTCTCTCTAAAAAAGGTTGTGAGTTAGGAATCAGAAGTACTTCTTACTTTTCAGAAGTAAATATTCAGTACAGATAAATTAATTCAGACATAAAACATAATCTCAATTACCCTATGGCTCCTTCACCACTGACAAGAGATAGAAGCTGGGGGGAGTTGGAGCATGATGCAGCTTCCTCACTGAAATGAATAAATTATTGCAATGGGTTTGTAGAACCAGGGCTTTAGAACATGTCATGAGAAATAAGTTTTACTGCTGACTATCTATTCAGTTACAGATTATTAAGGAGGCATTTCTAGTTAAGTCTTCTTGACTTCTAAGCCTTCTAAGGAGACCTTAATCTAGTTGTCATCATACATTTTTTCAAGTTAATTCCAGAGCAGTGTTTTGATTAGTTTATTCTTCCATTCTTGTGTTTATTCTCCACTTTCCTCTAGGACTACTCAGTTTCAAGAATTCCTGAGGTGCTGAAAAAAAATTTATTTTGGTTAGTGAAAGAATTGCTGAGTAACAGATTAGGCCTTTTAGAACACCTTTCTTCCAGTTTATTTGGCCTAGGAGGCTGTATCTGTGAAAAACTGCTTCTCTGCTGGACTAACATATAAATCAAGCCTATGATCTGAACCACCAAAGGAAATATTTATCAGTTGGGGATTTTTTAAACCATAATCCAGACCATAATCCAGATCATATTGTGATATGTCACTGTGTTGCAGGGAGGGTGTGTCTAGAAGAAAGACATATTAAGAGTTCTAACAAATTATTGGTGGACTCTACTGAAACTAATGCTTGTTTGCAGACGTAACCAACACTTCAAAGAGACCAGCAGAATTTTTGTAATACCTGCTTTGCAAGGATGAAATTATTTTGAACAGTCTACAGACTATCAAAACACATGTGGGGTATTTTAATGATAAAATTAATGTGCCATTCTGCTTTACATCTTCTGTTCTACAGCTATATCTCAGCCTCAGTTTATGCCCTGGAAATACATGCATTTCAGTCACACAATAAATATATATAAGACAGGAAATTGCAAGCAGCTGAAAAGCATGACACAATAAACATTTCTTAAATAAATTTGTCTTCTATCATGAATGTGTTTAACTAAATTCATAAATGGACTCAGGGGAAAAGAAAAAGAATAAAAAGAAAAATGGGGAAAAAGGAAAGGAAACAGGAAAGGAAAAGGAAAAGAGGAAAAAATTTAAAGAAGAAGGAAAAAAAGTAATGAGAATTTTTACCAGTTAGTATCTCAGTTAATTAGGCTTGTGTAAGCATGGAGAAGCAAGGTGGATTTTAAATAGCCCTGCGATCAAATATTTGTTTATAGAGGTCATTTATTTTATATGTTTGAAGTACTTGTTTATGGAAATAGATGAATCACAAGGAATAATAATAAATCCTAGTTCCTAGACTGAGAATTTGGTTTAGAGTCACTAAAGAACAATATAACCAATTCGTTCCTCTCTCGTCCCCTCTCTCCCTTTCATGCCCTGTAGAGATTATGTTCGTTGACTTTTATGTCACCTTGATTGTTGCCTTAGAGATTTTAAAACATCTATATATTTTATGGGATTAGTTGTAGAGTTGTTTTTAGACAGTTTTGATTCTGAGGCTAAGAACCCAAATTGTACTGAAAATATGATTCATTCTGTAGTATTAAAGCTGTACATATTTGATATACTTTATTTGGAAATTCCATTTGGGATTTTAGTACAGCAGATTCTTCTAAATATTAGTAGTATATCAACCACACAAAAGAAATTTCCTGTTAGAAAAAAATGTAAAGAAAAGTAAAGCAAATTAGTTAAACAAAGCATTCAAAAATTTCAGTATACAATGAATATAATTGTGTAAAATTATGCCTTTTTACAGTTGATAACAATATCTGGAGACTGCAGTATACAAAAGGTGAGCTGTAGGAAAAAGTAACTCTTGGTCATAATAAAAAGGGAAAAGTACATTCCATCTAATATAAAGTGAATGTCAAGACATTTGCATAGCAGGGAGAAGGGTCTGAACCTTTTATTGCATTATTTAAAACATGACCTTTGCTTCTATGCTGCAATTGTTAATGTAGGTGGCAAAGAAACTTACTAGCAGAGACTCCAAATCAGATGGGACAAACCTACTGAGACTAACAACATATTTTACCTTCCAAGTCTGTTATGTATTTCCTCAGACCTCCGTTACCAGAGTAATCTGCTACATAGAGAAAGGAAGAAGTAATAACTTCTATTTGTTTGCAGACCTAATGAACACTGTTATACTCCCAAGTGTTGAACCCTCTGTTAGTCTCAGTTTGGTGGCTAAAGGTTTATGTTTGGGGTATACAAAAATGAATTAAAATGTCCTTGATTCCCCCAATCATTATTTGGTAATATCAAAAAATCTTGTGAAATGAGTTAAAGAAAAATCTCTGAACAAAGAAAAAGGAAATTGTGTCTATAATCATATTCACACATTCATATCATCTATTGCCCATGCATATATATAATTTAGTATGACAAAATACCTGAAAGAACACAGTGATGCTGATGTGAAAGTTTGTTTAGGTGAATGGATTGACTCAATGTCTAATTTTGAGACATCAAATGATCTTTTTATATATCACATATCAAAGTGCCAAATACCTTACACTTTTTGTGCATATAGAAATTTTGTGCCTCTGGCTCTTTGCATTAGTCTTCTATAACCATAAAATCATAAAAAGGATATATTTAGAGTGTTTAAGGAATTTTATTCGGTTTCAATATAAAAATTCTGCGATAATAGTTTAATTGTGTTCCTACTTTTATACTTCTATCTTTTTCTATTATGATGTACTGTGATAATGGAATTTTTGGAGTAAGAATTGAACATTGAAAGCATAACTGATATTGTATTTTAATTCCTAGCTGGCAATTTCCAAAGTGTTTTCCCTTCAAAGTGATTACAATGTTCTATAATCTCTGTACATAGCTTACAATGCTTTGCAACCCTTAATTTTTGAATATATTTAGGTAAAGGGGGAAAAAAAGACCATATTTTGGCAAAAATACCTTTCCTGAACAACTAAAATCCTTAAGGGGAAAGTGGGGAATAGGAGATATATATGTTCATACAAGAGGATCTTTAAATCAAGGTAAATCTGCTCTTAATCTTGAAATAAATTCCAGTTCCATTTGGAGGAAACATTTTCCTGGAACAATTGTTCATTTACCCAAAGCAGCTAAAATGTGTCTTTTGTCTTGAAGTCCTTTTTCTTACAGCACACTTTTAAATTTAATTATGACAATAACAATTGTTTTAACAGAATCCGTTGTCAGTTTTGGAGGCATACATTGTGTGATGAGAAAGATCTTTGACTAATTGGTATAATGCAAGATGTCTCTAAAACTCAGATATACTCCCTAAAAATAAATACTCTTAGATATTATGTCCGTACTAAATCTTAGTAAAGTATGTCCTATGCCTATATGTCACAGTGTTCAGTAATAAATTTGACCAAGATAAAATTACGTGTTATTGCTTTTAGAGTCTTCTTAAGTGCAGGTAATCCAACTTAGACCAAGGTGGTTAAGTCTCAAATGAAGAGCAGGAAATAATGTCCTCTAAAACTTGACTAAAGAGACAGATTTTAATTATTTGAGAAGCACATCAATATCTTTTTTTCATTTGGCTTAAAGGAGGATACAAGAAATAATAGGCCCATCGGTCTTACTTTAGTATCTGGGAAAGTTATGTGCCTCCTGGGTGGACACAAGTCAGATGAACCACATGATTGGGAAGAAACAGCATGAATTCATCAAGGGAAAATATATTTAATAAACCTGATTGCTTTCTATGACAAAGTAACCTGTTCATTTGATGTGGGACAAGGTGGACATTGTCTACCTGGATTTTTCCAAGGCTTTTGACATGTTTATCCACAGCTTCCTTCTGGAGAGAGTGATGCGGTATCATCCAGACATGTGGTCTATGTGGTGGGTGGGGATCTGGCTGGCAAGGTGCATCCTGAGGGTGGTGGTGAACAGCTCCTTTCCAAACTGGAACCTACCAAAAGCAGGGTCCCACAGAGATCTGTGTGGGGCCCAACTCTGTTTAAGGTCTTGAAAAGTGATCAGGATAATGAGGTTAACTGTACCCTTATAAAGTTTGTCAATGATATCAGACTGACCGGGGAAGTAGACACTTCAGAAGGGACAGCAACCAAGCAGAATGACATGAAGAGTGGAATAACACAGGACAGGGGTACAGGAAGAGTGTTAACAAGAACCTCATGAAATTCAACAGGGACAAGTGTAAGGTCTTGCATATGGGAAAATATAATCCAGGAATGTAGCATGGTCAAAGATCTACCTGGTCTTTAGAAAGGGACCTAGGGGTCCTTCTGGACAACAAGCTCAATATGTGAGCACTCTGAAAGCCAACAGGATGCTGGGTTGCATCAACAAGAATGTTACCAGCTGAGATGCACTCTACCCACTTGTCAGGTCCCACCTGGAATACTGTGTTTGGTTTTCTCTCTGACGATAAAAAAAAGGACGCAGACAGGGTGGAGAGAGTCCAGAAAAGGGTCACAAAGATGATAAAAGGATTGGGAAACCTGACATACAAAAAAAAAAAAAAAAAGAGTTGGGTTTATTCGGCCTTGAGAAAAAAGATTTAGGGGAGACCTTATTGCCATGTTCCTGTATTTAAATGGTGACAATAAAGAACATAAAGAACTTCCTTTTTACAAGGAGTCACGTGGAAAAGACAAAGAATTATGAGTACAAGTGAATCCTGTTGAGATTCTGAGTAGACACAAAGGGCAAACATTTCACAGTGAAAACAATCAGCCATTGGAATAATCTCCCCAGGGAAATGGTAGATTCGCCATATTGGTCACGTTTAAGATTGATCTGGACAGGGTGCTGAGCCATCTTGTGTAGACTCTGCTTTTGCTGAAAAAAATTTGGACCAAATGATCCTTGAGGTCCCCTCCAGCCTCAATATTCTATGATTCTATGATTTCAAGTACATAATTTAGTGAACCATCAGAAAGAACACTACAGAATATAAAAAACAAGTGTGTGCTGTTTTGTGTAAGTTTTATTGGATTACTATCTATCAGCTAGTCTGTGATTCTGGTTATAAATTATTTAAGATTTATGTCTGTTCTGTATGATTCATCACCTTTTATTACTTGAATTCAATCAGACCAAAAATCTCTATTCTAGCAACAAATTTGTAGTGCAATACAATAATTGCACTTCACTGAATCAGAGTCATGTACTTTATACTGGAGTGGCTGATTTAGATAATAAGGTTAATCAAAGAAGCTCCAGTGCACAGATGTACTTCTTAGTATAGTGTACTATAATTCTGGTTCATTTCACATAAAATAGATGATGTATATAATATACAAAGATATTTACTTCATTGTTTGACAGGAAATAATTTTATTCTGGAATACCTGAAAGCATGTACATTCAAGACAAACGCATGCTAGACCAAATCTTAATGAGAATCCATTGTAAAGGATCATTAAGACTGCTGGCTTACTTGTGTAAAGCTTTTTGCATGCTCCAGAGACAGACATAATACCTAAGGCAGAACAGACACATTCATTAACAGTGCTTCTTTTATTATTAAAAAGAGAATGAAGAGAGGCAATTAATAAACAATGGTTTACTGAAGAGCTTTCATCAGAAATTAACCTTTTTAATAATTTATACAGTAGTATCAGAGTATAATAATAATACAGTAATACAGTAGAAACAGTATTGTGTTTCATCTGCAATTGATGTTGAAACTTGTCTTCAAATTAACTTCTCTTTTCGGCATATAACGCATCAAAGTTTAAAGCTCAGTTTACAGAAGTTATTGCTTTGTGATTTCTGCAATCTGCAGTCTTCTCAAGTTAGACAGGAAGGAAAGATGTAGGTAGCGTAGAATAATCTCAGAGTGATAAAACTTGGAAAATAACACTCGGAAATCAAGATACAGACATTGTAAAAAAGTTTTCTTGATCTGATCACAGTATAATGGAATAATAAAAAATATTCCGTTTTAAAGATTTTTTTGTCCTCTTGGCTGTATTGCCACATATACAAGTACCTTAACTTTTGCCTGATGACAGTGTGTTAGACTTTACATGCACTAAATTTGTGCTTTTATGCAATAGCACAGGCTGAATATATGCAGCATGTCATCCTCCCCCCCCAAAAAAAACCAAACCCAAACATAGCCCAGAATAAAAACAACCAATAACCAACCAATCAACCATCTAGCCTAGCAACAACAGCAGCAACAAGGACCACAGCTTGAGGCCAAGCCTGAATGCAGTCACCTTCTACCTGTAGCTTTATTCTTGTCACAGTGCTCGGGCTATCATCCGGGTACGTCGACATCACCTGACATGAACAACAGCCATAAAATGAAGACTACACAGACTATTGACCTTTGTGGTGAACAACAGTGCAAACAACACAAAGACCTGATAGAATACTTTGATATCATGGAAATGTGTACCTTGTTGTCCTGGTTTATGGCAAATTTTAGGAGGAAACTTCTGAAGTGGTCTCCTTTAAAAAGCAGATTTCAGTGGCCCCTTCCCCAACCAATTTGGGAGAATAATCTCATTGGAGAAAAGTGGAAAAAAACCTGTTTATTTAACAAGCAAAGTAAAAATTTTTCACAAACATGAGAAAATATATAACATTAAACAATGGAACCTCCCGCTGTTCTGAAGACATTGTAAATTCAGAGAGGGAGTCCTTGTCGTGGGATGTAGCTTGGCTTGCTCAGTCTCTCATCAGTCACTCACATGCTGGAAAATGCTGTCCTGGGCCCCATTGGGCCATAGGTGGGAGATGTCCCGGTGTTTTTCCATGTTTTCGGTCCAAAGAAGGGCAGATGAGTTCTAAGAAGAAGAAAAGCCACCATCCAGGGAACTTGTCTACCCCTCTCTCTGTGCAGAAGCCAAGAACTCTGAGAGCACTGATGTCGCGATGCGCTTCGATGTTGCAGCGCTTTCCGGGGGCGCGACACTTTCCCCCAGGGTCCTGTGTGTCACAGGCCATCGTCAGCAGATCAGCGTAAAGAATGAGAGATGAGCCTAGCTTGCAGCTCCGAGAATCTTTTATTAATGTAAAATGCGACCTAACTCGAAGACAGAGCAGTGGCTAGGACATAAAAATCCCTAAAAGAAAAGTGAAAGACAAGGTCCCTTTCTCAGGGCAGGGCAGTGGGTTTTAAGGGACTGCTTTGGGTGCAGGGTTCAGGGTAAGGCTCCAACAGGGAGAGGAGAACAAGGCGGGAATGACAATATTGAAACCAATAAAGAAATAGCGGGAGGGGAGCAACCTAAACAACTAATAATATGTTGAAGATTGGGGGATTGATAGGGAACAGTCTGGAAGAAGGAGCAGGGTAAGGGAAAGATTGACAACTAAGTAAATGGATACAATCCAGGCAGAACCACAACCCCGGTGGGGCAGGAAAGGAACATACCATGGGGTATTAAAACACAAAATTATACATAACCACAGATGAGAGCCTTATCTCTCTCTCACTGTCCAAGCTTGGCAGCATGGCCTGTGAGAGAATGTGGGGGATCGAGCGTAATTTCTGAAAACAAACTGCCCACTTCTTTTCCTCCCTTCACTCTCAGATCTAGTTTTAAAGGCACAGAACTCAATATCCAGCATAAACAAAACAGATGACTGGGGATACAAGAATCATAAAGGTGCCCTAAGACTCCTTTTGTTCTTAACCCTGATTTCTGCAGTTACTACATGCTTCATTTCTCATAGCAATGTCACCTGAACCTTGTTTTCCTGAACAAGGAAAACAGAAAATTGTATGTTAAGTGAACTTTGCTGTCATTTACTTCCTCTGATCAGAAAAATGAATGCCTTTCTTTCTTCAAACCTTACTGAGCTGCAATTTTTTCTGTCTTGATTTGGTCATTCACTAACTCAGTTTTTTGCTTTGGATGATGCTTTTTGAAACTCCAGCTCATGACCATGAGCAGTGAACAGCAGCTATCAGTGCTGACTGATCTACTGCTTTTTTTCATTGGGAATGTTACAGATTTAAAGATTTAAAGGTGGACAATGTCTTTCCTTCTATTTTTCCAATTTTTTGGTTTAAAATCTGCTATTTCTAATAGGGATTTAATTTATGTTTCAGATGAGTACAGCTGTTGTCTTTCCTTACAAAAGTCTTTCAGCCCTCAGAATAATTTTAAAAACCAAATAATTATGGAAAAAGCCCTTAAAAAGTCTTCACAAATGTATCCTTATCATTTGGGATTACTGCTAAAAGTGGCTTAACCACACTTGAGCAGGCTTCTTACCCACTTATGATGAATTTGAGTTAAATTCTAATTCCTCTGCACTCTAGCCTATTACTCTTTATTTTTCCTCCTGGCAAAGACTACAGAATATTTAGACCTCTTTAGCAGGCATTAATGTTGCTTATGACGTGTTGTTACTATGCTATAACTGAAAACAGAAGAAAATATGTGATAGTTCTTTATATTCTTTTCCTAGAGCTTTTATTGACAAGGGGTAAGCCAAATTTATATAATTTCTGTTGTGTCTGACAGTTAAATTCTGTTTAGCTACTTATGGTTTTAAGGTTTCTGTCTTAAGAAGACGTGTTGGGCCTGAGTGAAAAAATATGGCTCAGCAGCTAAGACACTGATCTAAGACTATGGAATCCTGGGTAAACCAATTTTGTGTCTTAATATTCCAACCTTCAGGTGGGGAATAATATTTTCTAATCTTATGAGTATTCTGTAAGGAGAAAAATTATAGAGGTATTAATTTTTAAAGAATAATGATTGAGTGAATCACATTATGCCATCAGAAGGTTGTCATTTCATCTCTTCTATCTTTTCCATCAGATTCAAATGACAACTCCAATTCTTTTCTCTTGATTTAATGAAAAAATGGTTAGAATAGCACATTTTCAATGAAGTTCATTTTATAGATGCTTTAGAATACACAAAAGTCAGATATGACAAAGATACATTTCTTTTGTTGACTAATCTTTCTTTTTCCTCAGGACAATTGGGAAGGGAAACCACTGCACATAAAAAAGGAAAATTATTCTATTGAAAACCAGGTCATTAGAAGAACACCAGATGAAGCTGGCATTATTCCTTGTTCAGGGATTTTTTTTTTCTTTTTGTAGGCAGAACATGCTTTCGATTTTATATATGAGGTGAATTTTAGAGGCTTTATACAATCTCAGGTGTGTGGGCAAATATGTTCTTTAAAACTAGTTAACATCTGACCCTTCATTTTGAGATTGGACAAATAAATAACAATCACAAGTGGTTGCTTTTCTCTATCTTTGAAACCATTTATCTGCAGTTTAATCTTGAAGAAACTTGTCTGCATCAGACTGTTAGAGCTACATCGCCTGGCTTCAATAGTGGAATTTTTTTACTAGGCTTAGCATATTTTTAATAGCATAAAGCACTTCTTCAAGTTGCTGATTATGCTCTGTGCAAAAATGTCTACCTCAAGGCTTTTCCTAAACTAGAAATACAGAATACAGAGAAATATTTCACAAAATACTGCATTAAATATAGGATATTTTATTTCTGAAAGAGGAATATTTTCTTAAACTGAAGACATTTATGAAAGATTTATTTGTCATATAAGCTTTCCAAGCTGTCTCTTTTGCAGCAGGTCACAGATATGATACTGAGGAGGACTCTTAGGCCAGAGGAGTACCTAATTTTATTGCAAAAGATTCTATTCAAATTTTACCAAAACAAAGATGATTTAAAAATTACTCTTTGGGTTTTTTTTTTTGTGGTCAGAATGTGTCAACAGCTAAAAAAAAAAAACTAGCACAAATAGTTTGAGATAAGTGCAATGGTTCAGTCAACAGTGAAACATACAGGGAAGGCATGACAGAAGAAGGGAATATTTTCTAAAAGCCATGAATAGCGCAGTACATCAGGAGTTTTGCCTCTTCATATCAAGAACAAAGGGTGAATTTCATCCCTGAGCCTTACCCTGTGTCCAACACCATGGCTCTATAAACTTATTCCAAACACTGGTGTATCACATAATCGAAGCAGAGATTTTCTGGAGAATGAAGGTGGGAGAGGGGAACTTTTCTTCTTTTTTGGCTTGTCAACTGAAGCCATCTAATTTCTTCTGCTTCAGAAAGAAACATCCCTTACTGACAGAGAACAGGTGTTATTCACTTAACCTGTCTTCACTTTGTGCAAGAAATGCCCATAGAATATTCTAGCTGCTAAGCAATAGGGTCAGGTTGCTGCATTGTAGAGATTTAACTTTTTATGCGTTATTGTAGGCAATATAACTTTGGTATAATACTGTTTTCTATGCCACTTATAAAACACAAGATATTTATTTAATTAGTAACATCACACTTGTGTAAATTAATTGTGTATCATGCTTATAAGTTTCATATGAATTTAAAATTTTCTAACATCTTAGTGCTGTATTTTAAAACAAATATTTTTCTTTGTCTTTTTCTTTTTTTTAATTTTGAAGATTATACAAACACGTTGTTTATTGGAGTAAATTCTATGAAAGGTGTAAAATGGTGGGAGTCAGTAGGAGAATGATTTTCTGATTCAAAAAGAGTGACACCAAGATCAAGTCTTATAAAAAATGTTTTTCATTAAACAGCATAGAAACAACATGGTTCATAGAGTGACATCTTTTGTGACAGCTAAAATTCTGAAGCAAGTCCATCCTATTCCTTCAAAAAAATTTTTAGATGATGTTTAAAGCTCTTGGAAAAAATCCAGGGGGCAATCCTATACTTTGGGTCCTTTCTTAAAGCAAGTTCACTCATTTTCTTGACTTTTCTTCAAAAGTCTGCCTTTCTGTTACTCAAGATTCTTTCAATCAGGGAATTTGACTAGATGTTAGAAGTGACAATTTGATTTCCTCTAACAAGCAGCAGAACATCATTACACTGATAAGCAAACTAAGTATGGCTTAGTTGACCAGAAACTGGATTCTGCAAGCTTTTTTATTCAAGTCCCTGCCTTTTTTTTTTTTCTTTTTCTTTTTTTTTTTTCATTTTTTTTTCGCAGTGGTGGGGGAAGAGTTGGAGTATTTTTGGTTTTCTGTTAAACTGAAAGTTCTCTTTCAGTTTTTTTTGGTTTACATTTTTAAGAAAGAGAGGAAACAGTCCAAATTTTGCCCTGCAATATGCTTTTGCAAAATCTAAAGTTAATTCCCCTTATTTATAGCTCATACTTAGTCTTGAGAAGCCACATACCTTAACTCCTGTCATATGTTTTAGCCATACTAATTGTACAAAGTATGTGGCAAATGTATACTAAAACTAGGTATTTTGAATAGCACAGCAGTTTATAAATCTGTAGCTAGGCATCTTAGTCTTACAGTAATTCATAAAGGGTCTCACAATTTTTATTTATATTTTAAAATTTTAGCAAAATACTCTAATGAGTTTCTTAAAATATTTAATTTATAAACGTTGCTTTATTTTGGAAGTGTCTCAGCCAGATGCTTTACATAAACACCATCTGTCTCTCAAGTGACAGAAATTCTCCTGTGCAGTTGCCCTCACTGAGTATTTTGGAAACAATTTCATGTTTACAGAGGTGGGCACATGGCAATTTAGGCTGAGCACAAAAAGCAGCATGTGGCATAAAAAATGGGGAAATGATAGGATACTTGAAAAGAAGATCACCATTTTTCCTGTTATTCAACACGCAACAACTGTCTTTTGTTGCTAGTATTGACGTACTAGGGAATGACCTATATTATCCTTACATTCTATGTCATTATTCTGTTAAAATTCTTCTGAGCAATGTCATTGCTGTATGACATTGTTAAGACAAGATGAAGGTTTTATGAAACTCTTGTGGGTATACACCCTACTGCCCACAAAAATATATACTATGGAGATATATTTATATCCATATCCATATCCATGTCTACATAGTGTGTATATAGACATACATAAGATAGTTTTGGTGTGGATTCAGCTGTTAGATTTGTACTCTGTGCTGACGATAGCTCTTTTTCCTTGTCATGTTCTGTTTCTTTGTCATAGCTCTGTTCCTTTAGTGCACGTGTTTTGCATGTACTCTGGTCACAGGTAGAGGGCTTACAGTAATATATATACTAAATATACAGTTCCCAGACCTTTTGTACTTTACTCGGATCTTTTTTATCTTGTGAAGCAGTCATTTTATTGCTCCTTGGAGATAATAGTCATTTCATTCTGCTTCAGTTTAAAAGCTGCTGCACAGAGTTGATCTAACTTCAGTTTTACTTTCGTTTTAAAAACTTTTAATTTCTTCAACCCAGTGACAAAGTGGAGAGGGCTTAATTGCTTATCTGACACCCTTCATAGCCAATTTCTTAACAAGAGTGAGGAGAGGTATTGGAGGAAAATCATCTATGTACACTTTAGAACAAATCTGTTATTTAAAACAAATTAAGGGTACATGTTCCTTCCAAAATTTTTATTCCAATTTCTTCCTTTAGGGTGCAATTTCATGAATGATTTAGCCAATTCAAATGTGGGTTGCAAGTAATAGAAAAAGATAGCTCCACTCATTTTCTCCTGCAACATGGGTACCTTTTTTGCTATTTCACATCAGGTTGGGTTTTTTCATGGCTAGCTACCTCAAGCCATTCCCTCAATGTAACTTTTTAAGTCACCAATTATTTAAGAAAACACATTTGTATTTACATCTAACCTGTTCCTGGGGAGTAATCCCATGTATGCTGACATTTTTAGTCCTTACCTCTGCAATTTTCATCAAATTTCCTTAGACTCTAACATTTGAAATTATATTGTCATTAAGCCTAGAGCATTCAACATAAATGCCTATTTTGATTTTCTGAAAACGTGGATTTCCATTAAAATAGCCTTAAAAACTTTTAGTGACAAAGGAACAGCTTTCAACTTCAGTAAATTCTGCTGAATTTCTGGTCTTTCTCTTTTTTAACCTCAAAGCAGCACTTTTGCATATGGTAATCAAAATTTTATAGTCATATTATGCAATCTTACCTATGCCTTTAATATTATATTGTTCAACTTTTAACTATTCTCAAAGCACTATAATTTTCTTCATTTTATGAGTATCTCAAAACTCTAAAAAGTTTTTTTCTCAGTGTTTCTTTTGTCATTCTCTTCACTAAAGAACGACCAAATCAGTCTTGGTCACTCTTGTGATTTTAGCATTACCCTTGTTTCAGGGAGTCCATTGCTAACCTCTGACCACATGGCACTCCCTATTCTATTTTATTTATTTAATAAGATTAATAAGATCATCTTTATTTAATAAGATTAATAAGATGTAATACTCTGTCCACATTCTTGTGATGGTTTTCCAGGTGCACAGCCAATTATGACTGAATAGTAATAGGAATTGAGTATCCTTGCTGTCTTCTGTGTCTTTGAAATTGTGCTATCACTTCAAGGCACACTGATGCTCTAACTTTTATTTCTATTTTGGTTTTGAGTTTAAAAACAAAACAAAACAAAAGGCTAAATGACAACTGTTCTGGTCTTCTTTCTGTATTTTTTTCTGTTCTTTCCAGTTGCTTTTAAAAATGCTTCATCTGAGAATGCTATTCATTATACTTGCTTTCTTTATTGTCCTTAATCTATTTAGAGTTTTTTTTCCTTAATATAAGCCTCTGTACCATGAAATTTATTTCTTTTCATTTTCTTAATTTTAACTGAAATCTGCTGTTTATAATTCTTCTTCCACTTAGTGAGTCTTGCTCTAAACGCTAGGAGATCCTTTGGCTAGCATTCCTCTAGGGAACCACTGCTCTTGACACAATTCAGTTCATTAATGGAGTACTCCAAGTTCTTCATGAATTATAAGAGAAAAAAATCTCTAAATCAAACCATCCCAAGAACCGTATTGCAAATCATGCCAATGAAATCTTGGCTTTTCCTGGCAAGTTCACTCCTCCTAAGTGTTAAAGTTTGCTGAACTTCCTATCTGTTCCCATCTTAGGATTGGAAGTGCCACTTGTGGGGATTTATTCATATAGTCTGAGAGGCAGCAGCAAAACATAAAGCTGGTAAACAGCTGGCTAAAAAAAAAGCCAGCACATCTCTCCACATAGCAGCTTGAATTCGGATTGCTGGCCACAACCTCCTTTGTATTCAGTATGCATTCACATATTATACTACACTTTTGCTAGCTGTCTACAGAACTTATGTACATATTTTGCATGTATGCACAGTAATCATTGTGCTAGAGGCATTTTTATTTGTTCATGCAAAGACTCTAGTCTCTGTGTGAAACCCTTCCAGATTATTTATATAATCAGTTATAGTTGCAATGTATTCTAGTTTGATTGCCAAAATGTGTCTTCCTTTTTATTTTAGCCTGGCAGCATCAGCATTGCTTAGTATTGTTCAAGACAAGTGCAAAACCTCAGCTAAAGCCTTTACAAATATAAAAACTTAGTAAGTTGCAAAAGATAAAGCTGAATATTTTGATTTTTTGTTTATTCTGGGCCAAGTGTCATTTGAAGAGAGTGAGCACTTAATTTATCCTTCGTCTAGAGTCCGAAGAACTTATAATACTTATAATACTTGTTTCTCTTAAACATTCAAATCTTCATAAAGATTAAAATAAAACTCAACCTGTTATCAGAAGAGAGTAACTTGTCTTTGAAAATACTTTTTTTCTAAGAAATGAAACATTGAATTTTTTTTTTCAATTTCTTCATAAACATAAAATTATGGACACTAATCACTAATTTACACCAAAACCTGATTTGTGTAACATATTCCTACAAGAAATGTTGAGAGAATTTCTGTAACAAAATTTCCAACTAAGATATTCAAGATACAGCATGGTATATGCCATTGAAATGACTGATAACTGAGACAATTTGAAAAAAAGCTTTCATTCAGACACTTTTGTCACAAAGTAAGGAAGATATTGTTAAATTACTGGAGTTTTTTGTTGTTGTTACCCTAGATAATTTATTGTTTGAATACATGGAAGACTGTGGGTTATGAGGTAAACTATGACAGGTTCGACTTAAATATTTGGTTTATGGCATGGGAATGGAAAGGCACAGTCACAATTTAGACTACAGCTAGGTAGATATTTTATTTATAAGTTCTTTCTTCTAAATTCTAGCTTCTATGAAGAAAAAACACCCAACTTTGGAACAAACTTTTTTCCTTAGTATGACCAGCAAGCAGAAAATGTGCAATTTAAAATACTTATGTCTTAAAGATAAAATGATTCATTCTCCAAAATTACAAAACAGGTCTAAATTTAGCTGATAGATTGTAGGATAGCAGAGGAATACTATTATTTGTTGAAAGAATGTATAACACTATAGAGTATGGGACAGGAAAAATATAGTGCATGGAAAGGGAGTTTCTTTCTATTTTTAATGAGTAGCCAGTGTGTGCAGACATCCACAGCAAGACTGACTTTTCCACTTAAAACTCCTGTATTATTTGTTCCCAAGCATCCTCTCTATGTCTATTTTTACTTACATTGCACAACAATGATACTCTGAACTCCCTTGGGACTGGTTACCACCTGTGTCTTGCTGCTGATTCTCAAAAGCCTTTCTAAAATGTGTTCTATTTTTTTTCTCACAAAGTAAAATCACACTTCGTGTCTTCATTCCATTGAAAAAATAAACATAATATTTCAACCTAAGAAAATTATATTCAATTGAGTTTTCTCAAGAGGGAAAAATTGTTGTCATTTCACCTCTCATTGCCTGCCAAGGTACCTTTGCTATCATTCATTCCACCTCACTTAGAGGCAGAATATAATTCAAATGTGGGGAATTATTTTATTTCTTTTCCTGTGTAGGTCACTCTTTTGAAGCCACACCTGATGTTACATAAGGGTAGCTGATACATTTTAGATTTTGCTTTAATCTACATTACTGTGAAAAGATGCTGATTGTATAGCACAAACACAGCTTCAACAACAATTGGGCAAACCAAAATAAGGTGGACTGAAAGAATCTGACATCATGGCTAAAAAGGGAATATATTAATCAAATTATTTACCACCTGGAGACCTTCTGGAGAAGTCTACTTTTTGTTTTCTTCCTCTTCTAGTGTCATATTTATAAGGAATAAACAGTGCCTTCAATTTCATGCAAACAAAATCCCAGGTATTCAAGTGGTATGAATTTCTGCAGCACTCTTGACTGTGAGTCTTTGCAGTAACACCCATTTTCTCTTAGATGATTTGAAACTATTTAAAAATGTTAGTAATCACTGAGAAGTCCCTGATTTCAGGACAGATGTGGTACAAGCGGGAATGATTCTGTTTTGTGTCTATATAAAGTAAGGAAAGCCACTGGAAAAATTTTGGAATGTTACACTGATCTGCTCCATACAAGTTCTGAAGTGTGTAACTGGGAGCTGTATCATTACGATTTGGGTCAGCAGGAATAACGATACAAAGGCTCCGAGACTTCTTCGGAGGGCGTTATAGCAACGGTTTATTGAAAGACACATTCTTTTATACAGTGTTTTGGTACAATCAATTTGATTGGTCGTTTAGAGCCTACACTTCTTTCTAAACATCTTTGCCAGTAAACAAGTTGGAAAAACACCAGGTGTTAGGAAAAAGGATATCGACAGGGATTGTTTGGGTTCCTCCTTATGATTTCCCAGACCAGAGTTGAGACAGTTATGTACTTGGACTTTTCCTAGAGCCTCAAGCTAGTGCCTGAAGCCTAAAAATCTATTTTCTGACCACTGTCAGTTCCCACAGGACTGGGGTCTGATGTAGGAACCTCTGATGGTTTAACCCCAGGCAGCCACTGGGCCCCATGCAGCCACTCGTTTACTTCCACAACAGCAGGATCAGAGTGCGAATTGGAAGAGTAAAAGGCAGAGAACTCATGGGCTGAGATAAAGATAGACTAATCAGGAAAGCAAAAGCCATGCTTTTGCAATGCATAACAAGGAAGCAAAGCATAACAAGGAATTAATTCACTGTTTCCCATGGGCAGGTGTTCAGCCATCTCCAGGTCAGGGGGGTCCCATCTCATGTAGCAGTGACTGGGTGTGACAAACACTATCACTCCAAATGGTCCCCTCTTCCTCCTTCTCTCTCCCACTTCATATACAGAGCATAGCATGATGTCATATAATGTGGAAAATCCCTTTGGTCAGTTTGGGTTGCCTGTCCTGGCTGTGTCTCCTCTCAGTCTCCCATGCACCTTCAACTTCCTTGTTCACATGGTAGTACAAAAAGCAGAAAAGGCCTTGGCTCTCTGCAGGCCCTGCTCAGCAATAACGAAAATATCTCTATATTCATCAAACATGACAAACATGTGTTTGTCATGACTCCAAAATTCAGCCCTATACCAGCCATTGGGAAGAAAATTAACTCTAGCCCAACCAAAGCCAGCACAGAACCCAAAAGCTTCATCCCTGCAAACAGTAACAAGGGCAAGGTGAGAGCTTGTAGAAGACTAAATTATATTTCCCCTGAACTATGAGGAAAGCTGGATCAATTCTTTTTTGCCTAATCCAAGTGTGTACTCCAACCATGTAACTGACTGGCATGACATGAGATGGGACATATATTGGCTGGTTGAACAAGTCTCCTCTTTAATTTCTACCAACAGATTCTTTTGATAAAGTTTCCTGCCATCCTGTTAGGATCCTAATTCCCACCTGCTTAAGATGGCATAAGCCATTTTCTGAAGTTGCTTCCCATTTTTATTTGTCTCAAAGGACATCTTTACAATGTGGCAGTTTCCAATCTGTTGAAGATTGCAAAACTTGTGTGCATTTTTGTTTTTTCCTGAAACAACATGAGCTCTCCTGAGCAGCTAATTTAGCATCTGAAAGGCTGCTCTTTTTTATTGTTATTTCTTTCTTACCAGAAAGACTCTGCATGCTGCAAGTCATTATGCCTTCAAGACAAAGAACTTGTTCTAAAAGCACGGACTTTTTTAATATTAAGCTTTGTCTTGTTCTTTTTTAGAGTTTAGGAAAATGCTCAGCTTCTTTTTCAATGAACAAAAGAGGAAGAAAAAATGAGTGTGCTAAAGTAATTAATCCTAGTTCAAAACATTTGAATATGTAAGAGCTCATAGAAGCCACATTTGACAAAAATAGGTACTTAGATACTGACTCATTCAGTTAAATGGAGAACTGTCCATCAGATTGGCACTTTTTTTGTGTAGTAAAATAAAAAATAACGTGATGACAGGAAATTAAAGTAAAATTAGTTTGATAATAGACAGCAAAATCTTTTTCTTCTCTTAAAAAAAAAGAGAAGAAAAAAAGTGACATACAGTTTAGACAAAAGATGAATATTACCAGTCTGCTTTGACAAACACTTTTAATAAAGTAACTTGAGTCTTCGTCTTGTGGTATGTCATTTTCTTATTTACTCCTGGCCTACTTGACAAAGAAATGACAGCAAGGTAGCAAAGTAATCTAGAAGTTTCAATACTACTCAGAAGAGGACATCAGAGCAGTATTACCAAATATAGCTATGAAAAATCCATGAATATATAATAAAAACATTTTAAAGAATATTGGATTTTAGAACATCTATTTCTTCATGAAGACAAATGTTGGCAATAAGATGTTCTTTACCTAAGAATTTCTGTCTCAAAGGAATAAAAATCTCAGTACTTTTTCTTGGTTCATTCAAAAAAAGACAAGCCTTTGGTGCTTAGGATTCAAACAAGGAAACAAGTTTACATTCAATTAAGTTTGACATTTTATGGGTCAAATTGAATTTAGCTCAAGTCAAATGAAATACAGGAAAGATTTCCAATCCATATAGTATAACCCTAACTACTTTCGCTCTTCACAACTGTTGACGGGACATTCTCTGCATCAGACACTGTGCTTGCTTCTGGGGCTTGGAGAGTTTTTCCCCACTGGTTGGTTGGAGGGGTTTTTTCCTACCGTCATGGTTTTCCACTTTCTTCAAGGATATAAATGGAAGTGAAAATCTGTAGCTGTTGTACCAGTCAATGTACATCAAGCACTCACCATTCAGTGTGGGGAGAACATGGGGTTTCCACAACAGTCGTGAGCAGTAAAAAAATCCTGGCAAAGCAAAAGACAGCGTGGAGTTATTAAAACGTCTCTGTGATTAGAGGCTGGCTATGTGTGAGAGCTCAGAACCCCAGGTAGTTTCAGGTACTTGCTCTTAGAGCCAGCAGTTTTATTCCAGGAGTTGAATTGATTTGACTATCACTGACTGGTTCCAGATTACTGATCTTTCCATCTTTTTTTTTTCATATCTATTGAACTGATGTATAAGGCAAAATATCTTTGTGCTGTCAATTTGTTTGTCTTTCCCATTTTCACTGGAATTTGCTTATTCACTGGGTATTAAAATAGCACCTGGAAATAGAAGGTGACAAATAAATTCATAAAAATAACATAAATAACATGTTTTCATAAAAAACCCAAAAGATATCGTTAGGGTTTTTTTACCTGAAACATGGGCTAATGGTATTCTCAAGAATAAGAAAATAAGCGCGAAAACTAGACTTACTCACCCAAACATGGGGATGTTTAATGAGTCATCCAATTTCTCTTTACCTCCAGACAGTATTGATTTAACTTATCTTCCTTTCTCAATGAATAAGCATAAAGTATAACACCTGTGATTCCATAGCATTTTGACGCTTTGTTCCTCTTCAGCACTCAACTCAGAGCCATGCTGTGTCTGTTGCTTCAAGAGAGAGCAGTCCAAAACCTCATTGCCTGGTGTACATCTGCTATCAGTATCCTTTCAACATGCATGGTTTACAATTGCAGTTTGCTGTGTTTAAATGTCATCTGCATTCTGTGATTCAATGAATGCCTGTAAACACACACCAAAAAGGAGAAGAGTCTATGTATGCCAAGAGCTTTTGTTATTTTGTTTGGGGTTTTTTTTCACTGTATGTGAATCACTGACCTCAGAGGACCCATCCTCTAGGTGATAACTCTTCATTTACAAAGCATTTAAGTGCAGTCTCCCAACAACTTATTTATAGTTTCCTTCCTTCTTTCACAAATATCAGACAATGTACTTCCTAAGATTTCTCTGGAGCAAAACAGTTTTTATTAGTAGTGATTGTATCCAGTGTTCTAACAGCAGTTAATTTCCCTCAACAGTCACGTGAGTATATACAGACTCATATAAATCAAGATAATTGTTTTCTCACAATTTATAACAGAAATAAGTTGGAAAACAAGACAGCAGAGGGAAAGCCAATAGATTTTTAGAAGCTCTGCCATCTGGTCTATTATAAAATGAATCCAATTATCTAGAAAATGTGTGTCTATAAGCAAAATGTATGCATATATGAATAGAGGCATTCAGAATTGAAGTCTTCTTTATAAGCAACTGTGGCCACTGTGTATTAATTGCTCAATTTTATGACATGTGAAAGTCTACAATATGATAGCAAAGGCAAAAACAACCAGAAAATCCATTCTCTATTACTTACTAACTTCTGGTTTTAAATCAGTACACTTTTTTCTTACTATCATGGGGCATGGAATTAAAATGGAAAAGGGAAAAGGTGGCCGATTAGATAGCATGCATAATAGACAACCTACTTGGCAAAAGGAAATTTTAATATTTTGGAAGATCACAGCTTGGAAGAAATACAACTATTGTCTGTGAATATTATAGGGAGTACATGCTGGAGAATTAATACTTAAACAAAAAGGTAATGCTGGGGCCAGAACTGATGAGTGTAAGCAGAGGAGACAGTAATTCAGCAGAGGAAGTGTTCAATACCAGGCTGGACAGGGCTCTGACCAACCTGTTCTAGTAGAAGGTGTCCCTTCCTATGGAAGGGGGTTGGAATTAGATGATCTTTAGGGTTCCTTGCAACCCAAACCATTCTAAAATTTTGTGATTCTGTGATTCTATGATTCTAAGATATATATCCTAGAGAAGGGTAAACTTCTTGAACAGTTTTCTAAAAACAGTGGAGACAAAAATATAGCTTGCTTTAAAACTGAAGCTTGATGCATTTATGGGAAGGATCATATGACAGTTTCCTTTTATAGAAGGAGTTTGGAGCTGATGATTTAGCAAATCCCTTCAACTCTCCTGTTGTTTTTCATGATATTTTTTATGCTATGGTTCTCAACACTGCAGATTGTCATCTGAATCACTTCATATATTTGCCTTTACAGCAACTAAATTGATTTTTTTTCATTCTAGAAAAGGAAGTCTGATAATCAAGAATATATTTCACAACAAACCTTTGAACAATGCATTACAACAATTAATTTTACTTATTTACTTTCTCTTTAAAAATGAAAAACTGATAATAATTTGGTTTTAGCGTATTATGTATCTACATCAGTTACACTCAATTGCATCTGGAGTCCTGGGAATTAATCTGACAATCATCTTATACTTTACAGCCATTTCCTAGGTTACAAAAAGAGCCACATATATGCAATACAGCCATTAGAAAATTTTTGTTTTCCCTAGTGACTTCTCTTTTATTTTTCAGCTCTTCCATATGCACTAAACTTTTTGTAATGATAGACAGATGTGAAGTGCATTAATGAGCTGTGAGCGAGAAAAAGAACAAGGGAGACTGAAATGTCATGAAACATGAAAGGGACAGAGTCCAATCTGGGCGTAAAAACAGCATCTGTGAAAAACAATCAGTCAAAATTTGAATGCTTGTTGGAATTCACTTTTATTTGCTAGAGAAAGAACTGGAAGTAAAAGTTTTTATCATATTTATTTAATATGTCAGTTCATTGAAATCTTGCGTTACATGGAAAGTGGAGCTCCTGAGGAGAAAACATCTTTGAGAGATGAAAAAATAGTTTCACCAGAAACTTAGTGCAAAACAAAGGGAAAGAACTACAATGGCAGGACTATGGGTGACTGAGAGAATATTTTCTTGATTTACTGTGGTTTTACTTGTAGTGATGCACTTCCACACCCAAACATGTGTTTTTGTATAAGGAAAAGAGTTTCGGTTTACCCTTGAACTTTAAAGAAAAATAGACTAGAATCGTCTGTGATACTCTCAATTGTGGCTGGTCCAGTGCCAGCACAGGGGCACTGGTTGGGCTTTATAAACATGTTTTAGCATCTGTACCTGATTCTGGCTGCAGGCTAAATTGTCCCTCCTAAGTCATTATTTATAGAGGTGCACAAAAGAACTCAAGTGCTTTTTTGAGGTGTGTCAGCAAGGGGTCAGGGCTTCTCTGACACCTGTGTTCAGCTTTTATTTTTGTTTCTGTATTGCTTGTTATTTAATATTTTATTAGACCTTTTGCTTTACAAAACACGCCTGAAGAGCCGTCTCACAAAATTATTTAAGCCATTTGCTGCAAGGGCTGGTTTCTCAGATATGATGGACCATTCAGTCCAACATCTGACTCCATGCAAGATTCCATCATTTGCCCTTCAAAACTTTGTGTGTTTATTCATGTGCTCTGTTGATTTGTCTCTTTTTGGAAATGTGGAAAAAATTGGACTGGGGGATTTTTTTAAAAGGTCATTGATATCTTCTTTTTTTAGCTTCCACACAAGATGAAAAATTTTGTCTCTTTTTACCTTTGATAAGGGTTTTTTTTTCTTTTGAAAGTTGAGGTCATACACACCAGCATTGTGTAAATGGTCAGTCTTCCAGTTTTCTTTCTTTCCTTCAAGAATGTGGTTGGGATGACCAGCAATTTTCCAGACCTCCAATAGTAAGAGAACAGCGGGATGGTCAACTTTCTAGGGGGACAGATGGAAGAGGGTAAATTTACTTCAGTTTTTTGCCAAGCCGAAACAATTTCAGGGCACAGAAGTTGGGGATATCTGGGGCAGCAGCAAGGCATCACTTGTTCAGATTGACTGCCTACTGTTTGGTAGTGAGGAAGACCAGAGGTTAGAAGGAATTTCTGAGACAAGAGGCATATTTGTGTTCTACAGCTGGCTATTATACCTGCTTGGGCTGGCAACCTTTTACTGTTGGCAGCAGTAAGATGCAGATGTTCATTCTGGATATTAGCATTGATGATCATTGCCCATTTTCCTTCTGTACATGTCCTGAAGCTTCAAGTAAATTACAGAAAAATAGCATATATTGTGTTTATAGGACAGTCTGTATATACATTTTTATTATTACAAAGTTTTATTTATGTCAAAAGCACAAACAAAATACCTCTTGTGGGGTTTCGAAGATCTTCACTGGCTTCCCATATGCATTCAGAAACATCATCTCTTGTCTTCAGTTCATCCTTTTTTAGAAGATGACGATGGGTTCTTGGCTTGAGATCCCTCACTTCCATCCAGGTGGCAGTGCTGAACTGTTTTTAACAGTTCAATTAAGTCTATACATTCACATTTACAAACTTCAAGGAAATGACAGAATGCAATACCATTAATGCTCAATATTTGAAGTGGAGGCTGCCAAAATTGCGTTTTTTCTTCACTAGGTACATGATGATAGGAGGCTTTCACTGTTACTTGTCTTAGTGTGAACAGCAATAAAGTCACATGGCGGAGGAGAACATGCCAAGCAAGATAACAACTTCCTACCTCACACAAGCCAATAATAGTTTGGGGGAGAGAGAAGAGAGGAGTTTCTTTTGAGCTGCTTCACTACCCTGCCGGAAATGACTCAAATGAGAATTTCTTCTTTACCACTTCTTTCTATTTCTTATTAAGTAGTGGTTTTGGGAAACATTCAAGTTAATTCTGAAGTCATTTTTCCCTCATTGAGAATGGGATCTCCTTGCAGGTATTTTTCAAACTTTTTTTTTGTTCTGGATATAACAAAAAGGCTTTTCCATCAGATGTGTTCGCTTTTCTTCAAAACACACTCAGCTAACAAATGCCAGTGATTTGGTATGGTTACAGTTTTACTGGAGGATCAAGAGGGCAATTTCACATCCTTGGATTGTGTGCTGCAGACATAACTTATGTATGCCAAAATGAAACCTGGGAACACAGCATCCTTCCTAACGCCTTGTTTTCTCGTGAAAGATACTCTTGTCTGCAGAGTGGTGATGCACATGACAGTGCATTCACCCTGTCACAAGAAGCAGCTGTCAGGACTGAACTTGCATTGCCAAGTCCACCTAGCTGACAGATTGTAAACAGGCAAATAAGTCGTGCTTGAAAGGTTTAAAACTCAATCTCCCTACTATTTTTTCAGTAAGTTGAAGAAAAGAAAATGTCACAGATGAAACTAAGTAGACAAAGCTATGAAAAGAACAGTTGTCATATGCAATTCTCACATGTCCCATGTCATACGGGATTGTTTTTATGAAAGAGCATAGGGGCAAATGAAAAGGAGGTGTGCTCAGCAGAATTAGTCTCTCACACAAGATTGAGTGTAGTTATCACATAATCATAAAATGCATTGGGTTGGAAGGAACACCTTGTACAGCAATCCCTCTGTGATGGGCAGAGACATCATCCAAAGACTCATCCAACCTGGACATGAACCCTTCCAGGGATGAGGAATGCACAGCTTTTCTGGGGAGCCTGTTCTAATGTATTGCCACTCTCATAGTAAAAAAAAATAAATTCCTAATGTCTAAACCTACCATTTTTTAAAAACCATTGCCCCTTGCATATTGCAACAAGCCCTACTGAACAGGCTGTCTCCATCTCTCTTATAAGCCCCCTTTAAATATTGAAAAACTTCACTAAGGTCTCCCTGGTGCCTTCTCCAGGCTGAACACCCCTATCTCAGCCTTTCTTCATAGGAGATGTGCTCCAGCCACCTGATAATTTTTTGGCCCTGCTCTGGACTTGCTTCAACAAATCCATGTCTTGCCTCTGCTGGTGACCCCAGAGCCAGATACAGCACTCCAGGTGGGATCTTACAAGTGCAGTGTACAGGGGAGAATCACATAAAAGGAGATATGAGAATTGCATGCGAAGCAGGTTTGATTGATGAGACCAAATAAACAGTTGCTCTTTTCTGAATTCACATATAATGAGACAAATATAGTAAAAAAAAAAAAAAAAAAAAGGAAGGGGATATTCAAGATACTCTCTTTGGGAACAGGAAGCAGAACAGAATTACAAGCCTTGCATGGAATTCTTGTCAATTCAGCAATGACATTCTTATGAGATCCTTACAGGATGGACAGACACTGTTACTAATTTAAGTGTGTGAGTTTCCAGCTTTGAATGCAAGACTAACCCAGAACTCCCATCTTTTCTGTGTGAAGGCAGTGCAATGCTGCTGGTTATGTCAATGTTATACTCTATACTTCTGTGCTAAGTCCAGGTTCTGAAGTGCTATGGGGTTAATATTTTGATCCAATCTGCAAGACTTCATTCCTGTTTAAACCAAGCCTGAGGGGATACCATTGTGATGACATTGGCTTATGTTGAAAGAGATGAGAACTAGTTTATATTTTTCACAGCAAGTATAATGACTGACGTATTTTTGCATATAGAGAAGCTGGCAGATATTGCCCTTTGCTACAGCAGACATTTTTCTGAAATTGGACTTCTTCCTTCTTCTTCCTTCATGTCAGATTGCTGGTCTCATGACATGATTGTCAGGAATTTCTCAAATCATTTGACTGATATTTAGTTTTGACATTAAAGATGCCTCCATTGATCACCATGATGTCTATGACTAATGGCAATTTCAGTTTTCTGGTGTGAGCCAGTCTTTTTTTCTTTCTTGAGACATAAGACTTGATACAAAAGCTGTGAATAATTTTTTTCATAGACTTTGAAGCATGGCATGAATGCCCTGCATACAAATTTCAAAATTATCTTTGATAAGAATTATTGAAAATTCTTTGCATAAGTAAGATTTTAAAGTGAAACAGTCCTTTAAGAGACAAGTGAAATATTAATTCACAGCATAAGGAATATTTCTTTTTTGTACCACTGTATTTTAAGAAGAACTAGAAATAATTGATTATTTATTTTCTCTGTGATATATCACTTGATTTTAGAGTCAAGTCAGCCAGCTACTGCCATAAATATTAGAATTTGAATAAATTCTGTCAATTAAAAAATTAGTTTATTTCTTACTTGATTCATTATTTTCAATGTACTGGTTTAACATGGTGATTTTGGGACAAATGGCACCCCTCAAATAAATTAGAAGGAAAAAAAAAAGGACCACAGATATAACACATTCAATCAACTAACAGTTTGAGATCTGTGGAACCATAAAGAGGTGGTACAAAAAAATAATCTAGAAAGAAACAACGCTATTGAAACCACACGTTGCCCAACTATCATTGACTTCAACCAAGAACTGAAAAACTTGGACATTTATAAATTAGGGCTAGAATGAACTAAGGACTGTAGTCAGTTTTCTGAGCAAGACTTTCAATGAAAGCAAAACTGTAGGTGTTCCACTGAAAGATTTCAGTGGAAGATTCTTTATGATTCCATTCTGGATTGCACAAGTTGGATGAAAGTGTGTTTAGTAGTGATATTTATATTACTGCCAGTTGGAGAATGTTCTTAATTTTGGATTGTTTATATTTGGCTTGAATAATCATTTTAAAAATGCTGGTAAATACTGTAAAACATTCAAGGAGAATACAGTAAAAAAACCAGCTCTGGCAATATTAGAATGATTTGACAAAATGAGATAACAATACAAGCTGGTTTTGTGCTTGTTATATTAGGGAGTTATTTCCCTGAAACTAAAAAGAAAAAAAGATCGACCAGGAGTTAAGTCTAAATATACATTAGTGGCATGGAAGTGCATTTTTTGATTGCATTTTAAACATGATTGGCTAACTAGTAAGTCATCTTTTTTATCACAATAAACCTGACAAAGACATTCAGCAAATTGTAGTCCTTGTCATATTTCAGTTAAGCATATTTTCATACCTCATGCTCTCTTAGTGTGCCTTTGACTGGTGTTGACAAGTTACTAACAAACTGACACTGGAGGTGTTTATGTGTGCACAAATAGAAAAGAAAAAAAAAACAAACAACCAGAATTAAAATTAAAACAACAACCAAAACACAAACAAGTTTGATGTAAAAATTGTCTTCCAGAAAAGGAGCTCATGTAAGACTTGCTAAGAACAATAAGCAATGGTTTCGATCCCTTTCAATCTTCTATTTTTTTCTCTGTTTGCTTTAAAGTATTAAAATGTTATTTTCTGTTTTGTTTGTGAGACTGAAATTAATTCAATGGTCAAACTGATTTTGTTAGTTACCATAGGATAACCTAGAACAAACTGTGCCATTTGTTTCTCCGTAACTTTTGCAGGTTGCTACCCAGCAGTGTCAGTGATGTATTTCTTTATAATTAATCTTCAATTTCAAAGCTGCTGAAGTTACTTACATTTATCATAGGACTAAAGATCATGCCCGAATGTGACTATAAAACTGTCACCTCGAGTGGCTCATATTTTTGTCCAAACTCTTGTATTCCTGAATCAACTTATAAACAGGATTTTCATCTTGCAGTCACATAGCCATATTTTGAATAACGACGGTTCCTTTAAAGCTTTATGTCACTATCAAAACTAGAAGGATTAGTAGCCCTTTATGAACTTCTACGTTTCTTTCTTGTTGAAGTTGCATTTTTTTATTTATTATGTTTTGAGGCAAGATGGGGTATTAAAACCCCACGTGTTCTGAACAGAATATGGCAAATACATTGAGCCAGATCATAATGTTGGAAGTATTTTACAGCATATAACATCTTGTAGTCAGTACTTCCTGGATCCCCTATCTCCCAAGGATATCCCCAAAGTATATTACTCTTACTTGGAGTAAAGTGTTGGAAAATATCCCTCAGTTTACTGATTGTCTTGATATAGGAGAATAAGACCATCATGAGAAGGAGGAAGCTGCTTATTGTAGCTAAGCTGTCACATATTAACAGGAATTTTTTCCTAATATAATGGGTTTGTAGTGAAAGAAAACTTAGGTGTCGTGGTTTGATCCGCCCCAGGAAGTGAGAGTGTTGGTTCGGAGGGAAGTTGGCACAGGTTGGTACCTTGTGGACCAATGAAAGGTCATTTCATCTCTGTGAACACACATTTCAGTCTGTGTAGGGGGTGGTGCATCCTCTTTGTCTTCTGGCCTCCAGAGAGAGAGCACACAGGTCTCTCCTCCTCCTCCCTGTGGATGGGGATGGGAGGCCTCCCCTGGCCAAGGCCGAGGCCTGCCAAGTGGCCTGTGCCTGGTGGGGTGAGCCTGGACAGAATTTGCCGGCTTGCTGGCACAGCTGTCCGAGCCTCGCTGCTGTTGGATCTGGGCCAGCACAGCTGTCTGTGAGTTCTGGCCTTGGCTGGGACCCCCTCCCCCAGACCGAGGGAGGGGGAAAGAAGAACTGCCTAGCCCGCCACGCCGACTGAGGCTGGAGGGGTGGAAGACTCTAACACCTGGGATGTCTTTAAGTCTTTGGTGCCGAGCCCCCGCTACCCCCCTCTCCAGAGTGTGAGATCAGCGCTGCCTTATCAGAAGATTCGTCAGTCGTGGCTTCTGTAAGTGATGGGAGAAAAGGACCCTGGGACTTGTAATGCCAGCAGAAGATAAGAAGAGATGATGGAGTGGCTTTTGGCTGGACTTTCCTTGTAGTGGCCATAGAAACTGCACTAATGCTCCTGTAACTTATGGAAACTGTGTTTAGGGGGATGCAAGGTTGGCACTGTGTAGTGAAAATGCCAGTGCCAGAGTGAGTGAACAGAAGATTGAGAGGGTGTGGTGGTGCCCTCAGAAGAGGCTTCTGTTCTCAAAACCCTTTGCCCTGAGGGAGAAATGGGGGGGGGGACTTGTGTCCCAGAAGCATCCTTAAAAGAGAACCCTACAAGCAGTTTTCTGGTCCATGGGTGGTGGTGAGAGCACCGTCCATTAGGAAGGAGGACTTCTCAAATGCACATTTCCTCTGTATGGGGTGGGTTATTTGTGACGAGTGCAGGCTACGAGAGATTGTGTTTCTTGTGGGAGTTTCTATAGGGCACAAGGAAGACTCCTCTCCCTTCATATTTTAAGCTGGAAGTTTCAGGTCTCATCTCAGAAGGTTTTGGTGGGAATTTTGGTGGGGGGGGAGGAGGAGGAGTGGTTTGGAGGTTCTTTTCACTTCTGATTCTGTTTCTCTAGTGTAAGTTAATAAAGTTTTCGTTCTATGTCTAAGATGGAGCCTGCTCTGCTTTATTCCCAGTCTGTCTCACAGCAGTATTTTAAAGAACTATATTCTCATGGGTGCGCTGGCATCAGGCCAGCAATTTAAACCCATGACACTAGGTGAAATACTGTGAATTAAATTAAAGACACAAAGTCAACTTTGTGTTGGTAAAAGAATTTCTGCTGTGAGATCTTAAAGGAATGCTACTTTATGGATAGATTTTAGTAATTTCTTTCTTTTTATTTCTCAGCATTAGCCTTCTACCCACAAAAATGAGATAACTGTAGCCTGAAGAAGAAATTCAGCCAAGACAAATTCTGAATTTATTTGGAATTAATAATCTTCTCTAAATGTAATGCTTCATTCCTGTGAAATTTGTGCTCTACTGGTATTTGAAAACTTCTTAAAGAGAAATTATTTTTTCACTGTTGATCAGACTTTCCTCAGAGCAGCTTGAATAGTAACCTAAAATGAAATCAAACTAAAAACTCATTAAATCACTGCTCTGCCATTATGTTGTACTTTCCTTAAATATATTTCAGAAACTATAGATTTTGTGTCTAAAAATTCTGTAAACAAGAAAGGATTGATGCTACATGCTAGACACTATTGTGAACTTTACTCAGCCTTTTTAAGAAAGTGTTGAAATCAGTAGATAACTCCCACAAAAAAAAGGTCTTCAAAAGAAATATTAAGAAAAAGCCAAGAGGTTTTTGATGTTTTTAAATATGTAAATAGATAAACAATCAAATGGCTAAAGAATATACTTGGAAAATATTGAAAATAAGCCCTAAGAGCACAGTTCTTCCAGTATGAAGAAGCGTTCAAGTGGCATCTATACAATGTTGCAGCCCCAGAAAGAGAAATACAAGAGGTTCAAATCACAGAGTTGTATCAGGCTGAGTTTGTCACCAAACTAGTGGTTCCACAGAGAAACAGGGATAAAAAGCCTGGGCTTGGCTTTAAGGTGACAAGTTTTGGTTGCTTTCACAACCTTTTCAGTCATCTGTCAATTGGACAGTCTCATCATCAAGAAACACCTGCCCCCAGTATCTCTGCACCCTTTACATGTACACATACTAAGCTGTTCCTAAGACAAGTGAAGGCAGAATGGGGAATCAATAACCCCCCCAGACTAGGAACTTCAGAGATGGAACACAAAATTGTTGCTGCAAATAGTAACAAATTTAAGAAATAATAAGGAAAAATAATTTTAAAAATAAGTTTGGTGAGAAAATATTCTGCTGAGGAGAAGAACTTTTTTTTATTAAAATGAATTTAAGATCTTCTTTTAAGTTCTGTTGAAAATACTGGAATTTTTTTAGCTGTTTGACTCCAAAAGTGTATTCTGGTTAATAAGGTATTGGTATCTATTTTGAGAATAATTTTGACAAAGCTGGAAAAACTAAAAATACTTGCAATGCTTTGAAAGAAAATAACAAAGTAATTCTGAAATTTTTCACTTTCGGAAAATACAATCAATTTTTTGAAGTTAGAATAGACATCTAGCAGTAAGGACTACTCATATTTCAAGAGATTACAAAAATAGATATTGTATTTTCTGATATGATTAATATTCAAAGCAAAAGAAATCACATGAGATCAACTGTATAAGAAAGATTATAATTTTAAGCAATTTTTGTTAGATTTCATTTTCCAGTTATTACCACCGAGTCCTCTGAACAGCTTATATTTAGTAAAATCTTAGGTAGGGATTCTTTTTCATTCTTATTAAGTCCCCAAATATCATGTCCACTGCAGTATGGTGAATTAGGCTGTGTCATTCATACAGACATTAAAGCTCACTTTGTGGAATTTGTAATGAACACTATGTTTTGTTGGGTGTGTTGAACATTGCCTGCACTCAGTGGCCACGGGAGATCAGCGAGTGTTTCCCAGTTCAGAGGTTCAGGGAATGCCTCAGCCTCACCCCAGCTCCATCTTGAGGAATTTATCCAAATATATGCTTGATTATGTGATGCTTGCTACTACACATAAGATGCCTAGGTTTCTATACAGAAAACTATACATCTGGTCCATAATCTGGATATTTAAGAGTGCTGGTCACAAAGTTCACATATAAGCCACTTGTATGAAATCATGAAAAATTAACTCTGTTATGCTCATTTAGAGACACTTTAAAGATAAATAATAGTACTTCCCTAAATTCACTGTTAAAATCTAAATGAGCTAAATTTAGGTGAAGTTAAAAAAAAAAATTTAGGATTTTTTTCTAGTAGCCCCTTTCTTCAACTATTTCATTGAGAAGTCAAATATTACTTCATATGTTTCCTCCTGACCAAACTTCTAAATAACTCCTAAAATTAATTTCCTTTACTTTGGACAAGGAAGTGACCTATAGAAATGCTAATTTCTTTTAATTTTAATTTTAATATACTTTTTAATTACTTAGAAATTTAGGTTGAATATGTTGATTTTGTTGAATTTGTCAACATTTGTTGATTATTTGAATAAAAAAAATCTGAGTTATAGAATTTTCAGGATAAAATGTTTTCACTGGTATCCATCCTTTGCCTTTCTTTCTCATTATTCTTTCTCAGGCATGTCTAACCTGTTGACATTCAGCTGTTATTCTCTAATTCTCTCAGGTACAAAATAAAATGTGTTTATTTAAATACTGTATTGCCAGAAAAATGGGAAATTACTGTTTTTTCATCACTGCCTTCACCAACACTTGCATCAAAAATAGCTTCACCATTATCAGTTTTATATTTTAATGCCTTCTGTGAAATTATATGTGATAGAAGGAAAATACTTTTAATACAGCTTTTCCTGTAAATTCAGCTAAGTTGTATCAACTGAAAAATCTTCTTGAGTAAAAGCTTGTCTGTGACATAAGCTACTGTACTGTAGTGGTGTGTTGAGCTGTGCTCAAAAATGTTAGTTTTATTTCATTTGTTAATGAGTTTGTTAAATGGTTTGTTCCATCCTCCCTTATCCCTGGCTGCACTAGCAGTTGGTTCCTCCCTTCTGGAAAGTGCCAATACCATGGAAACCCCTGTCTATCAAATGTATCCCTTTCCCCCCAGAGCCTGTCAGTCTCTCAGGAGGCCTCTCCTCCTTCCAGAAAGATCGGAGAGGTTCAGTTCCTGATTGGGACAGGTTCTGGGAATCCCCTACCCCCTTCCAGGGATTGGCTCTTTCCTTGTCACTCCACTCCCCAACTCCTCCCCCCGTGTACCCCTATTGGACCGATGCTTTGTGTACGCCCCTGGGCGTGTGTGTCTTTTAAACCCCCTGCAAGTCAGAGGGAGCTGCTCTCTCTCTGAGGCACCCTCCTCCTACAATAAACCTCCTCCTTGTTCCACCTCAGAAAGAGCCTCCTCCTCATTTCCTCGCCAAAGCTGCAATCCTCCATCCAGTGTTCGCTCGCCAAGGACCCACCGGGTGGGCTCCTGCGACCCTATCCAGCGGGGCCCTACCGTTTGCTGAGCACGCTCCCCGCCAGGGCAGTCGGGCAAGGCTAAGGTCACTGGTCAGTGACCAGGGAGCGTGACCTCACTGTACTAAAACAATCTAGGCAGAAACTAATCTATACTTACAGAATTGGGCATAAACACATCACTTTATAAACCTCACAGTATCTGCAGGTAGGAGAACGAAAATAAGAGATTTGCCAGCAACTTTCTCTATAAGGAAAAACCATTGTCATTTCACCTCTGATTGCCTGCTAAGGTACCTTTCAAGCATTCATTTATACTCACTTAGAAGCAGAATACAATTCAAATGTGGGGAATTATTTCTATTTTTTTTTTCCTGTGTAGGTCACTCTTTTGAAGCCACATCTTGCTTACTTTCAAAAAGCAACTTAAAAAGTTAAAGTAGTTTAAGATTTTACTTTAAAGCCAGCAAGACTTACTTTACTACCATTTAAAATAATTGCTAGGTCTACTTCAACTTTACTCTCAACACTGTAAGTTTGGGTTAATCATGAAATTTTGGCAGTTGAGGTTGGAAATTGTTTCTGAAGTAATTTTTTTTCCTGGCTGTAGTTGTCATTCATGTTAGAAATAATTACTGTACAACCATATACCTGGAATTCAAAAAATATACCTGCTGCATTAAAAGTGCATGAGAAGGATTACTGATTGGTGCCATCTTTAAACTTGAAAAAAAATAGGCCACTTTTATATCCTTTTTGTTCATACTGAAATCAACCAGATGCTTAGGAGAATGAAGTGTAGTGAGCATAATATTATTGGACTCTGGACCTTCATAATAGAATCTGACCATATGTTTTATGATGGTTAGCTTTTTCAAGAAGTGCTGTCTCTCTGTAAATTATTAAAAAAAAAAAAAAAAAAAATTAGTTCTTCCAAACTAATCTGCTGTTTGATTTATTATGAGATAATTTAGTTCGTGTCTGTACCAGCAGAGAAATTAGCTCCATGATGGCTATATTCAGAAAAGAAAATTCAGGAAAATGCAATGAAACTCTGTTATGCAGAGTTTATTGGCCTGGACGCAGAGTCCCATAAGCTATATTCTTTCCCAATGTGTTCTGGCATATTCCCCAGTGCTACACTCTGTTACAAGCATTTAGCAAATCACTTTAGCTGTAGCTTGAATACTTCTACATTGCTGTTCAATATCAATGTCACTTAACTGAATTATATGTAGACTCTTTAGAAGTCTTAATTACAAATATAAAATATCCAAAGGTTGTTGAGGAAAGGTAATGGTTTGAAAGAAAATTTTCCAAAATAGAAATGGTGTCATAAAAATGAGAAAAGAACTAGAAGATTATAACACTGTGGACATGATGAAGACCGTCATTAAGGAAGACAGGGAGTTGAGATTGCATTTATTTTCTTTGGTAATATTTCTTATTGGGATCATTTGTACCAGTAAGGCTTAGTAATATATTCTGGATAAGTGAATCCAGATGGAATATGAAAACGAAGAAAGCGGATCAGTTCCCATATTAACGAATTTCTACACTTGACCTATTTCTCATAAAGACAAGAGTAAGCAAAGAAAAGTTTGAAATGTAGCTCACTCAAGGCAAAAACTCAAGATTTTTAAATTGAAGGCATGCCGTACAAGAGATTATTAAAGTCAGCAGAAAGTAAGTCACAGCAATTTCTACTGATTGTCAGAATACTTGTATTGTATTTTACATGAATCAAGCTTTTCCTTAAAAACATGAAAAATAATAATTTTTAATCTTGTTCACAGTAAGATTTACAAAGAGAAATTTACAAAATGCATCATTTAACAGTAATAGAATTGATTACCCTTTCAGCAACACCTTCAGACTGCCAGGGGAAGTAGAAGTAGATGTAACAAAGTCATAACCCAGATATGTGAATTTTATGTCTGTCCTATTACTGTGTTTAAATACTGGTGTAATACAAGTTGTAGGTTAACATTTATGATGTACTTCATGTACTCATGAAGTTCCCATGTATTTATTTGTACATGCTGTAGTCCATAGAGTATGCACAGGAATGCAATGTGACTGAACAATTTTTCAGTTCTGGCTAAGAAAAGCTGAATCCTTGATTTGCCCTCCTTTCCCATGGCTGCTTCAGAAAATTCTCTTTTTTTTTTTTAATTGTTTTTACTGGCTGCACCTGCTAATCTGTACACAAAATAACAAGTAGCAAGTAAGAAAAAGCTTCATAGACTGACAAACAACAAATTTAATACTGGCAGCTAATCCCAGCTTCATTTTGGCACATCCTTTGCAGCAAGCCTTTTCCATCTGCAACAGTCAAACAGCAATAATTTTACATATATGACTGTGAAAGGAAAAAAAAACCACAAAAACATTAACCACCCCTCAAAATGAAACATCAAGCAACAAAAACCCCAAATGTACAATAAGATCCTATTTGCATAATTTAATTACTAAAAAAGATTTGTCACTGCTGCTGATATTATTAGTGTATGAACACTTGAATGAGCAAAACAATCCTCAAAAATATTGTTATAGTGGGGTACAACAAAGAAATAGAATTTCTCCTCTGACTTGTTAAAACTAATAACAAATAATTTCTTCCTCTAGTCATAATACTCTAATTGGAATGATCTTTATCTCATTTTTACTTCATATTCATTGAGGGGAGATGAAATCAAATGCAAAAGTACTGAAACAAAACCAGTTGTTAGCATGCTGCTTTTCTTGCACAAAGAAATCAGAGGTGCAAGTAGGTTCATCTTATTTGCAGACCAGTTATCTAAAATGGCAGTTTTGTTCTCATATGATCAAGAATGATTTCACAAAATGTGATTTCACGAAATATTATAAAATCAGAAACTAATTTCAGAACAACCTCTTACCTCCTGAAATGAATTTTAGAAGGATTTCAGCTGTGACCAAAGACAGAAATAGATTCAGTCATCAGAAAGCTCTGAAATGGAAAAAATATATTTCTGTTTAAACATATTATTTTGTTCTAAGCTACATGTCTTTTCTTGTTCTACTGATCCCAGAATTGTATCCATAAGTGAACCATGTAACATTTGAAATAGTTTTTTCCAGAGTTCACATTTTGTGCACACTGAAGGATCTGAATTTGGATTATCACAATTTACAATAGGGAACCTATTTAGGGAACCCTTTAAAGTAGTATGTAGTAGTACATACAAATGAATACTCTGAAGGAATAAGTGTATTGATTTGAAAACAAACATTTGCCTTGAAATATTAATTATGAAAATATTAATTGTGAGCACATGCACATAAAGATGCTCTTCTTTGGGAAGATAAGCTATATTTAAGTATTATTATCAATATAATGGAACAAACAAAAGCAAATTCCCAGAACCATTCAGAAAATGAAACCAGCAACATAAATTAATAGAGGTTATTAGGAGACAAATGGTTTAAAAAAAATGGAGTGAAAGAATTATGCCCCACTTTAAGGAAAAAAAGTTTGACACATGTGAGATTCCTCTATCTTGTTTTAAAATATTTACTACAGTAAACTTGGAGCTTAGCTCATGTTTCTAAGCATTGAACCAATGAAACTTCATTGACAACATTGAAAGATTCTAATGGAGGCAAAGAACTTGATTAGGCTCTGATGAGTTTGGTATCAGTATCATTTCTTATCATTTCTAAAAATACCGAACTCCAAAGATGCAAAATCCTGCACCAAGCACACAGTGTACATTCTGTCAACATTTGTCCATGACCTGGGGAGCTGGCATCTTTAAATGTGTAAATTGAGACCAAGAAAATGAATAAATTTTTTCTTTAACTTTTTCTTTAGTTAGCTAGAGCACCATCCAGTCTACACACTCCCTAGCATGCATCTTAGCAATACGTGTATGAAAGAGATTGGGCAGCATTCACTGCAAACATACATTTGTCATTAAATGATGTCAACTAGTCAACAAAGAGTGAAAGAAGAGATTCAGATTCAACTGATGTAACCGGCCATTTAAGAATCACTAAGATGCAGGAAGTGGTTCCTGCAAAGAACCCACCTCAGGGAAGCAACTTGCATTCTGATGAAGGGGGTGGTTTCCTGTTCAAGAGGAAATAGAAGGATTTAGAGTGAAATATGAAACTGATCCAAATCCTAGGCCTTTAGAGCAAAAATATTTCACCAAGAGCATGAGACATACACAAGATCCACAACTCCAGCTACTGCAATGTCAGGATAAAGATACTAAATCAGCTCAGTGAAGGAAAGAAAGATCTTTCAGTAAGTAATTTAAATAATTACTTGTGGTTTCTTCTTTGATTTTTGATTGCTTGTGACAGTGCAATTTTGTTTCTTATTAATACTTGCTAGTATTTTCATTTCTTATTTTAAGGCAAGCAAGTATCACTGCTTATTTGATAATCTGATATTATTTATAAAGAATGGTCTTGAGGAATTTTAGCAATTGTCCATCCCCTTGAGGACACATACACGCTATATATCTATGTATCTATGTATATATATTTGTAGCATATAAAGAATTGCATTTAAAACTACAAAAATGGACTTTCATATTTTTATAACTTGCACAAAGAGAAATGCCACAAATGACTGAACAGTGAGGAGGAAGGATATTTTACAGAGACCGTGAATGTCAATATCAGGCTGCCCAAGATGGGCAGCAATAGGTTGGACCATGTTTGAACTGTATGGGTCATGGTAGGGGAAAGAAAGTAATAATTTGTGCTTTATTCTTCTACCCTTTAATTCATGTATTCACTTGATAGCTTTTCTTTGAAACCACAGATATGCAAATCCTTAGAACTGAATAATAACTTTGCATAGCATCATTGAGCAATGCTGTGCCCTTGGAGACTGACAAGGATATTGAAGAGGATCTCCCACTGCCATTTCAGAGGTTGTTCCTGACAATCCCCCTTACCTCCCATTCAGTTTCCAATGTCTGTTTTAAGAGGCTCCCACTTCACCATTTTCTGAGTTTAATTTTTCAGGCTGCCTGATTCCAAATCCAACTGTATTTCAGACCGTCTTGGCAAGATCCTGTGCTTTGCTGTGGAGTCCTGTCCCTTCTGCCACTGACTTCAAAGTAAGAGCAAAAGATAAGATCAGCATCAGAGCTGCAGCTGATTCATCTGGATATTCTGGCTGTGACAAAGTGAGTGAGTTTCACTGAACTTCTCTCACAGGCAGTACCTAGCTTCCTTAGTTCTCAAAAAGGATATGTTAGAACACAGTAACTTAACATGCTTGGCAAACCATGAAAAAATATTACACTTCATTAAAAGTTTTATTTCTTCTTAGAATTCAAGAGTACCTCTTCTAGAACTTTATTTTAATAAATAAACCCAGATAAAATTATGATACTATAATGTTTGCATGAAAAAATATTTTAAAAGAGTGTTACTTTTATTACATTAGAATGATTATCATTACAGTATATCAATATAATTCAATATTGCATTCAACTACCACTTTTTCATTAGTATTTCCCTGTTATGACACTCTTGTCTGAATAATTGGACTTCTATATGATGAAAAATATCACCAGTTGAATACTATTTGAAGTGTTCTATAGAAATATATAACCCTAACTCAAAGTATAGTAGAAAGGTTACTGCATTAACTAAAAGAAAAACATTCACAATTTTAATATATTTTAATTCTTTTTTTTACTATTAAAATAAATTTTATGTTGCTTTTACCTGAAGTATCTGTTCTGAAAATTTCTCACATTTGACTGAATACTACACCATAGTTCCTACTCAAAAAATATCCAAATTCTAATTCTGAATTTTGAAACTTAGCAAACTTCCCTATTGTTTTCAGAAATGTCTATGATGCATTGGGTCATTCCTCACATAGATTTTATTGAACAAAATATTTACTCAATAAGCATATGGAAGCATGGAGAAATTAATTTACTCATCAAAGCACTTGAGTATGATTCCTAAAATCTGGATAGCTATATAAAAACTACTGCCAGGAGTCTAAGCATTCACTTTAGTTGCAGGTAAATGGATAAGGTGATATTCAGAAATGAGAAAATAAAACCTCCTAAAATATCATAGAAGTAATTTACATATAATTTTGACTACTGCTAGAAATTTTTTTTAATTGCTGGACAAATCAGGGAAGGTTACACAACTGCCTCTTTTCTTTCTTTAATGCTTTATGGAATTAATTTACAAATGCTGCTGATTTTTGAAGTGTCTTTGTGTATCCATTTTACTCAAAACAAAAATAAGTTTAATGCCTATTCATCGAAAATGGCTTTTGAAAGCCATTAAATCCCAAAGAGAGGATTTTAAATTAGTCTTAAATTATGTAATCAGAGCAAAGAGTTATTCATTAAACTGTTGTTCATGGCTACAAGAATCAGCCTGCAAAGCATTGTTTGGGAATGAACATTCCTAGAAAGAAAAAAAGAGAAAAAAAAAAAAAGGCAGAAGTGACAAAGGACTGAAGGGTACAACTACTGTTAGTAAAACTTGTAATTCCAAATGCTGACACAAGGTTTCTAAATCAGAGTTCTGAGCTTATGTCTCAAATTCCCATAGCTAATGAGGAAATGGCAGAGAGAAAATATTACTGCTTTTGTACTTGTCTTTATGCTGCTTGCTAAGAATTTTAACAGGTTTTGAAACCTATACAGGGGTTATTTGTTTATGAATGTGTGGGATTTTTGCTTATAATTATTTCTCCCCACTGGACATTCATTAAACTCCCTAAGAGAAAGAATCTCGAGTCAAAAGTGTCCACCTGGATAAGTGTCTGGTGACCAAAACACTATTGAAAGAGCAGATGACTCTAGAGAACAGAGCACCTGATTTATGTAGTCTGATCTCAGGTGAATGTGCTGAACAGAAGAGACCTTGTTTCTTCATGGGTTTCTAGTGATATCTGCCTGCAGGTAAGGATATAGTAGAACACAGTAACTTAAAATCTGCAAGATTCAATTGGTTAAACTGGAGTTTTGAATACGTGTATTTTTATCTCTGTTGAGCAAGAAGGTTGAACAAAAAATGCAAAGCCTTTTCTGGTAGCTGTCAGGTTAGGGGTTTTATGCCACCACAGAAAAATTCAATTTGGAAATGGAATAACATAAAGGTGCTATGAATAGAGTTAAACCTCCTAAAATCTGTCACTCTGTTAAGAAAACTTGTGCTTTCTAACTCTTCAGCCTTGATTTAAAATAAGGACATGATGTCTTAAACATCTCTAAAGTGCTAAATCATGCCCTTTACAAGTGAAATAGATAAGAAATAGTTTAAGAAGTTGTGTTGACTTCCACTGTAACATCTTGACAATTCCCAGATGAGTTAAGTTAGTGAAGTTGACTAATACATTTAATTTGTCTTGTAAAGAATTAAAATTAAATTATATCTAACATATCATTTGTTAATGCCAAATAATAGCATTATATGAATCTTTTGAAATCCAAAGTGAAAAATCTTGGTTTTTTACTTGCCATAGAGATAGGACAAGGAAAAAAAATAAGTTGGTAGGATACATGTGTTCCAGACCAATAGCTCTGATTCTTCCACAAAACTTCAGAAGTTCCCCTGAAGCTTTTTTCAGAGAAGCACTTTTTAAGTTGCTAGAAAATAGTGCAATGCATAAAGACAAAAAGTTTTTCTCAAAAATCTTGAAAGAACAAATTTTTTGTCGCTCAGTCCTGTTTAAGCCTTTGCAGCACATTTAAGGAATAGGAAAATGACCACTTATACAAATTATGTGGGTATAAAGTCAAATGCTTATCTTTATACAGACACCACTTCAATAAGTGTACAGGGAAGGAAAAAAAGAATGAAAATAGAAATACTTCTAATCTCCTAAAACTTGCAGCATGAATTCAGGCTGTTGCCTTGCTGATTGAAATTTTATCTGAAGTTTTTTTCAGACATTGCTGAAGCTTTCATCAGGCAATAGTGTTTGAATTCAAATTCTTTATGAATATATGGGCTGCATTTTTATGCGTTTTAACACAGCATTCATTTTTTCAGAGCCTTTATAAGTTCTCTTTTGTATTTATATACCTACTTAAATATTCTGTTCCTGTTTCATCCTGAAAGCTTTCTTTTCCTCTAAAGAAGCATTGCATTTGTACCTTCAAATTATAATTTAGCTTACTTATTTTTTTATACCTGCTACTCCTGATCTGACAACTGTATACTCCAAATTAATGTACAGTTGCTTTATGGACCACACAGATTACCTGAAGCTCTGGGTTTGCAGTAGCTTTTGAAATTAGCAATGTTTCAATCCTGTGTACAGGGAACCTTTGAGAAGACATTTCATTCAAGCAGCTGCTGACCCTGGGCCAGACGTGTTTGCTCTACTGGGGCTGAAAAGTTCATGTGCTGGCATGAGCAGCTGCTGTATAGAAGTGCCTAGTTTCATCCTGCACTGCACACTGCTGGATGTTAAGACAGAGATGGCATTCCAGCATGCTGAGAGAGGATAGATACTTTTGGTTTTTATTCAGGATGATATGGGAGCGTATGGGAAGGAGGCTGAACCTCTTCAGGAATGGGATCTGTGCAGCGTGTCATGGGGAAATCCACCAGATCTGTTCAATGCTGCACGAAATCTGGATATGTATCAGGCACAGAGGCATGATTTCCTTCCTGTCAATATTCCTCTTTTTATTCTATCTTTATGTCATTTGTTGTCAGTTCTCCCCTACTGAGATTCGAAATAGCCCTGTACAACATCCCACTCTCCTTTCCCTGTGCCCCCTTGCAGAACACCATGTGCCTGACAGGAAAATGTAGTCATTACCATTTTCTGCAAACTAAAAGCCAGAATTTATGCAGCACTTTCTGATTTAAAATTATCCCAAAGGAGTATAAATAAGTTAGTTTTCTCATTGATGTCATGTTCAATTATTGTTCTCAAAGAATAATTGAGAGGCCTAAATGAAATTCTCCATTGGCTTCAAATGTTAATACTTTAAAAAAATTCCACAAAACCTTAAAAACCAAACAGATAAAACCCCCAAACCCCTGCAGTAGGGAACTGTTGCTGGTTTATTTCGATCAACTTACTTTTTCTTTATTTCTTCAGAAGGATTTTTTTCTATTCTTTTGTTTACCTTGCTCTTCTACTTCCTTTATTTGTAGCTGCAACAAATGAAACTGAATTTATCTTTTCTAGGGTGTTAATAGCAACCTAAGGGATGAATAAAAAACGCAAAGGAAAGTTATTTGCTTACTTTTATTTTTAGTAATAATGAGCAGAATTTGAATTGAAATTTGAATCATAAAACCTTCAGGGGCTTTTTTGAGGTTATTCCAAGTTCTTTCAACAATGTCTTTAAGTAGAAACACTTAGGGAATATGGCATGTAAATTTTTTTTGTTTATATTCCTTTGTGTCTTTTTATTTCTGAAACCTGTTGGGGATTGTATACACAGCCCTAACGTACTTTAAGAATGTAAGTAGTCAAGTATTAGAATTGAGGGCAAAGGTGCTAGAAATCAATGCAGGTCTGAATGATTTTTTTCTCTTCCTGAGGTCTTCCCTCATCTAGCCTGAAAGCTAGCTGCCAGGTTTAGGTTTTCATATAATGATTATATTAGAATACATTTTTATCTTCCCTCAGAAAAAAAAAAAAAAAACACAGAAAACAACATGCTTTTCAGATAAAACCACAAAATCTTGTTTAAAAGTAATGAAGACTGAAAGGCTGCTAATTCTGTGTTGTGCCATCCCGTCCAACATTTCAAATTTTCCATGCATAAAGTATCACAAAAATATTGGAAAAGGTAGTCTCATGAGAGGGAAGAGTGACAGGGAAGTATTACCTCTTCTTATGCACACTAAGGATTTTCAGGATCCTTAAAAATATTTGCACACTCTCTCCCTCTCTCTTTCTACCTTGGTAAGTGTTCAAATTATTCCTTTCAGCACAGAACTTCAGCTGGATGAACTGAAATGACCTACATGAGTATTTTACATATGGTTGGCTACACTAGAAAAGACAAGTGTCTTGCCATGTACACACCTTTATAGAAAGGTAATTGTTTAAAAGGAATACTTCCTCCTTCATTTTGAGAAATGATGTATCTATTTCACACATGTGGAAAACAGAATTAGTGATTGACGTCCTAATAAAAATGAAGGTTGCTTCCACCCTGGAACTCTGTTATTTCTCTTTGAAGGTACATTCCTTAGCACATCCCTCAACTATTTGCTAATTTACCTATCTGGTTTCTCCAGAAAGCTGATTTAAACAAATTCAAAGAAAACTGGAAATTAATTGAAGAAAGCACAATTACTTGTATAATTACTAAGCCTTCAAAATAGTTTGAAAACTGTAGCTCTGTACCATTTTCAGATTGTCTAATATTTATATCTTGGTTTACCGATGGTATTTTCTTCCCCAAATCTGTGTATGCCAATGAAGTACAGCCCTTTTTGGTAGGCTCCTAGCACTTACTTGGAAAGTGAAAACCATCTGCTAGGAGTGACCACATTAGCATTTCTAGGTCCTTCATTTTTGGTAACTTAAGCTAATAGATTCAATTTTATTTTCAGACTAGAACTGCTCAGCCAGTCAATTAGAGTTCCTCAGCTGGAAGCCTTTACTGGTAGGCTGAAGGGCAATACAGATGGGCTTCCTACAGTCCCTGAAACTTCTCTGCAATTCTCTGACAGTCTATGGGCTACTCTATTTATAGCTGCACAGTAACACTAATGTGTTCAGAAATTAGGAAGCAGCTCTGCCAAAATACAGATCTTCTAAAAATCTATTTATGCTATATCCAAACTCACTATTACCTTGACCTCAAGCATGTTATGTTTGCATTTTCAAACACATAAATTTCAGTTTCATAAAGGGCTAAGATAACAGAGCTATACACATTCCAAATTTTATTTCAAATTAACAAAGGCACTTGGTGGATGGATAGCAATATATTGACAAAAAAAAAGTTTGCCTTCTAAAATTCCTCATTATACCTTGCTTGTCCATCCCTGCTGCTCAGAAAATAAAACAATAGTTCATAGAACATTGACAGGAGAAGAAAATTGCATTTAAAGTGATTTAAAGATTTGAGAACTAGATCTGAACATGCAGTGCAAACAAAAGGCTTCACTTCTTCAAGGCTGTCTGTGCTCCAATGACTGGGAAGTGTGGTTGACTAAGCAATCTTACATGAGGTTAGTATATACTGATAAACCATCAGAAAATTTACTCTGCCTTCTGTGGAAAGCTTGATAACTCCTGAATAAAAATGATTCTTGTTATCTAATGCAGGAATTAGACATATTTTGTGACAGGGAAGAACTGATAAAGATATTTTCCTCTTAGGGAGAGCAAAAGAGCTCCAATAATGACATTATAAGAAAACAAGGAGACTTCCAACATTTTCTTGACCCAGAAATCACATAGAAGGGAAATTCATTTCAGTCCATCTTTCTTATTCAACAATTAAAATTTTCTACTGTGTTTCTTAGCCATGTTATACTCCATTTTGGGGAACAGGTCTCTTTTTTTGTTGTTTGCAAACTTGTATATCGCTATGCAATTCTGTTGCATGTCCCCATCTCCCAACTGAATTTCAGGTCCTAAAGTATTTTCTTATAGTTTCCTGTGAGCAAGTTCATTCATGCAGCATGGGAATTGCAGCAATCAGTGTTGCTTCTTCAGAAATTTGATACTTTGGAGACTATCCTTCATGGTCTTGCTACCAGGGACTAAAATGCCATGTAAATATTTGATGAATAATTGGTTTGGACTGTATTATGCACTCTATATATTTTTACTAATCTTTAAAAGTAAATCATATTTCAGCTTTCAAAGAAGGTCTTTCATTTATTCTTTTATTTTGTAGGTTAAATCTCAGTTATACTGAAGTCAAAGGCAAAACACACATCAGTTTAACTGAGGCTATGATTTTATCTCAATGTTCACACCATTTAAATGATCTCAAAAAATAATTGTTTTAAACTTCTATACTGCAAAATACTTCCTTTTTCTCCTTTAAATTTTTCCTTTATATATATTAATATAGACAGAGAAGAGAAAATTTACTGTTATTAATAAATAATTTACGAATCATTTTCTTTTCATTGATTTTACAACTTAAACTCTTGTGAAATAAAAATCCCTGTGTTTTTTTCTTGTTATGTAAGATTCAGCAGGGTAAATCCACATTACAAAGTAAATACTTTCCATTAGACAAACTAACTTTTCTACTAACTACTTACTGATATGCACCAGGAAAATATATGAAAGATCATGTAACTAAACCAGGTTTTGGACAAGCTTGATGTCAGTATTGAATGGGCTACTCTGGGCTGGTGATGTATAGCAATGACTTAAATTTGGAAAACTGATCATTTCAATGATACCAAACTGAAGTATTTTATATACGTAGAGGAATAGCATAAAAAACATAGATGCTGATAATGGAAACGTTGCTAAGATTCTCATGCTTTTGTTTATGCAGTGTTAATCAGTCCTCATTCATTCAAAATGCATCACAGTCATCTTTATTCTGTATGGTATTACTGTAACATTTTATTATTATTTCATTTATTTACACTTAAAATGATGGATCCTTTTGTTTCTGGCCTATAGTACACTGACTGTGAACTGAAATGAACAGCAGTTCCTCATGGTTCTGGGAAACTGTATTTGTTTATTATCTAAAACTAAGTTGTGCAGTGAAGCAGCAGCTTTTTTTCAGCTCCATATACTGTAATAAGCATATGAAGCCTAATGTATGTGCCAAAAGGCAGCAATTCCTTAAATCCGGAGAATGGAAGCACATCTGTAAACTCCAAGAAAAGAAAGCAACTATTGAGTATAGGGTTTTTCATGAAGGACTAGCCAAGTAGTGTCCTTCCTGCTAGGCTGCATTCCAGTAGCAGCTGAATAATATGGTCCAAGCATGAGGATCAGAGTAAACTCCTCAAAAGCTGAGACTGAAATCTGAGATTTAACAATTTTCAAGAACCAGAAAATGGCTTAAAAGGAAAGTCTTGTTATTCTATGTTTTTCTTCAGTAGATTAAAGTTCATCCTGAGGAGCCTAAGGCAGTACTTTAAGGTGTCTGTCATTTGTCTGGGGACGTCTGTCTTGCTTGAACAAGTCAGCAAAGGCTGAAGGACAAAATAGTGGACCAAGGAATGTTTGAAAGTGTCACACATCTCGGTCCAGGAGATCAAGGGGGAGCTGCTGGATGTATAATTTCTAAGGGCAACTAATATTGCTGGGTATATCAGTTGCTTGAAAGTCCAAAGCAGAAAAGAGTACTGAACACAGTACCTTTCAATTGCATATGATGCAATATATAATACCTAGAAGTGATGCTGTTTGAGATTTGCAACATCCAGGCATATCTTTGTTCACATCAGTAGGTTCCAGGATTATGTACTGTCCCTGTAAAAGAGCTCCACACATTAACTCCTAGACATCAGAATCTCACCTGATGTCTGCTCGGGTGGCATGACATGACAAGTAACTAGGGCTAAAGACATACAGAATGGTATGCCCAACTCAAAATTCTCTTCATAGCACAGGTTGAATCTATTTTGTCAGCAGCTCCTAAAAAGAAGACAGCTCCCATGAGCTGTGGTTTTATTATCCTGAAGACGACTAAAAATACATCTTTGTCTGTATTTTTAATATCTCTTCCTAGATGAAAAAAAAAAAAAGTCCAACAAACATGCTGTTAACAACAAAAAACCTAACCCTATTGACTAGGAAAAACGCAGTATCAGAAAGTATTTCTTAACTTTTTTGTCATCAGAAAGTGTATCTTAAGTAGTCATTGTATCTGCTCTGGACTGAAGTGTTTTGTGACATCTACTTAGCTATAAAGACTCTGGTTTTTAGACACCTTGAGTGAGCTTCCCTGGTTGCAGTTTCTCGTTTGTGGTGAAATAAATCTGATAGTTACCATTGATAAACTGGCAAACAGCCTAGGAGAGGGACACAGGCTTCCATCCTCTGTGTCCATAATTGCATCTGTAGCACATAAGAGTTTGTATTCCACTGCTGTGATCACAACGCAAAAATTGATGTCAGATTTTTCAGTTTCAGAGATAAAAATTTTAAAAATCCCCAGTTCTGTGTTTAAATACAAATTTACATTTCACTATTAACCACACTATGAATCAGAAATAAATAAACTGATATAGGTTGTTAGTTGGATTATTGCTGAAATTGAAAACATACATAATTTATGGAAAAATATGCAGTATTTTCAAGAAACAAAAAACATTTTTAAGCCACAGCTATGAGAAAATTCAGGCTTTGTCATAATTTACCAAATTAACAGAGAGCTAAAAACCCTTTGCTACTTCAGGTCTTCAAAAATGGAGATAAATAAATAAATTAATTGTACTGTGAAGAAAGTTAGCTGTACCCCATCCAAAACCAGCAAATTCAGTCTAATGAGAAGAATAATCCAGACATTATAATGCTTTTAACCAACAATTTGGTAATAATCTTATGATAATTGGAAGCATTTGACTTTTGATGATCCACATAATCTTCTTAATTACTTTTGTTTATTGCAAAATTAATTTTGAAAATTCTCAGTATATTACTAATCTTTGAAGTTAAAAAAAAATACCAACAACAGCAAACAAACACCCTTTCAAAAAAACTTTCCTACAAAATCCTAGTGAAATAGTGGGTTTTCTGGTTCTTTTGCTTTTATAGGTTCATGATCTCAGATTTCTCATCTGGTGATGAAATGCAAAAATTATCTAATAAATGAAAATAAACACTTTTTGCTGTAAAGAGCAAAATGATGCTGTTTTTTAAAAACTAGTTAAATATTATTTTAGTTTCTTTTTTTTTGTATTTGATGTGTAACTTTAATATTTAAATATAAACTTTTATTTAATGCATGTGTAAGAAAAAAGGTATGGTTTTCATAAAATCAGTTGAGAGTGACTACAGGGACCAAGGGCCAAGAGAGAAGAAATTGTATTTTTGAATCATAATATGCCAAAGAAATTCATAGTGAGAAACAACAGTGTGCCCATGTGGCCAAGATGGCCAATGGCATCCTGGCCTGTATCAGCAGCAGTGTGGCCAGCAGCACCAGGACAATGATTGTCCCCCCTTATCTGACACTGTTGAGGCCCCACTTTAGTGCTGTGTTCAGTTCTGGGCCCTTCACTGCAAGAAAGATATTTAGGTGCTGGAGGAAGTGGGGAATGGAGCTGGGGAAGAGGACTTCCACTCTTCAGAGCACAAGTCCTCTAAAGAGTGCCTGAGGGAGCTGAGGGTGTTTAGCCTGGAGAAAAGGAGGCTTAGAGGGGACCTTATCATCCTCCACAAGTACCTAGAGGGAAGTCTAAGACTGGTGGGAGTCAGTCTCTTGTCCCAGGTAGGAAGTAAGAGGATGAGAGGAAATGGCCTCAGGTTGTGCCAAGGAAGATTTAGATTGGATATTAGGGGAAAAAAAATTCAAGGAAAGCACTGTAAAGCATTGGAACAGATTGCCCAGGGTAGTAATGGAGTCACCATCCCTGGAAGCGCTCAAAGAACCTGCAGATACGACACTTAAGGACATGGTTTAAAGGTGAATATGGTAACAGTGTAAGGTTGATGACTGGATTTGGTGATCTTGACAGTCTTTCCTGCCCTTATTGATTCTATGATTCTGGAACTAGATAAGGTGAACTACATTTTTGAAAACATCATGTTGAATCAGGGGTTTTTTCTTTAATTTCTTCAATTCAATTTCTTTTTCTTTAATTTTCTCCAACTTATAAGCCATTTACAAAATATTTGGAAACTCAAAGAAAGCAAAGAATTAATTTAGACGTTGAGACTGGTGAATGAAGGTTGAGTTTAACCTTCAAAAACATCAAAAAGTTTTGAACCCTGAAGAACGCCTATAAAAGGATAAACATATCATGCACCCAGGCACATATCATTAAAAACATATTTGGCAATATGAAAACTTCATACCTAATTATGTTTTTCTGTAACATCTAATCATGAGCTACTCACTCTGTATACCATGGCCATGCCATTGCAACTCACAGTCACAGTATTCACTACTGAGGGGAGATAGATTTATAAAGAAATGGTGTCTTTGGACTAGGGAGCTGTGGATATTACTTTGAAGTGCAAATTGTCATTATACAACCTTATTAAAAAATGTTGGTTAGTGTCATTCAAGGCACTGTGATTCCACAACAGGAAATCCTGTGTTTTTCTCTGAAATTCTGAATTACCCGCTTGGCTTGCAATGCAAAATGTAACCGGCAGTATGTACTCTATTACCATCTTTTAAAACCAGGTGCGACAGTGTTCTTCATCTTTTCCATGACCCATCCCTCATAACTCCAGGGAGATCTTCTGTTAATGGGCCAGCTGTTTAAACCAGGTGGGGCAGTGTCCTTTGTCTCTTCCAAGACCCATCCTCCCTCCAGGAGGGTATCTGCTGTTAATGGGTCATTGAGACTCACTTCATGACTGATAAAATTACATCATCCCATTGGGAGATGTTCCACCCAGGGGGAGGATCCCAGCATTTCTACCTGGATAAAATCTGAGATTCAGAACACCAGGACAGCCTGTTTTCCACTGGATTCCCAGAGGAAGACCGGACCCATCTCACCACCACTGGACCTTCAGAGGAAAACAACACCCTTCTGCAGATTCATTGCTCCAACAGAGCCACATCTGTCACTCCAGGAGGACTTAATTGGACTGCTACCAACATGCTGACCAACAGTGTGTCAGGTTGTATTCTGACTGTTCAGAAAACACTCTTCAGTGTTTTATTTTTTTGTTTGTTTACTTTTTTGAACTACTACATTTTTATTTTAATTTTCCTAGTAAAGAACTGTTATTCCTATTCACATATTTTGCCTGAAAGCCCCTTAATTTCAAAATTATAATAATTTGGAGGGAGGCTCCTGCCTTCCTTAGCAGACACCTGTCTTTCCAAACCAAGACACCCACTTCAACACCTAGAGGTGTTAGCCTTCTAATAACCACACTAATTGCAACCTAAGAGTGTGACACATCCAATCCTTGTCCAGTGGGGTGATATCACCCAGCTGGGGTGATAAAGTCCTTTTCTGTCTGGGATAGTGGCAATAATTAATGCCAGAGGTACAGCATGAAACCTGTCGCCACAGAATTAGCTATTTTGTGGTGCTTTGCTTCTGAGAAATCACATCTTACTCCAAGAGCACTGAATTCAAGTGTGATTGACTGAACTTTATAACATGAGTCAGAATATAATGACCATGGTTTGAATCTGTCATTTTGATTATCTGCCTCATTCTGCATATTTTGTCACAACGTATTTATCTTTCACCATCACCACACTGCACTTGAAAACTCGAATTATCCTCTATTCATTACACTGTATCCACTAATATGTGAATAAAGTATAGTCACAATTGTCATAATAGCCCTATGACTTCATATTATTTAAAGAAGAGGTTTGAGAATTTTGAAATTTCTCCTACTTTTCATGATTATGTAAATGTTGTAACAAGATGACACGAGAGGAAAAACATTTTCTTAAGTAAATACTGCTCATTTTTAACATCTGTAAATCTAAAAATTCTATCCCTTAAATGCCACAATTCATTTTTTAAAATAAATTGCAAAAAACAGTAAATGAATGCTGCTCTTAGTGAAAGGAATTGGAGAGAAATATGTTCAGTTCTTTTATTGTGTTTTCCTAGTTGTTAAATTTATACTTACTAAAAAATGTTAGTTCTCATTAATGCTGCTTACTATGTTTCTTTAAACATGACCTTTATTAGTTTGATTAACTACACTAAATGTTATAGTGAAAAGCTGTTCTGCCAGCTTTGGTTAGGTAGTTTTATAGTGTGTTGCTGTAGAAGTTTTGACATTTATTTCTCTATACAGAAGAGACATAACTTTAGGTGGAATTTAATATCCGTAAATCTTGACATGAGTAATAAACTAAACCTGAGTAGGAGGCTAGTTTTATTGTTCTTTAAATAGTATAATGATCACTGTTACTTTCTAATTTAATCAGCTAGAATAACTACCCTATAAATATTCATCATCATGAACACATATTATGTGCTTTCTTTTAGTAAGGTGCTTCATAGAAGGTGAGGAATTAAAATTATTTTAATATGTTTATTAGATGTTTCTATTCTTCCAAGGATTACCTGTTTGTCTTGAAAAGAACACAGAAGCAGTTTATCTTCAAGCAGTGGGTCAAACATAATTACATACACTAAATGAAAATTTGTCATTTTGTATTCCAGTTGGAACACACAATAAATGGACAAGACAGGAAAAATAGCACTAGATCATATATTGGGAATCTCCACTGTTGTTATGATTGAGTAATAAAAGTACCTAAGGAGTTAATGTGGAATGTTTTAAGATTATTAGATACTTCTGGTAGTACAGAAATGTTGGTTTCAGTCAATATACTTTGTAAGTGGTTACTTCTCAGTTTATATTTATCCCTGTACTAAAATTTATTCAACATTTAATGTATAATTTTAAAACAGTTTTATTTTACTTTGATTTGTTTTCCCAAGGATCAGATTGTTCTTTATAATGTATTTTATTTTTAGAAATATGATCACAAAACGAGCTGGTTATTTTTTAATTTTCCAGTATAATCTCTTGGATATGCAGAGGATTTTCTGAGAAGCTGTCGATTATTTATCAGAGATTCTCACCTTGTGTCTCAGCAAAACAAACTTCATTGGGTAAGAGAGACTCACAGGTGCAACCTCATGCTAAGTGTAGAAGATATTTCCTCTTGATAATGACACAGACTGTCTGTCTTGTCTTTAAACTGACAACCTACTGCTATGATAATGAATAGAGATTGGCTATTGACTTTGGCTGACAAAGAAATATCAGTCTTGTTAAAATGAAAGACACAATGCTACAATGCTGCAAACATACTGATACTAAATGAAGGAGGGAAGGAAGGGTTTCCTTTTTACTTACCAAATCACACCTCCCTCCAATAAACAAATAAGTAAAAATTACCTTTCAAGATCTAAGGTTAAGAAGGACAAGTAGATGAGTTCTCCTTGAAAAGCTACACTTGAACATCTCTGAATCCACAGCCTGAATACTGAAGTTGCACTTTAACATAACTAAGGGGCAACTACAATTCTATATGGTTTTATTCTCTTGTTCTGTTTTCCGAAATTATTTCTCTATGTAACTTAAGATTTTTGGAGATTCTGCTCCTTTCATTGCAACAGCTTGAAATTAAGTTCTTCTTCAAAAAAAAAAGAATCACCCAAATTTCAGTTGGTGATTGCTGTTCAATGCAATATTTAACTTTGTGGAATGGTCTTTAAAAACATAGCATAACTGGCTGAGGAAAGAATAGGTGAGCATGTAGGTTAGGGTCTTCAAAGGGACTCAGAGATGCAGCAGGGTTTTTTTGTTTTGTTGGGTTTTTTGTGGTTTTTCTTTTTTTCTAATTCTTGATCTTTTGTGTGTCAATCTTAATTAAATGAGTTGACTTTTTTTGATAAGAAAATCAGAGTTGCTACTATTTGAAAATAAGCTTACTTAAGGCCCAAGTTTTTGATATAAATCCTTATTTGTATTCTGTTTCTTCAACATTTTTCTCTTCTATCATCTTTATTTTATCTTGTTTTACTGGACTGCTTGTCTCTCCATCTTGACACCTGTTTCTTGTTTCTTCCTTGCTGTTTACTCATTCTTTAACCTTGTTGATCTTGTGTTGTTCAACTTCTCTGATGGTCTTTCACGGCCTCCTCTTTAATATGGGATCATGCTAACCTCAAACACTTCTTTCATTATTGATATGGTTTTGTTTCCTTTCATATTAAACTTCAGTATTACTTCAGAATAATTTTGTATTCTGATGAAAGGGAATCAAAAGCATCTGACAATACCTGAAATATTAAAATAATTAAAAAGGTGATCTTTTTATCCATTGTGAGTGAATTGTGTACTGAAAAAAATAAAATTTCCATTCTGAGTTTTACATACTTGGCTGTGGGACAAAGCCACATGAACACAAGTAAAGTCTACCAGTTGCACACTTAAAAAAGAGCAAGTACTATCTGATCATTTAAAGTTTTCTGACTACTTTAAACTCTGAAGCGTGGAACGCCTGCTTCATATCACCATTAAAAATATAAAACATTGTCTCTTTAAAAGTGACAAGGTTGATTATTGAATGTTCTCCTGGAAAAGAGTTGATGGTTGAATAATATATCGCCATAAAGTGACATCTTAGAAGTTCACATGAAAAAAATTACTGCACCTGGCTGAAAGGGAGTGTGTGGTGTGTATTTGTATTTTAGTTACAAATACAAAACACACTGTGTGGTGGTGTGTTTTGTATTTGTAACTAAAGCAGTGTTGGTAATGCATCCATGTTTTCATTATTTCTGAAGAGTGCTTGCATATCATTGAGGTATTTTCCCTTTTCACTCTGCACTGCCCCCTCAAGTGGGTTTTGTCTGAGGTGCAGTGAATTTTCTTTGTAGGAAGCGATATTGTGCTGTATTTGGATTTGTGACAAAAACAGCACTGATAATACTGTGGTGTTTTACTTATTGCCGAACAGCGTTTATAAAACACCAAGGCATTTTCTATTTCTCTCACTGCCCCACAAGTGAGTAGACTAGGGCTGAGCAAGTTGGGATGAGGACATGGTTGTGACTGTTGATCCCACCTGAGTGAAGGGATATTCCATACCACATGACATCATGGTCAGAAATACAATCTGTAGAAAGGAGTAAGCAGAGGGGGATCTTTGAGGTACTGGGGTTTGTCTTCTCAAGTAACCATTATCCATGATGAAGTCTGACTTTCTTAAACAGTCTGAACTTCTGTCTGCCCATTGGAAGTGGTGAATGAGTTCCTTGTTTTGCTTTGTTTGCATGCACAGGTTTTGCCTATTGAACTACCTTTATCTCAACACATGAGTTTTCTTTCTTTTACCCTTCTGATTTGCTCCTCCAACCTATTTGAGGGGGGTCTGTGGGCAGCTCTGGGGACTGAGCTGCTTTCTGAGGCTAAGCTACACCACCCTTCCCCACAGAAAAAAGGCTGGGGACGGCTAAGAGTCTGTGAGGGAACATAATCAGGACAACAGACTCAAACTGACCAAAGGAGTATTTTATATTACACAGCAATTAATTTCAGGGAAAGAAGGACAAAGTGGGGGGTTTTGTGGTTAAGGAATTTTCTTCCCAAGCAACCATCATGATTGCCCTTCCAGGAAGGGCTAAACATCTGACTGTTGATAAGTGGTGAACCCTCTTTCTGCTTTGCTTCCATGAGCAACTGCTTCTTTCCTTGTTAAACTGTCAGTGTCTTGACCTACAGGTCTTTTTTCCTTTGTTATATTTTCCCCTTGCCCTGTGTCTGAGAAATAAACAGGTATATGGATGCTGGCTGTTGGCCAGGTAGGACCACCACAAATATAGAAGATAAATAGAGTGAATAAAATTTCTCTTCTGCAAATTCTTTCTTTCCGACTCTCACAGAGTAAAACACAATTAAACTGTGTGCTCTATTCTTGAAATATATTGTTTGTTGCACATTTAAAGCTATGGGTACATTATATTCTTTTTGTTGTTTTTTCAAATTGTTGTAAATAGTGGCTGCTTCATTAAATCCCTTCTTCTTTTCCTCAGAAAATTTACAGCAGATCAGCATACAACGAGAATACTGTGAAATAATCCGGGAACATTTTATTTATTCACAACTAAATGGGAGGAAAGTCTTACTGTTAAAGGGAGAACATCAATTTCTAGACTTTTTTTCTCCCTAAAAATATATATACACATAGAAATATGGGATAGAATATTTCATGCTTCAATTCTTCATACAATATTACCCATGTTTTCAGCTATGACCTACTACAGAATAAAAAGGTATTATACTTATTTATCAATTTTCTTATAAAGGTTTAGAGAAATACTCTGAATTTAGTTAAAAATCCTTATTTTCATTTAGAAAAACCATATGCATAAATATGTCCACAGCCACTTTTCAGATGTCAGGCTGATGAAAAGTTGATTTTTTATCTGAATTCACCACTAATTTTTTCCTGTCTGCCTACTCTTTCTGATTAAAAGAGTTAATTGAAGATATTAATTTCTTTGTACTCACTTTTATTACACTTCTAAAGTATAAATACACATGATTCCAGTGAAGTAGCTTATATCAGTAGAAAACAAATAGGTGGGGTGGTTTTTTTTGGGGGGTGGGGAGATATGTAATACTGTTGAAACAGAAAATATTTTACAGTTACCTTCAATTTTTACATAATTAATTTATATTACTTTCTCTTTTTTTGTACTTTTTTCTTTCATTCTTTTTTTTTTCTGTTTCCTAATTTCTATATTCTAACTAGTGAAGAAATATCTACTTGGTTTTTATTATAGTTTTGTGACTGAGTGAGCTACTGAAATTCTAAGACATTGTTGTCCATTTCAAAATTTCAACAATTATTCATGTCTATGAAGAGAACTTGGTGAGAGAAATTGGATTAACACTTGTAACCTGACTGATGATATCTCAAAGGGGATGTAACAAAAGCCCATTTACTCATATTCCTCCATGTGGTGGGCCTCCCATATTCTCTGTATATATATTCCCTACGTCTCTCACACTTTCTCACTTTTTACTTTATAACGGTGGAGAAAGTTTAATATTCCTCTATTTTTGTAGAGAGGTTCATAATTAGGATAGCTGTCCCTTTATCCATTTACTCCACCACAAAAATTGCCGCTCTTTTCATGTGGTCTGCCACTCAAGTGCAAAGAGCTACACAGTTCCGAGAGAGACCACATTATGTGAAAATGGATCCCTTTTTTTTCGTGAACAGTTTATTGATCTTCAAGGACAACCAATTTGTGTCAGCTGTCATCGCTTTCTGTTAAAATTATTAGTTTTCACCCTACCTTGGTAACTTCTTTTTCGGGTTGTCAAAATTTTTCTGCCACCTCCTGTGACCATCTCAAATCTAATTTAGGTGAGGAGAAAGTCTGGAATCCCATAATCTGCTCTGCTTTAACATACAAAGAGTATAGAGGATGCTTAGTTTCCATTACAAAAAGAAATTATTTCCTGTGGAGAACAGAGAGGTTTGAGTGAAAGCTGTCCCTGCCAAGATAAATTCAATAGGAGGTTGTTGATACGGTGATTCACGACTTTATGAAAGTTACATTGTTATAAAAAGACTAGAAGGTGGCAAACGGGGTTGCTTACTGCCTAATTCACCAGCTGAGTTTTTTCTATCAAGTAAATGTTAATTCTAATGGTACAGTCAATACAGGGAGAATTGCCTCATGAAGCACTTAACGCTTTTTTCTTTTTTTGTCAAAGTAGCAATCTCAGTTTAATATTGGCTAGGCAGAAATAAAAAGCATAGCAAAATAATCACAAAAATATTTTAAAGGGTTGCCAGTGTCTCCATTTAACTTGAAATTAGACATCTCCTGATATCCACTTCAAAACAAGCTTTAAGAGTTAAAGTTATGGTTACAATGAATTCTTAGCATGTGTAACTTCTTTAAGCTGTAAGAATTTTTTGACTATTGTTCACAAAGCAAGCCACAGACTCTGTGCAAAGTAATTCATTCTGAAAAAAAAAAAAAAAAACCTGCATCAAGAGAGTTAATATAGTTTTTCTTCGAGGGTTTTTACAATGGTAATGAGACCAGTAATTCATTTGTCTGACAATAAAAAAAATGCTCATTTAATCAGAATGTCTGGACTGTAGAAGTCAAAAGAACTCCTAGGACTAGAAATTTGCTTTGCTAAGTACTCTTTAGCATAGGAAAATCTATTTTATCCCTCTCTTCTTGTCAGGATTTTTTAGGGTTCAAAGAACCTAAAAAAACCCTTCAAGCTTTGTTTTTGACAAGAACAAATCTCATCCTGCTTTTCCTTCCATCATGTAAATTAATATAATGTATTTGTCTCTGTATTGTTTTCAGAGACAAAATGCACTGCATCAAGATTCGGTTATATGATAGTTATTCATCTAAGGATCACATTCAGAATAGTGATATTTGCTTCTATCAAACCCTTTGGGCAATTTTTTTTTTTTTTAAATTGTTTAATAAGATCATGGAACTTTGCATTTCATTTGTCTTACCAGAAAAAATAAAAACACTCACATAATTACATATTTTTATTGCTTGAGTTTGGATGGGACTATATTGTTCTTATTTGGACTCTTCCCTGGAGCCTAAGATATCACGGGAATAAATCTTTAATCATATGATTTAAGGTCAGATTAGCAATCTGGACAGCTACCCAATGGACCAGCATTCATTCTTAGATTAACTTTCTTCCTTTGTTACCCACAGTGAACACAGATCCCATCTTGTAAATGCAATTGTCTTTTAGAATCCTTCTCTAGTTAAGAGTTTACTTCTGTTGCCTTTTTGCCCCTACTTTGATTTTTTTGTGTTACTTCATTGTGTATATGTGCCTGTTGCATTGATTTCTAGTCTAAATCTCATCTTAGAATATGACTTTTTTCCCTACAACATTTCAGACAACTTGTAGATTTTTCCATTCAAGTATTACTCTTCCCAATAGTTTTTCAGACCATTGAAACTGACAGTGCCTTTTTTCTCAAAATGGCAATTCTATTAAGCAGTAAATATAAAATTTATATAAATTAAAAAAAAAACCCACCACAAACCCAAACCAAACAATGACCCAAACTTTTACTAATAAATTAATTATACTTTAGTAGCCCAAAAGATGGAGAATATGGAGGGAATCAGTCTACAGCTGAGATAAAGATATTTCCAACCACTCAAGTCCTCAGAAACTGCTTCATATTGTTTGGATACTGCTGTGCTCATGATACTTGGTGATTCCTCAATGATTTTTGAATCCTTCTTTGTTTCCAAGAGCCAAAGACCCTTCTCCATCTTTTGGCAGCTTCAGTTACATTACATACAGCCAGTCTCCCCTATCTCAGTAAATTATTTTCCTGTCTGTTCCTAAGAACTCCCACATTTAATGGGTAATAAGTCAAATCTTGCAGATTCACCACCAAGCAAACAGAAAGAAGAAATTTTGCCATGCATTTTCTCAGTGAAGGGACTAAAATAATTTTAAAAAAACCCTTACACTGAAGACACGTGCAATCTCTTTCTTTCTTTCTTTCTTTCTTTCTTTCTTTCTTTCTTTCTTTCTTTCTTTCTTTCTTTCTTTCTTTCTTTCTTTCTTTCTTTCTTTCTTTCTTTCCTTCCTTCCTTCCTTCCTTCCTTCCTTCCTTCCTTCTTTCTTTCCTTCTTTCTTTCTTTCCTTCTTTCTTTCCTTCTTTCTTTCCTTCTTTCCTTCTTTCCTTCTTTCCTTCTTTCCTTCTTTCTTTCCTTCTTTCCTCTTTTTCTTTTTCTTTTTCTTTTTCTTTTTCTTTTTCTTTTTCTTTTTCTTTTTCTTTTTCTTTTTCTTTTTCTTTTTCTTTTTCTTTTTCTTTTTCTTTTTCTTTTTCTTTTTCTTTTTCTTTCCTCCTTCCTTCCTTCCTTCCTTCCTTCCAACTAAGAACAGTAGATATTTATTCTCCCTACCTCAGCATGCACCGATAAATCCTTTACTTCTTTTCTCCTTCTTACAGTTGTCTAGCCTGTTTCCAAAAGGTAGCAGGCAAGTCTAGATGAAACCTCTGTACATGTTGCCTCTCCTCAGCCAAGGTGAGATGACTATGTACTCAAACAAATGACAATTTCTAGGGATGAAAATAACAAAGGGTAATACGAATAAGTAGGGCATTGCTGCCTCCCTCATCCCCTTTTTTAAATTAATTATTCTTTCTCTTCTTGCCTGCCTTATTTGTCCTACAGAAATCTTCTAAAGACATAATGATAGAACTTTGTAAATTATGTGTTAAAATAAACACTCATTTTTTAATGACCTAATTTAATTCAACACACTAACTAATTGGCAGCTTTCTATAAACACCAAATGTGTCAAAACAGATACTAAAGCTTGGGAAAAAGGTATTGAGCAGTGCTTCAGCTAAACATGTCCTGATACATTTTAGAGGACTTTTTCAGATGTCAGGTTATAGACTTAAGGACATTAGTTTCATTGCAACACTCTACATATGGAGTTAAATGCTAGGAATACACAAAGAAAGCTCTGCAAAAGTGTAAGCTTACAAATCAAAAAGTGTACATAGGGATCTTACACAGGTATTTTAACTTCTGTGCTTGAATTTCGGATTGAGGGTGTGAACTCAGGGTGGAAAGTGACATTTATTTAAACAGATGTGTTTTATTAATTAATATTTTCAAAAGCCAAGAGAAATTCTCCCTTGTATCAAACTGGTTTTTATTTGTGCTAACTCCTTAACCCTTTGTTTTACTCTTTTTTTACCTTTCTTGTTATTTCCTAATATGTAGAAGTCTTTTTTACTGCCAAGCTTAAAATCACCTTCCTGAATGTCCTTATGCTTCACTGTTGCATTCTATACTTCATAAATTGCATATGTTTTAAAACTAAGAACAAATTAAAAAAAAAAAAGAAAGAAAAAAGAAAATAAACTATCTAGTATGCCAAAAATGAATCTGTTAATTAAGAAAAGCAGGACTTTCTTCTATAACATAGGACATATAGGACATAGGTCTTCTATAACAAAGGACATTTGTCCTTTTCAAATCAATGTTTCACATGAAAATTGTAACATTTATATTACCTGCTGCTTTAAGTGTCCTTGCTTAAGTAAAATAGGTTATTAATAAAGCAATATAAGACTAGAAAGAGCTCCTAACTGCTCATTTAACACTTACAGTAAAAATGATAAGTACTGCTTCTGATTTTATATATCCAAATAAAGTGTAGTTCAGTGACAGAAAATGTTTTTTAAAAAAGCTAACCTTTCTGAAATCTTGATAAATATTAACTGAAAATGTCTAGCAGCATTTCCTGTTCTCTTTAGTTCCAGAAAATATTTTGACAGACTAAGGAAGGATTATCTATTTAATGCACTAGATAAATTTGGATTCAGAAACAAATTTTGTAAATGGATTAAATGCTTACTCTTAGAAGCAGACAGATTACTGGGCTAAGTATCAGGACTGAAATCCCCACAATCCTTAAACAACAGCTCTGAATCTTTATCACCCTCGTTCTTCCTTCAAAAGGATGGATAGTTCACAGTTATTTCAGGCTAGATTTTGGTAATCACTCTCCAGCTGAGACTTTTGTTTGCACAGAACTCAAGGTTACTGATATGTGCTGCCTATAATTGTCTCTCCTTTCCTTTCCTTTCCTTTCCTTTCCTTTCCTTTCCTTTCCTTTCCTTTCCTTTCCTTTCCTTTCCTTTCCTTTCCTTTCCTTTCCTTTCCTTTCCTTTCCTTTCCTTTCCTTTCCTTTCCTTTCCTTTCCTTTCCTTTCCTTTCCTTTCCTTTCCTTTCCTTTCCTTTCCTTTCCTTTCCTTTCCTTTCCTTTCCTTTCCTTTCCTTTCCTTTCCTTTCCTTTCCTTTCCTTTCCTTTCCTTTCCTTTCCTTTTCCTTTCCTTTTCCTTTTCCTTTTCCTTTTCCTTTTCCTTTTCCTTTTCCTTTTCCTTTTCCTTTTCCTTTTCCTTTTCCTTTTCCTTTTCCTTTTCCTTTTCCTTTTCCTTTTCCTTTTCCTTTTCCTTTTCCTTTTCCTTTTCCTTTTCCTTTTCCTTTTCCTTTTCCTTTTCCTTTTCCTTTTCCTTTTCCTTTTCCTTCATTTAAATAGGATTTTCAGGAGCGTAATACAAGTTAAATAGCAATATTTATACTAGTATGCCTAGCTCTAGACACTGTGGAATCACCATGGAATATTGAAGTTAAAATACATTCCTGCTGTTTTGTTTTTTACCATTGAGACATTCTAAACTGAAAGGATTTAGAGTAGATGTATATCTTTGCTCAATGAAATTCTTGTTGGGAACTTTGGAATTGTTAATCCATTTAAATATTAATAAATAGTGGTAAGACATATTTCTTTAAAAGTAGAGAAGAGGACACCTCTAGAAAGGCAGAATTTACTTTTAAATTAAAGATAAAAAAAATTACTTTATCTGTTGCCCAGGAGTTTAAAATAATATTGTGACTATTCAGTATTTCAGAAAAGAAAAAAGGAAACCAAAGAAATGGTTAGCATATTTAATCTTCCTATCTTATTTAAAAATTGGATCATACTAAAGTAGGACTGAAAGTCAGAAAAGGAGGAAAATTGCAAAGGAAAAGTGGTGAGCATTAACTGTTTTTCAAGGTTATTCAGTTTGACAGTGCAAAAGTGCTAATTTGATAATTTGTACAGAATTCTAAAATACAGCCCTTGCAAAGTGAGTATTTTTTGGCTAATATTTTTCTTCAAAGCTTTACTTGATGACTCTATACATGAGAGGACAAAAGAGTATCATTCACAAAAAAGTGATGTGGCAGAAAAATTCCTGTAGACACCTTTATTTTGTTTTGGCTACTGTTGCAGACTAGGAGAAGGAACAGTCAAGCAAGCCTTGTAGCTCTAAAAGAATGCCATTATCTAACCAGCATATTTGTACCACCAGGTTCAAGTTATTTTGTATCTCATAACCTCTGGTAAAAACTGTTGTCAATTTTTTTACAAACAGACTTAAATCAAAGGCATACCAGGTGTCAGCAGCAGAGTTTTGAAATAAATGATAGCACATAATGGACACTACTAACAGCAGGGACACTGTGGGTAATGTTAACAAAATTGCCCATTAGTACTGTACACTATTCAGAAAGAATACAAGGTTCTTGAATATGTCAGTGAAACTTGGGAATCACAAGGTGAAATTTCTTAAAAGTGGTAAAACCAAACACTGCAATATTTGAAAGATTAAATCTAGCTTTTGAGAGCAATAAATTGTGGTTGGAAGCAAGCATGAGAGCAACATTAAAAAAATAAAAAAGAGTCAATTAAATGAAGATTGAATGATAAATAACAGAAAATCAATCATATTTGTGATTTTGTAAAGTTATGTTTACTTAGAAATTTAGAACTGAAAATTACAACACCTCCTCCCTTCTCCCTCTCCTGCCACAAAAAACCCAAAACAGAGCTGGGAAAAAAAAGCAGAAGGATATTTAGGACAGCTGGCTCATTCCCTGTTCTGTATTATAGGGGAGAAAAAAACAGACTGTGAAAAATGAGGCTGAGGTCTGTTCGTGGTAATAATACTGTTAACACAAAAATGTTCATGATATAAACTGTTAGAATCATGGCTTGCAGATTAATTCAGACGGGCAAAAATCTCTAGAGCAATCCCCTTGTCAAACCAAGGTCAACTTCAAAGCCAGATTTAACTTTAAATTTAGATCAGATTCCTCAATGTCTTTTTGAGTCCTGTTTTGAGTATCCCTAAAGATGGATATTCCAAAGTCACTTTGAGTATTTGCATGCTTAGAGAAAAAATTTGTAATTTATAGAAAAAACTTTTAATACTTAATGAAAACTCCTCTTATTTCCTCCTCCTTTGATACTGATAATGACATCGTTTGATACCTTAGTAAAGGAATTACATTTATTTTGTCCCTACAGTTCCAGGTACTTACATACTTATAGATCATAGGAAAGTTCAATGTATTCATTCCATGGAGCTCAATGACCATAATTCTGAATTGCTCTTTTGAAAATAGTCTTCCTCTTGCTTTCTGCACTCTTTATTGTATAGGACAAGAATGAGAAAAAGAAGATAACTTAATCAAACCCTAAAAAACCTTGTATGATAAGAAACTATGATTATATATTATACTGTCAAGTTCTTATTGATCTTCTTAAAGGCACATTGGCCTTTAATATTAATGTGCTTAGCTACAAATGTCATTGGAAAAGACTAATTTAATGTTCAGTGACATAAAATGTGCATGTCTACTATGAACAAAGCCACCGGCAGTGGTGAAGAAATGTAACCTTAATTACATCATCTACTTGTTAGGAAGCTCTCAGCATCTGCTGTTATGAAAAATGGAGATCAAGGGTGTTACCAAGCCAAAAGGATACTATTCTTCATGGAAAGATATTACTGTGAAATAAAAAATAGTTAGATTTTTGTTGCAGACAGGAAAGGCGGTTAAATTATACATGTTTATTTCAAAAGATTAATATCAGGATGCTCTTGATATATAATGAGAAGTAACAACATGATAGCTTACAACAGTAAACAGAAAAGAGTTTATTGATTATTTTGTCTGCCTGTAATTTATTTTCTTATAGGATATAAAATACAGCTTAGAAGAAATAACCTTTCTTCAGAGAAGGTGCTGAAAAGAAACACCACTATCTGTGCACAAACTGACTCCAAAACCACATTTTTCAAGAGTTAGAGGCTCTGAAGAAGTGGAGATTTTCTGACTGTGGTGGGTGCAGGCACGCAGATGCTGGCAGCAGGGTGATGCAGGGGTGGCCTCCATAAGAAGAAGCCAGAATTTCCCCATTCCTGACACAGCTGGTTCCAACAGACCTACCACAGGGCACAGCTGAGCCCAGCAGCCACCACGGCAGCACCTCTGGGAAAAAATATTCACGAATCAGCAGAAAATGCTGGAGGGAGTGAGGGAGGTGTGCTGTAGCAACACTCTCCTCTTCCTCTAGGGCCACACTATGACCTCAGAAATACTCATTAGGCCTTAGCCTTGATGAACAGCACCTGGGCTAAGCTGCTCTTGAGCTTTTCAGACATGATGTCTGTTCCTAGGAACTTGTGCTATCCATCAAGCCCCCTTTAAACTTTTGTCAGTTCCAGGACTAAGTTTGGCAAGGGAGTCGGCTCTGAATTTTGTGATTCAAAGGAGATTCTTCTTTATTCCCTTTTGTCCTTACTCCTTCCTACCACTAGCCTTTTTCCATCTCCAGCTTCTGCACAGATCCCTTTACATTGATTTTAATTTTAGATTGATTGATTTTAGATTTTAGTCTGATTTTTCTCTCTGGGCCTTAAATGTGTAATAAGTCACAGAGTGAACCTTGTCAATGAAATTGTCGTGCTTTCACTTTAATATTGAACTATTTTTGCCAGTGTCTTTACTGGTGATTCTTTGAGTGACATAAAACACTCATTCGCGACTGGGGGGAAAAAAAGCTGCAAGAGAGAAAAAAAATAGTGAGAGAAGGCAAGAGAAGAAGGAGAAGGAGAAGCATCCACTGGAGCTGGTAAAAAATGCCAGGAGAAGGGGGCAGAAGAAAGAAACTGCAGTATACTGACTACAACCCACCTCTCTCCGTGCTACTCAGCTGGGGGAGAGGTAGAGGAGTCTGGAGGGAAGCTGAGCTTGAGAGACTGGGGAAGGCAGATGTTGCTTCAACATTCTATTCTTTTGTTTCTATCTGAATTTCAATTGGTAATAAATTAATTTTCCCCAAATTGAGTATGTTTTTTCCATTTTGTAAGCAATGTCTTTCCTGTTCTCTTCCCTTGTCCCACTGAGGAGTGGCAGCGAGCAGCAACTGGTTGGGAGTTTGGCCCTTGGTCAAGGCTAACCCACCACACTGGCCAAGATGGGGAAATAAGGTTTCCCTTACCCAAAATGTCTTCTCTATTTTACATCAAAAAGCAATTTTTTTAAGACTACACATGGAATACTGAAGTAGTTAATTGCTGCTCCTACACCAAAAGCAAAACCCAAAAGAATTGAGAGGTCATTAAGCTGTAGTAGTATCCAAAAGATGTGTGAATTTACTGAAAGGGTTCAGACTAAGAAATTGGGTTATCCATGTTGATTTGTTTTTTTAAATTGCATGTTACTTTATTTTTCTTATTTTGTTCTCTTCATATCAATGTATGTAAATATTGAGTTGTCAGTAGGAAGCTAAAGGATATCGCCAATAACTAAAATCTTGTTTTGTATTGCTGAAAGACTTAGAAAGTACTCAGTTAACACTACAAGGCAGTCATTCTCAGTGATCCTTGCGAATCCCTTCCACCTCAGCAAATTCTGCAATTGAGAAAAGAGAAGAGAAGAGAAGAGAAGAGAAGAGAAGAGAAGAGAAGAGAAGAGAAGAGAAGAGAAGAGAAGAGAAGAGAAGAGAAAGAAAAGATATAAAACTGTTGAACACTGCCAGATCAAGGCAATGAAACAACTAGATTAAGTGATAATGGCAGATGAAATGATAAACAGGTTACAATCAGGTGAAACCTTAGGATACTGAACCTCACTTTGAAATCTAGCATGTATGACTTGTTGCAGGGTATCTAAAAGAGTTGGCTGCAAGTCAGTTTCCATTCAAAGCGTGTTGAATAATGCAATCTGCTCAAGTTCAGTTGTGTATAAATGTGGTATTCACAATCTGCATATATTTCAAATGACAACATTGATCATGAGTTTCATTTTTTGAAAACTATTTTCAATGTATCTTATACAGAGAAGCTAGCAGTAGAAACATTTACCCACTTATTTTTCATCCACTCTTCTGAACTTTTATGTTGTATGACTGACAGACCTTACATGGATTACATGGAGACATCAAGTTTAAAGTAGAAAATATCATTTTCTCAAATTAGTATCATAATTCATAATCCAATATATTATACAATGGAGCTGAACCTAGTAAAGGAAAGCTACACAATCTAATTATCATTATTCCAAATGTTTCTGTCATTCTTAATAAAGAAAACCATAGAGACTTATAAAAATCATTTCATGATTTAATGATACCAGAAAATCACAAACTGAGTTAATATAAATTGCTGTAGTGCTTTCATTGAGCTTTGTTGAAACCCTGAATCTCTGATAAACAAATTTTCAAATGAAACAGTCAGAATGAATATTATATTCATAAATATGTACAAGAACACAGTTATATTTGCTATATTGCTAATATCAGTTATGCAAAAATTAGGATTACTGTCAGCTTATAACAGACAAATGAGGTTGTTAGGAAGACTTTTTAAATATAAGGGAATTGTTAGAGATGATTATCCACTTCTTAAAGATGCTGTGAAAGTTTGAAGTATTCTCAAGGATAATTTCTTGCTTTCCCTAAAAGAAGGTTTCCTCTTCTGTTTTTGTAGTCACCAAACCAAAGCATTTCCATTCTAGGAATGGAAACTAGTTACACCCCAGAGCCAGTGCTATACTTAAGGTACACAATTACCATTACCATTTAGAGAAGATGCTCAGCTTTCCCACTGAGTTCAGTGATTCTGAAGATCCCTTCTGTTTTTGAAAAGCCATTCTCTTTGTTGCAGTAGATTCAGAAGTCACTGAGCTTCAGAACAGCTTTAAAAATTTTAAGCTACGGTGTAACCCTTTCCCTGTCAGAGGTTATAATCTTTCACATTGTACCAATGATTCCTTCCCTTTCTGTGTAAAATTAGACTTCTAGAGGTCAAACCACATCCCAGCTTACTGGAACAACCAGAAGCGAAAAACTGTCTCAGTAACTGAATTTAACCTGGAATTCAGTTCTGTGGGGATATATCTGTGAAGAAGGGATAGCATATCCAGTTATGTTTACTCCATTGGTTCTCAGTCAGGGCTAAGACATGCCCTAGCTATAAAAACAGGACAAAAACCCCCAACCAACCAACCAAAAACCCCCACAACATTAAACATTGGTTTAAATCTATATTATTCATACTGTACACATATTATGCCTTTATTCAATCAACTCAAGCTTCTGAATCTAGTATGGAAAGTAAATGGGTGTTCTAATAATAAGCAGTGTCACCACTGCTCTGTGACCAGATAAATACTGGGAATGAGACACAGTGTTAGTTTTCCTTGATAGCCCTAATATCATTTTGTGATGTGGCCAGTTTCAGTAGGGAAATCCTGCAATGACTTGTCGTTGTGGGTAAGGAGTAAATTCCTACTTCCTTTTCAAAGCAAAGAGTAAATAAGAAAGGATTGAACTTCTTTGAAGTTTGGTGTCTCCCATTCTTGATTGAAAACCCTTCCTGTCTTTCATTTTAGTGATTCTTTTTCACTCCACACAACTTTTGGTGTAACTGATTTCAGATGTCATTTTTTCACAGTGACTGCTAGGGAAGAGAAACACGCAGTCACAGAAAGCACACTGTGGAGACACGTACAACCCACCTGGCAGCAGTCTAGAAAAGGTTAATGAAAACTTTAATTATCAATCCTTGATATGACAGAGACAATTAGAAGCAACTGCTGCAACAGACTACATGAGGAGCAGTCTCAGGAGGAGCTGTTGAGATTTTAAGCTATGATGAAAAAGTGCTATGAAAGGAAAATAGTCTGCTAAGTAAAGGAAGAAAATCACAGAATTCATGGAAGAGGGAGACATATACTCATGACACTTATCTTGACCTCTATGGCAAGATACCATGAGAAGAGCAAAGCCTTTGTTTTTAACTCCAAGAGATATAGAAAAGATCTGGGGATAAAGACTGAAACTGACAGATATCTGTCTTGCATTTGTGAAAATCCTAACTAATTCTGTTATCTGAAAGAAAGGTTTGTTCCTTAGATGAATGGAAAGATCACATACACGTATTGGAAAGGCTGTTATACCATACATGGGATGGCTATATCTCACTGCCATGTAAAAGCTGAGAACAGATCAAACATTAAAACTCCTATTAAAATAATTGACAAACATGCATATAAATTCAAAAAGAATAAGGTACTGACAAATATTTACTATTCTGTAATTAGACATTTTGTCCAAAAATTTTGTTCAGACAGACAAGAGTGAGCATTTATTGTTGACTGATGGGATACTATTTTACATGCTATCATTTAAAAAAAAAAATTAAAAGAGGTGGATAAATATAATAATTGTGGACTTTAAATATTGTTAGGTGGGCATGTGTAAGAATTTCAAACATTTACTTTAAAGTCATAACTAAAACCTAGTGTCCTGCACAGTCTCTTATTTAGCTTGAAAGTGCATCTTTGGCATCTGGTCTTCATTTCTAATGTACAGCAACTTTTACATTAACTTGTAAAACATTTTACAGAACTCTGATTCAAAGCATTTTGCAAATATTTAATAAGAATGTATCATGAATGTATATCTAAATGCAAGAATCTTAAAATTAATAGGTACAATCTGCAAAGCTCTTCAACCAACTTTTGTAGTCATAAGTTACTGCAAATTTTCTAGATAAATTTTCTGTGTGCCTGATTCTTTTCTGAAGTACTTTAAATTAAACTAAAATTAAAATGAAATGTTTTAAGATACACAACCCTGAAACAGCAGACAGTGTTTTTCAACATGAAACACTGAAGTGTTCTAAATGAATCTTTAGCAGCAGGATACATGAAAATATGCTTCTACTCATACAGTCTTATGCCCAGACACAATTATCCATAAATTAGATATCTACTAAGTATTATGTCCCTCTGGAAGCATGCCAAAAGAAAAGTTTATTTGTATTATTATTCTGACCCTCAATGTGCTTGCAACTTCTAATTTTCTACTTTTATCCTAAAAATGATGATAAATACAGCACTGAGTAATACCAGAACCAGGCAATCCAAAATATAGCAGGGCCTTTTGACTTGTTGCTTAAACTGGTAACTTTTCTGGATCATGAAAGGAAAGGGAAGGTTTGGTTTGTTTGCTTGTTTGGTTTTTTTTCTTTCTGCAAAAGGCTACAATGGATCTGATGTATGTTTCTACTTTGATAATTGAACATTGTTAGTTATTCCCTGAATTTGGCCTTTCCTATCAGGTGAACAAATCACTTTATAGTGATGTCACACAACTGTAAGATTAAAAAAATCAACAAAATGTTAGTTCAAATATACTGAAGTGTATAGCGTATAAAAAGTCTTCCTTTTTTAACCTAATGGGACCTATGAACACTCTGGTTGATCTTTCATGGTAGACACTTAACATTAGTTCTGTTATTTTTAGGAACAAAAGGTAATCTAACTAGTCCATGATCTCAGAATTTTCTAATGAATGTTTCTAGACTTGCTCAGGCTTCAGCCTTTCGGCGTCTCACCTGTCTTACTCTGAGGGAACTCCTGAAGGTTTGGCAGGTTAAGCCAATTCTTAGAGCAACCTGAGGAAAATTTTCTTAACCTAGACTGCTTTGAAAAATTTTAATCTAAACTTAAATTCCTATACACTTATTGATAGTGTTATTGTCTGATATTCCAACAAAGAAAGATTACTTGAGTCAAAAAATCTTACATTCATTAGCTCTCACTGTCAGTTTGCAGTCCCTGCCAATAATCAGAAAACTTTGTTTGACTTTTCTTTTAAGATATTTATAAATAATATCTTCATTATATTTTCTCTGATTTGTATGTTGTGCTTCATGCTGAGTCTCAGATTTTTATATCATCAAGCCTAAATATTTTTCTAAGTTTGTGTACTCTAAAAGCATATTTTAGAATCACATTCTAAGCATCAGTATGTTTATTACATTTATTCTTGCTTTTGCTAACTTTTGCAACCTATTTGTTTAACATTTTACAACCAGAGAAAAACAAGCACATGCGTACTAGTTTTAGAAGGCGTTTGTTGATGTTACTGAAAATAGAGTTATGGTTTAATCCGAAAAATATTAAAGAGTAATCTTGGAAACTTTTAAATATCTTTAATTCAGAAGAATTTTAATTCAAAATAATTACAATCTAGAAAAACTTCATATTTTTGCCAAAAGCTAATCACAGAAGTAATGAAATTGAATTCAAATGAGCGCCATTGAATAATTTTTTATTTGACTTTGGTCAGGCCACTTGAGAAAGGTACAAGTTTACCTTTCAACCAATTACCTGATAATTCACATAGCACATTTCTTTTCTCTTCTTTGTTCTGGATTCCTCTATCTTTTGAAACATCTTTAATTAAAGCAAGTTAGCCGCTGGGATCTTTATCTAAAATCACTTCTACTTATCTTATTGTGTTCAGCGATGTCACACATTTTAAGATTGGACTCAATAAATACATCCTTGAGGCAGTAGCAGCTGTGCTTCTTTCTCACCTGTGCTTACTTTTTGTAAAAATATCTGATTGTGTCTTTAATGAACCAAAAGTTTTGTGAATCTAGGTTAAGTCCCAAGACTCTGACAAGTATTGAGCTGCTTGCTGAATTTTACAACTAGTTGACTCTATAAGAATACAGTTATCAAAATGGAGAAAAGTGAATTTATGAGCATGTGGTGCTTCAAATTATCCTAAAAGGAATACTTAAATCCTTTCTCACACTCCTTCTCTCTTCTTGTCCTGAAAAATCTGCACCTCAACATAATTATTAATGTCATCAACCACTTAGTATGTGCTTACTTTAAATAATGGTTCAAAAAGATTCAAAAGACAGAACCTCAGAGTTCAAATCTTGGGGCCTCTGAGGATATATCATCAGATACCATATATGTGTCTTTCTTATGTTAACATTTCCACACACAAACTGGTAAAAATAACTAATCCTAATAGCTCTGGTTCATCACAGATCTCTTGGCAAGGCTGAGGTATATTCGCACATCCTAAACTTGTGTTGTTACCAGAGATAATGGAATTAAAGGTTAACAGCCTTGCAAAAAAAAAAAGAAAAAACTTTAATGTGTTTCACTTGCATGAGAACAAAGAACAATGTCCCTATGTGAAACAAACAAGGCCTTCGATGCCAAATTTTGATTTCTGTGATTTTATTCCTTACAAGATTTGTCCTCTTATATCATGATATCTGCACCTTTCATAAATACATAAGTGCATATGAGTGATATGTGAGGCTCACCATGAGTCAGTTCAAGTTTGTTTTTCTTTGTGCAACAGAAGTTCACTTTGCTACCAGTTACACTCTGACCTATGTGTAATACATCATTTTATGGCCAAACACATTTCACTCAGCAAGCCACTGTCCTTGAAAAGTCAAGTATTCCCTTGTTTCTTTCTTCTTCATAATAAATAAAGAATTTCAAAAATAATGTAGAGTGATTCTCAAGGAAAATGCATTAAATTTGAGATGGAGTGCTCTAAAATTCTTTTCAATCTAACTTCCATTTTCCAAAAGAAAAATTAATTCTAGCATAAAATCTATCTTTAGCAGAAGGTGAAGTACTAAAGTAGAAGAAAATCTTGACTCTCTGCCAAAGACAGGTAAAGTAATCTTTCTAAATATCTATTACATAAGGGTTTAACAATTTTCAAGACACTTAATAGTGCAAGAGGTGAAAATAATCTGAACTTTCATGATGCAATAACTCAAAAGATATTTCAATTTTATTTTCTATTCCAACTCCCTCATCACTAATGATCTTGAATTTAAAAACTGATGCTTGTCAAACTTTAATATTCTGGAATTAAACAATCATTCCTGTGATTGTTTTTTCAAAATATGTTGGGGAGAGGGTCCCAGGTGTTTACAGCAACTAATCAGAACAAAACAAATAAGTCACAGAAACAAAACATACGAAAGAATTAAAAATAAATGAATACAGCAATGATGGTAACATTTCCCAATGTAAAAATTATTTATTATTTATAAAGAAACTGAGAATTAAAGCTAAAGAAAAATCAGGGGTAAAGTTCTATTTTTTGTCATCATACAACAAGGACTTAAAAATATGTCAGAGCAGACACATGGATGCAACACTTAAAACATCAATAAAGTATCAATAAAGTAAATGATTTTTTAATTTCTTCAAACAAGTTGAAATGAAATATATTTTTCAGAAACCTTAACAGGAAGCAGAAACTCTTTTTCATGCAAAAAAATCTTGAAGACATATTATTCCTGCCTCCTGTCTCTACATATATCCCAGTTACTTTATTGTGAGCTGTTACATGTGCCCAACATAATATCCATGCCTCCAGAGTATGGCTTAATAAGATGCAGTGCATAAAATTTTTTTGCATGAACACTTTAATTTTGAATCCTAAAATAACATTTTCAGCTCTGTGGTGGTTATTTTAGTGATTTTGATGTGTCAGTATTAGCATCTAATGACACTACTTGAGCATCCATAGTTAACTGTGAATAAAATGTTAAGTCCAGCAGGTGGAAAGTTGTAAGCAACAACCAGAAATGTTCAGGTGCCAAGACCTGTAAAAAAAATTTCCTTTCTTCCTCAGAACTGATATGATAGTAGGAACTCTTGCAAAATACAAAGTCCTTTTCACCCCACCTTGTGCTCTCACAGTCAGTACCACTCTCTGTAATCTCCCTGGAGGCAAATCTATCCTCAATGACAGGAATTCCCCTTTATTGGTTTTTTTTTTCTATACTTCTTCATTTGTGAAACTTCCTTAATGGCACTGAAATTGACATGGGCTGTAAGATTATGTAGATTAAGAGTAGACTTGTATGAATAATGAAGGCTGAACTTATCTATAGTGATGAGATCCAGGTCAGTGGAAACTGCTCTGTGGTTAACATTCATGAAACATGGACTCTGGACCTTATATTTAAATTGCCCAACCCACTATTGTTGGCCATATTACTGACAGACTTTTTGGTGTTTCCTGGTTTTTCCTTTCTACCTTTTCAATTTTGTTTTGCTCTGTTGATTGGATTGCTTTTGTTTTTTGCTGGTTTTGTTTTCCTTAAGTAGTGTCCTTCCTAGTGCTGTGTCAGTTTGATTTTCACTACCACATTAGGGAGGGAAGAAAGGGTATGAATTGTGCCAGGACAGAAGCTGATGCTGGAGAGAGAACTGACAGGCTCAGTATTTTATAGTTTGTTAAAAGTAGATCTCAGACTTTGAAAAAGTGTAATTAACTTTACTGAAGACGTAATAAAGTCCACATTCACTGGGGTTTTTTTCCCTAACCAAAATGATGAATCAGTGGCAATTTAGCATATAAACATATTTATTCTTGTTCAATTGGCTGAACACCATAAATTGAAGATATATGATTGCTACTTTATATGGAGAGGCACCTCTCTACTGCTCTGATTTCTCAATAAAATTTTTTTAATCATTCAGCAAGGGAGAAGGAACAATATCCTAATGACTGGATAGTAATTTACAAACAATTTTTCTGCTACAGTAGAAAGTGCATTTTAGGACATTATAAACAAACATCTTAGGTATTTTCCAAGCTTACCTGGAGCAGTCAGTTTTGAGTACCAGACTTTTCTTCCAAAGAACAAAAAATAAATACATGAGACAGAAGGAAGAATTGTGAGGTATTATCAAACAATATAATGAAAAAAATTCCCCAAATCCTACTTAAATTTCTTAATTAATATTAGGCTTGATGGACTGGCTAGTACTAAGGGAGCACTCAGTATGAGAGCTCCAAAGTTAGCTTTACTCTTACAGTAACTTCGCAGTTTTGCCATCTTTCTTACTGACCTTTCTTATATATTCCTGATTAGAAATCAAATCACCTGGTGATGAAAGGAGATAAGTTTGGTCAAACAGGGCCTGCCTTTCATAAACTTATAGCTAGGCCAGATCACCTGGTTAATAGGGGACACAAGCCACCAAAGAAGCTGACCTCTTCCAGTCCATGCTCCATTTCAATATTGGAGAAAGTATTAAGGGACTAGATGGAAAAATTATCTGTGGTTTTTTTTTTTCCCAGTCCATTGCGTGAGACGGTAAGTTTACTTCACTAAAATATCTTGCCTAGTTCTTTATTACTCAGGATAGCAAATAACTGCCATTCCCACCATTTCCACATGGAACAAATGATGAGCAGAATGATGTCACAGATAGAAACTGCAAGATCTCAAACATGGATATTGAATTCCTTTTCTCATAATATAATATTTCTATTATGAGAAATCCATACTATCTGCTGTGGTAGTGAACATTATCTAAAGCTCTATTGGAAAACTGAACAGGTCAATCCAAAGGGTTGGATTTTATTTCCTCTTTGCTTAACAGACTTCCACCTGCTGCTGCATAGTCTTGCTGAAACTTGAAAACAATTAAAAACCCAAGAATTTTTTGGTCAAAGATAAAGATTGAGAAGACAACAAAAGAATAAAATTCAGCTTAATACCTTGTTTTCCTCTCTAACACTGCTGGTAAAAAAAGAACTTCCATTAATGGCAGCCTTTAGGGACAAGTTTTGAGTATATAACCTGCATACAAAACACTTATGATCATGCATATTTATCTCTGCTAATGAGAAAGTAAGTGTTCTATTAAATTACATTCATTTAAAATGTCTGAGTCTCATAGATTGCATATCTTAAAGTCATAATTAGGATTTGTGATTAGCTGAGACATTTCAGAAGAGGTACTTGAGGAATCAGTAAAAAAGAAAAGATATATATCAAGATTCATTGAATAAAAATGCCTTGTTTGTATCACATATAGCAGTAGGGATGGACTAGAAAAGGCAATAATGAGATGAATTTGTAGGACAATTCCAAAAGTCTCAAAAATTAGAGTTCTCAAAGATTAACTCTCTGTCTCTTTCAAGGGAAATCTCATATTCCATATGAATATTCCATTCCATAATCTCATATTCCAAATATAAAAGGAGAATATAACATCTGCCAAAAAAGTGAAAATGGCCTGTGAGCCCATACAGCATACTCTTGGTATTTTAATGCATGATATATCTTGGAATAAAGGTCCATGCTTTAAAGTGGAATTACTGAACTGGGAAGTGTTAAGAAAAAACCAATAAAGCAGATTTTTTTTTTGCCTATTCTAAAGTATATCAGGATAAATACATTCTATCCTGAATTAAAAGAAGTCAAACTGGACTGTGTTGAACTGGAACAGTTAGTCAAACATGGTGGAAGTATTTTAAGGAACAGAGGGAAATGGATATTATATACATTCTTAGCAACAAATTAGGTTTTGGGAAATAACCACTTTAATTGCAATACCAAATTTCCCAGTTCATTGTTTCTGTTATTAATGTGATTATATTAATCACCATTATTACCGGCACCAAAATATTTCTTATGTACAATATTACTAAGACATGAAAAAAATTATTTCTTGCATGTCAGCACTGACCTAACCAAATTTGCATGCTTGATTTTGAAAATAAATAAAAAAAATACGTCAATATTAGCAGCAGAAAAAGATAGCATAAATTTGGCTGTGCTTTCCTTTTTTCTTTCTCATTTGAGATTAGCATTTCAAAAAACTTCTCCTTTTACACGTCTCCTTGTCCTATTTAATTATTTAGTTAAAGTCACTTTGGTAAAATTTAATCAGGATTTTTAGAAGATAAATTTTAGCAGATAAATGAGAGGAAAATATGTAAACAATTTTACTTCCAAAGAAAGTGGTAATTTGTGATCACTTCTGTTTTGTCTTGTTTGACAAAAAGTGAAAAAGCAAAAAAGAATTTGGAAAAAGGGGAAAAAAGATAAACGGAAGATACTTAAAATCCTTCATCCTAATTAGTTTACACTCATGAGCTATGTAATATGGTTTCTTAATGTACAGTTATTTAATCAGGATTGATAGAAATACAAGTAGTAGGGACATTGCTCAGTTTTCACACAGCAATCTATTTAATTTCTGGTTGTGTATTAACAGAGGGAAGTGTTACATTTTTTCTTACTACATTTGAGAGATTCTTTAATAGATAACAGGTGAGGGGGTTAAATATATATAATATACATATAGAGAGAAGGAGGATTATTCCTGACTTTAGAGGAGGACTCTGAGACATGGAAATGTAGGTCATCCAACTCTAATTTACACTTTTTGTGTTATTCTTTTTTATTTCCATGATAAGTTTCTTCTTTGAGTATTATTAATAATAATAATAACAACAACAATAATAATAATTTTAACAGTTGCCTTTCACAGTAGTCTGCCATGGAGAAATAGAGATTATGATCCTACTGCTGCTCAAAGTTTATTTGTAGCTCAGAAAACTCTGCACCAGAGTTCTGTAAACAAAGCTGCTTTTATTCTGCCTGTCTTGGGAACACTGCTACCACTCTCTTAACATATTTCCTTTGTTCTGAATGGAATAAAGATAGGGCCAGAGTTGTTCAGGAAAAGAGATGGGACATGAAACTCTGGAAAGTGTTAGCATATTTGGAGTTTGGCTGGTTTATTGGATTTAAAATAAGCTTGAAGCAAAAAGTTTAAAAATATTAATTTTAAATGATGACTTTAAACACTAAGCAGAAATCTGGAATAAGCTCAGAGACCTTAAGTTGAGCAGGTTCTTCTATTCTTGCCTCCTCACAGAATCCTCTTTGTGGGATTTTGAGCTATGTGAAATTCAGCAGAGGTCAGAGAAGGAAAGAACCAAAAAGTACCATATGCATGTTTTGGGATTGACTGTCATTCTTCCAGACTGAAATAGAAATCTCAGTAGATTGCTCCAAATGTTGGTTATGTAATATAGCTTGGCTATCAGCAGAAGACGGAATTAAGACCATAGAATTTATCTTGCCTCTTGCAATGAATAATGAAGTTAAGATGAAATACATGTCCAAAGCTGAGGAGCACAATGAACTTCACAAATATATGAAAATTCAGCTTCCAGCCTCTTAAACTACACTTCCCTTCTGTAAGTAAAAATGATAAACAGGCGAATTATCCCTATGTATCAGCTCCAAAAGCTGGGATTGGCAGATCTGAGTATATTACACAAAATTAGGCATAAATTGCCTAAGATTATATGTGAGCAATTCAAGAATGTGAGAAATGTAAATTCATTTCAGATTGACATAACAACTTAGTGACAATTAACACTGGCTACATAGGAGGTATCATAAAATAAACACATCTGTTGAAGCAACCTGGTGGTAAACAATTGTCTACTCTTTTCCAAAACAGGTGTGTGGAGGAGTTTTTCCTATTTCTCTTTGCATATTTGCAACTAGGGTGTGTATGGCTGAAGTTCTCTTTTTCTGGAAAATGTGGTTGATATTTTGGACTATAGTAAAGTGAATTCATATAAAGTCTGTGGATGTGTATATGCAATAATATATATAATAATTTATAGTCGGTATAATACATTTATATGACTTTATATGACCTTTGTATTCTGCTGTAATGATCTGGCTTGACAAAGTCCTAATGTCATTTCAAAAAAATGTGGATTCAGTTTTCCAATTTGATGCATTCCTATGGTACTGAAGATGCCCCAGGTAATAAGTGTTAGTGGCATTTTTATGAGGGTGAATATGGTAAGACCCTCTAATTAGTTCTAATTCACAGTTCAACAAAATAACTTTGGCATCTTCACCAAAACTCATACATACATAAAAAGAAATATTTTGTGCATTCAGTGAGGTCTACTCTTTTTGTAGGATATAACTGCAACAAACTATAGACAATTTCTTAGGTTATCTTTTTTGCCTTTTACACTTAGGTATCATTGTTGAGGTTGTCCTTTCCTGTTTCTAGGAGGCAAGACTGATAGCATGGGATTTGAGAAAGTACAAGCATATTTGATTTTAAAAATTTTTACTAGCCCTTTGACTAATTACATAAATAAATAAAGTAAAACATACAAATAAAGAACACAACAGCAGTGGGTCTGTTTGGAAAATAATCTGTGGAACAAAACCGAATAGAAAAAGAAACTATTTTCTTTTAAAAAAACCTAAAAGAAAAAGAAAATATTAAATGTACAAAATACTCATCCACTTAAATCTAAACTCTGCTTGGCTGAAATATTTTGGAATTAAGTGAAAGGTAAAAAGGATAACTGCTAACCACTGGTTTTTCTAGCATACACGCCCCCCAAATAACCACTCACCCACACATCAATTAAAAAACCTCTTCTCTTGTAAAAATATAGAACATGAGGGGACATGTGAAATATTTTATAACTGAAGTGAATATAAATTTTCTTCTTCGTATTACTTGGTTGTGGATCTTACATACAACTTCATTTGCTTATTATAGTTTAACTTGTAAAATTCAATATTCTTTGTACAAAATTTCTATTTCTTCCTTTACAGGAAGTGAACAACACTTGAAGAACTCTTACTAATTGTGTACCCAGTGGGCACTGGGACAATTTAAACTATCCCAAAATTTATCCTAGATGAGTCTTACCTGAGGAGCTCTTAGATGTGAAAATTAGGCCAGAAGTCTTCTATAGTAGCAAGAATTTCTGTTTGTCCGAGAGACTTTTTTACAGTACTAATTGTGGGGTATCTGAAAAGATTGTTAATAATGTGAGTACACAGAATGACTCCTTGGTGCATACAGAGTAAAATGAAGCTCATAGTAAGCTACAAGATAGATCTGTTTTCTCAATGTGAAGTTTTCCAAATAGAAAGATTGAATGTGACTTGTTTAAGATTAAAAAAAGAGACATTAACTAGTACTTTTTCAGCACAGCTTTGGTGGACTTATAATGATACTATGGATCACTAGATCCATATGGAAATTATTATCCTCCCATATATAACTCACTTACTTCAGGAACATTCAAAATTAGAAATGTTTTGTACTTATTGTATTATGATATTTTATTATATTTTTGTAATGGTTAAAGCCTACTTTTTGACAAATGATTAGTTCACTTTGTGCACTTGCACCTAATCATCTGTGTTACTGAATCAGCATGTTATTTGATTTATGGGAGGCAAATTAACCTGGATTTAAAATTTCATTTTCCTGAATGTTGTCTTTAAGGCACTTGAGTGGAATGAGAGTTTTCATTATTGTGCCTGGACAAAAAAAAAGAGAAAGCAGCTTTATGAGATTATTTCTTTTAGGACACTGTCTTCATCTGTAAATTATTTGACATTAAGTAGTGGTATTTACTACTTCTAAAGAGAGAAAAATCTGTTACACACATACAGATACACTTTAAAGGACTGCAGTGTGGATGCATTTTAGGGGCAAAAGTTGAGACTAAACTTTCCTTTTGAAAAGTGCTCAAAGAATATAAGTTCAGTCAGCAATCATCCTTAAAAAGACATCAAAGTCACTGTGGGATATTTTTCTGTAATTAAGGCTAACTAATCTCTTACATATAGAGTAAATGGCAAGAAATTAAAAGGTAGCAAATGGTGATGTGCATAAATTCTGAGATTGCAGTCTTGGAGCTGGACTTGAATTTTGTACTGTTGCTTTTAAAGGATGACCCAGTCAGTAGACTTGACATATAATGAAAAATGGTGAAGCCCTCATTAAAACTTGGTGGAATTTTAAATTTGCTCCAACATTAATACACACTAATTACTCTCTTCTTATCTACCTCAGTGAATGTTACTGTGGACTTTTCTTTTAACTGAAATGGAAATTTCCATGCCAGTAGTAAAAAAATCTTCATGAACACGAAGCAACTTTATTTAAGTTAGGCTTAACAAAACAGAAAATAATTAAATACATGAATATATTGAGTCATGTCTATCATGCAGCAACCCAGTATTCTGAATCTGGTTCCTTTTTCCACTCTAGGCTGAAACTCCACAAGGATAAAGGCTGTATATTTTAAGAGTATAGTCCCCAACACCCTATTAGTGCTTATCAAGAGAAAAATAGCTGCTGACAGCATGGTGGTGACTTTTTATTTGGACTATCCAGGAAAGCCAAAACAAGCGTGACACTTACTGCCCTGAGGTCTCAGCTCTAGCACCATCAAAGTGATTATTTAAATGCAATTTGCAGATTTCCAAATTGTTGTAATTTAGGCATTTATTGCAAGAAATGTGTGATAAAATATAACTAGGAATCAGAAGGTTAACTTGATAGACTGTACTGGCTAGTGCTACAGAGTCCTAACCTAACCTGATCCTTTTTCTCCTTAACATTACTTGAATCTGTGAATTTACTGAGCTTTCATAATTTCCACAGCCACTTACAAAAATAAGTTCTATAACAGGATCATATTTCTCTTCACCAAATAAATAGCTCAGGGACCTTATTATGATCCCATTGTGAGGTAAGAAAATAAAATATAAAACTGGTATAAAACTTTGTAAAATTAATTATATTTCATCCTTTTACTTAAAAGTCTATAGGTGAGCTTTACTGAGAAGGAAAAGCTGACATAGTGAAGTAGAAACTTCAGCTGATATCAAAAAAGATCAGGAACTTCCCATTGGAAATTGGTCACACACACAAAAGTTCTAGAGAAAAATTATTTAAGAATAATCAACAGTGCAGATAAAAGACATCTCTTTTTTTCTTGCATTTTTTCTTTCCATTAGTTTTTGCAATTAAATTTAACACAATTATTCACACATAAATAAACTGTTGTTCATATGTCAATAATAGATCTTCCACAACACCATCATATCAGTAACCCATCAGGGTGTTACTATTTGGTATTTCCCTCTGCAACCAGAACAAACACAAGTAGATTGATTTCTATCCAATATCTCTGGATTGGTGACTGACCTGTCATTGTGTATCTTCTGTACAATACTTCCATAACCTTTGCAAAAGGCCAGCAGTATACCATAGATCTTAAACTTTGTTGCATGTTTTGTCCCGCAGTAAATAGCAACTGATTGAAGAACTGGGGATACCGACTGAAGGAAACTTGAGATATAACATTTTCTGTTATTAAATCTATTGTTTTCCTGCTTCCCAGGAAGTTTTATTGCTATTTATGCCGTACTTATCATCTTTCATGCTATATTTGCTTCATGACATACACAATCTTTTAAATTCAGCTATTATGTAACAGTCAATAGTTATATATATTTCTTTTTAGTCATACTTTAAATTGGCTTCCCCTCTGCGATGCTGTGATCAAAGTTGGTGCTTACACATTGTTTCAATAGAAACAATACAAATGCAAATTCATGTAAAAGGCTCTTTGAACAGACTGAGATCAGCAAGTAACAGCTGTTAATACTTTCAGATATCTGCAAGATTCATTATTTTTCTAATGCAGTTTAAAGTCAATAAATATAGGTTAGGTGATGGACTTTTGCAAAGGTATCTTTCATGCTACTACATTGAACACCTAGAAATCAAGCACTTTATGGTGTTTGTATCTTGTCAAACTTCTCAGTGTGTTGTAAACAAGGGGTGTGTGACTGTTTTAATATGACATATAAATATATAAAACTCTGGGTGTATATATACATAAAATATAAACAATCTATCACATATATATGTGTATGTATATTTATGTATATCTGAGGCAGGAAAAAGAAACTATCTGCAGAGCATGTCTTCTTACATGCAAAACTGGTATCAAGAAACAGATGTAGCCAAAGTCCAAGACTTAGAGCACAGATCTTGGGGTTCATCAGATATTCCTCATTTGTGAAATGTATTAGTAGTATTGCCTCCCAATTATTCCTTAAAGAAAGAAATTACTTCACAAAACAGAAAAATAAAAAAGCTCCCAACACTTTCTAGCATATCTTTCCCACCTTTTTATCTCCCTTCTAGCAAATCTTTTTATGTGCATTCTGTGATGTTCCTTGTCTGCTTGCAAATTAAAAAAAAAAAAAAAGATTTTATTTTGGTCTGACAGTAATTCATGCCTGTTATTATCTGCTTACATCCTTCTACCTCTGGAGAAATTTTCAGAGATTCCAGGTGGTAGAAAACTGTCTTGTCATTCTGTCAAGATATAAAGCAGAAATAATGTTATTTAGTCCTACTTCTGATCTACTGGAAGCCCTCACTGTCCCACCAAACTTTGGTCACTACCAAGAATATAGAATACTAAAAATAATATTGGATTTGAAGTCTTATATAGTCACTCTTGATTAATATAGGAACATACTGTTCTTGCAAAGGAGAGCTAAAGTACAGAGGAGGATAAAATTCTTTCTTTCAAAACAAAGACATGCCACTGCACCTCATCCAAAAAAAGATTACTACATGACAGATTCAACATTTCAAAACTATGTTTTTCAGATAAGCATTTCTCAAGTTTTGAGTGAGTGAAGGTCAGAACTGCAAAAGCTGCAAAATGTGAAGGACTGAAACTCTGCAGATATCAGTAAAGGGAGTGAGAACAAAAATTTCTCACTCTGAGAGTGTAAATTCTAATGTTTTAATTAAAGAAATAAAACTCAATTCTTCATTGACTGGAATTAGAGTCTAACTCTAGGTTTAGAAACGATACAAGGAAAAATAAACATATATTTAGGCATTTTTCTACCATAGAGCCACCATGCTAATGTTAAAAAAACCAAACAGGAAAGGTAGACCTAAGGAAGTATAGCTTAATCCCATGACAGTAGAGTCAGGAGACATATATGAGATTAAAAGTTTGCTTTTTGTGGGAAAAAAGTAAGATTATCAATAATACAGATTAGTAGCAAATCTACTTCATTTTGTGTTATCAGTCTTGTTAACTCTGTGTCAGTACCTTAGAGGATGCCATCTTGTTCTTTTCTCTGTAATTTTAAGTCATTCTTGCACTGTGAAGTGCTGTGACTCCTCTCTGCCCTTTTCACTTTAGTAACCCATGCTCTGCAAACCACAGCTGCCCCAGAGCATGGTATGAAAGGATAAAAGAGAGCTTGTGCCACTACATCCAGGCTAGCTGAAGTGAGGCTCTGAGACCATCAGTTGGTAGTTCCCTCATGCACCTTTTTGACTTTGTTTTGTTGCCTTGTCTGTGGAAGTAGAAGATAACATTGGTGTAAAGAGGCTTTCCTTAGGAATTTCATCCTATCTTTCAGTGAACCACTTTGTGTCAAAACCTGACTTTTACTGTAGGTCAAGGAGAGAACAAAATCTCCAACTCTGTATCAAGTTTATCTGAAAAGAGCCTCACTTTCGTCAGCAATTTCATTTTATGCATGTGTTTCCATGTCTTCCTAGATCTGCCTTTTTTTATATTGAAAAATTTTGAAGAGATTAGTAAAAAATAGTGTCATCCAATGACACTTCCATAACATTACTTTTTTTTTTTTCTGCTTGACCAGAAGCTAGATTCATATTTTAAATTATTTGTTGATCATTATTACAGTCTGAGTAAATACCCAAAAATCCAGCTCAGTTTCCTCTCTCGCTTTGTTAAAAATGCTGGGGGTTTCATTGCAGGTTGCATAGTTCAGTGGATCCCATTCCTTTCAAAGCTGAATCTCATATAAAAAAACCTGACAGTGCTCCAGGCCTCATTTGTGCTGATTCTCATCCTATTTTTCCTTTCTGAAAACTGCTATTTTCCCTCTTCTATAAGAAGATATGTTTCCTATCACATATTTCAAGCGGGGCTTAGATCTGAAGCTTGTGATGTACTAAAGCCTCACCAGTAAGCCTAGGCCCTTTGGTAGTGACTGAATGACTGATTTAAGCACTTTAAGACCTATTACAAGCCTTCAATGTAAAATTGTTTGCTTATATGTTGTTCTCGGAATTTCTAGAGGTTTCAAAGATAATTTGTTTCTGTGCCTGACCACATTTAGTAGGATTATTTATTATCCCCTCAAGAAGAAAACATCCTAATTACTTTTTCTTGTTGATTATTAAATGGAAAGTAAATACTTGTAGACAAGGCAGTACTTAAAGCTGAGCTGCTGCTTAGTTCTCCCTATGCATATGATATACTTGCAGACACTTCACCATAAAAGAAATTCATTATGATTGGAAATACCTGTTGTGAATTGTGAACTCAGAACAGATTGTGTTTCAGCTATAAAAACATTGCCTTCTTTTACTTTACAGTAGGTTTAATTTTTAATTTTGGTTGTTATGCCATAAGCTTTGCCAACATTTCTCCTTTACTAGCAGGTAATAATTTAAATCAGCCTGTTGAATAACTTACCTGTAGTTCTTAATATTTATTTTTATCCACTCACATAATTACACCTTTATCTAGAGTTTAAGAGAACAGTGCAACTTTTAATTAAAACTGTGTAGAATGATTACTATTTTGATTAAACCTGGTTTTGGAACCAGCCAGTTTGTCGGCATGAGCACAGCATGTCTTGTTTTCTACTAAAATCGTCATTAAGGTCACATCTGCTTTCCTCAACTCCTACATCAAGAATGACCTTATGCTTACTCTGTTTTATGACCACAGAAATTCTCAGTGAAAGAGCCCTTCAAATCTGTTCTCAATTGTGTCCCATGCTTCCTGAATATTTTCGCACTGGGGTTGTGCAAATCACCTTAAGTCAAGATAGAGCTCATCCCAGAGCCAAAAGTCACTGTAGCACTGACATTACCTACCGCCTTCACTTCTTGGCCTGGCAAAAGGGAATTTTAATCAATAGTAAACTTTCAACTTTATCCTACTTTTTGTGAGAGCATCAGGATGTAAAGAACAATGGCATTAAAACACCCTGCTGTTGTATCACATAAATCTCTTCTGGTACCCTTTAAAGGTTATGCAAGAAATTGCATAAAGTTAACTATAAGGATTAGTGGTGTATTAATAGATCCAAGAATGTGCATTAACAGAAAGCTTTTTACTCGTTCAACTCATATTTTTCTTACATACTTGACTTCCATAATTCAGAAAAATAGGTGGAAAAATCATACACAGCCACCCTAAAACAGCTTAAAAAAATTTTGCACAGTTCTATTTCTCATCATGTCTTTCTAGTAGGAAATATGTTTCATTAGTGGGGTTTGGGTTAGGGAGGTTTTATTGAGTGCTTTTCTTTTGTTTATTTGTTTGGTTTTATCTCTATATTCAGCTGATGTACCCTCGAAGATTTTTGACTACAAATATTGGGTATTGAGCACACTCAAAGCAGGAGAGGTCTAGGAGTTGTTCAGTAGACTGGTTTGTCAGTTTGCAACCAAGTTTGGACTAACAAAGTAGTTGTTAATTACTCCCTTAAGGGACCAGTCAAAATCCTTTCATAGAACTTAAACTCTGTTTGTCCATACAACAACTTATCTTAAAATTTTTGAATAATGCTATCAGCCAGCTTGGTGACTTAACTTCTAGAAGACTAGAATTCCCTTGTTTGGTTTATGGAAAAATATAAAGTCAGGATCAAGTGATCAAGTTTTATTTCTATCAATAAAAAAAAAATTAAACATTTTTATGCTTATTGTGCTACTGTACAACTATGAAAACTGGGTAAGTTGTATTTCTCAGCTAAAAATATGCCAGCAAAGATCACAACTAAATCTACTCTGAGTTAGATGGGATGTCAAATGACCAGTAACAAGTGCTGTAGCACCTGGAATCCACATCCATAAAGGCTCAGCCAAAAGAATGGGGTTGAACATTACCCTGATGACAAACATATCTAAGAGGATTGGGAAAGAATAAATGCTGTCACTTAAGAAAGTGTTTAAAGTACACCTTGAAGGCATACTTCCTTTAAATACAACTTAACAGTCACTTTCTGGGGCATTTTATTCAAAAGCAGGTCTTCTGTGCAGTGAAGCCTAGGATGGCATAAAGGGTAAATTCCTTCAGAGCCCACGAAGCTGTGCAGTGAAAGTATGCCAGAAGAGCATACCTGAAAAAAAGATCTTTGCTCCTACCCTGAGGAGTGCTGTGAATTTCATGATAAAAATATTCAGTTGTTTTTCACCTTAAGTAGTCCACAGTCATCTCTTCCTTATGACACTGTGATACTCCTCTCAACTGTAAATTAAGGCATTTTTGTCAAATAATACTCTGCAATCTGACAGATCAGCACTGTATATTCAGCCAGGGTGGTGTAAACAATTTCTATTTCTAACTAACTCTCATAGTTGCTAAGCTCATGGGGAATCTTATAAATTATTGTAGTAGATACCAATCATATACAATTTGCTACTGATATTGTAGACCAGCAATTTCAATTGTTACTTCAATTTCAAAAACAAACTTGAGGAAAATAGTAAGTACAAGGTATTTCTGCTATTTCAGAGCAGCTTTTACTGGGGTAACACTGTTTATATCCTTGAGCAGAATATATATTAAAATTTACAACTAGACAGTGTAAGGAGTTAGTCATTACTAACTAGTTAGTCATAACTAACAGTGATGTAATTTTCAGTATACTCTCAGAAAACCACGGTTTGTTAAACAGAAATATTTTCAGGAAAATATTTTGTAGTAGTAGTACTAGCAGGAATATCAACTCAAGATATTTTTCAGTCTTCTTTAGCAGAAGACATGACACCTATTCCACTGTTTCTCATTAATTCACCAGGAACATCCAGATGATCACTAATCCAGACGAGTATTCTAATTTTCACACTACAAAGACTATTTATCAGCCTTAAATATTGGGGGTAAACAGTTTCGATAGCTTCATTTTTCTCAAAAAAACCTCAGCTAAAAGATAGAAAAAAGCATGAAAAAACCCAAACCAACAAACAAACTAAAATAAACCAACCAAAGCAAACAAGAACCAACCAACCAAACACAAAATAACCCAAACCAACCAACCAAAAAAAAAAAAAAAAAAGCCATAGCCTCTAAAAGAATTTACTGATGACCAAATTTTTAGGGGAAATATTTAAAATGTGCTTAATTTAATTAGGCTAGTTGATCATGGTCTTTGGGTTTAGATGTTTTCTTTGAGTTGTCCTCAAATTCCTTGGTGCATGGTAATCTTATCTGCTCCCATGCTAACATCACTGAACCATCAGTAATATTTTCTGAGCTGGTTGTGAAGTAAATTCAGTGGTATAACACTGGTATTCACAGGTGTAAATAAATTCCTATGTTAATATGTTTTGTGTTTATTAGTTGCACCTTTCAAGTTTATCTTTTTCAGGAGGCATCAGTGTCTGGTCAAGCTGTCTGACAACACATCATAAAATACCTCTGCAATACATTTCTCATTAAACAAATTAGGTATTTATGCAACTTTTATATTTATTTGAGATTTTTTATTATTTAACTTGAAGGAAATTACATCAAGTTAGGTCCAGAAGAAAGGCTTGATGAAATCATGTAAGAAGAGGTTTTATACTCTTTCATGATGGATTTATTATTTTGTCTACTGAGAATGGAGCATTTTCTGTCTCCAAATAATCTTTGAACAAAATTCATTATGGAAAAAAAAAATCTAAAGATTATATTTTAAATTACAAAACTAACTAACAGCAAACTATTAAATTGCTAGAATAACATCTTCAGTCTAAAGACCAGGTCATTTCTACAAAAGATTTCATAAGGCATTGTGCTATGAATGGGTTTTACTAGAGCTGGAAAACAGCTGTTTCCCCTTGAAAGAATACTTACAAAGACTAGTTGGGAAGAAATAAATATTATCAGAAGTTCATGTTAAAAACATAGTGAAATGCTTCTTTTTAAGCTCTAATTTCTACTAGAAATTTCCTATATGAAAATCTAATTTATTAAAGGCATTGTTAACTATGTCTTGCTTAACGACCCAAAACTTATCACTCCTGCTACATCTTTTTCTTAGGTAGACTCCAACAGAGAAAAAGAAGGAAAGCAGCAATGGCTTTAACAAGGGCAGACTAGAGGAGATGTTGCCAGGGAGACAGAGCAGGAAGCATTGAGGATGTTTACGTGGAAGTGTTGTAGTGAGTTACACACACCTAGACTGGGTACCTCAAACACAGTATCCAAAACTATTCTGCTAAAGGGAACCTGCAGTTTTGTCTTTTTTGATAATTGCATGGTTCCATTAAAGTCACACAAACCCAAATGTTAGCAAAGCCTAAAATTGATATGGAGATCTGCTTTTTCATCAAACAAAATTCAGGACAGAAAAATTTACATATTATTATACATTGTTCACCTAGCCACACGCTTGCAATAATTCAATTCTCTGCTGCATGCTAAAGGGTTATTCAGTTATAAAATAGAAAAGCATGGGAAATACATAAAGATCAATTATTGTAAAGCAACGCCTTTGTGCTGTGCAGTATTGAAATGTAAATGACTGAAGAGTTTACCAAGTTTTTATTGATTTGCTTCATGAAGCAAACTTTGCAGATAAATAAGCTAGCTTTTGTGTAGTGAGCCTTGCCACTGACCTTCATCCAGAGAGATCTTTAGAAGCCGGTAACTTGATATATGTTAAAGGAGCTCACCTCACTGTCTCTTGAAGTGCCACAAGAAAAGGAATGATGAAACTGTTCTAGGTCTACATGATGCATAAATCCAATTTCATTCATAAAATGCAGTTAACTTTACAATGACATCATTGTAATGATTTTCAGCTGAATAATAAAGTTTGAAAAACAGAGGTTTTTTCTTATTTTACTGAAATAAATTTTGTAAGCTTCATTGCAGCTGAGCAGATGGTGCACACTGAAAAATAATGTTGTACAAAAGGGCAGGGTTGTTTAGCCTTGACAATATAAAGGGAGTATGCTTGTGTTATGATTTTGATATACTAACCAAGATCATCCATTTGAAAACTGTCAACACTGAGTTGAAATGCATAGGAATTTGTAGGTCTGCTCCTGTTCTCATTTGTGCCACATTATAAACAACATTAGCTTTTAACTTTTTTTAGTCTGTATTTTAAATTTAGTTGCTTTTGGCACTTGCTGTTATGGAGGTAGCTTAAATTGTAGGATTTATTCACCTTTTATGTCTGCATAAAATAAAACTTTCTGTTCTGTTCTCCATTCCTGTCTGTATAAACCCTTTTGGGAGCACTACTTGTTCCGGTGCCTCCACCAAAATTTTTGGAATAATCCAAAGTATCAGTCTGTATTGCAGATCAGTTGTCTGATCAGAGCTCAGTAGATGTATGCAAAGTCAGAACCCTCCTTTCCTATAAGTCTCCTCTACCATTTTTGAAATTCATGAGCCATCCCTTTGTTCAATATGTCTTATGGATTCCTCTCACTGGTGTCTACTTATTTGCAGTTGCTTTTTAATTTTGGCCTTGGGAGTGTTTGGAGGGAAAAAATTTAGGTTCTGTGTGTTTGTATGCAAGTGTATGGTAGCAGTTTGGATGAAAAAGGATTTCTGTAGCTTTTCTAGATAGATTGTTAACAGTAACCTTAGATGCAAAAACTGTGATTGTCTGGGCTTCCCGTCTTTAAAGTTCTAAGAAAAGTTTGCTTTACTATTTTAATCAGAAGGACCTCTTTGTTTACTAATGAAACTACATGGCTGTGAGCATGTTTGCCATCCTAAAAGAATTAATGTCCCTGTATTTGCAATTAGAATTCATTCATTCATATTGATTGAGATCAACTGAGATCAACAGGTAAAGATGAAAGAATAGTGGACTAAGCAAAGCAGATTTTTTTCCCTCATTGTCAAGGGTGTTTTTAATCATTAATTATAACACTGATCAACAGTAGATCAACACTTTCATTAAAGACTAAAACAAATATGGCTAATTTGTAAAAGTAAAGAGGTTTGAGTAATCTGAGGTGTCTCTTCAGATCTGTATATTAAATACTTGAGCAACAGAAATGACTCAGTTTAGCTGGCATATTGAACAAGATTGTAATGCATGTTCATCTTATTTCCAAGTAACAGCCTGGCACTTTTAGTTAAGTATTCTAATTAAAAAAAAAAAAAAAAAGCCATAGAAATTCAATTAAATGTATGAATGAAATTCTGGAGATAACTAATACAGGACTTACGTAATTTCTCAAATTGGTAACTGTATTTCTCTGGGTTCAGATCTTTTTTTCTCAGAATTCTTGGGTTCAGATTTTTGTTCACTAGTTCTGGGAGTTTTTCCTCGCTGCAGGTCCACACAAGTAGCCCACCCACCCAGACAGGTACATGTTTTGAGAGGTAAGAGCATCTCCTTTGGTGCTGAGGTTCTGCAGGGCTGTATAGTACCAGGTTGTTATCTGTGAATCCAATAAGAATACTGTGTAAGAATGTAATTTTACCTGGTTACAAAAATAATATTAGACAACTTGTCAGAGTTCATATTTTTTCATTATTTGGATGTCATAAAAGTCATCCTTTCTTCCATCAGAGATTCCCAGCAGATGAGGATGAGGAAAAAGAATCATCTTTCAGGTCTGTTATCACACTAGTTCCCTGAGCAGATGCCAGTAAATTGGACTCTGAACACCTTAAATACCACTAGAGTTCCTTGAAAATGGGATGTAGTTTCTTGCTTTTTGGTGGTGGAATACAATAGTGTTGGTGAAAGCAAAAATGAAATGTCTTTCTTCAGTGAAACTAGCATGGAAAGTTTTATTTTAAGAAATTCCCATGAGTCAGATTTTGATTATCAAGTTAGAACACAGTTTTCAACTCTTCTTATTTTATTGAGTATTTGATTTTGCAGAGATTTATACTTCTCTATCTGCCCCAGCTGCCGAAATTGAATTATTATCTCAGAAGCTAAGTTTTCTTCTTGGGAAAATAACTGCTGGATGACTGCTTGATTTGGGAAATAGCTTAACTAAAGTTTAATGCTCAGGTCCTATGGGAAAGCAGAGAATCTAAGCTACTTGTTCCCCGTATCTAAAACCCATAAATAGATACACACTATGTGAAAATTATTTTATTAATATTTTATTAATCTTCAACAGTGGGAGAACAAGAGGAGAAACAATGTTGCAAATTTGAAGTAGACAACTGAATACATTTTTTCTAAACCAGCTATAATTTGACTTGACTAACATGGAAAAAAATGCACAATAAATTAAGGAAATGTTCATGGTCTTTTTAGTGGGGGTACTAAATTGGGGAATACCATTCCTAAGCTATTACAACTTTTTTAAGACACCAGTGAATTTAACATGGGTTACTTACCTGGAGTCATGTTTTTGTACCTTGTGTTAGATTGTGTGGTTAGAAAATGCAAGAGTTTCTATTAAGTGTACTTAAATTTCTGAATTCTTAATGAATTTTAGGTCATTACTTAAAATGATAAGGCTATCTACTGACCTGATAGAAGTATTAAGCTTCAAAAAGAAGATTAGGGTGTGAGAAGATGAAGGAATCTAAGCATTTGAGAGATGGTTTGGTACCAGCACCTGGGCCTGGCTGTGACCTCAGGGGCTCATATATGCCCTGTTGCCAGCTCGGGAGACTGGGATCCAGATGTAACTTCTACACAGCTTGCTGCCTTTGAGCCCTGTGCTGGAGACAACTACAGTTAACATGGGCATGTTTATAGATATCCCAACAAGGGTATGTGTATGTGCAATGTGCACACAGATGTTTTTGTGTGCCTGTTCTCTACTGGGTATAATGCTCAGCCTCACTACGTGTTGGACTTACGGACATGAAGACACAACAGCCTCACCTCCATTAGACCACCAGACTGACAACTCCTAAGAGTATCCAGCTCACTTTTTGCCTTTGAACCCCATAAACACCCCATAGTTCTATTTGATTTGATCAGATTTCAATCACAGAAATAGGCAGAATTTAAAAGGTACAATCAATTCCAACTTTGCAAAAGTATTGGCCACTGGTAGCATCAGTATTTTACAAAAGCTCCTGAAATGCTCAATCTGGTTATCTGTGATGTGTGCACTTGTAACTGGTTTCTGACAAACTCCCAGTGTTAAGTCAAGAAAAGTTTTTTCTATATGAAAGCAAAAGTAATATTTGATAATATTTCTGACTTTAGGAAAATCATAAAGGAGGAGATAGAGGGTAGCAGTAGGATGTAGTTGATATCTCATTCACTTTTGCAAGCTGAGTTGTGTAATCATCTAATCAGATTTTTTTCATATTTTTGGTCTGTGTGGCTGCCCTGAAATTAATTCAAAATATTCTAATAAAGAGGCTCAAATGAGGCACTTTACAATAAAGTCATTTTCATAATAGACTCAAAATCTTCCTCAGTCATACAGTGAGACATCCCTTAAGCTGATTAACCTGGACTGATCTGCCCCTACACAGCACTGAATTGTTCCTGAGGTTTCCTGTTCTTCTGGAGTGTTGGATCACTCAAACTCAGCAAATGGTAGTAATACATTCCTGTCAAAGTAACTTTGCCAGTTTAAACCATCTTTTTGAATATACTTTTGTTATTACTGAGACAGAATCATGCCAGGTGGAGGATTGAAGCAACTCCATTATAGAACCTTGTAGCTGGAACGAATTCTGGGTCCTCAAATAACAGAGATGCTAGAAAGCAATATAATTCTCACTTGTAGTCCTGGTGACCATTTGGTTTGAATTCATACTCAAGTGATATTGTCTGAAGCTCATGAGAAATTCCATGAATGTCTACAGAATAGTTAAGTCAAACAAATGGTGTCTTCCTATGCTTGGGTGAGATGACATTGTGTAGAAATAGATCCCTTTTATGATGCTTCTATTCATAAGTGGAGTTCAGCAGACATACATTTAAATATTTAATGGTTACCTCAATGGAAAGTGAAAACAGCTGTAATCTATTTAAACTACTGAATAACTACTAGCACTGGTGCATACCAAGAGGAAGTATGGGGACAAAAATTTGTGCTATCACACAAAACTTACAATCTAGAAATACAATATTATAAAAAATTATCTGAGTGAAAGTAAATTCCTTTATACATTACAATAGAAATTTTTAGTCACATTAATTAAAAGTCCTGCACCATTGAATTATAACATTTTATCTCTTACTCATTTGATCAGTGTTGCACTTGATATTGAAGCAGCAACAGTGTTTTGCTTCTCTGTTTTCTGTCAGTGGTCCAAACATAGATGCTGCTAACAGATTACACAGCCTTTACGCTTCCTTCTCCTCAGGCTAGTGTTTCTATATTATTTAAAACTCAGAAAATAAGCCTTACATTGAACTGCAGAGCTAGGCCATATATCAAGGTAGCAAAAATTGTGGTACTGTTTCTCAGCTCATTGCATGTTAAATTACTGACACTCATGGTTGTGGACTTCATGCTGGCGTTTGACAACAAAAGAGACTGGTTGCAGTCCAGGTGAGATAAGAGCTAGACAGTTGGTCCATTAATCAAGTGAACTATTTCAGCTTCACAGAATGCTAGCCTCAGATGGTCTAAATTGGCTCAGTCAGTGGAGCTCTGCTGCCTCACTCCAAGGCCATGACCCCTATTTTTTATCTGATTTGTTAGCTGAGACAGCCAGTGGGTTAAGCTACACAGGGAGAATATTTTATTTTAGTGCCAGACACGTGCAGTTGACTTCAAGTGATGACACAATTTTTTACTTTGTTCACAAATGCCAGTATTCCTATGCTGGAAAAGAAAATTTGTCTTGGAATCCTATGTTTCTGGGATTGGGAATAAAATACTTTTGACTATGGTGTGTCACCATGGTAGAGACCTGAAAGAATGGTGGTGTGACCTCCTTCTTTTCACCTCTATTGACATCTTCATTCCAATATTTACAAGTTCTCAAAAATCTGTCTCTAGTCCAAGCTTCTACATGTATAAATCAGTAGGTATTCACCCCATTTCCTACTAATAATTCTCTCTGAAGCCAGTGCCTTTAAATTTAAAGAGACAGCAATAGGTAATAGAGAGATCTGTGAGAATACAGGGACAACCAGATGCGTTCTGCATGAGCCACTTCACGTCCACATGCAGGAGTTTGCCTGCTCCCTGCCAGGTGGGCAATGAGCTCAGGCACCTGCCCCAGGCACATATTGCTACTCTTCCTCCAAGGCAGAACTGCCATGCCTAGAAGTGTTCCGGCACAGCAGGAGGTGCTAGCATGGATAGAGAAGAATTTCAGAGGCTGCAGACCTCCTACAAAAGAGGAAAAATGGCCAGCTGACCTGTGCCAAGCAGCTGCAAGGTTGGTGCATTCATTTCCTGCAGATCATGAAAAAAGTCAGCTGCCAAACCAGCTTCTGGCTCTCGAATTTGCTGTGTGAAAACTATACCCCTGAGGTCTCCCCCCAGACCCTCTTCACAAGTCTGGAAACAGCATTAAAGTTCTTTGTTAGCTCATTCTAAAAAGAAATACCAATATTAATTTCTTCTTTATTTAATGAAACAAATCCAAAATGACAAATAATGTGTTTCTTATTTTTTAGCACACAGTGCACCAAAAGAAAATATAAATTCTCCCACTGACAGGCATGACCAGCCATCAGATTAGACAGTTTTTACATCAAGTAAAAAGCCTAATTTTTGTTTTTAAAATGAATGGGTATTGTGACGGATATCACTCAGGGGAAGCACACTTTGGCTTTTCTTCCTAAAGCCACAACATAAACATGCTGAAAAGGCATGTGATAAAGTGAAACAAGAATCCACATCTGTTTATTTTCTAAACACTATTATTTAATATTTCATTTCACATGGATAAATTTTTGAATTTAGTGGAAATTAGAAAGACTAATATAAGTTCTATCACTATAATTAAGATCCAAAAATATTAATGCAAAGAAAGAGCCTTCCCTCCTGTTTTCTAGCTAATTATGTTTCTCATAGTCACTATGACAGATATCTATACTGGTATATTGTGTTAATGGCCCACACAAAATGAGGAGATATATATGGGTGTCTCAGTTTTGAAAGACAGTTGTCTGCCAGGGAAAGCTAGACCTTCCCTTGGAATGGAGAATCTAAACTCCCTCCCCTCCAAATTATTATAATTTTGCAATTAGGGGCTTTCAGGCAAGGATATGGGAATAGGAGTAACCGTTCTTTACTACGAATATTGAAAAAAAAATACAAATGTAGTAGTACAAAGACAAGCAAGCAAGCAAAACAAAAGTCCTGGAAAACCTTGAGAGGGTCAGGGATATGACCTGACACCCTGTTGGTAAGGGTGTTTGAAGCAGTCCAAATAAATCCTCCTGGAGTAAAAGATGTGGTTCTGTGGAGTAGAGGTGATCCAATAGGAAAAAAAAGTCAGTGGTGGCAAGATGGGTCCAGTCTTCCTCCTGGAGCTCAGTGGAAAGGTCAGATTCCCAGAATGCCAGCTGTTTCTGAGTCTCAGTTTTTATCCAGGTGGGAACAGTTGGCTTCCTCCACACTGGGTGGAGCATCTCACAATGGGATGATGTAATGTGTCCTGTCATTGGTGAGCCTTAATGGCCCATTATCAGAAGATATCCCCCGCGGAGGATGTACAGGTGGTGAAAGAGATAAGAAACATTTTCACACCTGGCCCATTATCAGAAGGTATCCACTCCCCTCCCCTGGAGTTACAAGAGAAAAAGAAAAAACTGCTTTCAACAGATGAAATAGAATACACGTTTTTTGATTACCTAACCCAAGACAATGGGAAATATATAATTTAGAAAACGGAAATATAGAGAGAACCAACCTGGCATCACTAACATCACAGTAAAAAGGAAATAAACTCTGTCTCCAGGTTTTTACTCTGGTTTGTAATGGAGAACACAATCATAGTCCAGGCAGAATGCTGCAGCTGTGGTATCTGCCTGGCCAGTGAAGTACCTTAGAGAAATCTATCTTAAATTTGAATGAGTCACACGTTGCTGATAAGTTGCTGGAGATGAGGACTATCTGCTGCTTTTCCACCAGTCATAATAGCAGAAGTAATTGTACTATTACTTGCACAAAATAAAAATTTTAAAATGCTGTTTTCAATGGGACAATCTTAAACCCTGAGTACAGTAATAAGCAATTACAGTTTTTAACTTCAGTCATGTCCAAATGTAAAACAAAACCCCTAACACATTTTAGCTATGCTACAAAACAGTTTAAAATTTTCCCTTTAGGCACCTAATTTTATGCATAGTGAAGTGGAGAAAAAGTGTTCTTTCTTGTCCGGTGCCAAGCCCCTGCAATCCCTTAAATTGCAAGTGTATAGCTAAGGACCCTGTACGCCATGCTCTAAACCATATTCTATCTCCCATTAACCAACATAGATTGGTAAACTCTGCAATTTCTAGAGATTTAGATTGACAAATATCTGTCAACTCTCATAGTTTCAGAACTTATTCATAAACTTGTGGGGGAGACTGGCTGGACAGGGAAAGGCGCTCGGAAGATATCGGGTTGTTACGAGAGGGCCTCAGAAACATTCCAGCCATCAGATAAGATCTACCTCAAGGACACAAGCCCCCTTCAAGGACATACCAGTACCTTTCCGTTCCCCCCAGGAAGTGTAGCAAGACCCTCTGACGTAGGAAAGACCTAGATAGTATTTAAGCTGCCTGTTCCAGAAAATAAACGCTTTTTTAACCATCCACCAAATTGGTGTCTGTGTGTTAATAGCCCGACGCCACAAGGAACACGTGGTAGCCGTGCTGTCTATCCTTGATACCAGGCCACTAGAGTTTGTGGACGAAAAACACAACATAAACTATCACTTTTTTTCTTGTTGAGAGGTAACACAACAAGAAACTCTATATTTTGTTACTTTTAATATAGAGGAGTTATGTATTTTTACTTGTATGATATGAACAGGAATATATTTTTTCATACAGTATTCAATATATTCATACAAATGGTAGAACAAAAAGTAAATTCTGTATATTGAGCATTACTCACCAGCAAAACTTTTTAAGGATTAAATATGTGATATGGGCTGTATAATCAGAGCACACAGCAGTTACATTACAATTAACCACTGCAAATACTTTCAGAGATCTGAAAGGCTATTTGATTTCAGAAGAACTACATCTTTTACTCTAACTCGTTGTTAGGGCTTTCCGGTGTACCCAGTAGTAAGAATCTGATCCTAGACCATCAGGGTAAATTGTATACTTATATGCCTTTTTTTTTTAATATTCATCACTATGAGACAAATTCCAAAGCTCCCTCTTTTAATTTACAAATTGATTCAATTTCTGTGTTTTTTTATAAAATGAAATGATTTTTGAGATGTGAAAAATAATAATTTCAAATGAAGCTCAAAGTGTATCTGGAGAGTTAGAAAATGGCATTTAAACATTCATATCCTTCTGCAGTTTGATTTAACTGTGTACTCTTTAGCAAAAAATGTTGGACCAATGATAAAAATTACTTAAATATGGCGGTGTCTCACAAATATTTATGATTTGACATATTGCTGTTGAAAAGTCAATAAATTAGATGTCATAGATGAGTATTTTTACTGACAAACACACTGGATTAGGAAGGTACTCACTTAATATTCTTGACCTAATTCTTCAGTAATTGAATCATATTTAAGTATGAGGTGACTGTCCACCTGTAATACAGGTCCTAGTCATAATATACTCAGAACCCAAAATGAAAATTAATAATTCTCACTGGTTAAATATGTATGTGTCTAACTTTAACATCATTGTATTTTTCTTGATTATTTGTGTGACAAAGTATACATCTGGTGATGTATAATTTTGATCAGACACTCTCAAACATAATTAGAGAAAAAAAGTTACTTATTTTTGCTGTTAGTTACATAGTCTGAAATCATAATAACAATAATAATTTTAAATTGACCTTTGCTGTTCAGAATGCCTTGGCATCTTGCCTCATAAAACCAACATGCTCCAAATTTCAGTCACCTTTTAAGAGCAAAGCTCTAAAAAAGCCCTCGCTTTGATTAGAATCAGTAGGAGTCTCAGAGAGAATGCTTTGGTCTACCAGTTTTAAAGATATGGGAAAGGTTAATATCTGTTTGCAGTGGTTATTACATAGCAGTGTCACAGAGAGCCTTGAGAAAATGTAACAGAAATACCATCATAGCCAGAGGCAGTTTGTCAGGGGGACCAGGACATAAGCCAGCTGCTCAGCTTGTGATTGAGAAAGGAAAAAAATCTTCACTTTCTCAGCTTTTATGTCCTTGCCATGTCAAGTTTCTTGATAACTGAGGAATTTTCTGTGCCTTCAGGTAAGCCCTTGTATCTGTTTGGAATAACAGAGAGCAGAAGTTACTGTTGTGAATATATCTGGATACGCAGGTTGCCAAATGCCATATTCTGATAGACTGATGGAATGCCTCAGCTCACAGTGATGCACAGCTGTCACTTATATCCAAGTGTTTGGATGACAAGTCTTCCTGCCACTCATATTAGATGGACATAGAGTGTTACCAGAAGTACTTTCATTAAGTATCTTGAGGCCTGAGTGAAAAGAAGTTAATTTTATTACAAATTGATGAAAAATGAAACAGAAAAGCTGATAAGAAATTTTAAGTCTTTACTTTTTGCCCTTTTTTTCCCCTAAAATAGACAATCTGCAATTAAACAAATAGACCAACAACAAAAATAACACAAATAAAGCAACAAAACAGAGTCAATATGACTTAAGGATTACAGTGGCCTTGATCTTATAAATACATTTCCCCAAAATACAAGCTTTTGCTCAAGCCTCCTCAAACCCTTGCAGATAATATATAGCCTTTTCTCTCTTTTAGAACCATTTCATGGTGAAGTTTTGATTTTGTAGCCATTTTAGAGCCAATATCCAAAACCACCATCCTTTCTAGAGTTTAGTTAGAGTATCTTAATTTCATGAAGAACACAACAGTATATCAAGCATAACCATCTGAGATGAACTATAAGATGGAGAGAAGATTAAACTTCACAAGGTATTAACTTAGCCAGGTGTCTCACATCTGAGAACCAAAATTACTATATTTACAGAAAGTTTCATGGAATGCAAAACTTTATTTGTTGCAGCAGCCCTCTTGTTAGAGGGTAGAAGTGAGCCAAGACACAGACTTCTTGTTTTTCACAGCATGAAAGGGGTCCTGGTTTATTTCTCTTTACAGCTCAGCCATCCTGACTCCAACCATTCACTGACTCTGGCTGCAGCAAGCTCCTACTGTAAGTTTCCCCTGCAGCCTCTGACTGCTGGTTATTTCCTGCTAAACTATGGCTGCATATATCAGTTTGCAGACTCTGAGTGCAGGCTTTTACCTGGCTAGACTGTGACTGCAGGTTCCAACAACAGGCTCTAACTGCAGACCCAGACTGACCTCATTGCAGTGATTCTCTCTGCCCAGGATCCTTCTGCATCATGAGCCCCTTCTTCCTCAATGTTCCTCCTCCATAACCCTTCCCTCACCAGCTAACCCACTCCCCTTTTATCACACTTATCTTTATTGGCTATAGCTGTGACTCATCGAGGTTACACTGTTCTGGGTAATTAACACAGCTGTTACTTATCAGGGGCAAGGTCACCTATATTCCCTTTTCCTACATTTATTAAAATATATATCATTGCCTCTATTAAATAGCTTTCCTTTCTGTGGAATGTGAATTTGGCTCAGGTCTAGTTAATTTTCAAGTGCAGAAGACAGCTTCCTTAGGTCATGAGCAGGCTTTGTAGCCTTGCTTTGGCTGACAATATATGTATATATGTGCCAATAGCAGCCTGAATAAATGCATAGTGCATGTAGAGATTGTTGCCCAAGTGTTTAGAAAGCCTTTGAGAAAGAGAAGAATGAGAACAGGTTATAGTCAGGCAAAAAATTACTTTTTTGCATGCCTACTACGAGGGCAGACTTGGACCTGTCCCTAAAGGAGACAGAACGCAGTAGATAAGGGCTGGCATGATAAAGTTGGAGAGAACAACTTACACAAACCAGTCGTTTGTGCATGCTTCTGAGAAACACTAAATCAGAACTACACTCTCAGGATTTCTAAGGATTCAAGTCTGCATCACTGTGTGTAAGATGACTGTTTCACAATTAAAGTTCTTTTTCATTTTTTATCAGAGTTTAAGGTTTTCAACTTGGAACATTCCCAGGAGCTCAGTATCAGATGATCTGCTTCCAAAGACAAAGCTGTCCTTTCAGCAGAGCTATACACTCCCTTCAGCAACAGTATTTTCTTATTTGAAAAGTAAATTAAAATTATTCTATTTTTGAAACTTATATCTATTTGTTTAACAGCAGTTGTTTTGCTACAAAAATCTGTTGAAAAGCTAATTAGGTTCCTTGCAAGAAGGAAAAATACAGACTGTGTGAACTACATATGTATGTATAGATAACTCCATTTTGTATATCTAAACTCTTCTTCAATGCTGTTAAATACCGTTATATACTTCTCTATGGTGTATATGTATGTTTGGCATATTATTAAAGGGAAAGCATGAGAGAAAAAATGCTAATACCCTTGCCATTTCAAACAAAGGCAAACTTTCCTTACTGCAGCACTCTTTAGATAAGTTTTATGGTCTCTGTGCATTTTCTTTCACTTCATGTTAAAATAGAAGTATGCAGGGTCTGGCACTCATATTTTCACCAGCTGATGCTAATCCTAGCTAAGTAAAACATGCACAAATTCGTAAAAACTATTCCTAACCTGTACAAGGTAAAATGAGTGAAGCGTTTTAAAACTGAACCAAGCTACTCAGACATGTTAATAGCTGGATGCAATTTACAGGTAAATAAAATTTGATATTTGATATCAAATCTCAAACCATGCAGTCTTTTACTGTCCAATACAAATTAAATTTATAAAATATAAACACAAGGGACAGAGAAGCTTGACAGGTGCTGCCCTATAACTCCAACATGCATTGTTTTATTTGACATTTTCCCTTCTAAGCATAAATCCTAACAGTAGTGGGTGACAAAAGCATAGTAATTTGTATCTTTTTTGACCCAGAGTACAGCAATACCACTGGGAAGAAGGTCTTGCCCAAGGCAAATTCTTGGGATGGCAAAACCCACAAATATTACAAAAGAAGATAAAACCAGTATTTGAGCAAAACAAAAAAAATCAGTTTAGGAAATACTTATGAATATATATATTTATTATATAATATGGTAATTTAGTTTAGCAGTTTCTCCATGGATCCATTCTTATGCTCTGCCTGTTGAATACATATATATATATACATGTATATATAAAATAAGATGAAGTGTTCAGATTTATGTCTCTTGCTGTAGGAAGTCTATACAAACAGATGCTTCCAAAAAGCAGAAAGTAGTCTTTTAGTCATTAAACTCTTCAGTGCCAATGTAAAAACAGAAGCCAGTTTTGCTGCAAAATATCAAAATTCAGAAAGTAAATGCTCTTAAAATAACACATATAACACAGTTAGTCAATTCTTGCAGTCCAAACCCCATTAATTACAGTTGTCAGCTGATGCTTTTAAAATAAGTGCTGACAATGTGTTTATGATAATGTCATGATACTTGCTCTTAGTAAGTTAAGCACCTCTTCTCACACAACTTTTGCATACAGACTTACATTTTGTGACTGCAGTAGCAAGAAAATACTGCTCCTGAGGAAATTTCTGTAACATTTATTCTGTTACAGTTTTGTTAGATTTCATCAAGTGTGAAAGCAAAGCTAATATTTTCAATCTCATGCTGCACTCTTTCTTAAAACCTGTATCACTTTAATCTTCTAAAAAGTCATTAAAAGTGGTTAGACAAAAATTTTTATACTGGCACCAAAATGCTTCCAAATAACTCTGCTGATATACAATTAAATCCCTTAGATAAAAGAAAGCTCACTGCGTTCTCCAGTAGAGCTTTTGTAAAGAAAACTTTCAAAAGTTTGCTCAAGGACATTTCTGCAATCACAAAACAGATAAAGAGCTTATTTGGTTCTATCTCCTTTTAACTCATAATCTCTGTTTATGTTACAGTCTTTCTATAGCAGCTGACATGATGTCAGAATCACTATTGCAGGTAAAGCAAAATCAAACATTTGAAGAGCTTCTAAGTAGTGCTAGGAAAAGGAAAATACAAAAAACCCCACCACTTAAGAGTTTTCCTGCTATTGTGTGTGAGAAACCTTGGACTTTAGATACTTCTTGTTACAGTACATACATTTTTCAAACATGGAGAATAGATTTGCAAATGCTTTCATTTATATTTTTGTGTGTTTTTGGATGGTATTTATCTACATAGTAATAACATACTTTTCAAGATTATTAAATACTGATAACTTCTATGGCAACCAGCAGACATTAAAATTTGAAGCTAATACATAGCAAAGAAAGCAAGAATATCTTCCAGTAAGATAGATCTGAACCCATCAAGTAGACCTGAATTCAAAAAAGGGAAATGACTGGTCTGTAGATAAAGAAAGGTCTATAGAACTAAGCCATCATAACATTATAATACTTTTTATTATTCTAGTCATGCCATGTCTAAAAGTGTCCACTTATCTGAAGACTGTATTGTGGAATTGTACATGTCTGGCTGTCATAATATTTTCCAATTTTGGTTTAGTTTTGGCTGGAAGATGGCCTTTGGAATTCTTTGATAATGTTAGTAGCTTAAGAATACTAAATGTATTTTTATTTTCTTAAAGAAAACTAATCTCAATCACATAAGAATCCTTAGTATACTTGTAGCAGCGCGTTTTCTATTTTTTTATTTATTGTTAATATTAATTTGTTCTGTAATGGTTTCTCCCAAGTTCCCCCCTGTATTTCTCCCCATTTGGTTTCCCCTTGCCTTTGTTCTCCACAGCCTGTCACTCTCTGGGAAGCCTCTCCTCTCCTTCCAGAATGTTCGGAGAGGCTCGGTCCCAGATTGGAGCAGGTTGGGGAACCCCCACCCCTCGTTTCCCATTCGCTGTCTGTGTGACATCCATATTTCCCTTATTGGCTTTCCCTCTTGTGTCCACCCCCTTCTCCCAACCCCATATAAGTCGTAACCACGCCTCTGGCACAGAGACACTCTTGAGAGAGGCTCAGAGAGAAGCGTGGCTCCCCTGCGAAAGGCAGGTGACAATGAAAACCATCTAGCCACAAAGTAGCCTCCTCGCTTCCTACCTTCGTCAAGCCTCACCGACATCTCTCGTGCAGCTCTGACCCACCGGGGGGGTGGTGGCCGGTCCGCCTGCTGCCACCAACCGAGTTTGGAAGTATCCCGAGCCAGGGCTAGCCGGGAACAGCTGGAAGCCACTTTCCAGCCGGGCTCGAGGGATATTTTCACATACTAGTTTTCATTTTAAGGATAAAAATAGATGATCAGATAATATCTGTGTAGTATTATCACACAGATCTAAAAGCAAAAGTCATCTGTCCCTCCCACAGGACACAGTCCCGCAAACTTCTCCATCATGGGTACTTTCCATGGTGTACAGTCCTACAGGAGTGGCCAATGCTGCAGTTTTCCACTGTGAGTCACCTGTGGGTCACAGGTCCTTCCAGAAAACCTGTTCCTGCATGGGCTCCTCTCCTTGGTCCAATAAAAACTTCTTTTTATTTGCTTAAAGAACACTAACCTCAGTCACACCAAAAGCATTTGCACACTAGCTTTTCTTGAATATGTTATCATTCTTAATCAAGTTATCATATGCCCTTTATTAAATATGTTATCAGAGGCACAACCAGCATCACCGCTGGGTTGTTTTAGACAGTGGTGGGTCTATTTTGGAGCCAGTTGAAACTGGCTTTGTCTGCTATCTGTATTCTTGATCTCTTCTCACAGAGGCCATCCTTGTAGCACCCTCCCTATAGAAAGCTCACCAGGCTAATACAACCTCCAGGTGGCACATATGACTTTAAACCTACTGAGATAAAGGAAGGATCTGAAATAAAGTGCTTCATGCTCTGTGTTCAGCCTCCAGAATGTTATGAGAAAAACTGTCCCTAAGGAGCACCACCAGCAGCCCTGCTTTGCATGTGACCCTGCCAACATGCTGTAGGTTAGATATTAGAGCATTTATAATTCCTAGGATTTAGTGGATTTACAAGAAGGAACCTGACTAGAGGTGTTGGCTGAGCTGTATTGTGACTCTGCTCAGATTTGCAAAATGAGCTGGATTTGCCCATAGTTAGACCCTTTCCATGTCTGGAAAACAAGCATTGAAAACTGTTAGCATGTGCAGTTTTCACTCTTTCCAAGATAAGGTAACAACAAAGAAGTGATTTTAAGGATGACAGTTCTTTACTGTGATGCTGAAATTCTCCTCCTTCCCACTCTTTTGGAACTGTCTTAATCTGTAAGATTAGTTTCTTTTTGTCTGGCCTAGATCACACTGATCCTGTCTTTTAGGAAGTATATGCCAAATTTAATAATTTTCTCCAGCTTTGCTTAGGATTTGGAAATGGGAGCAGCTTCGAACACTTAATCAGTGTTACACTTGGACACAAGCAAATAAGATCATCTCTTTCAAAACCTGCGAGAAGAACAGTTTATAAACTACCAAAATGTTAAACAAAGACTACACATTCTACCAAACTGGAGGATGTTTCCACTCATCAGGAGAAAAAAAAGAGAAGATGAAGGAGACAGAATTGTTTTAATTTTTGAACTAGCATATTATTTTTATATTGGACACATTTTTCATTCGGTAAAACTCATCCCTAAGACTGAAAAGCAAAAATGGAAATTAAATATTCAACCTGAAAATCTTTTTCTTTTAAATATGTATAATAAAAGTAGTAACATTCATGAACTTTTCCCTTCCCTTCCCTTCCCTTCCCTTCCCTTCCCTTCCCTTCCCTTCCCTTCCCTTCCCTTCCCTTCCCTTCCCTTCCCTTCCCTTCCCTTCCCTTCCCTTCCCTTCCCTTCCCTTCCCTTCCCTTCCCTTCCCTTCCCTTCCCTTCCCTTCCCTTCCCTTCCCTTCCCTTCCCTTCCCTTCCCTTCCCTTCCCTTCCCTTCCCTTCCCTTCCCTTCCCTTCCCTTCCCTTCCCTTCCCTTCCCTTCCCTTCCCTTCCCTTCCCTCTTCTTTCCTCCTGCTACTCAAAAAGAATAAGATATAATTAATAAGTTCTCTGATTAATGATGCAAATAACCACTTGTGTAATTCGTTAATTTTGTTCATGCTAAACTAATTAGTGAATATCATAAATGAAAGGAATTTCTGAAAAATTTATTTATTTATTTATTTATTTATTGTACAAATGAACCTTTATAAATATCTAATGATTCTAACATGTTACTCTGAAATGAGTTTAACTTGTTCAGGCTTACAGAGGGGATTAAAGTATAGTAGGAAAAGAGATTATACTTCTGTACTTGGGGGAAGTAATAATGCAAAGGGGCAATTTTGGGCCCCATTCCAATCAGCTGTGGTTTATACTTCTGACACAGAACTCGTACCCAGCAGCACAAGCATAGGCACAGATGAGATACTCCGAACTTAATCTCTATCCATGGAAACTGCTTCACAGTTTTCCTGTGAAAGAATCCTAGCAGAGACACAGACCAAAGCACAGAGTGATTCCTTTCTTTTTTAGAAGGTTATAAGAGACTATAAACCTGTAATCTGACCTGCTATAAAACAGAAAGAAATAAAATTTAAGCAGGGTTCTCACTTATATTGACCGGGACACTGTTTATTTCCAAAAGGCTAGTAGCTATGACTTATGGACCTAGAAGTAAAAATGAGTCATTTTTCTATTATCTATACTATTGCCTTAAAAATGAAATTTAATAGAAGCTTTAAAACAAACAGCAATTTATTTGTAATTATATTTAGACACATGTATTTATATAGTTTAACAGAGCAAAGATTCTTAAAGAAAATGTGTTAATTTGAGGAAGACATTAATTATTAGTTTTTAGGGTCATTTTTAAGAACGTGGTGGAATTTCTGGTGGGAGTGAAACCCAATGACTTGGACCATGGGAGATTGATAGCAAAGGGAGAGTGTTGACATGGGACAAAGAGTTGAAAAAGATGCACCTTTCCCATAAAAATCTTTAATGGGTTATAACACTCATTTCACTGAAATAGATACATGGAGCAGCTCTTTCAAAACAACCAGATTAATAAGAATTTTTATTATTATTGTCTGGGAAGTTCAGAGGAATAAGTTTACTATTAATTCTATTTTTTCAGGGTATAGACTGAGAATCTTTGGACTATGGGTGAAGATGAATGAGTAATAAATGTAAGATTTCTCAAGCACAGAGCTTTGAAAAGACAAAATAATTTTCTTTTCCCCCATTGAAATGGATATGTTTCATGTGACTCAGGTAAGTTTACCACAAAGGATATGTTCTAAGGAACATCCTGTTATTGTTGCTAGTTTCACTCTTAGTATAGAAAGAATGGGATTCTTTATTATGGCTTTACTTGCTTAAGTCAAACACATAAGAAATGCTATTTTCAAAGACCTTTGCAGCCAAAACAATTTCATACATCCTTAAATACTTCAGAATTGACAGTTCATTCCCAAGGAGTCTTCTCTGTAGAGTGGAGACTGCGAGGTCTTAAAATCTGCAGATTGTGAATAGAGAACAGAGCTGGCAGACAGCTTTTTTTTAATAACAATAATTAACAGCTCCCTAGGATTCGGTCTGACAACATGTTATGTCAATTTTTACTGATGCTTGTCAGATAGCTATAATATTGCAGGAAACAAACTGGGTAAAGACCAACAAAAAACCCTGTTATACTGCAAGTATAACAAAATACAATGAAACCCTCTTATCCTGAATAAAGAAGAACTGGGTTGTCAAAAGAGTGAATGCTTGCTGGTAGAATCTCTAAAGTTTGTCCTGGTGTGTCTTTTCACTTAAAGTCAATTTAGTTGTGGCACATTGTTAATACTCCTGTAGCACACCTTGCCAGCCCAATGCTTTATCTCTGCACAAAGCCAGCTGAGTGCTAAATTTTCAATAATAAACCCTTGTGGAGATAAACACGCTTGAACAGAGACCAGCCCCAGTGTTCCAGAGTTTGTTTTGCCATTAATCTGCCACAGAGTAAATTTGTTCCTAGGTAAAGAGATGACCAGGAAAAACGTGTTCTTGATGTGAGAGCTGAATATGGGAAACACTATTTTCTGTGGGAGGTTACATGAAAAACAAAAGTGTATAATACAGCTCATAAGCATAAAAAGCTCAACAGTATCCCCTCACCTCAGTGTCATCTCCAAATTCTAATTAAACCAGTACTTTCCTTTTCTCATGACATTTTACATGCATCGTATTACAGCATCAGATTTCAGAGTTAAGGTATCATTCCTATAAAATTTACTTTCTTACATAGATTTTAATTCAATTTAATAAAAAGTAGAATTTGGTGAAATATCCTTTTTGTTTCACTAAGACACAAACCAGTAACTAGCTACTGCTCCATAAATTTACACCATTTAATAGGACCTTAAATATTTTCCTTATCCTTATTTAGATTTAGAGGATTTTCTGAAGCCATTAAATTCAATTGGTTGTGTTTTATACTTGTTTAAAAATATAATACTTTTTGCATACAACTGAGAACTTTCTCTTTGACTAATGCCTGAATTAACCTATTTTGTCATTAAAATTTACTGTAGACATTAGAACTTGAAATTCTTTGACCTTTCTTCCAATGCGTGGTGTCTATGCAAACAGGTATTTGTATGAATACTTTTCCTATGTCTCTCTGGGAAGAAAATACTATTTAAACACAGAATGAAAGAAATCCAAAGGAAGAAGTGAGAATACTTAAGATGTTTATTGTTGCACATAAGATTAAATATCATATTTTTCTTTCTTGTTGGAAGTTCAGTATTAAGCAGGAAGAAACAGGTGACAGTTTATAACCTAACTGACTGCTTATTTAATCAATCTTTAGAGGAGAAAATGAGTACCCACAATATTGTTTAGTTAGCACAACTCTATGAATTGTTCCTAAATACTTTTTTTGTAATGTTGTTGCTTAAAAATTGTTCACAAGTAGATCTTTGATCTCTGTCCTAACCAGTAATATAATTCCTTGAAATTAAATTATTTCATTTACTATGAAGCATGAGTTTTAAATGTGACTTAGAGCTAAACATTAGAAATGAACATTGGAGGTTTTTAAAAGATCATTTCATTTGCTACCACTCAGCAGTAAAGAAGAAAAATAAATCAAGTAGAAAAATAAGTCAAACTAATTTATTTCTGTATAAGACTGTCTTCACCTTGGGCAATCAGTGACTTAGTAGGAGAAGCTGAACATTGAGCAGGGAACTGAGTAATGGAGTGAGACAAAACAAAATGTCTCCTGGAAACTATTAGTTCAGCATATTGGCTTTGCAGTCAATATTTGCAATGTAAAATTCAAAATATGCAGTGAAGATATTTCATTTCCTCTCAAAATTTATAAATTCTTTTTTTATTTTTAACCCCACAGCAGTGATTCAGAAATTGAGGAAGTCTCTCAACCCCTTGGCCAGCAGTATTCACTATCTTCTGTGTAGACACACAGGCCTTCATCAAAATGTCTGCTATAAGATTCACTCAAGAATCTCTTCTTAATTTCTATCTTGGCTTCTTTTTATTCAAAAAACTTTTAATCTTTCTGTTTCAAGATGCTTTCTCATTCATGAATGTGATCACTTTAGAGAACAGTTCAAAAATAAATGTTTAAAACTTTTCACTAAAGCATAAGTGAAATTTGAGGAGGAAGAATTCCAAACATCAGCTATAAAGTCTAATATTGGGTAAGGGATTATATTAAAAGAGCAATGCCTGGGGTTAAAATCACATAATATCCTAATTCCTTCATTTCTTTTTTTCTGTAAATGGGAACAGTGCAAGGCCTCTTTTTCCATCACTTAACTATTTCTAAGAAAAAATTAAAACAAATCCCAAATAATTACTCTTCTTTATTGACAACTATGAGGGGCCTTCTGTTTAAGGAAGATTTTGAAATTATTTTTAAGCTGAATGAAAATACATTTATTGATAAATATATTAGACCCCTCCCGAAACCAACACATCATATTATATCATATCACGTCATATCATCATTTTGTAATCATCACATCATATACCTAGTACATAGTCACATAACATTCACCTTTTCCCAGGAGTTTTCTAACTTTTGTAAACTTTTGTTGTTTTATGGGATTACCTAATGAGATCTTTATGCAGTCTAACACATCTGAAGATCTGAGAGTCTCAAACTCCTAAGGTATTATGATTATTTGATTTAATTTTCTCCAATAAAAATCAAACAGAACCTTTTCCTATAATTGCCAGGTGAAAACCTCCTCAGAAACAGTGACAATACATGTGTAACTGAGAATGTGACACCATAACAATAACATTTACATTTATAAATAAGGGTATAAATTTACTCTCAGTCTTCATTTCATGAAAGAACTGAAGCATCTCCTTTTCATTCCTTTGCCCTTGAAAATGATAAGCATGTTTCTAACTTATGATGATTCTTTGTAGACAATTTTTAAATTAAAGAAGTGGTTTAAATACATGCAACTGAGATTAAAGGAGCATAAAATAAACTAAAGAGAAGATTTTTTTGCAATAACTTTCAAATACAATGTGAAAATAGGTTATGTGTTCCTGATGAGTGAAGCAGTGGGCAGATTAATTCATTGTTAGCACCATTTCTGGCTTGTGCAAACTTCTTTTTCATAAAGAATGATGAAATTTTATCTTTTTACCAAACCCTTACAGACTCTACCAATGTATTTTGGTTTTCATGGATAGAATATGGGGAAAAGTAACACCATATGGGAAAGGACATGAAGAACCTATATTATTAACAAGGTCAACTATTTTCTGCATAGCTGGGCACATCACTGTTTTTTTGTATTTTTTAACCACTAAAACACCACTCTTTTGGCATCTAGCCTGAAGACTGTAGCCAGCAATCTTATGTGCAATAATTTCCAATTCATATTTCCTGCTCTGAAGGCATTTATCTCAACATATCCATGTACTGAAGTACAACAGGATGCTAATTTAAAAGCATTTGAACAATACGTGTTCAAAAAGCCTGGATTCAAACCTAAAAGGAGTTTGGTAGGTTGCTGGCCTTCACAGATGGTGAGTTTACAGCTAAGTGAAATTTTAAAACCAAGTGAAATGCACATTAATGGCCTCCTCTGCAAATGAGGCACTTTCAGGGCACCATACAGGAGAGGCTATACCACTGGTAATTCCATAAAATTATATATTTCACCAGTACAGCTATGTGCAATGTTTAATTTAAAACATAAGCAAGCTACAGTATATAATTTGAAGATTTAGGACATAGATTATGCTTCATGGTAAAAATTACTGACTTAACATACAACATTACTAACTCAAAATTTATGTCAACATAATAAGCAATAAAATCTGAAGACTTAAAAAGTCAGGCTAAATAATTTTCAATAACCAATTTATAACTCAATAAAAATCATTATTCTTATTCTTTCTGCTATCATAGCAACATATTATGTATGAAATTTCACAATACATATTGTGTATGAAAAACACAAAAGAATATTAGCAACATAGTTAGACTTTGATTTTCTTAAATTTTTCGCCCATTTTTCAACAGTATTTTGATAAGTACTTTATTTTATTAATTTTTTGGGGGGAGCAGTAAATCTAATCAATCGACTTTAAAAAAACAAATTTCCAGATATATTGACAAGGAAAAATAACTTGATTCTGATCCAGATTTTTGTGTATCTATAATATAAATGCTGCAGCCCATTCTTTCTGTATTCCTTATTTAGCTTTCCCTTAAACATCAAGTCTTATCAATTTGGATAAGAGCAATGAACATTTAATTTCCTGTCTCTGCTTGTGTAGCAGTTCAAATAACTGATAGCAGTCATGAGGTCTATTTAGATGGTAAAGAATCCAAGTTTTCATCCTGGATTGTAAAACGAAATGCTGTGCTCCTGCAATATTTAGATACCTATGTATTAAAATCATAGCTGCACTCCAGATATGCTTAATATCTTAGATTTCTGTACCTGAAGTAACTCAGCAGAGCCTTCTCAAAACTCTTTCTTCTTGAAGTCAGTTTTCTGTCACTCCAGGAATTCCACTACCCTAAAAACTGAACATTTTTATGCCTTAGACCTCTTTTCAAGTACATTGTGATGTTCCAGGAATATCTGAAACAAGTCCAAACTGCTATTATAACAAACCTTTCCTTAAGAGAATGAAAAAAGTGTACCTAAGTGCACTATGCTAGTTTCTGCAGTTTCATCCTGGTTTTTTAGTCAACAAACTGCGGAGGAATGTGACTTTAGAGGGAACTTGTGAACCAACCTACTTTTCCTATTACAAATAATGATTTCATATAACAATTAAAAATAGTTAGCATTTTCCTGATCTCCAGAGAACCTGAGCTGTGGCCAGTTTATAACCACTGGTTTCCTTCTCACAAAAGTTCTTCATAAGTCATTCTTCCCACTTAAGAAAACCTTGGCTTTTCTCTCCAGCTACATTTGTGGGCAGCAATAGTGTGCTCTGTTCTGCCTAAAATTTTCTTGAAACCTAAACTGTAGTTACCTCTCGATACTTTACCATCATTAGCTTTTTGGCTAATAATCTATGTACAGCTTTCTACTCAGTTCATATGTTGGCTGTATTTACAGTACAGCTTTCTTTTCTCTGTTCTGATACTTGTTTTGGCTAACAGGAATCTGTCTGCACAACAGAGGTACAGCATTACATAGAATCATAGAGTGATTTGGATTGGAAGGCACTATAGATATCATCTAGTTCCAATCCCTGTGCCATGAGAAAGGAACAGGGAACACCTTCCACAAGAGTATGTTACTCAGAGCCCCATCCAACCTAGCCTTTTTTTTTTTTTTTTTTTTTAATTGTTGTTAGGTAATATCATGAGCAGGATGAATTTGTTGAAGGTCTAGATTTTTTTTTGTTATACTTCAAAGATCTGATTCCATAAGATGCCCAGCAACTTAGTGCACAGTGTTGCTGACTTGTTTCATTTATTTATATGAGACTCTTCTAAGACATAATCTCCGTATAATCCCCAGTACATTCATTATGGATAACATGAAGCATAGAAAAGATTTCTTCCCTTTTTGTTCATTCCTGAACTGTCCAATGTGTTCCAGCATATACAGTGCAATCACAAAAAGAGCAAGCCCCACAAAATATCTGTAAATGTAAAACTACAACCACAAACTAGTAATGAAGAAACCACACTCAGCATGCTGGAGCTGTTACTCAGTGCTCAAATTCCACTCATTGCACACAGACACAGACAAAGGTCTAATTTCCATTCATCAGGCATTCAAACTTCTGACTAGCAGGACCTTTGCATGTGTAAAGAATGCAAGACAAGCAGGAGGAAACCCAAATTAAACTGCAGTGCAAGCTCTTTACTAACACTCTGGTAACATCACCGAGAAATATCACCATATTGCCTTAGAACGGAAAATGGACCGTAACAACAGATGGAAATAATGTAAATGGGTGAATGTATGAAAGGAGCTGAGATTAAAAGTCATTCTATTATCATTTTGAAAAAAGAACAATTGACTTGTGTGACATTATGAAATGTCATATAACCAGCTGTGTTGAGAGTTGTTTAGGAAAAAGATTACACATGAGATACTGCTTGGTTCATACATACCTCTTCCCAACAGCACTGAATTCGACTAAAATTATAGACAAGTTCATATAAATAAATGTATGCATTTATATAAATTCCTAATTAAATCCTGGTGAGCAATGTAGATCCATGGAAATCCTGTTGAATTCCTTGCGTCTGATTTCATGACCTTGTAAAAGTTCTTTGGTATAACAAGCACTTGCCTATTTTTGCTAGATTTCACCTCAGGCTTTCTAATCATAATAAAATTAAAAACTCAGAGAATAATTAAAAAAAGAACTCAAGCCACAGGCTAGGGTCAACAAAGTCTATTGTACAACAGCCCTTTAATAATAAAAAGAAATTTAATAAATGGTAGTGATGAGGATATTAATGGGGAAAGAGAAATGTTGTAGCATCTTTGGAACTATTAGGTCACATCCAGTCAAATGGACAGATTTTCCTAGTTAGGAAAATTAAACACTGATTCTAGAATTATTCCTTTTCCATTAAAAAAAAAATTGTGTGTAGGTATTTTATTTTTGGTGACAAAACCAATGAATTAATTTAATTTATTGTGTTATAAACTCCCTTGGTAAATGTAGAAAAAAACTATCTTAATTTCTCATTTACATGAATCCAAATTTTTAGGGGGTTCTTTTTCGGTTTTGTTTTTGTTTTCATTTTTGGGGTGTTTTTGTTGTTTTTGTTTTTGTTTTTAATTACTAACTAAGAAAATACTCTTTCTTTTATTATTTTCTCTGGGAGAAATTCAGAGAGCTTTGCTGTAGAAGGTGGATGGTGTAGACATAGACCACATCAGCTCTAATATTATTGCTTGCATTACCCATCACAGAGGTCCTCTCCGTGGATATTAGGGAGCACTTCTTTACTGAGAGGTTGGTTATAAAGTGCAACAGACTTCCTATGAAGGTGACTTGATGCACCAAGCCTGTCAGTTTAAGAGACATTTGCATAATGTCCTTAATAAAGTGCTTGAACTTTTGTTTAGCCCTAAAGGTCAGGCAGTTGGACTAGATGGTCATTGTAAGTCCCATCAAATTTATATAGATACTCCTCTCCTCTCCTCTCCTCTCCTCTCCTCTCCTCTCCTCTCCTCTCCTCTCCTCTCCTCTCCTCTCCTCTCCTCTCCTCTCCTCTCCTCTCCTCTCCTCTCCTCTCCTCTCCTCTCCTCTCCTCTCCTCTCCTCTCCTCTCCTCTCCTCTCCTCTCCTCTCCTCTCCTCTCCTCTCCTCTCCTCTCCTCTCCTCTCCTCTCCTCTCCTCTCCTCTCCTTACACTGGGCTACACTGAGTATGTCCATCTTTAAATGTAAAATTAAATTAAAAATACTCAGATAATTTAAGCCTTTGTATAGCCAGAAAATGTTAACTATTTGACAGAAAGTAGTTAAAATTACATAAATGAGCCTCACACATATAAATATGCAATATAATAAGTGTATATTTTATATAATGAATTTGTAATCATTTAAATATCTGTTTCTCTTTAACTTGGAACTGATTAGCTTCCGATGTTGGATGGAAAGCTCATATTTAACTTTAAGCACTGCATATGTAACTAGTACATATGAACTACTACTATTTATCACATTCAGTTTTGTAGGTTAAATTAATCAAGATAAGCTAAAAGGGTCTCTAGACTAGTGGGAGCTAGAATATTATAGGCAGGGAAGGCTTTCCTTTGAAACTGTTTAATTTTCATGGAAAGCATTACATTTTAATTAAGAAGTAGAGGAACACTGATGTGGTTCTCCTTCCCTGCGGAGTATAGGACACATGCAGCTCAGTTCTGCAGAAATACATTTGGGACACGCAACTTTTTCCCCAGAGGGGAAAACAAAGAAGCTTTATTCAGCTCCTGGTGTCCAGTAAATTCTGTGTTGGCTTAGTGTGTTCCCTACTTTGATTTCTGAAATTATGTAAAAGGAAACTGCTATGTAATCTTCCAAGTCTAGATGTAATCTAGACTACATTTGGAGTATTTTTTTTTTGCCTTCTTATAAAGGCATTTCTTATATTTTACAGGCAGTGTGAGTGTAAGAAACACTGAAATTACTGAAATTTTTCTCTCTTTCCTTGGAGAAGATTATTCTGGGAAGTATTAAAAGACTGAAAGACAACACAGTCATCATCACAATCAGCTTTGTGAGAGGAAAGTCCTGTTTTAGCAAATCTGATTTCCTTTTATGACAAGGTAACCTACCTAGTTGATCAAGGGAAGTCTTTTTATGTAATATTTTTGTATTTCAGTTAAGCTTTCCATACTGTCTCTCACAGGATTCTTCTGAATACAACATCCATCACAAAACTGGATAAACACAGTATGTGATGAGTGAGCAACTGGCCCACAGGATATAAAGGGTTCACAAAGGGTTATGTGAAAAGGGTGACATCAAACTGGTGACCTGTCACTAGGGGGGTTCCACAAGGCTCCATTCTCAGCCCTGTGTTCTTTAACATGCTCATCAATGACTTGGATGCAGGACTGGAAGGGAGAGTATGCAAGTGCACAGACAATACAAAACTGAGAGGAGCTGTTGACTCTCTCAAGGGCAGGGAGATCCTGCAGAGAGTCCTCAACAAATCAGAGGACTGGGAAAACACCACCTGCATGACGCTTAAAGAGCAAAGTGTTGGATACTGTACCTGGGATGGGGCAAGCCTGGATGTATGGACATTCTAGGAAATCAGAGGCGGGAGAGCAGCTCCACAGAAAGGAACCTTGGGGTCCTGTTCACCGGCAAGTTGAACATGAGCCAGCAGTGCCCTGGCAGCCAGGGGGGCCAACCCTGTCCTGAGGGGCATCAGGCACAACATCACCAGCCAGGGAAGGGAAGGGATCGTCCTGCTCTGCTCTGAGCTGGGGCAGCCTCACCTCGAGTGCTGTGGGCAGTTTTGGGTACCACAGTATAAGGATGATACTAAACTCTTAGAGAGAGTCCAAAAGAGGGCAACAAAGATGATGAAGGGCCTTGAGGGAAAGCCATATGATGAGTAGCTGAGGTCACTTGGTCTGCTCAGCCTGAAGAAGAGGAGACTGAGGGGAGACCTCATTGCAGTCTGAAACTTCCCCATGACGGTAAGAGAAGGGACAGAAACAGATCCCTTCTCTGTGGTGACCAGTGACAAGACCTGAGGGAATGGCCTGAAGTTGTGTCAGGGGAGGTTTAGATTGAATATTTAGGAAAGGTTTTTCACCCAGAGGGTGGCTGGGCACTGATGGAGGCTCCCTAGGGCAGTGGTCACAGCACCAAGCCTGTTCTGTGCTGTTCTGACAGAGTTCAAGAAGCATTTGGACAATACTCTTGGGTACGTGATGTTATTCTTGGAAATGGCCCCTGTGCAGGGCCAGGAGCTGGACTCAATGATCATCATGGGTCCCTTCCAACTCAGTGTATTCTATGATTATGTGACACTTTTTTATTACCACACTCATAAATTGCTATTCATCAACATTACTTGCTACCCAGGTTTTCCTTTGTTCATTTGCTGTCCAATTTGAATGTTATGTGAGGTGCAAAATTATGTCAGCTTTAGTCTGAGTTATCAATAGAGTTCCCTTAAAACACTTCTTACCACTTAACAACCCAAATAGGTCTCACATATCCACAGTTAAATAGAGAGAAATTTAAAAGCATTACCCAACATCCAGTTCATTCACCCTTGAGTACTCAAAGGATCTTTTTTGTGTATAATTGCATGGTTACTTATCTCATGCTTTTACAGCGTGTGGAAAACAAATATTCCCTGAGGTGCCAGGGAGAGTGGTGGATGCCAAGATTCTTTGTGCTTTCAAAACATGGCATGTAAGTAGTGATATTATCAGATCCTTAGAAGTATTTACTTATTAAACAAATCTCTGTACCTTCATGTGAGATAGCAGAATGTTTTGATACTTTCCTGTCAGCTTAATATCAAAGATTAGCATCTGACATGCCATGTCAGGTTCTTCTAACTTCCTTTCCTACTGCATTTGAGCCAAAGAGGCTTCATTTCTAATTCTTGGTAAACGTTTTATAAAAAAAAAAAAAAACACAGGAAATTTTGCAGTGAAATTCATAGAATCAACCTCTAAGTTGCAGGTGACTATGATCAGATATACTGCCTTGGAAAGATACTCTGCTTCTTGTCAGTTATTGAGCTAGAATAAAAAGGTAGGAAATCTGTACTCCTCCACTGAGCACATACAATTGAAGGAAATGCCTTCTTTTGAAATTCTTCCTGTGCAATATTTTGTATATTCAGACTTACTCCAGCAGTTAGGAGATATTATGTAGTTTAAATGAAGCCTGAAGGTAATTAATTTTCCTTTTTTCCCATAGGATATAGACATAACCCCTTAATTAAAGGATGCACATATATTCTAGTAAGAGAAATTATAAAGTCACCCACCATGTCACTGAAAGAAAATAATTTCTTGATAAAATACAGATTTGAAAGGGTAAAAAATATCCATATATTTTGTATTTTAGGTTTTGCACACTAATAAAACTTAAATTTATTGCAAATAGAGGTAAAAAGTAAGGGGCTTTTGCTATATCATCTATCAAAATTTCAAAATTCAAGGAGAGGTGGAAGTCTAATTTTAGGCATTTCTTTCTTTAAAATTTGATTTCCTTTCATTGAAAATTCAAAGGATTATTTTGGCTTTTGCCAATATCAAGATAGAGAATCAGTTTTCCCTGTACTACCTACATACATGTTGCTTCTCAATGAAATCGACTTTGGCTCTAAAGAAGTTGGAGGAGCTCCAAAGGTTAGTTCAGTAATACCACTCTATGCCAAAACTGATAATTCCTGAATGAGTACTTTGCCTTAGATCCCTCTCACAACACAACTGGTTCAATACTTGCATAGTATAACACTTTCTAGAGCTTAGTATAATTCGTTCACAAACTATATGTACATGCAAAGAAATTTTAAGTATAAGAAGTTAATCTTTACAGAGTAAAACTTATTTTTCCTCTGAAATAATTATGACATTAATTCAACCAAAATGTACATTAAGAAGTTATTATTTAAGTTTAGTACAGTAATAACACACAGAATATCCAATAGAATTCCTGTTCAGTCTTACATTTTCTTCTGTGTAGTAAGTTAAGTAAGCTCTTTCTCACTCCTCTACCCTTTGCTTTTTTTTCTTCTTTTTTGGGGGAGGGAGTGTGTAAGAAAAAGGTAAGTGGAGATTTGGAAAAAAAAAGGCATGAGATTTGAATATAAAAACTCTCAGTTTTCTGAAATTCAAAGCACAACCAAAAATACTCCATCTGTGTTATTGCTACCAATCTAGACTGCAGTCTGTGGTAAGTGATTTTAGTTTGGTCTCTGATTTTGATTCCTATTTAAATTAGTTATTAAAAATGAAAATTCTCTGTATAGAGGGTATTTAAGAAGTTATTTAATATAACTAAGATTTATATTCATCCAAGATTAATTAACTTTCTACTTTTGGATAAATGAAGAAGAATATCAGTTTGGTCTTCATTTTCAGAATTTTTTTAATGTTGGTGTTACCAACATCATTTACATGTGTTTACACTGTGTTACTAGTAAATTTGCCTTTTGAAAAAGTCAAATGCAGTTTGGATTTGAAAGTAACATCAAAACCAAAATCAACATCTATTATTAACTGAAATAGTGTTTTCCCATCATTTTCAAGCTACCCTAGATGTACAAAGTGAAAAATAAGGACCTTGTGTCATTTTGAAAGTACATTTAACTTTGGTTGTGCGCAGATGCATATATACATATGTAAGCCTTGTTTTTCTATATATCTATAGATATGGAGGGAAATATCTATCTATATATATAGCCTGTATCTATCCATAAAGCCATAAGCTTACATTTTCCCCGGAGCAGATAATATTGTTCTCAGTTCAACTGACCTAATTTTCTTTCAGCAGAGATGAGCTTCTTTGCAATTAGCACTGAGGAAAAGGTTTTCAGAGATAAAATAGGCATCTAACTTGTTCTTTGAGTACATGAAAAAATTGGTAGGGTACATTTTTCTGTACTGAACTCCATTTGGGTTGATTTTCAGCATTGATTTCAGTAATTTTTTTATGAAGCTAGAAAACATGGCCTACTTTCCACTGTTTACGTAGGGTAAAAGCATAGCCAGCAAAAATGGGATAGTGCTTGTGCACAGGGCAAATTTTCCTTTGGCATAAATTGGCAGAAATCCATCAATCTTTAATATTTATGATTACCATCACAGTGTAGTCCAGTGTTGTTAAACAGCAGATGGGGGAAATTAATTATTAAACTGAGCAATAAATAAAAACCGTAATTTTTTATTAGTAATCAAATTAACAAGAAGGATTAATCCTGCCATATGAACATTTGGATACCTGAGGGGAAAGAAGAATTTTCAATTAATATCACATTCCCTTGACATAACAATTTGAGAGAAGAAAGGGAGGAGGGTTCTTCTAATTAATCAAGTACAGCGGAACAGAATTATAAAGAAGAAGATTACTTTTTTTTTTTTTTTTTTTTAATTTGTGCCTTGCTCTCCACAGTGGAGAGCCTGCTTTCACACACATTGCTGCTCATGTTCTATTCTGGAGTCCTAGTCAATAAAACGCATTTTGTTTTATACAGGTAACAAAAAAATCTTTTATTGGCTTTGACAGAGTAGGTTAATATTCTTCTAAAACAAAACATTTTTTGTTTTCAGTCACAGAATACACCTTTGACTTCCTTCAACAGATATCTTTGCCTCTGACACAGAAAAAAAATCATCTGAAGAGGAAAGTTAAAGGTGCAGAAAAAAATTGGGACCCTTGAACCCAGACAGACTTCAATCCCAGCTGTGAACACTGACTGTAGTGTTAGAAATGCCATCCTGCCGCATTTATTGTTTTCTGTCTGTCTGCAACCATATTAAATTCAATCATCTAAATATGGCATATGTTAACATTAGCTAACTGATATCCTAGGCAATACATTTTCTTTCAGGTTGTGGGTCACAATGCAAAAGAATACTGGTAATAGCATAATTGCACCATTTAATTTTTTTTTTCCCCAGTTAAACAACACGCAACTTTGGAAAGAAAAAGCTCTGCAAGTCATGAAATTATCAAAAGAGCAGAACAGACTCCCCTCCTCCTCTATTAGGCTGACATTGGATGAAATAGAAGAATGAACTAATTTCTCTGAAAAGCAGAACAGAACATCTTTTTTTTGTGCTCGATAGGAATAATATAAAATATGGTTAAAAATACAAAAATAGTGACCATTATAATGATATTTATCAATGATCTTTCAGCTGTACTTAAATATATATATCCTACACTTACACATGCATGCATACTAAGTTTTGAAAATGTAACTTTAAAAGTGAAAAGGGGCTGCTTCCATAAAGACACATAATTTGTCCAATTTCTTACGATATGATTATTCATTTAGTGAAAATAGTCCCATAAAAACAGAGTGTGGAGCAAAGGATCAGTAAAAAAACTAGTAAATACTTTCTTTTTCTTGGCTAGAATTCAAACCTGTTTGGTCAGTTGCTTTGGCTGTTTTCCTGTTCCTTTTTTTCTGAGATTACATATGGAATTTAATCATTTAAACACTATTTTACATTATAAGATGGAACTGTTTCCACACAGCATGGAACAGAGGAAAAGATCAAATGCTAAATTCTTCCCACTGTGAGGCATTCTTGAAGGCTGAATTTCAACCTTCTGATCAGCTTAATGCAGGCATATGAAAGAAAGATTGAAAAGAGAGGTATTTGAGGGGCAATCTCTGAAAAAAACAATTGAAAAAATTTGGGTTGCAGAAGTTAATTATTATTGGGTTTTGCTCTATGTATGCTTACCATTTTTATTGACTTTTATTGTAAGCACAAATAATAAATGTCTTGCAAGCTCTAGAAGCTTGACTAGCTATAGATAAGGTTTAATTTTATTGCATTTGAGGAGTAGAAAGAATAAAACAGTTTTCAAAGCAAGGCCTCCGAGGAAAATACCTTTTTATTAGAGAGCTTGACAGTGAAAGTAGAATTAAGCAAGAAGCATTATCTAAATTACTTTCAGCAGTTATTTGTACTGCACTGTTTACTACAGTGCTTAGTGACTTCAGTTGATTGAGACTTAATTATGTTGCTAAAATAATTATAGCAATGACCAAAATCACAAATATCTTGTGCCTATTACTCAGTCTCATTTTCAGCACAGTCCAAAAATTAACTCCATTATGGTTTAGCACTTCTTTGTAAAAGTTGGTAAGAAGGGTTAAGACAATCACCCTGAGAAAACGCCCAAAGATTACTGGTGATTCAAGATTTTAGGGTAATATATTTTAATAATGAATAACTGATATAAAAAAAAATCTGTATTTAAATGCATATTTGTCAAATAAATGATGCACAGAAATCTTCTTGAAGCATAAAAATGGTAATCAGACATAAATTTAAGCATCTGATGAGACTTGTTGAAAGGCAGTTGTCTTCCATTTTCTATTTACATTCACATTTCTTAGCAATAAGACTAAAAAGAATCAATTAGTAACCTAATTTTACCCGCAAAAGTTTGACAAGAAACATTATTTGAGTACATTAGAGTTTTTTATTTTCTGGGATTTTTTGCCCTTCCTCAATCTGCATAGGGCCAAAAAGAACAGACTTTGTACCACATTTCCATCTTAAGGAGAAATAAATGGAGTCCTTCACTATAACTGTAACTTTTTGCTTTATTTAATGAAGAAAACAGCAAAAAGGATGCAGAATTTTTTTCTTTCTGGCAACCTTTCTTTTTATTGCCAGACATAGAAAATGCCATGATCTATCTGAAATGATCTGAAGCTGAGTATCAGAGGCTGACTATCTGAGTTGCCCATAGATCTTCTGTTTCTTCAATAGTAATACAATAAATAAAAATATACAGTGTCTCTGTGTATAACTGGAAGTCAAGCAGACCACTCCAAAGAAAGAGACCATCTGATTTCTTAGCTCTTGTAGAGAAATACCACCACTGCAGTGTGCTTTTAATGGATCTCAGATTGTGGCATCAGTGTTACACAGGCTCTTTAAAGCTGCACAGACAACAAGTAGCCCATAATCAACTGCCATTGAAGACAGTGGGGACTCTAGGGCTTGCTCACAAGAGGATGGAGAAAGAACAGATGGACCCAGACTGGAGGCAGTCACAGCCAGTCACATAATGAACAGCTCTCTTGCCAGGCCATGTCCCAGTTTTTCAGCCATTGGTCTATAATATTAATTTCCTCTATCCTCATGAGCTACACAACTGGCTTGCCCAATATTTACAGTATGTCTCCCAGGCAAGCTGCCTCAGTACCTGCAAAAATAAAGCTTTCATGAGAAAAAGCTTCTGTTAATGCTCAGTTCCAAGCCTAGAGCTGGACTCACGACACAAACTCTTAAATCACCCTTTTCTTATAATTACCCTGATTCCTCTTATGCCAGAGAATATGGGACATGGTGACTGGTTCAGTGTTCTTAGTCCCTGACAGGAATTTTTTATGCTATTTGCTATTAACATATTGCACAAGAGCTGGTGAGCCACTGGCAGGGGAGATGTTTTGTACTAATATGGGTGGAGTTTTCCACAAGGTTTGATGTCTTGGAAAATCAAGGTGGTGTCTTACTCAAATTATGTTAGGGCAAGTCCTACTCAAAAGGGTATTAGAGCAAGAGCTATAGTTCAGCTGAAAAAACCAGCCAGGGGTCTTAGTAGCTCAGAAGACAAGGGGCTAATGTGTATGTGTCAAACACCTATGGTTGGATAGCCATGGATTACCAACTGAGGATTGCTAGTAGGAACACGCTGGGAGGAAGAACAGGATGTTGCTGGAGAAGGGGACCATAGGGAGGTAGGGCAGCATTTTTCTGGGACAAACATCCTTGTTCTGGCCCCTGGAGATAAGCACAACACAGCACAGTGCAAGTGCAGGAGTAGAGTGAAGTAAAGAAGCAGGTATGTACTGTTGAGAAAAGGCAAACTCATTATGGGGTATCAAGACCACAAGGCCCTGGAAAGCATTCTGTGTGTATGATAACTAACTTGCATAGAAAGGCAGAAACATAGTTCCAGGGTAGGGGAAACTTGTCAATAAAAAAGCACACCCATGCAACCCCGGTGGCACCCTCAGGACCCTTGAGTCTCCCATCAGCTTGATCAACACTGGACCCAGGAATGGCCTTCCTTCCTTCCTTCCTTCCTTCCTTCCTTCCTTCTTTCCTTCCTTCCTTCCTTCCTTCCTTCCTTCCTTCCTTCCTTCCTTCCTTCCTTCCTTCCTTCCTTCCTTCCTTCCTTCCTTCCTTCCTTCCTTCCTTCCTTCCTTCCTTCCTTCCTTCCTTCCTTCCTTCCTTCCTTCCTTCCTTCCTTCCTTCCTTCCTTCCTTCCTTCCTTCCTTCCTTCCTTCTTCTCTTTCCCTCTCCTCTCTTGTCTCTCTGCTTTCACCCTAACCCCTTATTCAAAACCCACTGCCAGGTGCTTCTACTAGAAGAAAAGAGAATAGCTTACATAAATTTCATCCTTTTATTCTAGGGATCTTAACCATGGCTATCAGCAAAATAACCCCTACTTTCCAGGGTGTCTCTATTTAACTCACTTCGCCTCCTGAAGAAATGTTGTCTGACTCTTTTTCTATTTGTATTTATAATTATGTCACTGAATTAAGAGCATAAAAGGTTCAGGGAAGGCAAGGAGAAAATTTGTGAGCCTCATGAAAGCAGAGGAAAAATAAACGTCTGAAAAACAAACAAAATTTAATGACAAAGCTTCATGATAAGTAATGACATGTCAAAATATGTCCTCATTTAAAATAGAAGACTAAACTCAAAGTAAATTAAAAGTACAAATTTAATCTGTGATATTACATACTTTGATGGAAATCAATTTTTCAAAACCGTTAATTCATGCTCTACCATTTATAGAGGCACGTCTGTAAATTTAATCTCAGATTCTCAGATAACTGTACAGAAATTGCTACTAACAGAGTTACCTGTTCATTAATGTTATGCTCAGTCTAACTTCCAAACAGAATTTCTTCTCTCAGTGAAAAAGGAAATATTTTTCAAGGTGGAAATCTCTCTTGCATAAACAACATTTGATTACTATTTTATCATGATACTTAGGGAAGAAAAAAAAAATCCTCCATAAAAGTTTTCTAAACCTTCACAACTTGTTTATATATATTCATAGATAAAAATATTTGTCTTTAAAAAAACAAGACAAAGACATTCTTTTGCACTCTGTGGGTATGATCCCAGTAGTTAAAGATCTAATTTATTGACAACCAGTTTGTAACCAATCAACTGAAACAATCACGAGGCAGACTGAAAGGCTTGCACTTTAATTTCCCCTGGTTAACACAGTTTATCTTCTGCTGCATTTACTCAGTGAATGTGGTTGGTAGATAGACACATGCTGATGATCACAGCTCTATGAGGAAATTGAACATGAGGTTGCCAACTTACACTTTTTCAAATATTGGGCTTGAACAGCACATGATAACTATAGGCTACCTCATTAAAATTTGCTTTCATAAATGATACAGCAGTAGAGACAGGCTATTTCAATTAAACTATCCCAATAACCTCAAAGAGATTTTTTTTTTCACCTATTCCATCAAAATGTGCAACAGTTGTTGATTTCATAGTAAGATTCAAAATATTGGAGCTTTGCCTTTTGTGAACAAACTGCCTGGACAATATGCACTTACAAAATATCAATTTAAAATTAATCTTCACCTGTTTCCTAACCAAAGTTTCACATTGAGCTAATACTTTCTTTTACACGTTTGCTTGTCCAAGGTAAATCAGAAATAAATTCGTTTATGGAATTTACTTTTTGAGAAGAGGTCTTGCTAAAATCTGACTAGAATAGTAAAAGCTAATAATTTTCTATTTCAATTACAAATACAGGGGTAAATATTTTTAATGTGTAAGTTTTTTAGCTACCAAAACTGTTCAGACGACTTTGTAAGAATATCACTGGAGTAAAAAAATACGTACAACCTCAGTGAAAGATTGCTTTTTGTGCATCTTATTGTTCATGTTCAGATGTTCACGAGCTGTAGAATAGTTACAAAACCATTTTACAGAAGAGTAATTGCAGACTGGATTGATAAATCCCCACAGAATAAACTGTACCTTGTGACTCTACAGACTCAGGCTGTCTGATTGATTATGCTAAGTCTCTGGTGACATACTAATTTTATAGTTTATGTCACTATTATTTTTGATGCTTTTAAACAGTATTTTCTGTATTGTTTTATCCACTATTTGCTTAATACTTGCTATCCTCACTTTCCTCATTAGTTCAGTAGATTGGTAGAGTTACCAACACAGCTGTCTCAATAAAGTGTTAAATTTCTTCTTCAGTGTTTTTCTTCAGCCTTCTTCTCCAATAATTCATTCAAAAAAATTAGAGAAATGCTATCACAGCATGACCTCTACACAGATGCCAAAATGAACTGTCAAGAAATCTGTCAACTCTTACTTGAAAAAGTATCGTTTTGTAGAAACCAATGCTCAGACACCTTGGTTGAAGCAGTTTGCAAGCAGCAACTGAGAGATGCTCCTTTTTGAATAAAGTTTGAACTGAGGCAGCTGCACGGAATACAAGCCACCAGATGGCACCACGATTGGCAGCTTCCCCTTGGGAAAGGAGAGGATGCACTTCAGGGAGAAGTACCTGGTTAGGGACGTGCTCTTCTTCACCTTTACACACCAGTGAAACATATCAGTTGCTTGTAGCTCTTTGCCTGGGATTGTTCAGGCATGCTCCTGCTTACAGCAGAAGGAAATCCTAATGCTTTTTATTGGAAAATATGTAATGTAAGGTTGCTTTTTCAAACAGCACCAATCCCTTGAGATTATTGTTTTACTATATTTATCCTTCTTTTCAGAGACAGAAGGATCCTTAATATCTTATGCTGAATTTGGAAATTGTTTTCTCATCATTTAAAATTTAAAAAAAAAAAAAAAAAGAAAATATCCAGAATTAATTTCATGTCATTTCCCTCCCCCCGCCCCGGGTGAGAACCCAGAGAGTATCCTGTAATTTTCTTACTTTCGTTTTTCTTATAATTGCATGCTGAATTTTTTTTCATAAATATGGCAGCTTTTTGTGTCAGAGCTCAAAGAACCATCCCACCCTCAGTTTAGCTGCCAATAGTTAGAAAAATGTAAGGGATTATGAAGTGCTAAAGGAAAGTCTTCACATTTCTTATCAGTTCTAGTGCTCTGTGTGTTTTAATAAATTCACTCTCCTGGTGTTGCCAAATTTACAGTAATCAAGGATCACTGTTGATCTATTCAGTTTTGTGTACTAGCTCTGTCAAGAGTCTTCAGAAATTACCTGGATTACCTGTTTCTTCACAGACTGTGGACAGACAAAGAAAAGCTATTGAGTACTTAGGCTTTAATGACTTGCATGTTAAGGGGTTACATGGCTTTCACCAATTCTGTAAAATGGGTCTTGAGAAAAGCAAATGTTAGTTGAAAATACGACATGTTGTTTTCTGTAGTCTAGAGAAGTAAATTTATTTCTTTGAAAGTATAGGTAATCTTGAGAGATACTATTATGTTTTACTATACTTAATTTAAATTGAGTTGCACTGATGAAACCACTTTTTTCCTGTTAGACATATTTAAATACTTTTTCTTTTATTTGTTTACCTAGGCTCTGGTAGAAGTAGTACCTAGTGTTCAAAAGGCAACTGTTATTGGCACTGAAGAGAAAGTGGAAAGCTAGATTTTTTTCTTCTTTTCTCTAACAATGTGAATCTTTGGTATTGTGATTTCTTGGGATATCTTCTCTTCCTCCACATTAAAAACAAAAATATATCTTAAATACTATAACTGCATTTTTAGTGTGTTCCAGTGAAATCCTAACAAAAATTGCTAAAAAACTCATGGATTGGGCAAACTGTGAAAAGTAACCACATTGCCAAAGAGGCTGTGAGCCATTTCAGAAGTCACACACTCAGCAGGAGCTTGGATTCAAGTTCTCAGCATTCAGCTCCCTTTGGGTCTTCAATTATTAATTTTTATTTGCATGGCACAGCCTGTGGTGATCGACCTGAGCACAATTGTCCTCAGACTGCAGGAGAAATACAAGCCTCCATAAGATAGGAAAGGGAGAGAGACATCAAACAAAATGCATTTCCTCAAACAACAACGGACAATACCTGACTAATCACACATTCTGACTTGCTTCAGCTGCAATTCAGTATATTTTACACTGCAAGAACAAAAGCTTACTACATTATCTACCACTGTGCAATGGGTTTAGTATTTCCTTCCTTCCTTCCTTCCTTCCTTCCTTCCTTCCTTCCTTCCTTCCTTCCTTCCTTCCTTCCTTCCTTCCTTCCTTCCTTCCTTCCTTCCTTCCTTCCTTCCTTCCTTCCTTCCTTCCTTCCTTCCTTCCTTCCTTCCTTCCTTCCTTCCTTCCTTCCTTCCTTCCTTCCTTCCTTCCTTCCTTCCTTCCTTCCTTCCTTCCTTCCTTCCTTCCTTCCTTCCATCTTCTACAGTGAGCTTTTGGCCCAGTAAAAAAAAGTACAACTTGGCTTGCATTCAAAAAATCTTGACTATCAATAAAATGTTACTTAGACACAAGTAGGAAAAAGACTTTTTGTTGTTGTTGGAAATTAGGGCGGAGATTGTGGAAAAAAGGAAAACCAAGGGGGAAAAAATGAAGCTGCCTGCTAACTCTCAGCTGAAGACAGAGACGTCTAATTGGTGAGTAAAGGTAATCATGACCCCAATACAGCACTGCAGCAGATCAGGGCAGATCTCTTCTTTCATTAAGTAGAGAGACCCAGCTGAATTTTGGGACATCTGTTTCAGCCCTCTTGTGCTATGAGCTGGTGGAATACTGCCTCCCAAATGAGAACATTTAATTCATAACTCAGTGTCCCTTTGCAAAATATGAGATTTTATATATATATATATATATATATATATATGAAAAGACATTTACTGACAGCTTTCCCTCCCCTCCCCCCTCCCCCCATTCAATAGTGTGCTACTCACTTTATTAAATCCTGCAGTGGAGAAACTGTCCACTTATTTTTGATGTCTTTGTTTTTGCATTTAATGAGGATGGCTGCTAGATGTCATTCTTTCTTATTTGAGATTTTGACACTTACTGATAGGTTTCAACAGAAATGTACATTCTACTGAGTGGAAGGACCCAGTTACAACACACTGTTCACCTGTCATGGCTCAGTGTTGCCATTTAAATAAAACTGACCTATGTGTTAATAGAGCCATAACCTCTGCTTTAGTGTAAATTGTGTCTCAGTCAAAAATAGAGATGGAAAAAGGGAATATACTCTGCAGCACAAAAGGTGAAATGCTGCTGTAGAAGGTAATACTTTAGCAAAATGTTTAGAGCTTAAACAGAACATCAAAGTACTTGCTGAAATTATAGTTTCATATTGAGCTAGAGATTTTCAGGACAGTATAAGTACATATGTATAGATGCCTTAGGTCAGATTAAAGATCCATCTTTCCCAGAATCCTCCCTCTGAATGGGGTCAGCACTGCTTAAGGAAAACCTCCTTTTAACAGCAGAGAAATGAAAAATCCTTGAAATTTGCAGCTTAGGGACTGCCTCAGCCAAAAGATCTGTTTTTAATAGCAGTTTCTAAGGTAATTTTCCCTTGCATTTATCTAATCTTTTATGAACCTATTTATGCTTTTGGACTGTAAATATCTTGGCAAGGACTTCAGCTGTTGACTGCTTTCTGCTTGAAAAAACTGTCTTTTATGTGTTTCCAGCATGCTGTCTGACCCTTTTATTTGCTGTGTTCTTGTATGGTTAGAAGAAAAATTGCCAGTCTCTATTTGTTTTCATCCCACTACGTAAACCTCCCTAATGCCTTCTTCTGGTCATTTCTTTTCTTAGATGCAGTGTCATAGTCTATTCAATGTGTCCTAGTGCAGGTGTCACCTCAGCCCCTCAATCATCATTTCTAACCCTTCATAAACCTTTTCACCCTTTGAAGTGGAGGGACAGAATACAAATATTCCAGACTGGATCTAATCTAAGTGTATATAACAATGTAAGGACATTTTTCTTTTTATTCATATATGAAGTAATTGCTACCATTAACACTCTTTAAACTGAAGCTGATTATTCATATCCAATGTTTTACTTTCAACTAGTCACAAGACTTCCAAGATGTTCTTATAGAGACAACACTGCAATACTGCCTTTTTTCTAGCTCATGGTTTTCAGCACCTGTATCTACTATGCACAATTTTTTGCCTACTCTATGTAGATTTCTTTAACAATTTATCTTTCACCCCTCTGTCGTTCAGATGATCCACTGAACTTCAGGACCATAGTGGCATTTTAATTGGAAATGTTTAAGTAAACTGAATGTATGTTTGGACATATCTGAAAATATAATCAAGGTAAGGTTTGCATTAAGAAGCAGTTTCTTTAGTTGAGCAATTGATATATTTGGAAAAATTCTTATGATGAGCCACACACTGGTTCTGACAGGCAGAGAAATAATCAAGTCAATTGGGAACATTAACCTGTGAATTATGTTAATCCGTTACCCACCTTAAGGAAGAAAATTATTTAGGGATAACATGGAATAATGGGATACAAACAAGCCAAAAGATGACAAGATCAGCAAGGGTGTGGAAAAAAGCTTTGCATTTGGGAGATAATGAATTTTTAGCAGATGTGAGAAACAGCACTTGTGATGTCTCCAGTCTTAGCATCTTTTATATTATATTTTAACACAATGTAAATGTTTTTAACATTTAATAGAATTTTACTCTTCATTTTATCTACTGAGACTGCCCTGCAGATCTCTCTTGAAGATTCAGGTTTTGAGGATTGAGTTAGAAGTCATAACTGTTGTACAAAAACCAGTGTTTAATTGTTCTTTGTGTGCTTCTGTCCTTAATAAGTTGATTGTTGGAAGAATGTGCAAGTTCCCCTACTATTTTTCATGGATCCTACATAAGCATATAATTTTTTTCAGAAATGTGAATTAGCACACAGACACTCAACCAGTGAAATTTCTGTGTACCACAATAGTTTTTTACATACAATCTGCATAACTTAGACATACAGTTGTTAGTGAAATAATTTTTGTAAAAAATACCTCTCCATTTTTGACATCCCACTTCTCATTGTCAAGATGTTAACCCCTGTCTCTGTTGTTGTTGTTGTGGAGAGGCTTGATGATTATTTTCCCCCAAGTTAATGTTATTGTTCTGAGTTTATACATAGCTGCTTATTTGATCTGTCTGTCCAGACTTGTTGAAAGTTAGTGGGCTTGAAAATTGCTCACATTTACAACTGTACAACTGTATCAACTGGTTCCTTAGAAAGATATTTCTTACCACCTTGGTCTTACTAACTGCAGCAATACTATTAAATGTTTGATTTGCCATTTGTTTGGATGTTTTTCAATCACAGCATAAAAAGCACCAAAACCTAGAAATTTAAAATGAAAGCCTTAAAAAAACTTCAAGTGGGTCATCCTGATAGCAAAAACCTATACCTTAATTTTTCTATACGTTTAAATGGAGTCCAAATACCAAAAGATTTTTAATGATAGATTTTTAACCTTGCCTGGAAAAATTAAAAAAAAAAAAAAAAAGGAGAGAGAGAGAAAGTGATAATGCTCAGTTTGCTGTTCACAGAGTGATACATCTGAAAATTAAAAAAAATTTAAAAATGAAAAAATTTAAAAATTAAAAAATAAGGAAGGTAGAACAGATCTATCAAAATAATTGCTATTTAAGGAAGTGCATGATGAAGCATAATTTATTTTGAGAATGTAAAAACTGACTTTCACGTGAACAGTGGTCTGGTCTAAATTCTTGATCTCACCATGTAATTTTCAAGATTTCTAAACAAATTAAAGACCTTGTGATATTGATTTTCTTATCATGAACTCAGCCAAGATAATTACTTCCTAATTCCATGAGAATAACCATTTAGAATACTAGCAGTGATATCACGCTTACTCAAAAGAATAGAATTAAGAATTAAGAATTAAGGAAAACCTATAGAAATGGTACCCACTCTGTTTTCTAAGGTATGGAAAATTTTTAGTTCTCAACAATGCAAATGGCAGTTTAGAGAGCTCAGAACTGTACAGGTATAAATCATGAATGTCTTTAAAATGTGGCTGATTGTAGATTTGAAATGAGGAAACAATATAAGCTACATTAAAAGGAATATTATTTCTATAGTTTTAAATAAATTTACACTAGCAATTAAATTAAAACTTCACATCTTGAAGTAACATTTGATGAACTTATGGTTGCTTTCTCACTAGCTCCTACATACACTGAATATTTGTATTTCAGTTCTGAATTAGAAACAACCCTAAAATAGAGATATTTTCACATAGATGGAAATGTTAAGTGCAGGCAAATAGATTATATTGATTTAAACTGTTCCATCAAAACATTATTCATGCCCTGTCTAGATTCATGAAAATAAGTTCTGTAGAAGCTGTTCCTCTGGATTCAGAGTTGGGGGTTTGGTCAGGATGAGGACAGATGGAAGGACCCTCAAACTTCTGCTGACCAGAGCATGGAATCAGGCCCATATAAATTAAGAGTCATTCACTGCTTGCCTTGCTTCCATTTGTCCATTTCATTGCTGATATTTGGATAGGTGGCATGATGTTACCTATAGCTAAGTGCTCCCTCTCAGTGAAAGTTCTAAGGAAGGTATCAAAGGATTCAAAGATGTGTCCACCAGCCAGAGTCTCTTCGAGCTACATTTTAGATAAAATGTGTCATATCTTACTTTTTGTTCAAGATTCTGCTTTCCTTTTAAAATTAAGATGCACAGCAGAAGGTTATTTCATACAAGTAAGAGAAAGTTAGGTAATAAATACAGCCTCCCTGAACATAAAATACTCTTCAAAATATATAACCTTCTTTTATGTCACTCCCACACACTGCTGCAAATATTAGTATTAGGTTTGAGCTATATTATACTGTAAAGAAGGAACTTAAATGTATGTTCTTTTTCCCTAAAGATGATTGCAATTATTGAAGGATGAATATAAAAAAATTGAAAAATGCTAAAGCAGTGATATAAGTTTAAAGAGATGTGTGGAGATTATATATACATATATATATGGAAACTCTGGGTATCTCCTGCTCCTGCCCCCTCCCTTCAACCCCCATCAATAGTGGAAACAGCTATTAAAAAGTTACTTCCAAATCATAAATATCTCTACACTAGGAAATTGACCATGGTACTTCTCAATTTGTTTAAAAGTTACTCTGTATGTAAATCTTTGCAGAAACAAAACAAATAGTATAATTATATAGTTCCCTCTTTGACCTAGAGTTTACATCTCTTTTTGCTATCACTTAGAAACTGCTAATTATTAAAAACTAAATCAGAAAAAAAGGTGCAAAAATTACTCTTCTTAACAGCACATTCCTATATTTCTTGTTCATTCTAATTCCTCTTACATTGTCTAAAAGTTTAAAGAGACCTTTTCTGCTTCTTAAGAGTATATTAATATTAATATGCTATATAGCTATCCTATAAATAATGGCTAAAGAGAGGTACAAAATGTTTGAACAACTTCCATAGTTTACTTTCATAGTTTACTGCCATGATGTAAAAAGGCAACCATTATCTTGGGGTGGCAAAACTCAATACTTTAATATATCCACTAAATAAAGAGTTTAAAAGGGAATTACTAATAAGGATTTTAAACAGCACTGTAAAAGCAAGCCAGATGTGGTATAGATTTGTAGGTTTGGTTTTGTTGTGGTTTTTTTTACAACAGTTTTGAAAAAACAATAAAAAACCCCAAAACACCTTGTGATTCAGTATGGGATTTTTGTCTGTAATTACATTTTTGCCAAGTCTGTCTCATTTCTGTACACAATACTCATAGTTACCACCCAGTCTTCAGATTATCTGCCCAGCATTCCAGAATGCTAAACAATCCAAGGAAATAAAGTACAACTTTTCTGCAGGAGAAAAAAAAATCTTTATTCCAAATAATGGACAATAAAATTTTATGAAAGAAAGTTGTTTAAAAGGGCACCTGAATGAGTCCAGTTTTGAGATGACAAAAAAGTTTTCAACTTGTTTTTAATGAATTTAAAGCTGGTCTGTAGTCAGAAAATTAAATTTCTGCTGCAATGTCAATAAATGGCTTACATTAAGTGTCTAACAATGCTTCTGGAAAAAATGGGTTAGTCATTAACATAATAAGCATAATGATCATTTGGTATACAGTGAGTGCAAGATAATTACAAACTGTTTCAAATAATTGATCAGTTTTCAAGATCACTGAGTATCTCTGTAGCTGTGAAAGCTAACAAATAAATAGCAAATATCAAAGTATAAGATTTGCACAAGCTAGTAAGAAAGCTCAGTATTCTCTACTTGTGGAGCCTAGGAAAAAGATTTTGAAGATGTTGTCAGTTTTCATCTGTGAGCAAGGAAATGAAATCAGTCATCATGAGATAATCATCAGGGCATTCCTTAACTGACAACTGCTTGGAAAGGTACAAGACAAAGTTATTCTGGTCTGTTTGAACGATGAAGTTGTAGAGACCTGAACAGAAAATCAATCAGCCTTCTCTTCTGGGTACAGTACAAGTGATATAAATTTCATTGAATAGCAAATCTAGGAAAAAAATACCTTGAGCAGAATCAAAACTTTATTACAAATTGTGACTCATAAGAGCTTTGAGTCTATGGGTGGAGATGGTCTCTACAAGATGGTGATGTTATGTAAATTTGATGATCTTATGCAAATTTTTATGATCTTATGTAAATTTAGCCGCCTGAAAAGTCATCAACTTCTTCAAATCCAAAACATGTATATCCTCAGTCAAGGATGCTTACAAAATAAACTTGCAATTGCAAGCCCTTGCTATAACAAATGCACTTAAATAATCTATTAACTGTACAGTCTTTAACATCATGGTTACTGCACAATCACACTAAAAGAGTAATATAATTAGAACAACTTTCATGACCCAAACTTCACAGTGATGACTTGGCACTGTAATTCAGATTATGAAATCTGTGGATTACTGTATGGAGGAGTCTCATGATGCAGATGAAATATCATAAAAGCTATCACAGTGCTAATCTTGCATCATATAACATAACCCTGCACTATACAGAGGATCCAAGACCCATTGCAAATGCCACAGCTCTGCTCTTTAATGTCGATAAATTCTGAGGAAGCACTTGAGGTCATAAGTAATTTGAGTTCTGCGCAGTGCATAACAAAATAGGAGAACAGAAAATTAAAAAGCAAGTGTTCAGTAATATGTAGTTTTACCCATGGATTGTTCAGCATATTTTGAAACAGATGAACTCTCTAAGTAAAATAACCAAGGGAAACAGGCAATGGTTTGCTCATTACTTCCACTGGAATATTCTTTCAGAGTGCATAAGTGTATGCACTAATGCCAAGTGGCTTCTAACAAAAATCAGTTGAATGCAGTTAAATTTTAAATCTTGGTGGCTGTTATAGAATGACTTCAAATCAGTGTTAGGATTGAGACACTTCTCTCCTCAAAGAGTTTGATTAACATAATTTTCCATTCAACTTCCAAGAATGTCAACTTCTGTACTCAAAATGCTGCATAATCTCTCCTCCTTTCTTTTAACTCCATTATTCATTCCAGAAATCTCATTCTGGATGGCTGTTGTCTCAGTGTAATTCATTTTGTTTTCCAGGACATCCTTATCTTTAAAATTTTAGATTTCTATTTTCATTTTCTTTTGTGACTGTCACAGTCCCAGTGGTGTCTGCAATCTTCCCACCTTATTGCTTTGCTCTTCTTTATTCATGTTTCCTTCCGGCTTTTGAGAAGGTGTCTGTCATACACTGCCAACCACTCCTCCTTTAAACTTACATTTAAACAATTTTTGTTTGCTTTGGGTTGTGGGGATTTCTTGTTCTGGTTTCATTTTTGTTTGTTTGTTTGTTTTATTTTGAGGAGTTGTGGGGGGTTTTTTGTTTGTTTGTTTGTTTGTTTTGGTGTGAGGGTTTTGGGTTTTTTTGTCTGGGTTATTTTTGGTCTGGTTTGGTTTTGGGGGGGGTTCTGCTTTTTTTTTTTTCTTGTGGGTTTTTTTTGGGTTTTTTTTTTTGGTTTTTTTTTTTGGTGGAAGTTATTTTCATATCTGGTAGTTTTACTGAGAGTGTCATTGTGTAGTAAATTCAGTAAAGTGTTGGGATGCCCAGATTCTTTGCCTAATGTCAGGTCATTTTATTTAATCTTAATGAAAGCAATAAAATATCTTTTAAGTACCTGAAATCAATTAATAGTCTTCTTTCTTTCTAAATTGTTATTTCTTTGCTATCAGAGACTGAGTTTATTTATGGTAGAGGATTTTTTCCCTTATAACATGCTAGTTTATGTTGCTGTTAGAATAAATAGGCAGATGAATACCTCAGTCTGAAGATACATTAGTCTGATGAATACTTAATTGTCTTGTTCAGCACTTAGGTACTGCTTTATAACAACGTAAGTCTTATCTTTTGAATCGGCAGAGCAAAACTAGATCAGCTGCCAAATTTAAGTTGTAAGGCTTCCTTGGATTTTTTAACATAACTCCACTAATTAGCAGTGGGTTCTTAAAACAAAGTCCCAGTGCTGAGAAATAAATGTTTACTCATCTTGCTCTGTGTTACTAATGTAAAAACTGAAATTTTTACTTGTTCAATGCTAATGCAAAATTTTTCTTCTGTTTTTTTCCCTCTTAAGGTGATCAGGTGTATGAAAAACGGACTTGAAAGTGGACACCCGAATAACTAGATATGGCCTGGCATAATAACCAGCAAGTCACAACGTACATCAAGCAATTCGCAGTCATTCTGATGTTGCCTAGATCTAAATTGATAAAGACAAAAAGTTGTGTGTTTCAGAATCATCCCCAGGCACTTATGATTCAGGCTTACACAAATAGCCTTGTAGTAGCAAATTTCAGGAATACTAAATAATCCACCTTTATGTTCATGCTATTATTCTATCACACAACTGCAAAAACAGAGAGATACTATTTTTAACTTTTTTAAGTGTTTAAAAAAGTTTATCAAAAGCTTTTTGTACATGGAAGTAGTCCATGTTTAGATGTGTTTAGCCTGCTGTCACCCAGCCAGTCAAGAGAATGCCGGTGCCTGTGCTGTTGAGTTAAATGAACTTAGTGTGCTCTGTGTTAAAGATCTGCTTGACATTAGCTGAAAAAATCTAAACAAACAGACAAAAGGAAGATTTTCTTTCATTATATCAATGGGTCTATATTCTTATTTAATGTTTGAACTGAGGCATTTATCTGCTTTTTAGATTAATTACTGAACAGCTCTAATTTGCTTCTTACTGCCAACACTACAAGATTTTTTCTTTATTTACTTGTATTGGAGAAACACTGTCTTTTTTCATAAATTAGAGAGCATTTTCACTTCAGCTCCCACAGTCACACTAATATAAAATTATGAACAGGCTTTCTAACCATAGTACTAATATACCAACAGCCATTTTATTAGATATTAGTAATACAATAATTTAGAAATGCAATATTTATTGCTTTACAGGAGATATGCTGTTAAAAAAAGTTTCATGATGTACTTTGAAACTTTTGGATCGAATTGAAGTATTATTTTAGATGTATAACTTCTCACATTGAAGTCTGCAGGAGTATTTCAAGGGATTTTTTCTTTGAAAGATAATTGTACACAGTCCCCCTGTTTCCTTATTTTCTCCTCTTTAAGTCAGGCTGATAAAAAGCAGAGGAATGTTACAGTTGAAGCTAAGTTGAAGCAAAAAAACATAAAGTATAGCAATTTCCATGTTAAAAACACCCAAAACCTCAGGAGATTTTTTTTCACTGTTAATACTCACACAATGCAGCAATGACACTGTGTCCAAGTACACTTGGAAACATTTTCCTTACAAATTTATTCTTTCTTTGTAGTTTCATTTGATGTAAAGCAACAATAATCTGGCCTGTAAGTACGTGTTTCCCCAATGTGAATGGAAAACAGCGGCAGCCATTATTGCTTATCTTAGAGAAAAACTAGCATTTTATAGCCTTTTCCAGCAGATTGATCTTCTTTCTCCTTTAATTCAGCAGGAAAATTGGCTTCTGTTCCATATGAAAAAACCAGATACACTACTCAGATTAGCCTAGTAATAAAAGCAAAGCGCTACTTATATTTTTCTCTTTAATGTATCTCTTTATTTAAGAAATATTAATTTTGTGAAGAACCATGTATTAAAGGGAAATGGGAATCAGTAAAGTATAATAGAAGGGGAGAGTATGAAGATAATTTTTGAGATAGATATAGATATAGATATATATGAAAGGGAGAAACTGAACCAGAAAAATGACTAGTAAAAAAATAGCAGCAGATGTCAATCAACTAATTAGCACAGAGCATTTTTCATATGTACACATTTTCCTTATAACTTCTTACATCACCAGTTTACTATACATGCCACATGAGCTCCAAAGGCTGAAAATATCCTGTATTTATTTTAAAAAGCAGTTTAATCCTACAAAATCATGCTGATTTAAACCCTTTGCAAAACAAGACCAAAAATCTCTATAAATTTAATCAATCTGTTTGACCACTACAGACGTTCAACTAGTCAATAACAATTTCTTTGGTGAACACACAACAGGTAAAGTTCAATTGTAGCTATGCATTTAGTTACAATTGTTACACAGCTTACATTCTGGCTCAGGGCATGTTCACAGATCTGACACTTTTTAAAAAAGAATCCATTTGTGTTATTACTTATTGCCTTCCTTGTTTGAAAAAGAGTTTTCTAAAAATAACAAGTAGCTTGTAGAAAGCCTTCTATGGTGTCAATATTGGTAACTGAATTCAGCTGTAATGATAGCAATATGGGATCAAAGACAAAATTATCTTGGAAATTAGGGTGACACCTACATGTCACTATTTCATCAAGATTCAAAGACTTTCAAATACAAATACATAAGTAGAAAATTAAAGAATTTGAAAATTTATCACTACTTTTGAATAAGAGAATGGTTGGGGTTGAAAGGGACCTCTGGAGGTCATCTAGTCCAACCCCACTGTTGAAGCAGGTTGCCTAGGCTCATGTCTGTCTGGGTTTTGAATAGCCTGTTGCAGTGCTCTGTCACACTCAAAGTAATTAAGTTTGTCCTCATATTTAGACAGAACTTATTCTGTTTCAGTTTGTACCTGTTGTTAATTTTCCTGTCACTGGGCACCACTTAGAAGATTCTATTCCCATCCTGTTGACAGCTGCCCTTAAAGTATTTGTAAACATTGATAGGGTCCCCTCCGAGTCTTCTCAAGGCTAAGCAGGCCCAGCTCTGTCAGCCTCCCCTCAAAAGAGAGATGCTTTAGTCCCCTCATTATCTTCATATCTCTCCTCTGGACCCTTTCCAATACTTTGTCTTTGCCACTACCTTCTGATAGTAACTTTTGCCCATCAGAACTCCCACGTCTTCTTCCACAGAGCTGCTTCGTACCTGTCTTGGTGTGGGGGGTTATTTTTCCTCAGGTTCAGGATTCTGCTCTTTGTTGAATTTCACTAGCTTCCTCTGAACCCAGCTCTCCAGCCTGTCCAGGTCTTGCTGGGTGGCAGTACTGCCTTCTGGTACATCAGCCACTCCTCCAAGTCTCATATCATCAGCAAACTTGTTGAAGGCACACTCTGTCATTTCATCCAGGTCATTGATTATGCTGGTTTGAAAGCAAAACCAGTCAAAGACCCTAAGTCAGAAACACAATTTAATAAGAGGAAAAGAAAAGAAATAAAAGAAAGTAAAAGAAAAGAAAAGTAATAGTACAAAATAACAAAAAACAAACAAACAAACAAAAAAACCCCAAAAAACAAAAAACCAAAAAAAAACCACTGACAGAGTCAGAATACAACCTGACACCTTGTTAGTTAGGGTGGTAGTGGCAGTCCAGATGAGATGGTTTTGTCAAAGCAATGATTCCTGTAGAAACGTCTGGTAGCTCTTGTCTCCTCTGGGAGTCCAGTGGATAAAAGCTGCCTGGGCTGTCCCAAACCCTAGATTATCCAGGTGGGAATGCTTGGCTCTTCCCCCTGGGCAGAGCATCTCCCAATGGGCTGATCTCATTCTGAGTCATGCAGTGGGTCCTTGATGGCCCATTAAACAGAGATAACTCCCAGAGGAAGTTATCTATGAGTCATGTGGCAAGGCATTGTTAGGCTCGTTAACAGAAGATAAGGAAAACCCTGCCCCACCTTGGGTCCAACAGCTCATGGGGATAGAATACCTTGGGCACAATTTTACATTGTAACCTAGGACATTGATAGACATTTTGAAGACAACTGTACCCAGTACAACCCCCTGAGGAACACCGCTAGCTACAGGCTTCCAGCTAGACTCTCACTGCACTCTGCACTCTTCACAACCCTCAGAGCTCAACCAGTCAGCCAGTTCTCAATCCACCTCACTGTCCTCTCATCTAAACCACACTTCCTGAGTTTCCCTATAAGGATATTACAGGAGACAGTGTCAAAAGTCTTGCTGGAGCCAAGCATATACTGGTCTTGTCTCATGCACTCAGCCAGCTGTGCCATCATAGAAAGCTATCAGAATGGTCAAGCACGATTTCTCCTTGGTGAATCCATGTTGACTACTCCTGATAATCTTCTTTTGCTCCACATGCTTAAAGGTGACCTCCAGAATGACCTGCCCCATCACCTTTCCAGGAACAAAGGTGAGGCAGACTGGCCTCAACTTTCCTGTGTCCTCTTCCATGCCCTTTTTTAAAACTCCAGTGACATTGGCTTTCCCTGAAATCCTCATTCTTATTGTCCTTGATACCCTTTGACAGATAGAATTCCAAATGGACCTTATCTTTCCTTGTCACATCTTTGGACATTCTGGCAGCATTCCTGTGTTACTCCCAAGCAGTCTGTCCCTTTTTTCACATGCCATACACTTCCTTCTTCTGTTTGAATTTTGTATTTATTATAAATAATACCATTGTTTAGAAATCAGACAGCTGATACTGCATTGTGTTGTGATGCTAATAGAACTAAAATTTATTTTTTCATAGGCCCCTTTAAATACAGAGTATACTATAGTACCTAAGCAGAGAGTGAAAATTATTCCTTTTAAAATTCCCTTCAAAATATAATTTATCCTTATCTTTGATAATCACAAAGAATTTCTATAATCTCTATATTTTTAAATGACAGATAAAGAAGCAAGATAAAACTTCTGAAGTTTTATTTTCTGTTAATTTGTTGTCCTTTGGCTCTTATTTTTCATTAATTTTCAATGAAATAAATATAACCAGAGATACCTGAAAATGTTTCTAAGAAACATTTTGCCAGTGAAAATCTTTAGAAACTTGACCTGCATATTTTAATCCTAAATTCTCCTAATCTCTAAGCAAATGTGTACTAATTCTTTACAAAAAAACCTACATCTTTTAATGGAAAAAATTCATTTGACCCAAAAAAATCATACTGAACCTGTTCCAAATATATTCCTAATAAACTTATGTATAAGTTGAAGTAGATTTAGAGCTCCTTTTGGACTGGGACAAAGGTCATAGAATAAAGTCATTTTTCTGCACATTTATTTGTAGCAATAAAAAATAAAAAAAGAATAATTTAAACCTCTATACCTTAATAATGCTTGGCACGTATGGTCCAGATAAATTGGGAATTTAGTTGCATATGAGTAAAAGGTATTTGTTTTGAATTTTGTAGAATGGGACATAGTCTTAAATATCTGTAAATATACGATAGGATTGTGCACAGTGGAATGGGGAATCTCACAAAATTTGAATACACATTGGGTAAGAGAGTTTAAGTGCTCTCTAAAGTGCATGGAGACAACTTTTATAGGCAACAAAATAATACAGAAATAAGATAAAGACAGTAATGTTTCCATCAACTACTGTCCTGCAAGTTTCTTTTTTCTTTCCCCCTTAACTGAGATTAAGACTGCAATGTGACTGACACAGGATCTCAGAACTTGGTTGTGTGTGATTCTATGTAGACACAGAACTAGAGAAGTGCTGCAGCAACATGAACAGATCTGTGATGTGAGTAGTCCAGCAAAGGATAACTCAGAGGAAGCCTTTTGTGTTTATAGATCTGATGGGAGATAATGAAGAAGAGGGAACCAGACTTCTCAGTATCACTCATTGACAGGACAAGAGACAAAAGATACAGCCTAAAAGTTGTAAAACACCATCTGAACAAAAGGTGGGTGAGAGAAACTAGACACTGGAAAAGATTTCCCAGGGAGGTTTATGGTCTCTGCCTCTGGAGATACTAAATATTTCGCTACATATGGTTCTGGGCAATCCATTCTAGCTGATTTTGCATGAGCATGGAGTGGGAAGTTAGCAGGGGAGATTCATGGGGAGGGCTAGATGACTTCAGGATGTACTTTCCAACTTCTATGTTGTTTTGTTATTCTGTTATTCTCTAAGAACCGTTTTCCAATATTTTTCTTTAGAGACCAAATGGCTTACTTAAAATGTTGTAGTGAAACTCTGTCAGGATCTCTCCTAAATTCAAGATAAATGGAATCCACTGGTTATTCCCTGTGCATGGGGTCTGCTGCCCTGTCACAGAAAGAAATTAAATTAGTTTGACATATGTTGCCTTTGACAAATCCTTCTCATCTGCTACTAATTTCCTTCTTCCTTTCCAGTTAAACACAATTTGATTTTTTATCATTTGTAGTAGTACTGAGTGTTCGTGGACCTATAATTCTTCCATTTCCTCTCTTCAAATAAAGAAAGAAAAGTTCTTCCATTCTCCTGGGACCTGACCTCTGTGAGATGTCAGAGATAACCCACAAGGCTTACAAGAACTCAGAAGCTATTTCTTGCATATCCTGGGATGGGATTTTCCGGACTTCTTCATTTAAAAGCATCTTATCCAAGCACTCACTATGCTTATATAATCTTCTTTACTGAGGGCTGAGCTCTTCAACTTTTAATGGGGGAATTTATTCTATAAGTCAGTTGATCCAAACTGAAAATTTTATTAAGGATTAATGAAAAAAGGTCATTAAACTTCCTTCATATCACCTGTAGAGATTATACCATTTCTACTTACTTATAAACATGAACATCCAAGTAGTTCATTTTTTCTCTATATTTCCATTACGTACATTCACATTTGACCTATTTTCTGCCACAAGTATCTTACTTCTTGAATATGTTCTTTCTCTCAAAGAAAAGAAGTCATGGTTTAGTCCAGTTCACCACCTACCCACTGCCTATTTTTCTTCTACATTAGGAGGGTGTGCACTTGTGACCTTAGTATCATTTCTCTAAGAATCTGGCAGTTCTCTTTTCCCTTTTGAACAGATTTTCAACTGAGAGGCTGCCAGCTTTTAAAGTTTATTAAAGTATGTCTTCCTCAAATCTATTGGTTTTCATTTTCTGTTATTACTTCTTCCTTTCTTAAAGAATACAATATCATTTCATAATCACTTTTTCTCAAGGTCCATTGTCTGGTTCTTTGTTGCTAGTTAGAGCCCACCCTGAGTATTTTACTTATCGTTAATGAGGTGCTGAAATTATAAATGTTTATGTATGTGTGTGTGTGTGCACAGAGAGATAATCCTAATTTTAAAATGAGTCATGATACAATGCTGTCATAATAATAATGACATAATGACTAATTATTGAAAACATTTACATTAAAAGCATTGTCAAATGGTTTACGCAATTAATTCCTGACCTACCTTTTTCTAGATAATTATCACATCTGAGTCATACCAGTTGTCAGTGCCTCACTAAAGTTTTACTTGTATTTCTGCTTTTGACTTCAGCATAATGTTGTGCAGGATCCTGAAGCAGAGCCTAATGGTAGTCTCCTTAGGTAGAAAAAAAATTGTCTAAAATTAACAACGATTGTAAATATCCACCAAGTTTTTATCTGTAAAGGATCATCCATATAGCCTCTCCAAAGCAAAAATGCCATGCTATTATCCAGAAAAGTTAGTGGGAAGCTTTATCACATTTTGTCTAATTGTTGCGTTGAAAACTGGCAATGCATAGTCACTCATTAACAGACAGAAAGCACAGCAAAACTATTGGCAGCTCCTCCCAAAAGTATGTACACTTCCAGAAAAAAAGGGCAAATCCCAAATTCTCTAGCTATCTGGCAATATCTGTGTGACATTATTTACTTGTGAAAAGTGACACACCAATCCAATCTATGTTTTTGGAAATGGTAATATCCAGAAGACAGAAAAATGAGCTCTTGAGCTGCTGGCTTGCAATATAGGCAGATCACTGGTAAGCCTGGCAAAGTTTCCAGTGGAATCAGGTACAGACCCAGGTATTCATGATGCAAGGATTCCCTCTGACATCTATCTAGAGGGTAAGTCTAGACAGTGAAAACTGCAAAGCTGTAGGGAAAATGAAGGAAAGCTCTGTATTTCCATCTTGAATAATGGAACTGTGCTCTCTACAGTGATCTGTCACTGCATATGAAGAAAAAATTATAGAATTAGTGGTTATATTATGAAAAGAAAAATCTTTCTGTTCCCTTCATTCTCTTCTTCCTTTACTGACAGCACCTTATCTAAGATCAGTAAGATATCCATTATAGTTTATCAACCAGTTCAATATACATAGAGAATCATGATATTTACTAGAATTATTAGAATTCTTAGTGCCTTTTCATTAGAAATACAAGGGTCTGATAATTAGAATTCCAGTACTCAGTATTTAAAAAGACCCTGAAAATCCTTGGAGGACAACTTAACCACCTTTATGATACATCCTAAAGAGATGACTTCTAAGTATTGAAGTCCAGAAAGGTTTATGTGTTATAAATACAAGTTGTGGAAAACAGTTTCCAGTTCTGTACAGTCACATAGGTTCAGAATAAAAGTGGGATGCTCTGTCTTCCATCTTTTCTGATTTGCTGTGATACCTTGTTAAATATATGAAGATTTCTATTTAGCAGTGCAAAATTCTCTCATCTAGCATACAGAAAAACAGACACTATACACAGATTTAGTAATTCCACAAGAGAATGCACAGACATGAATTCAAACAGTTGACATCTTGAACATGTTGGAGATAAATAATGCTTTCCAGCAATTCATTTTCAGACACCTCATTAGTGTAGTAGAAAACAATGACATTCTATATGACATTCCAGGAGTGTTACATTATGTGCGCTTGGGAGTCCAAAGAATAATTAGCTATTTGAAGTGTTCCTCATCTGGCATTTGTTTGTCTTTCATCAGGGACACTAATCAGGTAAATGTCATATGTCTGCATGCTATTTGCATAAAAGATTCTTGGGGTATTTTTAAAGTATTTTAGTTTTAGCCACTGCAAATAGTAAGCTCACAGTTTGTTTGTTTGCCCCATGTACAACCCAAACAAGGCTTCATGGATTAAATTACTTCACCTCATAGCCTACAGATAGTTTGATCTCTAATTGTGTACTGGTTGAGTTAAAACAAGAACTGAATTAAGTAATACATTGTTTGTATGACTTCCTGCTAGCCTAAAACATTTACCTGTCCAGTAAATTGTATGACGTGACTCAAAGTCCTGTGTCTTCCTAGGGAGATTGGGTATCTCTGATTTCTTTAGTGAATGCCTTTAAACTTACTCTAAGATGAAAAAAAGGGAACATTTTCTTTCAAGACTGATATTGTGATGAGCAAGGAAAATGATGTAGCCAGAGAGAAAGAATAAAACCCAAACAAGAAAGAATATGATTACAGCGGCTCTCCTAACATTTTTACTCAAAATGAGGTACGCAACTTTCAGATCTGCTTCCAGGATTTGTTGGTTGTTTGGTAGCTGCCTATTGTAGAATCGTCGGACTCACTCAGGATCCAGACAAAGGAACCTGGCTTTGCTTTCTCCCATCACACAGTCACTTTTGCTTTCCTTCCTCCAGCCTGTGACCCTCCCTAGATATGACTATGCTTCATGAGCTAGCAAACTCAGAAGTGTACCTATGTTGAGAACAGCTACGAGCCCAGTGTGAGATAGGTACTTTGACAGTTATTACAGGTAGCTGTTAAGCACACATATTTCAGATTCTATAATTCCGTTGTTTGAGTTGGGAGGCAGAGCAGACAGGGGAGGTAATTTTTCACCAGTCTTCTCAACTGTCCTGCGCAATAGAAGGATTTTTGCCCACTAGGTATATGGAACATCATGCTCATCAGCTAATTCAGTTAAAATGCTGAGATAGAATGGATAATGCTGAAAATGATTGTTTACTTTTTTAGTATATTTGACAATGAAAAATGTTTTGTGAAAAAGGAACGTAGTTATTGCAAATGTATTTCTGGGGTGTGGAAAGTACTTGTCAAAGAGAATAAATTGTATTGATATAAGACATTTCACTGATAGCTTCGCTTTTGTTGTCAAAGAACACAACAATGAAATAAATTGTTGTAAAATACAATTTTCCAGGGATTTTACTCTTCTGTCTCAGCTTCACTGACTGAGACTTGCATTTCATTTTCAAAGGATGGGCGATTTCTTACGTTATGCAATTTTTGCCCTTGAAAACTGTCAGTTGCAATATCCAGATAAAAATCTAATTTTAATACCCTGAGAGCATGTAAGAAAATGGTTTTTTATATGGACTAAAATGATGATGCCATCTGGATAGCAGTAAATATGTTGAACATATCAATTCTATAACATAATATCATGTTTGGGCTGAGAAAATATTTAAAAAATACTATTTCTTCTGCCAGAAAAAACTATAATTTCTACAAAAAGGTGAAGAAGAGGCTTTATGGTGTATCCTCAATTAATTGCACACTTCTACTCACTAATAAAATAAACAAATTAAAGATAAATGATTGCTTACTTGTTAAAGTTTTTGAGAAGCATCTGAAGGGTTCTAATCCTTGTTTAATACTACAACAGCTTGCTGTAACTTTTTGTTAAGTTTCTGCTAGAAAAAAAGATTCATTGATTTCACAAGCCAAACCCATGTACGCCATGTGTACGAAATTTTCCACGTGTCAAACTGGAAATTATCAGACCAACATAAGAGGGAAGTTAAATTCCGCTTGCCCAAGTGTGAAAGCCATTTAACACACACTAGCACTGCACAGCAATCTACATTAGGAGAGCAACTTGACAGAGCATCTAGGCTTTTCCAAGACCATAATTTTTATGCTAATTCAAGGAATAAAAAAACCTCTGCCTCTGGGGAAAATTGTCAAGAGCCTTTTAATGATCAAGTTTGGTCAGAGTCCCACTTTGGTCCTCACTGCGCTCACTGACAATCTTACTTAACAGGTACTTCAAGTGAATCTACCAAATTAAACGCTGCCCTTTCTGATGTTCAAAACATACAGGCATACTGTGTGCTGCAGAACGATGTCATGAAAAGCCAACACTGCTGAATCAGACAATTGAACCCTGCAACATTTTATTGTGTGTTATTTTTTCCAGGTATTCCTTCACTAACTTTCACGTGCCCAACTTTGCTGATCATTATGAGAATTTTGGTTTCATCCACTTCATCTCCCTGGATGATTATAGGAGACCTAACAGCTGCTTGAAGGTCAGTAAAGTAATTTATTGGGGTGAGGGTGTACATAGAGAAGTTCATGGCAATGAGAAACTCAAAATGAGAATTTTGTCTGACACAAACCACAAAGAAAATTAGCAGGAATTGAGTCCTGTTCAGCAGGTCCCTGGCCAAATATTAAAGTTCAGAACTTTTGTATAAAGATATCTACCTGACAGACTGGGAATGCAATGGAAGCAACCCTATAGAATATTATAATAGTATCTCTAAATAAGTAATTAATCTCCTTAGCTATGACTGTGCAAGTGATTTACATGGTAGTAAACAAAACTGCAGAATACTAGGAGATACTTTATTCTTCAAACCATGAAATTAAGAGCAGTTTGTCTAGGTCCAGATGAAGTGAACACTATCAATCGCATGTGGTTTATAGTCCTATTGTCACAAAGACTTTTTCTTGCCCTCCCTAGTCAGGATTATCTTCTGAATATTATTCTGGGGTCATAATTATGATTTGCCTACCATTATAAAACTGATTTCTTTACTTGTTTCTACCACACTTAGATAACTACTACACAAACAGCTTTCTTTCCGTCTATCAAATTTACCTGATCTTTCTGCTTTCTTTTTGTTTCCATGGAAACAGAGATGACTTTTAAGGAGACAGAAAGAAATGCATGCCATAACAAAGCCATTCTCCAAGAACAGACATCTAGAGATATTCAAGTTTTGTTTAAGAATTCCCAGATTGCTATCCCCTAAGACGTATATTTTCCCTGCACTGTCCTGGGAGGTCTTCTTTTTGGGTTCTTCTACTCAAACAGAAATTAACACAGCAACTTGGAGAGTCACCACCTAATTAGGCAATGATATACTATACTTTCATCTGAATAAATAATAATATGAAAATCTTTATGTTTCAACCTTATTCACATGTTCCTACTACATATAAAAGAAGAGCCAAAGGAACTTCAGCTAGGTGCTGGGGCAGCTAAGAGTTGAGCACCAGATTCCTGATTGCTGAAACTCTGGAAGATCAGTTTGGTAAAAGTGTTCTAGTGCCAGAGCTTCCAAATGTGAAGTTACCAACTTAATTTCTACACCCAAATTTACTCAATGCTGGCTTTTAAGTGGGATGTTCAATTTCTGTTTTCTTCTTACTTTGAGCATGGACCTGCTAGACCTTTCTTTCTGTGACATATCTTGACATACTTTCAGTGGAAACTAGGACATCAGGTAAGAAGGTGGGAACAGATGGGGAAGGGTGATGCATCTTGACTAGCCCCATTATGCAGTCTGGATATAATTAAGCTACACTTGAAGCCTGGTATGTTTTCCTGGAAGCCCTGGTGAGTTTTACAGTTTGAATACAGACTAAAATTTCCAGGATCCTGAGGTTTTGTGAGCAATAGGGATGTGCTTACCCTTCAAATGCCCAAACCAAAATGTTTCCATAGTAGACCGTAATTCGACAATTTTGTAACACTAATATTCATACCCTGGAAGTAAGGGTGCTCTGCCATTTTTATTATTCCAAAGTGCAGAGTTATCAGGATTCAATACTGTATTTCATAAAGATTTTCAAATCTGTATGTTCTTGTTGTATACGCTAATGGCAATAAAGGATGATACTAATTGCAGCCCCTGCTTCAGTTGTTCTCCTCAGTGCCCTCTTAGAGTTTTCCATTTCCACACCAGCTGCTCATGAAGTGGCTGGTGATAGTTTAAAAGTCAAAATAATAATGTTAGAATTTCTTCATAAAGCAACATGTAATTTTTAGTAATTCCAAAAATGCTAAAAAAACCCCAAACAAACCAACAAAACTCCCCAACAATAAATGAGACATCTCATATATTGCTCATTATGTTAATTATTTCAGGTAAATTGATTCTAATTCAAAATTTTTGTCAGTCAGTAAAAAATTAAAACTTTGGGGCAATGCAGGAGAATGATAAAGATGTGGGAATGGCTCTTCTAATGCTATACAGTAATAATAAGGGAAATCAAGGGGATCCGGAGATTTGGGGTCAGAACCCTTGTATATATTAGCAATAAAGAAAGAAATTCCTTCTGGGCAGTAAAATTGCTGACAGAGAATTTCAAAAAAGAGAATATCCTGTTTGGAAGAGTATTCCCTAAACAATTCTTAAGGACTAATCTTGAATATAACAGCAGAGAGCTAAGTGAAAAATGCAGAATGCAGTTAAAAAAATTAGAAAAATGAATAGGTCAGAGAATTATACAGATGAAATTTTAATGGAGCTACAGGAATATATGGTAAGACCTCATATATACTTGTAGCTTTTCATACAGTTCTGTTACGTGAGACGAGATTCAGAGGAGAACATATTTTTCAGAAATGCAGTCAGAATAATTAATGTCAGGGAAAAAAATGCATCTTATTAAATTATTTGTTCATCTTGTCACCCCAGGCCAGTCTATTTCATTTTCTGTGTACCTAAAGCCAATGAACTGCTGTTACCTGGCTCACTGTCACCTTCTGGTTTCCTGCCCTAAGCGTGTTATATGGATGTCAAGTCACTGAGTGTTCATCTCTACTTCTCTGTTCCTTTTCTGTGAAAATCTAAACCATTAAAGCAGAGAAGATATGATTCAGCTTTTTGGGGAAAGCTTCTCCCATGACAATTATCCGTGCTCACTTTTTTCCCCAGCACTAAGAAGAACCATCTAATGAGTTATAGCTGGGCACATGCAGCCAAGATGTCACTCACTGAGCAGTACTTTCTGCTAGGCTTCACCCCATGGCAGTGAAACAGTGCTGTTTAGGAAATGAAGTTGTCTGCACAGGTGATGCCTCTTCAGCTGTAGCCGTGGAATGAAATGGCACAAATGAGATAACCTTGCTGGTAAAGAAAGAATGGTCTTATCTTTGAAGCAAATGAATTCTGAGTGAAGAACTGGTTTCTTTCTGTCTTTGATACCTTTCTTTCAAGGCCACTGAAACCTATACAACCCTTTCTCGTATTAAGAGAAAGTTCTTTCTTGGGTTTCTAAAATTAGGTCAGAGTGGCTTGTTTCCAAATTTCCAAAGGTATGTGCTTGTGACTGATGTGAGAGAGTTCTGCCCTGAGCACTTGCAGTTGTGGAAACTATTAAATTGTCCTGAAAGACTGACACCAAATGAGAGTGGACAACTTTCACTTCTAATCATCCTGTCTTCAATCCGCTGTCTGCAAACATGCATAATTCCTAGTGGTCTTTCAGTATCTTATGAAAACAGATGGGTTAGTATTTTAGCAGTATTCAGATATTATAGCAATGGATAACATCTGAAACCCCAGGAGATTTAATAATTCTCTCTTCACAGTGGATTTTAAAAGCATGCAGTAAATAAGACATGAACTAGACTTTGAATGATGAGTAAAAGAGAAAATACAAAATATCTAGCTGTTCATTAAGCACTGTTTATTTTGTGCTTTGAATAAGACAGGAGACCTCTGTAACAAAACAGTAAGTGATAATATAATTAAACAGAGTAGAATTTAAGTGTGATTAGTACTACAATATTGATACTGCTCTTTTGACAAGAGGGTTTTTTTGGAGTTTGGAAGTTTTATTTTTTTCTAAGGTATGGAAACTTGTAATTACCACCTACGAATGTAATGAAGAAGAATGAAAAAACTGAAAATACATGTAAGTAATATATATTAGAGAAGATAAATTGTGATATTTTACTCTGTCTTACACTCCAAAGAGATAAGACTGATCAACAAGATTTAAATGCACCAAATCATGTCTTTTTTTAAAAGCCTGAACAATTAATAATTGTACAACAGGATGAGCTGGAACATAATGACATTGAGACCAAGAATGTATCAAGTTTCAAAGGTAAATTGGTCACTGATGTAGGCTCAGTAATATATAAAGTTTCATGTTTCAGTGTTAGATCTTATCTCAAAAGGGGACTAAAAGTATACTTGTCTGGTAGTTGATTCATAAAACAGCAATAACAAAGATGTCAAAATTTTTGTGCCTCCCTTTGGAAGCCATGCTCATCAACAGATACTATGCGAACTTTTTGTGACAATTCCATTGTAAACTGATTTAATTTTTAATTTATATTGCAACAAATTATCTTTATCTTCATATATTTGTGAAATACATTTCCTATCTTCTTTCTTTCTTGCTCTATCATCAGTTTAATACTGACATGGCAAAGGAAAGTTCTGTGATAAGTTTTTAAGTGGTTAAGTAAGTTATTTAATTCAGTTAAAAACCTTAAAACTGAGCATCCTTTAATAAAAAGAAATGTTTTATTTGGAACATCATCTGGAGCACCAGACTTCTCTTGATTCTGTGACTTTTGTTGCAGATTTTGTGACTATCTTTCAGATTCATATGAAGAATGTTCCTTTATATTTATTCTGTTCTTAAAGCTCATCATTTATAAAGAGTGATATTTATATGAGCATTCAAATTGACATTCAAATAATGTTGTTGTAAGTAGTCAAGGAAATTTTACAGAAGTTGAGCTCTTATAGAAGCCACAACTTTAAACCTATTAAAAATTTAATATTTTCCATTAATAGTACCACCATAATTACCATTGAACGTCTTAAAGTATCAGTTAAAATTCTCACTAATGGATCTGTCACAGTACTTTTCACATATGGGCTGCAGCTCAGATATGCAGGAGAAAAACTGGTAAATGTCATTGTATCCTTAAGGCTGATTTAAGTTTGACAACAGGAAAGTGCATCTATTCTTTAATTCAGAGCGTAAGTTATGGTACATTGCAGAAAAGGGGGAATCAAATAGATTTACACACTTGTGTCCACCCTCTTTTCATTCACAGCTCAAACATTTGTGATTTGCTGCCTTAGCTGTTATGATTGCAGGTGGCATAAATGAAAAAGATGTGGTTTAATTCCCAAGAAAAAAGGGCTTAGCAATAGATAGGGGAAAGAAGCAATAAAACTTATTAATTAATGAAGTATACTAATGAAGAAATTCTCTCCCAGAGCAAAAGCAGATAGAACCTGTCTTTCCAGCTATCAGTCACTCTAAGTGAGCTTGGAATCTATACCAACCATAATTACTGTTTTCAATCTGCCTTGGAATATAGATAGTGATTGGATATATTACATTCCCACTGATCAGCATTTATCTGCTACTTGCAGATAACTTCAAAAAGGGCTTTGAACTCCAGAATGCTGGAAGATTATTTTGTCTGCTTCAACATTTTGGCATTTGTGACACCATGGCTGTGCCATGGAAAAGGAAAGTCTCCACGGCCTGCTGCTGCCAAAAGACATTGTCTTTTAGTGCTCCCACTCTTGCTGCTCCTGGGGACTGGTAACAGAAGCACCCTACAAGAGTTGATGAGAGCTCGAGTTTATTGTGGGCACCATAAAAATTTAAAAACCATCTACTGTGTAAAAGCCTAATTTTCCTAACCCATTAGTTTTATTCTCATTTTTTATGTCTATGTTTTTTCAACAAACTACTGTGTACCTCTCCTCCAGAAGGTAAGTTGAAATTAAGACAAAATGCCGCTTGAAAGTAACTGAGTTCATAGCCTTTGAACCAAACATGAAAACTTATGTCAGAATTACTAGCACACTTTTCACTTATATACTGATTTATTTCTCCATCATGTTCATTTAAAGTATCAATTATGAGGACTTTGATATTCACTTGAATAACTTCCCATTTAGGTTTTCTTTGAGCACACAAAAAATGGTCAAATTAAGACAAAATTATACCTTGATGTTTGCAACTTGCTCCTGAGATTTCAAGACACTTGAGACATTAATTCAATCACAAGTCTGCTGTGATGTTAGAGCTGCTCTTAGCAATTCTCGAATGAAAACGCCTGTAACACACCATAAGACAGTGGAATGAGTAGGTGATTTAGGTACTGGCTGTCTTTCCACATTAAGCTTCCAGAAGGCATAATGGCCCCATTTAGGTACTGGAAGGCTGCTCTAAGGTCTTCCCAGGGCCTTCTCCAGGCTCCAGATCTCTCAGTCTCTCTTCATAGGAGATTGAATCTATCCATCCCTCTAATTATCTTGGTGGCCCTCCTCTGGACTCACTCCAAGAGGTAGCCTTGTGCAGTTGTTGAGTAAGCTGTTAAGTTATTGCCTGTTTTTAACAACTTAAGCAAGAGAAGATTTACAGTATAGTTGGTAATAACATTTTAATATGATTAAAAATGTCATAAAATCATTTTGTACTCTGGAAAAACTAATGTGATTGAATTTTGCTTCATATTTCCAGTGAATTTATTTATCTCCCTAGATGAGTAATTGAAATATTTTGATAATCATCCAATGGGTTCAGGAAAATAAAAAATGTTTATAAAGTTTACTGTGATTGCGTTATTGTTATATAATAGCCCAAGTCTGGTAAGCATACTTATCAGAGTCATTTATTTATCTTCTGTCCCAATGGGATAGAAGACTTCCCTGAAACTGCTCCCAAACAGATAACATAGGCTGTTCCATCTTCCAGAAGAGTGAAATGGACTTTTCTAATTTGATATATCCAAGCAGATTTAATGTTTTATACCCCTTGAGTAGCAGAAGAGACAAAACTCAAACTTATATAGTTTCCCATAAGAAAGGTCTGACACAATGTTTCTGTAAGAGAAAATATATTGTGAGCCTTGACAATAACAGTCACATGTGAAATGCAAAATGCACAAGCCAGGCACAAGTTTACTGCAGTCACATTAAAATACCAGTAGACAGGGATAAATTAAACTAACGCCTTGGTTCTAATTAAGCCTTTGATTTCTGAGGTGATTTTCTGTTAATACACAGGAAAAGGTCTCCAAGGCTACATCTATCCCCCTAAATTAAACATGCCCAATATTGTCTTCTGGAATTGAGACAAGCTGGCATTGAGTAGCTCTCACACATATCACTATACTTTTTCACTCTCCAGAACAGGATGATGACATTCTGTCTCCTTGTGCTGAATGGCCCTGATCAGTGCACACTCTGTAATTCCACCTGGAACTGCTTTGGAGACAGCTTGGGCCAAGCATGTGCCAGGGATCATTTAAATCAATAATTTAACAACGTAAGTAGGACTAACAATTGAGCAGTGAAAGTTGTTCAGTCCCAGTGCCCAGGAATATTCCCTAGCATTACTTTGCTTGCATCACCAGCATCTCTTTTTACTGAGAAACTATGTTGGCTGAATACCCTGCCATCTATACTAGATATGTTTTATGTCACTTCATAATCAATGTCTAGAAAAACAGAGGCATTTATTCTAAGTACTGAAAAATTGAAAAGAATTGTATTCCCTTGAAATAATAAGAATTGGCATGTCCTTTTGTTACAAGGGAGATGTGACAATATATGAAGTCACATCAACAATCAGGCTTGCTTGCATTTTGATATAACATTTTGATATAGTATAGATGTACAATTTGATATAATGTATATATCAAATGTATTATCATTAACTTCTACTGTATAGATCTGTTGATATTTTTTAAAAAAAATTTTCAAAAAAGAAAAAAAGTAAAAAAGAAACAAGTAATTTTACAAGAATATCTTTATAAATTGTTAAACTCATTTTTATTGTTATAAAAGTTGTGGCCCAGCATTTTCTGGTGATAATCAACTTACAAATAATTTTTATTCCTACGTTACCAATATGTGATCCCATTATATACTTAGCTAATTAAATTGATTTTTTCACAAAATAAAATCCAATTGATTTGAGGTTTATGATCCCACATACATTTTTCAAGTTGGAGCTGAGATCCTTAATTTTGGAACTTGTCTTTTGGGATAAACTTTTGTAGCCTTGATGAAGTAGACTACAGAAATTTTCTTGCTCACTTACATTGTTTGTCAAAGACAATAGTAAAATATGGCAATTGTTTTCATACCATGTTGGTTTATATGCTGCTCCATATAGCCTGAAAACCACGGTAAATGAGAGGCTGTACTACAATAAAATTTATCAGTATTCTACAGCAAGTGCTCACTAATAACATTAGAGGTTTACTTGGCAATATGCACACCAAAAAGCACTAGAGGCACAAGAAAATAACTGGTTTTTACATAATGGTAGCCTTTAATCCACAGCTCAGGGAGCATTTCTTTTTGGCCAAGAAGCAGCAGTTTTAATATATTACTGCAGTTTTGGTGGTTTCAAAACTTAAAATTATACTTTATGAGGAGAAAGAAAGTCTCCAAACTCTTCTTTCAACCACTCCTCTCATTGTCCTTTATATGAGATAGAAACTCATCCTGGCTGTTTAGGGAGATACTGCCGAATGTTAAACAAACTTTTAGGGTCTCGTCCTATAGCTACTATCCTTTTTTGACTCTCACTGACCTCAAAAAAATTGATGAACTATTACATTTTCAAGATCACATGTAAAACTAAAGTAAATCTTTACATATAATTTTGAATTTTGGCCCCAGTTCTGGGGTCTACAATGACAATTTATACAAATTGCTAAGCAGATGCAGAGAGTTATTCATTTCTGCTGGACTCATCAATGCATTGTTGCTGCTGTGACTCACCTAGAGCTACTCTAAAATAATTAGATAATTCTGTAAACTGACTTAGTGGTTTCTATACAAATACTTTGACTTAAGTGCCTCATACTTGTAATTTTCTGCAATGGTCAAGCAGAAAATAGATGACTCATGATAGCCCACAAAAGGGTCATTAAGAGATAATGCCAGAAACTATTAGATCTGATGCCTCTAGCCTCTGCCAGCTTATGGAATTGGTTTAGCCTGAGGGAGAATAAAAGCCTGCCAACAAAAACAAAACAATGAAGACACCTTTGTGTTATTCAAAGGAACATTGTCTGGGCTATGACTTGATATCCAAACTGGAAGGAATCTGCCTAGATGCATACAGAAATTTAGTAGCATGAGTGGAATAGTTTCTGCCTTCTCATGACCTACTGTGCCATGCAATGAGCAGGGAAATTTTCAATTACTGTAATTTGGAAAGGCATGAAAGTAAAAAACTGGCATATTATTAATGTTTATTATATTATTTAATTTTTTTTTTTACCTTGCAGCCCCTACTTTTATAAAGCATCTTGGCAACGTCACAATAAAATGCACTTTGGTTTGATAATAGTGTTGAATTGGTGATGAAATTATTTGCCTTTAGATTTGTGAACATCTAGAAAACTACCACCTTCCCACAGAGCAAAAATTACCCTGGCTAACACTATGTCTTTATGTGGCCTAATATTTTCTATTTCCTATTTGCCTTCTAAGCATTTTCCTGCTTAATTTATTTTTTGCTCCACTATAATATTAAGGAGCGAGCTGAGCTACCTGAGAAGGAAAAAAAGTCTGTAAGGGAAGAACTATGGAAATATTTACTGCATAATGTGCATCAAACCTTTTATTGTTATTATCTGGCCATACTTCCAGCATCACATTTACAGAAACAATATGAACATCAGCTTGGGGTACTCATGAAAAGGATCACTTGAAAAGGTCTGAATTTGGGGTCCATTAGACCATGTATTTACAATGTTAGGTAACATTTCACGCAGTGGTCAAGAGTAAAGTAGTGTCAGACATAAAAAATAAGGGTGGAATTAGTCTGCACTTTAAAAAATTACTGTCATCACAGAGTTAGGGACAATGACATTAAAAATTGTTTTCTGGAGTAAGAGGGAATCTCAGTCAAGGGACCTGGGGGTCCTGGCTGGTAGAAAGTTGAGCCAGCAGTGCCCTGGCAGCCAGGAGGGCCCCCCATGTCCTGGGGTTCATCAGCACAGCGTCACCAGCCAGGGAAGGGAGGGGATTGTCCCGCTCTGCTCTGCACTGGGGCAGCCTCACCTCGAGTGCTGGGGACAGTTTTGGGTGCTACAATATAGGAAAGTTGTTAAATTCCTCATGAGAGGAAGAGGAGGGGCAGACATTGATCTCTTCTCTGTGATGACCAGTGACAAGACCTGAGGGAATGACCTGAAGCTGTGTTAACAAAATGTTTGTTTTTAATTGTGAGCATCACAGAACTGTTTTAAAAGTAAAGGAATTTTTAGCATTTAAAGCATTTTTAGCATTTTAAAGTGAACTATGTTTTGTATGCTATGGCTTCTGCCAGATGTTGGAAGAAAATGGTATACTTTAGTTCCTTCCTTCTTGAGTAATTTTCTTCATGAAAAAAAATGGAGTCCATTATCTGAAACAGGTCTGGAAACACTTTTATTCTGTTGTCTCAAAGATACTTAGATCAATTCTAAACATGTAAATAGGATTAAGTAAAGGCTTTTAGACTATAAGCTTAGACACATTATCAACATATTGGCTATAGATGCTTTTTTATTTGCAGTCTTTTTCCAGTCAAAATGTTTATTTGTTCTGGAATCCTTGGGTATTAAAGTATTGAAAAGAGCAAGGCGTTAGGAAAAAATAACAACAACATTAAAACAAACAACCCAGTGTTAAAAGAGGTTCATGCTCCAGGTAAAGTTACTGCTGAAAAATATTAGCAAATGGTGTAATCAGTTTAAACAGCTGTAGGAAAATGCTTTCATGAAAACATCATACCTTAAGTACTAGGGCCCAGGGATTATTTGAGAGAGCACACACAAACCAGAGACATTGCCTGGAGAGATTCCAAAAGCATGAGATTTGCAGGATTTTTTCTTAAGGAACTTAAGACCTTCATCTGGTCATTCAGTACTGGAATTCAGGAAAACATAAGAAAGCACATAGCTTTTGGATTAGAGCATCTCAAATTTCCTTTTACAACCTACATACATTTTTCTGATTACATGTTCACACAAAATTTAATAACTGAAACAAAGCAAGCATTAGAAATAAGATGAATAACAATAATTTTGTGGCTTCATTTGGTCTCGGGTTGCCACAGATCATCTCAGAATAATACTTTAGCTTCAGCAAATTTCACTTAAAGTCAATACTTTGCAGGGTTGATGCAACATAAATAAATACATCTGTAACCTGAGGAAAAAAAACTACTTAGCATATACAAAAAGTATCAGAACTCATAAAAGAAAATGCAGTCCCATTGACAATACTTTTACATATTGTATAACTTTAAAAAAACAAGAATTAAGATTTATGATTTTACAGAGAGCATCAATCATTTTATCTGTTTGTACTGAAACACACTGTATCTTCCCCCTTGACTCCCCCATTCCTTTTTTAAGCACTATTCAGAATATAACAATGTGAAATTAAACCACTCTAAACTGAATGTAGCATCTTTTCAAAAAAAAAGAATAGAAATACTGAAACTACTGAAGCCATCTCATAAAACTTGTGGGAGAATAAAATTGGGAGCTGACAGATATATGAGGCAAAAATGTGGAAGAATCATGATAGCAATATAATAAATAAAATTATTCTAATTAAAACATTGCCATATAATAAAACACAGAATACTTTATTCAAGTTACAAAGACAGGAATCACAGCATTAAAGCTTAGCATTAAACAACAAAGAATTTATAGAAAGACCCTCTTCTGCTCCTCTCATGCATCAATTGAATGAAGACTGCCAACGTTCCTAAGCCCAGGATTAGGCACTATCATAAAGCTGGGGAATCATAAAAATAATTTTACAATTAGAAAAAAACCAAGGATATTGTAGTATTTTATTTATTAATCCTCTCACCTGGGGCATGGGAGTTCAGGAAAGATGTCCTCCTGAACTAGCCTGACTCTGATTTTCTCTCATCTTTACTCGTTGTTGTGAGGCCAGTGGTTTTATCCCAAAAAACAATGGAAGGGAAGATAGAAGCCTCCCTCACTGAGATTAGAAAGGATCAGATTAACATAAATCTTTTTGTGAAGGACAGAGTAACAGGCCTGCCTTCCTCTGAGCAGCTTGTACCCATGGACTGCAGACTTCTCATGAGCCTGCTCATGGGCTCAGCCGCAAATCCTCCCAGCAGCCAACTGGCAAGGGGAAAAAGACCACTTTAAACAGTCATCTATCTTCTTTGCAATACAGCCACCACACTGTATTTGATTTAAATTTAGCCAAATTTATGTATTCACTATGAGACAATCTGACATTTTATGTATCAGGAGTTGATTTCTTTTCTATAAAAACAACTCATAACTCATAGTTTAAAGCTAACACTGAATATATATATATAAACTTAAAATCTAATGTTCCTGTTTATCAAAACAAATGCTATTTTGCACAAGCCTTCAATAAAAGCTTGATTAAAAAACTTAGATAATTCCCTGACCTCTGGCTGAAGTTGATATTTTAAAATATCTTTTTTTAAAAAAATTTGTACTAATTTACACTTCTCTTTTTAAAAATCCTTGAAGCTGATCACAGAGCAGTCAAAATAAATGGACTCTCAGTATTTCATTTATACACAGGGAAAAAAAAAAAGAAAACAACATTGATTCATTGAGATTCACCTGTTCATATTTAAAAAGACAAGAGAACAACAATAAAGTACCCTACCCACTGAAGATTTAAAATTCTTTATAGTATTATTTGTGTTCCAAAAGCTCTGCTCACATAAAGTGAGAATAGGCTTTGAAAAGTGTTATTTCTCTGGAACAAACAGAAAGAAGTATATAGAATATGGTGTGGATTTTGTCATTGGAGTTCTGTCCCAACCAAGGCTGCTGAAATATAATTCAACTGCAGGGGTTAAAAAGAAAATCACTCAGAAATAAACTGTCTGATTGCAAAGATGGAACAAGGCTTGATAAATGCTAGAGATATTTTACCTCTGGAAGACCATAAAGAAAAGGTTTCCTATGAGCCTTTCATTCTTTCTCCTTTGCCCTTTTCAGGGCTTTTTATTTTCTTCTATTTAGTCATGGCTGGAAGTCAAAAGATGTGGAAAGGGTAGAACTGGCATATAAATCCTCTAGCCTGCCTCCGAGTAAAAGAATTAGCATCCAAATATGCATCTTTACCCTGACACCCTTTGGAGCTGTCTCACAGAAAGCTAACTCTTAAAATGATGGCTCATTTCTCTATCCCTTCCCCATAATGTAGGGGGGGAAAAAAAAAAGAAAAAAGGTCCTAGTTTATGTTCTGGGTGATAAACGGACCTGTTCCTATACCCCATCCTCATTACTGATGAGCTGAGAGCTGATCACAAGACTGGAAGAGCAAGTAGCTCCATGATATACTAGCTTTGCACAGAATGCCTGTGAGTCACCAGTGTGATGCAGTCACAGAAATAACTCATGCTACCAGTCACAGTCTTTGCAGACAGTGACAAATACTATGGCCATGGGGCAGGACATAAGGGAGATCATATCTCGACCATGGCATAAGGTGCAGAAGTAGTCACAGTCTGGGAAAAAGGTAAAATTTGGAAGCGATTTAGAGTAAGACTGCACCCCATTAGGATGGTGTGGAAACAAGCCAGGGAGCCTGATTAGCGAATGTCTGCACTGAGCAGTGAAGAAGAGCAGTGCTGAAAGCCCTGAGCTGCCATGGACTTTATCTGCTCTAGAAGCAGTACATCACAGTGTGGTGCTGATGGGCTGTATTTATTATCTCAAAGTGCATTAAAGTGGATGAACTGCTTCTGGCCCTGGCTGGTCTTGCTGCAGCACAACAGGTAGACAGATCAGCTGGAGTCAGCAATAGCTCAGGATTCTCTGCACCAAATTTCTCTGCACTGCATCGACATCTTCTGTATGAGCTTGGTTTGTGCATTCAGGCACAATGAAAGCTGTCAGGGCATATGATTGCTTGCTATAAATATATCAAAGAGAGGAGGGGAAAGGGGGGACTGACACTAGGGCTGGAAAAAAAATATTTAAGTTAGTGGATAACACTGGCACAAAGTCAAATAGATATAAACTAGTTACCAATAGGTTTAGGTTGGAAATTGGAAGACAGTTTCAAATCATCAGAGTAGTAAGATTCCAGAAGGCTTTCCAACAAGAGGAAGAGGGCCAAAAAACCTAATTATTTTAAAGATAACTAAAGAAAGGGGTTTTATGACATTGCTGGCTGAGGAAACTGGATAAGATTCAGTAGCTCAAGCCGTTCTTCCTAAATTCATATTCCTCTGAACACTTTCCTGCCATCTCATGAGCCCCTTGGTCCTTCATAGTAGTCACAAGGTTACCCTAATCTTATGCAGCTCAGATGTCTCTAATACTGCATCAGCACTGGGGCCCTCACACTTCTGTCAGGGAAGAGTGCTGTGCATGTGCATGTTGCTTGCAGCTGCACAAACCACCCAGACACAAGTTCTCATTTTCCTTTTGAGTTTCCAGGATCAGGGTCTCTTTTTTTGAGATCTTGATTCTTGTGAAATGACGAAAAGCCTGAACTTCACACTTCTTTCAAATATTTGTTTTCTGGTGTGAAGAGAATCTAAGTTGTTTGTGATCTTTCCCCAGTTGGAATCTTTTCTGCACTTGGTGGAACTGCAGTGCAAAAACCACAATCTCCCTTCCTTGCCTTAGTTAAGGGGTTTGACCTTTCTGAGACCTTTTTCCTTCCTTCACTGGACTCTTGCAGCAAAATAAGAAAAAGAATAAAGACATCTAGCTAAAATGATTTTGTATCTGTCCAAAAGAGAAACATTAAGAGTTTGGATCTGTCTGCATAAGAACTTCCCCTCTGGTTTCTTCACTGCAGCTCATGGTACTTGATGGAGCTTTTTTAAAAAACCTTTTTTTAAAGCCTCTATTTCTAGAGATAGCTTCACATGACAATCTCAGCACCTAGTAAGAATCTTTCAAATCCTCTGCCCTGCAGCAAAAAAGTCTTAAAAAGGTTCAGGTTGTACCTTATGTAATCCAGAAAAACAAAAACACTACTATCTTCTATGCTCACAATTCTGCAAAGCCAAACCAGGGAGTATGGAACAGCAGTGCATCCACACACCTTCTTCTAGCTGGTGCTGCTTTTATGCTGTGCACTTTAGGAAAAAGAATAAATGGCCTCTGCTTATGGCCTCAAGTTTTAAACCATCTCCAGACAGGTGAGGAAGCATTTTTAGACCAGTAAAATTTTGCTCTCACAGTGCTAAGGAGTTCTGAGCCATCTCTGGTTGAATTCTGTGCTGTACATGATATGGAAGAAAGGGCCGGGAAAAAAATCTGTTCAAAGTGGTGAGAAGAGTTTGTGCATGCAAAGTACACAAAGCACACAGCCAACAAATGCCAATACTTGCTGTAGGGTGAGATTCTTCACTTTTATGAACAAGTATATAGCAATAACAACCATAGCACTATAGAGATAAATTATTTTGCTTCTGGTTAGAAAATTAAAAGGATATGATTTGCAATTTATAAAGGGGATTGTGTTTGAAGAATACTTAAAAACACTACTACTTGTTAGGTAAATGTAAGAATAATTTCTGTCAAAATCTTGAAAAAAACCCACTAGACAGCTACAAATTTCTCATTGAAAAGACACAAATATTATACTTTTTAACTGTTATTGATCAGATGCACAGGTAAATAGATCATAATTAATTTCAAATGTTGCAAGAATAAATTGTTGTAGAGCTTGGAGTAAAAGTAAACTAGCTGTGGAACATAAGAAACATGAATTTAAAGAATCTTATTAAAGGATGATACATTAGGAAATTTTGATTACAAGAGTTTTCATTTGAGGCCAAAACATGTGTGGAAGACATAAAAGATGTGAGATTAAAAATTATAATTCCAAAGAAGGTAGGTATTTCCAGAACAAACAAATCTTTCAGTCCTATGTGAGTCCATGCTCTTAATACAAAATATAGTTTGTAGTTAATGGACAAATGAAAATGGTGGCTATAAGAGAATTCCTGTACATTTGGAATATACCTACTTCCAAGGTATTCCTAACTAATATTCTATGTTTCTCTTCATCTCTTTTTAAAGACCTTATTCCTCTCATTTCTTCTGCCCTTTCACTTAAATGTGGCATAAAAACACACATGAGACACAGAAACCTAACTGATGTGGCAGAGCTGATGTTTGCTAACCCACAACAGCCTAATCACTTCAGGGAATGAGGACTGAGAATTTTTTTAACACAAATTACTCATCACACTTTAAATTAGTTCATTTTTTTTTCCTTCTCTTCAAGATGCTGAAAGGGCTGAGGTCACCAAAGAAGATTTCCTTGGGTAGAGAGCTGAGGAAGGCAATCCCAGCCTCAGGGCCAAGAAAGTCTTGGCGAGTGCTTTTGGAAGGGCTGAGAGAAAAGGTGACAATGGCACTGTTGTAAAGGAGCTTACCTGGCTTTCCCACACTGGGAGCACAAAAAAGGCATCAAAATTGTGCACGTGAGATGTGCGCTGCAGACTCCCCGACTAAACTGCCAAAAAGGTACAGAGGTGTCTAAATAAAAGCAAGGACTCCCCATCTTCCAGCATCTCTTCCCTCAGCCAGGGAAAAAGGCAAATAAAATTAAACTCATCCAAGTTTTTTGGTTTCTTTTCTCTAGTATTTGCAGCATCATTTGAAAACTGTTTGGTTTCAAAGATATGCCAAAAATACCTTCAGGCACTGCAATATTTGGCCTAGGTTAATTCCAACCAAGCACTTAAATGTCAATGATAAAATAATCTGGTGGCTGGGTGATAGTTGTAGGTTCAGCTTCATAGCCAGGGGAGAGTGGGATATTTCCAAAATCCTAGTCAGGCATTAAGTGGGTGACAGGCCTTGTAGAAATGATCATACAAGTAAGGAACGGTCATTATTTCTATAACAACTGTTATAATAAACAGTTGTTGGGAAATAACTTTACCGCCCCAGGTTCTTCAAATATTTTCTTAATTTCCCAGGCTTGGCTTTCAATGATATAAAACTCATACACTGTATGACTGAATGCCATAGATTAGTTAAAAAAGTATTTATTTTCTATTTTTTTCTGCTATGTTCCATTACAAAAAGAAGCATAACAAAAACAAAACAGAAGATAGCATTTTATTAGTGGTACATTAATGAGCTTAAACAACTAGGTGACTTATGCTTGTCACAAATACATATTACAAACAATCACAAAACCCTAACTAAAAATGAAATAAATAATTTGAATAGCTTTTCTTAAGTTTTAATATTTATAAAATATATAGCACTTTCTATTACATTTTTTCAGTCATTTTAATCCATAACAAATTAAAATTTATGACATATATTGCAAATATGCTAAAGGGATAAGAATAATTAAAAAAACCCCTAAGTTCCTGGAGGTATGAAATAATAAATCTGTTAATGTTTATCAATTTATTATCATATATCCAGATTGTGCATACCCTGCAAAAATAGCCATTTCTTCAACTAATATACATATGTTTCTTTATAGTATTGTAATTTTTTTAAATATAAAGCTTCATGGATGTATGCTTCTGTTTTACAGTTGTGCCTAATATGTAACTTTCATTAATATATACTGAATATATTCCACTAGTATATACTAATATATAGACACACACACACCCACACCCACACCTGTCTCCACACACATACATACACTCAGCATTATATATTAGTATATACTGAATAGCAAAAGAATTTCTATAACAGATAGCTGGGATTCCTGTGGAGAAAGTTGTTGAAAGTGAGAGGCAGTTATACCATGGCATGGAAAAAACTGACAAGGAAATGTAAATGAAAGCATTTGTTTTTACATTGTTCAATATATTTCAATAGATTATTTCATTTGACTATGTACTGTAATAATATACAGAATCTGAACAGAAATTTCTTTTTATTCTAGTATTCCAATGTTTTTTTTCTTTATGATTCCAAGAGGATATGAACCACTGCCCCTGCTAAACTTCCTGAAAATCGAGCCAAGCAAGCAGAAATGTGTTGACATTTTAGAACTTATTCCAGGAAAACAAAATAATTCCACTTTACAACCCACCAAGCCAGGAAAGCACTTAAGCACAGATATGACTTTATTTTCTATAACTTGAAAGTTAATCACACACTCAAGCACTCTTATGCTCCTTCCATAATCCCTAACATTGTCCCCTGGCCGTGTACGAGGTTTAGAGGCTCCATTACATACCTAAATACAGTTTTGTGTCTCTCTGAGCAATGGAAATGAGGGAACAAGAATGTGTGCTTGGGGACCCCAGAATCAATACTGAGGTGTGTGTTTGTGGCAGATGGGGAGAAAGATGCAGCAGGGAGAGGGCTGACCAGCATGGGGTAGCCTGCTTGCAGCCAATACTGTCCTGGTGTGGTGAGGGAAAAAGTGATGCAGAATAACCTGCCTGGGCAGCATCAGCCTTTTTCAGCTTCATTCTGCCTGTTGCTGCAGCACAGCATCCCCCTTCAGGCACTAAGCTCCAGGGGGCTACACTGTGAAGCTCAGTTTTTTATCTTTTTCTCCATGGTGCACGAGCAGCAGCCGCCACATCCACAGAAATGGCTGGCACCAGGACCTGGCAGTCCTGCTGATAGCATCTCAGAGGATTTTTATCTCTGGACTCATTTCAGCTGGGCTGCATGGCCTGAAAACCCATCAGGACCTGAAACTGGGATGCTTCCTAAGTGTCATCCTGAAAGAAACAGCGCATGTGCTTGACAACTGCTCTGTGATGAGAAGAGTTGCATGAGTGGCTGTAGGGAGGAGCCTGGCTTAAAAAGCACATTCCTGATAAAATGAAAACACTAAAGTAGAAGCACCTTTAGTTCTTAGAGAAACAGAGAGAAAGAAAGACACATACATGTGCACCTTCAGAGATCTTAAGCTATATTCCCACCTTGTGTTTCTTTTTTGAAGTGCCCGAAGTGCAATCTCAGGCATTTATGACAGGTACATAAATTTTGGGAATTTGAGTGAATCTTTCATGTCATCATACCGAACTGGCCAGAGGTGTGAGTCTTAAGCTCAGACTCGTAAGTGCCTGAGACAGAACTTTTTAAAATCAGCTTTAACTTTTTTCAGACACTAGACTTTTCAGAGACCAAACCAGCACATAAGGAAATACAAAGTGAAATGCAAGGCTTAGTGTTTTCATTATTAATAAAATTTCCAAAAGCTTTCTTGGAATTGTCAAGAAAGAGTGAAAACTGATCTGAATTTCTAAGGGCAACAGTTGTACATTCTCAAGATTTCATGCCTTTTTAAACATTTTGTCTGATAGAAGAAACATCTTAAGGCATTGAATAAACCAAATCACATTTAAAATAACAGGCTGCAGTGTTGACAACTACACATGTTTAACCGTACACTTTGAGGTGTTCTGATAAGTCTCCATATTTAAAATAAATAAATATATTTCTGTGGAATCAAGAATTAATTTAGAAAACAAGATTTTTCATCATTCTTTTCTCAAAGCATATTGATACTGCATATTATTGGGTTGCATTCTTAAGAATTCTAGTTTGAATAGACAAAACTTGAAATGACTGGTTTAAAAAAATAGCCCACTTACAACTAGGTCTTCTCCACAAAGTTCTTGATACACTTAATTAATATAATCAAATGGCCAGCAGCTAAAAAATATTCTGATTTTTATTTCAAAGGTACCTTTGTGCTACTGGAATGCAAAGCTCTTTTGAAAATCTGTAACTTATTTTTAAAAAGATATAGAAAATGAAACATACTCATTTACTGATTAAATCAAGAATAAATGTATTCAAATTGGTAACACTTCCATAATAAAATTATGCTAACACTATAACCTAGTATATGATTAGTTCTGTGAAGATCAGATAATCTAAAATTCCCATCATAAAGCAAACCAAATCAATGCAAATATATTTAGTTATACTTAAGAGTACATATTTTTGGTATACTATATTACATCACTTCAATAGGCACAGTACTATAAAGAATTTTCTTTTTTAAACTTACTTGAAAATATCATGACATAAAGAGAACAAATTACATATTATGGTACGGATTGGTTTGTTTACTCTTTCTTGTTAAAATATTTGCCTTCACTTGCATACAGATTTTTAGCAAAAGCTGATGGCTCATTATAATTCTGTTTTTTCATTGTCAGTGGGCTGTGTTGACTTACAAAACACTTGTATTCATTATATGTTATGTGTGAAATGACAGGCTGCAACATAAAGCCTGAATTTTGACATATGTGTATGGAGATCACTTTTCTTTAAATGTAAGCATTTAAATGCAAAATGTAGCCATTTAATATGTTTTTAAATTTTATTTTGGTATTTCAGGATTAGTTATAACACAGATTTTAAAATTTTGCCTCTTTGGTTCAAGACTGACCTTCTGATCAAGTTGCTCTACAAGGGCAAGGCTGTATGCCGACGCACCTCTGAATATTCTGTGAGGTCACTGCACAAATACCTGATGCATTTACAAATCAACACTGACCTGCAGTCAAAGCTAAAGCATCTTATATTCTCTCAATATCACTTTTCTTCTTGAAAATATAAGTATTTATGAAGCCCTACCAGTTTACCTCCTTAGAAAAACAACAACAACAACAAAAACCCCAATGCACAGGCTAATGTGTTTCTTAAATGTTCTGTATTTAATGCCCAGTTGCAAAAGTCTCAGTGATGAATGTAGGTGTTTTACAAACAGAATTCTTGACAGAGATCTTCAGGATACCCTGGTAAAGTCCCATCCCAAAAGTTCATGTCATTAACTCCATTCTGCACAATGAGCATTCTTGTTTAAATTCTTTGTGGAGAGTTTTCATATAATGCAATTCCTTCCTCTACAGAAATTTGCAATGAAACACTTTGTGCTGGTTTGGGCAAACATTATGCTCATTCAAGCATGCCTCTTAAACACCCCTCAGATTCAGTGATGCAACTGCACATCACATGAATGGTTGAAGGAAAAGCATTCAACTGACAGCTGACCAGTTCCAGATTCTGCTATTGCCAGCACAGGCAGCAGCACACGGTCACTGTTGTGACAGCTGAATGCCACAAAAATGCACTGAAATGGAGGAGATTATTTGGGAGCACTGAGAACTGTCATTAAAAGAGATCAGGCTTTTCTTTTCAGCGCTGTCAACACTCTGCCAAAATTTGTGTTTCCAGTGTATGCTTTCTAGACAAGGGCAGTGCCTGAGTTACCATTGTTAAACCTCTTAAACTGTTACAGCTTTAGATTCAAAATATCTGGGGTTTCTATTCCAAGCTTGACATCCTATGGACAGCCATAGTAGTTTTATCTGTCCTTCAGATGTGACCACCTTATTTAGGGACAATTTTTATAAAAAAGATCATGGTGTCTATGAAAATTTTGGATTTTGATGCCACTTCGAGTATTTAATAGTGGGATTGTTACGTCATTCCACTGAATTTAGGATGGAAAATAAATGCGTAGCCCTTGGAGGTGTACTAATAGAAAGAACGTGTGTACCAGAAGACATTTGAAAGTGATAAAAGAGTTCTCTTCCCTCAAATATTTCCAGATTATTTGGAAAAAGTATCAAATTAGATCAGCTATACTTCAAAACAATGTTGCTCTCACACATGTAAATCCAAATATTTCTAATGCAAAGTACAAAACCAGAGAGATGATTTGCTCTTACATTTCATTCATCTTTTGTCCCTGCCTTGCATTTTGAATTGTTCCCATTTGGATGAGCTCTCCTCTGGCTTCACTTTTGAAGTATTAATCATCCTAACACTTAGAAAAAGATGTGATAGAATTCGTCTTTGTGCTAAACAAGGAAGACAGTGGCCCTATCTCATAAGTGCTACTAACAAGTCTAAGTGATGGGGGAAAAAAGAGAATAAATAGAACCCCCCAAAACTACTACTGAAATTGTATACCTTTTCTTCCATCATCTTCACTGGCGTGTGTCATAGAGCAAAATTAAATTATATTATAAAATTGCAATTTAACAAGTTATTAATTTTAAATTTAAAAATCTTTTCTTTATATTTCATCATTAAATGATATTCTGAAACTAATACTTGATCCAGAGTGATGTAATGGTCTTAAAAAACAAAGAAATTATGCATACTGTAATGTATTCTTTATAGATTTTTCAATTTATTCCTGTATATTACTATCTATCTATATATATATATATAAATAACTTATTAGGAACTTGAAGGGTAAAATAATTTTTCAAGCAAAATGTAAAACGTCTATTTGTTGAGAGTTTAAATGGAACATAAGTTCTACCCATGATGTGAAAGGTTAACCATGGAAACAATGTATTAGGTGGGTTGTCTGAAACAATTTCAAAATCTTGTGAACAAAGACTGTTCAATATCAAAGATTTATGGTATTTAATTCCTAACAAAAAACAAGGAGGAAATAAATAGATGACACACTATTTTTTGTACTTGCACTTAATTTATAATTAAAACTACAATTCACATGCCATTATTTTTACTTGAAGAAGAGGGACTTATCCATGAAAAAGTGTTTTTTCTTTCTGTGGCTTGTTTGCTCTGTTTTATTTTTAATCTATCAGATCAGTATGGCTATATGTTTGCTGCTGTTACTGTTGGGCGAAGGGAACAGAACAGAAAAAGTAGCATGACTCCATGTATGAATACAAGTATGGATTTAAAACAGTGCTTAAAGTGCTTTCTTATTTGAGGATGTACTTACACAAACATCATTTCATGCTTATCCCCTTCATCACCATGTATTATATGCTTGCTCTCATTTATATTATAATGATAGGGCATTATGTTCATACTCAGAGTTTAGTATATTGTCATAAAAACATCTGAAAAGAGGAAAATGACAATTCTATTTGTGTATTATTACAGCAATTTGAAAATTTTATTAAATACTCAAGTGCTTCATTTCGCCATTTATTTCTTTGCTTCCAATGTTGCTCAAAGCACTATGTAAGTACAAACAGATAATACTAAAAGCATATCCATCCTATTCTGGGATTTTGACTAGGATTATTGACTGATGTCTTGCAGAACTGAGATGAAATTAGGATCCCACTTGACCATTTATCTGTTGATGCTGCAAGATGTCTTGCCTCCAGGATCAGTTTCCACATACATGGTTCACCAAAGGTCTGAATCTTATGAATATTTATACATTTTTATGTCTTGTTGTTAAGTGGCAGTGTTGTCATGGGGGATGTCAAGTAGTATATTTTAATTTGCCAGTACCAGAAGTTGTGGGAGCAGCAGAAGCTGTGGCTTGGCTGCCTACATACAAAGGGTCCAAACAAGCCACTTTGGCTGCAAAGAATGAGTGAATACAGTGAAGGACTGCAAACAGGTTAGAAAACTCCAGCTCCTGGAAGTGAAAAAAAAAAAAAAAAAAAAAAAAAAAAAAAAAAAAAAAAAAAAAAAAGAGAGAGATTAAAAATGAAACAGAAGAACACCCCACAAACATGTAACCAGGAATGAACCACTATTCCAACAATAATTTTAATAGCTTGATGTAATTCTGCTAATGTGCCTTACAATTCTCCATTATAGTGACTTGGACACGGAAAATGGAACATTCTGTAAATAATTGCTTGGAGGCTAAGATGGACAAATTTCTGGATTAAGTGCTTCCATAGAAATATGAGATCCTACTAGCTAAAAGGGAAAGAAAGTGACACTATATAATTATTATTTTGCCTCAAGTTAATGCAAATCTGGCACTTTTGCAGGTTAATTTAGATAGAAACTTTATGGCTGTGCTGTAACAGTCTGCTCACCTCTGGACTACTACTATTTAAACAATGTACCCACAAAAATTAATAATGTTGAGTTCCACATATACTACATTTGTTCATCATGTCTCCTCACACTATTAATCAGCTATTAAAGCACACTATTAAACAGCTATTTTCTTACCTGATTCTTTAATAGGTATACTAAAAAAGAGAGGATATGTTTCCAAACTGTGCTACTATCACATAGTGATAATTTGGATATGTTATTGGACCAAAAAAAGAACACATTCTGTGTTTTAAATTTATTAGAAATATAATACAACTTCCTTATTTTTCTGCTTTGTTTTGCATTTCTTTATAGCCCACTCAACATGTGATTAGACTAGCTGGGACTTTTTTTAGACTCCACTAGAGAGGAAATAAATAAAAACTACTTTTTTTTTACATATGTAAATTTGCTCCTTTAGGTCTAATTGACTTTATCTGACTAATTTTTTTAGATTATCTTCAGTATGTGTTTTTGAAGCTGGTATTTAATCAATAAATATCTGTTGTATTTGAAAGCAATTACTCAGGTACGTCAATATGCATAAGTCTAGGGCAAGTAGTACAGATTTTACATCTTTCTGCTTTGATTCACTGCCCATACAGATTCTTTCACTGCAACATGAAACCAATAATTGGTCTCTGTGGTTTATTCTACTTGTCTTTCTGTCTAGCATTGATATTTCCAGGCTATGTAGTGCCAGGGTTTTGCTCTTTTGTCTAGGAGAATATTGAAAATGTTGTAAATTCAACAAAAATGGCTAAGTCTCTCAAAATGACATCAAACCGATTTTCTGCCTCTTGAGATTTCCTGGAAGACATTGCTTCACAAAATACATGGAGGCATTCACAAATCTCTCACAGGTGAGGGACAACTGCATGAAAGCAGACAGCTGTATGTTCAGAGTGTCCAGTGATGCACTGAATGGGTGAAGCTTTCTTCAGGTCTCCTACAGCCTCAGCAGATGTCCTTCAGACATTCTCAGATATAAATTGATAACATCCCATGAGGTTCTTTAAATTCCCCTGACAACCAATTCTCAATAAAGAAGATAAAATTTACCCAAGTTTCACAAACCTGCCAGTTGTGTCTATACAGAAAAGTAATCCATTTAGAGACATTCTCAGTTTTAAACACAGAGAGATGGGCAATTTTATCACTATGTCAAAGTTGATTTTTTCCTCCATCAAATTTCAAAATAAGAAAATTTATCGTAAATAAGAAAGCAATAGACATTCAAAGATAAGGAAACAAAGAATTATGGAAGCTATTTCAAAATAATAACCATGAGTCATAGGAATTAAGTTACTTTTCAGTTAACTTCATTTTATTAATATATTTATTTACCCTTTTAGTACTAGAAAAAAAAAACACCTGAAGCTTAAGTACTTAGTGGAACTGTGAAATATTTTTAATATCAGTTGCATGTATTATCTGTAGAAAGACTACATTTCCCCCTATGTCTCAACAAGATAACCATATTAAAATAAATGTTACAGTTTGAGAATTGTTCAAGTCAATTAGGTAATGCTACAAGCTGAAGATTGTTACTGTCATAATTACAGCTACTGGACACTGAATTTTCACAGTGCATGAGTATAATTACTGCCAAGAGTTGTCAAGGTGTTTCTACAATAGTAACACATCAGTAATATCCACTGCTCAATTGACCATCAAGGGAAACGGGTGAGGCAACAGAACAGCCTCTGAAGGTCCCCACTTGTTAACTATGACCAAAAGTAATGACACAACATGGAAATTACCTTGACTGCAAAGAAGAGCACTAAGAAGGCAGCAAGTGCTCGGTTATTATTTGCAATGAAACACTATTCCTATTTCAATGAAGACATGCATTGGAATTACAGCAATGTGAATTAAAGCAATGTGAAGCACAGTAGGCTGACTGGTGTGGGGCTGATTAATGGCTGCAACTCAGTTCCCAGAAGCCTGATTGATGGGAACAGGATCTATCAGGAACAACACTTTTCAGGCAGATTAGTCTAATCACAAGAAACCTTAACAAACAGCTACAACTCTATGTAGAGCTGCTGAGAGACAAAACATGCCCTCACTTCTGCTGGGAACTTGCACTTTTAGGTGCCTCCAGGTTGGCACTAATGCCAGCAGACAGAGGGGAACCCAAAGGCTCTTGTGCACTCCCTGCTTGTTTCTGTACACACATCGTCCTCAGCCATACTCTTGTCTGAATACACTTTCCTCTAGGCAGGGTAGGGTGTATTGCATGCACAGTCCAGATGAAGTTTCAAATGAACAAACAGACAAACCCTAAGAAACCTGGAAAAAGCAGGTAAGCCATTGAAGTTGATACTAGTAGGGAAAGTCACATGCTCTGAATCCTCCAAAAAGCAAAGAAATCCTAATTTAAACCACACCTACTTGTCCATGCACAAGTACACAGTTTACTATTATTACAATTTCCAGACTATTTCCTGTACACCTCACCCAAGACCCTACTCTCCCAGGAATATCAGTACACCCTGTGGTCTTCAAATTGTCTTTCTAAGCTACCTCTTGATTAAACTGCTCTCACCCTACACTGCTGTCATTATACCAGACACTTCCAGATTATTAGCCTGAACATTTGCAGTTTCTGCTGAGGACAATGTAAGTGGGCAAAAAGACATATGAGAAAGATGCAGTCATTGAGAAGGTCAGAAGTATATTGGAATTCTAGTAGCCTTTCACAAAGGAAAACTGGATTGAAAAGGCAGATAAGGAAAGAGAAAAAACAGTTTCCCCAAAAGAAAACAAACAAACCCCATCAATCTCTTACTGTGTTGTATTATACATAGATTATGTAGTATGATACAACTACAGAAATAATACATTTACAAAATCCAGCAATTGTATGCTTGGAGGTACCTATGGTATATTTTTAAAATAATCTTCTTTTTCATCCATATATAAACTGCTCATATGAGAAGATATTTGTTCATCAAAAGTGGAGCTACATGGTCTCTCTATATTTGCGTAGAATCTGATCTAAAATAGATATGAGACAAATAATCCATGTGCAAGACATGAGGAAACTAAAAACTGAACCACACAAACCAACACAAGTCAGAAATATGAACTCAAAAATTCAGTAACTGCAGCTGAGAAATTACAAAAATCTTAAGAATGTGTAGTTATAACCCATTTAAAGTCGATATCTAAATGTGAAGAGCATTGTGATGTTCACAGAAAAACTCTCAAGGCTAAGAACAATGATTAATTCAAAACTGCATTTTGGAGAACAGACTTGAAATGAGCAGAAAGGTCAGTCTGGAAAATGATGCAAGCACCCATCAAGTCACCTTGCAACAGTAGAAAGTGGGTATTTTGTTCACAGTAATGTGATCAGTAACCATTCAGGATATTTTGATTAGATTTCTATACAAGATAATTTCAAGTAAAAATTAATTGGCATTAATTAATACTAAGGTAATCTTAATTATTAATGAGATTAATGCAAAATCTTTGAAGTTAAACTTCTTCCTTGGCAGATACCATATCTGTGCCTTCTTCATTTTTCCATATTCAAACAGATGAAGGCAATCGACTGGACCTTCATCTTGATAAATTTATTTTTGTACCCACTTCTGTTTTGTACTGCTCAGCTTAGGAGTTCAGCCAATCTGTGAACAAAAGCTCATCTGATGTAGCACAGCAGTGTGGCCTTGCCTGAGTTTTTCTGAGAGATCTGTTGTGCTGCAAGTTGGGGCAGGTGAAAGCACAGACTAAAGTGTAGCTTTTTGAGTCAGACACATTTTACTAAGCACAGAGACCCTCAGTTTCCAGTTTGGTGTTAATTTAATAATGCAATAAGATGCTGATTTTTATACACATCACTTACTCCTATGTTTGGAGGTATATGTTTATATCTCAAAACAGGAACTCTCGAATATTTAAGATACTCTTCTTTTTTGTCAGAAAAGTGTAATACTTAGGTAAAATTGAAGATCACAGCACTCTGAGTTTATTACAGTCCTTAGACTGTGTATCACCTCTGGAAGCTGCTGTGATACTATTGAGACACTCATTAAACCACAGCTAAACAAACAGGTGAACAGATAAGTAACTAGATAAGAAAGTCTAAGTGAATCCCTTTTGGGCCTTACATATGCAAACAAAGCTTTGCCCTTCTGTGCTTAGGTTTTGGGGTTTTTTTTAACCCAAGCCAAACAGCTCAGTAGAAACAAATACAGGCACACACTGGCTCCACATTCTGTCAAGCTGACAGGTCTATTTTGTAGCTCTCACTTGTAAAAATTTTGTCTCACTGAGCAAACTTGTGCAATATCTCCTGCTGAGTGACAGCTGGGAAATAACCTACAGATTGGAATGTCTAGGGGGGTATCAGTGATTAATGTTGCCCTTAAGTGGTTTTCTTGTCAGATACGTTGACCTTGCCGTAGATACGTTTTAAGTTAGGTGTTTGCTTTAACACACCCTGCCATAGGTGCAGGGTGCAGTCCACCCACTGGTGCAACCTATGGTAATTATTGTTCAGATTTTCCGACTGGAACTGCTTAAATCCATGAGGAAACACTTCCTTTATTCTGCTTTACATATCTTCATAGTAACATGATTTAACTTAGAGAGAAGCCAAACAAAAGAAAGAGTACAATGTCTCTACAGAAAAAAAAAAAGCAGTATTTGAAATGTTTAAATACCTAAAATTATTTTAAAGCTGAAAAGAACTATACTAGGAAATAAGCTAAACTGTAACTAAATCCATAGTACACGCTGTATGTCTCAAAGCAGGCCATTTTGAATTTTTTAAGTCAGGCATAAAGCGGAGTATAAAAATTTTTGACAATATTATAGAAAAGAATTAGCTATTCAGTGTCAGCGAAGGACTTTGTTTCACAAAGGAATATGAACTCTGGTAGAAAGTGTTTTTCTCAAAAAAACCCCAAAAAAACCTAAATGATGAATGTATGTGATACTGGACTTTATCCCAAAATGTATTTTTCCTAGGTTTTTCTAACATTAACACTGATATCTCTGTATATTCCAATAGAATATGCAGCAGATGTTGGACAATTATGAAGATAGTATGGCTAAATTTTAAAATACTGATGCATACCTATTTTTTTTTTTCCCAAGCACTGTATATCTACAAGTTGGAACACATTTCTAGAATAATAACAAATTCATCTAAGTTTGGAGCAAAATTCAATAATTTTGAGCAATAATTTGGATCAAAATTCAATAGCTGAGCATTTTGACATTCTTATTTTGACATTCTTGATTCTACAGATCACGAATAAGTGTTCTAAAGGTATTATCACACAGGTTCAACATGCCATAATCACACACATCTGAAAAAACATGAGATACACAACATGTTCCGCATTATAAATTAAGACAGGAAGAATTTGGATTTTGATAACTCATATTTTTCTGTGAAGGTATTATATAGAATTATAGAATCATTTAGGTTGGAAAGGATGTTTATTGAGCCCAGTGGTTAATCCAGCACTGCCATGTCCACTACTAAACTATGTCCCCAAATGTCACATCTACATATCTACACCATCCCTCTGGGGATGGCAATTTCGCCACTTCCCTGAGCAGCCTGTTCCAATGATTGACAACCCTCCTGGTGAAGATATTTTTCCTTATATCCAACCTATACATCCCCTGGCACAACTTGAGGCCATTTCATCTTGTCTGACTGCTTGTTACATATGAGAACAGGCTGACCCCACCTGGCTACAGTCTCCTTTCAGGCAGTTGTAGAGAGCAATGAGATTCCTCCTGAGCCATCTTTTCTCCAGTCTAGACAACCCCAGCTCCATCAGTTGATCCTCATCAGACTTGTGTTTCAGACCCTTCACCAGCTCAGTTGCCCTTTTCTGGACTTACTCCACTCCCTTAATGTCCTTCTTCTAGTGAGTGGCCCAAAACTGAAAACAGTGTTTGCGGTCTCCAGAAAATTGCCTGCTATGCCCTGCTTCCACATTGCTGCTTGGGATTGAATAAGTGAAGAGCCCTAAGACATAGGTGCAATGGCTTCTCAAATTTTTGGTTTTATTCTCTGCTGAGTTCTCCTTTCACTATATTCTTATTATTCCCCATGTATTACAACTCCGTAAAAAAGAATAGAATCATTAAGAAAATGTTACAGCAGTGGGTCTCCAGGCCAGCTGCAAAACAGGGCTGCATTTAATAGGTGATGATAGCTGCAGCATGAATATTCATCACAACCTTTAACAGATGTTTTACAAAATTTCCATCCTCTGATTTCAAATGAAGCTTGCATACAGTATTCATGAAATCTGGCATTACAAATATTTCTGAAAATCTGATTAACATTTCCTAATGACTCAACAGTTCCACAAATAGCTATACCTGTTACTCAGGAATGTAAAGCAAAAAAAAAAAAAAAAAAAAAGAGACTAGACTGTTCCACCTCTCCTTATGATGAATAGTTCTTTAAATCTATTAAAGTTTAAAGGATCCAGAAGGGGGTTATCCACAGAATTGTAAGCCAGCCAGTGTTGAAAATATATGACCCAAGAATCTTCACATTCATTTTACAGACACATTTATCTACATTTCTTACACTAAGCAACATACTTAATATGTAAACAAATTGGAATGGATAGAAGGGCTCATTATAAATGCCACAGCACCTTTCAAAGAGAATATAACCTGACATCTTTGCATATAGTTGATATGCTTTGATCATCAAGAAAATGAATTAAAATTAACAAATTTTTATTTCCAAATTGAGTAATGTGGAAACTTAAATTTATATTAAACTAGGGAACATGACAGCATATTAATAAGCATGGTAGCAAGCTAGCATAATATTCTGGTTTTATAAGGTGTAAGGTATTTCTACCTTAAGAAAATTTTGGCAGAATTTTCTAGAACTCAATTTGAGTGGAAATAACAATAGGTACAATGAAAACACCAGGATACCTCTAAAGCTTATGTATGTCCAACATACTTATCTAACATACTCATGTATCTCTAAGTGATTTACATGACAGATACAATTTAAAACAAGGAAAAAAAAAAAGTAATTTTTTTCAAAATCTAGATTTTATTCTCTGGTTTTATTTTTTTAAAAATGTAACTTGGTATTAAAAATTATTTTAGTTTTACCAGTTTAAAAAAAACCAAAAAAACCAAAAAAAACCAAACCAAACCAAAACCAAAACCAAAACCAAAAACAAACAAACAAAACCACCCCCCCAAAAAACCCCAACCAGTTCCAACCATCACAGATCTGGGGAGATCACTTCTCACACTCATTGGGATAGTAAATGCCCTTATTCCAAAAGACATAAATTGAAGTAAGCTTAAATCTCTCCCAGCTACTATTTTCATGAATTAACTCTTGAATCAAATGCACAACTCGAAATACAATTTTCATGATTTTTCGTTAGACACAGACAGAAAGGTTCAGTTTCAGTTGGGAAATGTGTATTTAATCCACACTTTTTTTTTTCCTCTGGCAAATAAAACCAGATTTTCAACCTTTGCTGAGTTTTGTTCCCAGGCTGACTTGAGGATATATTTTTCACCATTTCTTCATGATATAACTATAGGGTGAAAAACAGGGTACTCAAGCTCTATATATATATAGCTTTATCTATATTTTTCTATATATAGCTTTATATAGCTTTATCATAGCTTTATATAGCTTTATATTTTTCTATATATAGCTTTATATAGCTTTATCACAATGACAAAGCAGAGAGTTGGAAAACATTCCTAAACCCATATATACCATAAGTCCTGTATTTTATTATTTTTAAATCTAACTACACCTTTCAAAAGACTTTTAGCTAGATAAAATTTGTTCAGTATTCTTCAATTTCCTTGGTTTTCTTTGCATTCTTTTTTTATTAACCTAGTATTTCCAAGTAACTTAGTTTACTATACTTCCCCACTCCCCTAGCTGCTATGAAAATTGTATATTGCCTTCATACAAACAATGTATTGTTTTTACCTTTGCTTCGATTTGTTTAGTATCTTGGTTTTGGAACAAAAATTTGATTTTGCTCTTCCCATCATCTGAAGAACCTTTGAGCTGGGAAAACTTGTACCTCCAAAGCACAGCCTAAAGGGAAAAAAAAAACCAAACCAAAATATAAAAAATCATACACAAGCAAGTCAATGTAGTTATAATTGAAAACTGTATTAGAAATAGCTGATCTCCTTCCAAGGAAAATTTTAACACCTCTGTGGTACATTATTAAATAAATGTAGTGTTCTGTGGTCAGATGTTCCTTTAATCATATGGATATATTATGCTTTGGCAGTGCTTGAATAACACCTGTCAGACTAAATTTGTGAAATTTACCCTGAAATTCCTTTATCCATATTTAATACTGATTAAACAAAAAAAAGAAGCATTTTTTCCACTGATGATCTGTGGATTCCCTACTCCATCTGAAGCGTTCATCTGACATACGAGCCCCCTTTTTCCATACTAAAAAATCTTGTATTATCATAAAGGACATATCATACTAAAACAAATAACTATTTTTAAAGGATAAAATTAAAAAAAAAAAGAAAGCTCTTTAATGAAAGCATATTTGAGAGGCCTAGGGAGGAATTTGAGCAAATCATTAATTCAAACCTTATCAGTGGCCTTTCAAGTAATTATATTATGAATTGCATTGTGTCTTGTTGAAAAAGACATAATGCTTTACAAAACAAATATAAAATTAATACTGATGCCTCATCTTTTATATTTTCAGATTCTGGGCTGCTTAGGGATGAAGCCTTGTATTAGGAATTGTACTAAGCTCCCTCTATGGAGCAGGTAGACAAAACAAATCCATTTCTGCTGGAAGACCAAGGACAACTTTCAGGCCAAGAACACAAACAACAATGGACTGAGGGGTGGAACAAGAAGGATGGGACCTCATGGCCTGGAGCTGTAATTGGACAATTGGACCCCAATATGCAAATAGACCTAAACTTATAAAATGGCAAAATCTCGTGACTGCGGGGCCATCTTTGCCACCACTTGCAGACCACCCTGGGTGCAGCCTTGCATAGGCTTCTGTAATGCCCAGGGTGGATTTTTTCGGGGACCTTTTAATAAATCCTAATTTTACTCTTTAGTTTTGCCTAGCCTCTGTTTCAGGTCAGCCCTCCCAAGGCAACAATACAATTTAGAGCTATCTAGAAAAACATCCCTTTAAAATTATATGTAGTGGAGATTTATGTAGACAAAACAATTTTAAACTACTTTGCTTAAAAATGGAAAAGAGCTATTTATGTTCCAAGTCTTTTCAACCTCATTTAGAGAGATCCACCCCTCCAGATATTTTGGATTGTTAAAACTTTTCTTTGTGATTCCAATAGTATTTCACATAATTAGGAGGTCATAATCACTGACATTGTGCTACTACTCATTAATTTCACAGGCATCAGACAACACAGAAACTTAAGGCAACCCTTTTGTCTAAGGGTTTGTAAATTAATTCCTCTCAGTGGTATAGGACGACACTTCCATCTCTGCCCTTAGTCTTTTTCCCTGAATGATTTACTGTCTACTGGAAATTAAACAGAGTATGGGGCAGGTCAAATTTTTAATTGTCCTAAATCTATGTAGGCCCCTTTGATTCAGGATGTGTTGGTCTCTCTATGTCAAAGACCGGCAAAAATCTCTACCCTGCACCAAGCTGAATAAAGTTTGTTGTGTTTGTCTTAGCAACCTGACGAGAAAAGAAACCACAAGGACAGCATCTTAACTGTGCATTATACACAAAGCAAGTGCTAGAATTTTTCTCCAAGATTGTCTCTGTAGAGTTGCCCCTTCCAGATTAAAAAACAAGGAACCCTAGTTTCAGCACCACTTTCATTCTCTGCGTGTATGTGATAGGTGAGCTCCCATCTGCCATAAACAGAGTTAAGGACATTCTGTTTCACAGAAATTAGAGGAATTTGGCAGTTTATGTGAAAATATATCCTATTTGTTTCAAATGTTGTCCTCCTGAGCCCACCAATGTGTGCTGCAGAAAATAGAATAGTTTCCCTCATTTCTATGCCTGTGAAATTCCTTTGACAATGTTTGATCAAAGATGTTTATTTATATTGTACAAATAGTGAGGTTAAAACAAAACAAAGCAAAACAATCCAGTGTATAAAATCATTCAGGTGGCTATATTCCTACCTGCTTTGTAAACTCCTTTTTTTTTTTAAAGATCTACAAATTCAACAAATCTTGTCAGAAGATCAAGACCATTGCCTTTCTGCAGGGACAGCAAATCTACTTAGGTATGTCATTTCCTGGATGAGAAATGTAAAGGGCACAGATTGTCTCTTTATCTCAGGAGAAAACAATCAAAGCAATGAGCTATCATCTTTCTCTTCTCTGATGATATATGGAGAGGCCAGGAGAGAGATGCAGCATTAACAAAGACCCTTAGATGTGCAGGCAAAATCCCAGGGTACCTGGCCTTATTCCCAGTCAGATTAAGTTTGAATGAAGATGAAGGATGTATAGAACTGAGGTACTTTGACATTTCCATGCAGTTTTGCCAGGCACTTCATTCCCATTCAGAGGAAAGAGAATGACAGTCACACCAAACCTCAGGCATGACTCAGGAACACACTTCAATTTATGAATAACATTGGTTTTGGAGACTCCTACTTAGCAAAGACTCTTACTTAAGAACACTGCAAAATCAGGTCTGTAGTGTGAAGAGAACTAATCCCAACAAAACTGCACTTCAAGATATTAAAACAAGCTCCTAGAACTGACAGTCTTTGCAGAAACAGTTAAATACTCTTCGTCTAAAGTGTAAGGAGTAGAAATGCTATTGAAAATGCATGAAATGATTCCCACAAGAAAGAATTATCTGCTCCTTTTGAGTAATCTTCAACAAATTGTGTACACTTTCCCTCAAAGCTGTCCACATGAGGGAGCGGTCATTTACAAAAATAAGAATAGAGAAATGTTGTGAGCTTTAAGTTATTAAGTCGAGAATACAAAGTATTTCAAGCTAGTCACTCTGGCTACTTCTTTTTCTAGAGAATCTCTGAATAACAAATCCTCATTTAAAATGAGGAGAACCGGTTCATTATAGTAGAGTCTGGATGTGTGTTTACTTCAATACACCATACTACATTAAAAGTGTAACAGATAGCTTAAAGCACTTAAACTAGGTGTTCAAATTCTAGATAGCAAAAATTGGGTAAATTAGTTAATCATATGACCAGTAGGTCCCATTTAAATCCTTTCTCCTTTAATCCTTAATCAAAGAGACTGAAGTGCTGCCCTGTGTTGCATTTTGCATGCGTAGCACCTGTATAAGGGATGCAGAATGTTGTGACCGCAGTCACATCACTCTTAAAATAAAGCATCTTGGGGAACACTGGATTAATTCCTCTGGTTGCACACGCTCTGAGTGTGGTTCTTTTCTTCTTTTCATTTTCATTGCTGCAACACGCATAAGCAGTGAACAGGGGCCAGACCTACCCTTTTTTCTGACTACTTTATAGTGCCAAAGAATGGAGAGACCAGATCCACTCACCTGAGCACCAGTTTCACACAGATGTACAACTAGACCAGTGACATTAACACATGAGAGAAAGAGAGTTTCACGTGTCATCTTTCATAATCATATGGGCTGACTTCAGTGTTACAGTGTTCACTGTGTTGACTGTTTCAAATTCTAATTTTAAAGGCTAATTCTCTTGCATTAGGCATAGGTATTCTTGGGAATACTTATCTACACCACTGTCAGAGTCATTATTTTTTCATGTTTTTGAATATCAGAGTTCCTCAGAACCATTTGTTGAATAATTGCCTCAGTTAACATAGGCTGTTATAATTTTGTACAAATATGTATATATATACATATTGACTCTTAACAAATAACTGCACTTGTAAAACATGCTGGCTTTTTTGAAAATTTTCAAACACCCAAATGTGTGTCACATAAAATATTTCTAAATCAGTTTTCAGGAATTATGATATATAAGCAGAAACAGTTACTGGTTTGAAGGTGCAGTGTTACTGAGCTCAACACTCCTAGGGCTACTTTTAGCTGACAAAATCAGCCTGTTCTCTTCAAGTGCTTCCCTCAGTAACTGTGCATGACCTGCATCACTGAGAATATTTTACAGGTCTAGATACAGCATTTATAGGAAACAATAAATTTTTGTTTGCCCTAAAATAGATTTGAAAGTCGGACCAGGTACCAATTCCTTTTAAAGTACAAATTGCAGCCAAATTAAAAAAGATTCTCTTGTAGACAGTGGCATCAGCTACTTGTGAGGATCCTGACATACCTTTCAAGTCATGGCACACAATGTTATGATGCCTTGATGGAAGATGAAGAGGAGAACTCAGTATGCAGTATTTATTGCCTTGAAAAGTGAATTCTCATTTAATGAGTAGAGATAGAATTTAGTAACAACAGCAAGCAGTCCAATTCAGCAAGTGGGGGCCAAGGCATACACTGAAAATGCCACCAGTGCCACAGTTTGCATACTCCCAGTCTGTTCACAGAAAATTTAACATAATTCATCTATGTCTTGAAAAATGTACTGTAAGAAGACAATGTCTTTGAACAAATACAGTATGTATCATGCATAAAACTGAAAACAACTAATAAAATATAAATTCTTTTCCTGATTATTATTCATATATTGCTTAGGCTGCTTTTTGCATTTTTCACCATTTAATAAAATTAACTTCAAAGAATACCAGAATGCAATGCAAACAAACTGTGCAGACAAGCTGACAAATTAAATTTAAGACTCCTCTTGAGATGCTATTAAATTATTGTAACAACATATCATCAAAAAACGAAATCCTGTATTCACTGAAATTAATAGGATTTTTTTTCCTGTGACGTATCTGGGACCCAGATTCTTCACCAATACTTTTTAATGAGAAATATTTTATTTATAAGTAATCATCTAGGACTCATTTGTGCTAGTCTTTGCAAACAAATTACTGTCTATTATCTTCCACTAGTGTTATTCTGCAATAATTAAAAAAGGATGCTCTCTGCCTGCATACTTTTATTTTATAGTTGGTATGTAAATGCAACATATAAATGACACATGGAAGAAAAGCTATTGATTTCTATACCTGTAATACAGTCACACAAATGAATAAAATCACATTGTTTCTACTCTTAGCAATAGCACTAGATCTAGAACACATCTTCTGTAAGGCATCTTAGAAAATACTTTCACATTCTTACTGTCAATTCGCTACTCATTCCCAGAATCTTGGGCTAACCCACATATAATTTTGTTTGGGATACAACTAGGAATATTCATTAGAGTTTTTGTTTCATTTTGGGTCAAGGAGTTTGTCCTATTCCTCAATAGAGACCAGATTATCAAATAAATACAGAATAAAGAGGTGACTATATTTTTACTTACCATGCTCTAAGGAATATTCATAGAAATGTGAATGTCTGATTAGTCCATGGCTCTGGGATAGATATATCATTTAGGATACAGAGGGCATTATGCATTGGCACTAGGAAAGAAAATGTGTATTTTGTCAACATAAGAATCTCCAACCAGAACAAGATTGAATTCGTGTCCTGTGGATTCAGCGATGAACTACCTTCAATTTATTATTTAACATTTTCGTCTCTTCTGTGTCAAATTATCCACTGTGGACCAATTCTCTTCTTGCAGAAAGACTATTTACACTTAATAAACTTGAGCAACAGCGTTTGCACCACATACTACAATGGCATCTTTTCACCTGCCAGTGAAGCCACATGAGGAGCTACTGAGGTCACTTGGAGAAGAAACTAAGGGAAGACCTCATCATAGTCTACAGCTTCCTTGTGAGAGAAAGAGGAGGGGCAGACACTGATGTCTTCTCTGTGGTGACAGTGACAGGACCCAAGGGAATGGCCTGAAGTTGTGTCAGGGGAGGTCTAGGTTGGGCATTAAAAAAAAGGTTGTTCACCCAGAGGGCATCGGAACAGGATCCCCAGGCAAGTGGTCACAACACCAAGCCTGACAGAGCTCAAGCTGTGCAGTGCTCTCAGGCACAGAGTGTGATCCTGGGGCTGTACCATGCAGGACCAGGAGCTGGACTTTGATGATTCTTATGTCTCCATTCCAACTCAGGATATCCTACAATTTTATGAAATACATCTTGTCTACATACATGATCTATAGAAATCATAAGCATAATGTCATTCCACTGACATGAATCATACAGGTTTTATTATGTAATAGCAAAAGAAGTTTGGCTTAGAAAAAACCAAATTCTGTTAGTGTTTTATAATGATTAGACAGCTACATCCCAGACTGCATGTAAATGGTGGAGTAAACAAAGAAATCATCTTCATTAAGGAAAGGATGTCAGAGGTCACTTTTCAAGTTCTATTTTCATCAAATCCCTTTGTTGTCTTTTCCATCACGTCTTGAAAAATCTATAGCTGTACTTTTCCAATACTGCCTCCTTTTTTCTTGATACTCTGACTGATTGTATTATTCTTCCTTTTAGATTTTTATGGCAATTTTTTAATATGTGATATATGTTACAGAATTATGCTAAACTTCAATGGGCACCTTTCAAGCTAATGCTGTTTGTCATCTGACTAAAATACATGATATTCCTTACAGTCAAACTAAATCAAGAGCAGAAGCTCTCTAGGTCCTTTTTTTTAAGAATAAAAGTAATTGAGTCTTCAGGCACCTGGGATACACCTTAATTTGTCTGTCTCATAGCTAATTGAGAAAGATTTCATTCTTGCCAAGTGACACTTTGTCCAGAGTTACAGCAGAGGTAGGGAACTGAGTAGGATTAAGATCTTGTTCATGCTCAGTTCTACTGTGTTACTGATCTCAGGAGACTGTCTTACTACAAAAGAATTATTGTCCAAGGCAATTTCCTTTGTCAGCTGCTGCAGCTTTATAACTGTGAAGGGAAAGACAAGGGAGGACACAGAGGATAAAGAACAAAAATGAGACAAAGGAAAAAGGCATGAAAGTCGGCCCTTATAAAATAACTGTTCTTGTCCATTACTGAAATTACATAGAATGTTAAAAAACTACAGTGTATTTGGCTGGTACTGATGGACAACTTACCAACATTTGTTTCTAGCCACAGAACATAAAACTGTACGAAACATGCTTGATGGCTTATATTAAAGTTATAGTAGCTATTTGTTCACCATTTCAACTTTGAAGCATGGAAAAAATATTTTTTCACAAGTTACATCATTAAATTTCCATCTTCCAGTGAGCCTGGTTTCTTTCTGCCTTCCCTGCTGCTGAAATTTGAATATCAAGAAGGTTTTTATATGCTGTTTTATTTCAATATGCTGTATATGTATTAGTTGCATGAAGAGACAGGTATGTATCTGCATGAAGAAAAGGTATGTATCCCTAGAAAACATGGGAGATTGTTCCTAAAGAAATTAAGAAAAACACACTGATCTGTGTGATTTAGTAGTCTTTTGGTATGAAAACCAAATTAAAGATATTTGAAATGCCATTTATAGTTCATGATGTATTCTCTTTTTTTGGTGGAACACTCAAGGTTTATGCAAGGGAACACAGGACAGGTACACTAAGGTTTCTTGATAGGCACCTTGTGGACCATTATGGAGCCTTTTCGTACTTTGTTCCAGCACCACCATGTAATTCAGCAGCACCTTAATTTATTTTCAATCCTACAAGGGATAATTTTTTTCTCTTGTGACAAAAACATTTTTTTGACTGCTGTTTTAATGAACAGTAAATATGATGGAATACAGACACATACTTTGCTCAGGTAGGTATATGACAATGTATATTCACACAAACACATACATATATTATTAGCTGAATTGATGATGCAAATATTCATATTATAGAAAACAATTTTAATGAATATGTCAGTAAAATAGATATATCTATATATAATATGCATATTTCCATATATATCCATCCATACATTTTTTATGAAAGCACATTAAGAATCAGTTATTGAAAGGCACTTGAGTAAGTAGCTTTATATATTGGATTACATTCAGAATAGTAGTTAGATTAACTTCTGTACATGTCTTGTTATTCTGTTCAATCTATATGTCTCCATACTCAATTCTTAAGGTGGCTATTGTGGCTGTCACAATAAAATTATTATAAATCTTATTTATAAATGCTCATCATAAGATTTATGTATGTCCATACCTAAGAGAAATTGCCCATAAAAGAGTTACATTTGTTCATTAAAACATTGATGTCTATATACTAGCTAATGTTAGACAAATTTAGGACATGAATACTGGGATGAAATTGGGTAGGACTTGAGAAAAATGTTTTCCCCAGTAAACATTGATACACAATATTGCAAAAATGGCCTAAGATAAAATTTTGTATATAACTTCTAAGAACTGCCACAGAACTTTCTGCATATTTTTAGAATTTTCATATTTTAAAACCAAATAAACAAAACATTTAGCATATGGAACATCTCTAGTGAAAAATTATGTCTGGAGCAGATGCTGTATAAGACACCTTGTAGTGCAAGGAGTAACTAAGCAGAATCTGGAAAATGTGATTAAGGCAGAAAAGAAAATAAAATATCTAAATGGTATTCACGGAGATTAGTTAAATTCACTTTTCATAGAATACCAGCAAGGAAGAACGAGGGAAGTTCAGTGAGGGGATTCTATTTGACACCCTGTATTTCAAAAAAAGCAAATAAAATTGGGTAAAAATGATGGACATTTTTTGGAAGAAGTCCCCAATGGAAGAGATTTGAGGAAACTCCCTATTGATTAGAATTACATTTCTGTGTATGCCAGCACAGGAGGCTGATGGCTTTTTGACTCCAGGTTTATAACTACCACAAATGAAGGACTACATCACAAAAATAATCCTAATCAAACCTGTGCCAGTGTTGGCTTGTTGGGCTATGTGTCACGGTTTGCTTTCAAATCATACATTGCTAAAAAAGACGACATCTTGCACTGGAGCTTTGGCTCTGAAAAGTGCTACAGAAGAATAAGGGCACAAATACACTTGTCACTACTTTTTAAGGTCTAAGGAGAAAAATTACATGTCCAAAATTCTATTTGGTAGTTTACACGCTACTTACCTGAACTGAGAACAAATTTTCTGAAATGTTGGCATAATCTGATTTAACAACGTAGTCTTAAAAACTGTTCATTCTCCTTTCAGGAAATTACAACGGCTTGCTATGAAGCATCATACCAAAATACTCTAAATGACAAACAACTGTTGACTCTATGAGTTATCAGTCAGGAAATGAATAAGAGAAAACAGAATGTGCAGTAGAAACAGCTATGATTTATGCCAGTGCTGTTATAATCACATCACATTACAGATTTTTTCTGAGTAACTCAGTTTAATACTTTGTGTACTCATATTTATCATAGGTCTGTGCAGACACAGAAAAAATGCTTTTATCTAATTATGATGTTTGACTTGAAATACATTTAGCACAGATGACAGTTTTTAACCACTAATTTCAAATTACATAGTTAAGTATTATTTAAGGATTAAATGACAACAAACAAGGAAACAAGCCTACATAGGGCTGTAAGGCTTTTGTCTGGAAATCATAAACATAATAAGAGACATTACCCCCCATACACTTGTTCATGAACACTGCGGGTGAGTTTGGGGTTTAGAACATTTGTGAAATTTTCACTGCAATTTGTCAGGCATCTTGGACAAAATCTATTCACTTACTTAAAATGTGAGAAGAAAGAATTTAAATATTGTTGCATTTCTTGGGACATTTGAATAACTGAATAACTGTTAAAATCATGAGCTAAAGAAATTGGCTTCCTTCATTTCAGCTTATTAATAATTATGCACTTACAAAGACAATTCACAGTTGATTCATTAGTAATTAAGAAAGAAAACTTAAAATATCATGAGCACATTATTAAGTATAAGACTGACATTGCCTGAAGATTTACTGAAGATACCACTGCAACAAAAAATAAGACAGGACTTCTCAGAAACTATTTTTTTTCCAAAACTACTTCGTTTTTGAAGATCTTTGTGTTCTGGTAAACATGAAAAACTAAATATGAATTAAAAAAAAATAATGATATTCAGCAGATTTGTCCTCCAGGTACTTGTCCAAAGCCTTCTATGAATTTATTAAATATCTTGCATCTGCACGGTTATTCTCTGAGTTATTCTGAGAGAAATATAGAATGAACAGCTCGATCTGACACTGAACTCTGAAATCTTCGAAATATGGCTTTAAGTTATTCTTTGCCCAAAAAAGTGATTGAATTTGGTATGGGAAGCAGCAAAATAACAGAAGAGAACATGTACAGCAGGAAGACCACTAAGATGATCAGAGGGTTGGAGCACCTTTTTCATGAAGGCAAGCTGAAAGAGTTGGGGCTGTTGAATGTGGAGAAGAGAAGGCTCCAGGGAGAGTTTATTGCTGCTTTTCAATACTTAAAGGAGGCTTATATAAAAATGGAGAAAGAGTTTCTACCAAGGCCTACAGTGACAGGACAAGGGACAATGTTTTTGAAGTAGAAGAAGGTAGAGTTCAGCTTGGACATAAGAAAGAAGTATTATATGATCAGAGTGGTGAGACAGTGGAACAGGGTGCCCCAAGGAGCTGTGGGTGCCCCATCATTGCAAGTGAAAAGATAAGAGTTTGTACTGATTTTTAAAAAACAAATCGTAAAAAAATCATAGAATTTGTAAAGAATTATATGTAAATATAATTTTCATGAATGGTATGACATTTTAAATAATGTTATTGTCTTTAATACTGAGTATGTTAAATCATAGGACCCTTGGTGGGACTATTGTATATCGCTAATTCACTAATGCACATGCAAATATTACTAAGATATGAATAATGTAATTAAAATTTTATTCATGTTTTCCTTATCCTGAAAAATTGTTTTAATTTTTCATTTTTTTTCACATTTTTTTGGAAAACAGATTTTGCTTCATGTGAACTTCTTAAGGTAGAAAAAAACATTTTTAGCTTAAGTGACTATATAGGTCTAGTTTGCATTTCAATACATATGACATTACCAATATTGTTGAAGAATATTGCCAGCATAGACACTACTTACACTTGTCATCATTATAATAAAGATATCTGAATAAATTTTTTGGCTAAGAGCTTTACAATCTTCATCTTTCCATAAAATGATGCAGACTAGGTAATGCTTTTCCTATTTGAGCACTCACTAAAACATGGTTGACACATTTAAATTTCTGACATTTCACCTTATGGCTTGTTTGACAATTGTAATTGTAGCAATCACTTGGCAACAGATTATGTTGCTTTCTATTGTATTGTTTCCTTTCTTTTCTAATGCAATTGCCATCCTTATCTCACACTGCCTAATGCCTGACTACCCAACAAAACAATGTCACTTTTTTATTCACGGTGTACTGCTTTATTCTAACATACAATAAGGTACATATAATACAAGAAGTAATGACTTCTAACTGAAAGGGTACATTTAGGTTAGATATATAAAATAAATTCTTTACTGTACTTTTATATATATATAAATATTATGGGGGGTGGGGGGAAACTACATTGATTTTTACTGAGCTACTGCACTTTAATTTTGTGGTACTGATTTTTTGTGTAATACCTTCTAAACTGATAGTCACATTTCATTGATGAATTATACTAGACTATTTGCTTAACAAAAAGAAACAAGGTTACATAACTGTTTGAATTTAAGATTCATCACTTCATGCAAACAAACAGAATGGACTGAGAAGATTAAAAGGTTTGGATTAGTGGAGTAATGAGGTGGGAAGGGTTGACTTAAGATAGAGCATAGGAACAAATTCTGTAGTCTAAGGGGCATTTTCAGCAATTGGTGGTGGCAAGGTTGCAGTCTCAAAGGAAAATAGGTATTGGAGAGAAGTAGAACTCAGGAGATCCTACTATTAACAGCAGTGTAGAGTAGTAGCAATAAAGCCTGGGCACATTTTAGGACCTGCCAGCAATTAGTGCAAATGTCAACATATAGCATTCATTTTATGGAGACTTGGACGTGCAATAATATAATATGGAAAGTGATTCCATACTATTTGCTTGATAAAGCAAGCTCTTTCATCAGTTGTACTGAATTTTTTAAGGCTGAGAGGAAAAGCTGATGGGTGAGATATATAGACTATGGTTGATTTATCTTTTTACAGACACCTGAACAATAATATCTAAAATTTAAACTGGGAACTGTGGAATTGCTCTAATAGCACACACTCCTTCCCATGAAACAAGAGAAGAGAATGGAAGATTATTTTCAAGCTCACAGATAAAACTGAAACTAAGAAAATTATCTTTTCTCAAAATCAAGGACACACAGGCAAAAAAACCCCATCAAGCTGAATCAGTGAGGGCTTTCATGTGAAATTAAAGAATAAAGATCTGATGCTTGTTTCAGACTGGTATCAGTATTGACTTTTCAATAACAAGCACATAACAGAATACTATTTCTCACATAATTAGAAATCAGTCCTGAATTTAGACTAAAGCATGAGAGATTTGTGAAGAGGTGATCTCTTTTTATACAGAAGGACATTTTGGGGATGTACTACTTATCTCAAAATATTAGAAATAACAAGGAATAACAACAGTGTGATGGAAAAAAAAATTCTTAGAACTTTACCTTTGTGGCAGCATCAAAACAGACAAAGCCCATGCTAAAGTCGATGGTAAGTCCCATAAGATGACTCTCTAAAACACAGGCATATGTCTTGCACTGTAAAAGAAAAATCAGAGAAGATAGTTAACACAGATGAAAATTTTTTATGGGACCACTGTTCTGAGTCTTTATTCCAATGTTTATGTATCCCAAAATTATCAGAAATAAGTCATTGGTGTGTAAATATGTCAGGTTTTTTGTCAATGTATTTTAAATCAAAGGATTTTTATCAGTGATGAAGTTGTCTAAGTTATATGAAAACATGCTTCATTTCCATTAGGGAAAATAATGAAATAGGCTCAGAATTGCCTCAGTGGCCTACTAATAACATATTCTAAAAGGAAAATTTTATCATTTTCAAATCTCCTTATTTGCTTTTCATACCCAGTAACAACTTCTAAGATTAATATATTCCTTTTATCTTTTTTGGGGAAAAAAATATGTAAAGTATCACTTTGGTACACTGTTTCTTGTGGTTTTCTGTTGTCCTAAACCTCAGGGAAAAAGATAGTATTTCACACTATTTAGCAGCTAATGGAATAATCTGAAATATCTTTTTTTGCTTCAGATAGTGGACCAATATATCTCAAAGGTTTCTATGAGAGACCTTAGGATTCTGAAAGACTTTATCATTCTACAGTTTTTAAATATATGCTTCTATTTATTTCCATAACATCACTCTTTAATACTGTGAGACATATTTAAGTGTAATTTTCAGCATCAAAACTACTGCTGTGCTTGAAGACTGACTTCAGGTAAAAAATGACAGACATCATTTTCATCACAAATTATGTAGAAAAAAAATTAAAACATTTCCAAATCACATGCAAGTTCTTTAAAGAAATTATTCTTATTTTATAGACATTTTACCCTCCAGGTTAAATGAAATACAGCTATATTCTTCACATATTGCTGTAGCTGCTAAAATGATGAAACGAGAACAAAGACTTCCACGACCTATCATGTATCAGCAAAATCAAAATATAAATTGCAAACATGGGAACAATGTGGGTTATGAATGGTAAGTATTACAGAAGAACCTATGATTATTTTTGGCATTTTGATTATCATGGATAAATCACATGCCTTTACTTATATATTCTTTGGGTAGGCTCTTTGGATTCTAGATGGTCTTCCTCTGAACACAAGAAGCTGGAAGGTGCATTAACAGCTTCTAAATAGAAAATGCAATGAAGGAAAATTGAGAACTTCATATTTAGTGTTTATATTAACAAATAAAAGTGGTTTTTTCTTTTTTATCTTTGATCAGCTATACCATAAGTCTGCTATGAATTTGTAAAATTTGATTGTAAATCACTGTTGAAAAAGAAGAGGATATTGCCTTTGATACTATCTCATTAGTAGAAGAATAACATGTAAAGTAATATATTTCACAGTTACTTACAGGTAATTAAGTCACATATGCAAAAAATTTCAAGTTTTGCATGCAAAGCAAAAAAATGTACAGTTTTGTGGAATTATCTTGCAAACATCTTACAAGATGCAAATTGCATTTTTATTTGTTAACATTCAAGATCTGGAACAGACTTAGAGCAGACTTAGAGCCTTTACTGGAAATTAAATTTGGCAAGGAAAACGTGTATCAGATTTAAAATACATATTGTCATCTAAAGTTATCTAACCTCCCAGCCCAACACCAGAGGCCAACCTACAGTGTGCACTGCAGCACCATGCTGGGCTGGCACAGCTCCCTCTGCCTAACTGTGCCTGGTAGTTAGCCTCACTGGGAACTTAAGAAACAGGACACACCAGCCTTGGTTCAAGGCTGCACTGAAAAAGCAACTTGCTTTCAAGACTGAAGGGTATTCCTACAAAAGGCAGTGCACAGTTTGTGGAGAAATATCATCTAGTTCAGCTCAGTGTAGTTATTTGCAGGAAGAAACCTCAGATCACTAGTAGCAGCTGATTATTTAGTTATTCTTTACTTACATATAAAAGACCATTCTACACCCTCAGACTAAAATGTTCAAAAGAATTTAGAGAAGAAAAAAAGGTGAAAATAACAAAAAAGATCTCTGGATAGTGAGAATTTAGTTTCTTTGGGGAAGAATGTCCCTTGGTTTTTGCAGGTTGTATCCACTTGCACATGATTCTGGTGACAGGTCAGAGTAGGGATGTGAACTTTCAGACACTAGTTAACTCTTTTAAGACTTTTCTCATCTTTATTTTCTTTAAGTTTCCTTTTGATTCAGATATTTGGAGAAAACATAAAGGCAAAAATTGTTATCAAGATACATGATAATTTAAAGTTTCTTATATATTTAACATTTTAAAACTTTTAAGTGGCTATGAATAATATATACTGTGGATGTTTGGCTTTTGTTGCTGATTTCTCACAAGAATTCATGAAAACCTCATCAGAACTGAAGCATCCCCTTCCCGAAAGAAGCAGAACACACATCAGCAGTCATTTGCTGTTCTTCCATAGAATACAGAATGTTAACTTTGGTTTATTAATAATTCAATGGGTCAAGCAGAGGCTGAAGGAGACAACTCAAAGTTGTTCCTTAGAAACTATTCCCTCAACATACATGATTTAAATCATGAAAAGAACAATATATTGTGAACTTCAAGTAAGCCATCTCTGAAGCTGAAACAAAATGAACTATAAATCTAAGACTTAATTCAGACTTTTAAATTCAGATTAAACTTCAATGAAAACATATGTTAAAGCACTGTAACATAAAACAGCTTACATAATAATCCTTACATTAGAGAACAAACAACAATACAACCAAGGACAGCAAGAAAAAAGTTCATGATGGAAGAGGTGAAAAGAGCTTAAAGTAGCAGGAATACAAAGGGAGTATGACAGTAATATATATAATTGCATATATATATGCAAGTTATAGTAGTCTCATATTCCTTTTACAACAATGCTGTGAGAGAGTAAGGAAAAAGGATTTTCGTTTCAACTAATTTTTTAAAATAGGTAATTATGAAAATGGATTATCATCACTTACTACATTACAAAACTAATTAAAGAGTGACTGTAACACACCAAAACAACACCACTGTATCATTGTACCATGTTATTGGTAAATTATTATCCATTTGACTATGCCTCCTCTAATACATTTCCTTTCTAAACAACTGTTTAATTTTTGGTTTAGATATACCTCTGGCAGAAGCTATGAATTAGGTTGAAATAGATTTCATTATATATTTATAGTAATGCATTTTAAAAATATTTGGATTTTTTATATATTCTTTTGAGTTAAATTCGAATTGGCCCTTGATTAACCTAATCTGGAGGTTATAGCCATTGAGGAAGAGTTACTATTTGCATGATTATGGAGTAGCACATAACAAAGCTGAATAATTGTAAATGGTAGTTTTAAACTGAAGTTATATTTTCAAAATGATATTATTTTATTGTAAAACAAACCTACTGGATTAGCATTCACTTTACATATGGATATTCATATCAAAATGATTGCATAAACCAAAATTTTACTAAAAATGTACAGTTGATACCTTACTTTTGAACCTGACACTTTCTCACAGAGCAATGAAAGAACTTGTTGGAAACTAATTATACCACCAGATTTATCTGCATCTGCGGGTTGGTAGATGAAAGCAGTAATAGATTGCTGAAAGAAAAATGAGGAGGCCAAACACAGTTATATTAAAAATATTTTATAATTTTTTCAAAAGCAAGATATAGAAAATAAAAAAAAAAAAAGTGAAAAAATAAGTGTGAGTTCCACAATAATATTTTATCATGAGTAGCCTGTTTGTCCACTTTCACAGATCTGCTATAATCAATCAATCAATCAATCAATCAATCAGGAAATCATTACTTTGAGTTCTTAATTGCTACATTGAACATCAGGAGAAACAAACAAAAAAAAAAAGGTGAAAAGATTAAGATGAATCTGAGGTTAAGATTATAAAGCAAATTATTTTGGAGAAGCATGAGGGCAATTTTGAATGAATGTTATTTTAAATCCCAAAAGAAAAATCTAAACCAGGAATGCTACAGTATGAATCAATCTGAAAGCAGAACAAATATGAGGTGGCTTCTGAGATAAAAGTTACTCAAGAAAAATGCCATATATTCTTTTACTGATGGCACAGCAGTGCTTCTATAAAGTATGTTGCAATGAATTATATAAGAAAGACAAAAACTCTCAAATATTTAGTGGCAGAGGACATGTATTATTGCAAGTTTTACACAGAAAACCTAGTCTTAGATTTTCCAGCACAGTAAGTACAGCTTAAAAGATAAGAATAGTTTCTATAAAAAGTAACAGCATATATGAATTTAAAAGTGGAAAGCTGAACCTCCCCTGGCTCCTCTTGCAACAAAGGTACTGTGCATTAAAACTGACAGCAGTGTAGTTTTTGCAAATTGGATCTTCATTAGTATATACCAACTCAGTCCATCTGCACATGGTGGTTCGCAGGTCAGAAAAGGGCTAATATATAACTAACAGTTTGTCTGAATAAAAACATGTCAGTGCTTGCATTCCCAGGAGAACACAGAAAATGTATGAGCCAGTAGTTGCACAGGCTAGTATGCTAATATGGCTCAGGGAGGTGTGAATAACTCCTGCCAACATCAACTAAAACTGGAATTAGGTGAATTATAATTGTGGTGGGTGGCTCTTTTTTAAGTCAAAAAGTCATGACTTTTTGGTCATGTGAGAAGAAGTTATCTTTAAACACACTGATACATGTGATTTTTTGCTATAAAAAGTCACTAGTAATCTATATTTGAATGTTCTCCATCTCTGCACTGCCATCTGGCAATAGAGTAAATAGACAAGGAACAAGAAATATGTGAAGAGAGAATCCTGCGTCTGAGGTACGATTTTTGTTCTTGCTTGTATCCAATAAGTACTTCACTCAGTATACTCTGATTCCTGCTATTACAAGGACAACTTAATTCCTGCAAAGTTCTCTTGTGATATTCAGTAACAAATAAGGTAGCACGTAAGCTAGTAAGAACATCTAAACAGCTGGATTTTGTCCCTGATCTATAGATCGCTTTTCCTTGTCTGTCCATGAACTGCAGGTAACAAATATGTATCTCATTGTCATAAGAACTCAAAGATGGTATTTCAGGTGGCCTCTGCTGAAGGCTAGATTGCAAGCTGTTTGGGATCAGCGAAAGCAATTACTTACATAAAGGAGTAATAACTTGAGAGCTGCAGAAGGTCATAATATTACAACATAATATCACATCATTATTTCATATGGGCCTGATTTGTTAATGTACCAAAAGATGATCACCAAGGCAGTTGTTCTCACCTGTATCCGTTCAACTTCTAAAAAAGTTGCTGTTTGGAAGGCTTTTTCCCATAGTGTTAAGTCAGACTCTAGTTCCACAGAAAAGTAAAGATCTTCTCCAGATTCAGACTGGACACTGAAGCAATGTTTCCGACGGTCCAGTAGATCACTGTCCTGATGAAAACCTGAAGTTATATAATCTGGCATACATCAATTAATATTTTTAATTTCAAACATTTATGCCTCAAACCCAGCATTTTTAAATGGTATTTTAAATGATAGGAGTAACCACAGTCGCTGAGGAACTGAAAATCAGAGATTTGGTCTAAACATTGACATTTCAATGAATTTTTAAAATGATGACTGTATTCAGAATAGCATATCTCAGGCAGTAATATTTTAATGAATCATTTCTCAAAAATGTTACCAGCTATACACTTTTAGATTAGATACATTCTCTGAAAGTTTACCACTTTCTATTCACAAAAGGAACACAAATATCAGCTTCTCTGACCTATCTGACTTGCACACCCTACTCTGGAAGGTTGGTCAAAGGAATATTCTTATTTTAAGTATGAAAAGTCCATATGTTCTATTTTCTTTATAGAGGCTAGAGAAAACAAGTTCATAGCACCAGAGGCTTACAAAATCCAACATACAATTAGTCTTTAAATGGATACTGCCAGTAGAGACTATAGTGGCTCCCCATGGTTAGGTAGCTGGCTTTGGTCCTGGAGAAGAAAATTACTTTTGGCTTTACTTTCAACATAACATCAGACAATGGATATCAGGTTATAAATATTTAGTAATTAATGGTTGCTAGCATTTGTAATTGGTACTAAACCAAAGAATAAGCAAGTTAATCAGGAAATCCACTCATTAAAATGTTTTCAATTATTTTTTAAAGTTTATTTATTTAATATAAAGGATGCTTTATGCTAAAATTCTGGCATGTAATTTGTTCTTGTGAAAAATAGGTTTGTAGAAACAGGTTTAATTATTTTAGTCTCCGCTACAACAAAGAAGTTGCCACAAGTCACAAGCTCAGCAGCTGTGCCTGCCAATACATCTGGAGATTTGGGTTTAAGTAGCCTGTATGCAATTTCCACAAAGCTACCCCATAGCAAAGGGCAGAGTTAAGTTCAGTAAAGGAGACTCATGGGACAGTATTGCCTTCTGGTTATACCAACTTGAATTGACCAAAGGGAGCACAGCCAGCTGATACAAGCTAGAAGAGCAACTCACATTGCTCAAGTCAGCCCTCCCTGGGGCAGAGAACCAGGAACCTAAAGTTGATTGAGAACAAAATATATAAAACAGGAACCTGTCTGAAACTATCACTCTCAGGTATACAAGCAGGGAGAGCAAGCACTACTTTCCCTTTTCCATTCATTCAGTAAAAATGTGTCTGTTTAAGAAAGGCAATACAGCATGCATTCATTAATGTTTCTGGTTGAAACTTGCTTTACAGTTTCTAGAAGAATTAGCTTTGGAGGCATCATACCCTCTCTTTGCAATCATCATGACAAAAACAAGTTGCTAGGATTTTAAAATGACCAGTCACTGTGGAAAAATCTTCCTCACCTCCATCGTGTGCTATGCTTAGTAGCTCTACAGTGTTAAGCCATGTATGAAAAAAATCAGCATGAACATGTTTGATATTAAAATACAGCATTTCCAAAGAAATAAAGAATCTTCTTCCAGATTTTTCTTCCAAATATTCATAAGGATGTGTAGTTGAACCACTTAGGTGTAGTCTGTGTCCTATCAGAAACACCTTTTGTCTCTTTTTTGGTATGTCTTTTTTCCCCTTTTTTTTCTTCCTTTTCATTCAGGCCCTTCTAAAACTGAAGTGTCAATTCTCTTCTCAGTATGTCCTGACCAGCATTCAAAATAGATGTTATAATATTCAGGTTGTTGCTAATGACATCTATGGTCCATTGCACACACAGCCTCAAAGCACACAGAGCACCAGCGCTGTGACAAATGTTTAACCTTGTGGATATGTGTAGCAACAAATCACAGCATCACAGAGTGGCTTGGGTTGAAAGGGACCTTACAGATCATCCAGCTCCAACCCCTTAAATGAAACTCAATAGCCCATCCAGTCTGGCCTTGAACACTTCCAGGGATGGGTCATCTGTAACTTCTCTGGGCAACTTGTTCCAGTGCCTCACTACCCTCACAATAAAGAATTTCTTCCAAACATCTAATCTAAACTCCTCTCTTTCAGTTTGAAGCCATTCTGCCTTGTTTTGTCACCACATGCTCTTGAAAAAGTCCCTCTCCACCTTTCTTAAGGACCCCCTTAGATACTGAAATGCTGCAATAAGTTCACCCTGAAACCTTCACTCTTCCAGGCTGAACAATCTCAATTCTGCATGAGCAAAAGCACTTGAAAACCCTCATTCCTCAAAGGGCAGAAAAGCAACTTCTTTTGAATAACAGCACTTCTTGTCTAACAGATCTTAAATGGGGTCTTGAACTCCTTGTGCTTCCAGAGCTAAACCTGATTGAACAGGCCTGTTGGCCCACAACCCAAAGGACCTATTCAGCATGGAGTGTGGCAAGACTCATGTGTAAGGTACATGTATTTCCTGGGGAAGGTTGTAGTTCTTCATTGCTACAACCATAGAAGAAACTAAAAGTATTTTGAACTCATCCTTACCCATTCCTAACACCAGCTAGTAGAGAATAAGTAATTATTAGTAATGCAGACTCTTAAAGCTTTTCTGACACACGACTATGTGGGATCACAGAAATCACTGGCTTTAAAATAACTTAAATAATAACCCCCATTTTCAAATGGGAGAGAAGTTTGTGCATGGCTCAGTTCCAGAATACATATCTCTATTCAGCTGGGCACAGCTAAGGTTTGATGCTTTTAAATTACACTCTTAGACTCTTCCAGTCTTACAGGCTTTTTTTTTGTCTCCTATTGAGAAGAATATGCTGTCAAGGAAAAAGAGAAGAGTTATTGTGTACACTGTGAAAAAACCAAAAAGTTAGAAGTTTTGCTGAGACTGACCTCTGTTAAAAAGCATTTGAAAAATGCAAAAAACTCTGGAGGCTTTGAAGTGATTAAATAAAATCCCATGTACTTTATTATCAACATTGCTAGTAATAATTGTACTAGATTTTACTAAGCACTACATCAAACCTAGATGATGAAAAAATAGCTAAATGGAATCTACAATAATTATCCAAGATTTTGCTACTTATGTATGAAGATGAGAGCATGCCTTGATTTAGGAAAGACCTAATCAGTTCTAGGTAGCATTTCCCCTCAATGTTTTGCATATAAAAAGTATAGAATCTTTCAACTACTACATTATATTGTGGCAAACAACACAAATAATGGACTCATTCATTATTGGAATTTACATTCTGTAAAGTTCCTATTCAGAATGAAAACAAATTTCAACATTTCCCCAGAAATAATAATTTAACCAAATAATAATTGCAATTTGTGATTAGCTCTAATGTATATACTTGTGATTTTGATATCAACATCTATGGTTAGGTCCATGATAAGAGAAGTGTAAGTCAAATACATTCCAATTATGTATTTTAGTTTTTCTAATTTTGCTAACATACACATGAAGTATTCCTTTCCTAATTAGCGGTATTCGATTCTACTACTAAAAATAGTTGTGTACAAGGTTCCCTGTAGTACTGCTTCTGCAACTTTTTCTGCTTTTTCTGCAAGATCTTTCTTCAGTTTTGAATTTCTTCTCAAGCATTAAGAATCTTTATTCTAGGTTTACTGAATTTAATAATTTGTACAATAGATAACTGGACAAAACGATATGTAGGGAAAGCTAAAAGATAACCAAAAGTCCTTATAAAGGCAGGAATTCAAAGGGGGTTTTTTGTGTGTGTCTGGGGGGAGGGGGATGTTGTTTGTTTTGCTTTTTGGTTTTTGTTTTATTTAAGGAATCCAACTGGGAATTGTCCCGAAGTCTGAAATTTAAAAAAAAAGCTTGTCAAGAGTCTCAAGACCAGGTCTGGACGAAGTAGGAATCATCATTACTTAACTTTTACCAAACCACTACTTCAACTAAAATATAAAAATATAAATGTCATTCTACTCATTTAAGAATCTGCTATGACTCTGTATTATTATATTCGCTTTCTAGTCAATGATGGACATGAGCGAATTTCATGTTGATTTCTTAAGAACTCTTTCATACCAATAACAATTAGTTGTACCGTTGAACTGATGTTCTCCTTGTGAATTAATAGAGCTCTCTGAAGAGAAACACACACAAAACTTTTTAGCAGTATGGTAATTCTTACTAGAGGGAATGTAGTCCAACTGAAGGATAGGCTGTGATGAAAGACATTGGCTTACACCCAGCTCCAGGGTAATCCAGCATCTCTGCTGACAGGACAGTATGACTCCTGCTTGCCTAATTAATAATGATATCCATGTTAAGTGAGAGTAATAAATTTGTCCATGGGAACTAAGCATGGCTCATTAGGCAGGTCCATCCAAATTAAGGCAGAATGCTTCTTTATCACTAAATGGTGACTTCACCTTCTCTTCTGCAGGGGTAATCTCTTCTCTTTTGAAAGACTGCTCTTTCCAGCAGCAGCACTACTTCTTTTTGATTACTAGTGTTGTTTCATTTTAACTATGATGAGTGCACTAAATACTCATATTTTGGCTATTATTTAAATCTGCTAAAGAAGCATGAGGCCCTCACCTCTTGTGATGGTCAGTGAGAGTTGTGTTCTATTCTACAAAGCTTTCTGCAACAGAAAACAAATCTATAATTTGCCACTTTCATGATCATGGCAAGATTTTTATCCAGGAGGTGCTCAAGAACTTTCTGGAAGTCTGATTTACCTATGAAGTTACATGTAATATACAGAGTGGCATATATATTTTGACATGGAATTGTAAATGTTAGTGACACTGGTGAGCAGTTTTTGACATGAACAACAATTTGTGTAAGGTGTTTAAAATAATCTTACATAGAAAAAACAGATCTTGACTTTCAAGACACATAAATGTGAAAACAAAAAAACCCCAAACATTTTCTTTGTTCACTAGTTTAGACAGTTCTGCCAAAAGAAATCTGTCCTATCATAATCAAGACTCAAACCTAGCATCTAAATTCTCTGAAGATAAAAAGCATTTTCTCATGCAATAACTCCAAAGCAACTGCAAAAATGAATCATATCATGCCTTTACACTTGCTGGCATCAGTGGCCTGATTGTTTTACTGTCTGTGTCTCCTTTCACCTATCAGTTCTGGCTACATAAACATACATCCTTCTTTTTAAGGGCATATAATGATCTACTTCTTCAGCTGGAATTTTGGGAACACTTTGCTTGAGCATCACCATTAGTTGCTATGGTGATGGTTCTAATAGCATTTACAGGCAGCAGGGAACAGATTCATTCCAAAGTGAAAAAAAGATGCAGCTTCTCCAACATATCCTCACTATTCAAGTAATAAATAAAAAAAAATGTCCACGCAGGCATGTGTTTGTACATAACTCATCTTATTTGGACCCTTGTGAATTTTATTGTTAAGAAGTGTAAAAAAACCCCATTGAACTTGCAGATATGTATTTATACACTCATTTAAGTAAACACAGAATTGCAGCCAAACTAAAACTGGACAGAATATATTTTGATATGCAGATTTTACAAAAATTACTTTTGCCTTTACTCAATTTATGTTTACTCAAGGGAAAAACAGTTTATAATTGCAGGATAAATTTTACTTTCAATTAAATTTCCATTAGAAATATCTGTCTGATGGCTGGAGAGAAATAGAAAGGTTTATTCCCTGTATTCCATTAGGTTCAGCAGTAAGCTTGAATCAATTTCCAGTTCTTCCTGAATAGGAAAACTAATTTCCTATTGTGCCTGATTAAAAAACAGTCTTCAAGACCCTCACCTGAATCAGAGTAAGAGTCTGAAAACTGATTTCCTCTGAGTCAGTGCCATAATTGTGTCTATTTCTTAATGAACTCTACTGAGAAACTTGTTTATTTTTTGCCATATGAGGAAAATTTTCAAAGTGTTCATAAAACTGACTAATCTTTTGAGTAAATAAATTATTCTAATACTTTCTGGAGAGGCATTAGTGTTACAGAGAAATCAGAGATAAGTATAATTACAAACAGATACAAAAAATGAGCTAATCATTTCTTTGGAGAGTTACTAAGGTTTTTTACCTCTCCAAACTTTGAGACATTATTAGCTGGAAATAAAGATTAAGAACAGATCCCATAAAACTAAATATAGTGATGATGGATAGCAATGTTAAAGAGTGATCCTATCTTTTCATTCTGACCCTTTTTTAAAGTCGTTTCTCAAATTTAAATAATTGCAGCTGATTTTTTTCATGTTAGGTGTCTGCCTGAGGATATTGTTGTATTTTACATTATAGTTAAAACAGCTAAATCAGTTCTGTAAAATAAATTAGAAAAAGGAATTAAACTGAATTTTCCAAGTTAGAAAGAAATAAACACAGAAGTATCAGCCCCCAAATTTGCTTTTTGGGCTGCTCTGGGATTTTATTCTTTGGACTAGCAATGACTGATTCAGGGACAGGTACACTTTTGCTGCACTCAGGAAGAAAAGTTAAGGTCTACCAAAAAAATTTAGTTTTTCTGGGCAAAATTTGACTATTACTATTTTGAAGATTTCATTCCGAACATGCTGCATCCCTATATTTCCAGCTGTTAGGAACTGTTATCCTAGTGGCCATAGTAAGTGAGAACAGGATACTTTAGGTTTCCTAAAGTGTCTATGCCCCTCTTCAATAAGAGAAAAAACACCTGACTCAACAACAGAAATGGGAAAAAAAAACTACATTGAAGAAAATTTCTTTTCATTCTCATTTTTGTTAGTTTTTGTATTTGGGTTTTTTCCCCAACTTTAAATGTATTTGTTTTAAAGGCAGGAAAAGATCTTTTAAAGGTTTTCCTCATGAAGGACATAAACATTGGAAGGAAAAGCATTAAACTTGATTGAATAAAAGTTTGGAAAATTATATCAAACTGATTATTTATTATATTAAAAGAATTACCTACTTGATTGCATACTCTTTCTTATTTAGCTTCCTTCTTTTTTGGACAGAATTCCTTACTCAAATAGCTTGTCAATAAATTATATCAAAGTGAGAGTACATCAGAACAATGAAAAGCATTTTTGTTGAATATCAGTATGTCAGAAAATTTGTTTAAGCAAATATGCAAAAAAAAAAAATTTACATTTACTTGCTAATAGTGCTAAGAAAAAAACCTAAAAAGGGACTGTGGTAAAAAAGGTCATATAATAACAAGATAAATTTTTTTTAAGAAATTAATATTTCTGGTTTCACTGCTGGCTTTAGCTTTTTTGGTTGAGAGTAATTAAAATTTAGACCTCCACTGAGAAGAGAATACACCAAATGAAATTTTGAATAGTTGTCCCTGAGACAAGAACTATTTATTTCATATAAGGATTGGGACACAGTTCCAGTGAAAAATCCAAAATTATCACTGTTGCGTGAATGCCTAGAGCAACAAGATCTTTGTGCAATAAAACTGCAGCATTTCAAGCTAAATTTAAGTATAGTGATAGCCAAAAATAAAGACAGGAAAAAACTGAAATAATTGAAGTCCATGACCAAAAAAAAGAGATAAAATTGATAAATTAGAGAAAAATGTTACACAAAAATCTACTAAAATTGGAGACGCAGACTATATTAGTTAATACAATACTGAATCACTACAAACTTTAGAAATGCTCTGATTAGATTAAGTAATGGAGGGAAACTTCTCAAGCTGCAAATATCTCAAATATCTTGGATTTAAGACAAATACTTGTCCTTCCCAAGTATCCTTACACAGTAATTTTATTTCACACCTCATTTCTGCTCTTTTTCAACATTCCCTTTGCCTTATGTTAAAAGTTAATTTGGTTTTGCGTTTCAAGGATGTTGCAAGAGCACTGTCAGTCTCATAACTAGACAGGCAACAAAAAGCAATTCTGAAACAGAGAGGTTGCAGAAGTCATTTAAAAATTTATTTTCTGCATCTGTTATTTTTTGTTTTTCTCTGTGTGTTTATCTTGTTATTTCTTCCAGGAAGAAGGATCAGATTCTGAGATTGGCAGCCCCAGCCCAACACAAGTCATTTATTTTTCACCCAAAAGGTGACAGTTTATATTAATATTGCATAAGAAATGTCAGAAAAAGGAGGAGGCGGTGGGAAGTTAATAAAAAATGAGAAACCTCTCTCAAGTTAACAGGAAACATGAAAAGCCTTATTTAATAAGTTTACATTTCAAAGATTGTTTGTCCTTCCTTTCTGAATCAAACAAAAAAACGAACAAGCCTTTATACAGTGGTAGTTGTCATGCACATAATAACACTGCCTTTTTGCTTTCAGAGAAGACTCTTACATGGTGCTGCAGAATTACAGCCACATCAACACCTTTGACACCCAGGGCCCATTAAATTTATCCAGGTTAACATGGATTAGGGATTGTATTACTGTGTACATGTTGAGGAGAAAGAACTGAAATCACATACAGAATAACAGGAAACATGTATAATCTGGCCAGAGATGCAGCCATCTAGTGCCTATCTCTATGCATGGTAGCAGCAGCTACACACCAGCTTATACTTAAAATGATCCAATGGCAGAAATTCAGTGGCTTGGTCAGGAGCTCTATTGCAGTACAGAAGTTTTCTTTATGGCCTAACTGAAGCCAGCTTAGTGTTAGCCTTGATGCCAGTGGACATGGAGATATTTATGACTATTACTATTTTTCTTATCTTAGAAGACAGATGTAATTCTATTTAGAGGGGAAACAGATTCTCTTTTCTGTGGAAACATTAGATACTCTTAAATGTAGGACAGAAGGCAAATCAAAGACTGAAAATTACTTCAATTGTTTTAAACTGAAATACTCAACAATTGAGCATTCTTTCCAAGAACTTGCACCTGGCTAAACTCCATCTGAAAATCAAATCAGCTTACTATCAGTAAGCTGATTAGTAATCTATACTTACCAACTCCTTGGATGCAACATTAACCTATTCATAAAAGGGATTCATTACTTCTGCCTCTTAAGCATTTTGAGTGTGAAGTATTTTAGTGGAATCACATCAGGATGCAAATCTCACCATTGAGCAAACCCTATGAATGATAGACCACAAAGTATTTTCTATACCTGCACTTCATATGTTTATTTTTATTATTTTTAAAATTTATCTGAATACATTAACATTGTCAGTAGTTTCCTACCCTTTTTATATCATCCTTTTCCCATACCTGACTTAGTGGAAATGGACAGCATAATTACAGGCAATTTCACTTGGAAAAAGTAACATAACTACGTCTGAGGATTTTACACATACTAACAGCTAAAATAAGGAAGGAATCACAAGTCTTCTGAGCCACCAAGTGTGTCCTGATTAATATAGCAAGAAAATTATAGCTGCACTGATGTGAATGGTACTAACTATAAACACCAGTGATTCACTACCCTGACGTGTTGCCAGCATAGACTGCCTTCCACAGTTATCCTCACATTTCATTTCAGAGCTGATCTGACACTTGAATATGTTTCCTGTTTTATGCTGAATAAGGCTTTATGCTCTAACTGTGAATCTCCAAATGTTTTTGTATGACAGTGAAGATAGGAGGCAGGTGACTGTACTATGAAAGCATTTTGTCACAATTAAAAGGAGATGCTTGGATGAGCTGAATAACATAAGTAACTGGAGCAAAAAGGAGAGAGAAGTGCAATTTCTTATGTTATTCTTCATAATTTATGTGAAAAATGTAACAAAATTTTTCCTACCCCCTATATGGAAAAATTGTTTAAATTTTTGAACTATTTACAAATTTCTCTAAGGTACTTAAGCCTTGTTAAATTATGCACACTTATGCATTCACACACTCTCAAAACACACATGTTAAAGCTGTGTATCAAGAGGTACCAAAAAGACACACACAGTTAAATCAGCTTTGACATACTGAATAGGATAAGGCCACTGCCTTTTTGAAGTTAGTGATAGAATTACCCACTTTTTCCAGAATATTGACTATTGTTCAATTACAACATTAAAATTAGTTGACTGTTAATGGGCCTTTACTCCCTAAAACAAAGGATAAGGTGAAATAAGCTTCTGGGAGAATAAATTAGAAATACTTATTGATAGCAATTTTTTCCAGCAGTTCTATTGAAAATGACTCGTAGATACATTTTAATGACAAAAGTGGTATCATTGCATTATCTTGCCTGACAAATTTATTAACACGGATCACAGATTTTCATCCACGTGCTAGTGTCACTGTCCCATTAGCATGAGTTCTGAATAAACTTTGAATAAACTTGTGATTTAAAAAAAAAAAAAAAAATAAAAGAGGTTTAAATGCTATCAACTTCTTACTGGTACCTTTCATTGACTAATCAGCACAGCTTTTACAGTTCCTACATTCTTTGTCATTTTAACTCACCTGACTTTGATTTCTATTTACTTTCTTTTTACCTGCTTATTTTTAGGGTTAAAGAGTTCTTCAGTGCCTTGTTTTCTCTCTGCTTCCACCTCTTAATCAACAGACCTATTGAATTTTTAATAAATTATTTCACATGCTTACCAATTTATGCATTTATGCCCCCAGGTCTTAATTATTTGCATCTCCATAAATGCTCCTTTCGCATCAAACATAGCCCACTGCTGTTTGCCATTATTTCACAATGAATAATTTAAATCAATTAAATTAAAATGCAATTTTTGTACTCAGCCTCCTTTAACTAGATTTCATGTCAAAAATTATTATTTCATCCCCAAAATCTTGACAGTGAAGAGCTTCATATTCATGTGATAAGTATTTTTACCTGGTAGTTTGTAAACTTTATACCTTTTTTTAATGTTATGTTTTTGTTACTGTAGTGTATGAAAGTGGTTATGAGGGTTTGGGGTTTTTTTCTTTTATATTTTTTTACTATATAAAATCATAAATACTGAATTAGGGGATCAATGACCTTTTGCTGAATTTCTGTCAATAAAACTGGTTTTCACACAGTGAAAAGACTACTTTATAAAGTCTATTTTTAAACTTCAAATTTTAAGGATCTTCTTGGTTATTTAGAAAGTCCTAATAAAGTAATCAAATTATAATAGAGACTTAATGCCTTTCTTGTGTTTCTTTTTCTTTGTAATCTGATCCAGAAAATAAAAGAAAAACGTATATAGTTACAAAAAAATAGTGATTCATTTGATGAATATTATAAATATGAATCCACTAGCTATAAATCACATAATAATCTCTGGCATCTCTGAATAATGTGCAGAACATCCTGCCTTTCCGCTTCTTGAGACTAAGGCAACTGTGACAATTGAAAATGGCATCCCAGTCTTCTATATTGTTTGTGAAAGGAATCTGAGTCTTTGGAATTGATACTAGAGGAAAAAGAACACTAAACATATGCAAATAGATATGAAGAAAACATTGGTCATGGTGGCAGCCAACTTTTGGATTTTATTAAACATCTTTGGACTATATACTCTTCCTGAAGATTAAAACAGTTAAGTACTTTGTAGCAGACAAAGTATTGTGTGTATACATTAATATTTATTTACTGTTTAAATATTTTTACTGTTACCAGAAGAGGAATTATTCTCTCATTCTGAAGCACTAAAATATTAATATGGATTCAGTAGAACCTGGGAGTTCATATTCTCCACTGCAGTACTTCTGTCATGAAGAGAAACTTAGAGAAATCTCTCAAACTGAGGAAAATTACAATTCTATTTAAAAAGACAAACTTAGGGTAGTAAATCTCTCTAATCCACACTGCTCTTGTGAAGTTCATCAGAAATTTAGTCACAATTAAGGAGTGGAAAATGGAGAAAAAGTACTTACAGACATATTAAGTAAAGTCCTTGTGGCACGAGGGAAGTTATTGAAATTGCCAGTATACACAGGAGGAAATACCAGCTACCTTGGGTGACAGCTGCATCCTAATGAATGCAAGTCTAAATGTGGACAATTTTTTTTTTTAAATATCTAATTCAAATGCAAGCAAGCCATGTAATACAGATACACCTTGCTTAGTAAATGATAACACTTAACTGTAAAGCACTACTTCTCACTCCTGAGCTAACTCAGACAAAGATTAGCACAGCCTACCTGCAACTCCTTCTACTTGAAGTGAATATTAGCCAGAAAAGCTGTGTCATTCTCCAAGTCAAATAGATTTATAAAAAAAGTAGCATTTGAGGTACTATAGAAGGGAAGAAGTTTGAAGGTGATCACAAAACACCAGAGTAACTTTTTTTAATGTGGCCTCTGGTTCAGTAATATCCATGGGGCTTGTTCAAATGGATCTAAAACCCACACATTGCTTAAATGGAGACTTTTAAGATGCTGGCATAAAAGGTGAACAAAACCTTGAGTTTCTACAGATGTTCAATGCAGCAGTGTAATGGGAAGCTGTTTTTCTTGGTTTTATTTGCTTTTATATTTAGTGAAACCATAGTTAAGTTCTATAGCACCTGGTGAAGAAAACTAGAATATGGTGAAGATTAATGATCCAATGTCAGAAGTTGCAATTCCATTGCAATGATTTCTCCACTTGCAGTTTTTATTATTTACAGGTTTTTTTCAGCTAAAGAACCTGCTTGAAACATTTCAGCATTTTATAAGCCTGACCATATTTACAGAAAATAAATGAATAACTGAATATGAATAAAGTGATAAAGAAACACATAAATTATATTCTTATATTACTTATGCTGGAATTGCCTCTCTGTTAATATAGACTGAGGCTGGAATATTTACACCTCTTCCCAGACAGTTTAGAGGGTTGGATGATAAAAAAAACCCAGCATATTTGTACTCTTTTTTGTGCTTTTATACAACAGTGCCAGGAAGGCACTGGTTTAGGTTTTACTTCTTTATGGATTGTCTCCTTGGCTGACATAACTTCTGCTACATGGCTGAGAATTAAAGAAACGCCAAAACCCCCAATGTATTGGTATACAAGAATAGGAGACACAGAACAAAGGGGGAAGAGGAAAATGGCTAAAATTGCAAGTGAAATAAGAAGAGCACCAACAAAGGCAAATGCCTAAAAGAAAAAAGACCTTTAAAATACAGGAAATTACCTGGAACATTCCTTAAACTTCTGTTCAAAGAGTATAAAAAAATCTTTGGATAAGTCATAAGGAAGAGTCATCCTGGCTCCAAAGCACTTAGTTCTCTGACAAGAGCTACCTTGATGCCTATTGCATTAAACCCAAGGCCTGAAGCAATCACAGGTTACCAAAGGGAATGGGGAAAAAAGTGCATGTAAGAAGTGGTATTTTTCAACTCTTTCAAAGCTTGACTGAGTTCTTAGAGCATTGTTCTTTACACCCTCAGTGCAATGCCTTCACCAAGTGATCATCTTGTCTTGTTACTCCTCTTCCTACATGAGCACTTCTAAAGAGTAAATGATATTTGTACACACTCAGTAATTGAAGGACATATCACAGTGATGAGATGTTTTGCATTTCGGATGTTCTACTCCTTGATGAAGGCTCCAGACCTCACAGACAATACAGAAGTAATAGAAAACTTTTCATTTCTCTGTTCAGATTGCTAGCAAAGAGGATTTTTTCAGACTATTAACTTGGGATTTTTTTTGTTTTACTTTGAATTCTCAAGTGTAAGAAGTTTTTGTATTTTATTGATCCATTCCAACTTAATTCTGCCTCCCTAAGGAAAATATAGTGCACCTATGTAACCTACAAAACCTAAGAAATGTACCATTTATGTCAATAAAAGGTCTTCCCAGTGGAAAACACTTTTTAAAAGTATGGTATTTTCGTATTTATTGTTGATACTAGTCTGACTCTGCCTAGATAAAACTACAGAACTGTTAAAATTACCTTTTATGTAATTTGGACCCCAAAACCCCCAAAACCAACATAAACCAGAAAGCCCTTCACAGGAATAGAAAAAAGCATCTCTTTTCCTTCTCATTTGAGAAATTTTGAGCATCTGGTTTTCACTGTTTTTAAAACAGAGAAAAGACCAGATGAAATAATTCTGATTGAATTCAGAATTAAAAATTAAAAACAATGTACAATAATGGTCTTCATTCGTTTGCTACTCATAATTTTAACTTTTTAAACATGTATCATTATCTCTTCCCATTTATTACACTTCAGGCAGACTGAAAAAAATGGAGAAAATAAGACAAAAGTTTTCAGAATGGTATTGCATACTTTAAAGACTCTGCTCTCAGTCCTAGTGAAATCACACATTGCAGCTGCTATTTGTTCCATCAACATATTTGAAAACAATCAAATTGATCATTGTTTCTTTAGGTCCTCTGTTAGAAAAAGAAATGTTACAGTAGTTGAATCTAACATTAAAGTGAAGCTGTAAACCCCATACAACATTATAGAGAAATAAGGTAATTTTCTAGTCAAAATCAGTTTATATCCAATTTTACCATGCCCTGTAGTTTGATTCTGTATCTACTGACACCTGGACTTCTGATATTTGACTTTAAAGGGAAAAAATAGATCTCTTTCTGCAAGGTAGTAATGTTACACTCTTGTCTGTCAAAGTGGCAATTTATTTTACGCTTTTTTATCATACCTTGAAAATTTTGCACATTATCTCATAAACTGAAAATGTTTTCTCAGCTCGTGTCCAATCCCAGGTTGTGACCTTTAAAAAAACAAACAAAACACAAAATAAACAAAAAAGAAATTAAGTAATTTTGTTGGTTTCAAGATTAGGTTGAATAACAACAACAAAAAATCCCCTAAATCATTTACATTGATTAAAATATATTCAGAAAGACTGCCTCAAAGCAACAACTAGCAGGGACCAGACTTTTCCATCCAGGCAATGCTCAGGAGATGTCCTCCCTGTCCTTACAACTCAGTTCCTTTGCAGGCAGCCTGCTCTATGCAAAATTATGATACTTCCCCCGGGAACTTGCAGAGGTTGCAGTGAGATCTTAAGAGGATACAGCCCTTGAATTCATCTCACAGAGCCAGGACCCTGTCTATTAGAAAACGTGTTTCTCACCACTTTCCTCCTTGTAATTGCATGCCACTATTTGCTCCCGAATGTTTGCAAATCCATAAAACCAGTCTCCAACCTTGCAATGTCCCAGACACTTAACCCACATGCCTTGAAATCCAGGGGAAAAAAACAAACCATGAAACAACACAGACAGATAGTCACTTTCTTTTTTCCTTACCAAGATTAATTTACTCCTAAATTCTACAAAGTAAGATTTATAGAATAGCCTTTTTTTTTCCCTCCTTATTTTGGGATTTCACAACTGTTTTTAACTGTATTCATTTTAGGCAATTGTTTTACACAAAAAAATGCATATTTAAAAGAATTAAATCATGGAAGTGAAGGTGTTAAGACTTAAATGAGACGAAAGGGATAGATGAATATATTCAGTAAGGGAACAGTTAAGGCAATATCATAACAGTGTATAAAATTTCCAAGGAAAAAGAAAGTAGAAAAAAAGAGAATATTTAAATTTTAGAAATACAGAACAAGTCATATAATAGAATGAAATTGAGGTTATAAATGAAAGAATAATTATCCTAACGGTAAGACACTTTTATGGGCCACTTTTGGACAGTGGCTCATATCCAAAGGAAGACAGCTGTAGCTTTAAATTTGTTAGGCACAATGAAGAGGTTGAAGAAAACATACATTACTGCTTCTGAAAGATTCAAGATAAACTTTTTGGAAAATGTTTAATAAAATAGTTTCCAGAGCCCAAGGAAAAAATATTATATGAGATCAATTTATCTCTTATCTAAAGAGAAAATAATCATTAATAGATCAAAAATATTTTGATGTTGTAGGAGAAAATTTTATCCCTAACTAATTTTTAGTTAAAACATTACTATAATGAAAAGTCCTTTAAGGAAATCACAGGCAGGAATGAAAAGTTCAAAAACCACAGTGTTATAGTTCCCTTTCTATTAGAATTTTCTTTATTTGCAGTCATTGTCAAATGCTTGAACTGTGGGTATTAAACCACAAAGCTACTCTTTCTCCTATGGACAAAAAGATAAATTTCTCACCATGAACAGAAAAATGGGGAGAGGAGTCTTGCTACAGCCCCACTGAGCCCATAGCACCAAGTCACATCAGATGAAGTCATATTGTGCCACGAGAAAAAGTTGTTATTATTGCTCCTGAAGCACAAAGTCATTTGGAGCTATGTTTAAAAATTTACAATAGGCTCCATACTTTGGGGGAAAATATAAGAGCTCCCTCCTCTCCCCTGGCTTCCTGCTTTTGTTTGTACCTGTAAAGGGACTTCTTTTCAGGTCAAACCAAAACTCTTTCTGTATAAAGATTTGTGCAAAGCAAAAGCAATTGTAGAATTCAGACACCCATAGAAATTGCTGCACCATTCACTTTTAATGCTTTAATTCAAAATATTGAGTAGCAAAATAAAGGTTGTTAGTGGCACTTTCTCAAGTGAATTTCCAATTACAAATTAGAAGAAATTGAAACCTACCAGACTTGACACAATTAGTAATTCCAAAGAAGAGAATGTACCAGGAAATAATAGAACAAATAATAGTAAAGAAGTAATTTTTTTAAAAAAAATCAAAATGCAAATAAGAAATACTATGATTGCTCCTTCATCTGAGCATGGGAAGTAGAAGTACTATTAATCAAAGATATAGAAAATGAGGCAGGGGGAGGCTGTTGATAGACGTCATTTAAACACATGCTTCCCTAATTTGTTGGACTTTGGCAGAGACTGGGGAAATACTTTGTTTGATTTTCTGAAAGCTTGCAGGACATCTCTTTTCAGAAAACAACTTAGTCCAAGTGGTTTATGCTGCACATATAATTAAAACAGTTTTTATTTTAACTACACTTTATACATCTCCTAAAAAGAACCTATGAAAGTGTCATCGAAACTTTGTTCATAGTATTTTCTAATCCCTGGTAAAGACAAACCTGCAGAATAACAAATGTAATGTATGTGTAAAGTTTGCATATAGAAAATATGATTTTAGAAGTGTGTAATTATTATATACATTGCAGGGAAGAACTGGATAATCTTTGGTCCCTTCTAACCCAAACATTCCATGATTTGATATCTTTAAGGCAGCTCTGTAGGAACTCTCCCTCTGTCCTAAAAAAAGCATGCATATCATTCTGCTTCCCTCCTACTCCATGAAGAGAAAATATTTTTCTCTGCATTTGAACAGTTTTCCTATTTTAGACTAGGAACCAGAATCTGGCAATACAGATTCATTTTGTGCTTGCAGCTGAGCTGAAACAAGAGCTGTAAAAACTCAAGGATGGATTTGTCTTATACAATAGCAGCTTGCCAAAATTCTCCTTACTCACATCAACACGGTTCAGATTCTTCATATGAACATGTTCCTTTCACACCCATTAATCACCCCCCCATCAGACATTTACCCCTACAAGTATATTATCCTATAAATTTATGATTCTTTAGTAAAGAGGTTTGTGGTCTCTTCCAGAGTTCTTAAAAAAGAATAATATTACTCTTTTGTATTGAACAGGATTTCTCATCATTGATTCTGATTCTATCAAGCACCCAGAATGGAGTTGGTTTTTACATGACAGGCAGCAAATGCTCAAGTAGGTCTGGCAAAGACAGGAGAGCTGGTTTTGAATTAAGGTGCTTATTAGCATAATCTGACATTTTAATCTGATCCTGAAAAATATCCACCAAAAAAAAAGCCAAGCACCCATTAAAAGACCTGGGAGAGCCAAAACCCCACACCCATGAATTAGCCTACAAATATTGAACACATTAACTTTTCAGTCTATACTTACTTCCGTTCCCTATGTCTTTCACATGTTTTTAAACCTTTTGCTAAATGAACACCAGTAGTTACTAAATGATGATCAACCTAAAGATTTGCAAGATGGCTTTGAACTACCTCAGAAAGAGGTTGTGCCAAGAGGTGGTAGATGCCCCATCTCTGAAAACATTCAAGACTGGGTTAGACAGGCTCTGAGCAACCTGATCCAGTTGAAGGTGTCCCTGCTTGCTTTAGGGAGGTTGGACTAGATGACCTTTAAAGCTCCCTTTCAGCCTATACTGTTCTATGATTCTGTTTCAGGCAGGAAGGAGCTACAGCCTGGATCTGACAAACACAGGGTTTAGCAGCAGTCAGAAAGGTCACCCAATAAACAGTAAAAATTAATCCACATGACTCTTCCTGCTGCAGGCATGGGACTGCTACTGTCTCCCTAGCAACTGGCTTAAAAGTTTGCTAGAAGATCTTTACTGCAGCTTAGAAGTACCATAAGACTGTGAAAGTAAATTGCTGAATGTAAGAGGAGCACTAAAATTTTGCCCAGTGTTCCCAGTGAGATTGCAGTTAAGATATTTAACTTAAACAATTTCATTTGATTCCTTACCTTCCTTTTGGCGGTCTCAAGAAGCAAAAACTTACATTCAGGATGGAATCTAAATAAAGACATATTGCCATCTCCATAGCATGTAAAAAGCTTTGATATTTCCCCAAATCTCAGTAGTTTCACTAGAATGATTGTTCAGTTTAAATCTAACCATCTTGCTTCAGGCCTGTTCTGTCTGCCAAAGGAAAATTAAAAGCTCCCTTTTAACAGGAGCAGATTTCTCTTTTATTTTTCTAAGTGTTCATTTAAGTGGGGGAAAATAAATTCTTGGTAGATACCCAATCATCTGATGATGAAGAACTGTTTTCTCTCACTTCTATACCACACATCCCAGAATTTTTCAATGCTGTTAGTTGCAGTCCTGCCAGCCCAAAGAGTGATATCTCATTGTGAAAGGCTTGTACACATTACATGACATTATTTTAATAACATTTATTCCCACTAAGCATGAGAAACACTTACTGGAGGTGCTATAAATTTATACAGGGAAGATCCCCTCAGTGCTAGAAACTTTGGTGTGTACATTCGGTCCTGAAGGGAGTCTTGTTCCCGTTCTTCCGTCCAGCCCATGTAGACTATCTGACAAAAAAATCAACAGTGTTGACAATTTCTCAGAAATTTTCTTGTGTTGCAAGTATTTCACGTGCATAAACTGATGTCTGTCAAATTTAACATAGCTGCAAACCTTGAACCCCAGACATAATATGGTACTTTGGCAGTTTTTTAAAAAGGATGTCTGTTAGGACAATGCAAGAACATGAGAAGAAATACTTACTGTACAACTTTTTTTGTATGTGTACAACAAAACACGCAAACCACATACTCCAGAGATGTTAAAGGTGTATTCTACATATTTGCTGACAGATCATGTCAGTGAAACTTAATGCAAGTGAAGTGTAAGGAACCACCAGTCAGGAATCCTAAGTCAAGCAACTGCTTTTACACAGTAACATAGATCAGCCTCCACATGCAAGTTCACAGTTACGCATTAAACAATATGATCTTACAAATTTCATTTCCAATTAAAATCAATTAATTTTTCTATTTTTACTCTCTGAAAATCTCTGTGTAGGAGTTTTGAACCTTCTTGCTTAGATATAGGAGATTAGCAGACAGTTTTCAGTCACTATTTTGAACAGACTTCATCTACAGCTAAGAAGAATGCTGTAGACCCTTACCACCACCTGCAGATCTCTGACACAGATGTTTGAACTAGAACTTGTTCCAACTCACTTTAGGATGTAATTTCCTACCTATCCTATTAAGTTTGAGTTATTTAATATCAAATCCTTAAAGAGTAGAAGAACATGAGTCAACACTATGCCAGATTCTGGAGAACACTGAACAGGGAGTAGACACATCATGGGACATTTGATTTGCAACTGTGCCATTAGTAATAAAATACAGTTTCCTGTGTGCACTGGTACACTACTGCTATGGAAAATAGTTCAACCCATACGTCATACAATGCTGCTAATGGGATAGGTCTATTTTTAAATGTCTCTGTAAAACTGATTTCTACACTAACAAAGAAAGTATGGGACATTGTCTGTCTTAAATATCCCACAACATAATCATGTAAGGAAAATGGTAATAATTATGTAGGAAAAGGTAAAAAGTCAACAAATTTGTAAGTGCACCATTGGTATGAATATCCCTTAAATGAAGGTTTTTACTGCATGTTTTATCCTCCCAGATTTTGAATGTTGTGTACTTTTTGAAAAGAAATTTATACTAGTTTATTTCTTTGCATTTGGGCAGAGAATTTTCAGCAACATTTCTTCATGGAATATTTATTAAATAAATAATGGGTCTACTGTTTTTCTTTTTCTCTCTTTTTGGTTGTTTTCTGGGGGGGATGGGAGGTTATATTTTTTATCGTAACATACTGGAAATTATTAGCTTTTTCAAAATCCCCTTGTAAGAAATCAATACTACTAGTCTCTGTCACAGTTTATTGGATATTTTATGGTCTATAACCAGAGACAGGGAGAAGATCCATTTTTCTCATACTACAGTGACACCTCAATACTTAATTATTTTGTCAATATCAAACACTAAAACTGTCATATAGTCTCAGGTTCAATGAAGAACATGTGTTGAAGTATCTGCCCTTTTGGTGACTACATAAGTTTATAAAAGTCAAAAAGAAGACAGGTATGAACCACAATATTCAACCATCAAAAAGAGTGCTAAACACTGAATTGTTATGCAATAACTAAAAAGCCAATCTCATTTGTTCCTGAATGAAGAACTATTCAGAAGGAAAACAAACAAACAAACAAACAACTGACTGGTAAAGTAAGAGAAGTTTTAATTTATTTCTATTCTATGTTTATTAAAATTTCTCTCATTTCTGCTGTTTCATATGCTATCCATAAATAAGACCCTCATCCCTCCTACTTGATTGCAGTCTCTAGATCTCAGTGACAGGTGGGTTACACAGAAGAGGTATACAAGTATAAACAAGCTGTGCTACTATGCGCAGAAGTTTGGCACATCTTTTCTCTCTATAACTGAAGGAAAATACATGATCTCACTTCTAGGAATTGAGACATCCTTGCTTCAAAATTAATTCAATTGAATTAATTTGGTTTCATCTTGATTTGTTTCATTTAAATTGGACACACAGTAAGATATCATCTTGCCTGATGATATTTAATATCACTGTAACACTGTATGTAATCCCTTCTTAGTGTTTTTATCTTTCATATTTCTACACCTAGTATTCATCAGAATAACAGAATACAGTCACTCATGCTGAGCAGATGTATTGATATTCCACATTTGATTGACTCAATACTAAAGTAGCCATGAAATTGAAGGCAATTGCTCCCTTATTTCTCCCTTGCCTCTGGAGATCATGAGGAAAAATTAGACTGATTTTCCAGACAACCTGCTGTACCAAAAGTTTTATTAACAGAAAAGCATTTCTCCTTCAAACTTTTCAATATAGAGAGGAACTGTCAGGCAAAGGCTGTGTAATTATAATTAGGAATATTTACAAATTTGTTTGCGTGCATGTGCATATCCACGTGCGGATTAAAGTAGCACAGGCTATATTCTGGAAAATAAGGCAAAGCTAAACAAATACTTGCTAACTATTTTAATAGATAACTCTGAGAACGATGATAACTTTTAAGTTCCTAAAGTGATCCCAGTTTGTCTAAACATACTAAATGTGAGAAATTAAATAAAATATTGCAATTTTTTATACAATGAAGGTGAGAAACCGTTGAAAATTTTCACTTCTGAGGTAAAATAAATGACATTTTTGAAACATTTCTGTTACTGGGCAATGTTCTAACTTCTAAAAAAGCTTTGACCTATAAAAACTTAGAGAAACATATTTACTGGAAAGGGATTGTAACCTAAAAAATTAATAGTTCATACATATGCATGAATTGAAATATTGGATGAATACGATATATGACTGAGATTTTTGGACCATATCTCAGCGTAGCTACACATGTGGACTTGGCACATATGGCATTTCATGAGATTATGGAATTCCAGAAATTTCATTTCTGAAAATAAATGCTTAGCACAGACACACAAGGAATAGATATAAATGTTAATCAAAAATGGACAGTGCATAGCATGCTCCTTTATAAATTAAAAAATCTAGTTAGTTTTTAATCTTATCAAGGTGGGGTTTTTTTGTTGTTGTTGTTATCAACAAACATGGCAGCGTGGTGAAAACAGATTTTATTTATGATTCACATTCCACTTGAAAGATAATTTTTGCAGTCCTGGCTTCTAGCTTACCTCAAGCAGCTCATTCTTCAAAATCAAATGGTGACACAAATTAGTTAACTTAGTGGCTGCTGGTTCAGTAACAAAGATTCAATAAGTCATTACGGTTTATGAGTTGAATCATGGACAGTTTAAGAAAATCTATATTGAAATGATAAATGAAACAGGACAATTTCTTCAGTCAAAAATCCATAATCTTGTAATTTAATATGTTCTTAAATCACACAGACATCCTAATCAAGCAAGATAAATCGCCACATTTTATATCAGCCCAGTATGTTGCTAAAAGTGACTTAAATAGCCTTGACTATCAGAGAGACTTTTTCAGAGTTTTTTCAGATTTCATTATATTTTAGGAAGAATAGTAAGACAAAAATCCAAGAAAATTTTCCCAAAATGAAATGTAATATGTATGTGACATCATAAAAGTGAGGCAATTCAAAGATCAGAACAGATGCACTGACATCTTTTTATCTTGCAAGTCTGATACTCATACTTACATTATGTGAAACTGTGCTGTAGGGCAACAGGATGAACATGGAATCAGAAGACAAATAAATATGTCAGAGAACATAGAGGGAAAGTAATGAGGGATGAGAAACTCAGATAATGCTCTCTACCCTGGTTTTAATATAATTTTCTCTGTACTTTCAAAAATCATTTTCTGTATAGTCTAAAAAATTCATTATAGTCCATTGTTAGCAGAAAAAAAAATTAAAAAACCACACTGGAAGGAAAACCACAAATGGAAGGAAAAGGGTGGTCATAATGCGATCATTGGCAAAACCAATTCTGCTTAGGAATTGGCTTCGGAAAAGGTTTAGGATTTTTACTCTGAGTAAAAAATAATTTTCCAAAGTTAACAGAAGAACTAATCACATAGAATTTTGAATGGACGTTAGAAAAATTTTGCCTCACTATAAATGCAGTTAAAATTTCTCCTATCCTATTTTTCAGGTTTGTGAAAAGTCTGCTGACCTTTCCATAGTTTTTTTTTTTTTTTTAATCCTATGAATAATTTTTTATCTTTCTCATTAAAAAAAGTCCACGAAAACTTCAGAGCTATTGCCAACAGCTCTAAAGATTGCCTTCACATTTTTGAACCATTTAACTACAAATAGATTATTCAATCTAAGATTGCACATGTATTGTATCTCACAAATTAATTTTCTTCTGTGTAAGAACTCACATTGTCATCTTGCTACCAGACCAAGGCTGAGTATAGGTTTTCCATTTGGCTTTGTCTTGTTCTATTTTTGAAATGACCACACAAAAAGTGAGGAAATATTATCAGGTCTTAAAGTAAACAGTGTCAGAGAAAACAGAAAATATTTCTTAATTATGGAAGACGATTTTTCACTTACAATCCAGATAAATGAAAACTGGTATCAAAGACTGAAAACAGAGTATATTTGCCTTCTTAGCAAACAACATCAGAATCAGAGCAAAGACAGATAATTACAGTAACAAAACTTGCCTGGACCTCCATAGAGATCTGTCCAAAATTAACAGCACTGCATGACAATTTACATTACATCCAACAGCATCCCATGAGAAAACTTTGCACATTCCCAATGAGATGTACTGGATCTTGCTAGAAATAAGGACTGTATTGACTGCTTCATGCTTTCACTCCCTCCACAGGTTTAAAAAATGACGGCTACATGTGGATTCAGGATAGTTATAATCTACTATTCCAGAGAAATATTTTGTCTCACCCATTTGATTCCTTATCCAGTGCTACGTGTTAACAGACACAGCTTATTTCAAAGCACTCATTTTACTTATTTAAGACTTCTAAGTAGCTGTTTATTGAAATAAATTCTTCTAACGACAAAGTCAATTTGAACCTTAATTGGGCAACTGTGTGCCTTTGTCAAAATGTCAACATTAGAAGTTGGGATTTTTTGCCTCTCTTAAATTATTCAAGTCAATGCACAATTACGTGTATTTAAAATTCATTACAATTTGAATTTATTCATTTTAATAGAGGTGATTAGCATTTAGAAAGCACAGACTTTTTCTAAGGAAGACCTTATGCAGCTGTTATTACATAGATGGATTTGGATGCAAACTTCAGTATAAGATTCCAATCTATGCTAATTTCAGGAGTGTGTACAAAATTATGAGTAGGAATCAGTACAAAAAAACCCTCACGCTAGTCCTGTCCTCCAGGATATTGACTGGGTAATTAAAAAAGATAAAAAATGAACTAAAGTAGCTAGCCAGCTTGTGGCAACCCCCCAAAAATGCACAAGGGATGTGTGTATTTTGTATGGTATTACGCTTTTTCCTACTAAATAAGTATGTTAGCTAGATCATGAAAAAAATATCGTGTTATCTAAAGTATTCTGCCTTCTTCACTTGACTGAGCCTTCTCCTTCTTGTAGATGTCTCCTATTTACCCACCACATAACCCACCTTCTAAGAAATTTTGCCTATCTCTGAGCAGGCTCATTTGATTACCAGGTTTACCACTGAGGAGACTCAGTCCTCATGACATCAGAGGCATTTTACAGCTGACCTGAGAGGCTTCAGCAGCTCTCAGCAAATACTTTGAAAATATGCAGGTCTCACACATTTCCTGACTAAAAATTACTATATATCACACTGTCATAATTCTCCTCTCCTTTTAATGTTGTGTAACTGCAACTGCTTTATTTCCTGGAAAAAAAAAATAAAAAACCAAACAAAACCAACTTTGATATATGGTCATATTTGAATTCCTACCTCTTCATTTTTCACCTACTGAATTTAGGAACAGGCCCAAGAAAGGCTGCAAATTTTAATCCAGGATGAAATTTCTGGGGGATTTTGAGGGTTTAAAATAGATAACAGTGCAATCCAGCAAGCTCAGCGCTCAGGTGACAGGAAAGTAAACATCATTTATTTTAAAGTCTAGTAGCTTGACTGGGTTTAGGACTTATCTTTTGATTAATGTAATTTTTTCCTCTTCTGAATGTACACAGCGTGTATTTTTCATGCCCTAAAATAAAAATGGGTCAAATAAAATTATTTCAAATAATCAAGCTGGAGGGCACAACCTCTCTCCTTTGATGAACAACATATTCATCTTGTTCACCTCAGGGTAGATTATTGAAAGATGCTGAATGAAGAAAAAGTTTAGAGTATTACAAGTCACCAGACAGTGTCTTTCAAATTTTTGATGGTGTCACTGAGCAAACAACTGACATATTTATATTTATTAAGTACCAGGGTGAGTGAAATATTTACAGAAACATATAATAACATTTTTAACTTGTCCTAGGAATATCTTTCAATTAGATTTCAATGACTGGTTACAGATATTGTTTTTTATTTTCTTTTTCCATTTTTCTGAAAAAGACTGGTAAGCTGAACTTGGACAGGACTGGTGCAATTTAGGCTCCGTGGCTGTCTCTGTGAGATGATACTGCTCATGTAGCTGCCTTGCTTACACCCTGAGCTTACTGAACTCAGTCCCAAGGAGATGATAACAATACACACAGAAGAACCTCAAATGACTGAGTATAAAGAAAATACAGAAGATGGGAAATTGTTTGAAATGAATTTTAGTAATAAGTGTTTTGAGTTTGCATTACATCAGAGTTACGTTTCTATAGAATTAGATGTTTACACTTCCAAGTGCTCACAATGACAGAATAAACCTGCAAAAAAATCAATATATACTTAAAGTTGTCTTTAAAGTCTCTTGTGTTGCTGTTTGCACAGAAAAATAAACATACCTGAGAGAAATCCCTTTTTTGGTATCAATGACCTCACAAGATCTGGCTTAGAAATATTTTTATGCCTTTGTGAGAACAAAGCTTGAAAATTAGTAGTTCACATATATATGTAAGTATACAAAAGCCTTTTTAGAATTAAAATATTTTATTTAAATACTTCATGGAATCAACATCAATATTCAATAGCATAAAACTATTCATGGGTATTCATTTTAATTTCCATTCTCAATAATTTAAATGGCAACTGATGAAAATAACTATCATTGCTTGCAAAATTTCTTGGACTATTTCTACTGAGGAACAATTATTTTCAGTCCTATCTGATTACCAAAATAAAAAAAGACTTCTGCAATTTGAAACTGTCCTTAAGACTTTCTCAGGGCTCTCAGAGAACACTATTACTACTTAAAAATTCCCAGAATAACAAGAATAAATAAAGTCTCCAAAAGTTGAAACATTTTAGACTGGGATACATTGCCTGTCAGAAAGACAATAATTCTTTCAAGCATTCAATATATGTAACTGAAAGAAGAAAAAAGTCAACAAGAGGTGAAATTTTATTTTCAAAAGTACAATCAGATTTCTGCATAAACCCACTGGTTTTCAAGTTTCATAATCCATGCTCAGTTAATTAAATATTTTGAAAAAGGAGAGTGTGACTGAGGAAGTAGATATGGGTTGCATTTTTTTTTCCCTACCAGCAACATGATTTTGCTGTGAGAAAGAAGGTCTAGGAAAGGACAATTGGTGGTTAGATAAACTTTTTTTTGTAATGAAAGAACAATTTATGCAGCTTCAGGGAAAGTTGTTAATTTCTAAGAACTCACATCATGCAGGGAAGTACTGCACACTTACAATGAACTAAACCATTACCTGAACCCAAGTTTTACACTAACAGAAATGCAGATAATTAAGCAGTTATTAGAGTCAAATAAAAACTAACAATATCATAGAATCCTTCAATGATTAATGGGTACTGCAATCAGAAACATGATGGCAAGTGATGCATGGCACTGTTGGGTATGGTGTAGTCAGTTTATACAACTGTTAATGGGGACAGCTGTCACTTTCAAGCAAAGTTAGTTGTTGAATTTTCTTATTTGACTTCCTGGTCATTGTATCTCCAGCAATCAGTGTATAGAAGCAAAGTTCAGTGAGAGAAGGGAAATAACAAAGAAGCCTTTCTAGTGGAGAATTAGTCAGAAAAAACTGACGGCCACACAGCTCACCTACAGATCATGGAAATCTACAGATGAGAAATTTTGCTGCATCTGCACAATGTCTTTGGAGAATCAATACTACCATTGCCAGTTACTAACAGGAAAAAAAAGCCCAGTAGGTGGCATAAAATTTTAATCAAATCAATAAAGAATACTCCCTAAGGTAATTTTGTATCTTATTAGCTATAGCAAATAATCATTTGTCTAATGATTTCACAGTTTTCAAGATTATTAAGCAATAGGTCTAATTAAGCCTCATTTCTAAAAAGAAAATGATAATAATTCTTCTTTATTTATAAAAAATGAATAATGCAGTAAAACTTCAGTTCAAATCATATCATGTAATAAGAAATTGTAAATTAATCCATAAATTTAACATATATAGATAACAGAAGTAATTATTTTTTTATTAGAAAAATCAGACAACATTTATACACTGCTCTCCATTTAACTAAAAATGTATTTCAAATATATTTATAAAGGAAATGAAGACTACTTTTGCAAAAACAACAGTTGAGCAGATAAAACCCATATTTAAATAAATTGGTCCCAAAGATCTTCCACTACAGTTGAATAGAGATAATGTTATGGATCATTGCTCTTGTCTTTCACCTGCCTTCAGAAATCGAACTTTCAATCACAAAAGCCTGAAAAATAAGCTGGTTTTATAAAAGCAAATAAATACTCTGCAGTTGAAATCCAGAGTAGATACTGTGATAGATCTAGCAAAAGAAATTTACTCACTATGTCATTTTTGTACCACTCTGGCAAAGAAATTATGTAGTAAAGCACCACTGATGCCTTTTAGTATTTTTAAAATACTCAATTACTTCTCTTGGTGGGAGATGTTATGAAATCCCCACTCTTAAAGATAGTCACAATCTGGTGGGGGAAAGTCCAGAGCAATCTGATTTATGTAGGCTATTCTCTGAGCAAGATTCTGACCAGATGAACTACTAAAATTCATCCAATAAAAATTATCCTGGGAGTCTTTGATCTCCAAGCAGCAATATCTGTCCTGGAATCTGTTTTAAAATAGTCTTGAATTACTGCTCTTAGAAAAACAGCTTCAGCATTGCTTTTGTTATAGGTTTACATTATTTCATTATTATATAAAAACCATATGTGGTAGTTCACATTTCATAATCCATCTCTAGCTGCCTAGGATTTTCTAAACGTCCCCATTTTTTATCTACCCTAATTTTCAGAGGGGCAGTGTATCAAGTTTCTCACTGGAGATTTCATTCTTAAAATACACTCTGTAAAGGAATTTTTAGTACAGATTGCTTGCAAGTAAAGTACCCTTGAGATTGAAGACATTGCTCACAAGCAGCAATGAAAGATGTATCCTATCATCCCTTCTCAATTGTAAACAGGGGGAGAAAAGGTTATGGTTTGTGAAGGACCCTGGGATATCCTACAAAGATTGAAGAGGAAGGGAAAAAGCAGGTGAGAAATCAGATGAAGCAAGAATAAAGTTGTTAGTAAAGGACCAAAGTAATGATATATAACTTGCATTCTTACAGATTCTTAAAGTAAATAAAATTCTTCTTGGATTATGAAGAAAGATAGAAAAATCAAGCTACTCCAGAATGACTTTAAACATCAGTTTCCAAATAGTGGTATTAAAACACAAACGTGTTGAAAAACAGAACCAGAATGCAGTCCCATTCTGAAAGAGCAAGGCAAGGTAGAAGATAACTACTGCTAAAATACGTCCTTTAGAAGCTAAAAAAAATAATGTTAAGGGATGCTTAAATGAAGAACATGATATTCAGCATGTTCTATATATTATTATTTTCATGCTTCTCTCCGTATCTTTTTTATTAACAAGATGGGGGGTTGGTTTTTTTATAACATAGAGAGTTTTAATATTCCTGATGTTTTGAATGAACCTAGGCTGTCCTGAGGATTCAACAGCTGGTCATATGCCAATAGCGTGTGGCAGGAAGTTAGCAGTAGTATTCATAATGTTTACTGGACTTATGTTGCACTTACTTTTTGATAGTAGGGTGATGCCTGTCAGGAGTTGATTTGTCTTTAGCATCTCAGCGTTTGCATGAATTTTGCAGTTTCATTGAAAAACTCAGTCTTTAAAAGTGCCAAGTGAGACTCATTTTGAAGTATCAGCGCTTTCTTCTACTCATGTAATATTTTTTTTAACATAAAGTATCCGACTACCATGAGAAATTGAGGAATGCAACCCATAAAATTAAGACTGTGTCCTGAATGAAGCCCAAATTTCAGTGTAAGATGGTGAGGCTCTTTATCCACAGAGTTCTACAGAGGCACAAGCAAGCTCCTTCACCCATAGAAAGATAACATAAAAACTCCTCTGAGGGTGCCATCTGTCTGATTGAAGAGAGATTCTGGTGAAATAATTCAAAGCTCTGTGAAGTGCAAACAGTGACCTTCAGAAACATTATTTAACAATTGATGGATGTAAACTCATAATTAATACCTAGCCAGAAGTCACTCTTCTCACAGACAGCATCTTTTCTTTCAAGCTTTTTTTGCAGTCTCAGAGGTCTGGGTACTATTTGCATAATAGGATCAGGTCCTCTTTTTTCCCACTATCTGGGTTTGGTTTTGAACAGCAGCCTACTTCAGCAGGAGGGGAAGAAGAGGCGGCTGCATTGTTCCACCTACTGCCATCAGGGCAGGCATGTGGGAGCAATAGGTTGGAGTGATGAGTGAGTATTGCTACTACTAAGCAAGTACTGCAAACAGTAGGCTGCTAAACAAATAATGGGAAGCAGCAGGACTTCTGGATGTATATCTGCAGAAAGCAGATAGAGACTGTACACTACTGCATCTTGATCCTGCTGGACTTTGTGGGTACTCTTGAGTTGGTTCGGGTGATTCTCGTCACTCAGCACTTACACACAACCAGAACCATCAAGGTGGAAACCTGCTTTAGAGCAAGAAGCCCAGACACAGAATTGCCTACCTATTTACACCTCCTCAGACCTTCAGACCTGCACATTCCACATAAGTAGACTTAGTTAGTTGGTTTCTTGGTTTTCTTTTCCAACCCAGCATTGCTGAGAGATATGCCAACAAGGAAAAATATTTCTTATTAAATAAATAAATAAATAAATAATTTTTGTCAGTTGTCAGCTCCTGAGTATGGTTTTTTGACTTGACACTGCTAAATCTCTATTTGCTGTGTCATAAAATAGGACAGACTTACTAAGTTTTGCTTCAAAAAATACTAAGATTGAAAGCAAATATTTTCTAATATGCTAAACAAATAATAGATATTGCTCACTGAACAATGTCTCCTTATCAGGACATATAACTCTTTGACAAGACAAAAAAGTGTTGTAATATTATGTATTTCTAGGGGATATTTCTGCATTTGCACTTAGCTACATTTTTTGACTTTTTAAAAATATTTTTCTTCACACATTTTCTGTAATTAATAATTTTCAGTGTTATTTTTCCTTACTTCACTTCTAGGTAACCCATAAATTGTCAATTGCCTTGTACTATTTTATACATCAATTATTTTCTGAAATTCAGGTAGCAACTTTGTCCCAAGGACAATTACTGTGATGAGAGAGAAAAGACAAATGACCACCTGCAGTCCATAGAGTTCTGTTTAACCACTGTTCTTAGAAGTTCAAGAGAATAAATATTTTTCTTATCAGAAACTATGATTTGAAGAACCAATCATCTGTACAGATGTAAAATAAGTAATAAGAAAAATGAAATGTTATTCACTTCTCCTCTTGAAGTAAACTGTAATTAAATATACTTTATTTATGCCTTTTGAGTCCCATGTGCTCCTCCAATAGAAAATCTATAGTTAAAGTATATGCTTTATTGAATCCAATTAATTTCTTTAGATTATACAATTCTCCAAGGAATAATGTGCGTATAGGCTTACTGAACACCTTCCTTCTAGTATACTAAAATTAATGTTATTCCTGGGAACTTTTACACTCACTTGATGCAGTAAAAGAGACATTACAATAAAGCATTACAACCTTTTTATTTCTAGCCTCAGCCTCCAATGAAAATTACTATCTGACCAGACAGAAAAAATTCATATCTGGTAAGCTAGAGATATTGAAAATTCCTTATTTAAGGTGAGGCTAGAGGAAAGAAAAAGTTTCCCCTATACTTAATCTTTCTAAGTGTAACTGGCAAAAAACCCCAAAAAAACAAAAAACCAACCAACCAACCAAACAAAAATCACTAAACCCCAAAACAAAAACAAACAAACAAAAATCAACAACAACAACAAAAAACACACGGAAAAAGAAAAGAAAAGAAAGACCTATTCATTTTGTGGATATCATAGAATATGCTGAGTTGGAAAGGACCCATCAGGATCAGCGAGTTCAACTCCTGGCCCTGCACAGAACACCCCTAAGAATAGCATCATGAGCCTGACAGCATTGTCCAAATGCTTCTTTAACTCAGATAGGTTCAAGATGGTGACTCTGTTTCCCACTTTTTCTTATTTTCTCTCCTTGTTCCCACTTTTCAGGAACTTCTACAGGACATATGCATCATTAAGGCATCTATTTCCAAATCAAGAATGCTGAAAGTTGCTTCCTGTCCTCCTGCTTTGTTGGCCTGTTTGGATAGTAGCTATCCAACTAAAAGATACATGAAAAAGATGGAAACATTGATTCTAATAGAATAAAAGGCCTTTTCTTGCAACTTGTTTCCAGTCTTAGACATCACAAATATCCAACTCTTTCAGAAAAATCTGTTTTTTAAATTGCAGGCATCCCTTCCACTGTCCTACTTATGTTACATATCCTATTTCTTGGGTAAATGGTATTATATAAAATCGAAATATGTTTAGAGACTTAAAGTAGGAATTAGTCATGCCATGCTTATAAAGAGAAGACAGAGTAAAATGACACAATAAAGGCAATGCCTTTGATTGTTATTTAAATATATAGTTTTACTCATAAACAGTGAGTGGTTTTTCGCTATCTGACCTCATTGTAGATACAGAATTATGCTTCTGGGGAGAAAAAGTATTTGTTTGTGTTATATTGTTATGACAAAACAGGAAGAATTATTCATTTGGTTACATCTGCTAGGGCATTCTGATTCAGAACACCTCAGGATGCATTCAGACAGGATCAAGTTTTATTAAGATGTTAAGATCACCCTGTTGCAAAAGGTAGCAGCTGAAGGGAAAGCCCTTATTATTGTAACCTAGAAATTACACACAAATTACAAAGTCGGTGTGTCAGACTTGCATCTTTCATCTTCCAACCTAACCACCAACCTAAAAGTTGAGGTGTATGACTCCTGTTGAAGCTATGGCATTATACAGAAAGACACACAAGACCTGTGGGATCAGAAAGAGCCTGAATTCACACTCAAGAGTGTACAAACAAGGTGAAGGATCTGGTAAGAGTACCTTAATCTCAAAAGCAGTAGATCAGGTTGTCCACTTAGCAGTTAAATACATTTAAGCCATAGCTGTCACCCAAAAATAGGCATAAATATGTATTTTTAAATACACATGCATTTGTTTATTTATATATTTATCTGCTTATTTGTTTAGAGGACTAATGTACATCAACCAGTAACTCTTCCTCCCAAACCCAAAATTTTTGGTAAAAATTTTTTATCTACTTATCAATTTATTGTGTAGCTGTAGGACATGTCTGTTTCTTTCACTCACTTTTTGAAAGACTTGCAATGGAGCAAGGCATTCATAGAATCCCCTCATTCATCTGTCCTATTTAAACCTTTAGTGGAGATAAAGTACATTCACCTCTGTATTGACTAAAGTATGAACACACAGCCAACACAGATCTGGTCATTGAATTTGGTCAGGAAAAACTACCCTAACTGAAAGGAATTTTCAGGGAGAGATATTAAGACTGCAGATAGGGGAAAAAAAAGCTAATACTTGTTACACTAATGAGTTAGTACTAGGAAAAAACATACAAGAAAATAAATGACAAAAGTATGTAAATGAGGATGAAATTCTACTTGAGGCAAAACTGAATTTGCTGGACATGCAGAAATTATTTGATGCACAGCTTGAGACATATATTTTGAGATTTAAATAAGAACTTAATCTAATCACTCTTTAGTATCATCTAAATTTCCAGCAGGTGTCCAAATTACTTCCATCATCTCATGAGCTATAAGGTATGCAGCCCTAGGACAGAAGCATTGCTATCCAATAACTGCATCAAGTGACTCACAACATGAATGTTATCTAGCTCATCAGGTAATCAACTAGCTTCAGGAAGCTGTCTGACCTTCCTCTCAAAAGTCAATATGGTTTCTCAGCCTAAAATCTTTAACAATCTACTATGTGTATTGCCCTTCTAAATTTTTTTATTCCCTGAAGTTCAAAAGCTATTCTAGACTACAACGTAAAAGTAAGAAAAGTCTTTCATTGGCCACAGGAAGCATAGTTCTTATAACAGAGACTGCCTCAGAAGCATCTAAAACACTTACAGAAACTGCTCAGGGAAAAACATTTCATGTCAACCACAGAAACTTTTTGAGATAGATAGATAGATAGATAGATAGATAGATAGATAGATAGATAGATAGATAGAGATAGATAGAGAGATTCTTTTTATTTTAGATAGATAGATAGATTCAGTTTATTTTACAGAAAACTCAATAAAGTATCAATAAGCAACATAAGCCTTTCAAGGGCATATGTTATGCAGCAATAATCCATGCTGAGTGCCATAGATGGCTGACAATGGCAGGGAATTAGCCCAACACAATTTACACCCTATTGTGCATTTCTGCTTAATTTAACAGCAAGAACGCAGCTTCCCCTGTGTGTTTCTATAATCATTTAACAATAGAAGCTTCATTCCAGAGATATGCCTTCAAAATAAACCTGATCAAATCCTTACTGTGACAACAGATGGTGACAGAGCAGATGTATCACTGGATCAGAAAGTTCAGTAACTGTCAGTCAAGAGCTGCAGGATGACTACTCTGAGGTATCACAGAAAAGAATATTGGAAAATAATTAATTCAACAGCCATGCAAAATTAGGAAAAAAAAAAAAAAGAAAAAAGAAAACAAAATACACTAAGGAGAGGGAACAAAAACACTGCTCCTAATGTACTTCTAGAACAGACTTGATTTCTTTTGAGGACATGTCATATTTCAGAAGAACTCTCTGTTTAATCATTGCATTTTAAAAATACCAATACAATAGCAATGGAGCCTATTACTCTGCAATTAGTAATAAAAAAAGAAAGGTATGTATTGTATTTCATACAGGTGTTCATCAGTAGAACTGATGTTGTCCTATCAGTCCCATCAATTCACCTGAGCAACGGAATTCACTCCTTTTCAGATGCAACAGAGATGCAACACATCTGCAGCAGATAACACTAGCTTGATTGACAGGCAAGATATACTTAATTTGTGTGTACTCACCTTTACATAGTACATATAAGTTAGGTTTTATTAACCAAACTCACTGAGTCAAACTTTTAGAATTGATTTTAAATGAGATTGTTTTAACTGTAAAACTTTAATAAAACTGGACAACACCCTATTAAAGCAGAATATGAGGTGACAAAACAGCTGATCTGGTACAGATGTTTATAGTTGTTTTTATTACATTATATAAGAAGTAAAAGAAAATGAGCATAACCATGCATATTTGTGAATGCCATCAGATGTATCCTATCACCCCATTCTTGGCCTTCAAGAGTGTAAAAATGTCTGCAAAACAACAGGGCTTTTGATTGTGGAATCTGACATGCACAGTGATACCCCAGTTTCTGGCCTAAGTGTGGCATCCGTTAATTATGCCATGATCTTGTTTTAGAACTGAGTTAAACACTCTTTCTCATTCTCACATGATTCTCGTTATTAACTGTCAACTTTGAATAGACCAGCTACCAATTCTTTTCCCATAAAGCAGGAAAATTCTAGAGGGACACAATATCCTTAAAAGCTAAAACTATTTAATGAAAATTTCCTATCTTCTGTAGATACAAACATTTCAAAAATTCTCAGGCTACCTGTGGAAAGAAGAGAAAGAGTGTTCAACAAAAAGGATTATAGCATTCTTCCCCATTATACTTCTTCGTGTGAATTCAGCATATGAAAGGTGGAGGGTCATAGCCTTTGTATTCATCCTAATAGAGATAAGACATGCAACATAGGAAAATAAAGTTTTAAATACATTCCTCTGCCATGATAGTTTTATCTGTTTCATGTGAAACCTTGAGATTTGACTGTTGCCCATGTAGTAGAGAAGCAAGTGTCAATTTATAGTATTTGTGAACATGTGTGTGGAACATAGCCATAAACAATGAAATGAAAAATCAACTCCCTGAGTTTGCCATGTATGATATCTGCTTTGTACCACTGCCTTGTTGAGTGAGGTAAGTTAAAATGGGAGTCAGAAGGTTATGACTTTCCCAGCTGCAATTTATGAATGTTTTACTTGTTCACATAGGAACAGGAAGAGGTGAACTGCAGGCCAGACTAAGATTTAGATCTAAACCTTCAATTCCACTGTGTACCTAAGTCAGATGCTGCCAATTCATCCTCCTGGCATGGCAGCCAGTAAAAGCCAAATCCCAGTGAATCTCAAATAGCAAATGAGAGTTATAACGCGTAGTAAAATCTATAGTAGCTGGAGGCTACATTTGGTTTCTCACCCTGAAAAGTATCAGAAGGCTTTATAAGGACTGCCTAATGCTCATTCCTCTAGGTGCTATCAAGTTGATTTTCAGCCGAGATCAGCACATTTGCAAATTCATGGTGGATAATGAAAAGATTGGGAATTGAAAAGGAATGGGCAACGCTTGTCCTCATTACACCACCACAGTTTACTGACCTGTCATTTGGAAAGCGCTAGCAGGGAGTCAATGCTGCCTTTCAAAACTCACCTGCCTAATGATGGCTCTCCCAGGAGCTGACATTTGCTGTAATCTGTGTAACAGCTCAACAGAGGTCAGGAGTTCCATGAAACATGGTCATGTTTCCACTCCCATCTTTGCTGATCAACTAGAGAAGTCTCTGGCTGAAGCCTTGAAGCATTCCATTCTTTGTGCCTCTCTGCTATGAGGGCTAAATAATCTTTTCTCTGAATTTATAGACATTTTATCTACAACTTTTTTTTTAGTGCATATTTGAAATATGCAGTATATTTTGAGTCCAAAATGATTTTTTTTTCTCAACTACTTGCTATTATATTCTTAAATGTTACTATTAACATCTAATGCATACAGTTCCAATATAGAAAACACAACTAATTTTCTAGTTTTTACCATTTCAAGTGCTCTTTTCATCACTGTCAACTCAGAGAGGGGGGACTTTATTTCCCTCTTGTCCCACAATCTTCTTCAAAATTTTTCTTTTGTCTTTGGGGTCCTCTTCTAGCATTTTTTGCATTATCTTTCCACCACTATTAAATGTACTACCACATTCTGAGAACTTCTTATTGCTTCATGCTGTTCAAATAATTATCACCTTCTTATCAATACCCATCATCTTTGATCTTTAAATTTTAATTAATGTATCATATCTTTCTAACGATTTTCCAGACAAACCTACTTTCACAATTACTGCATTAAAGGAAAGCTGCCACATTATGTGAAGTCAACAAGTCTTTTCTAATTACTTTTTCTTTAATCTTTTTGACTTGCTGCAACATTGAGATGTTTGGATAACACTAGTGGAGTTACAGCATCTTACACACCTATGCAGATACATTTGTTTCCTTATTGTAACGCTAATGGGTCCATCTGCTCCTACTGGCTCCATATCAAGAATATTTTCATGAAAGAATCCTAAGAGCTGGTTCCTTGACTCTAGTTTGAAAACTGCCTTCCCTCTTTATTTAACTAATTAAAATCCACCTATATGTGTATAAAAATTCTAAGTGATAATAACCTTCAATTACCCCACTAGAGCTCATTAAAAAAACCCATGGGTATTTGTTAAGTGAAATTAAATAGGCACACTTTTTTTAAAAAAAGTATAATAGGATGAAGACAACTTTCAGGTTCATGATGTACTTGCAGCAAGAAGTTAAAACTAGCTGTTCAACCTCTTGGACAAAAATTTATTTTATTTTAAAAAAATCCAGATGACAAGAGTATTCGAGATGGTATTTTAATTTTTAGATAAATGATGTGTGGACATAACAGGTAAAAAGTCCAGTTTCTTCCCTGCATACCAAGTTAATATTTGCTGCGCACAAAGACAGAAACTAACTTTACATCTGTGGAGCCTTTTCTGACTCTACTAAATAATATTACTTAACTATTGCTCTTAAATTAGGTGATTTTTCCTAACTTCTTTTATGATAAAAAACCTGCAACCCTCTCTACATATGGGAAGCCAAAAAGGAAATCTGGTTTTGAATTCAATGTTCCCTAAAATTTCAGACATCCACAGAAAATTAAACATTTTTCTTCCTCAGTATTTGACAGGCAACAAGACCTTACCAGTCTCACTGCCCATCAAAACAGCCTCTCTTTCCAGTTTGACCTTTTGACTGCATTTCTTGAAGCACTCCATAGTAATTCCTTTGGAGTATAATGATTGGTGCTGATGAGAGATGAATGCATTATAATTGCAGGCTGTCCTAACAGATAGCATGGCCAAAAAGCTACTCAAGCCAGGAAGGATATTTTTGCTTTCCACAGGAGTTCTAAGAATAAAATGCCTTGTTGACCTCATGTACCAAGGGTTCCAAAACAGCAGAGATTCCTGAATTATATGTTAGAGTGATGAGCACTGTAACTGTTTATATTTTTTTCTTTATTTTTTACAGTAATAAAAGCAAAGAGGTAAGTTCAGGGTGAATCATAACAGTGAAAATGGAGCTAGTTAACTGCATTTTGTTCACTAGGCAGTATCTTCTTCCTTCTTTTGAGATAGGTGCATATCTTTGCACTCCTTGCACCTGATGTTATACAAACTATTATGAAAGTTCCCAAATGCAAATATTAATTTCATTTATTGCAGCTTCATTTATACTTACCCATAGAGCTGTTATTATTGTTAATATTAGTAGTATTATATTATTTTCATTAATTTTTTACATTTGTGGATCTTCTTATGAAGTAAACAGGAAACAAAATAGAAGTGTGTCCTTCCTTTGTGAGTTACACTCAGCACAGTTCCATATAAATAAAGTTGGACTAGAGAAAGGGAACTGAGAAATATGTTGGCTAACTGAAGATTTGGTGTAAGGGAGGTGAAAGCACTTTTCCTCCTCAAATCTGTCCTCTTGAAGTCAAGTTTACACTCAGTGCTACACATATTTCTCTCCTTCTACAAGGAAGCAGTTTTTTCCTTCTTATGAACCAGGTTGCTCTGTTTCCCCCTAACATATTTCTTAAAAGGAAATTGTCATTATATAATTAATAGTTGTCATAAAAACACATATGTACTTAATTAACTATACAATGTACTGAGTTTTACCCTGATAATTTTTATTCATACTTTGTTGACACAGTTGTGCAAATATTAAATTTTTATGCTTTCATTTTTCAATAGAAAAAAAAAAAACCACCAGAAGACCATATATTTTTAGAATTTTGGATCATTAATTTATTCTGGCTAATTCTGTCAAGGATAATGATAACATTCCCCTTTTATAGTAAAATTGGTAAGATGCAATCTGAAGAAAAGTATATATACCTGCATCAAATAGGTTAATTTGAAAAGATTAGATAAGTTCTTACTTTTGATGAAACACTCAAATTCCCCCTGAGTCAAGAAAGTAAAACCATCAAGATACTCTCTAAAGAAAATCCACTGATAATTCTTCAGGTAGAAAAATGAACAGCTACCACACAATTAAAGATGGTTCAAGTAAGAATTAGAATTATAAATTTAAAAAACTCAAATGTTCTTTTTCTTACCTGCTGGTTTACGGGAAAATTCCTGTTGATTTTTTTAATCTATAAAAATGAATAAAGAAATAGATTATTACTCAGTCACTAGAAGGAAAAACAAAACCTAAAAAACCAACTGGATTTTAGACACATATATTAGACTCTCCCTTCCAAATTATGCTTGTAAAAAAGCAAAGACAATCTCCTGAAGTAAAGGAACTGAAATCTTTGGCAAGCTCATTTGAACAATGGGCTATTTCTATGGTCACTTTGTGGTTCATTCTACTGTTTAGAATCCATGAGAGGTGCATACCTGCAAATTATTTCTAAACTTGGAAACACTATGTATTTTTCTTTTTTTATTATTAGAAGAAGAACTAAAATAAACTAGAATATTTAACTCTAAATAAAATTAATTCAGAGCAACTTACTGCCCACCACCAAAGTCATCAAACTCTAAGCAAGTTTCTTTTTTTAAAGAAAGATGAAGATTTGGGCTGGAACAGCTTTGGAAATATCCCTTACTCTACCCTTTGTCCTAGGTTTAAAATCGAGTATGCAAAATCAATTCTGATAATTGTTCAAATAATTTTTTCTTAAAATATTCAACAATATCCCTAGGTGAAAAGTAAAGAGAAAACCAGTCTGAGACACTTAATTCATGATGAGCTTCTGTTTAGCCCTGCAGTTCATGGACTCCATCTGAACAAACATTGCCATCTTTCTGACACAGAAGTGTCCAATACAAAAAGAATTATGGGTAGAACATACCCATTCCTACCATTACTAGAAGAAAAATGTTGGGTTTTAAGCATAAGCTCTGAAAGCCTTTGACAATCTAGTAAACCTAAAACGTGCATTCATGACAGACACCAAATACCTAGAATAAAAACATATTTAAATTAAAGACAATGTGAATTAGGTATCTATAGAGAATGTATCTAAATGATCTGGAAAGCCCTGAAACCACAATATAACATTAAACTGCTTCAACCAACCTGCAACATCTTCTTAGAAGAAAAGAAGAATCACCACTGAATTTCTTCTAGTGTTTACAATATTGTTCCTAAACAACTACATGCAGAGATATGAGTGGCAATGTGTTTTGCAGACTTCAGAACCAGGCTGCAGTGGCAAGCTCTTGGAATTCCTCATGCAAATACTGAGCAAGTCTGTCACTGACATCCCACCATTTTGCTATCAAAGGATAATTCCCGCTGTCAAGAACACGCTGGCAAGCAATTTCAGTTGCTTTTCAAAAGTATCCTGCATCAAAAGTGTCAGAAGAACATTTCTACCCTTCTCACATGTGAGTCAGCCTCAGCTTCCTCCTTTCTTCAATGTGAGTTAAGGAGAAGCATTAGAGAAGCAAGGACATTCAATGGACAAAGAAATAATATAAAATTAATCCATACAAGAAACCAACTATCTTATGTGATTTTTCAAAATAAAAAGCAGATAAACCCCACATTTTTTGACATAAAAAATATTTTGAAGACTCCTGGGATTTATTCCTAAATCAAACATTAATTACTCAAGCATGATAGATCCCTGCTTGCGTTAGAAACTATTAAAGTCCTTGTCAAAATCCTGTATTTTCATGTAAGCAAAGACTACAGCTAATAGCCTGAAAATTTTAAGTTCTGAAAGAGCAACGTTAAGAAAAAGAAATTTTACTTTTCTAAACAAAATAATGAATGTATCTACTTAGTGGCAAGTTACAGTTACATATTAAATAATTTAGGACTCTTTTTGTTTGAAATAAACACAGAGATCACATTTTTTAACAGATGCAAAGTACATTAACTGCATTGTGTATTGTGAATGTAATCCTGAAATGTAAATACATGCTTGAAGCGTCATTTTCTTATTCAAAAATTTCCAGCTCATTTTTAAAAGTACAATCTAAGCAACTACATTACATGGTTGTTTTAACTGCTGTTATTTTGATTAATTAAAACAAGTATGTTTATCTTTCAGACAATATGGTGATTTTGTGAAATGCCCCATTTTTAATTCTTTTACGGAAACTGGAAAACTGCATTATAGTTCAAGTCTACCTGAAATAAAAAATTGTCAAGTATGATTAGTTTAAGGAGCAACTAAATGTTTATCATTGATGTGCATAAATATTGGACATTACAGAATAAAGAAGTTCTACAATTAGGCAGCACGCATATGTTCTTCCCAGCATGGTACAATGTACATTGAGTAAAATTTAATTTCCAGATCTAAAATATTTGATAATTAAAACCTAAAAGTAAACATTTTCCAGAAATGAAAAGAGAAAAAAAAATCTTCTGTTTTTTCTGGTTTTTATCCATTTATATGGATTTCCTCAAGAAATATTGCTTTAGTCTTCCATAACTTTACTGAACTCACCATAATACTACATATTATTAAACACAATCATAGCACTATGTGTCTGATGCAATTAAATAAAATTTGTTTTCATCAGAGGACACCAGTATAATACACTGCAAATATATACGAATGTAAAATTTCTAAATAAAACACACCAGCAGATACTACACTAAGAAAAAAAAAAGAGCTGTTCTGAGAATACTCTCTAAAAAGATATGTTTATACAGAGCAATTAAAAATCAGGCATGGCATAAAAGGAGACAGAAGCAGAAGCTAGAAAACAAACCCTCGTCTGAAGGCAAAGACAATGTAGGCTGATTTGAAGCTAGCAAGAACAATCTGCTTCTACTTCAAGCACAAAAAAGCAGGTACTGAGGGATGATATTCTATTCAGATTCAATTTCCATGAGTGCAAATTAGGAAAAAAAATCTAACACCACCACAGAGAAAGTACTTAATAAACTGATGATCAATTCAAGGTGGAAGGAAGGAAGGAGTCAAAAAGAAGGTCTGTGCAGTATCTTGCATCTGACAAGCAAATAAGTAAGTGGTGATACAAGACCAATAACGGAATCATAGAATGGTTTAGATTGGAGGGAAAATTAAAGATCATCTAGTTCCAACCCCCTGCCATGGTCAGGGACACCTTTCACTAGACCAGGTTGTTCAAAGCTCCATCCAGAGCTCTGGCTTTGAAAACTTTCAGGGATGGGAAAAATATATTTTAGTGAAAGCTATCAAAGATGATTGGTTCAAAGCATAAGTGATTGTTAATGGTACAAGTACATTTTACTAGATATGTTCCAAAAATTCATCTTGCAGTATGTTTGGACATCATAGACATGAAGAATACTGGACAGGGAGATGATATGAAGTGGGACATAATGAAAAATGTCCCATGGCCTAATTCAGTCGTTTTTGTGCACTAGATGTTGCAATCTATGGATATTTTCATAGTGATGGCTGTGTCAACTCTGCAGAGGAAACAAACATGAACATAGAACACAGCACTTCTCAGCAGGTACACAAACAAGCAGGCCTTGGCTTCAGGTGTGCACAATGATTGCAAAGGTTTGGGGCTTTTTAAATGTTATTATTTAAAAGTCTTTGTGACAAAGAAGCAGTAATGAAGAAGAATACTGTTTCCATGCTATTGTCTTTTTGCATGAATTGTAGCCTATTGTTGTTGCCCTCTGCTGAAATACAGCTGATTAAGCTCATAAAAGTTGGGTTTTAAATTTTCACATTCAGTTAAAGCTGAACTGAATTGTTCACTCCTCTGAGAGATACTGTTTCAGACCTTCTTGGGGTAAATAGCACAGCAATAAGTATTTTCTATTTCCATATGAGGATTTTAAAGCATAATTCAAAAGCTATTATTTATAAGGGTGTTATTTGCCCTTTCTTACCTATTTATATTTATGAAATCTGCTATTCCATTTTAATCACAGGATCCCCACGAGACGATGAGAAATGTATCCCTCAATGAGCAGCAAGCACTCTTAAGAGTAATAAGAGCAAGAGATTCCAGGTTTCTCCAATCCTTAAAAATTTAATAGAAGCGATCAGATGTTTGAAAACCCTGTGTGTACCACACTTGCTTCAATCCTATTTCATGATAAACTATACTGTAAATTAGACTCAGAGTTCTAAAGGGATAATGGGAAAGATTATTAATAGATAATTAAGATTCAGGTAATACATCTGGTCCTCTACAAGAAAGAACAACAGAGTAGGTGTTAGTTGTTAGGAAAGAGATCCTGACGGAGACCATTCCCTTGAGTACCTCGGTGAACAGCCAAGACTGAAGGGTAACATATGAAACAAGTGGGCACCAGTTCCTGCTCAGCATTTTGCTGACTCAGGCAGTAAATAAGACGCTCCCACATTTTCACATATGATTTGATCTCTCATTTTCTTGCAGTCTGTAGATATCATATAACTTTGCAGGTCACAGTAATTTTCCTATTTAAAAAGAACCTTTTACTATTTTAATTTATGCTAGCCATTTATATGGATTTCCCCAAACAATTTAGACTCTGTAACCTTCTCTATCAATCATTTGCATTACCCAACTGCTGACTCACATTCATTAACAAGTAATTAAAATAGAATAGCTTGAGAAGAATGTAAATCCATTACATAGTTCTTCATCTCATGCATAGAGATGAAGACAAGCAACAATACAGTTTTTGCCATTGGGATGTTAAGTGATTCCAAACAGGAAGGCAGATCATTAAAATTTGGAAGAAAACGTGAGTCCATGCCGCTATTCATTATTTAATGAATAAGAAAGAGTACTTGAAATTACTAGTTGGTTAGTCTCAGTGTCTGTCCTTGCTAGGCTTTTGTTTACTCAATAGGATAGGTAAGTTGTGGTTAAGATTGTGAGATTTTGTTGTCCAAGAGTATATGTGCACTGAAAGAATCAGAGAAGATTTGAAAGAAGCACACAACAGCGCCCAGAAAAATACATCATATATTGGTGAATGCATTCATATATGTATTTGCCTATAGAATGAATATAGCAATTCTTGGCGCTGGTTTCATAAGCTTCAGTAGATTTTAGAGTTCATACTAAAAATTCATATAAACTAATTTAAGCAAAATGATCAGTCAATATGTTTTGGAAAATATGGGAGCATAGGAAGCATTTAATTCACATCTGCTTCTTGACCTACCAGTGATGGCACCATACTCTGTTGTGTGTTGATCACATTTTATCAGCTGAATGGTTCAAAGGATAAAAGATTGGGATTACTTCCATAATTTCTAGCATTTTCATGTCCTAGTTGGATTTTTCCCAAGACTAGACACACTGGGTTGCAAACACACTCAGCGTGAAGGAACTCAGCACCAACTTCCTTGAAGGAATAAAGGGAATAACTCCAGAATATATGAAGAGTTACATAGAGGAGAGGCTTGATTCAACACTGAATAATGCATAAGCAAAAGGACGACCTCTGCTTTCGAGGCTGTTCCTATAGATACCTGCAGGCTGAGTCATCCTCACTATGGCTCCTAGATGAGAACAAAAGTGCGAAACAAGACGATATGTTTCAGCTTATATAATCAATGTTACAAAATCTCTGTCGGGAGCCAAAAATTTACAAAAAGAGATCACATGTTTGTAAAGTTTGTAGACAATGAGAACATGGTAGACATTATTCAGGAAGTCCCTAATCAGCTGTCTGAAGAAGTCCTAAAGTAGCAGATGGCTGGAATGACAAAAGGAAATATAACCATTCTTTTCTTATCACCAGACATGAGACTAGATAGATCTTTATTCTGTTACAGTATAACAGTTATCATGGATCATCTTAAGCCATATGGAAACTAAAATGCTTAATTTTAATCCTATATAGAAGTAGAGGAAGAGAGGCCTGAGATAGTCTTGAGCAGTACTCTAAAAGCTTCCTTTTAAATTCTACTGACTGCCAGCTGTACAAAAAAAGCAGAGAGCTTCCATATTTTGGTGAGTTCCAATAAATGCAGGTATTTGACAAATACTTTTGGGGACAACTAAATATGGCTAGTAAAAGTCAGGAGTGCACCTCCAAAAACAGAAGCAGATAAATACAAATCATTCCTAAGTGAGGTGTTGAACTTTTGAAAGAAAATATTTCTGTATTGAGAGATTATTAACTTAGGGCATGTAAAAGCACTATCAAAGCACAAATGACCATCTGAAATGTGATCACAAACCTGCATCAAACTTTTCCTTTCTCACTCAAAGGGGTTCAGTGATACATTGAACACTACAAGCACAGAAGTAATGGATGAGCATCAGAAAGAAATATCAGATTTGTGCCTATTACACAGAAGTATTGTGGGAGCCCTAAGGACAAAAGCACAAAACCTACTCTTCAAACATCTGTGATGTTCCAATAGTAGGACTGCAATTAATATTACTCAAGTTAAATTTTCTTTTTTAAAACATGTGCTTTTTTTTGCTTGACAGATGAATGGCATCATTTAAAAGCCACTCCTAAAACTGGATGTTATCTTAATGACAATATTGCTATTGTGCCTCTTTAAAGAAGATACATGTGTTACAAACACAGTTTTATAACAGTGAATCTCCATAAATAAAGTACCAATAGCAACATGCATACTATTACAGACATTGAAAACAAATTAAATCCAGTGAATGAAGAAGCTATTATGGTCCCATCTGAAAGTAAGAAACATATGTCTCTGTACTGAAGATGTATTAGAAGGACTGTGAACAATAATTGAAAAAAACCGAAAACATCCTGACCCAGAAGGAGACACCAGAATCATTGCTTCAGATAATGAAATGCAACTGGACAATTGTGGCTTATATCCTAATAGTAGTTGCTCACTGGAGTACGATTACTGTAGTATCAATCACACTATGAGTAAAAAACGCTGGTGTTACTTATTACTACAAAGTAAGGAAATCATGTCCTTTTTCCACCAGAAACCAGACTTAAACTGTTAAATTAAACTATTAAAATTTGATCTGTATGTCTCTCCTGGTTAAAAATACCAGATTTCATTACCTCTTGATTTGTCAAGGCAATTAAATAATATAGATAAGTCCAACTTCAACTTTACTTTTCACTTACCGTTTCATTACAACTTAACATTTACACAATATAATACCCACTATATAGTATTTACTTTCAGAATTTTTCACAGAAAGACAAAGGGACAGGGGAAAATAATAGTATCCATGGTTTATCTTATCCTAGTATTTCTGAATGCAAGTTGCAAGCATTGATATGAATTTGTTCATTCTATGATAATACAAAAAACCAGCAACTTATGGCTGAAAAGCAACTCAATCGATTAAAACTGTTTGTCGAACCCATTTGTACAGTCCTGCCATGATGAGTCTCTTAATGTCTCATAAGTCAATCTATTAGCAAATGCACCTCTACTTAGCACAGGAACTTCTCTTTATATTGAACTCCTTCCAGTTGCAGTTTAATCCCATTGCTTCTCATGTAATCCATCACAGAAACAAAGAAGAAACTGCTTGCCCTTTGTGTAGTTTTTCTTCAGTTGAAACATTATTAGTTTCTTCAGGAAAAGCCATTTTCATTTCACCCTGTATTTTCCTGCAAGTTCATGCTATTGTCAAAGAAGTCAAGAGGCTACTTTGGTAGGCTACTTTTGCATATGAGCACTGAATGACATGTTTTTCCTGAATGACAAGAACAGACTAGCACATTACAGCAGCTCTGATCCCCTCAGCCTTCCTCCAAGAGTCTTGCAGTCACTTTTTATCTGCTTAGAGTGACACTAAAATAAGTTATACCTGCATGAATGAGCAGTCTCAGCTAATTGTCATTTGACTAGATGGCTTTGGCAATATCCCTCAGATTTAAGGTCCTGGTAGGCAGAAGACTTCCCACAATATTAGGTCCAGACATTAGAACAAAGTTTTCATCACACACAGGAGTGAGACACTCATGGCCAACCAATACATCTTTTCCTCATGGGAAGAATGATCCTTGATCTCACATCTTTTCCAGCCTCCCAGGCTTCCATTTTATTTTTAATCCACTCTGTCATTAGGCTTGAAACTTCAGCTCCTGTGGGCAGCATTTTAATGCATCACTGCCTGAGAAGGGATCATTTCCCTGTGAAGAAAATCTGTGAGTTGAAATGTCTTGTTAGCTAGCTTTTCCTCATTCACAGTAGGTGCTATTGTAGATCTTCCTGGCTTGTTACCAATCACCTTCTCCACACCCCCATTCCAGATTTCACTCTCTCTGTCAGATTTCCTTTGCAATTTCTTTACTTACTTCTAGAGAGATTTCACCAGCATATGCATTAACAGCTGAGGCATCTTCCCCCCTCCTTAGCCTTCTTTGGGAAGGAAACTGCAAACCGTAACTCCTACAAATTCAGTTTAAGATTTGGATTTAGACATCTATAGTTTTGGTTCCCACCTTAAATTTCCACTTGTACTGTTAGCAAGTATTGGAAGAAAAATACATCACAACACAACTTACATTTTCCTCAGAGGCTTGCTCTATATATGATATGCTTGCTGAAGCTCATTACTCTCCTTTTATTCCTTCCCCCTAAAAGTCCTATCCACAGCTTTTGAGCGACCTCTTTCCTGAGTCAAATGACTCCTTTCCTTTTAGGTCCCTCTTTCCAACCTGCTATTTTAATTCTGACTGGACTGAAATAGAATAAAGCAATTTGTTGAAGACTGAAACTAAACCTATTTTGTTCCTCTGACCTGTTGGGGGTTAGGCTTGTTTCTTGTTTTTTTACCTATAGAATTTTTTCCCAAGGGTTTCGAAGCAACTAAGGACGGAATACTTATCGGTGCTCAGGTGAAACGAAAGGATAGAGCCTGGCACTTAGCCACACTCTTTGTCTCTGGGAGTTTCTCTCAGGGGTGGGGGGGGGGGGGGGGGGCCAGGAAAAAAAGACGGGACTGGGGGCAGCTTCGCTCTGGCTCTTGCTCTCAGCATCGGGGGGAGGATGGTCAGGCTGCTGCTTGCTGCAGGAGAAGTTTCACTGGCACCACCGAGTCTGATCCTGAGGAAAGCTACCACCATCTGCTCGTGTGCCCAAGAAATTCTGATCTCTCCTTTTGCTGCCCTGCTGGAGCTGGCCCGGCCCTGTCCCACTGCTGCTGCTTTGAGGCTGTTCTGCATGCGGCCCTGCATTGCCCTCCCTGCCGGGACATCCCTGCCCTCCAGTGACCACCGACGGAGCTCTGGATTTTATCCGATCCACCAGACCGGGATCCCTCGCCGTTCCAGCTTGGTGCCTTTTTTCAGAGTCCCCGGAGACCAGACTGCCCCGGGTTTTGTGAAACCAAGCCCCGTCAAGGTCCCTGGTTCTGTTCGCTATGAATGCTGTAGTTGTTGTTTGTTTGCCTTGTTATACCTATTAGTAAAGAACTGTTATTCCTATCCTCATATCTCTGCCTGAAAGCCGTTTTAATTTTCTAAATTATAATAATTTGAGGAGAGGGGATTTGAATTATCCATTCCAAGAGAGGCCCTGCCCCTCTTTAGCAGATACCTGTCTTCTTTTAAAACCAAGACATGACCTCAGATTATAGGTAGTCTACCGGCCTTGCTCATGAAGAGTTCACAGTTTGCCAAGTTTGCATTGTTTCAGGATTCCTCAGTTTTGTACAGATAATACCATTTGCAGTTCACAGTTCAGCATTTAATACGACGAAAGGGGCAGTAAAATAACCAAACAAATGAGGAATTTTATACCATCACATATATATGTTATATATAATGTTACATATATGTTATATATATATGTTATATATAATCAAATACAGTTATATATAACATGAGACAATTAACTATCTTGACAGAACCTAATAGAAATGTAGCCGGGGATTTTTAAAATACATTTAATACTTACACCATAGCATACCAATCTAAATGAATTCCTGCTGTCAAAATTCATTAAATTGGCCAGTTGCCAGTAGCACAGACAAATATCTTTACCTGAGGCAACAAAGCTAAAGAGGTTCTCTGTAGTCTTTACAAGTATTATATCTTCTACCACTCCATAATCAACCCATTCATTTACTTTAGTTTAAGTAGATTAAAAATAAAATTATAGAAACACCTTGTCTTTGTTGTATATTATGTCACATTTCACTTCTTCTGTCTAAAAGAATTACACAATTCTATTCTCTTGAAGCTCTCAGGAATAACTGCAATATTTATGAGCCAATTTGGCTGACAGTACCAGATAAACTGCTTGCAAGCTAAAAAAATTACTTGTTATTTCATTACTTAGATAATTTGCTTGACATAATATGAAATAGCTGTTGAGAATTAGGTTCACATGACAATGAACTTGGTATAAACACAATTGCTAAATTTTATATTACAAAAGAAAAATAAATTTCATATGTCACTGTAAGATCAGTCGGTATAAACCCCTGAGTATTACAGTACCTGTTTCTGCTGGAAGCTCACCATTCATCTGTATAACTGATCATCTTAAATTTCACTTGAAACACTACAAAATTACTTTGTAATGCTTGTATATTTAAAAGTCATGTCCTCATATTTTATAAAATACAGCCTGCCCCTCCTCCTGATACAGAACAGGCCTCCCTCTACTCTGTATTCAGATTAATCACGGACTCACTCTACCACTGTATTCACTTATACCCTGAGATGACTTTTAATGAGAAACTCTTTTGCAGTGGAGCTTCCAGATTGCCATAAATAGGAAAGATTGGACTCTCCTTAACCTTCTTTCTCTTAACAAGCTGCTGAGCCATTAGCCTTAAAAGTCTTGAATTTCATTCCCTTCTAAGGAATACATATGTCTCCATTGATCTCCAATTGCACCTCATAAGTAAGAATTTATTATAAAATATTATGAAAAATCTCTGTAAATAGGGGTTTTCTCAAGTATCTTCTGGTATTTCTGAAAAGGAATGCTCAAATACTGATCAATATGGTAAATTACAAGTGTAAAGAGCTGTGTGTCAGTGGGACCAAGGATGAAAGGTAGGTCAAAGGGTAGAAGATATCAAGGAGGGAAAAAGAGTAGGGTAAGAGTTTTTGCACAAATGAATTAATTTTCAAGTTTAGACTTTTTTTTCCTTCCTCTTTGAGAAGTGTGTTAAAAGACCATTAAATTTTAACAATATTGCCAACCTAGTAATTGATGGCATAATTTTCTTGCTTTGGATATATCTTGTAATCCTTAAATAGGAAGAGGTATAATAGTTAAAATCAATGGGATTTTCTCCAACTTCTCATAAACTTTCAATTTATTGGCATTAACAATGGCTAAGAAAGGCACTGAGGATGTTACAAGCAAATTTATAGATGACTTTTTCTTTAGTGTGCATTTTGGACAGATTTCAGAACAGCAACTCCCTGTCTAATTGCATTTCAGGAGTAAAGGGGGTTGTTTAGTCAAAAGTATAGATTTTTGCTATATCAGTATTTCTTGTAGTTCAAACATGATTTAAAGAGGGTCCATAGAAGGGCCACAAAGACAATCAAAGGACTGGGAAGCCTGCCATATAAGGAAAGGCTAAAAGAATTGGGATTGTTCAGCCTTGAAAATAGAGGGGTTAGGGGACACCTTTTTACCATGTTCCAGTATTTAAAAGGTGACTACATAGAAGATGAAGACTCCCTTTTTACAAGGAGTCACAGGGAAAACAGGGGTAATGAGTACAAGATACTCCCGTGGAGATTCCAATTAAACACAAGTTGAAAATTTTTGACAATGAGAACAGTCAGTCATTGGAATAACCCTCCCCATGGAAGCAGTGGATTCCCCAGCTTTGGATACTTTTAAGATTCACCTGAATGGGGTTCTGGGCATCTTGTCTAGACTGTGCCTTTGCAAGGATAGACTGATCAGATGATCCTTGAGGTCCTCTTCCAACTTGATGTTCCAAGATTCTATAATTTCATAAGCTAATAAATACAAATAATAATATCCCACATTTTCAAGATACCAATATGTGTACATTTCTCTAAGTTCTAGCATTAAATGCAATATTGAAGGAAGGATCATCCTTATGACACTTAAATTACTGGAATCAATTAAAAAATTTTCTTTTTCTTCCTAAAATGTCTTCTCTCACTACTTTAGTGAAGTTCTAGTTGTCTATTATGGACATTGTCTTTCCTGAAAGAAAAAGGCATGCACACACTTGCTGAGAAAATTACTCCAGCAGTATAGTTAAAAGGAAAATCAGGAAAAAAATTATTCAACAAAGGTATAATGATGAAGACAATGGCATAAGTAGAACATAAAAGCTGTAATTTACAAGTGAAATGCATATGTCAAGCTGTAACAAAAACAGATGCTGCGTAATAAGTAAAATTGTATGTGGTTACATTATTATATATTGCCACAATGAGAGAATTAACTGCATAAAGTTGACATTATTATAAAAACACTTAGAATAGTAATATATATAAAAATGGTGTGTAATTTTAAGAAACTAGAACTGAACAAAGCAACTAAATATCTGAATAGTATCACATCTATTCATAAAGTATAGACTGCTGTGAGAGCATAAGCTCAGAATCCAAGAAGAGAATCCCAAAGATGTATGAAGGCAGCAATTTTATCAAATACTGTTTCACTATGAGTACTAACTGTTCTTAGCAGTGATTAGGTGGATGTTAACATACACATTACACTTTGCAAAAGATTTAGTTTCCGCTGGTCACAACTGAAAAAAAAAAAAAAAGGTAATGAAATAAAGCTATATGAAGAGAGTGTTTGCTCTGAAACCATATGCACTGGTTGTGCTGTGCCACAAAAAATTTTCAACTTCTACTTTACTGCTATTTATTTCATCTAGAAATTTCCTATACTTAGCAAATGGATTTAGAACAGAAGCTCAATCTCTTGTAGGCTGTAAGCAATGTAATGAGGATGTATTTGAAATGCATATATCCAAAATGCTTCTCACTAATGTATACCTAATACCCTCTCTGGTTTCTAAGATGATCTGACTTTATTCAAGATTGTGCCACACTTATCAATGGTGACAATCATCTGTTTACTATTGACCTTTTGAGTAAATTCTAATTAAAAAGGGCATTCAATATCTTTCCTTTCTTGTACTGTGTGCCAATAATTTTCTTTTCAAAATGAAGTCAACTAACCCTTCTCTTCTCCTCTCTGTTATCAATGGTATATGTCAAAACTATTTGCACTCTTACTGCTTGCCAGCTGAGATCTCATCTTGTCCCATCATGTTTCTGGTTCTGTGTAGACAAGGGATACTTCCCAAGCCCACCCTTAGTTATAAATTCTACTGTGCTACTCATTTCCTCTGCTTTGGGATACTAAGGAGTTAATCATTTAGCCATGACACTTCCTTTTCTTTCCAGTGGACTAGTAGATGCATCTTACAGAAAATATGGCTATCTAGTCAGTTTTGATTATAAAAGTGAAATATGTGAAAAGGTAAAACAAGTTATTTAACACTGGTAACACTGCATGGGGAGAATCCCTTGTGCTCAAGAGGAAATACTAATGAATTAACAAGAATAAACAGAGACAGAGACAAAGAATACAAAGACCCAGTAAGAAGCTGATGAAAGACTGATAAAAAGATTGGCACTTTATTAATATGAACTTTTCTAATCTTCCAATGCTTGGGAAGACACCAACATGCAAAAAACCCCAAAAAAACAAAAAAAAAACCCCAAGATCTCTTTTTAAGTTGAAAGGGTAACATTTCTGGAGTTAAAGGATTGTCTATTCAAATCTAAAGGGGGAAAAAAAGCATGCCTCAGAGTTGCAGTCTGACAACATAAACCCAAAATGGCCAGTGAAGGTACACAGACCAGGAATGAGGCAAGTTGGGTTCTTTATTATTTGCTGATGACCTGGTCAAGATGCAAACTGCCTCCTAGGTCACCACAGTGTAAAGACCAAGTGGTCCTATAACCAGGAGTAAGTAGGAAGTTCCCATGAGTCTGTTTCTAAGGTTTAAAAAAAAATTAAGCATAAAACAAGATGTGATTTATTTTGGTTTGGTCCATGAACTTACAAAGGTAAAGGGAAGTGGGTTTTGGATCAGAAGCCTAAATAGAGGTCAGAGAGCTATAATTGCTTTAAGCTAGGTTTGGCATACAATCTATGCAGCTATGTAAATGGAAAATTAATTTACTGGTAGAGCCATCTGCAAGCCTGGATGTTCTAGAGTTTTAGTTGCTATTTGAACAACAGGGACTACTCTTTTGTCTTTTCTTTTCTTTTTTTTTAAATTCAAATTGCATACTCTGTTTTCCTGACTGCTGCTTATTACATTTTTGAGATGAAAATGCTGTTTATGGTTACTGTTTAGTAAATGAATGAGCTAATAGCCATTCTCCTGCAGCAAGAGTAGTTAGCTTAATTAAGGTGCAGAAATACATTGCCAAATAGTCTGGAGAGGTATACTGACTATCTCGTTAAGCGCATAACTTTAAAAATAATCTGTTTAAAACAGCTTGTCAACAGCCTCCTAGGATTTTGCTTGCTATAATGTTTTAAAATATAGTTTATGTTTATATAGCAATATAAAAATCCATTTATGTTAATCTGGTGCAAAAGGAAATAATTCTTATATCAAACATGCACTGTGATTTATCAATTATTTAAAGAGTAACTGGAAAAGAATGTTAGCTCCACAACTCTATAGGGGTTATGTCAGCCTAAGGATATATTCTTCTTGTGAAACACTATTTACGGTGTAAAAAAGAAAACCCTTTAAAATTAATATTGCTACAATTAAAAAATGAGAAAAACATTCAAATGGAATGCACATACTATTTAAATATAAGCTTGAGAAGCCACTTGTCGGGTTTTTTGCCTGGCATAGAACAAAAGAATTGATAAAAATAATATATTCACTCCCTCTCACATCTTCATCACATAAAAATAGATACAGGTGAAAGCCCAAACATTGATGTAGTCATTGGTCACTTGTACTTAATTTAATAAATATAAAGCAAAGACCCTTCATATTTGATTTGCCTTATTGATGATCTGTTTCATATTTGCAGTTGCATTTCCATGACTCTGCTTTTAATAAACAATTTCATGACTTTCTTTGCAGGTATCTGGAGTACCGCAGAAAAACTCATTTCAACACCTCAAAACACTTTATAGAAGTGACTAGTAACATCAATACATGAAATGGGATCTGAAACAGTAGAACAGATATCTGAATGTCAGGTCTTTTTGTCTCTTTGGCAGAAGCTTTCTTTGTGAATGGTACTCATTAAAAATATATTCACAATTCTGTGGACATTTACCAATAAAATGCACCTTTTTAAAGGTTTTGATGATTCAACTTTATGTTCTTTTTTTGCCTTCTAGAGAGAGTTAAGGTTATTCAATCATTTTGCTTCCACAGTGTTTTGATTACCTCCCTCCTCCTCTATGAATGGTAACTCTCAGTTTATCTTTTTCATAATTCATATATGCAAAAAGAAACATTTTTTTTCCTTTCTGAACAAAATAGTAAAGCAGAGCAATGGACACTAGGAGTTCTAAATCTACACAGCTGCTGTAGGCTGGTACTCCAGTGCAGAAATATTAAACAAATATACATTTAGAAATAGCCAGTACAACTTCTATCTCCCCTACGCAATAATAATGCTATAAAAAGGCTATCATTTTTCCCAGGTACATCAGCACCCAGGAAAGGAAAACAGCAGCCACAATGAATGGGAAAACAAAGAGAAAAAGAAAAGCAACAAATATTTTTATTTACATCCTTCAGCAATGAATGAGTCCATTGCTCATGCAGACCAAGACAGTTTGCATCAATCTGACTTCCCCAAAACTATTTTTTTCACCCAAATTATGCCACAACTTAAGAAGTCTCAGCACTCCAAAATGGTGTGGAACACTTCCTATGAGGTGAGAGAATCTCAAGAAGCCTGGATTTTAATTTCTTCTCAAAACCTGAGAGACAATTTCATTAGTTTTTTAAAACTCCTGGGAATTGCAAAGACAGAAGAAGGGAAAGGGGTAAAGAAGGCTTATCTGAGTACAACATTGACAAATACAGAAAATCCCCAGCTGCCAAGTTAAAGACATCTACATGAGGCCTACTTTTGCTGATCTTTCTCTTTCATGGAAAACTTGGCTGCAGAAATTTATGTGGACTTTCTTTGTCCTGTTTGTATATCCACACTATGTACCCAGCCTTTCAATTGTTCTAAAACAACTATTTGTGGGACTGCATTGTTTAGAAAATCAGAGAACTAAGTTGGGTTAAAAAAATCTGCAAAAATAAACCCCACCCTGTACTATAGGGAGTGAAGTGTCCAATTTGGTCATGGTAGGTAATACCAGAGTACCCACCCAGGATATGGGAGATACAGTACTCAGGCTGCAGGAGATGAGTATTTATCTATCTGCTGCACTTAAGCAATACTCCTGCTGGATGAATCCCACCAGACAGTGTGGATGAGCCCCCTGCCGCCTGTCAACAGCATTGGCAAGAATTTTATGTGTGGCTCTATGGACAGCACAGAGAAGAGCCTCTGGAAGGAAAAGCACAGCTTCAGTCCTGTGCTGTCCCCAGAGATCCTTTGGCCAGCAGTGAGGCAGATGGCATCAGGCTGCAGGCTGAGTAGCATGGAGAGTTCCTGTCTCTCATGTCAGGGTGACTCTACCAACCTGTAGGCTATTATGCTAAAGCACCCTCTTGCCATTTCCTGTTAGAAGTGGGAGAGGTACGTATTTAATTCAAGGAGATGGAATTACCCTCTGGAGATATCTGCAGTCTTTATAAAATTAATGGGATAGAAGTAACTGCCTACATTAGGAGGATGAGTTCACTTCCTTCAAGTCTTAGAGACATTTTTTAATATCCTTTTATTATATTGGGAGATTGGGTGGGAAGACTTTTTAGGGATAAACAGCTACCATTTATTTCTGTCTCATTACTTGGTTCATCTAAGTAGAAAGTAGTTGTAAAAAGAGAAGTCCAGTTCCTAGGCAATCAGATACCAGAGAAGAAGAACTGCTGAAACTCCTTTAACAATGTTGAATTGACAGAATTATGTGAGAAGCGCCAGCATGTTGACACACCACAGGAAGTTTTTCATCCTTTTTATTACTTTACAAAATTGCTTTAGGAAATAAACACAGTGAAAACAATATTTTCTCCTAGGCAGGTAACAGATTTTTCCCTGGAGTAAACAACCATAAACTTGTGTGTTTGTTAACTAACAGACTTATAAACATTTTTGGAATTTGGACATATAATATTTTACTCTGGTTTTTTATTAAGACTTCTCATCTGTACAAACAGGAAACTGATGAAACATGCAAATATATCACATCTACATAGATTTGTTGTACATATTTAAATCTGCCTCTGAACAACGTGATCTATTATTTGAATGGTCAGTGTATAATGGGAACAGTGGGCCAAAAGAAAGAACATTTTTTACTGTTTGTGTGATTTCAATGCATCACTGTAAGAGAAGTAGAATATCTATCAGTAATTAGAAATATAAATAAGGTTTGCCTTCTGACTTTTAAGAAGTAGTCTTTTGAATAAAATTAAAATGATCACGTTGATAAGCTAAATTTTGTATCTGCATTGACCTTACATCACCTTTCTGCTAATACAGCTAAAAGTGTAAGGATTAACACAAATCAAATTATCCCCCAGTTGCATTTTATGTTGTATTTTATGACATTGAACCATTAAGTAGTCACAGGTGAGATGGAGGCGTTCTTTAACTGCCTGCTTGCCTCTTTTCCAGCACTACTTTATGATTTCTTCATTCTGTGTGTCTAAAAGTTAGTGACTGCCTTTCCTATCGCAGGAGGTCTCGTATAAAAGTAGAATTTAGGAACCTGTTATGTACTCTTTAGCACATAAAGTGCTCTCTTGACAAACTACCCAAACATAACTGGTAATTGGCTCATAAAAAAAGCAAAATTGGGAAATAAGAATTACATGATTACATGCATCAAATATAAAAATGTATATTCATTTTAATATTGATCAATATATGTGATTAACAGCTTCTGAAACTTTTTTTCATATAGTAAAGGATTGCAGGCTCTATTTCAGAAAGAGGTGGAGCAACAAAAAGTTGTTTTATACAGTTTTTATCAATTTAGGCAAAAGCTGTATCAAGTGATTTCATAAATGCAGTAAAAAAAATTTCCTTTGATTCACTGTACTACAGTTCCTGATTGGCATCATTAGGCAAATGCCTTTTTAGACCCCACGAAATCGTTAAAAAATTTGTAAATAATTAGGAAAAAAGGAGAAAAGCAGAACCCTAGATACACTCATTATAAACTGTTCAAAAAGGTAGTAATTCTCAAAGGAAATTAATAGTTTTTCAGCGCAGCAAGTCAGAAAGTACCATGCACTGGGAAATGAGAATGAAACAAGGTGCTTCATTCTCAGTTTTTCAAGCCTGACTTCATGACCTCAATGAAACAAACCTGAAAACAAGTTTTGGATGTAATTACTTCATTCACTGAAATAAACAAAATGGTGAGAAAAACCAACAAAACACCTTGCAATCATGTTGGTGCCCACATAGGTGATCAACACAGCTATAATTTCAGACATTTCAGACTTCCCCCGCAGGTGTTTGCCACTTAATTACCCCAGGTATTTTTAGGAGATAAAGAACTTGTCACAGAGTTTCATAACACCTTTTGTTAGCAGAGAAATGGCAAGTCCCAAGCATTTGGGGCTCACTTCTTCTGCAGCTTAGTGATCATTTGTTGTTTTGCCTGCCTGGGTTTATTTGCTCTAACCTCTTAAGCCTGTACTGGAATGGCTGGAACCTCTCTCTTCTACCCCACACCTCTGCCTCTTCCTCTGACTCCACTCTGTTCCACAGGCAAATATAAGCTATGCACCACTTGAATGCCCTTGCTCTCCATGGCACTTTATGAAGCAAGACAACCAAATGGAGAAAGTGCTTTCAACACATCAGGCTACTAATAATGTATACCCTGAGGTGTTTTATAGCTCTTTGAGTGCATTTAAATTTCTTTTCATTCTTTTTATCTTTTAATTCTCTGGTCATGGAAGAAAGGCAAAATTTCTGATGTAGCCAACTTTTAAAAATATATTTTAAAAGTGAGTAAGAGGAAATGGATGTCAAAACAAGATAATATTGCTTTAAATATGAATAATTTTATTTGTGTTTGTTGTGGTTATTTTAAGATAGCAAAGAGAAGGTATAAAAAAAAGATTATTGCCTAGCCTCCCACTTCCCAGTTGCTATTTTATCAACTGCAGTTTGTGATTCAACAGCACTTTTTTCACATTCTCAATGAAAGTAAACCAATTGTGGAATATTGAACATTTTACTGCACAACAAAAACTAGGTTACAGTAGCTAGAAGTCTCCAGCTGCTACTGAAAGGGCAGCTTGGCATTTTGGCATGAAAGGGCAACTTATAATGAGTCCTTTCTTCTTCCATGTGTTACCTCTCTGCAAACCCCCAAACGGCTTGCCTGTATTCCCAGTTAGACTCTTATTTCCTTTATTCTTGTCACCATTTTCTTGCCACCTAAAATAAATCAAGAGATGTTGTTTGGTTTTGGACTTTTTCCCCTAAATGACAGGCTTCTTGTTACCTTTCACCAGGGTGGAATGTTGAGAGCAAGTGTGACATTTCTCCAAAGTGTCTTGTAACTAAAGAGATCATAGTTTTTATTATAATGTGTTAACTTAAGCTTTCAATAGTAATAGAACAAGGGAAGAGAAAGAGTCTTGGAGCTTCATATAAATCTGCAGGGAATAAAGAATATAAATAAAGAATAGAAAATATTGAATATTGATGTTTTGCTCTAATTTAAATACTAGCACAAGGCTAAAATTTAATTTGACTCCACAAAAAAGTGGATGAATCAAAGTGCAGGGTTTCTTTACTGAGTGAGAGCATCATATATAAAACTCCAAAAACATTCTCTGCAAGAATGTTGCTTCCCTTTTTTTTTTTTTTTTTTTTTTTTTTTTTTAAGATTTACATTAAGCAGGTAAATTTAAAAAGAGAAAATTCATTGTATTGTCTCTAGGGACATTGCTTCTCTTAAATTATATTTTAGAGTTCTATACAATACTAATACAGATGTTAATACTTTTATCAGATATTACTGACCACTGCAAAACTTGTGTACTTGTATACAGCAAAACAAAAAAGATTTTATTAAAAAAAAAAACAACCCACATGAATAGATGTAACATTTTGGCAAAGCACAGAAAGAAAATTTAATTTATCTTGAAAACCTATCATGAGTACTTGAACTCTACACTGTATACTCCAAAGCAATACTGCAAGACTGCATGTCTTTATGATGAGTGCTGTCACCATAATCAGAATGTGTCATAACAAATACTCCAACTATGAAGACAGAAGTTTCTTGTTACAAATTTCCCAGATAATTCTGGAATAAATATTTTTGAAGCAATATTTCTCAAAAATTCTTTTCTTGCACTGTTTTCCTACTTGCCTCATTGTCCTTTAGACTCAGGTATATTATAGAAATGTAGATGAAACACACTGCAGAAACAGCAATAACGTTTGGAGAGACTTAAATCTCTTTGCAGTTAAATCAGTACATTTAAGAGGGTATAAAATTATCCACAATTCTTTAAACAAGACCCAAATAAAAAGTTTGTAAAACAAGACACACCTCAAATTGCCAACAACAATTTACATAAGTAAATATCAGACAAGGCCATATGTAACACTTGATAAAAGTGACATAGAAACAAATGTGGTTTCAGTTGTGCAGCTGATAACAGCCTTCATTAAAAAAAGAGGAAAAATAGGAGTAATTTATGTTATGTAATCCTGATGCTGCACTGACTACAGTTATTTATGTAGATCTACATGTCTTAAGAGAATCATACATGGAGAAAAATGGCAGCAGTATTTTACAAGTGTATCAAGTTCTGGCTTTTAAATTTTCCAAGAGAGATCTCAATATAGTGATATTCAGTACTGGAATGACTGTTTGTGTAAAAGTTGAGAATGGAATGCAGAACAAAACTCAAAGTGTTCTCAAAACTCAGAACACTGTGACCACCTGAATGGCTAATGTTCCTTTAAAAAGTGTTGAATGTATATTTACTTAATAATGTCAAATTTATCTGAGTGTTTGTGGGAAATGTGAGTCATGTATGTAAAAAATATTCTATTAGTAATACTTAAGAGACTTCCTATAATTCTCTCTTGTTTTGGCCTTCATTTTATAATGCTTCCAGCTTCTAAATTACTGACAGTATTTGATTTTTGCACTACTACAGAATATAAGGTAAGAGGTTTGATACTAGTGTTAGTATTTTTAAATTTGCTTCAAACATGCATAGCTGAGTAACCAAAAAAAAGATAAAAACTATTGTAATACACAGATCATAGGACATTTAAGAGCATACAATCCCTGAAAACTCAAAAATTACTAACATTAGAGCATTCTGATGGTTTGCCATTGCATTGTATTGTAACTAAAAAACTAAAATATGAAAACTGTTTACTTCGCGTGAGTAACACTGATTTATTCATGTAATATAACATTCCACGGTATGCTTTACTGGTGGTAGCATCCACCAGAAAAAACGAAACACGTTCTACTTCTATTGAAATTTCTTTCAAACACTTGCTAACACTGAATGTAATCCTGTGATATTTTATTCTTCCTACAAGTGGAATAGGTTGTATTAATCTAATTGGGTTTCTTCTCCTGGTTTTCACTTTGTCTTCTCTTCTACCTTAAAGTGACTTAAAGAATCCCTGTACCCAAACTTCAGTATTGTAAAGATAAGGTACTATCACATTCTTTTTTTCTAGTGGAAGGGAAACAAATTTTTTTTTTTTTCTCTCTTAGAAGCAGTTTCTTTCATTAGGCACTACTTTTTAAGCATACCAAAAAAGTTCAATTGAACTTTTAAACTTTGTTCAAAACAAAGGCTTTGGTTCTTGAAAATACACCCATTGGGCCAATACTCAGTTTAAAGACCTCTTAATCCTAGCTTTCATGCTATTAATATGCTTCTACCATCAACTATGTGTGCCTCATTAATTTCACAAATGCATTATTTTATCCAGAAAAATGCAACATAATGGGATAAAGTGAAGTTACTATATGAACTAAATCTTGTAAGATCTTGGGGACATTCTAAAGATAATCTTAAAACTTTTTGCCACCTCCTGCTTAGAAACTTTACCTCAGCTGCCTGTTATTCCTGTCTGATAAAGTTCATGCTGTTTCTTTGCTGTCAAGTGCTGGCTTCGAGGTAGAAAGCATAAATGTGTAAATGTTGCAGTGTCTTTCACAGAAATCATGGAAGAGGAAAGGGAGAAGAAATATTACTGCCCTGACAACAGAAAAATCTGCCAAAGAGAAAGCAATGGGCAAGGGAAAAATACTGAGTTATAAGGATAAATCCCCAAAGATTCTATGAAGCTATATTCTAGAAGTTGCTAACTCAAATGTGTAGTATTATTATTATTATTATTATTATTATTATTAATATGTTTAAAAGACTCAAAATGTCTGACTTTCCTTGTAGTAAACCCAGTAAAAAAATTTACCTTTAGGTTTCCTGACCATTGCAGCACATGAATTTGGGATGCATTGGTAAATGTTGGCTATCTATAGAGCACATGATTTTGGAGTATTTTCTTAAACTCTTTCAGAGTGTAATTTCTTTAAAAGTCACACGACTAAAAGCTACAATTGCATACTGTCATCCTAAAATTATTTAACAAGATAGGTGTTAAAGACTAGAAATCAGCATAACTTACCACCAAAATTAATACAATTTAAAAGTTCATCAAAAGGCTAATAGTTTATAGCTGAATTGAAAACTCCTACTTGGAGCATTAGCAAGAAAAGAAGTAGCAGCTTTTTCCCTTTTTAAGTTGTTTTGGCCAGCCATGCAAATTGGCAAAAAAGATGTAGAAGCTCACCTTTTCATAGAGGAATTAGAGTTCCCAAGCCCAGGTTTGATTTAGCATATTCAGATTTTACTGAAAATTGAACTTCAGTATCAGGATTGCTTAGATGAAACTGCAAGTTTAATATAACCCTGCTGGTTTTTGAGGCTATTGATAAAACTGGTGAATTTTTAACAGAGATGCAATTCAAGTGACTCAAGTTGGAGAAGAAGCCATCTTCAAAAATGAATGATCCTTTAAGATTCATCACCTCATCAATTACAGTGTGATATTAAGGCAGTTCCAACAGTGCATTTATACAGTGTGCATTTTGCCTGCGTATCAGTATATTCATGTTGTGTAATTTTCAAGTATTTCATCTCATATGGGAGCGCGCTTCTTGGGACCTAAAAAAATTAAAATTAGCAGTATCACTCTCAGTATCCTTAAAGCACTGGAGGATGCCCGTACTAACCTCCTGAAGATGAAGAAAAAGAGTGCATACCTGAGGTTTGTCTGTTAAAGGAACTCTGAAATGAAGTAAACTAGATCAATTAGCTCATGGATTTTTTTAAACCTCTTCTTAATAGTCAGAATATAATTTTCTATATCTCTGCATTAAAATTTTAACTGTCTTTTGGCATAATAATATGAGTTCTAGCTCATATTGTACAGTGATTGGTAGTCTAACCACTGCAGGAAAAATATGTTTGCTTGCAGACACCATCTTCCAGACACCATTCAGTTAGCAATATTGCCTTTTAAAAATGGTTATCATGTCAAGGCATTTTGGTTTTGCTTCTACTTCTGTATTTCATTTCTCCTTGGTAGATACTGAGTATACTGCTGTTCCTGCAATTCAGTCACATCATGTTTGTGTCACACATGGACCATGAGAGAAGAGTTTTTTGACAGTACCCTTACAAAAAATTGATTATAGGTTCAACAAGGTATCTTGGAGCCAAGGACCCCTATTTACTACTATTAGATACGTGTCAGAACATAGGATTTGTTATTCACATTTTTGGGGTTTGAACCATCAGATAATTTTTTTCATCCAGTTTGTGTGTGAAAAAGTAAAATAATTCAGATTTTCTGACTGAGAGTAGTATGATACATATATAGATATAAAGATATATAGATATAGATAGATAGATAGATAGATAGATAGATAGATAGATAGATAGATAGATTTTTTTTTTTTTTTTTGGTCAAAAATATCCAGGCATTTCTTTGGGAGATTTATTCAGAGAAACTTGCTTTGGTCCCTCAAAGACACCAATGACAGAGTATCAGGATATACATCTATCTCCTTAGGTATTAAGCATGAACTCACCACCCTAGGGTCCTCTACCAGTCAAAAGAAAGACAGACATCCTGAGGGAATGGACATGTTTTATAATATGTCATTATAAAATGGACGTCAACAGTAAATAATAAGATTCACTCTGGATTTTTTCCTTTAAGACATCTAAAGTTAGGCAAGAGAAATCCCACCAAAATCTACAGAGCCCAGACTTGATACAAAGGTAAAGGAAATTATTTCATAAACAATCTAGCTGTTATAATCCTTTTTTTTCTGATTCTTCAGTTTCCTTCTTTTTCAAAAGGTAGACAGATAAGAGAAACATCATGTAAGTAAATATTTCTATGAGCTGCATGGTATTTAAATGAAACAAATTATTTTCTGTAACCTCTAGATAGGAAGAAGTTAATTGAAACTAAAAATCGGTCAGTTTATCCAAAGAATTAAATAAATTCCTTAACTTTTGTTTCTTTGGCACTCGATAAAACAGTAAACGAGAATGACTGTGAGTAAACGCCTCTCTCAGATAGGAAAAATGCTAACATCAACAGTATGTGCATGTCAATAACCATCTTGTAAAGAAAGAAAATACAGGGACCTCTAATCACATCTAATCATTCTTCTGTTCAACAGTTTGGGTTTTTTCCCCCACTCTGTGTTCCTAAGGTTTCTTATATTCACTTATCATGTATGCTGTCAAGTAACTAATTCTTTCTGGCAACTGACAATTTAAAAGTAAAGTATATTACAGGAAGGAGACTGTCATTGTTCTCCATAAATTTGTAAGAGCTATGAACAAACAGAACAATTCTAAAAGACTCAGGGATAATTATCAAAAGTCCTAATTCTCATGGCTACTTTATGGGATATCATTGGAGTAAAGTAAGTACAAAGATTGCTATAATAGATTTGTATAATTTGGGCTATTTACCTCTGATAAAACATTAGATAAATTCTTTCTGTATTTTAAGGAAACTAGGATAGAATTATACACTGTACTCAGAAAAAAAAAATCGTAATAACATTGCATTGCCAAAATTCAAGTTATGCTAAGTAACCATAATTATAGTCTCATCAGAGCTGAAGTGTTTCAAAACACCTGTAAAATTTAGGTGTCTCTGTCTATTGTTACAAGCAAACAAATCCACTGATTTAAGTAGCAAAAACCATTATAAGACTGAAGTAAAGATGGCAAGAGAAAAAAATCCAAAAGCCTCAGTTGTCAGGATGCCTAGGGAGATAAGAAAGGTTCTACATAGCAACAGCATTTTCAGGATGAATAAATAGCCATAGAGTTCGCTGGTGCTGCATGGAAGCTTGCAGATGGCAGATGAATTCATGTCTGTCATGTTTTTATAATACAATGACTTTTACATATTGCTGCCAGATGGAACACAGTTTTGCATCTTGATTATAAATCTCCAAAAAATACAACTGCCTTCATAGTGTTCCCTATATTTGAAACAAAAGCAAATTCAGAGACAGATTTGGGAAGCTAAAGCAGATTTAAGGAAATATAAATTAAATCCTCAAGGGCTTCCTTGTTATAACTCAATTCAAAATAATGGAGTTCCCCATGTGTTCTGTATTTTTGAGGAAAACCAGGAAAGGTACACTGATTTCTATACAGGGAGAAATCCATGTTCACTTTAAAATGTAAATACATCCCAGGCAGGTCCAGAAGACCTCTCAATTGAACTTGGTATTTGGAAGAACTTTTACACAACATTTATTCCTGCTTCAGTAAAAAGTGGTATCTATCCCACAAGCTGTGATCATAAGAGCGCAGTGCATGAAACCTAAATGCATTTAATCACTGCTCATAATGAACATCTGTATCTACAACACAGAAGCACCTTGCCTGTTCCATCATGATGGGAACACCTAGACAGACCTAAAATCTAATTCAGCTCCGGTTATACCAGTTTCTGTAGAGATGTACTATGAAGAAAACACAGAATTTTTGTATTTTATGTGTGCCTTCATCACACCTGTCTTCCTCCTGTGTGCCTGGTCTTTGCTTCTAATCTTAATTGGTATTGCTGAGAAGCAAATAACTCTGATAGCAATGAAGTGAACTGTATGACCGTAGGGAAGAATATTTTCCCATTCAATGAGTTCTCACAGAGTCTGATTTGACGACAAACTTGAGTTGACTTCTCTCAGACAGCCTCAAGCATTGTTTATATGCAGATAATTCTGTGTGTGAACCCATTAGGCTTTTATGACAGTTATAATCAAATATGATTGGGAAACCTTCTGGCTTACTTGGATCCATACTTACATTGTGCTTTGTGAGGTTGGAAATGTTACTTGCTATTGCTTGTAGCCAGTCAATACAGTCTTCAGCAGAGAGACACTGAATTATTCCACTGCAAACCCCATCCACAGCAATTACTTGGAATGCATTTTGCCTACAGACATATCATAACAGATCAGGTCAGAAGCAAATTTTATATTTTCTAGCATATCATCTTAACAATACTTGTAGAAATGCTTTTCTTTCAACTACAATGAAGGTCAGCCAATGAACACCAATAAAATACTGGTTTTTCTGTTTTATAAATACCTGACATATTAAAATAATCATTCTAAAAGGTCAACTCAGAAAACATTAAGCTTCCATAAAGCTGTAAAAAAATTCCATAGAGCAGCTCCACAGAACCTTGACCATCAGGCTCTACAACCTCAGAAGCTGAACAAGTGAAAGAGCTGATGCATATCTAAGACTTAATACTTTAATACAGCAGGCTACAGACAAGGAAAATGGAAATCATAGGCAATAATTTGGGAAATTCAGTAAATACCAGTATCTTTTTCTCAACACCTTTGTTTTATTTTTATTATACAGTGTCTAACCACAGTTGGATTACTGTCTGGAGGCCCCTTGTTGGCTGCTCAAGCTTACAGAATTTTGTTTGTCTTCTAAACCACTGACTGAAAACTTGGAGAAGTTAAAATTGATCAGGTACTATTAATGATTTTTCCAATTGCATTTCTGAATATAGGATCATTACCAAAATACACTCCTACCTCTGCCTCGACCCCCAGCACCAATCTGGGCACATACACAAAAATCTATAATGCATTATAGACTGATTTTCCACTTGCAGGCACGGCACAATTATAGAACATGAGAAAATTGTGCAGATGCTAAAGCAGTAACAGACCAAATTTCTTCAGTAAATAGCCTCATTTGCTAAAAGTTCTTGTAAGGCTCACAGGTCTCTGTCTTCAAAACCAAAAAACCTCAAGAATAATCCATATTCCAGAGTAGGAGGTTACTGAACACACCGATTAAGTATATCAATCAGATTCTTTGAGAATGGCTCAAACAAAGTGCCTGTTACCTTCAGGGTAAAACTGAGTGTCATCAATGACAGCTTCTGGCATTGAAAGACAGGTATCTGTTTCGAAAAGCTGTTCGTTTGGGGTCTGTTGCCTCTTAAAATTTTATTCTAGCTGTATAGAATGTAAGGCTAATACCTATCTTCACTTCATCCACGTTGAGAACAGACTTTCTTCAGTCAGGAGAAGCAATAAAAATGAGCTAGACCCATGCCTTTGCTTTGAGTGTTCAAGCATGAGAACCAGTTTTTGCAGGATAATGAGGCCTATATTAACACTATCTTACACGGTCTTGTGGTTAATTTAAATCCAGCAATTTAGTTGTCTTTCCCAGGGTTAGTGATTTTTCTTTAAATTCACAAAAATACCAACCAAGACAGACTTCTTTCAGAGACTAATTTTCACAATAATTCTGGTAAAGTTTTGAGGAAGATTTGAAGAAGATAAAAGAATCTTCAGGTAATGTTGCAAGCATTTCTTTTTTTTTCTATCCTTTTTTTAAGCATATATAAATATAATAGCAAATTTTTCCAGAATAAAGTTCTAAATCCATACATGAAGACCATAGCATGGGCTCAAAATTGTTGATTATCTCTTTTAAGAAAAATAGCACTAATTTCAGGACTTGCCTTGTTTCTACAGTCTACCATAAATCAAAGCAGGGATCCAAGAGATCTATTAATGTGTAACAATAACAAAAGTACAAAATCCCCAATATGTTCCAGATTCAATCCTCATGCACAAATTTCCTTTACACTACAAACACAGTGAATCTGGTGCATTTGGGGCATCAGACTGTTCCTACTGCTCCTAGGAATTTACACTGTGCAAGTACAAAATCATTCATCCATAATGTTATTGCCCAAGTATCAATACCAAATTACCCAAATATCAACAATATGATACATGGTTACCTAATACATTGTGAATGTGTAGATAGCCTTAGATTATTGTAGTAATATTTTCTTGAATAAGTCTACCAGCCCAATTCCATAATACTATGGAAACCTGAAAACATAATGTATTAAATAGACGTTTTGTACTAAAGGGAACAAATAATAGATTGATCACTTTATTGCTCACAAAAAAAAAAAAAAAACAAACCAAACCAAAAAAACACCAGAATGGATAAACACTTATTCAACTACACGTTTCAGGTTTTGGGCATTCTGGAACACAAAAGCTATATTTGAAATTAATAAGCTGTGCAAGATTAACCTGAATGTCTTCTAGAATTCTGTATGAATACACTCCAGAATTTATGTGTCTCAACCATTCCACTGGAAAAGCTAGAAAGTTACTATGAGGTTTAATATTGTATGTGAGAACAATATATTTCTATATCAAACTCTGAAATATAAAAAGTTATTTGCTTTACATCGTGAAAACAGCCTTGTAAACACTAACTACAGAAAATATAGTGAATTAGCTCTCATTTCATGCTGCTTCCTTATATTATTTTTAATATCCTTTCTTTTATGTTGATGTTTCTAGTACCTACCTTTCTCTCATAACGAAGTCTGAGAGCGAGTAACATTTAAAAATGTTTGCATTATAAACTGTCTTGCTAGAAACATAAAATGTTGATTCTATGCTTTAAGAAAAACCCCCTTCCTCTCTCATATGCATCCTGCATTATTGGGTTTTTTAAGACTTACTTCTTCATGTTAGACAGAATAGAATGACACAAGCAAAAGATTATCAGAGTAGTTTTTCAAGGCTTGAGTATGAGTTTGGGTATTTTGTTTCATATGAATATACTTTTATTTTCTAGAAATTCAAATTTATGGAATATCATTACTACCTAAGACACTTCCTTTGTTATGTACAAATTCTATAATAGGAATTTTAAGTTTGTTTTTTATTGATGCAGAAGACTGAATTTTAAAACCCTAGGTCTATGAACAGCTGCTTATGTGCTAATTTTCCATGTGAGTAGTTCCATTCAATTCAATACTTTATCTGAAGTATACTGTAGAATAGATCTCAGATTTGACTGTTATGATTTTGGGTGCTTTATGTTTCATTGTTAAATATGGAGCTGAAGGCTTTCACAGAATTTAGTAAAACACCTCCTGCCTCTCTGGTGAATTTATCCTGCTCCAGTTCAGTTCAGCCAAGATGCCTTGGTAGCCTTTGGTTTACACCTTGCCTCCCTGGGCCCACCATTGCTCCTCAACAGTTCATGCAGCCAAGGAAATATGATCATGCTATTACTGGTCAAAAGCTGCAGGCTGGCTTTAGCTCCACAATGATCTACAACAACTACTGCCTAACCTGCACTCGTTTCAGCTCTGTGAATAGGAGAAATGGCTGGCAGACCTAGGCAGTGTAATTCTAAGAAACAACAGCCCTAAGAACCAACTGCGGCAGTAGGCACCTTTTGTGCAACATTCAAATGTTCACTGAGTACCAATAAGAAACAATAAAATTAAATCCACAAAAATCCCAAACAGATTAAAGAAGACTTCTCTTTCCTCCATTTCTGAGGGTTTCATAAATCAATTTCTAGGGGTTGATTAGAAGAAGAAATTACGGAGTAACCTGCTCTGTACCTGTACACAGCTTTCCTATACATAATGTCTTTACATACTAGAGCTCACAGAAGTATTTCAGTATGAGAATTTCATTCTTATATATACAGGTAATAAATGAATCCATACAAGAGCTAGATGTTTTAAACTTTTAACAAGTATGATCTTATTTACTTGCCTTGTTGGACTTTGTAGCTGCTTTCATTTCTATTACATTGCCTTACAAACAGTAATCATTACAGAATATTTTTATCTTCCCTCCTAATTTCTTCTGTTTTATTAGGATAATATTAAATTAAATAATGTCAAGTTCTAGATCTGTATTGAATCATTCTGAGATGAATTTTGTTTTCCTTACAGCAGCCCTCATAGTGTTTTGCTTTGTATTGGTACCTAGAAAGATACTGATTACACAACATTTTGGCTACCTGGTCACAGCATCAGAGCTGTTGCTCCAACATTCCCTCCTCACCAACAGGCTGAAAAAACAAAATCTTGAGAGAGGAAATAGCCAGGACAGTTGACCCAAACTGATCAAAGGGATATTCTGTACCATATGACATCTGCTCAGCAATGAAAACTGGGAGAAAGGAAGGGAGGGAGGGCATTAATTAATTATGACACTTGTCCTCCAGAGCAGCTAATACATGTACCAAAGCCTTACTTCCCAGGAGGTGACTGAACATCACCTGCTGATGGGAAGTAGAGAAAAAATATTTTGAGTTTTTGCCTCTATGTGTGGCCTTTGCTTTTGCTTTATTAAACTGCCTTTATCTTGACTCATCAGATTATTTCCACCTTATTTCCTTCCCCTCCATCCTGTTGAGGAGGAGAGTGATAGAGAAGGTTGGTTGACACTTGGCATCCAGCCATGGTCAACCCATCACAATGATACAGTAAAGTTAAACCTGACTATGAGCTTTGGACAGCTATCCCAGTGATTGTGACAAATTGGCAATGAAATTAAATGTTAACACATGCCAAGTAAAACATGGGAAAAAATAACCTTAGCTATATGGAAACAAAAAAAAAGGTCCCTACTGTAGCTACAAACATAAAGCAAAGAAGTGCAAGAACTGGGAGATGCTTAACAGCTCAGGCTCTTCCTCATGGTCCTCACCTGAGTATGGTTGCAGCTACTCTTGTGCCTGGACAGTATATCCCACTGATTTGGACCTTTAGGCCGACTTCCCAGACTAAATGGAGCCCCACCTGACCATGATGGACTCCTCTGAAGACTGTCCCTAAGCCTTCTCTGTTCCTCCACGGTGAACAGCAGGATAGGATCTTTGTCTGCATGGACAACACCTTGTCCAGCCTCACTGCCATCCTCTCTCTTGGCTTATCTTCCCCATGGGGGCCCCTTTCTGCCCTCAGAAGATTATTTCATCCAAGGTAGGTATCAGATGACATATTTAACACAAACAGAAGGAAATACATTTTAAAAATATAATCACATTGCAGAGCTCAATGCCATAATGCATTGTAAAACCCAAAGACATAAAAACAAGCAACTTAAAAAGAAGCTTTTGAGGACAGGAGCATTAGCAGCTATTATATATGGTGATGTATGTTTCATCTCAAACTGCAAAAGGTGCTGAGCACTAGATGCAAGTAGAAAGATCACCCATCATCTCCCCACATACCCGGTCATAGTTGATGTCAGAGGAGAATATGAGCCAAGGTGGACCTAGAAAGACGTTTATGAAAGTTCCTATATTTCATGTCTCTGTCAGCTGCCATGGAATTAATAATGCAAATTTCCAACAAGGCAACTCCCTAAGTCATGTATCTGTCAACCAAGAAGTCACGTTTCAACCTTCAGAACTTCTTTACCTGCACAAATCTGATCCTGGAAGGTACTGGGAAAATCGTGAATGAAGAAGTGGAATTAACCGGAGATCACACCACCTTTTCTCCCACCTAAGTCCTGGGGATGCTGGCCATGAGGAACATGATAATGTATCCTGAAAAACATTAAAAGGTCCTTCTCAGTTTTGAACTTCATTGTAAGTACTCAGCAGATTTGGAAAGAATGAGATAGACTTCAAAGATTTTATATTTAATTTGGCAGTGTTCCATTTTTCCCAAATCACTTGTCATTAGTTTTCAGTGAGCACTGGAAAGATTTTGAATAGAATCTCTAAATTATTCACAATACAACCATAATTCAGTTGTTCCCTGTGGTTCTGTACACATTTACATACATATTTTCTCTAATGATATCACCTCAAAAACCTGGTAATTGGGAATGGAATTTAACATGTGATGAAAATTGTCAAAATTGTCAAAACTACATGCTTGGAATGAATATTTTTATTTTACCTACTTACAGAAGACATTGCTTATATGAAAACTGAACTTTATGATGTTCATGATCATATCTACAAAGAATGAGTATTTAAATATCTAGAATCTAATTTGACCAGTATTTTTAAAGAATATTGATTTGCATGAGAATTATTATAAAAAGTTAAATTATCAACATCTGTTTCTAAAAATACAACACCTTTCTTTATACAATGCTTTATAAAATAGTGCTAATGATGATGTTATTTTTCTGAAAGAGCATGATTCTTCAAACTTCCTTCTTACAGCAACAAAGGATGAGGAAAAGGCTGAGGTTTTTAATGCCTTCTTTACCAGTCTTTAATAGTAAGATCAGTAATTTGCCTGGTAGCAAATCTCTGAGCTGAGAGACAGGGTTGGGAGCAGAGTGAAGCAACCATAATCCAAGGTGAAATAGTCAGTGATCTCCTGCAGGAGTTAGGCACACACAGGTCTATGTGGCCAGATGGGATCCAGAGAAGGATAGTGAGGGAGCTGGCACAGGTGCTCAGAGAGTCACTTTCCATCATTTGCCAGCAGTCCTGGTTAACCAGCAAGGCCTCAGTTCACAGGAAGTTGGCAAATATGATGCCCACCTACAAGACAGGCTGGAAAGAGAATCTGGGGAACTACAGGCCTGTCAGCCTGACCTGGGGCAGGTCATGGAGCAGATCATTTTGAGTTCCATCCCACACCATGTACAGGACAACCAGGGAATCAGGCCCAGACAGCACAGGTTTATGTAAGGCACGTCCTGCCTGACCAGCCTGATCTCCATTTATGACCAGGTGACCAGTCTAGTGGATGAGGGATGTCTGTAGATGATGTCAGTCTGGACTTTGGCACAGTATTCTCCTGGAGAAACTGGCTACTCATGGCTTCAATGGGTGGACAGTTCACTGGGTAAAAAATCTGGTTGGATGGTGGGGCTCAGAGAGTGGTGGTGAATGGCGATACATCCAGATGGTGGGCAGTCATTACTGGTGTCATATAGGGCTCAGTGTTGGGGCCAGCAATATTTAATATTTTAAATCAATGATGTGGAAGAGAGGATGAAGTGCACCCTGAATTCACAGCTGACACCAAATTGGGTATGAGTGCTGATCTGCTGGGGGGCAGGAAGGCTCTGCACAGAGATCTGGACAGGCTGAATCAATGGACTGAGGCCGATTGTATGAGATTCACAAAACAAAGTTCCAGGTCCTGCACTTCGGTCACAACAACCTCAGGCAGCACTACAGGCTGGGGGTAGAGTGGCTGGAGACCTGCACAATGAGAAAGGAGCTGGGGGTGCTGGTCAACAGCAGCTGAACATGAGTCAGCTGTGCCCAGGTGGCCAAGAAGGCCGATGGCATCCTGGCCTGTATCAGCAATAGTGTGGCCAGCAGGACCAGGGCAGGGATTATCACCCTGTACTCAGCACGGGTGAGGCCACACCTTGAGTGCGTGTTCAGTTGTGCCCCTCACTCCAACAAGAACATTAAGGTGCTGAGCTGGCAGTATATCAATACATCAGTAAAATTAAACCTGCTGATTTACATTCTTTTAAATCTCAAATTTCACTTTTTTCTTACTGGTACCTTCTATAATATAAATACTACCAAAATTAAGTACACCTATTTTTCTAGAGTGGGCAGTTTGTGTAAGATCTCTGGATATATAAAGCTTTATCAATTTGAACTTTACCTTTACATATATGCTCATATATCTTTTATGTATATGAAACAAAATATCACAATAAATATCATGTTAGCTAAGCAGCAAGCTTTTCATAGTTAGTTCACTTATTTTAAAAACTGAATCTCTGGTGAAAAAATCCCTAGATTCAATAAAAATAAATAAATGATTGGCTAGTAAGACTATGCTAGGATGTTGTTTTGAACATTGGGAATTTTTAATGTTTTCTCTCTGCTTTTGGGAACCTTTCTTCACCTGTGATTAAACTTGGGGAAAAGACGAAATGCAGTAAAAGTTCAGATACAAACTGTAGGCCTAGATATGGCTACAACAAAAATGTTTACCCTACCTTCAGACTGCATAATTCTGTGAATTGTTGATAAAAGACCAAAACCAGTCTTGACTACTCCAGGTTCTTAGCCAAAAGCCTCCTTCATGTGAATTAACAAGACTATAAATTAAGAAACAAAACTATGGTTGTAAGTCACAGAATCATGGAATATCTGAGCTGGACAAGACCCACAATGAGCAACAAGTCTAACTCTTGGCCCCACACAGGGCATCCCCAACAATCTCACCATGTTCCTCAGAGTTTTTTAAACTCTTCTTGCCCTCTGTCAGGCTGATGCTGTTGCCACTCCCCGGGGGTGCCTGTTCCAGTGCTCAACCATCCTCTAAGCAAAGAACCTTTTTCTAATATCCACCCTAAACCTTGCAGACACAACATTCCCTTGGATCCTGTCACTGGTCACCACAAAGAGATCAGTGTCTGCCTCTCCTCTTCCCCTCACAAGAAAGTTGTAGACTGCAATGAGGTCTCCCCTCAGTCTCCTCACGTTCAGGCTGACCAGACCAAGTGACCTCAGCCTCTCCTCATACAGCTTCTCCTCCAGACCCTTCCCTATCTTTGTAGACCTCTTTTGGAGCTCTCTAACAGCTTTGTATCTGTTTTTAATTACAGCGCCCAAAACTGCCCCCAGCACTTGAGGTGAGGCCGCCCCATAGCAGAGCAGAGCTGGACCCCCAGGACAGGGTCAGCCCTGCTGGCTGCCAGGGCACTGCTGATTCATATTTAGCTTTCCACCAACCAGGACCCCGAGGTCCCTTTCTGTGACACTGCTTACGAGCTTCTCATTCCCCAGTATGCCTGTACATCTGGAGGCTGCCCCTCCCAGGAGCAGAATCTAGCTCTTGCCCTTCTTAAAATTCATATGTTTGGAGGCTCTTCAGTCCTCAGATTTGTCAAGATCTCTCTGTAAAAGCCTCTCTGCCTTCGAGGGAGTCAAGAGCTCCTCCAAATTTTTGTATCATCCACAAACTTATTTACTATCTCTTTGAGTCCTGAACCCAAGTCATTGATCCAAATGTTGATGAGCACTGGGCCTAAGATAGAGCCCTGCAGAACACCACTAGTGACCAGTCACCAGCCTAAATTTACTCTGTTCATTATAACTCTTTGTGTCCAACCATGAGCCAGTTGCTCACCAATCACGTTTATCCAGCTGTCATAATTCCTTCTGGGAAATATTCTGAGAAAAAGGAAAAGTTGTGGCATAAGAGTTGTACGTAACTTAGGAATTCATTCAGATACATCCTTTGGTTTTATGAAGAACTCTGTTCCCATGACAAGGGGACATCTAAGAATCACATCTTGGTCTTCACTAGAAAATTTAATTTAGGGTAAATTATAGACTCGTGATACCAGATTATATTATTTAAACTGAAAGAGAAACACTGTTTCAGTAAATTATTATCAGTTCAAATGGAAACTACAGCTCATCTAGATCAGTTTTGACATCTGCAAAAAAAGAATTCACAAATGAAAGGATATTTTTTATCATAAAAGCAAAATTAGAATTGTAGCAGCTAGTTGAATAAATCAGCTTAGGATCTACTGCCATAGCCTTTTTACATACATACATACATACATACCTATATAGACTCCTGAAACAAGTCTGCTTTTGTTGCTGCTGCACAAGTTTCATATATTTTTATTGTTATTTGATATCAAATTTATTGATGTTATCTATTTATAAATTCCACTTCCTAAAATGTGTTTAATTCTGAAGGGTTTTCCAGATTATAATTATGTTTAAAACTGTGGTATTGATATTTAACTCTGCGGGCTACTATGGAAAACCTTTAATAGAAAAATACTAAAGTACAATAAAATAAGATGGAAATTAGAAATGGCTGCTCAGTATGGCTTACATTTCAGGTTTTTAAATACCTTTTTAAAAATTATGATCTATACTGGTTTATTTATCCTTTGATTTTTCTATTTTCATCACAAAGCCAAATACTGAGCAAAAAACCTTTAGAACTATACAAAATAAAGGAAAATTTGCATTTTCTGGCTAAGAAAAATGTTTAAAGTCCCTTGTTGCACTTCAAAGGCATTTTTTAGTAAATATCTGATATTACAGCATTTTGTAGCATTTTGTAGCATTTTATCCCAGAGACACTCTGCTCCATAATGTTAACCCACTTCAGGTAACATTTTAAGTACACATTACCAGAAGTAAAAAACACTCTCACCTTAAAAACAGGCAAAAGCATGCACCTAATTATCTTTTGGCAAAAGCTTTAGATACTGCATGCAACATAGGTAATGGAAAATATTATCAAAACATTTTCTTCTTTTTCTATAAATAGATATATTTTCATTTTAAGAATTTTAATTCCTATGCAGAGAAAAAATGTAGAAGGAAAAACCGTTGCAAAATCCCTACTGCCCAAGTAAACAGTAATCACATGTATCAAGGTACAATATCAGCTGTAATAATTTGTCACAGTTTTATTCCCAGCCATAATTTCTGGCTATTCTTTTTCCCCTCTACAGAACTGTCTGCCTCCAGAGTTAGCTAGAGCTCCTCCCTGTTAATTTCCTTTATTAGTACTTCTACTTAGCTATTATACTATAATTATTCTTCTGTGTAATTCCATCAAGGAGATTCAAGCTCTTACCGTGTTGTTGGGGTGGTAGTTGAGATGCAAACCACTGTCACACAGGGGAGAGGATGTGCCACTGCTTTGGTCACTGGGGGCACCTAATACAAATTCACAAGAAAATTCTTCATCAATCTGTGATGACATAATTCAAATTTGTATATGTATTCATATTAAATCTCCCCACACCCAAATAACTTCTATCATATATAGCGTTCATTTACTTTCTCCATTCAGCCAGTATCTGTCTTCTGGCTTGAGTGGAATGCCTTTGTAAGCTAAATGGAGGTTCAAGAAAACCTTTCCTGGTGCTTTGATTAAAAAAAAATTAATGTCTGCTTGGTAAGAAAAAAATCCCACAACGTTACTTTCAAATTTGGCAATAAAAGGGAAGTGTGTACCTTCTCTGTTGGTTTTTACTTGAAGGAACTTGTCAGATAATCCTTTCATTACCCTCAGTGGAGTTTACAGTTCTAAATGTTCTTCTAATGGTTTAGGAAAGTACAGTGCTATGCCTTAAAAGTGACATAATAGGATCCTTGCAAATGCTCATTCCTGTGCATCAATCAGGCTATTCTGTGCAACCACAGCCTTTCATAAAAGGGACAAAAGTGCTGGGACAAATTATTATTTAAGAATATAGTGTTCCAATTTTTTTCTTGTTTCATTTAGATTTATTAAATAGGCAAAAGAAAAAGACAATATTCCATCAAATGTTTGTATAAAATGCTACTTCTTGACTTAGATTATTTAAATTCTACTAACTTAAAATCAAAGGTTAGAAGTATTAAAATCAGTATTTATTGTTTTGTTGCCTAAAACTTGGGCAATTTAGTTCACTCTCTTAAGGAGCAAAAAGCAGAAGGAAAGCAGAAGCGGCAAAAGGCACAGGCTGATACATAAATATGCTTAGATATGCTGCAATTGTCTATAATTATGCATCCACACTTACAATTTAATATAATTAAAGGAAGACAGCTGTCTCCATATGACTCTCATGGGGCTAGTTCACTAAAACTCAGTTTGGACTTCAACAAAATACTTATCATTCCAGAGTAATTTATTCTTAGGTAGACAGACATCTCCACCAAAGCCTCTGAATTTTAAACAGCAAAGTTAAGTCCTCTAAATATATACAAAATGTCATTTTCACATTTACAAGAAAAAACTCCCTGGGACTAAAGTACTAGCTGATGCTGCCTGAAAAATGGATTTTAAATACTCTGCACCAGGATGTGAGCTATTGCAAACTAATGTATTTCTACTGTTTTACCTGCAACTTTACTGATTCACACCAGCCTGGTTATCTGTTCTTCAACCATAGATAGTATTTTTTCTCTTGAGGTCAATGTTCACACAAGCCCTGGCAATAGGAGTAACTCATATTTAGGCAGTAATGATGATTGTAAAAGCTGCTGTCAATCACCCTTAATGCACAGTAGTTTCATAAGCTGCAAGTGCTCATGGGTATTGAACTAAGGATTCTTTTGGCCAAGTACTAAAGGCTTACATGCACAATCTTCATTCAGTGGCAGTTTGAGAAAAGCAGGTGCTCTTTTCAGAAAGGACACAGTCAGGGTCACTTCCTCCCCTGCGTTGCGAAGGACCTGTACCTGGAAAAGAAATATAGGCAGGCACCTTGAAATAAATTTATGACCAAATGCACTAGCAAATGTAAGCAACACCACACAGCTTTCCCATACCAGAATATAACTGCTTAGCTGTTTATTGCATTTACATTTGTTTGAGGAGAAAGCAAGACATAAAGCTTGCTATGCGCTTGTCTATTGTGTTTCTATCCACACATACAGTTAATGGGGTGAGAGGGGCATTGGCCTCCTATATTAGTATTGGCTTTGACCTGTGTTGCAGAACTTGCTCCTTGAAACTATTCAGCTATGGAAGTCCTTCTTTCAGGTCTGGAATCATCTCCCCTAGCATGCATTTATTTTAAAAAATAAATACATATTTTCTCTATGCATGTATATATTTTCTCTTGTCTTATGAATCCTCAACCAAAACAACAGCAGTAGTTTTCACAGCTGTGCCATAATCCTATGAGCAAGTCTTTCCAACACTCAGAGTTAAATTTAGCTGAAGCGCTCCAGCATGGATGAGAGACCTAATCTTCATCACAGAGACTGAGGAAAAGAACATATTTTAAGCCTTAAATCTTAGATAAGCACAAGCTTAGGTTTTGCCAAAGGGCAAGCTTGCATTTTGGACATAGAATGTGCAGAGCACCTATCCAACTGTGAATACTTTTAGCCTTCCTGTAATCTCCCATAGTTACCTCTTCCACTTTTTTTCATCTTTAAATTTTGTGGGGTACAGCTATAGACACCCCAAATATACAGCAGAGTGAGGGACTCCAGGCACCTCCCAAGAGTAGCAGTAAGGAGGCACACAAGCAACTAAGCAAAATGCTGTATTAAATAGCTGAGGAGAAATGTTTGAATTGGCTTACAACATGGGAGCCAAGAAGAACCAGATCTGTTTCAGAGAACAATTTCCTGTTCTGGCTCTATAACTTCAAAACTCTTCAAGGGATGATTTAATTTGGGCTTACAATGACAGAAGATTGCACCATGCCTCTCTCTGAGTGACTGTGTTCATTCTGTGCAGAGAGCCAGCTCACAGGCAGCCACATTCAGAGACATGAGGCAAACATTTTAAAGTAGCACATATCTGCTCCCTTTCTCCTGTGTCGCTGTAACCCTTCCGTCATGCTGCTGCTTGTGAGAAAGCCTTGTAAATAATTTATGAAGCATTGCTATTCTTTAATTATGCCTGTCAATAACCTACTCAACAGATTTATTTACATGCATGTGTATAACTATACATTGGGATGCTTTCACATGGAATCACTGCATTATGCTGTTAACTTAAAACAATTCTACAGGAAAAAATGTCAACTTTACTTTGAAACACAGTATTTCCTACTCCATGCTGGTTGCCACAGAGGACTAACAATATGATGACAGAATATTTGATTCAGTAACTGAGATTTTAGGGTCTTTATTGTTTAAAACAGCACAGTGGTTGAGAATGCACGTTTTGCAGTTTAGTATGTATTTATATGTATGTGTGGAAATAAACACAGAAACATCACAACAGATTTAATTAACCTATACTGCATGCCAAAAACTTCATTTGTAACACAGAATCATAGAATCATTTAGGTTGAAACATGAGTCTCTTTGATGAGCAGTTCCCAACTATGATGCATTTTCTATCTTAGTATTTGTAAGCAGCAATCATTTCATAGAAAGATGACTTGTGATGTGCCGAAAAGTAGACCAAGACTCTGAAGTCCTGAATTCAACCACAGAAACCATCCTATGTCCTCAGCCTCCATAGAAAATTCATTCTTTTCCTCTCTTATGTAGCAGTCACACAGGTCAGAGTAGTCAGAGCCAAAGCAGAAACTTATAGGTACGTACTCTGTACTGTTTCAACAGATGTGGATAGACAAAGTGCAGGAAAATACAGCCACTCTCTGCTGTTAAAAAAAGTATTTCTTTTTTACTCAGGAGCAGAGAATAAATAAGTGAAGAAGTTACAGCATTACTAACTTTAATTTATAAAGTCACCTTTTAAGATAAGAATAAGTGGATATCATCTGTGAAAGAAGCTGAGACAGCACCTGCCCTAGATTGTTCTTCCAGGAGTCTACATGATTCACTTGATAATATATTGCTTTGTAAAGCCTGTAAGAGGCCATAAGTAGCCTACTGTGACTTTTTTCTCTAACCTCTCCCTCAAAAATCTTTATCACATAGGATGAAAACTTTAAGCTAGAACACATTTCAGTTGAAATCAGCTATACTTATATCAGTGAACTGTATTTTGGAGTGTATGAAGTACATAATCCAGAAAGTGACTAGATTTTGACATGCAGAAAGAAGACTAAAGAGGGATAAAAGATTAAAAGAGAAAACTACTAGGTAATGATTACAACAAAGAGCAGATGAGTTATTGATCCCATTTTGCTTACTTTCTAGTCATTAACAAAGCCACTCTGGGAAATAAGGTTAGGTGAAGAAAATGAGAATTTTAATTACTTTATTGTCTTTTTCTAGTTTTCAGTTGAAAGCTTTACTGTTATTTTACATTCTTTGCATTTACTTTACATAAGAAATGAACAATCAAATTACTAAAGATAATGCTAGCCACAAATAACAGTCTGTATCAGTACTGAATTTAAATTAGGGCCTCATTCCCACTGTGTATAAATGGTTAACAAAATTCAATATTGCTGAAACACAGCTATATAGGTAAAGAGACTTTCAGTTCATTACTGCTAATAGAGAAGCCATCTCTAAATTTGTATAAAATAAAAATATTTTTGAAATTTTGCAATCCTGGTTGATGGCAAGTGAAACATGAGTCAGCAGTACCCTGGCATCCAGGAGGGCCAACCCTGTCTCCTGGGCACAGCATCGCCAGCAAGGCAAGGGAGGGGGTTGCCCCCCTCTGCTCTGCTCTGGGGTGGCCTCACCTTAAATACTGGGGGCAGTGTTGGGTGACACAATATAAAAAAGACATCAAGCTATTAAACACTGTCTAAATGAGAACCATGAGGATGGTGAAGGAGGTGAAACCTTAGGAGGACTGGCTGAGGTCACTTGGTATGTTCAGCCTTAAGGTGAGAAGACTGAGGGGAGATCTCACTAGGGTCTGCAACACCCCCAGGACAGGAAGAGGAGGGACAGGTACCAATCTCTGCATTCCCAGGATCAGTGACAGAACTTGAGGAAACACCATGAAACTGAGTCAGGAGAGGTTTAGGTTGGATATCAGGAAAAGGTTTTACACCCAGAGCATGGTTGAAACTGAAACAGGTTCCCCAGGGAAGTGGTCACAGCACAAAGCCTGACAGAGCTCAAGAAGTGTTTGGACACCCTGAGGCACATGGTATGATTCTTGGGGTGTCTTGCACAGGAACTGGACATGGAGTTCTTGACAGGTCCCTTCCAACTCAGCATATTCTATGATTCTATGATTTTCCCTAGTATGTAAAAAGATGTAAGCAGACCCAACTTATACAAAGTGAACAAGGAACTTATTTTTGAGGAAATACTAATTTTGATTAAATATAATAACAAAATTTCAAAATAACAATGCAGCAATTTCCTAAGATGATTTTTAGCATATATGAAAATTTTAGTGAAGACGAGAAAAATTCCCAGTGCTAATTCCAGGGAATATTTGCATGACAAAAATTTAACTCAGTGGTAGACCTAAGATTTCCAATTTCTATCTAGGCTATATATTCCCATTGTATGCCATGGAGAAACTCCCTTCAGAAGAGATCTGGCAATTTCTAAAGCAATGCATCCTAAATTGCAGAAAACGCATAACCAGACATCATTAAAAAGATTTGCTTATTGTTTGTATCATTGAAAGGTAATGATCTGTTTTATTTCCAGAGGCTATATAGACTATTCAAGATGCATGTTTCTGGTTTTTGTTGCTGTTAATATTTTGTACTGCTGTTACTACTTTATTTAGCTTTATTTTTTAACTTGAGCTAGTGAGTAATACCAGCTATTCATTTGTTGGTGAACAGCATCTAATAAAGTCATCCTCATAATAGGAAGAAGTCAGGACACTGAAAAATCTTAACATTTCCTCATCAATATTATGGCTATATATATTAAATTCCTGCTGCTGTTTTAAAAATTTTATATATATATATATTCAAAAAGAGTTCAAAATTTATTCAGATAATTCAGAATGAGTTAATATGGAAAGAAGTACACAAACAGAAACATTACCTATTGTACCATAAACTTTCTTATGCAAAGTATAACCTTACTACCAGTGGGATCAAGAATTAATCCACCTCTACCACAATCAGTCCTATATAAAGTTAAAACATTCATGAATGAAGTGAGACAGGCAAAAAACTCCAGTTGTGCATGTCTGAGCCAGTAGCTGTGTGAAATAGTGACATTACGAAAGTCAGTGTTTCTGGAGCAACAATGACTATATTTCTATGCAATTACTGTAATGACTGTAAGGGGGCTATTTGAAAAAGTAAATTTTATGGTGATGTGTGATATTGCTGAAGAAAATATCTACATAATAACAACACTAATCTGATTTTTTAATAATGTCTACAATTATATTGCCTTTTAATTTTATAAACCCTTTTTAATTCCCAGCTCAAAAAAACACTTGAGCATATGCTGAAGTCTCTCTCAATATATTCAGGAAAGCACCGAAGCATGAAGTCCCTCTGACTTCAATAAGAATTCTTCCCTGAATAAAACTGTAAATCCTCTCTCAAATTGCCAGTGAAATTTACCCACCAATAACGTGGTAAGATTTAAAACAGAACACCTATTTAGATTCCAAGATCTATGTTCTCTTGAACTGGAGCAAATTTCCCACTTCAGTTTTTAAAGAAAAATTCAATTTTTTGGTGAATACCTTGAACTATAATCATTGGGAAAACATTTTAAAAAAAAAAGGTAGAAGACACCTTTCTAGCCACTCTACAGTTATGCAATGCACAAGCATCAAGTCCATCAGCAGATAACACAACACACATTTTAACACAACCTCAAAGAGGTCAAAAACTACAAGGCTTCATGCACACAACTGTCTTGAATTTGTGTTTATTTTAAAAATCAACTGCTTTACTTAGTAAAAGCCATATAGTTTATACGGAATTATTTGGAACACGTCAGTGCATAGTGAGTTTTTAATTCCTATGATCTAATATTTATCACAGTATTTGCCAACAATTGATAAAGAAATATAATATCAAGATATATCAAAGCTTTTTTCCTTCAGAAAATTTCTCTTTCTAATACACAGAGCAAACTAGAATAACATTTTATGACAGAAGTTCCTACTCAGGCTGCACAACTAAGAGTATACTGCAAACTATAGTTTGACACTATCACAATTGTACATTTTATGTTTTTGCTGTCTGGCTCCAAAACCTGTGTTAGTGATTTAGACACAAACCCAAAGGGCTGCACACTAGAAGTGGGGGCTATCTCAAACAAGAGGGCAAGAACTGCAGGGCAAAATGGTGCACTTCCCAAGAGTACAGGAAGACATGCCCTGCTATTCTGAGCTCTCTTCTGCTTGTATCCTGACTCTAGCACTGTTTTGAAAAAGTGCAGGGGGATGCAGTAACATAAGAACTTACAGTAAAGACATCCTCCAGGGCCCACCCCTAAGGAGTTATTCTGAAAAGTGCAGATAGAGGTTTATGGACCTGCAAGATGACACAGCAATGGAATTGAAGCAGTGCTTGCTTAGTGAATGCTCCAGCTACTAAGGCACACTACACAAAAGGTCACTTCTGAGTAACATACATAGAGATTCAGGGTTTAATGCTTTTTGACAAGTCCCATCAGACTGGCCACTTAGAAGGAAAATTACTCTTGATCCCAGGTGACAGCATGTGTTTAAGCTAGATCATTAGGAGGCTTCTCAGATGTGCAGCATCATACCAGTCATCTTATAGATATATTCAGGCTTCCTTCATTGATCCTTGCTTTACCTGTTTGCACAAGCTCATGGGCTTTAGAAGTACCAGAGCATGCAACCTCGAGACTGCTGTATAAAGCATTAGTAGAAAATTAAATAATCCTCCTTTAAAAATAGATTTCATCAAATTTCAAGTGTACCTGCCTACTTGGCAGGTACTTACATTAGCTAACACTGAGAGACATGTACAGAATTTCCTTCACAGGAAATTTCCTTCACAGGTGCAAGCAATATGAATAAGTGTAATGAGGAGGTAGGAGAAAGAGATTAATTTAATAATAATGTATTGAAAACATTATTAACCTACAAAATAAAAAACATCCACCAGGAAACAGAAGACCAAATATAGATCACACAGAGGACATAGACTCCTGTCAGTTCTTTCTTCAATGCACTTTCAAGACAAAAAAGATACTACTGTTGCTTCAGTGATCTATTTAACATCAAGTTGGGAAAAAAAGAATATGGTTTCACACTTTTAAGTCTAATGGAACACTTCCAAGTTTGTCTAAAAATCTGACAGCAGCTTTCTGGAAATCTTTAACCTTTCTTATGCTCCACAATCAACACAAAAACATTTATTACTCTTTCAGTCAGAATAGTAGTATGCTGCAACTAATTATTGCTTCGTTGCATGTTTATGTTTTGAAAAGTAATATAGAAGTGCCTTAGCAAAGCATATCAATACAAATAACAAAAAAAAAGTCTGCAGTATTTTCCTGTTTTTCTTTCATTAATCTTAGTATCAAAAATATCACACATGAAAATATTGTTATAAGTGTGTAATTTGCATTCTTAAGTCATGTATCCTAATTTTGAATTCTGTTCCACAAAAAGCCGCATGTACTGGTCATCACAGTTCATATTAAATAACTAGAAGCCGATTACTCCAATACAGAAACTATGAAAAGCAAGGAATTGGAACTCTTAAAAATGCTGTTTTCCAAAACTGAGAAAACACCCTGAAGACCATGACTCATAGGTCATATGGGACATCATGGGTCCTCAAACTGAAACATTTCATACCATATTCTGAAATATAAAAATTAACAACTCCTTAAATAGATTCTACCTATAATACATTATTTACCATGATCTGCCAGTATATTCTTTGACTCATCCCAGCTGGCAGGTTGATTCTAATGCAAATGTTCATTTTAACATCAAACAATGGGTTCTGTTAATGATTCTCAACCTATGGACTACCTATTGGTGTGGGACTGTGGTCCATAGAAGAAATACACAAAGATGCATTTAACAGCCATTCAGCTCTACATAATAGGCAGCTATTCAGGACAAGAAAATACCTATGAAAACACCAAAAAAACCCCCCCAAAGAACTAGAATACTTCAAGCCAAACTCTTTCCAAGCTTTGTAAGCTTTTTCAGTGTATCTATTTGTAGTGAATACATGTCAGATTTCAGAACTGTCTATCTTTGTTTTCACATTATCCATTCTACGAATGGCTCTACTTCTCCAGGATTATTCAGCTACAGTAAATGAACTTTGTAGTTCCACATTTTTACCGAGTTCTCCACTTTAAACACTCACAGATGTTCCATTTTTTAAATGTGATTATGTATTCAGCTGCTGGGCACCTTCTCTCTGTCGAAGCTAACTCATGAACACATATTTTTGAATTAGATATGTAATGGCTTCCAAAGCAACTGGCTAAGAGGAACAAGACAAATCTCTTAAAAACAATGAAAATTACAGAAATACCAATAAAATTTTTCCCAGTGCGGTTGAAATTAAACAGCATGTAATTGACAATTTTTTTCATATGAAATAGGAAACTTGAATACTTTTGGACAATCTTATAGTATTGTCATTTTCTACATTTTCTAACTGTATATTACAACTCTATGAGACATGAAATCCCCACTTGTATTTAGGCAATCTACTCAACCCCATCATTAGTCAAATGTTATAAATTCATAAGCCTAATTTTGATTTCAACTCGTTTGATTTACATGTATGTTTCACCTTCACATACAACACATTTTCATTACAATTGTATATATGTCAGTGAACTTCTCATCAGTACAGCTCAGAAATTTATATGGCAGCCAGATTTTGTCTGGGATCAATTTAATCAGCATTGTCATAAAAAATGTTGACCAAAGCTGCTTTGGGAGGAACGTGCAAGCCCCTTAAGCAAAGAAAACTCCTACAAAAATGGGAGAAGCCTTTACACCAGTGTTGTAACAGCACCTACTGACTTCTACATAGCTTTCCACAGGCTTGCACAGTATCATGTGTGCAGTGATGCGTACAGCCAGATGAATGATAGGCTTTCCCATCAATCTACAGAGGATTTCTAAATTAAAGATACAAGGCTTTTGGAGTTCATAACAATTGGAAAGCAACCATGATGATAGTCTATGCTGACAATGCTGTTTGGGGTTTTTTTCCTTTCAATTAGTTAGGGAGAATGTTCAGAAAAACCTGTCAACATCTGTAGCACCTGTAACACATTTTAAGCAGGCTCCAGAGGCTTTGCACATTTACCTTCAAAGATGCATGACATAAAAATTCAAAGATTTTTTTTTTTATTTTATTTTAAGCAGGCCATATTTTAATACATAGATAATACATAGAAATTCTTCCTATTCATCATATATGCACAAAACCTTTGTGGAATCAATCTCTGTTACTCATATAAATAGTATCATTTTAGTGGAATTTTAGTCCAATATAGTATGAAGTGTTGAGAATAAGCCAGAACTGTAATTTACTAATTATTTGTAGGCTACCAACCAATCCTTGGTGGTGCTATTCTCTAATAAGAGTTTCAGATAGTAAAAGATCAATAAAACCACCTTTAAATGAAAGTAGAGAAATTTAATAAGACACATTCTCTTGGACTAAAAACGGAAGAAGATTATTTAAGGTATGTGTAATGTACACCAACTAAATATCCCGTCACAGATTTCCCCAACATCTATTTAAGGCAGTTTTTGATTACCATCCATCAACCTGAAAAAAAATGACACACTATACGGGAATAACACTTTCTGGTGGTAAGAGCTGCCCCAAACAAATGAAATGTGAAAAACAGCACAACAGGTAATAATAATATCTCTTATGTAGAATATTAAGATTTTGCTTGTGGCCTGCAAGTGTTAGAGCATACAATGCATGATAATGCAATGACTATTCTAGAAAAACAACAGAGTATATAATGCATGATCTATCCTGTGTAAGAGAACACAACATAATCTAGCACAAAATCATGAGCTGAATAGAAGAAAAACATTGTATACCATCTCTCAAAACTAAAAGCCACATCTTAGCAATTATCCAGGAAAACCTTAGAAGAATGACCCAGCATTTATGACTCTCCACTCCCTATACAAAAGCCACATAAAATATGAAATACAGTAAAAGGCTAAAGACATTACCCACGTTACATAAAGAAAAATAATCAGGGATATTTACAGAATAAAGCACAATTTTCCATTTATCTGCATGATTCCTACTTACCCAGTTACAATTGGAATAAAGATCACTAGAAATCCTCTTATGAATGGATGTTTCTTTTGCTGGAAGGCATTATACTAAAAAAAGCTTCATAGAGAACTCTTGGTTTTCCAACAATTTTTTTTTTTTTAATTTAAGTAAGGGCAAAAATCAAAATGAAATAAAAAGTGGAAAATGTTTTTTTTCTAGTAAACTGTGACAGAAACTAGACAATAACTTGGAATTAAGGTGTCCAAATTTTTCAGGTAATGTGTACTCTTCAACAGGAAGAAATAATTTAATCAAATTATCCATTTAAAGATTTTGGAGTTCTTTCATAGTTCATCACAATGTACTTTTTTTCCTATTATAGTAATTAGCTTGACTGGTTTGAGTTTTTTAACCTGATTATTAACAAAACAATGAAGCTGGTTAAAAATCTATGAAATACGTAAGAGTATAATGCTCTTTTAGTCAAATTGTTCCCACAATTCAAATTTACCAGAAAAAAAAGTGCTCTCCTGGTTGAATTTTATATGAAATTTCTAAGACAGCTAGTAAACAAGTACAATTTTTATGTTTGCAATTTTTGAAAAGCTCATTAGCAGTATTCAAAATGCATACACGTTACCAGACTGTATAACATACCAGCTCTTGTTCCTGTTCCTAATGCTTGAAAAGTGAAAAACATCCAGTTGGCACAGCATTTTGAAGTACAGCCTTAAATTTTAAGACATTTTATGAACAGACATATGTCTATGATTGCTGAAAACAATATAAGTGTTGCATGGCTTGAACATTTTGCCTGAGTATGCAGAGCTCGAGGTCTGGGGTAAAAAAGAAAGATCATTCCCAGAACAAGAGTTTGCTCACACTAATCCCATTGCAAGGCTGGGGTCAAACACACAGCTAGTAGTAAATTTCACATTTACATATTCAATATAAAATTTGCGGTTGGCAAATATGACCTTAACACTTAGTTTTCATGAACAGTCACACTAATCAAGCACCAGAATATAAATGCTCATGAAAAATGAATAAAAATAGTCCTAAAGAGTTTGAAATCAAATTATAATTCTATATTTGAATAAATATAACTGTACAAACCTATTCCTATTTGTTCAGTTTTAAATGTTATAAACTTCAATATGACAAAAAAAAAAATCTTGGACAAGTTTGTATTTGAAGTAATGTTTTAGATCAATATAAGCAGTTAATTCTGCTAAGCTTCTTGGCTACTCAGGATCTAATCTCTGAGAAAGATATTTTAGTACTTCAGGGAAAGTGCCCAGTGGGAAAAGTTCTCAGCTGAGAAAACACATAAGAATTCTGTGATTCTGTAACATACTTTCATGCCATTTAATGTAGTGGCAGTTTTTCTGCTCCAGATTAATTGCACTGCATCTGGTTGAAGTTGAGAAAATTACTTTGTTCCTCAAAAATGTTTGTAAAAAAAGGAAGTCCCCAACTTAATAAAGTATGTAAATTCATCATTTTAGGCAAATACATACGCATTCTGCTGAACTGAGATCCAATACAATTATAGTCTGAAAATTTCAGAAATCACATTGCCTTAACATTTTTAAGATCATTTTCATCAGTGTCTAAATTTTAAAGGCCTTGGCAAAACTGGAGTTGGAAGTACTCATGCTGTATTTTAATTAACTGGAGAACATTTATAGATATTTTGGAAACAAAAAAGATTAGCATATAATTCCAAAGAAGTAAAAAAGGTAATTTGTATTTCAGCAAAATGACCAAAAAAAGTGCTGAATTACAGTTTTAATCAGTTTATAGCATGAGGTCTTCATAACTTTCAAAATTAAGCATAAATCTTATATATTAATCAAAAGTGATTAGACTACTTATCCAATTGCAACCCTTTTTTTACCTTTTCTTATTTTCTTAATTAAGCAATAACACCACAGAAATCCATTCTTGCCAGCAGTTAATTACCATCTGAGACGATAAAATCATATAAAAACAATAATTTTCAACTATTGAATAGAGTGAATGTGTTTTCTGAAACAAAATTTGCAACATCAACAGTAAAAGAAAGCCAGTATGATTTGTATAATTCTATTACATTGCTGCTAGGTTATTATGCCAGAGTATTACAAATGAATGCACAGACTACAGGCCTCACTTTTAGGAAGCCCAAGCCTCTCAAACCTTAATAATTCTAGTGTTACAATTTTCTCTGTGCTCTCATTTTCTACAAAAATTCAGAAAATAACTTCAAGAAAGTTCAGAAAAAAATTCAGAAAAAAAATTCATGCTACATAACTTCAGGATATCTAATGAACATTATATACAGATGCTTTGACTCAATAAAGCATGCCCCCATTTAGATAGCACTTTCCTATTAAGATATAAAGATCTTGGAATACTAAAATCTGCAGTTGTAAAAGTAAAATTAAAAATTTAAATGTCTTAATGGTTTCAATTTCCAAAGCTCCCAGTGCTTTAATTGGGAAATTAAAAAACCAAACCAAACCAAACCAAACCAAAAAACCAAACCAAACCAAAACAAAAACAAAAACAAAAAAAAAAACCCAAAAAAACACCACCCCACCCAGAACATTGTTTCACAGATTTGTTGTTGCCATTGTTTGCAGGTGATTCACTTTACCCTAAAACCTCCACTTATTGATTGATGGAAAGATGTTTTATACAGACTGTGAAAACTTGTGATCTTTCATGGTGATGGATATTAAACCAAAACATCTTATCTGTAGGCATTAATTATCGTAAACTTTAGCTCTCACCAACATTTCTCTGCGGTCACTGATTCAGAAATCAAAAGTGCACAGGGGATTTTGAATACGTTTTGTATTTGATTTCTCATGTAAACATGACTCAACAAAAGATGTCAAAATAACCCCAGCACATATGAGAAATGGTGGAGATTTTGTGAAACATGCCTGTCTATCCATTTACTTCTTAGGGACATCATACTCAGAATAGTGTAAGAATGGAAGGCATCTCAGAAAATCTGGAAACATCCTCATTGCTTCCTACTGCAAGCCAATACTTCTATATGGGAGTTTTTTGATGTAGAACAGTCCCTTGAACATTCCTTTTAACAGGTCAGTACAATTAGAATCTTTTAAATGCTCTCAATCACTATTGGCTTGACAAGGGCAAGTGAAGTGGAATACAGCTATGAACATTTTCTAGATCACATTTAAAGATATATGTCATTATCCTGGTAATGCCAATTCAGCCTGAGGAATGACTATTTCCCATCTTGCTCAGAAAAGCAAAACAGCACAGGGAGATAACTCTTGCAGGTCTCTGCACAAAAATCTAGGGAATGTGTAACTGTTGTAACTTTTAATGAAGAGTTTCTGCTGTCAGTTACCAAACCTGCATGAAGTTCTTCTTGTGACCTGTGAAACTCTTACTACTGCAAGCTATTTTATGAGCCCCAGTCTTCCAAAACAGCTAAGAATAAACAGGTGGTACCAAACAGAACCTGTATGACATCAGTACTATCAGGGCAAAAGGAAAAATAACCATCCAGAAATAGGCCCAGTGCTGACGAACAGATACCAAAAACACCAGTACCATACTGTACCATACTAGTGGTTGAGAAGTATGGAGTGGGCCATCTGGAAACCTCCATGTATCTGGCTGGAACAGGCCAACACTGGATATTATTGAAAAATTATATAGAGTCCATTCTCCTTTCCTCTTCCTCCTCCATCGAACAAACTGTCAAAAGACAAAGACCCAATGTAGAGGAAAAGACCTAAAAATATGTACAGGTGTTAGATAACCCTTGGATTAAAAGTTTTTTCCTGGCACCCATTTGGTTTTACTATAGCCAGAAACAAGGATATTTCTGAAGAGTTAAATCAGGTATTTTAACTGCTGCAAAGTTGCCAGAAGACTATGTGTGTGCACATTTGCACTTCTTTGAGCATGTCTCCTACTTGTGACTCTTCCTGGCTAGTTAAATGAGTACACCTGCTCTATTCTTCCCACTGCTCTCTCAGGTCCACATCAAGGCATTAGAAATACAGGAGTTGCCTTTTGGAGGTGAACATTTGCTTTCGGTCTATATCACATGGTTGTTACCTGTTAAAAAAAAATATAACTAATACCAGTTTGACAGTATTTTCTAGTCCTTATGAGTAAATGAAATCTCCTTAATAGTGACCAGAGAAGATAATTTCCATGCCTATAGGAGTTTTCATTCTTCCTACATTAACTTGGAGTGTTTTGTGTCTGTTTACTACTTCTGCCTTTTGGAGGCTATGCCCAGAGAGGAAAACACTGGGGCCCTGAACTAAAGTCTAATTGAGGTGTAGCTCCACAACAGGGAGATTCTTTGCAAAATGAAATATTTCAAAAAGGCTTTTGGAGGGTAAAGTGCACGCATGTACAAATAAACATGAAAATATTTCTATTTGCTTCCTAACAAAGCTGAGAAACCTGAGCCTTTACAGTAAAAATATCAATGTAAACAAGGTCACAAACAAAGCATATTTGATAGTATACACTTTAAATCCACTCCTCAACTGCTTCTTTTCTTTGCAGCCCAGGCTTTCAGAATTAATAGACCTGTATGACAAAGGAGGAACCAAGGGCAGTTATTTGAAGGATGTTGTGTCGTAACTGGTGATTCAATCTTTCACTCTATCCCACTAAACCCTAATGGATTTTTGCTTTGAGTACTGTAGCTATGTAATAAGGAAACAACAATATTAATCATGTAGACTTGGTATTAGTCATGATGGCATGTTCTCCTCCCTTCTATTAAAACTCAGCAGTAATGATGAGTTGTTTTAAAGGATGAAATCTTAATAAAATGACTAATAGATTTACAGGTATTTTGAGAAAAAGAAATGAAAATATAAATTAGGAAGACTAGCAACATACTAACATATTTTAAAAGTCCAACATCATAGTTATTAAAAAAATTAAAGTTTTTTATTGGGTTTGGCACAATTTAAAAAATTATTTAAACACTAAAAAACATAGCTAAAACCAGATTAGAAAAGCGGATGAACACATATTAAGAATACTGCTCCAGGACACATCCAGATTCCAGGAATTCCACCACACAGCTGAAAACAGTAGACTATTTATGTCTGTTAGGTTCTTTTCCACTTGACAGACACTTATTTCAAATCAGTGCTGAAATATTTGACAGATTATTATTAGCTCAAATTTCATAAACATTATGATATTAAATAACAAGTATTTTCATTAATTATGCCAGGGTAGCTAAGGTGACATCAGTTTATTATTATTATTATTATTATTATTATTATTATTATTATTATTATTAATACTACTCAAGTCTTAGATAGAAAACAGCAGTTGTATGGAAAGAGTAAATGTATTGGATTTCCAGAAAGTTTACATTTCTCTTTTAAATTCAGGAGTTAAAATGTACAGATTAATTATAGTCTTAGAAGCACCGACTGTGCAGCTTCCACATTTAAAGTTGCCAGTCTGTTTAGAGGGGAAAGGATTAAATGGCTGTGCCATGAGTTATAAACTACAGGATCTCTGCAACATGAGAAAGTGTGGTAATCTGTGTGTGCAGGTTGCTGTTATCACTTCATGAAACTGCAAAATATTAGTGCAGAGATACTTTCCCATAACAGATTCAGAAGTACTTCACAGAATTCAGAAAGCTAAATCAAATAATAGTCTAGGTCTCTGTTTCATAGTTAAGGAAGCAAAGATAAGATAAAAACATAATTTATGAAAAACACATCTGCAAAGTCAGGATGGAGTGAGATTTCAGATCATTTGGTTTATTAAAAATACAATATGCCCATTCTTCTGCCTAAAAACATTTACAAAAAGCACTGCCAAAACTATTCAGAATGAGTCTTAAAAATCAGTTTGAATGAGACAACAGTTTTAAAGAGAAGGGCCAGAGTAAGAGTTTCATTAGCTGCAGATGTTTGCAGTTGAGCAACAACAATCCCTATACTTCATTTTCATGTAACATAAATGATTCATGGAGAGTCAGCAGATTTACAGCCCTGCTGTGAATGTTGAGAAAAGGGGGAAGCAAAAGATTCAATGCAGTGCATGAGGACATCTCAAGTCAGGTTGTTCTGCTGGAAAGGATGGTGTCTTGTGCAAAATGCAAGCAGTGGCTGAACTGAACCATGGAGCTATTGTGTAAAGGTGTAGTTACCTTTACATAAAACCCACCAAAGCCTGAATATCTGTTCTGTCTTTATAACTACCTGCCACTACACAAGCTTTTCCTGTTACTTTTCAAGGAATGCCCAAATGCCACATTAACTGACATATGCAAGCTATCATTTTTCAGTTGAAACATTCCCTGAATATTCCCCAAATAGAAGAAACAAGAAATTACTTCATATCCATAATAATGTAATTTCTTCTATTTCCTAAGAGGAAAGAAAAAAAACCAAAACAAACAGTTGCTAAGATCCAAAGAGATATGTAGCCATAGTTACTGATACTACCTGAGTTGTTTTATTCACAACATTAAGAACAGAGACAATCTTAAACATATCAGCCTTCATTCAACTGGAACTCTACCTTGGCTCTAGATGATTTGGTGTACTACAACCCTGAACAGTAGATCCAACACAAGTCTTTTGGTAGTATCCAACTGAACTGACACACTCTTCTACTTGTAGCCACTCAGAAGTGGCTCAAGGGCCTCTCACTCTCTTCCAAAATCTTGTCCATTTTTAGGGATGTAGTAGCTAGACCCAGAATCACCAAAAACGTCCATACAACAGTATTATGTTGATGCTTGTCTATCCATCTTTCTGTTTGGACAACAAATGGAGGTAAAAGCTAGAAATACATTAATTTCCAGCCTTAAGAATAATCATATCTCTTACGGTGGATAACCACATCCACTAGGTGTGTGGATGGACAAGCACAGATTGTTGGACCTTATTAATCAGACAAAAGCAGAAATTCATAGGTCTGTCTGTGAAGAATCTTAATTTCAGCCTTTTAAAATTCTTGTTGTAAAATTTAAAGGAGGGTTTACTAAAAAAGGAAAAATTAAAACATCCTGAGAAAAAACAGCACAAAGTTGTGTATTTAAATAGATATAATGGACTCTTGTTCCACAGACAAGTTCATATTGCATTTTTTGGGTTGAAACTGCCAGTTTGAGAGATTCTGAGAGATATTTTTTAAGACAATTTCTAGTTTATTTTTTTCTGCAGCCTCTTCCTGTATTGACACTTCACCAGAGAGAGCATAACTTTACCTTACCACACGAGAGCACTAGGATTGAAGCAATGTAATGCTGTACTCAAGTTGTGGCTCTTTCCAACCCCAGAGATACAGCAAGCCGACAGTCAGTCTTTGATAGAAACTCATCAGGTACTTGCATGGTATGAACAATATTTTCACCTTCTACTAGCATAAAACTAAGCTCAAGATTAAGTGATTCACTTAAAGCTAAAAAAATAATCAGAAAGGCTTCCAGTGAGGTACACTAAGAACTGACCATACCTACCTATCTAGGCTTATGGAAGTCTATTAGTCCATCTATCTGTCTATATGTCTTTCTGTCTATCTATCTATCTATCTATCTATCTATCTATCTATCTATCTATCTATCTATCTATCATGTGTATCAAAAGTAATGAAAGACAATAAAGACAACAAAGTGCCCACAACGTTAACTAAGATCCCTGTACTTTGGGGAAAGATTCTCCCTGCTACCTGCTATGAAACATGCCATGAGTTTGATTAAACTACCTAATTTTGAAACTCAGATCATTTTATATACATAGTATGGTTATCAGTAAAGCAAGATGAAATACTAGGGTTGACTAATCATCTGTTTCATACAATAGGTTGCAGTGATTATGCCACAGATATTTTCACTGCAGAGCTATGAAGATATGACATATGCTTGAAAAGTTTCCACAAGCAGCAACAGGTTTTGCATGCAGGAAAAGAATGAATGCTCATCCGAGTCACACTGCAGATACAAGTCTGAATTTTTTACAGGTATCTTCAGCATTACCCACTGAAAAAAAATTACACATGGGCTTACAATGAATATTTTCTAAGACATTAAGACAACCCAAACACTAAAATATCCTTACAGAACATTGTACGTCCTAAGCCTAATTATGCACAGAAAAAGTCAGAATGAAACACAGCTACGAGTCCAGGTGTCTTGCAGAGCCATTTCAAAAGTACCTGGATGCAATAAGGATTGAAAATTAAGTTTCAACTCCTGTTCAACTCCCTGATGCAAGCAACTGGGCTCCAAACACTTCTATTTTCTCCATATTACCTTGAGATTAGAGGTACAGATCCTGTATTTGATAAAGACCCCACAGGACAGAAGTCCTAGAACAACTCAAGCTGCAAAGGACGTGCTGCAGACAAAACCCTACCTGTGACTCCTGCAGGTACACCAGTTGATGTACTTACTCTTTACTGAAGGCTAAGCTTAAACCCACAGGTTACCACATAATGCAGAACATATAGAACCACCATAGCAGCTTTACAACAAATTTACGCCATAAACACGTAGCATATAACAGTGAATGTTTCTGAAAAAAATGGACTATCAAGTTCATTTATTTTGGCTTTTTTATTTATATTATATATTTATAACTCTTATGCATATTTTAGTTTATAGCATGTCATATGGACATTTGATCCTATTTAAATATTAGTCAATATTTGCTATTAAATATTAAAAATTATTCTTAATTAAAATAAGGATTTAATTTAAAATTTATTTGCTCCCTAAATTCCTAAACTGTTTGCCAATACATAAATGCACATTCAAAACTTGTAAGATATAATTTTTTTATTCATAGAGAATTATCTACAGGGAGTCTCAAGTGGATTATGTTAGATAAACAAGGTATAAATAAGAATTTAACATGATAACACTTGCTACTCTGTGTCAATCCCCCCTTTCAGCTTTTCCAAAATCTCTTTTCTTCCCATGAATGGGTCTCAATCTTATCATATATACCCAAGCGATTTATGAATCATTTTGAGGGTTAAGAGAATGTCTCAGCAAACAGAAAATAACATCCTTACTAGTTTTCAATATGCATTCAAGTGTACAAGGCTACAGATCTTTCTCATGTTTTGTAATTTCAACATTTAATTTCCAACATTTAAATCCCACTGAGGTATTTGTCATATTAATGCATATTAAACAAACCAGCTGCAGTAAACTTATAAAATATTTACAACCTGATCACTGTTGCACAGACAAAACTTAAAAGCAATATAAATACGACTATTAGCCAGTATATACAGAAGGGGGTATGATTAAGGCTCTGAAGAATGAAGAAGGATTTGCAGTACAGATTTCCAAAAGGAAAAAACTGGGCAAAAGCACTCTGAAGAATAGTGCAGTGATTTAATCTTTCAACTGAACTTGTTAATCAGATTATTAACTCCTGCTCTCTATAGCTGAACAGCACATGTTCGATGATCTGTCATATAGCAGAATGCTGGATGAAACAAAAAGAGCATCCTTCGATTGGCAAGAGTCAGCAAGATAAGCTTTTGAATATATCAATATTACATTATTTTAAAAATATAGGTACAAATGCTATGGAGCTAAACAGGGTTTAAAGGTAATTTCTCTGCTAATCTTCTAATTTCTGGCATTGTTTTCTGAAAGAAGGGGTTTTCTGCTTCTGAAAGTACCCAAGAAGAGTCAAAAAGTCAAATAGGACAAAAGTAAATGATGCATTTAGCACAGCTGATTCAACAGTAGAACCCGCCTACTACAGACATCTCAAAAATTTCTTCTCTAGAACAAATCTCCTTAATAAAATCTTACTTTATACCCAAAATGACAGCATCTTAACTAAAGGAGAAGAGCACCTTCATAAGCAACAGCCAGAGGATGAGTGGCAGATGAATAGCTTTCTTTCATTTTTTAAATAGGATTAAAATAACCAAACAACAGATCTCCAACATAGTGCAAATTACGGCTTTTGAAATTAAAATGACCCCACACAGCCAGAAAGGTGTAGCACTACTGAAATTTGACAGCTATTAGCCCGAAGAAGAAATGCTGGAATATGTACAGCTTAAATCTTCATAATAAAACAATCACCTTTAATATAGAAAAGCCTATCTGAAAAGAGCAATTACACAGATTCAGGAAGAAAAGATGCTTTGTTGCTTGTCATGTTAGAGGCTACAGTCATATTTGTTTAGGAATAACTATAAAACAGCTGATACCACTGCACTATCAGCATACACTATCATTTCAGCAACTACAAAAGACAAAAAGTAGACTAAAAAACAGAAAAGCTCACCACTTCTTCATGCCTGCATTTTCTCACATTAATTCCATTAATCTGTTATTAAAAAGATAAAGAGAAGACTTACTCTACATTTCATAAGCATAGATTTCATTTCACTTTTCTAGAAAAATACAGACAAAATAATTTGCAGTTTTACTCACCTGTAGAATTGCATCTCCTATAAAGAGCAAACCTGAAAGTTCCGCTGAAAACAGAAAGCATATTTTTCATTCACTTTGTACAAAACATCCAACTTTTTTGTACATGAATTCTTATTTAATTTAATGCTTTTGCATAATCTTTTAGAATTTCAAACAAAAACAGGATAAAAACCCCAACATAAAACTTCCAAATAAATTACTTTTATTTTCTTTTTATAAACCCAAAATACTGGTGTATCAGTGTTACTATAAAAGAGGCTATTCAGCCCAAGCACACGACTATGAATCTTCATCCATCAGTCACTAGCACCTTTCAGGCCATTCTGGTAAGGTGTGGCATATTTTTCTGAATAGAAAATGATGCAGAACTAGGTCTTATTTGCCTGTGAGAGATCATTTCTTACAAAAAGAAAAAAGCAACATGGAGACTCCAGAGCTACTTATGAATAACAAATTGAATTTTTATGCTTCTACTGAAGATAAACGATCCTGCATCTTTGATAAGCTCTGATAAATAACAGGGACTATTAATGCTGGGTAACACTTATATATGCTGAAGAGCTTCAATATATTGTAAAAAATCACCAGGAAAACGGAATATGATTTTTAAAACAAAGGTGCATCATAAAGACACTTATAAAATCTAATTCTACACTTCCAGTTTTTAAACACTGTATTCCATTTCAGAGTTATCTCATTTAAATACACCTTATAAGCATACCAGAAATATAACAAATATTTTTAAGTGTCCATAAAGGCGTTAATAACCCCCAACATGAGAACTAAGGGTATTAAGAGATTACATGTGATTATTACCTATAGTATTCCATATCATCACAGAAGATGCTGTCTGAAAAAAGCCAGTATCAGGTTTGATCCAAAAAACTTTACTTCTTTACATGAGCTGTAAAACTGGAATCAATATTCACATAAATTATGATATTCAAGTCTATGTTTGAAGGAATGGTCCTATTAGCTATATTTAACAATGGATAATTCAATTATTCCAGGACAGACATTCTGATTTATTTTAAGGCATAGGCTTTGGGTCAAACAGTATTTTCCGTATCAAAGTTCTCTAGTCCAGGAACACAGCATTTCTGTGTTTTTTCTACATCTCAAGACAGCAGTCTCTTACAAAAGAGATGTCCCTCAAAACCAGCTCTCTAAAAATCAGCAGTATTTTTATTGAAAGCAGTAATGAAGATTGTATCACAGCTAGGTATTAGGGCTGGAAACAATGCAACAGCTACTGCAGCAAAAAATAATGACAGAAATAAAATTGCACTTCAGTATGCTCAATTAAACTTAAGTATATCTTTCTTATTTTTCCTGCAGTGCTTAATAGCATTTTAATAGCTACTGCATGTAATATATGCCACATATTTGTGTATTAGTTACATGTATACTGAAAAGAATGTAGTCACAAGTATAACTTCTTAAGGTTAACCTTACTGCCTTCCTTAGGGGCTCATTCCAGGCTCCTCATTCTCCCTAATTCAAACTTTCACATCTACATTTCAGAGTTGGCTTTTGGCTCTCAATATGCTGATTCTTCCATACCTCTTATCTGAGTGGGTGAATATGAGACTTTTTTTTATGCTGGCATATTTTAGTTGAGGAGAAGCTGAGTTCTAGAATTATTGCATTACAGATGGAGGGAAATGTTTCCAAGTTTGCATTTCTGGCCTTACACAAATACATACAAATATAACAAAGATATTAAGTACACAATATTAGTATTGATTCACAACCTTCCTCCCTCATAATTGTACACATCTTGAGCTGTTTAACTATTATCCATGTATCATTCCAATATTTTCAAAATGTTGCCAGTTAAAAACAATAAATTCAGCACCAGCTCTATTGTTATTAAAAATAAGTATGGTCATGACTTTATGCAGTACCCTGTCTCAATACTACCTGACTAACCAGGTTAAAAAGTCATGCATTCTCCTGCTGTGTTACCATGATTTAAGAGCCAAACATTAACCTGTTACAGCTTCCAGAAAATAACTACTGGGAAGTCAAAGCCACTAAATCAAACCCTTTTGTTAAATTTGTTAAACATTTTCATTCTACCAATACCTTCCTATTTCTTGTCTTAAAAATTATGTTTTACAATAACCTTTTCTAAAAAAAAAAAAAGTTGAGGACTTTAAAAACTATTCCAAAGTATCAATTCTGTACTTTTTCAGAAAAAGTTTCTGAGGAAGAGAGAGATCTTAAAGCATAGGAGAGAAAGGGTTCAGCAATAATATTTGTTTAACATTGACTGAAGAATCTCAAGATTAAATACAACTTTCTTTAAAGGGAACATTAAAGTACAGTGTAACAAGCTGATACCTGATACCCACCTCTTTGTTCTTTGGAAATCTTAGAAATGACCACTGGAATATTATGTTCTGCTCCACCCTGAAAACAGAATAAATGACAATTTTGTCAGTCACTAAAAATATCCTTTTGCTTAAAGTTATATTTACCCTTTCTCTAAAAGCAGTTTTTAGAGAGACTGAGCAAATAACTCTGATTCTGCACTTCCTCTTTTTTTAATAAATATTTGATTGTCTTAATTCCTTATTGTCTCACATAAAGAAGTTCTCAGTTGTCATCATTAGCTCAGTAAGTGAATTCAGAACTCTACCAGACTTAAAGGACATCAGTTTCTGGGAATTCTGGAGAATCTAATGCATGAAATGTGTCCTGTAAAAGCAGAATGGACATCCAGCTACAATGGCCACCACACTGTGACCACTTAGTTTTCATGCTAGCAAGAAGGAGGTAAAAAAAAGCACAAGAAAGAAGGTTTGAATTTTTTTCCTCTCAAAAGCAGCCTTTATTTGTTTCTGTCTGTCACACAAGCACAAAAAGTGAAGAAAGCAGTGGCATAAGTAACAAGGAACAGAAAAAGAAACATTAAGAAATGAAACAGTAGGTGTTCAATAAATGTGGAGAAATAAAGGAGAGCCAGATGATAGTTTTCAACAGTTTGACAACAATTCAATGCTGTTGCTTCTTTCAATTTATCCTGTTGGGACTGGAAACATTTATGGTGCTTAAGAACAGAGTAATAAAAATAAAACTTAAATGAAAAGGAAATTCAAAGGAAGGTGATGACAAATATACAGAGACACAAATACGTTTTCCTCCAAGAGTATCAAAGCATGCACTCAAATGCAAGCTGTACAAATTCAGGTCACCAGAAACCAATGTCTGCCACACTGTTATTTTGCCTAGGAATCCTAGTTAAGGGTTTGCTTACTCTTCTTTTCAGCAGACAGATATTACTTTGGAAATGATGGGGTTTTTTAGGTCCAGGCACGAAGTCTTAAGTTGTGAAAAGGACTGACATAGGTATTTAAATCCCTAAGAAACAGCACACATCCCTTCTTCATGCAATATTGAAGTGTTTAAAACTGAACACTCTTGTACTCAACACCTCTTTCTGTAACGGAATAAAGATTAATTTCCTGTGAAACCACAGTGTTAAATAGGATAAATGCTCCTTTTGCTAGTGGCTATCAATGCAAATGGCCCTAAAAACACTGAGTTAATAGGGATCTCAGTAATATTACAACAATTATATGTCTACAGGTAAAGTTCTACTGGCATTGCATGAGATGAGTGTTGATAAGCATGGAACATATTGGTATTTGTAGCACAGACTGAGTATTGACTCCACAAAAACTAGAGGCTATCATCATTTCAGTCAGGCTGAGAGATGTATTCAGACTAATTAAATTGTAGTATTGTAATTAAATTGTTGAATATCTTTCAGTAGTTTTCACCAGAAAAACAGCAACAGTGAATGTTGGCTTCACTGCAGAGTTCAAGCTCATAAATTTTTAAGTTTTAATCTATACCCTCCAAATTTTCTAGTCACATTCACATTTAATTTCTTCAAAATTTTTCAAACAAACAGAAAAAACAACTGTGTCACTTTCTTCCTCGGCTCCCAATGTTGCATACACATTGCATTATCCAGGATATTTAAAGCCCAGCAAAGAAGTGCAAGGTTTAAAACGGCCTTCCTGCCTCTTTAGACCTGAGGTTCCATTAAGGCAGGAAATTGCTTGTATTACGAAGCCAGCCTGCAATGCACACAACATAACTATTCCTCTCTCATTGTACTGAATCTACCTGAATTTATTTACACTACAGATCAGAGGAAGCTTTCAGTAGTGTCCTAATGAAGAGAATTGTCTCCTCTCATTGCATCTGAGTCTGACTTGTATGAAGGCTTCTTTTTAAAGTAGTAAAAGGATGTAGTGCCTGCTATTCTAAGAAACAAAAAATCAAAACTGGAAACAGCAAACAGTTGACCAACGATCTATACCCAGTTGCTGTTAGCAATTTGTAGCAAACTGTATATATTCTGCCAACATCTTTTTGAATACTACTTTCTGAATACTATTTTTGAATACTACTGCTGACACTGCAGCCTTGCATCCTGCATTATCCATATTTGATTCTCTGTCCTGTAGAGGAAAAAGTGTATGCATATCTAAAATCTGGTTTTACAGTCTCAGGGGATACTCTTCTGAAGAAACCTCTGGGAACAGAGGCAACATTTTCACTGCTTTAAATTTTCTCTTCCTCTAGTACGGACATGTAGTTATAACCTCAGACCAGAGGACGGACAGAAATACATCAAATAGTGGTGTTGAAGATTTAATGGCTCAGACCTCTACCAGATTCTAACAATGATCTTTGTCAAGCAATTTTTTTTTGTCATTTTCCTTAAGCAGGGATAAGCCTGGGATAACAGCAGCTGCCTACCTGCAGAGGCAGTCCTGCTAGAAGCGGCAGAGGGTCCAGACCTGTTTGAAAGTCACAGTCCTGAATGTTGGCCACTACTGGTGAGAGGTCACCCACACCTCCTTTCAAAGTGTCACATGAATTTTTCTTATCCCAGTTTTTATGTGCAAGGGTTTTTCTCAGAAGTTTTTGACATATGAAAAATAGGACAATTGAAAACAGCAACTTTTATTGACAAAGGCTGAGGGTTTTTGGTTCTAAGTATAACAAGGAAAATAATTTTTTATTTTCTAAAGAAAAAGAGTTTATAAAAGATCAGAATAATTGTTGGACTTTACCATAATCAGTGTTAGACAGTGTAGGGGACTATGACTTCATACTAAAAGGAAGCATTTCCACTACCAAAAATAGCTTTAAGGTCTATGGACACTGAATTTGTTGATTGAGTTAAATTGAAAAGTCAAACTATCTCAGACTATCTGTGATGCTGTTTACCATTTTAAAATAATGTTTAAAACAGAGGCAGGATAATGGCAGTGTACTGAGTCCTGGTAGCCAGAAGTCAGACTGTAACCAAAAATCTCAATTTGTGTAATGAACTCTCAATTCTGTTGCCTATTTCTTCAGGAACACTACACTCCAATTATTGAAAAACAGGATGCTCTTTTAGAAATCATAACTAAGCAGCATCTTTTGTTAAGGCTCTGCATCTTAAACTTGTCAGAGATGTGAAAAATGACTGAAATACTACACTTCCCAAATTCTACATTTATGTCCACGGCTATTCCTTCACATAGAAACATTTAACAAGAAGCTTCAGAAAAGAGAAAATAATTCCTTCGGAAGAGTGTAAACCAGAGCAGGTCTGCTTCAAGTTCAATCACAGCTTCACCTCTAACTTCAGCTAAGACGTACAGCCAAACACAATGTTTTCAAACCCTAAGAGAGTGGATTATAATCTATTTTTTAAAGGACTGAAGTTTAGGTCTTGGAAAAAAGTAATCCTTCCAATCAGGGCTTTTTTTTAAGCAATTAGCAAAATCTCTGATTTTTACAAATATAGTTGGAATACCCAGGTTATAAGAGAAAAGAAGAGTTTCCTTCATAGATAAGTAAAAAAATATAATTAGTTTAAATTTGGAATTATTAACAATTTGTCCTTTGCTTTTCAGAAAAAGAATAATTCCAAGGATTCAAAATACTTGCAGTGGGATAAGACATTTTCAAAATTTATTCAAAAAAGAGTTGAAAGGTGACTTTTTCATGTGAGATTTCTGACAGTAAATGGATGTTTTAAATTAGCAGGAAAAAAAAAGACGTGATAAGGCCCCAGACCCGATTGCCAAAACTAGGAAAATTCATAACAAAGCCCAAGCAAGTATTCTAAAGTCTGTGTCATTAATCACTGTACTGCTGTAATTAACACCTCAGATAAATAGCATCCTTTGACATACACCACAGTCAGAAAGCAAGTCTTCAAATAACCCTTGTCTTTAATTAGTCTGGGAGTAGTAAGACAACAGGAACTACTTAGTTTGAGGGGCTGTGGAAGTTACTGACACAAGGAGGAGGCGCCTCAGTCCTTCTCACTCCTTCAGGGTGACTTGTAGACCTCTACTTTCTGACACAATTTCAAAATAATTACATTTCTATTGAAAATTAGCAACAAATATAAGTTCTTTATTAAAGTTCCGGAACCTTACAAAACAAAACTAAAGCACAGCAGCAAACTTTTATTCATCCTCAAAAGGCAAACCATGATTGAATGCCAGAAAACTGGCACTTTTCAGAGTATTTGGAACTGAGATGTCAGTTCATGCCACAAATAAGAAGTCCATTTCAGTGAGTCTTCGTAAAGTTTGCCTACTAAACTAAAAAAAAATAAAAATTACTGTAAGTTCCCATTCTAAGTTGCTTCTTACAATAGTTGAAAATTATAAAACTAGATCATATAAATTTTTTTTAGATTGTGTTGGCTATCCAACTGCTCATCCATCTTTATGAGAATGTAGAGCTATGAATAAAGGGACCTAGAAAAAAAGGTCCCACATACATTGATTTTTTTAAAAAGTAAGTAATTTTAAAGTAATAAATAATGCTACCTGAAACACATCAACAGAAAATCTTAGACCACTGAATTCAACTTGTCATTTTCATTATCCAACCTATGCCATCCAAGCAAGTTTGAGTTTCCTTTTTTTAAAGAGAACTCTTTGCTCTTTAATGGCATTTTTGAAGGGATTTCATCACCTGATTGGTAGTTGTTTCAAAAAATTAGAAATTGTCTATTCACACCTGACTTTATGTATCTTCACCTTTCCAATACTTTGGTTAATTTTGATCAAAATATCTATGATATAAAATAATCCTAGAAAATAAATATCTTACTCTAAAAAGTTAAGAATAACATAACTCTACTAATTTAAGAAAGACCATTGCACATTAACTATTTAATTTATATTTCTAAATGATATTTTATTTTATGCAATGTACATAATACTTAAATAATGTGATCTTGAGATTTCAGCAATGTTAATTCTAAATGGTAACTCATTGTAAAGTATATGCAAAAATCAAGTTTATGGACTCTTGAGATTTGCTCTCTAATCATCTAAAGTCCTTACTGTAACCAGTTATTTCTTAGCAGCATCTAAATAAAACCTCATTTACCCATATACTTGATACTGTAACCTATAATGATACCAGAGGAAGAAAAATTAATGTTGTTGACAAAACTGATGAGAAACGTTGGTGACAAAACAGCAATTAGTTATCCTTGAACAGAGGTCTTTATGGGTCAACAAGATAACAACAAGAACACCAAGACACTTTTAAAAGTTAATATTTTTATTCAGTCATAATCTTATCAATGACAACACAAATACATATTAATCCTTCCTATGAGTCACTTATAAGGTCAGTACTAGCAGATGTTCATAGGAAAATCTATACTTTCACTTTATACACATAATTTAGGCCTCTTTGCATTCATGTGAAGTACACCTCATTTTTTCCATTGCTATCGTGAGACTGAGAACTACTGTGTTTAGAAGATAAAATTAATCTTGTGTTGTCTACACTCAGATTCAAAGTTAAAGTAAGGTTTTCTAAATCATAGATTACAATGAAAAAAATTATTAATCCTTCCTCCCTCCCCTAGAAAGGATCACCTAGACTTGTATACATTGTTAAATCTTATTAACAAAAGCAAAATCATGGTAACATAATAAACTGCTGTCTGGGCTTGATCTACAGAAAAATAAACAATACAAGCATGCAATTACACTTTCTGTCCCACAAATGAACTGCAGTGGATTAATGTGATGTTCTTTGTAGCAGAATTGATGATGAACTTATTGGCTGTTCCATGTGCCTGCCACTGTAATTTAGACTTCATTAATAACTATTTAAATTAGAGAGAAGCTGAACACAAGTACAGTCTATACAGTTGAAAACACTTCTCAATTCTTATATCAAACCTTATTACAGAGTTGGTCAGCTTGAATTTTAAGGGTATGATTACCTTCCATTCCATAGGGCAGCATAGTTCTGGTTGCCTGCTGTAATAGTATCTAACATACAAGAATATGTTTCCAGTCTTATTTCTAGTCCTCTAAAATAGTTTGCACTCATTAGCAGTTACACCAATTATATAAAAGACTGGAATAATATGCTTTGTCTAATATGCAATAAATAGACCAAAAAAAGCCATCTTACCTTTATACTTAATCCAAATCCTCCTACAGTCTGTCTTCTAATTGTTACTGTTCTTTCCTGAAAAAAAATAAATTAAGTTTTGCTAGATTTAATGTCTTCTGCCAGGACAACTATATTCATACTTCAATAAGTTTTTTCAACATTGATTTTTGTTGTTTTATTGCAGTTCTGAGTTCCTGAACTGAAAATCCCATGAAACCTATGCTCCACAGGAAAAAGACAAAATCTGCAAGAAAATAAGGGATCCTGTCTCAAAAAAAAAAAAGCCCAAAATATCATTTTCAATTCACACCATCCTAGCAAGTACTGCAAATTCATAAAAACCAGAACTTTGGAGTTGGAGAATTATGGCACAACACACAAATTTCAGAGGATAAGGCCTTGACTAGTCCTAAATTGGTCTCACATGCAGGTTGATCACTACACATCAAAGTATATATACACACTGCTCTCCTGCAGTGCATTTACCAATTCAGTTTCATCTGAAAGAAAAACAACTTTTGCATGCCAAGACCACTAACTGATGTTAACCAAAGCCTAACAAGTGTACACATTGCATGAATTAATTTCAAAGCACAGTAATGATCCAAATTAAAAAAAAGAAAGCCAAAACCACCAGAAACTGTTACAAAAACAGCCACTGAGATCAATCTCAGACCAATGGTTTAAAAATTGTAACCCATAACCTACAATTATTAAAAACAGCCCATCTTTTTCCTTTTATTGATTGTCAAAAAATTTGTGCCATAAAAACTGGAGGCTACTATCTGTCTCAGATATGAATATTTACAAAAAATACTTTTTTGGGTTTTTTCCCATTCTGTCTGTTGACTTTATAATCATAGATCATTTAGAATTAGTAGTTTTAGGTAGTAGTAAAATAACTTATTAGCAGATATGCCATATATCCAGATTCAATTTGATAGATTTCTGAATGTCCTCTACATGTGGTCTAGATTTTATACTCATTTAATTATAATTTAATTATACTCACCTATATATCTATTGCATGGCATAAGTCTGCATGTATGTTACATTTTACTGTATTTATTTCAGCACAATCAGCATAGATTGCGAGTGTCAGTCAGATTTGAATAGATCATCAGAAATGTATCAGTCACAGAAAGGATGAAATACAGATGTATTTTTTTCTTTCTTACTTCATTTGCAGGAAGGAAAATTAAGGAGCTACCACATAAAAGTTTTGGAAAACTGTAATCGCGGAAATTTGGTGAGAACCAAGTCGCCTTGTTTCTTTTTTCATGTTTGTGACAAATATGAACTCTATAACTGTGGAAAGAGCAAGTGCAAACTTGTCCAATGTTTTGGACTGAAAGACAAAATGGATTGCCTAAAATGAGACTACCATTTATGCATTTAGGCTAATGCTTGCAAATATTTATTCTAAGAAAAAGGTATATATTTTGCTGCTAAATAGCCAAACATTTCAATTTTTATTTCTAACATAAACCTCTAAAAAGGAACTTTCATAATGCAGTTCCCACAGATTGGGTTCAGGCCACAAACTGTGCTTAGAAAATCCTTTTTGTCTGTCACAGTATCAGATGCAGGTAATGGTGCTGACAATATATTCAGGATAAACTAATATAGGCCACAGTCTGATGTGTGGTCTATGCTGAGTTTACATAAATGAACAGAAAACAATCTGCTGTGGCTCCACTGGGAGCTGTATTTTTCCTGTTAACTTCATCTTGTTTCCACCTCCAGCTTGTGTTGAACATGGACTTAAGAACAGGAATTTGACTTGTACACTCTAGTCAATATATTCTGGTATTTTTTGTTATAGATGCTCAAATCAAATAGAATATACTTGTGCTAAAATGACATTGAAAAATAGCAACCTTTCACTAAACTGGCTTGAACTGGCTGGTGTTACATCAACCATGAATGGAATAAAGGACAACATACATACAGATTAAATTTCAAACCAAGTAATACTCAGTGAAAAACATGTAACTTCATAAAATTTGTAGTTCATGATACGTCAGTAGTCACTGTAAATACTGGCATCTGACCATATTCTAAGCTGAAGCTACATTTTTAAAAAACCTAATAGAAAACGATACTGCAGAATATTTCTATCCCTGTTGTCCTTTTTAGACCAACAAGCCCAGAAGTACCCACAAAAAAGTACCCATAAAAAACAGTCAATAAAACATAGTTTTTGGTTTTCACTCAAGCAAAGGCAGACTCAAGATAGTCCTGAAAACATATGATCCAGGGTCTTCTGTGAGTTTGCCAGTGCTGTCTGACAGAAAACTACAAATGAGTTCAGCATTACTTTTTTATGTGAAAAAAAAAATGCATGCTAGCATAGAAGATTTCTAAATAGGCAAAACTGTATAGAAGTAAGGAAGGAAACTAGAAAAATTTCAAGACACTTTTTCAGCACAATATAATTTATCAGAGGGTTTTGTCTAGTAGTTTTACTAGTTTCTGATTTGCAATATTTTTTCTTTCTTGTGGAGAAAAAGCCTTCTTACAATGAGGAAAACTTATTATTTTCTTTCAAATCTGGCAGTATAAATGGCTTTTTTAACTTCAGCTGATTGCTATGCTTTTTACTTTTAAGTAGCTGCAGAAAAATAAGCTGCCTTAGGCTTTCCCTAAATAATCATATTTACATCTGTCAGGTTGTCACTTTAAAGCTGTCCAGATTGGCAGGGAAAAAAAAGTTGCCCCCATCTGATAGATACTTGACGACTTCAGTGAAGAAATGGATTCACTCCACTGAATAGCTGACAGATACCAACAAGATAAAAAAACCCAAAGATTCTGGTAGCTTTGTGAAGGTAACAAGGATGGAAACTGCTTGAAAGGTGACCTATCTGTGCACATATTTGCAATTCTCTCCCAGACAGGGAGTTTTATTTTGGCATTGTTTATAATACGCAACCACACATCAGACTCAAAATTGTAAATAAAGACAGTAGAGAAAATAAGTCAAAACAATTATGTACCATCTTAAGCTTTTAATTTTTTCTTCTATTTCTATTCATTAATATTGCTAATGTTAATTGAACTTGTTTTACCAACACAAAAATATATGACAAGAAAATTAATAAATTTCAAAAGAGAATGATCCAAAGTAACAGATATAAAATTAACTCTCAGGAAGTCTGAAAAAATTAAATATTCAAACAAGGAAAATGTAATAACTTAATAACTTCATGTGACTTCCCAGGCATATCCTCATTAAGTGATGTGTTCTGAATTTACATTTATTCTTAAAAATCAATAATAACTATATTATTGAAATTAAAATATCAAAAATAACATTATATTGTGTAAAGTTTTTAATTTAAAAGATTTTAATTTAAAAATTTAATACAAAACTAAAAAAAAAATAGAAAATCTCTAACAACTATTTTTTAATACTTTATGGGCTTTGTATATATTTACGAATCTTTCAGCACCTGATTTCACAATAGCATAAGGACAACCCTAAAAGTGAAATGGCATATCTTTTTATGCTTACAACAACAACAACAACAACACTGAGTGGTTGACAATATCAGAAAACAGATATGGCTGCAGTGCAACAATTTGAGACAGTGTTACATCCTGGCCTTGGTAAAGGTGTTTATTGGCAGTTTTTTCTTTATGGAAATACCAATTACAGTGCATAGGCTAAATTTAGATACAACTATATCAACCTCAGTTAAACACTTGGACAAATGCCATGCTGCTCTGAGAGCAGTTGCCCTATCAATTCACAAAAAAACCCGATCATTCACTTTTTACTAGTATTGAGTTATGACTGACCTTCATACAAATTTCCCCAGAAGATCCTTAATTAAAAAATCAAACCACTAAAAGAACTTATTAATGCTTAATTAATTAATGCATTTACTACACAGCAGCATAGAAATAAATTACTTGAAAAAAATGTGAATCATCTGTATGTTATCAGATGAGTTAGCAGTATTTTGTAAAATCTATGACCCTTTAAAAGAACATTTAAGACAATTTTGTAAAAATGTAAAATGCTAACTATCCTGATAGCTAACAATTTGCCAGGTGCTTGCAGTTTGACTCTTAGGAAAAAGAGTAGCTGATTCAAATCATCCATCCTGTCAGATGGTACATTGTCATAGCCTTAATTTATGTATCTCACAGGCATATATACTCTATGTGTAGAAAAAATTCTGAGTACAATTAATAAACAAAATTTATTAAAGAAAAGAAGAAAAAATCCAGAGCTCCCCTAGACAGGTAAACTACTTATCCTGCACAATAATCCTTTTCCTTGAATTTCAGATGTTCATGAAAGGTGATAGAAACTGTGAGGATTAACTCTAAAATAAAAGTATTGATTCTGGAATGGCAAATATTAAAACCTTTCCTAAGAACAAAACTACTTCAGATATGCCATACCTTATGCTATCTCCTCTCCCATCATAATTTCCACAAAGTTCAGCATCAGGCTACCCTGGTTGTCCAGGCTACTTACGTGTATGTCTAAAAAGAGTGATGTAATTAAATATTTCATGTAATTAAAGAAATATGCTTAAAAGAATATATATTCTATAATTCTATATAATTCTATATATTCTATAATTATATTCATCAATAGTGATGAGGTTCCTACATGGTTTAATTCAGCTCTTTTTGGGACATTTCGTAAGTGCTCTGGGAGAAAAAGGTGTACCTGACCTAAACGACAGTGGTCTTATCTTCCAACATAAGCTACTGCAAGTGAGGCATACATTTTCCATAACATAAAGCCTCTCTACAGGCAAGGATTTAATTTAGATTACTAACAACATTGCCTTCTACGCTTTGAGTTTCACAGTATGTTCTCATCCCACTTTTGGTCATTTGCACTGGAGCGACATTGGATATCTGCTAGCAGCATAATAGTGAACCTGCTACATTTCCTTCTCTTGGAAAGCAAGACTTTCTTATTGCACACAAAAAGAAATATATTTAATATTTATTGATGCAACTTGATGCTCAAATTTAGATGTACTCCATGATCATTTGAATGATGGTCGATGCTGTATGGAATTGCTGCAGGACTCTCACTAATGCCTATCGTTCTTTTCAGCCCACTAAAGAAACAGATGCTTTCTTTTGTTAGTGTATAACACTGTTTATTTTGCTTATAATCTTTTATGCATTTTATTTTCTTACTTCAAACTGTATACAATGAAAGAAGTAACAACGTTTCATTGCACCTCTTTAGTTTTGGAAACTAGAACTGTTTAACACCAAAAGGAAGTGTTCCAAATTAAGAACTAGGTCCTTATCCCATACACTCACATTAAACAGCACTTCATTCCTAAGGAGCCATTGACTTTATTTAGATTATTCCGCAGGATGCAGATCTGGATGCTGCTGGAACGTTAAGTGCCTGTTTAAAGTCTGTCCTACACAGAGGAGCATGCAAATTGATTCAGACTCAACAAACAGAAGAGATACTGTTCTGAACTAGAAACACTGTAATAGTCTTTCGTTCCATACCAGTGCAGCAGTGATAAAGCAAAACATTATAATCAAATTATTTAAAGATTATTTATTTAAACAGATTAAAAATTACTTTTACTGTAGCTATTTGTCTGTAAAATTTAACAATACTATTGTTCCTCAGTTACAGATTTTATGTTTTGCTTAAAGAGTTTATTCTCTCAAGCATTCAGTGTCAGTTGCTAATGAAAGCCCTTTGCTTTGTAGAATTCAGTTAAAAGAAAGATAAACACAGTCAGTTATCTAGAATGACAGAAAGAACAAAACAAAATCAAACAAAAAAAGTAAAACATAAAATAAACAAACAAGCAAACAAATTAAACCTAAAAAATCAGAAATAAAACCGAGGGGAAGAAAAAAAAAAAAAAAAAGTAAACCTTTGGGACTTGAGTGATTATAGTATATAATCAAGGCACATGATTCCAGATAATTCAAATTACCTGTGACAAAAGGACAGTTAACTGTCTGTGAAATGCCAATCATCCTTAGTTGGCATGAACCTACTGCTAAAAAACCCAAGTCTTAATCCCAAAGGAAATCAGGGTGAAGTGCTCAAAAAGTCACTACTCTAACAATGACAATTCCAGGAAAAAGAAACTCCGCATCAACACACTAATATCAATCAGTTAATGAGTTATGCATTGAATGTGCAAATAACACGGGGGAGTTTAACTGGGGAAGCAAATAATCCATAGAGCCTTTGCAAAACTAAGGAGAGAAAACTGCAAGAGAAAGCATTGCTGTGAAAAGGGAAAAAAAATTAATATGCATTTCATGAAGACATTTAAATAACAAGTTCAGCAGGATATTACAGATATTACAGCAGAATAATGAAAGTCGTATTTCTGAGTGATAAAATCTTTTAATAAATAATGTCAGAACAGTGTTGGTGGAATAATGGTGCCACAGTGTATGTTGCTAATTGAACGACTACAGCTTGAGCTTGAACTCATAACTTCTTTCTATCCTGGCTGCTGGATGTCCTGTCTATTGAGGAAAAGGGGAGTCTGATTGGCAAAAGGAGCATCTATATTCCACACAAAGGATACAGACCTGTATTAGCAAACTGCATTTGTTCAGCATGAAACAGAAGCTAATGTCAGATTTGTCAGGTAAATAAACCCAGACTCTATGGAGACCGTAAGCAATGTGTTTCTCTTCTTTTAGAGAAAAGCCCTGAAGAATTCACCTTGAGATATTCATAATCATGAGAAGGATAATTTGATACATTTTTTCGTTAATCTTTCACACTCTTTGCACTGCTAACATTCTCCCAATTTATTTTTCATTTGTGCTTAATATCTTTTTATTGTACTTGTATTTAGAGATGCAAGTATGTGGCAACAGCAGCAATTAAATAATAAAACAGACATAATAGCATTAACAAAACTTTTGTATAAGCAGATATCACACTATTATGCTTCACAAGATTTAACATGAAATTCTATGATTATTTTATTTAGCTCAAAGGGAGACGAGAATGTTTATGACAGTTTCACATAAATCTTAAAAATATCTCAAGAAAATATAATTACAGTATCTATAAAAATATCTATACAAAATGTTTTTGTAACTATCTCGTAATATTAAATACAAACTTTGCATTACAATAGTTTGAAACCCTACAATATTATTCTATATAAAATTTTACAGATCTTCCAAATAACTGTAGTTTCTCATGCACAAAATTCAATATGATGCTTATATAAGGAATCTGACACATCATGTAAAAACAGTAATACATAAACCCCACTATCCCACTGTTCCATCTCTGTTAACATGATACGTTGCCAAAGCTAGCGACCCTCACAGCATTCCTGAAGTCTAGTGCTGGGCTGCCACAGGAAGAAACCCTAACAACACAGGATAAAAGGTAATTCCTCTACCAGCAAAGCCCTGCCATAAGTATCTTACCAACTCCACAGAAAATACTCAGATACATAAGCACATTGAGGTATTTGTACTCTCTGCAAAAACCACTGCTTGTGTCACTCCTTCCACATTCAATTGTTCCAACACCCAAGGGTGAGTGAAGAGAAACAGTACTGCAGTCATGCATATAACTTATTATCTTATTGCTGCTCCTTAGGTGAGTATTGCTAATATTTACTCACAAAAAGAAACACTAAAATACACTTAGTGTTAACAGTATAAAATTAAATACCAATCCATGGGAGCAAATGCATACAGATGTGTGTATGCACCCCCACACACAAACACACAGCATGTTTTCTTTGTAAAGAACATCTTAAAGAAGAAATAAAAACTACTTACACCAGAATAGAAAGGCTCACCAGACACACAGATCACATCCTGCTCCTGGATCATCAAAATATCTTTGGCTAAGTGCAGTCGCACTTTGAAAGGCTCCTGGTTACCATCCTGCAGCAAACAAACCCCTGTCTTTGTCTTCAAAGGAGGGAATAAAGAAAAAAAAAATTTTCAGTTAGCATTTGGAATTCTTAGAAGTGGTATTTTGAATAAGAATACTTGATAGATAGGTAGAGTCATGATAAATATGTTAACAAATACCCAAAACTATTTTAAATGATCACTGTGTTCAAAATACAAGAGAACAGATGTTACAGTAGTAAATAGTAAAGGCAGATAATTGCAATAATAAGGTGCTATTTCACCCATGGTGATTTTGTGAAACTCCTTCCAAATTGCTTTAAATCAACTGTGCTCTTATTTTCAGTCTTTTCATTAAATGATGACACCCCACTTGGACATGAAATGAAAGCTGATCCTCCACATATTATACCATTTTTGACACAGAAACACATACAATGACACCTCCAAACTAGCCAGATGTGAGTACCAACAGCTACATGAACCCAGTTGTGGGCTATTTATTCCTTATCTGTGAATACAACATTGATTTAACATTTTTATGTTCCTTTTTAAATGAGGATGCTGAGCTAAGAATAAGAGAAAATAAATCAAAGATTAAAACTCCCTGTAGTAATTTAGTTCTTGCTCCATTTCTGTATTTTACATTTATGGCTAAAGATCAGGAATACTGTAGGATTCTTCAATATATAATAAATGATTTTTCAGCAATTAACAGTACCTTTGCAGTAGTACATGTATTATCTTTTGTGACATTATACATGAGAGGGTGAGAACTGAAAAAGTTGGCACATGAAAGTACCATCAGTATTTAATTTTCCCTGAAGGTTAGGTTGAAAATAGCACTCTTTGTAACCCTTCGTCAATGGACAAAATTCCTACTGGTAGAGTATTTTTTTAATATGAGAAATCTGCTCACAAACAATCTAAAAACTTAGCTTTACAAGTAATTTACCAGCATAAGTATTTGCACAGATACACAGAGAGAGAGAGAGAAAGATATAGACATATACACATATGTATCTCAGAAGAAAATTCACAGATAAAAAGTATTGAAAACCTTTTACTCATCAGTGCCAATAATAAAACCTTCACTATCTTCATAGAGGTCAGATTTCAATCCATTCACTGTGAAAAAGTTGACTTAAGAGGAGATCAAGGAAAGAAAAGTACTTCTCTGAACTTTAAGTGCCAAGGTTGACCTGGCTGAATCTGAGGGCTCTTTCTCAGACAAGGGTTTAAAAGAGGATTTGGAAGGTCTCCTCATAATGTGCTCTTACATCCATAGCATGGAGAGAACAAATACAAATATGGAACTGACAGTGGCAAAAGAGAAGTTTAAATCTCTCTCACAAGGCTTTAAAAGAGGTGGAAAGGTCGAGGACAATCTTTAAATAGCTCTATATAATGTTCTCCACTGACAAACTGTTCTGTCACTTCTGCTCCATACTCAACACTCAAACTTTGGAAATTGTTTTTTCTTGGATGCCAGGAGCAAATGTGTATAACTCAGCCATGACTTTGAAAGTGGTTCTGACATAGCTTTATTCCTTTTAATCTAGGTAAGAAGAAGAAAAAAATTAAGAGCTCCATGCATTGAACGCACACTGAGGTCAGTCGAACCTCTGGCCAACAGTCATCCTTCACCATTTTTCTAATATAATGGTGTCTTTTTTGGGTTTTTTTATGAACAAGGTAAGAGAGAAACTGATAAATGTGCACAGACAAAATAAATGGATCACAGAAGGAGTTAGGTTTTCAGTACCACTGAAAAATTCCCTTATATTATACATAAAATGTTACAATATTAAAATAAAGTGTGGTTATGTCCTTGGAACTTCTTTACACACTAAGATGCCTCCTCTCTCCTTGGAGTTGTGAAGGAAGCAGTAAGTGACAGTGGAAGTTGAACAATGTGGATTGTAAGTAATTATGGTCAAACAAAGGGGCTAACACAAAATGCCTTTCTTCTGCAGCAAAGTTTGAAACATGCCTTACCTCCTCCCTGGATAACTGGTAATAGAATAAATTCTGCCTCTCATACACTGGGTATAGCTACCCTGTCTTACTTGATTGCACATTTCTGATTTGGTCAATAACCTCATAAAATCTCTAGAGTCTTTCTGCAAAAGCTGAGGGACTACTTTGTAGGAATTAGAGACAACCACAGCAGGCACAATTAGACATTAGAATAAAATTAAAATTCAACTCAGCTTCTAAATGCATATGAGCTGAGCTTATTCAGCCTGAACAAGCAAATCAAGCTTGAGAACAGCAAAATATTTTGGCCCTTGGAAAGATTGATCACACACACTCAGGGACCTTATTTACATCAGACATTCTAAAATGTAATGAACCACTTTACTGTTGTTGGGTTTTATGAAAGCTAGTTTACAATACAGTTCAAAATTAAATCTTCAATTATACTACCTACTTCCCTCTCCTACCTGACAGCTGCATTAACAACCATGTTAAGGAGAAGAATGTAGTTGAGTTTCATTAGGTAACTTCAAAAGAAGACCTTGAGAACAAAGACTGGAATTTAATTGTTTCTTTTTTGTCTTTTGAAATTTCTTTCTTGCTGCTTTCACCTACCTCCTTCAAAGTATTCCACAAACTGAGTAAAATAAACATATGAGTTCCTGTTCAAGAGCTGGAAATTAGGGAAGACAACCTGTACATATACTTCAATGTAAACTGCTGTGCACATCAACACTTTTTATTCATGTGGCCCCAGAAAAATTATTCTGATCAGCTGTACAGCCCTCTCTTATATTTGAAGAGCTTAGATGGTGTGCGTGTGTGTGTGTGTATGTGTGTGCGTGAGATGTGGGAGTGGAGAGCTATGGCTGGTATTGGCTTTTGCTCCTGATACCAACTTTTAAGAGATTCCATGTGAGGCTGTGCTAAAACTTTTCCCTTCAAGCCTTCCCCATGTCACTGGCAGAGGGCTGAGCCCCACTCCTGTCTTATAGCAATAAGACACAAACAGTTCATCAGCTGAGCTGCTGGGCTTTCAAGGCATCCCCCTGTGCTCAAACGTGTGATACACTGCATCACCTCACAGCAAACATGCAGAGAGGCAGAGGTCAGATGATAACAGTTTCTTAAGCCAATAAACCTTGACTGAGCCCAAATCACCAAGAACATCACCTTATTTATAGAGTTGGGCTCCTAAGTTGAAAGATGGGAAGAAAACTGAGTGTTTGAAGTTGCACATTTTTATGAAGCGGAGGAGGTGTGTTAAGGAATGCATATGAAAGCATTGTAAGGAGGTGAAAAAGAAAGAGTTTCCATATGAGAAAAGAGCCTGTGGCTTCAAGCAAAAGCAGTGATGAAGGAAGGTGGTGGTACCTAAGTAACGGATGCAGTGAATGTTGTACCCACACAAGGCAGCCTCTGTCATTTCATTCCACACAGTTTTAAAGCTGAGTTGGATAAGAACACTGGTGTGGCAAGAGCTGATGTCCTGGGAACTGCTTACAGTTCCTGAACTAATATAATTACAAGAGAGGCTGAAACTGATCTCCCTTTGCTTTGTCACACCGGTCTGTGGTGAGCTTTGTGCTTCAGGTCACTATCAGAGAACAGCATAGGCAGGCAGAACCCTTAAAGCAGATTGCTTTTCCAGAGAATATGGTCACACTCTGATCGTTATTAGCAACAAGGCAATGAAAAAAGGCCACTTAAAAATTGTACCCTGACTTACAGCACATTGTCCATAAGGACGGTGTAAAAGATCTGGCCTCAAGATTCTTTTTCTAAAAGAAATTAATAAATGCTTACATACCAAAACAAACATTCCGCATTTGTTAAATGGCCTTCACAAATATTTAAAAATTCATTTCAGAAAAAAACCACATGAAAACTACAGTTTCTATATTATACTAGCAGGAGAGTAGCTACTAACACATACCAAAATAAATACTGCAGGAGAAACATCATTAAAGTTACCTGTTGATTTAGCAGTCAATTTCCTGCAGAACTCCCAAAATAAATATTTTTTAAATTTATCTGGCCTATACAAGTCTGCTGGCAGATTTTATGTTGGTATTTTTTTCATTTTATGTATTTGGGTTTTTTTCTGGTCATTTACGACAAGGAAAAAAAAATTCTAAAACATTTCCTATATTTTGTTCTCGAAGAGAGTTTCTCAGTCTTTCAGGCAACTTTAAATACTCGTAATTACTTTTCAAGACATGGATATATCTTCTCCTTTATGCTACTTTATCTATGTCTTTGGCCTGACAGTAATAAAATAATTTATTTAGCTTTGCTTCCCACAGTTTCATATCAGCAGGAAGACTTCAACAAATATCCCAGAATAGTTTAGTCCATGAACAAGTGGAAGAAAGAAAGAGGAAAAAAGAAAAAAATCTCATCACATTTTCTATGCAAGGTGACCTGGATTTTTAGTTTCTACTTTGACTGTTATGTCCTAAAATAAAGTAAGCTTCTGCAATTTGGTTTTAAGCCCTGAAATTTATTTCTACTATCAAGAACATGATAGCAAGTAAGGAGAATGGGTTACAAAACTGCCTTAAATGTGTACCTAGCTCCTTCAGATTAATATCCACCTTTTGGATGCTTATTTGAACTGAGGCTGACCTCTGGGTATTTGGAGATATGCCTGTCACTGCTTCATAATCGTAAGTATAATAATAAAAAAGGAAATTGAATCAGAGGTTTAAGGAGGTAATGGCATTGGATTTAAGGAGGTAATAGCAATGGATTCAAGAGGCAGGAATATGTCAGAACCATATAAGGGATGTTTTTTAAACAGTCCAGCTACACATTCTGTGGAGGTATTGCTAGCTTAAGTGAAAAGCACTTATATTGTCAAAAACTGGAATGCAGCCCAGACACACAGGGATGTGTTCAGCTTGTCATTCAGAGCCTCTTCAATCAGACACCAACATTTTCCAATCCAAGGGACAGCAAGTCCATTCCTGCATATGAATTGTACATTCCAGTCTGAAAGAACTGCAGAAAAAATCTGAATTTGGACTTGAACTTATTTTAATTTGATTTGTCAGGTATTTTCCAGGTAAGTATTTATTGTGGTATTCTTTCTAAGCAGTTTTATTGAAAGAATGAATTCTTATAGAGAAAGTCCTTGTTTCATACAGTCTGTAATACAAAATGTAAATTAGACATTTGGAAAAAATATATATATTTACATAAATATGTATATATATGAGCTTCTTATTAAGCTAAGGTACTTTTGCAGAGCAAAAATTATATTTTCTGACACTGTAAGGATGCCACTTTTATGTCTGAATTGCCAGTGAGCTTACTGTGACTATGGAGTTGAACCTAAGAGGTAAGGTAATATAAAATTGAAGGCTATTGTGAGAACATGTATGTTTCTTCAAATTTACTTCCCCTATTACATGACATTCTAATAGATATTGTAAATTACCAGCCATTTTGTGCCATGTGATTTTTAGATTAAATCATGAGCTGAGGCTTCATTTAAGAAAAATCCCAGAAACCCATGGTATTAGAAATCCCATTATTGCTGTTTAACAGGATTTATAAACAAAGGAAAATAGCAGCTTAGTCTGAAATGTGTAAATCAGAAAATGGCATAAAGGTGACTAGAAAGAGATCATAAAAGTATATGGCAATATTTAGGGAAGAAATTCAGGAGAAATTTAAATATGACTTTAAAATGTGTTTTGTTGCAGGAAAGCCCCTCCAACTAGATGGATGTTGAAATAGAGGCCAATACACCCTTGAATAGCAGAACATATCAAATTATAAAGCTTGTGAAGTCCACAAAAATGTTTATAGAATTCATAAAGCAAACAGTTTACCAATTCAAATTAATCCTTCAAAGAAACAATGGACACTACTGCGAAAACAAACTAATAGAGTGAAAGCAGGAAAATGAATTGGGTATTTATTAACTTAAATACGTTTGATGGTATACAGGGGAGGAGGGGGGAAAGCCAAGCTATTAGAAGTAAAGAATGAGATTTCAAAAAAATAAAAGGCTGCTAATGCAGGTTGTTCATAAAGTGCATAGACAATATGAACTTTAAAAAAAAATGCAGAGGAAAATATTCTAATGCATTAATCATACCAAGTCTTCAATTTCAAAAGCAGGATACTTTCACTGCAGAGGACAGTATTATGTCAGAGACTGAGGTTATCTTCCAAGAGATAGTTTTCAGAATATAGAATAAGGTCAAGTGAGTACAGGAGAGCATTTTAAGAACCCAGTGACTCTGTGATTTATGCTCTTGTAAAGTTCAAAAAGCTCGGGATAAAGGGTAAAAAAGGAACTGGATAGTCTTATGGTTTAGAAATTGTTAAATAGAAGAACCAACAAAATGGATATATTTGCTGATCAGTGAGGGAAAAGAGCATGGAATACTGAATAATGAAACATGAAAAAGTGAAAAAATTCCCACAAGTAGGAAGCAAAGAGGCCACACACACACACACACACACAAAAAAAAAAATTTAAAAATCACCTCTTCAGATACCAGATAGTTTCCCTTAAAAAATGTGTATAAGTGTGAAAGATCTCCCCTTTTTATAGTACCATTTGAACTGTCTAGCATGGAAGTTATTTTCGTGCAGAATAAAACTACTTCAAGATGCCTTGAAAGGCAGCACAGCCTGAAGATAAGATGCTTGAGGGAGAAAATAATCATTTGGATCCTGGAAATCACTTTGAGATTGAAAACAAACTCTACCTGCCTACATGCCTGTGTTTAACCTCTCATTATAATAACCCTGACTGCTCCAATCAGATCTGCTGTAGGAACTTAGGCACAAAGTACACATGCAGGTACCTATAAGGAGACAAGACCATCTCAAACCAAATCTCACTAGCAGACACCAGAAGAAATTAGGGATGCATGAAAGCATCACTACTATGAAAGAACTAGGGTTCCCTCAGAGACCTCCAGTGCACTAGAGCAGCAGTTAATTAGAAAAGCCATTTAAGGAAAAAAATTGAGTATGTCATGGACACCATCAAAAACATGCTGTAGCTGCCGTGCATCTATGTGGAAAATTTTGGTTTTGTACTAATTGAAACTCAGCTCAAACCATTTACTGCTATTAATAAGGATGGAAGTACCAACAAGAATCTGAGCTGTATGCACCAGTTTGGGAGAGCGATCTCACTTCTTCTGCAATGTAGTGGCTACAGCACCAGGATATGCAGATGAAAGGAAACAGAAAAGGGAAGAGGAAGATCAAATAGTCATGATGCTTCACAACAGCTTTTATTGCCAAAAACTTCTTAGCAACTATTCTGGCATAGAAGACTACAGATATTTTCCCAACATATGCAGCATGATTGAGAATTTGATACAATAGGGGATGGAGGGGATAGAAGCCTGAAAGTTTTAAATGCACTGACTAGAGAACCAAATAAACAAAATTACCTGGATCTAAGACTACAGCTACTTTACCTTTCATGTCAATAATTGAAATAAATATCAGCAAAATGTTTGTGGCTTGAAGTGACTAAACTAGTGCCAGAGACGTGCCAAGGTGGAATAGAACCACAAGCTAATTAAGGGTGAAGTGCCACAATGGTCTTTCCCTCAGCCACTACCATCACTTTCATAAGAAGCTCAAGTGCCAGATGAAGTTTTGGTGACGTATTTGGCAAATTTTAAAGTATGAAGAAAATTTTATTGAAAGTAATAACTGAAAGGTATATATTGGGACTTGAAATACCTGACAGAATGGATGATTACACTTTATACTGACCTCAAGTGAAACATTTAATTAAGTAATTAATTAATACTTGGATGGATGAGATTTAAAGTCTAAATAACACCCTGCCAGTTCCATCAGCCTATTGAAAGTCCATTACTACAGGCTGAAAGGACCACAGGACCACAAGGGCAGGTGGGAACCTGAATTAGGTACCCAGTCTGGGTCTCCTGCCAGGGCTGTCTTAGAACAGCTTCAGCTCCAGTGTCTCAGTGTGAAACCCATTATGCTAAGAAAATGCCATAGGACCTCTTGGAGTGAGCAGAGGTCAGTGCCTGGGAGCATGGGACACAAAATGGAATGCAGTTTTGGACTGCACAAAGCCTGTAAAAATATATATGGATACATGGAGTATATATGTGTGCTCTGCCTCCATATGCCACCTGGGGACACATCTTCACCCTCATTACTCTTCTGGACCTGGGCAAACAGAGCTGCAGCAGCCTCCCCTCTCTTGGGCTTTCAGATCTAGTGCACTCTTTTCCCTCAAACAAAAATCAAAGCAGATGATGCATTATAATGATAGTGCTAAGGTTTCAGTTAAAAATCACACTATGTGCAAGCATAAGGCTGCTGATTATTTATTTAGATACAGACATTTGATGAAAGTAGGTTGAAAATCTGTATTTTATTAACTTCTTTTTGGGGAAAAAAGAGATAGCCCACAGTCTTGGAAGTGACTCCACTGATTCTGTGGTACAAACCCCATTTTACACAAAACATGTAAACTGGGGTTGAATCTACCACACTTAATTTTATTTAAATGCTAGTTAAAGGATCTTCTTTGAGGTCTCCAGATTATGAAGTTTTTTTTAGGATGGATGGAATTATCCTCTCCTTCCCTTGCCTACCATGGAAGCTCTACAAATCAGCTGATTTTTAAAGAGCTAAATTTGAAATCAGTGCCCCCATTAGAAACTAGATACAGAATGAAACAGATTTGTCAGTGTATTTTCACTATAAAGGCTAAGATAGGACTCATATGCCAAGACATCTTTCTGCTGCTATTGTCATTATGTCTGCTGGACACAGAGTGAAGTTAATTGACACTGAATAGCCTATAGAGTTTCAAGAATAACAACAACAACAAAAAAAACCCACTTACCTTCCTCTTTACCTGAATAAGTGCATTCAAAAAGAAATAATAATAATAAAGTCCAAACCAAAATGCCCTAATAACATGCTTTAACCCTTGGTCAGCCATGAAGCAGTTAGGAAAGTGGGACTACATGATCATTGCAGGCTCCTTTCAACTGAAAATATTCTATTTGAAAAGCCAAACCTCAAGATTAATAAGAATGCTTTCTTCCATACAAATAATCTAGGATATAGTTCTATAGAATTTACACTGTGCATGCATTTTCTGAGGTATTAAAGCCTGAATGTATACCATCCTGGAAAATCATCTCAGTATTCTTTCCCAAAGGCAAGGTTCATTTTAATATTACTTTTTGACCCTACTACTCCTCTTAGAATGCTGTCATGATTTATTGTTCTTTAGTCTGCTTATTTAGTTTCCCCTAATTCATTATAACTGATTCTCAAGTCACAATTGGTTTTAGCTGCAGTTAGTTCTTGATTTCTGTGCTGTTCCAATCCCTTCACTTCTATTTAAGTGTGATCATAGGATTATGATCACACTTACATTTCTAGCCAGTTCTGTTGTTTCTAGTTCTACCTTCCTAAATACTGTTTGTGGTTTTCAGTGTACAGGTAATTGTCATGATTTTTAAATTATAATAATGCACTAAAATCATTACATAATTTGCTGTAAATGGTTCTCACTGTGTCCCAATTGATGAAGTTGTTAAAATCACATTAAAACAATTGTTCATAGATAATCACTGAGTAAATAAAAAGCCCTTGCTAATGTCTACAAATACATTTTATTTGCTTTCTTTAAGGCAAATTAGTATAAACACAGAAAACACTTCCCTCATCTCTAGAGGAGGGAGACTGAAGTACTTCGCATTGACATTATGAAACTAATTCTAGGCAAATTTACTTTCTTACCTCACTAAATCTGAATGGAATTGCTTTTCATTTTGGTCATCTTCATAGCTTCCCTTCTCCCCACCCACCTTTCTCCCATACTTCTACACTTCCCCCTTGATTCTGCTGAGCAGCACCAGATAGATTCCTGACTCCATTGATGTTTTCCTTCATGTACAGTCTTTCAAATATAAACAATTCAAGAAGAGCAAAGCCCACACAAAACGTAGCTGCCTGCACCTACATTGTGCCTAAAGAGGTGAAAGGGAACAGAGGTGAGGTCTGGTGATGAATACACTTGGGCAAAGTCTTTCATCTTCAACTACAAAGTCCAACTGCCACCATGAACTGATCAGGTGAATAACTTAAATTTGACTATATAGTTCCTAAAACTTCAGGGGAAGAAATAAAAAGGGAAAAAAAGTATCTAAAAGTGTATCTTAATATATATATACACACACACATCTATATATATAAAAGATTAAAAATTCATTGATTTTCATTCTACTATTGTTTGAAAATAAAATCTGATCCTACCTCTTCACAGGCAGTCCTGAAATCCATGTGCTATGACACAGCAAGTGATATTTGTCTAAAATGGAGAGAAAGATTTCATTAGAATGAAAAAGATACAGCAAAACATAAAAGTTATCTGTCTGAGATGAGCAGCTGCAGTTCTCTTTGCTAGGCCCAGTTATAGCCATTGCTTAAAAGGAGAAATCATCAAAGTTGCAACAGGATTAGGAAGATGTTAGAAGTTGTTCCTGTTCTCATAAAGTACACAACCTGGTTTCATTGAATATAATCAAAGGAATGCTTGTGTTCCCACCATCTCCCCCCTTTCACAGGACATTCAAACATAGTTTTCTTATTGCAAGTGGAAATTTCTTTCTTTTTGTGTTTTCTAATTTTTGTTTCATAAGTAAGAGTATACTCAAAAGTAGTAAAAATAGAGATAATTAGGTGTTGCTCTTCAGAACACTCCCTCTCTTTTAAAAAACCTTTTTTTTTCTTTTCTCCCGTAATTAAAAACTATCACTCACCAGTATCTTTTGTCTCACATTTTATTAATGTACCTAATCTCTCCACAGACGCTGCTGTCATTTAACAGTGTGCTTACTTTGCAGAAATATTTATGAGTTGGAAAACAAATGTTAGAAAAGTCAGAAATACGTGTAAGTGCTGGCAAAATGTCACACCAAATCCTGTGATTATTACTTTGCCTGGCCTTTACCTAAAGTGTATTCATCGCCATGCACACTTAAGCATTCATTTATTTATATGATAAAGCCACTGGCAGAGGATGTTATCAGAGGCTAACAGTGTCCTGCTGCTGGGTCTGCAATAGAAACCATCATGCATCAATCAGTAACATTTTCAGGAAACACAAAACAGTCCTGGGGAAAAAAGCAGTTTCATTCAATGGCTGGGAAAAACCAATCCTGTAACAAAATTCTCTCCATCATGTGTTTTATTACTATTTTGTTTTAATTATGTGGTTGCCATTATTTGTATAGGTATAGTACTCAAAGTTCCAACACAAAATTTGTACCATTAGCCTACATTTAAAATAAAATTTAATATTCCTCACATAGTACAAAAAATTAAGTCCTAATACTTACAATTAAATCTTTTAATAATAATAAAATCTTTTCATTAAGTCCCTTGATTTATTTTGTTGCCCTGAAGGCAGTTTTATTGAACAGCACACATATGAGGTTAATTTTCTCTATTTATTGAGCTCTGCCTGGTTCACAGCCTGTGCTCTAGACTAATTTCTAGCAGAGATAGCCTAGGTTGGCTAGGTTACAATCCAGAAATTTAAAAAGGACCCATCATCATTCCTTCCTTATCAGCTTTAGAAAAGCACCATGATCCAATAACAAACTGTATCTGTAATTCTGCTATCAAAAATGCTCATAAAATCAAGGTCACTATTACTGATCCAAAGATTTTCTCTCTGGTGGGTCAGTCATTACAAAGAATGTTTCCTTGTGATCTTTATGAACTCTTTTTTCAGCTGAGTAAACTGAAGTCGAAAAGAGACTTTACTCACCTTAGCTAAACATTCTAAAGACTTCTTAGCCTTCTAGAACTATAAGAGCACACATTTTTGAAAAATAAACTGAAGTAATGCACAGCGCTCTCCTTTCTTGGGCCCTGGTTATGGCAGGTAGTTAATTCCTATTGCAGTCAAAAGTTTATTCTCTTCTGTTATGTTCTGCCTTATTAATAAAAGTTCTGCAAAGTTTGGTTTTGGGAACTTTGGTTCCACAGTCAATGACAAATCCACTTTCATTCTCTTTTAGCTACTCTTTGATCTAAACCTTATCTAACCCTGTTCATTTTCATAACTCATTATGACTCCTTTTTTATTCTTGGTTTTCAGGTATAATGCATTTATTTACTTATTTCAGAAATACTTGTATTATCACAGAGAAAAAAAATATTGTTACTTATAAAATATTTTCTAAAATGTAAAGCTGGAGCTACATAATTCTCAACACAAAATAAAATTCCTTGCAGAGAGCTTATGTGTTTCTCAGGCAGGCAGCATCTCAGTTACTAATCTTTGCAATACAGCTGCCACTGCTTCTGCTCCCCTCTATTTCCTACTGATTCTCATCTGCAGCTGCACAGAGAATGTAAGCCTATTATCAATGTTCTTTTTCCGACTATCAGCAATTTTATAACACTTGATATTTTACAAACAGCACACAGAAGGTTTGATTACAAAGTGCAGTACCTCATAAATCATCTCAGAAATGTCATTGTTTCCAGCATTTATACCCCAAACAAACACTCTAGATAATTAAATTACAGGAATACATATCATGCATCATGCAGAAATGTAATATCTTATGCTGGTAAAAGCCCCAATGATTACTAATTGTCTTCTCCTGTGATACATGAAAAAAGGCAGAAAATATAAACCTAAGTAATCGCAAAAAATAAAACGTTTGTAAAATGATAAACTGTGAAACCCAATGCTTACAGATATCCGTGATAAGCTTCTGGCTAATCTCTGCAACCCCATCTCCAATAGCCACTTTCACCTGAGCAACTTTCCAGCTCTCATAGGAGCTTCCTTCAGCCTGATTTTTTTTTTTTTTTGCCCCTCCCCACCATTAGGTTGCTCTGGGACAAACTGTGCTTCAGAATGTGAGAAAGGAGCTGCCTGTGGCTTTGAACTGGGGAGGTGCAGAGGAAAGTCTGCTCCAGGACAGAACCTGGTTTGCAGGCACAGAGGGATGCATGAACAGCGTGTATCACTCAAAGAGAAACGAAGGCTCCAAAAGCAGTGTGCCTTTCTCTAAAGGGGCTGGGAAGCTCTGCAATCAAAGATATGTAAACAAGCAAGCTTTGAAAAGTTACTTGCCATCCTTTCAACTTGACTTGCAATCTGTATCTCCTCCAAAACTGAGTTATCAGACCTATTTAGCTCACCTCTGCTGATGCATGTAAAAGGAACAGTGTGTGACAGACAGGTTAGGAAGAGACTTTGACACCCCCTTGGCAGAAAAAGACGTTATTCAACACTGAAGAAACATTTACCAAGAAGTATTTTTATGGCATTTGTGTTCTAAAGGGAAATCAATGGCTAAAACATAACGGCAAAGATGAAGGCTATGGCAGCCCTCAGAGCCAAAGCTTCATTTAGAATAATGCACTGAGCACTTGAGCTCTGCTCTGATCTTCTTATAATAAATCAGGTCATATTCCAGTGGTATAATAGATGTAATTTCACAAAATACTTCCATGACTGAATACTCCAGTACACAATAATGAAATAAGATAGCAAACAATAACAAAATTTCTTGTAAGCACTACATTAAGAAGAGACACTCTATGAAGTGTAGGAAGTACCACAGGCCAAATGGAACACTACTGACAGTGGGAAACACTTCATTCTCAAGGTTACTGGTGCAAAGTAAGAATACAATACTGTGTGCACAAATAACAAGTGTATGGAGAAATTATTCATTATCAAATGCAGTTTCATTTAGTACATGATATCACTGCATATCACTCGTATATGTTCTACTTGATGGAGAGAAAAACCAAGAAATTCTTATTGTCTGAGAAATGTCTGAACGGCTAATGGGGAAAGAGACTAAAACCATATTTCAAAGGCACAAATCACAGATCAGCAACTACTTATGATAATAGTTTACTACTAATGTTTGCCTTTTGAAGTCTTTCTGTTTCCATTCTTGTCAAAATATTTTGCACTCTATATTGTAAAAATGCCTGAAGAAAATCATATTTGTTGTTATTTTGTGTTAGGAAATTAAACATACATACATTTGTAACTCTGCAAGGCTTTTTTTAGTAGTAATTAAAACTAAACCCCAAATATTACCTATTATAAATAAAGTAGATTTAGAAATTATCCTTACATTTAGCAGAGCTAGTGCCTTGTGCTTTACAGGAAATAAAAATATTTCTGGAAAAAGAGAAGCATTACTTCAAATCCAGATTCCATGAATGCATATTCATTCCATCCAGCTTGCCACAAGGTGTTTGGTACCGGAAGAGTGGTCAGAGGCATGCAGACACCACAGTAAATCAAAGCAGCAGTTGAGTAACTGCAGATTAATAAACCCTCATTCAGTTACTGCTTTCCAGCACACTTGAATTATATTTTGTTTGACCACTGAGTTACTTATGTTCATTTAACATAATGATTTTTAGTAATTTACATAGTGGACTCGTTTGCTGAAAAATTTCTCAGCAAGTTGGCAACAGTCGCTAGATTCAAGCACTTCCTCACACCTTGTCACAAAGTTCAATACATCAAGGGGGATCTGTATATCCACTGCACAGAATTATAGTTTTAATAAATTAATGTAAGAAGAAGGATGCTCATGAAGCTGGAGGACCCTAAGCTGTATGTATCAATCTACCTGATAGTGCAAGGAGATGAACTTTGGAATCAGCAAACCTGTGCAGTTCTTTGGCAGGGAGGAAAATAATTACCTGACAAAGCTTTTTAACAAAATGTCCAGCTCTTAGCAAAGCTCATGCTTCAAAAGAATTGAAGTTGGCAATTAGTAGCTAACATGGTTTTAATGTTTCATTCATTTTACCTTGGTTAAAACAAGTATGATATTTATCCGCCAGTCATAATTTATTATTTTAGTGGCAAGCCTATTTAATACGCAAGCCAAATTAATGATTCACTCCATAAACAACAATTTTTCCATAGTCAGTGATCCAGAAGGCAGTATCAAATGAATGAATGCATCTTGGGCTTCTGTTTGTTTATTCAGTGCTGTTTGCATTAACAATTATCTAGTGTCCCCCAGAACAAACACCCACTAAATGTCCTAACGAGTCACCCAGTCTGTTCTGGCTTGGCAAAAAAAAACTATTGCAAATGGCAAAATAAAAAAAGAAAAAAAAAAACACAAAAAAATACCAGAACAACACAACACGTAATCTTCCAGAAAGAAATGCAGTATTAGAGGAGAATAATCTGAAAACAGTGATATTAAATGGACATGGGTTGTTGCTGCATGTCTTTATGTGAAACACACTATGGCAAACTTTGGAATCAGCAAACCCGTGCAGTTCTTTCACAGCAAACCTGTGAAAGTTTGGCTTTGGGTCAAAGTCTGGAACCCTGTTAGGAAGAAAAATAAAATCTTATGTCTGGTTTCTCACTTTTCCAATATTACTCTTTGGTGATTCAGTAGATGTGATGTGTCTAAATATAATTATGTACATGATTTCAAAGAGGATAGTGCACATGTCAGAGCCCAGGCTTGTACTAAATGTCTCCTTATTCTTCACTGCTCTGGAGGCTGCATGAACTGTGACATGATGTAGATAATTTCTCAGTTTTGCCTAAATAATAGTGACTTTTGTCAGAGATAAAAAGGAGTTCTTCTTTGACTATTCAGCACTGCATTCTGGATTTTCCCTCCATTATCTCTCAACACATTTTCATATAGAACACTGCCACTCCTCTGCCAAGGCAATTGTTTCACACTCAAATGTAAATTTCATGCTCCTGGCATTATGCCTAATGCCAATAATTCAGTGAGACTTTCCACATTATACTGCAACTTTTGATTTCACTTAAGTTGAAAGAAGCAAGCCAAAACATTATACCAGTGTCCTAAAGGAGGTTAGAAAATAAAGTAATGGTTGTAAATACTTGAGAAGTATTTATCTGAGATTTTTAGATCCTTTATAAACAGCTGACAAATATATTTATACCTGCATATATAAACATGTCATGTCCAATGTTAATTGCAGTTCTTAATGCAAAAATAATCATTCACAATGAAATTTTAAAAATCTGTATATCCTGCTTAAGAAAAATCAGAATATTAATATGCAGTGAATAATGAAAATTGAAACCGGATTACACAAAGAAAGGACATTATATCAGACTTATTACAGATTATTGAATTTTAAAAAATGAATGTTTTACGCCCAGTTTGCAAGAGTATAACGAAGCACTTATTTCTATTTTTTCAATTGACTAAAATTTTTCCCATATACCAGGGAAAATGCAAACCAGGATTTTCCAATAGATATAACATCGTTTCTGCTAATTTGATACAGTTTGAATCAAAAGTGCCAGTACATCTTGATAGAGCTTGAGCTAACAAGGTAAGATAACTGAAAGAAATTACAAAATCTATTCTCAGAGAAATTCAGAAGTTTCACTAACTTCAATGAAAACAATAGGAACAAGTCATTTTTAATTGACCCAGGACAAAAAAAAAACCAAAAAACCCCCCAAAAAACCCAAAATCAGATTTTCATTTGAAATCCCATAACCAAACCAATATTTGATTATGACCTCCCCTTATTTTGATGGGATTGAAATTAGTTGACTAAGGTCAAAACATTTTCAGCCTGTTTTATCATTAGGTTTTACGAAATTATTCCTACCACTGAAAAGAATATTTCTATTTTACAGTCACAAAATCAAAAAACTCTATTTTACATTACCAACATATCTATCACAGTATAACGCATTTGTAATGAACTAGACCTTATCAGTCCATCCAACTGAAATGGTAACAGAAATCACAGCAGCCCACTAAAATAATTTATCTCATAATTATCTCATAATAGTATATCTTTCATAATTTATCTCTCAGTGCATATTTTCATATTGCTATTTGGAGTTTGAGTTTGCTTTCTATTTAGAAATTGCCACCATCACCAGTTTTGCAACTGCAGTCAGTTTCTTTACTGAAATAGAATTGGGCTATGAGATGTAAAAAGGTTTGAGGAATATGACTGTAAGCTCCCAAAGAAGATGGGCAGAGAGGCAGTTTGAGAACCTTTAGAAGAAAACTGAGTCAGTGAAAGCTGGAAAAACAGAAGAAACCAGGTACTTATTCTTGGTAAACAACACTCTTTGCAGAGACATTGAAATCAAATGACTACTCTCTGGTATCAGAATCACCTAGGTAAAACACCAGAAAACAAAAAAAGCCCCTGGACATCATAAGAGCAAGACCACAGATATTTAAAGCGGACTAAGGCATCTGTGTTGCACTGCTGCTTAGACAACTTTTTTTGTTGTTGTTTACTGTGTCAGGTCATTGACCCTTGAATGCTGTTGTTTTTCTTCACTGCTTTTTTTTCCCTTCCTTTCTTCTATAAAATATGAACTTACAGATTTCCCATAAATAATCAAGGCAGTAACAAAAAAATTGATTCATAGAAATATTTAAATCAATGTGTTTAACTGACCATTTGATGGTTTCAGAATTAAGTCTGAAATGCAACTTAGCTTCTAGTATCAGGTCCTGTAATCAAATATTCCTGTCTCAGAACTCCTATTACAACAAGCATGCATGCAATTCCAGTGGTCATCAATCACTGGAATCAAAAACATCATCAAAAACTATGCATTCGTTTTGTCATCTCTGGGACAGCATAGCTAAAACAGAGAGAAAGACCAAGGTTTGTTGCACTTGCTGCTACAGTTTTGCCTTATCTAAAAAGTCATGTATAAAGGCTACCAGTAAATAAAACACTTCCTCAGGTTAAGGTGAAAAAACCAAGCAGACAAATAAACAAACAAACAAACCAACCAACAAAACCCAAAAAACAAATGCAAAACCCTCAAACAGTAACCTATTTCAAAAAGTTGCCAGCAAAGGAAGGAGGAATAATGCAGTGCATGAACTAGAAAATTCTAACCAACAGAGATACCATGATCATTATTTGCATTGTCTTCCCCACATTTCCTTTTTTTTTTTTTTAGAGCAGATGCTTCTATATAGAAGAATTCAATAGAAATACTTATAGAAAACAAACATCAACAACTTGGCTCGAAATTAATCAACATAATTAGATCTTCCACTTGAGTTTTTATATGATTGCAGCAAAATTCTTTAACTGCTCTGGAATCCAGAACGCAGGAATTTTTAACAATGCTGTTGTAATATCATCAAGTCAAGTTTATTTACTGTCAAACTATTCCTGCAGTAGTACATTGTCAAAATGCATAAAAAGGGAACTTGAGATATGCAAAATATGCCACATAGGAAAACACAGCACCTAAAGCACTGTATAATTAAAACAAAAACGTTAAGTAGCCAGTGAGAAATACTTTACAGCTAATTAGAAAATATCCTTGTGAGAACAGAACCCCACACTGAAAATCCTTTTTTATGGAAGTGGATTGAAATGAGATTGTGAAATGGTCATCCCAGCTGTACACACATCTTTATCCTGCAGGGTGCTAATCCTGCTATAACGCTATCACAGTAAGTCAGAAAAAAACACCAACAACAGCGTGCTCCACTTTTAGGAACAGAGGTTGATTCAGACAAACACTGGCTAGTGGTAAACTGTTCTGATCCAGGAACACCAAGCTGCCACACAACAAAACCTGTGCAGAGCACGTATGGGTGGATAGCTGTAAGTAAGCATCCCTTTTTAACCAGTCACATTGTGGGAATTACTAGTTTTGGTTATCACATTTTCTACGTAATAAACTACTGTTCAGATTAGATTTTACTTAATGCATTCTTGAGCTCACTGAAAGCCAGGATGGCAAACACTGAAAGTCATAAGGATTTTTCTTTGTAAAATCTTGGACCCATTCATGATGCAAGGTAATTGTAATATAGGTGAGACTAATATCACTAATTTCTTCTACGATTGTCTTTCACACGCCACTAAATGTAGATGAAAAAAGATAATGAGAATGTGAACTAGACAGTCAAGTAGACTGGATGATGCTGAAGTGATGATGAAAAGGTTTTACCAGGTGTAAAGAATGGGGAAGGGAATCTAAAACCTTGTAAGTCAGCAGAAAAGAGTTAGGGTACATCAAATTGAGGAAGCTCTTGCTTCCTTGGGAACACTGAGGGGATGATAAAGAAGAGCGCCTTCAAGACAGTTAATGTGAAGGTTTGTAGCCACCATAGAAACCTTGATTCTAGGAAAATACACCCAAAATCAGACCCAAATTCCACAGGCATGGTAGTGTTACACCAGGTTTCTATATAGAATACAAAAGTTAAGCAATGCCAGCAAATTCATTGTCTCTGTTCTTAAGCTGTGAGTACAGACTCATACATGGATTTAGTCCGTAACAAGTAATACTCTCCAAAACAACAGGCTACGTGATCCAGGAATTAGTAAAAGGGTGAGTTTTAATAGACATTTTTCTCACAGCCACCCTACTGCATAGGAAAAGACAGTTAAAAAACATGGATGTAGGCTGGTTTATGCAATTACCTCAATGCCAGAAGCCAGTTTCATTGACATTGATAAACATGACCTAGGAACTTCATATTTTGGATACTTACAAGAAGTGGCAGAATGTAACAGCCAGTACAGTAGCTCAAGTGACAGCTCTGAAGTGTCTGCTCTGGAGAGTATCAGAAGATACCTCATTACAGGTTACTTTTTACGTGAACTTTTTTTAAAAAGTGTGTTCCAGTGAAAAATTTAGATTGGGAATGTGTAACTGAAACTGAGTCATACTGCATACACAGTGATGGCTTAAATTTGTATACCTTTACTTAATTCAAGCATTTTCCAATGTTTAACCTATCTGAAAGACTTTAAACATAAGTCTTGAAACCAAAAGGGACTCAAATTTCAAAAATTCCAATTATATCGCCAACATTCACTGGTACAGTAGATGAATATCTGTATTGGTGCACTAAACAGTACCAAAGGACTTCTCTACTTCAGACACAGTCACTGAAGCAATGCAGGAGTTTTGCTCTTCCTTTTTACTTTCCAAGTCTTTCAGGCAAGAGACTAGGGGAGAGGACAGACTTCAGGTCACAATTTCTTTATTCACTTTAAAATCTATTTCAGGGAATGGAAAGGTTATATTTTAAAGACTCCATCCCCTCATCCTGTGGGGAACTAGAGGAAGCTATAGGGTTCTTTTTCAGCATACATTTTCCCCCAAAGAATTGGAAGTAGGAACAAAATTTGAGAGAAAAAGAGAGTGAGACTTGGTTAATAAAAGTAACACAGCAACACAGTGCCAGTCCAAAAAGACTGATGAAAGAGGGAAAAGCATTAAATGGGAAGCAAAAAACATGGTAGAAGAGGGAAGAGATAGTTACTAAGAAGACCATGGAAAGAAAATATATGAAGGAGGAAAAAATGGAAACGTACTTTAAAATCATTTCATTTCCCTATTATGCATTAATAATTGCTAAGTTAAATTTTGTTACTTTTTTCATCAATAGTATTCCATATGCTAATTACGGTAATTCAGCTGGTAAGCTGAAGGAAAGTACTTTAGGCATATGGAAGAACCTAACTTCTTTACATATTGTTTTCTTTTCTCCCTCTCTCCTTCCTCCTAGTACACTTGAGTAACAAAAGATAGAAACTAGAAAAAGAGAAGTATATGTAAATCTTAGGGATAAGCTGACTATAAGAAATAATATTGAGAAAAGAGGGTCAGAGATGCATTAAGAAATAATTCCCCTGCATTTCAGTCACATGGCTATGGTAACTGGGCTTTATTTTAGAAATCTTTACACAAGATTACCAGAACTATCAAAATTCATTGCTTTTGACATGCCTACTGAAAACAAATTACTTCAAGGCAGTTTCGGGTACCATCTAAATCACAATTGCTTAAAAGCATCCTTTATCATTTTAGAAATAATAAAGTGAAAGAGAGATATGTAAAGAGAACAAGCTCTGTACAGAAGTCCAGTGACACACTGAATTAAGGCAAATTAAGTCAATGTTAGCACAAGACTCTGATGCAGGAAATGAATATGGGTGTTGTGGGGCTCCACGGCAAGTTTGAGGATGTGAGATTTGGCAAACCTGTCACAAAGGAATGATTAAGGCAGGAAGTTCAGCTAAATTAAGATCATGCAGCAGAACAAAATACTATTTTTAGAATCTGTTGACGACCACATAGCCAAGGGAAAAGACTAGCCTCTTGCTTTCAGGGTAAGTGACAGCAATGCCATCAGGGTAAACTACAAGGACATACTGAGAGTAAACGGCAGAGAAGTTAAATCTGAGACATATCCATGACAATAAGAAATGATGGCTTAGCGGAAGTTCTGAGAACTTCATTTCAAGGACTCTGCTGCTCAGAGAACCCAAAATGTATGTTCTTTTGCTACTTAATAAAGACACCCAAGAAAAAATTAGTCTAAGAAACCCAGGTATCATGCAGTTTTATCTGAGCTTAAAATTTTACCAGGAAAAAAATGATGAAGTATAGTATACTGATATTAAGAAGGAATCTTTTCTGATAGTTCTAGCTTCAAAAGTGTTTCCTAATGCTTGCCTGTGATACTTGATCATATTTTAAAATAATTATTCATAAAGCATAACTGACTGAGCCTGATTTAAAAGCAAGTGAAAACTAGAATGCTAAAGAAGATATTAGAGAGTGTTTCACTCTTTGTGAAATGTTTCTCTTTCGAAAATTGAGATTTTTTTTGTGTCTGTGTTGCCAATATTACCTCTCCTAGCAACAGCACAACTTCCAGGTTGTTGTATTTCTTCATGGTTTAACAGCCATCAAATCCCGCTTAAAACAATGGCTCTGTCCATGAGAAATATTTAATCTTCCTGCTGTTTAAACTAGTCAAGTTCCTTTTTTTTGATTCTTCTTCTGAATACTAAATGCCTTCTGTAAAAATAGTTGCAGTTTTCAAGCAGCAGTTTTAACAATCATTAAAAGTGAACCTATAAAATATCATGAGAGTCTGAAAGTACGGCTGTAAGAATTTGTAACCTACCACATAAGCATGACTTAGGAAAGATGATAAGGACTGACAAGAAGTAAATATCCATCAAGATTCACAGTTATTTTGGATTCTCACAATATGGTGGAAGAAACTGAAAAAAGAGGGCAGATCGGTTATAAACATGGGAGAAAAAACGTTCATGATTAGTTTTTAATAGTTCAAAAGAAAAAAAATCGTCCTTAAGATAGGCAGTCTCATGGTCTTCTACTGTCTCCTCTGACTTTTAAAAGACACTGTCACAGAGGAAAGCCAACTGATAAAAGATCTGCTGCCACAATTGTGGCATCATGATTGAGAACACAGTACATGCTACCTTCTTAATCTTGGTGTACATAAACTTATTGAAAAACAGTGTTTCCTCCACTTTCAAAAACAAACTCATCACTATGTGAGGGGTTCATGAACCTGATCATGCCCACCCCTTCAGGGATTGGGATAACAGTCTTTACAAAGGCTGAAAAAACCCAGGACCCAGGCTTTTTCCTTTATGGATCATCATTTTAAATTCAGCTTAAAAAAATTAAAGGAGAAGGAGAAAAGTCTCTGTAGTTTTGAACAAACTTCAATATTGTAGTAAAACTCCCTGAATAGCCTATAAATAACTGCCTATCTAGATTTCTTTTTGAAGAATAAACCTTGTAATCCCAATTTATATTACCTGGGATCTAAAATATATACTTCTTCTAACTTTCCCATTCCCTGGGCTGGGCATCTCCCTTTTTGGATTCTCCCTCCATTCCCAATGCACTTGACTGGTTATGGTGAAGTGAGGTCATATGAACACACATATGAAGAAGGGTTTATCAAAGGATTCAGAATACTGTTTGACAATTATTACATTCTGCTACTGAACCCATGTATTAATAAAGAAACACAACATCTAGCAACTTTTCTTCAACAAATTATTCATTATATACATAAATGGAAGTGCTTCTTAACCACTTGTGAACAGACTAGTCCTGCTCAAGTCTTGAGAGTAGTGTCATGTATAAGACTTTTAAAGAGGACCCTAGCACAGCAGTGAACCATTCAAAATGTTTTAAAATTTGCCAATCCACTAAATGTTTTGGTTCTCCTTCATAAAAACAGGGCAGGAAGATAAAGCTTACATTTTCTGACCTTCCTCAACAGAACAGAAACAGAGTTTATGGACTTTCTTAGGTGCCCAAATTACATTTAGCTAGACAATACTCCTGTTCAAGTGGGATGAAGGCAATGTCTGTGCCCTGGTTTTGTGGGATCTTTATCTTTCTATATAGGCATGGATAATAATGTAAAAAATAGAATAATAATAATAGTATCAGTGTACATAGTAGAGTGTCATGTTTGGCCAAATAACTATTGCATCATTCAAAGTCTAAATAACAGGCTAAAATTTCCAGACAGAGTTCCAGTACTGTGAGATTTTTTCACTCTCTTTCAGTATATTTGACAACATTCAGCTGACTTAGGAATTCCTTTGTCCCTGGACTAGTTGCCTGTAAAACTTCAAGATACCAACCTTGCAGTAGGCACTGCAAAAACACATTATACTGTCCAGCTTATCAGATCACCTTCACTGCCTGTGCGTATCTCGCACCACTCCACCTAGAAGCCTGCTCTGATATGGATTTGGAACATCTTTCCCCATTTCCTGGGGTAGCAGCTGTGGTGTTCCCCAAATGTGTCCACCACTTCAGCACACTAATAAGTCAGGTAGGTTGTGGTTGAAAAAAAATACAGGAGGAAAAGAAATAACTTCTATTCTCCAAGCTTTTTTAATGTAAAATAGCTGCTGGTGCTTTTAAGACAAGAATTCAGAACAGACAAAAAAGCAAAAATTTTCCTTCCTTCCTTCCTTCCTTCCTTCCTTCCTTCCTTCCTTCCTTCCTTCCTTCCTTCCTTCCTTCCTTCCTTCCTTCCTTCCTTCCTTCCTTCCTTCCTTCCTTCCTTCCTTCCTTCCTTCCCCCCTTCCTTCCTTCCTTCCTTCCTTCCTTCCTTCCTTCCTTCCTTCCTTCCTTCCTTCCTTCCTTCCTTCCTTCCTTCCTTCCTTCCTTCCTTCCTTCCTTCCTTCCTTCCCTCCTTCCCCCCTTCCCCCCTTCCCCCCTTCCTTCCTTCCTTCCTTCCTTCCTTCCTTCCTTCCTTCCTTCCTTCCTTCCTTCCTTCCTTCCTTCCTTCCTTCCTTCCTTCCTTCCTTCCTTCCCCACTTCCTCCCTTCCCCACTTCCCCCCTTCCCCCCTTCCTTCCTTCCTTCCTTCCTTCCTTCCTTCCTTCCTTCCTTCCTTCCTTCCTTCCTTCCCCCCTTCCCCCCTTCCCCCCTTCCTTCCTTCCTTCCTTCCTTCCTTCCTTCCTTCCTTCCTTCCTTCCTTCCTTCCTTCCTTCCTTCCTTCCTTCCTTCCTTCCTTCCTTCCTTCCTTCCTTCCTTCCTTCCTTCCTTCCTCCCTCCCTCCCTCCCTCCCTCCCTCCCTCCTTCCCTCCTTCCTCCCTTCCTCTACCCTTTATTTTAAGGAATATGGATGACAGAAAAAAGAAAAAAGGTGAATTTCAGGTCAGAGATACTTTACTAGCCTCTACTTCTGGGGTGATATTATTTGCAGTCACTGCAGGAATTTTCAGTCTTTTGTAAAAGACCAGATGCTTCTAAACTGTAACTTCTTTGGACTTCAATGAATTTTCTTATGTGGCTTCTCCTTTATGATCTCCTTTGCTTAGCTTCCATTTTCAGCAGATGCCATTAAAGAAAAAAAACAAACCTACACAACAAGAACAAAAATTGAACATACTACTTGAATTATTTTTTCTCCCAAGATATGTGGACCATGATGAAGCTGCAGCTAATGTGTATATTAGGTGAAAATGAACCGCATTTTCCATAGGACGTTTGGCTTTTAAGTTCCTTGAGGGAGGCAGTCATGAATTTCACTAAATTGCATAGAGCTAAGAACCAAGAAGCTGATAATTAATAATAAATACATAAAATATCTGCACTCATTTATCATTTTCACTTCTAATCTTTTGCTTGTGATGTCTTACCATCTCCACAACCCCATTATTATCCTTATTAGTATTTTTAAATTTTTATGTCTCACTCCTTATCTTTTTACAAATTGTATCAGGCCTTGGTTTTAATTTCTACTGGAGTTCCTCCCAAATTCTGTTTCCTTCTATTTATATCTGAAAGTTATGTAAGAAAGCTGGATGTAGCCTACTTGTTCAGGTTCAACAGCATCCATTCTAAGATGTACGCAACTATACAAAAACTTGGACTGAAAGAATTTGCTGTAACACTCTAGTTTCAAGTCCCATAGCTCATTTCTAAGTTCTAAAGATGAGGTATCACATTTATCATCTTTTGGAAAATTGCAGTCATGTAAACTAATATTCCCAAAGACCTGCCTGAACATTTTGTTCTTCTTTCTCTTAATATTCCAGATAAAATAATCAATTTCCAATAAAGGTAGTTCAAAACCAGAAAACAAAATGACTCTGGAATAATACTGCAGAGTCTCTTTCCCAAATCCTAAAGAAACAAAAAAAAAAAAAACCTGACTATATTTGATTTATGTACTTATAGAGTGATGGAAGCTAACTTGGACCACATATAAGAGGGAAGAATTTTGAAAACTTCCCTGTAAAATGCTGAAAAATTCTGCTACAGAAAAGGACGAAAATCCACAAAAGTGATACATTGTAGTCTGCTTTGAATTATGGAAATTAATGTGTTTCTCAATATGCAGCTCATTTGACGGATGAGCTGTGTCCAGGATGAAACCTATTGCTCATAGATTTTTTTTTTAACATGACGTAATTTCTTAAATTAATGCACACTTGGCATATATTAGTGCTATTTGAATTTAGGCAATTCTCCAAATACTTCATTTTCTATAATCTTTTTTTGAAAACAGTGCAGGTAACTCTCAGCAGCTGACCTCTGACAAATCATGCAGCAAGCTGACTGCAATTTAAACAGTGCAACAGGTTCGAGAAATTGCTCTCGTGCTTTTCAAGTCAGAAACACAGTGATGCTTCAACCCCACTATACTCTGCCTTCTGCAATCCCCCAGGTAGTTCCATTCAGAGACACTGTTCTAAAACAGTACAAAGGATCTCTGAAATGTGTCCTACTTTGAGGTTAAAATTCAGAGGGCCATTAAATTAAAGCATTGACTAATACTCCTTCTTTTTCTCTCTACTGCCTCTCCTTTCACATTTCATTAAACCATGTCAGGACTAGCCTGCTGAAGCAGAATTAGAATTCCTGGGAGAATATCTGAACTGTTGAAATGTTAAACATGTCAGTGTGCAAGAGATACACACTTCTGCTCTACAGCAGTAAGTAGTACAAGGTCTGTCTCTTCTCGATCCTTGGGTGAAAAGAACAATTGATGTCAGTCACATACAGCAGGTACCTACTTACTGTATCATACCCTGCCAATCCAGACAGAAATTAGGTGCTGCAAGACCATTCATAGTCTCTGAAACTGCAAAGACAGGTATAGTACAAAAATTGAATGACATATATGCAGCCCTTGCATATTAAAAGCCTTTTGAAAAAGTCATTGAGTTTTCTTCAGAATTCTCTTGATTAAACACCAATTATGGAAAAAAAATAGAGAAAAGGCCAATATTTACAATTTAATACAGAAATCATTCTATTATTTAAAAGATTTTTGCAGTGGCTACTGTGGAGTTCAATCAGTGATGAATTCTAATGTCAGTTAATGTGCAGTAAAGATTATCCTCCTTTTTTTGTTCACTCTTCCTTCACTAAATAAATTCCAAATCATTAAATAGAAACACCTATCATGTAACATTTATTTCAAAATCCCAGTTCCAAAAGGCGTGAATGGCTGGTGCAGCAGTATCTCAGGACACAGTTGCACTCAATAATATTAGAATGAAAATGCATTTTGATACATATCAGAAACAGATAATGTAGATAATCTGCTGCTTCTTTCAATGTCCTAATGTTAACTCACAGTCATCTAACCAAAAGCAAAAGGCCACCAGCTCTGCCACTGTCAGACAAATAGCTCATTTAAGATTAGCAATAATCTATTTGCCTTCATCTCTTGTAGATAAAAGGGGATCAGTAAAGAAAATTAAACACAGCAGGATTTCGTTCAGGTTCAGCCCACCTTTTCAGCCACAAAAAGCCATTAATTCAGCTGGGTTTTAATAAAAACCTTGGGGTGAGATCATTGTCACAAGACACAGATGTGCTGGCCCTCTTTGGCTCTCTGTCCTCTAACTCCTCAGCACACGGACAGCACAGCAAATGGGTGATCCAGAGCTTGAAACAAAGCTGGGCAACCCAAACCATCACCAGCCTTGGACACTCTCAAATTCATCCTCAAAGAGGATGTTCCAAGTCATGGGGGTGGAAGAAAGTGTTTAAAGAGGGACAGAGAGGGCCACAGCAAGGCACTGCTCATACTGCAGCCACCAAGGCTGCCCCTTTCCTCTTGGCAGGGGATGCACCTAAGCTGATGCACAAGGAGCGTGCATGAGCTAAAAGACTCAAAAAATGGATCCAGTCAATTTTGAGTTGTAGGACCCAACTACAATGCATAAAAACATATATTTGTACTGTTTTCTTATGGAATTAATTTCTTTATTCTGCCTGCGAGAAACTGTAAACAGTTCACTGCTCCTCCTTTACTCAATAAAACAAATAAATAGTATTTAAATTACACTTAGTAATTATAAACTTTATTTACTTTTTTTTCCATTCTATACATCATTCAGCTTGCTTCAAAACCATTATTTTAATAGTTCTCCTTTTCATTACATGTATCATATACACCGTAAAATTTAATCTATTGCTGCAGAAGGAATTATGGCTACAATTATGGCGGAAGACTCAATGCCTTCAGCAACAGCATAATATAAATGCTGCATAATAATTCCATTTCCCCTCCAAACGTTCACTCAGATCAATTTACACAAGCACACTGCCCTTTTCCTCACATGCCACAGACTCACAGTCACCCTAGAGTGATAGATAATCGCTTTTTACACCCAGTTTTGTGCAATTGATTGGGGTGAGACTTTCTTATTGAGATGCAATGATTGTACTAACAACTATTGCACAAGTGACTGGATGACAAGTTGTTCCTATGAAAACGTTGACTTCTATGACCGCTGTTACAAAAACTTTGCATCAGCAACATGAAGAAAAATGGTTTCACAAATGAAAACTTACATGAGGCAACTACAATATGCTGACCAATTTCACTGGGTAAGGGAAAATAATGACTGAGCATAGTAAAACCAAACCTCAGTGGAATATTTTTTGGTAAATATATGCTATATATTAAAGTTTTGTATCAAATACAGCAGTAAATATGAAAAACAAAATCATTCTGTCTTTATAGCAATGTAGCTGAAAACATGGCCTGGTTTAAAGTTTTATACTGCAATGTCTAACATTAATTTTCAAAGGAGTGGGCAGATATCCATTTCTATATTCAAATCTTCAAACGAAATAAGATTGATTCTGAATATGGAAAGGATTAGACATTTCTTAAGTATTAGAGGCTGTTCAATGCTTTGAAAGAATATTATTCTGGCAATGACTACATTTCATAATTTTCTGTCCATTTAATGAAATCACATGAAGTTAAACAATGAAGACAAAATCTATAACCAAGTATCATGTATATATATGAGAAAACATACATAATTTACAAGTGGAAACTGTGAACTAACTTTCCATGTATTTTATTTCTCACTTTCGTCTTTTTTATTAATTCTGCACAACTCTAACCAATTCCAAGAATCTTTTACTATCACTAACTATGCTTTATTTGTTCAGAGTTTTGAATATGAGATTTTGCCTCTGATTACTTGAGTAGAATTTTTTCCATTATCTTCAAGGACACTAAAGATTTCAGGTTTCTCACTAGATTATTCTTGATTAACAAGAAGGTGTTGAGTCTAACTATAATTTCACACACTGGAACCTTTAAAGCCATAGTAATTGACAGCACTAAGAAATCACTCCTGAAGTTCTGGTTCTGTAAAGACAGATCAGTGTTTTATACAATGGTACAGCCATGATATTAAAGCCCACAGGTTCACTTACAGCAACATTTTAAGAACATGTTAGAAGGACCATTGTTGGGAGAAGAACCTTCCGCATTTTTCCTTCACTGGGTGATCAACATTCCACTAGCACCAAAATCTACCTTCATAGAAAGCATATAAATATAACTAATGTCTTTACTTAAATAATTGTCAGTCATGACATTTCTTTTCACAGTAATTGATTGGGCACCTGTTACAATCCATTAAAAGAACCCTGCCCACCAAAACGCTTAAGCAGAAAGACTAAGCTCTGATTTTCAAATCAAAATGTAATTCATTATGACTCATTTAATGATGAAATGTAAAAATAGTAAAACAAAATGCTTTAAAATTATCAATATTCTTAAAAATACACAAGTAAAGATTATTACATTAAGAAATAGCAGAATATAAATAAATTAGCATGTGAAGGAAAGAAATATTGTTTTGGATGACATATGCTTCTTTGGAGACTGAATGATTTGTACTTGGTTTTGAAATTCTTAGAGTCTACTTCCGTCCCAAAAATAATACAAACAGAACTCATTAAAAGGAGATCATCCCCATTTTAAAAAAAATAAATACAAATTGAAAAAATGTTCAAGTGACCCTTACAAACTATGTTTTTTCATCTGTACTATAATGTTCATTTTGGGACGAACACAAGGGAAATCTGCCAGACACACTTGAACCATAATTGTATGTTAATGAAAAGAACAAAATATTTCTACCTTATTGCACCACTTTCTACGGGATAAGGAAGAATTCATGACTAAATCTCTAGAGTATTTTCTAAACTTCTTAGCATGTGAGCAATACCTGACATCTCTTCACATTACAGTTTTGCAACCATTTTTGGTGCAGAAAGCTTTAACCAGGGCAAAAGCTCTAAAATACTGTAAACATGAAAAGCTTATCAACTTTATTTTATTATAATAACCTTTTAGCAGACATAAAAATAGTCAAGTGAGAGATGTTCACTCCCATTCATTCCATTCTCGTATCAGCAGAATTCATTGGGGTTTTCCTCAATGAATAAAAACTACAACATAATAGTCTTGATATTTATTTCTTATTCAGAATTTAATTTCCTGACAGCCATTTGTTTTTGAAAAGTGCTTCAAACCTGATTTGCACTATATAAAACCAGCAGCTTTTGATACGACTTATGAAATACTAGCATTAATCTAGTATTATTTTTTACTTTCGTTCCCTGGAACTTTTAAAGCTCTGAACTAAAAATGAAATTAATTGTTTTGTTTTGTTTTGTTTTATCTACATCCACAGGTGTTTCAGTTCTCGAACACAGCTCTCTGCCACTGCACACAATACATATTAATGCCATCCTTACTAAGCAGAGGATGGTAATTCTGAGCTTTAGAACAGAAGATATATACCAGGTTACCCACTGTAAAAAAAATCACACAAAAAAAAGCATGAAAACATGAAAACATATTTTAAAAGGCAGGTTTAATATTTAAATGAAAATACAGTGCAACAAGATCAACTTCAGTAATGCCTCTATCTTGTGTCTAATGTATTACCAAAGTAGGCCTTGCCATGGGGAGGTGGAATACCCTCAGCACTGATCAATATTTGATAGGCTACTGTGTCTGAATGGTGTCCCACCAAAATCAGCGCAGAATAAAGCAGGAACAGCAATCTGACAACAAGTAAGAAACTGCTAAATGAGTGCCTGAGAGACATGGAAGATGAGATATCCTGCAGAAAGTGAGAGATAACACAGCTCACATTTTTTTTTCCAGGAATAAGCTTTCAAAGGTTTTAGAGACTTGCTGAAAACACTATCTGCATTACCATGATTATATGTGCCTATTTTGGAATAAATTTATATATATAAATATGTATAAAACAAATATTGGTCTTTCAATAAGCTTGAAATGCCAAACAGAGGGGATCTTTGCAGCTTAGCATAGTGGTCTGGGTTTCTAAATTCAAAAATATTAGAGCAACGCAGACTCAAAATTACAATGCTGGACTTAAATTTGACTTCACTAAAAATCTCATCAGGTTTGTATATTTCTCAACTATATTATTTTTCTTTGAGAAATATTAAAGGAATTTACCAAAAAGAAGTGTGCCCTTACAGCAGAGTATATTTATCGATATTCGAGAGCAAACCAAAGAAATAAAAATGTAAGGTAAAGGGAGATGCATTTTACACATTAGAAGTTACTGAGGGTGCACTCCAACTCACACAATCACATCCATTTCCCGAAAGAAGAATAAATATCCCTACAATATAACAAATAATATTGTTCCATGTATCAATATCTCGGTAAATGGACAGTAGCAAACACAATGGTGCATTGATCCTAAGAGAGCAGGAAAGGTCAGGAGCTGCATCGCTTCGCGTCTTACCTTGTAAAGAATCTTGCTGTATTTTTCACTTATTAATTTGTGAGAACGTATGAAGAACAAGCTTGGCCAGACTAGTACAGTGGTTTTGTGAACACGCAGACATGCAGACACACAGTGTATTGTACAAACACAGCTGTCCCTGCACTGTTGTGGGTTGGAGATGTGGGGTGGGGTAGGGAGTAATGAAGTTGTGCTCTTCAGAGTGATGCTATATCTGAAATATCACTGACACATACCTTGTACAGATTATCTTTACTTCAGAAAGTGATGTGTAATTCTATCCCCCAACACAAGTTACTAGTGAAGTTTTCATTTTAATTTCAGAAACAAGGCTCTTGGAGCAGCTGAAATAAGGTTTATCTAGCTCACATTGCCAATGGAGGATGGCTTGGGATAACTACAATAAAGGAGCATTTTTTCCATCCAATCTGTTCAAGCACTACAAAAGCCTCCTGTGGACTACTGTTTATAGTTTTGGGTGCAATACATCAAGGAAACAAACATGCAGCATATGGAGACAGTTCAGGGGATGGCAATAAGAATGATCAAATACACAAAATATGACCTTATAGACTGTGAGAATTTAAGTCCATACAACCCAGAATAGAGAAAAGGCAGCTCATGCCTTTTAAATACACACACATAAATACATATACACACACAAACGTGGAATTAATTCATAGTGAGGATGACTTGAGTTACACATAAGGAAGAATTTTCCAGGAGTAAAAATCATCGAGCAATTCACAGAAATCAACTAAGGAAGCTATGAACTTCTGTCCTAAGAACCCATTAAGTAAAAGTATTCTAGGATTGGTTCAAATACAGTTGATCTCATGCTCTAGGGAAGGATTGTACAGGATGATCTCTAAAAGTTCATTCTGACATGTTTTTCTAAATCACCATTTTTAAAAGCTAATTTTCATGTAAATTAAACTTCACCTTATATGCTTTTTATCTGCAGAAACAAAAAACAAATCCAGCATTATATTAAAAAAAAAAAAGTCTATGGATACTTTAATTACATACCAAATATTAATGCAGTATGTTCACAGGTTGTGCATGCAGATTTAACATTTAAACCAGAACTGCACAAGAAAAACAAATCAGTTGTTCTCCAAAGTGTTGCTTTTATATAGAAATACAGAAGAAAAATTAACCAGGAAGGTACAGAACGTTCTGAAAAGCAATTAAAAAATATTAATGCTTCAGCCATTAAGGCTTCTGAAACTGGGTGCAGTACAGACACCAGCTTCCAAACTGTTTCATTTACTATAAGCAAACAAAGAGATGTGTGAAAAGGACAAATTCTATTCAGGTCATTTGGACTCATTTGTTTAGGTTATTTATTACTACTGGTGTTATGGACAATATTGAAAGTTGCCACTAACCATGTCTTTAAAGAAAACATAAAATTGCTTGTATTGAACATCAGACCTTCAGTATGTGCTTTGATTTTCTTCTTGGCAGGAATTCATTGATTTTTGGTTCCATTTGTGTCCATTTTGTGTTCATTGTGACAAAGAACGGCAAATTGCAGACCAGCGATGAATGACTGTTATGTGTAATTTCTAAATGGTGATGGTTACATTTATGTTGTTTTATTCATATAAATAAGGGGACATAGATACAAAAAGCAAGACTTAAATACATTTGTAGGGTGCTGCTCTCTTTATAGGATTTTTTAAACTATTTTTTTTCATGATAAACTATTTTATTAAACCTCAGCCTCTTATCTTTCACTTAAGAGGTATTATAAAATGTACATTTAGAAAAAACCTTACTCTTCATAAAACTGGCAGGCTTCCACCAGTGCCATGATTCAAATGCAGAAGGGTACTCAAGTACAAGTAGTTTGCTAGCTGCAAGATGTAAATGTTATCCAAAAGACTACAATTCACCCTTGAAACAGGACTTTCACGGGGCATAGACATTGTGCTGACAGAATTTATCAGAGCTGAACTCCAGCAGAGATAATTCTTACCGTGATTCAGAAAAAATTCCATTACTGGAGCTGCAGAAGTTTTGCTGAGGAGCTGGCAATCATGCACTGGTTAAAAAAAAAAAAAAAATTGCTGGAGGGAAAACGTGTATTACGCCCAAAAAAAGCCTGCTTCATGTGACATTCCAAATGTATAAATTATTTGTTTTATCACTATGTTTCATTAGTGATGAGGATGACACATTTTTTTTGTTAAGATATACAAGAATCTCAATTCATATTTACCATCAAAAATAGCTCTAATTTACTGATTTAGACAGAACATCCCCATAGCCTGCAACAGATTGAAATGCTCAAAGGGAAAATAAATCAAACCATAAAATTATGAAACTGGTATCCCTAATTATGATCTCCCCTAAAAACATTTAACCTTCAAAATCCAGCATGCCTGGATTATTTCCGCTCATGATCTTTTCTTAGGAAATTGCATCTATAGAAAAAGATAATGACAAATAACACATTTGCTCCACTAAAAAATAAACATTTTTTCCCTAAATGACTGGCAAAACTCCAGTGAGAAAAAGTCTATAATCATTGGCCAAATGATCAAAATTACATCAAATCTTGTACTTTGAAGACAATGTTTTAATTGAGAAAACCGGAGTGTAGAAATCCACTAATGCATCATAAGCATCATATGAGAGTCTTTTATATGCCTCAAGCCAAGCATTATAATATCTTTGGCCAGTATGATGGATGAAATGCTTCAAAGCTGCAGAAGTCTAGAATTCTCTGGGATCTGATATTATAAGGAAACAATTCTCAAGATAAGAATGAAAAACTTACGGCTGACATTTAAAAACACTGAAAAGACAGGACCTATGGTGAAAAAGTTTAAAGACAATGCGGCATGATGTGTGGCTCCATCTGTACATTTATAAATTAGTCCCAGTCCTCACAGGCCATGTCCAAAGTACACTCTTTCTGTCATTGACAAAAATGTAAATTTTTTATAACTAGGACCAAAACGTCATGGGTTTTTGCACACTTCAGATCAAAATTCTCCTTTTTCTCCTACTCGCATAAGAAAACAATACAGTAAGGGATCCATGAGGATCATCAAGTCCTGGCCATTCACAGGACAGCCCCATGAATCACATCTGAGAATGTGCCTGAGAGTATTGTCCTAAAACATTTAAACTCAGACTGGCTTGGTGCTGTGACCACTTCTCTGGGGAGCCTGTTCCAGTGCCTAGACACCTGGGTGAAAGGGTGAAAACCTTTCACTGACAGTCAAACTAAAACTTTCTTGAGGCAGCTTCAGGCTGTTTCTAAGAGGGGACATTGGTATTTGCCTCCACTTCTCATGACGATACTGAAGACCACAATGAGCTCTTCCCAAAAGAAAACAAACTGCACAGAAATCTTCCTGAGAGGGAGGGAAATAAAGGTATATATATATTCCTGATTGAGAGCTGACAAAATACAGCAGACAAAGTGATTTAGATATGCAGGCTCCATTGGACGTGTACTGTAACTAGGACTCTGACCAACAGTCTCCCTTACATCTTTCAAAAAATAAGGACATATGTGCCCTACATATACTTTATACCAATATCTGATATATACCGATAATAGAGTATTATCAGACCTTCTGCGACAAGATTTGGGTATTCACATATATGAATACCCTTACAGTATAAAAATTATCAGTGACATTTAAAGCTATATTTTGCTTATCATTAATGAGTCATTATTTTGTTGTCAAGCAGCACTCTATGACCTTGGAAGCAGTATCTGCTAAGTGTCTCCCACTGTGATGACTGCCAATTTATTTTACTACACTACCACTCCTGCACAGACCTCCTCCTTTGAACTCAGCCAACTCTCCATACTATCTTCCTTTCTTAAGTACAGTTCAGAGAATCAAAAGCAGGATTGAGAAAATGAAATAAAGAAGAAAAGGGATCTGGCACTGTTTCAAGAAAACCCTTTTGAGCAGCTTCCTGGATCTGAGATTCCATGTTCAGAAGTTGAAGGGTGAACAGAATTTTTGCAGGCAAGGCAGAAAAAAATGGTGAGCACACTGCCAGGGCACGAGGCAAATTCATACCAATGAGGTAAAGAACAAAATGCTGCAGGTAAAAGAAATGGTAAATTCTGAGTTTCTAGATCTAGATAGCAACCTAGAGGCAAACAGGTGTGATTTGTTAGTTGAAAATACAGACTCCTCTATAAGGAATCTTCTCATCTTCTATGTAATTTTCAAGCTGTCAAGCTTATGGTTTTATTGCCCTTAGAGCTGAAAATATCCTCAGGGAAAACATTAGTCTGAAAGCAAATTGAATTGCAAGCATTTTAATATAAGTCTGCTTCATTCAGTATGGTTCCCCCATTCAAACGATTCTTGGTTGATGCAAAGGAATTCTGATATTGACTCTGAGGAAAAATGACAGGGCTCTTAACACTGATAGATCAGAATCCCAATACCTGTCTGACCATAAAACCTTGGGGACAGAACCCAATAGACCTAAATCTTACCAGTCTTCACTTTACATACAGTTAATAGGGCTTAATTCTGAAATAGTCCAACTAAAGCAGACTAGATGATTTTTTGTACATTTTCAGAGTTATCTGCTTTTTCTTTCTGTTGCCTCCATGCAGTGGGAAGCTTTATCTTATCCTTTATAAGTAGGAATTTCCATACATTTAAAAAGAGAAAAAGAAAACATCATGTATAGGAAAATAAAGAGGAACACTCTCCCTCTGTCAGGCTGAATAGTACAGATATTTTAGATATGTAGCTGAATAATTTAATAACAGTAACAATAATTACTATTAGTAGTACTATTAGTATTAATTATTACATGTACAGAACTCATTTCAGACTTAGAAGCCAAACCTTTTCCTTTTTCATTGCAGCAGTTAAAGAGAAGGAGCCTACACAGATTTGCTTAAGAATATCGTAGGTAGGCATTCAAAAGTATACAAAAAGGAAGAAGACTGGGTTAGCAGCATCTCTAAGGGATATGAAAAAAAGATGTTTATTGTCTTCCTGTAGTATAAACTCGATAAAATGAGCATCCCATCTATTTTTTTTTTCTGAATTGGAGATGGAGTGAAAAGTAGTGTTAAAGAGGTACTGACGTGCTGACAGTGAAGCTCCATTAATCCCTAAAGAACCGAGTATGTCTAAGTAAATTGCAGATAAATATTATCCCACAGTAGAACAAATAGTCCTAAATTGTTTACCTGGTCCAAGAAGTGTTTTCCCCTCTGGTTTCTCTCTCTTCAAAGCTTTCAGTATTGTTTAGACATTGGTAAGGCAGAATTAATATTTACAGTCACAGTTTTAGTGTAAATGTATGGACCATAGCTTTCCGTAGTGGTACAAATGTTTCTTTGTATTGATACACTGTATCAGGTTCTTTCCAGACATTTAATCTCATGAACAGTGAGATGAAAAGCTTGTGTGTTTTTATAGAAACAATTCAAGACAAACACCATTATTTCACCATTAGTGAGCATCAATTAAAGTCAGAATCATAAAATCATTTGGATTGGAAAAGACTTCTAAGGTTATCATTAACATAGCACTACCAAGTCTACTCATAATCCATGTCCCTATGTGCTGCTGGAAAGGAAATTGTATTTCAGGCAATGTCTGTTTGTGGGGTTGTGACAGCAATTTGCCAGTACAGGATAGCAGAGAATCTATAATCTAAGGCAAACACGGCCCAGCTACAGACTGGAGGGCTTTGCAGCACATCATGAGCAGATGCTAGAGTTCCCTGCCTTAAAAAGGCTCATGCCAGTCAATTTTACAGAGTTAAACTGGCTCTTTATGAAAAATATATGGACATGCTCTTGTCCATGTAGTACACTTATGTTGTCTGATTATCTGTTTTTATTCCACAAATAAGGAAAATAAAGAGGTTACTGGGTTCAGAACGGGATTCAGTTTCCTCTTCATTACAGATTTATATTGTGTTTTAAATGAAAACATTTAGATCTAACTTTATAATGAGAGATCCAAAGTACATCTTCAGCTTACTCCAAACTCTGGCAGCAGAAGCAGGCAGAAGATCCCAAACCCTCTGTCTGGGCAGTTCTTTCAGTGCCTGTTTACTCAAGTTTTACGTTCAGGTATCGCTGTTTTAACCAGGATGAGCAAACACCTCCTGAGTTCATATTCACAACCTTTTCGGATCCAGCAAGTGGAGTTGCTTGCAAGACAAAGTCAAACAGAATTTCTCAGAAAACAGCAGCCTGTGCAGACTCCATAGTTCAGGTAATACTACCTACACAGACAGGTTTTTATGACACAGCTGAAAAATCCACCTTGTACAGTGCTAAGCTCTTTTTCTTTTACTCACAAAAAGCAGACTTTATTTTAGAAATCTATTGTCATTTCCAAACCGTAACTTATTTCAGTGGCAGAAAAAAATTATGGTGTTTATTGCAAATTTTGGAATTTCAGGCTAAACGAAGTGCCCTTGAACTTGGTTTATATGGACAGAAAGAAGTTTTTAAACAGATACAATGGATTGCAGCTAAGCCTTAATAGTCTTAGTTCTGCCTTTGCTAAAGAGAGCTTGTAGAAAAGCTTAAAATGACTGTGGACATTGAGTGTCAGGAAAAAAGCTGGTAAGAGATAAAAAATCCCATCCAGGCTAGGAAAATATTTTCTGATGTAATCAGCTGAAGGACAATAGACATTCATGAGAAGAATAATAACTTTTAAAATAAACCCCATCAGTATATGACTATAAAGGCAGTTTTAAAGCATCATGATAGTTGCATGGTAACAAGAGAGATTAAATAAAGATTTGAATACTGTGGTGCACAAGTAATTTAGAAAAATGAAAAAGAACAAAGCATGAAAAAAAATTTTTACTACTATATTGAAAAAAAGTAATTTTGATAGAGAATGTGAAAGAAACACAAATAATGGAGAATTATAATAGCTGGATATTCAAGAAAAAATATAACAATAATTAGTAAATAATTAGTAAATAATTAACATAATACAGATTATGAAAAATTAATTTTAAATTGGAATACATTTATATGTATTAAATATAAACCAGAGAAGAATGTCAGGTGACATAATAAAAAAAAATCTATACAAAAAAGTCTAAATAATGTAACATACTAAGACCAAAAAACAAATCCCCACAAAAAAACTTTGAATTAATTTTCAGTGAAAAAGTTTGTAACTGGGATCTGAAATAAAGAGCTGTAAAATCAACCATCATGACCTACTTGGACATGTGAGGCTGTTTGAAAAAAATAAAATCATTTTAGGAAACTAGAAGTGCTGAACTACAGCCCAATAGATTTAAGAAACATGCCTGAAATAGCCATTATCATGTAGCATGTGATTTTGAAGGAAAACAAAAATGTAAAAATTAATTTTTCAGTGCAGTTTCCATGCAAATTCTTGGCAAAAATTCTTGGCTTCAGTATTTCTAACTTCCTATGGTGTACATAGTCATGGTAGGCTCAACTCCCTCTATGGTCAACAAAAAAAGACAGCAGTAGGCAGTTCCCTTAGACCTTCTGAACTATCTTCCAGAGGTGTTTCTTCTACCATCATGAACACAGCTGTTTATAAATGGAGGGATATACTGGGTAAATAAAACATGGTAAATAAAACGGCTGAATAGACAAAACAAGATAGATCAAATTACATCTACTTACTTGCTTTTGGAAAAGCAGAGGACAGGAAAGAAAAACACACTAATGATGTACAAGTAATTTCAACACATGTCTCTCTGAGGACCTGAGGTAACATGATGTTTAGAACCATTTTCAGTTTGAAAACAATATGTGTAAGACACTGTGGGGAATCTGTACATCTCTGAAGATGTGTGTGAATCTATGTGGGGGAATCTATGAGTGCATTCCCCCTAGAAGTCAGCAGCAACTTAACAGAAATTAGGTAATCCCTTCGCAAATAAATAACACGAATATCAAGTAAATAATGAAATTACTTAATAGTAAACATCACTAGGTATGAACTTCCAAGAAATGCATGAGTATAATGTGCAGATATGTATCCTATGCAAATACTGTGGGTATAATAATCTTTAAAACTCAATAAAGGATTGTATATTGCAAAAGTAGTAAATACTGGTAGAAAAAAATCTGGAACTGGTTATGAAGTAAATACATTACAAAGTAGAACTACAGTAAAAACACTATTCTGATGAAATCCTACTATATTCTGTCTCACAGATATTAACGCTCATACTTGATCTTCATATTTCATAGTGAAAAAGGGTGGAAGCACTAAGGAAATAGGTAGGAAGCACTACAGAAGAAGGTCATAATCATGGTGAAGAAAGTTAAAGATCTTAGCTCCTGATAATAGTTACAGAAAATAGTCTCACTTCTACCTGGGGAGACATCTGCTAACATGAAAACAATTAAGAACAGACTGAAGCTACAGAAATGTCTGATTTGTAATGAACACAGGCTCAGATGTTTAGAAGTCAGACTGAAACACGAAAACATAATAAAGTGGAGACAGGATTCAATTACCCTGCAATCTGAGAGGAGGTATAGAGGGGACCTAATGTTAGAAAATTACTTGACTCAAGTGAACACACACCTTAGAAATTATGTTCCTTTGATATATTCCAAATATATATGTCCAAAGTAATAAATACTTAAAAATATTCCTGCCTCAAACTACAAAGATAGACTAAATTATTTATGAATACCTTCTAGGAAATTATTGTCATCGTACTCTGGCAACAGGGGAATCAAAATTGAAAACAGTAAGAATTTAAATTTAAGCAGAATCATTTTTTAGTGTCAATTATTTCGCTTTTTGCTTGTTTTTATTCAAGGAAGATAAATGTTTCCTTAATTTAACCAGACAAAGAAAGACTTCTGTCTTCAGCCACTAAAAATTCCTCATAATGGAATATTACTACGGGCCAACTGGTTGTAGACATGCATTTTAAAATGTTTGACACTAAAGATATATGATGTGCATACCAATCTCTTTAGTATCAGTGGTGATCATCAACTTAATATTGTACCAAATCTGGATTCTGGTCAGTTGGCCTCTTCTACTTGTTGTTCATAATGTCATAGGCTGGCAACAAGTTCTCCTGCTTGAGATTTCACAACCAGTGAGTGATGCTTGAGGTGATGGGTGATCCAAGACATGCATCCTGACCAGCCTTCAGTTCCTCAGGAAAGGTGGATGCTTCTTTCCTTTCTTTTTTACCCTGAAGCCATACTTCCATCCTAAGAACATTTGGCTGTACGGACCTCTAGGAAGGAGCTGCTATGCAGGGACTGGAGGGGCGAGGTAGAGGTCAATACAGTACACATCAAAAGGCAGTTTGAAAAGGACTCTCAGATACCAACTGAACTGACAGTGGAATTCAGCTGGTTCCCTGTGTTCAAAATCTTGCACTTAGATTTTAAATGGGATTGTTAACTGCTGCATTTTTATGGTATACTGAGAGAGGAAAAAAAATTCTTAAAAAATACAGGAGGAGCTCAAACCCAAACCTGTGACACACAAAGACAAGACCTTAGTCTTTAGATACCAAATGTGGCAGACCGTTGCCTATCTGCTATATAGTTTCAGAATGACAAAGTCCAGATTATAGCATTAGTGGTGCTGCATATTGAGAATATCCATAACAGAAGTGATGAAAACACAAGTTTCATAAAAAAAACCAAAACAAACAAATTCCTTTTTGTCCGGCAAATACAGATACAATTCCTAAAATACCCAGCTGTGGGTTTAATCATCTGGAAAGAATCCAAAGCACCCTACAAAGAATGCAATTAGTCTGCAAATAGAGTAGGTCTAACCACTTCCACCTGGCTGGTCCTCTCCATTTCCTAAGTACCTACCTCTACAGGGAGCCTAAATCATGTAGGCAGCTATGAGATGGAAGCTATGTCTACTCTTCAGTATTGGTCCAATGACTATTTTGAATAAATGAGATTCATCAAAAATGAAATGGTTTTCACAGTGACCTGCTATTTCTTTATTTCTATCTATTAATTCAGTTGAAGATGCCAAAAAACCACTCTGAATGGAAAGTCTGGAAAGATCCTCAAATAAACCTTGCCAGTCATTATGCCCTGCTGATAACACATTAATTCAAATATCAGATTATTAAGCACAGATGCAATCCAGAACTACATAATAAGTAAAATGTTTTGTAATTATTTTTTAAAAATATTTCATCAGCCTAATCTTTTTCCCTCCCTATAGCAGAAAAAATCCCTAGTCCCATGTTACACAATTACAATAATTACAACTTTGCAATGTACATAAACTTCTCTGGAAGGGTACTCTCTGTTTTATTAGCAACCACAGAAAGCTCTGATGTCACTATGCTGATAGACATATGCTACCAAAAAAATTCAATCCTACACTTGACTCATGCACAGTCCATATGAATACCTAGAAGGCTAATACATACATCAGAAAAAATACAGCCAAGCAGAAAAAAAAGTATCAGCATTGTTTCAGCTTCATCTTCAGGTGTTTTATTAGCAGATTTTCATTGAAGTCTTCAACTAATAAGCATAGGCAAAGTTAGATGACCCTTTAGTACAGTTTTACTCCTGCACAAAAATAAGAAAATAATCAGGATCCAAGGAAAGCACAAAATGTAGCAGGAAAACTAGATGTCTAAATTAACTACAATATATTAACCCAAATGGGTAACAATGAACATTACAAGTACTGACATTTCTCATCCTTCTTTTAAAAACTGTTCAATGTCCAGACTAATTGTAAATATATTTCATTTTCCTACATGATTTGAATTTAAGGTTTATACCTATAGATGGTGAAAGAGATACCCCATTTTACACTTCTATTTGACGGGCACGACATTGAGGAAAACCTGATTTTCATTTTTCACATAGCACCACCAGCCTCTAAGTACATTATTTGTCTAAAGAGATGCCTTACTTCCATCTTTCAGCAGCCTTGCACTTGTGATGATAATTCACAAGACAAGGAATCAAGCTGTATGTCTACCTTAAGTTTTACATACACACACGCACATGCACAAAAATAATAGCTATATCTGTATCTACCACTATACATGCACACGTACACACATAAACCACCCCCGCTCACCTGTCCAAAACATGGCCTATACCAAGCTACAAAGTTACCCCAAAAGAACAGCCAACAAACCTTTAACAAGCTGGGGACAGCCCATCTTGAATTCAGTTTAAAAAACTTTTTAATACAGTCACATTCTCTTAACAAAGCCAGATGAGTACACAGATATGCATATTAAGAAAATGTCCAAGCTAAAAAACTCCACCCCAGTATAGTCTTAAAACAACTAGAAGATTATTCTGTCTCAGGAAAGCTGTATTTGGTGTAAAGGATTTTTTTTTTTTTTTTTTTTTTTTTTTTTTTTTTTTTTTTTTTTTTTTTTTTATGATTACCAACTTTGCTAAAAACTATAAAATAAGGAAATAAAAAGTCTTTGTCTCTTTCAGGTCCCAGAGAATAGTTGGTGATACGCATTTTTTTCACAATCACCTTAGGTCTAATTTAGATAAACCACATAAAAGTTCCTAGTCCTTTCACAATCCATTTTGAAGAACACAAAATATTTTAGGGCACAGATGGGGAAAATTAACTGAAAACCTCTCCACACTGCCCTAACAGTTGCTTACAGAAAACCTATTCAATCATCTTATCCTTAGGATTTTTCTTTTACATGTGATATATTTCATTCATTACAGAGCTGAAATCTACACAAGATTACCTTTGATCCAGGCAGTCCTGGACAGCCTCTGTTCTCTAAAGGTACATTTGCTATTACAGGACAGAAACAAGGACAGGACAGCAGTTTAGATAACACGGTTAATACATATAAATTATTCTCAGTAAGGGATGATATCTGTTATTTAGCTTTCTTAAATTATTTTCCTTAAAAAATATTTTAGTTTACAAAGGATGAACTAGTCAGAAAATGAAAGCCACATGATCACACTGGATTAAAGACATTAATTCTAGAATCATTTTGAAGGTATTGACTACTCTTGTTACTAAGGTTGTTAATTAACTGCAAATATTCTGCTTGATTTAAAACTTTTAAAGTGAAGATGTGTAAATTTTCAGGGCTTTCTAAGTGCCTCTCTACTGGTTTATTCTAATGTAAATTACAAATGATTATAACAGAAACACTCTGTATGCACAAGGACTTATTATCTTCCCATCCAAGCAATTAAATAGCAACATAAACATATACAGCAGTATATAAAACAAAACAGGCAATCATTTCTTCTGGAATATTATGCTTACTCATATACTTACTCTTTTATCAGTGTGCTAAAATCCAGTTTCTCAAAATGATAAGCATTTTCCTTCTTAATTTTTTAAAAATATTTACAGGTTACCCAATGTCAAAGAATGATCATACTGAAAATAAAATAAAGATGAGTATACACTGAAACTTTTTAAATACTTGACAAATTTGTAATTTGAGATTTTTTTTTTCTTATTAACTTATACCTATTCCTTAAAATAAGGAAGAGGGATCAATTAAATCTATGCACAAGAACTTCTCAGCAATCTTAGGCCTTCCATAATGGAAGGTTATTTTTTTTTTTAAGCCACTTTACTACCAAGGGTACAAAGTAAGTAGGTCCCATCTTAGAGATGCATATGTCTATGCATACATTTATCTGGGAACTGGTACTCCACATTGTTTTAGTCTTACCTCAAGGTAAAACCTTTTCCCTCTATTATTTGAGACAATTTATTTTACTATTTTGGCCTTTTTCAAAACAGATGCAAAATTATATGCCATGATTCAAAAAGGCTCCCCAAAAAACCAAAATACCCACCATAAAGTTCCTTTTTATTTCATTCAAAATTCAAACATTTCCAAGGAGGATTACTTTTCACTCTTCCCAAACGTAGTGAAGATGTCAGATTGCTGACCCAACTGCACATTTCTCAAACACAGCAGTGCAAAGCACCTCAAGCAATCAAAAAATCACTGACTACCAAAACCACCTTTGTCTTTTTGAACAATGTGACCATTAAGTCTGCTGATTTAGCAGGCTTTCTTGCAGCTTGTGGAAGGCAGTGGATATCTTTCCTATGGGATGATGTGCACAAGAACTGCAGAAATGCATTATATTACAACACACTATTGAGTACTTTTGGCCCATGTTTCAAACAAAAGAAAGACCCAGTACTTGAGGACCCAGTACTTGAGGCAGGGAGAGAGATTCTTGGTAGATAAAGTAACTGAACAGCGTCAAGAAATTCTGGGGAAGATGAAGATAATAGAAAAACACTTTGAAGCTCTGTAATCAAACAAAGTTTTTATATCATTATAAGCTAAACCAATTTAAACACAGACTCTGATAAATCTCCAGAAATATAAATCCTCTCTTACCTTTCTCGATCACATTATAACATTCAATAGAGTCCAATTTGTGGTACAGAGATGTCATACACAGCCAGACCCACTCTTTAACCTTATTGCAGGCCATTATTTTCTACTGTGTAATTGATTATTTTTACACTAAATCATCATTCTTTTTTGTTAGAAAAAATTGAGGAGGAAAAAAGTAAGTGTTGAGGAAACAGAACAGAGCTGTGACTTAGAAAATGTGCAAACACATCTCTCAGTGGGGTTTTGTCACCACGATCACAGCAGTATGCTGTAAATAGCTTCTCTTTAGCTGAGTTGCTCAGGCTTCAGAATGACATTATTAGTATTAAATGGAACCTTTGGAAACTAGCAATTTATGTTATAAATTCTCTGTTGTTTTCCTGAAGCTTTAAATGGAAAAGTGCTTTTTGTTTTAGAGTTTCTGTAAATAGGAAAAGTTTCATTGAGACTTTCAAATTATAGTCTTCAGAAGTCAAACAGAAGTGCTTGTGGCAGGCACAGTTTGAAATCTTAACTGTTAATGGCAAGATATATTTTTACATTCACTCAGAATGTAAGATTTCAAAAGTTTTTAGAAAGGCTGTGAGGCAGAAAAGTTCAGCGTGTACGCATAGCTGATGAAGATTCATTTGGAGACATGAACATACCTGGGGCTGGCAAAAAAATTTATGTGATAAAGATGGTAATTAGGTCAGAGGTAGCTAAAAGTGAATTTCAGATTCTTCAGGGACATTCTCCTTTTAGTCAATAAAGGGCAAATGGCCATCCTCTTGTTCCATTTCTCTCTGCAGGCTTCAGTGAAGTTGACCATAAGGTAACGTTGTACTTCGTGACAAGGACAGACAGGTTCCTGGAAAACTGCTGAAAAGACCTCCTATTTGTGATCTCCCTTTTACGCAACTATTTCTACCTCCTTTTCAAAAACTAAAGGCTGCTTGCAGAAGAAGTGCTGTCACAGCACAGTCTTGGGTAGTAATAGGGAAGTAACACTCTCCTACCAATACATCTACTACGGTGCACCAAAGTGGTCAATGTGCTTTGAAAAAAAATCTGATCACTGGTGAAGAATAAGCATCCAAAACTTGGAAAAAAAAAATTAATTCTCCTGCTCCCCTCCTCCCCCAAAGAACAAGTCATCCCATAAGAAAATTTCCTTGAATTGAAAGATCAGAGTGACAAATGGACCTAAGGGCTTAGTTCAATTGTACTATTGAGTTTTTTGCTAAAGCTCAGTTTTTATATATTACTTTTAAAGTGGTTTGTGACTTCCTTTCAACTAGGAGATTCTTCCCATTTATAAAACTCTTATCTGTTATTCACCTCATTATCCTCCCATGGTACTGTTAAGGATTGCCAAGAGATATTGGGAATATTTGAGTACCTAAGAAACTCCCTAATAAATATGTAAAGCTAAAAAGTAATTAAATATAAGCTTGACCAGGCTACCTTATGAAATGTAAGTTCTATATTATATAGTAATGGGCTCAAGTTCTTTGCTGTCATCTTTATGTTGGGACCTCTACAATGAGATTGAGAAAAAATGTTTCCTAAAGCACCAGATAAGGATTGAAATCAATTACTTCACCTTCTAAGAAAAAGTAATTCTCTTTGAAGAACCACCGTTTTTGCATACAAAGCCAAATAAAGTTTTGAGAGCATCAACATACCCCAGAATATCGGGGAATTAAGGACAATGGGGTGTAGTCTTTTGCTGACATAAAGAAACATAATATGTATGCATTATAAAGAAAAATCTTAAAGCAGAAAACTCCACTGCATGCATTTGTCCTTCTAGAGAGAAGGCAGGAGATTAAAAAACTCTATGATTTGACACAGAACATAAAGACATTCAATTTACCATGATACAATATAGAAAAAAAGAAAATTGGAAAAGTTGAAAACAACCACGTTTTCTGGTTTGCTTTGGTTCCCCCCTCATTCCAACTCACTGTATTTCTACCTTTCAGTTGAAAATGAAAGTTGTATTTGTATACCTAGGAATTCTAACTCTGGATGTTACTTACCACCCTTGTCCTGACTATGTCCTTGGCTATTCAACAAAAAAGTGATGTTGCTCAAGCTGCAATGATGTCCTGCTTCCTACAGCATTAAAGATGGAAAGGCAAGAAAGCAAGCAAACCAAAATCCATGATTTCATTGGAAGGTGAAGAAAGAACAAAAGATTAACTGAGAAAGTTATGTGTCCTCAATAATCAGAAGGCAGGCTAAGAAACCACATATAATTTTCATAACTTATAAACCTCACATCAAAAAAAAATGTATTGCAATTAGGGTTTGGGATTTTTCTGTAGTACAAGACGTTCATGAAAGTTTTATGAAATCCAACCAGAAAATTTGCAGATACAAATGTAAAGATGCAAGGTAAACCAACATAATATGAAGACTTCACTGCCATCCCACGCAAAGATTCCACTGTTTCCAATAGGTTTGCTTTATTTAAGTATTGCTTAGAAAAACTACCAGTACTAGTCTACGATCACATATCAGCAACCAAAGAACACTTTTGCCTATGCTGAAAAACAATCCCTGGGCTGGGAAAAAAGGTCAAGGGAACAGCAGATGTAAATAAAAGAAAAGGTCATTCCCAGGCTACAAATATGAAAGTCAGGTACAGAGTAAAGCATTAAACAAATAAAAGTTATAAAAGAGAAAGATCTTCTCTGCCTAAATAACTTCAATGGAGACAAGGTCTATCTAGTTTGGGGGGATTTGTGAGGCTAGGCTGCAGTAAGAACACCACAGCTGTCAGTTACTGTACAGATGAAGTACAAAATGATGAACAATGAAAGATGCTTTGCCGCATTCTGCACTTGGATATCTTGCTGACACATAAAATCTCCACTGCTATCATATACATTGACCCATCACAGAAGGGCTACAGTCACAGGAAAAGATATATACACCCAGTCATTATATAGGGCTATTTGCACATGACTCTACACTTTTCAGATCTTAATGTCTCTATATTTAAAACATTACAGGCATCAAAGGAAAGGACAAGAAAACAAAGTTTAAGGACTAAGAGTTCACAGAGTCTTTTGTTTGCCTCTCCTTCAGGCACAGAAAGACCTTGCAGAGGATCTAGTCAAAGGAGTTATAAAGAAGTAAACAAGGATTTCAAAATCAGATGGTGAGGAGTTACATTCTCGGCATCAAGGAGAAAAGGATTAAGAGTTTAGGCCACACTGTCCTGATCCCTGTATGGTTTAGATTGTCTATCTGAATGCAATGCAGAAGGTCCTGATCTACAAGAGCTGGATTTGGTTTAAAGGGGTGAATGCAGAATGAATTGGTTATTTATTAAGCAACTTTGATTGACACAATAAATCAGACCTATATCATATGGAAAGGCCAGTCACAGACAGATCAATGGCATTTAACCCATCTTTATTTTCATTTTAACCTCTTCTTACTGCATTTTGAAAGGAAGGACAAAAACAGGCACCAAAATTAAGCCTGCTTTTTCTCTGGTGTTTTTTTTAGAAACTTACAAGTCCTCAACAACATCTTTTTTGCAGGTAATGGTTCTTTCTAAAGCCAATTAGGGTCACCAGCCCTACTCTTGTATTTCTCCCCTAGACCAAAACACCATCCAGATGAACTGTCCTACCTCCATAGACATCATAAAATTTATGCATTTTTTCAGGGAAATATCTAGGATGGAAATCATAGCTGAAACATCACTCCCACTAGAACCTTAATATCATATCATTATAGCATCATTTAAGTTAGAAAACCTTTAAATTCATGATATCCAGCCACAACCTAACAGTGCCAAGCCCACTAATAAACTATGTCCCTAAGTGCCACATCCACACGCCTTTTAAATGACTCCAGAGACTGTGACTCACCCTGGGCTGAGTCACTGCTTCCCTTGGGCAGCCTGCTCTGATGCTTGACAACCTCTTCAGTGAAGAAATTTTTCCTGATATCTAATCTTAACCTCCACTGGAACAACTTGAGAACATTTTCTTTGTCCCCTCCCTTGTTACCTGGAAGAAGAGACTGACCACCACTGCACTACAGCTTCCTTTCAGGTGGTTGTAGAGAGCAATGTCTCCCCTGAGCCTCCTTTCTCCAGACTAAACATCCCCAGCTCCCTCAGCTTCTCCTCATCAGACTTTTGCTCCAGACCCTTCACCAGCTCTGCCGTCCTTCTCTGGACATGTTCCAGCACCTCAAGTTTTTTCCTGAACTGAGAAGCCCAAAACTGGACACAGGATTCCAGGTGTGGCCTCACTAGCACCAACTACAGGAGAATAATCACTGTCCTGGTCCCTCTGGCTACACTATTTCTGATGAAGGCCAGGATGCCATTGGCACCAGCTGGGCACACCTCCCACAGGGGTGCTCAACACTTCTGGCTGGTATTGGCGTCTGGTAGAGCAGGGCACAGCCCACTGCTGGCACTGGGGCAGCAGTGTGTTTCCACCCAAGCTCGACCTGGGCAGCTCTACCAGTTATGGTACGTGCAGAGCTTAAAGGAGGTCATGGATTTCATCCAGGTGGGTACCATTGCTTCCTGGTCAAGTTGGCAGAGCTTCATCATCTTTCCTGTGCCCTTGCATTCAAACTGCTATGCCACAGCCATGTCCTGTCTGCAGCCCTGGGTGTGGACATGTCTTAAGGGCTTCCTTTATATGTCTGAAGAACTTGACCAACGTTGCTTCTGGCCCTGCCCAGGTCCCACCAACTACTGTGGCATGAGCCGTGAGCTCCTGATGGCAGTCTCAGATCCTGGAGGATCTGTTGCCCAGCAAGGATGGATAGCGAGCCAGCTCACAGGGCACCAACAGACAAATCTGTTTGGTTTATCTGAACTGTCAACATGAACAGGATTGAATCTGTAAGTCCTGCCTTTATCCAATTGCTAATGTTACTGATTTTTTTGGCACTAATACATGTGTTGCTGGCACCACATTGTTTTATGAACCTGTTTCAGAAGCACAACTAACAAACTTGCCAAGTTGCTCATAAGCTCTTATCATCTCCTGTAAAGTCATTTATTCCTTCTGAGATGAATTCTCCTGAACTAGTACTCCAGCTTCCACATGCTGGGCACATCCTGCTATCAGTTACAAGCTCTCAAGAAGTCACACAAGCCACTAAAGTTCCTACTACTTCTTCAAAATGCCTCAGCTTTCAAACACACTACCTTGGCTTGCACTTGCATGTGCTCAGCATGCACAGCTCTATGTGTGACTGCTTTATTTACTTTTTATTTTGTTAGGCTCTGACTTTGAGCTCAATATTTCTTTCCAGATTAGACTTCCATTTTAATATTCCTTTGTGCCCTGAGTTTTGCCAGAGAGACTGGCAAAACTAAAAAAGATAGCTGCTGGAAGCCACCTGAACATAAAGTGACCTGGCCCAGAGAGTGGGGTAAGTTTAACTTATGAAAAACATAATAACTGAAGAAAAAAATTCCTTAGGGATTTAGAGAAAGACTAGAAGAATGTTGCACATGCAAGAAGAAATGGTGAATACCACTTTTAAGGTATTTAATCAGAGATATAGAAGAATATGATTGGCACAGAATAGCAATGGCAAATAGCCTTGTGAATCTGGAGAGAGTTCAGAGCTAAACATCAAAAGGAAAGGCAATCCATTCAACAAAGTCTTTGATTACCTCTTTACATCTGAGCAATGTCCACTGTTGTCCAGCATGAATATTACAGAATTCCATATCATTTTATTGCAGTCATATTTTAGTATAAAAACTTTATTTTTTCCTAATATTTCACAATTATGGTTCCCTTGTAACACATTAATTAACAGCAACCAAGTAACTTAGGTATTAAAGCACAACTTAGAATGTTTGCTTTTTTAGTGATACTTGGCCTGGTACCAGTGCAAGTGTGGTAGAAAACTGAGCAGATTACAGAGGGTATATCAAAAGCCATATTTACTTGTAAGATTGCTCTCCAGACATACCAATTACAATGGGTAAATGCAGATTTAACCTCTGAACTATTAAAGGTAAACAGTCCAAGGAACTAGAGATTGCCAAAACAGCATCCAGCATTAACAGCTCATCTCATATAATGTAAATGTAAAGCTGCCTTTTCTTCCATGTACAGTGCATTTAGGACTTTTTCAATGCACAGTAAAACTGCAGTATCCGGAATAGATTTTTGCATGTGTTCTCCTTAGATTTTTGACATGTTCATATTTTCTTCACCAAGCTTTCCTTGTAGCACATAAAATGACCTTTCAAGGATCTTTCTGTGTCCTGCTAAAACACTCATACAGAAAAGCTTTTTCATTATCTACCTTTACCTACATCTACTTCCAAAAATGCTGAGCATTTTTTGGCATTCATTCACAGTAGAATTCCAACACTTGCAGATGTGTCCACACTTTTGAGACATCTCAGACCATCAGGTAATAATCATTGAATCACAATATCACAGCACTTTTATGGTTGGAAGGCACCTCTGGAGATCATCTAGTCCAACCCCATTGTCAAGGCAGGGTCACCCAGAGGAGGTTACACAGGAACTTGTCCAGGTGGGGTTTGAACTTCTCCAGAGACTGAGACTCCATTACCTGCTTGGGCATCCTGTGCTCTGCCACCTTCAATGTAAAGGATTTCTTCCTCATGCTGAGGTGAAATTTCTTGTGTTTTAGTTTAGGGCCATTCTGTTGCTGGGCACCACCAAAAAAGTCCCCTTGGCACTTGCTTTTATATGCATTAATGAAATCCCCTCTCAAAAGTTTTCCAGACTAAACAGGCCCAGTTCACACAGTCTCTCCTCATAAGAAGGGTTTTCCTGTCCCTGCATCATCCTTGTGACCCTCCTCTGGACCCTCTCCAGTAACTCCTTATCTTTCTTGTGCTGAGGAGCTCAGAACTGGACACAACAGGGCTGAGGAGAGGGAGAGGATCATCTCCCTTAACTGCTGGCTGCACTCTTCCCAATGCACCCTAGGATACCACTGGCCCTCCTGGCCGCATGTTTTCAAAAAAGGAACTTACGCTTTCTCATGCATGACTGTATCAGGCTAGTTCCCCTCTGGATGCCTCAAGCATCTTGAGACTCACTCTGCTGGATGGCCACATAACCATTATGCATCAAAACACTTTTATATAACTTTTGCAGCAGGTCTGTAGATGAGAAAACTAAAACTGAAAGCTAAAAAAATCTTTTTTTTTTTTCTTTTTGCTTTATAACATAATTAAAGTTACGTGAAAGTCTGAGATACAACTGCAGAGAGGCCAGACCATTGTAACACTAGGGAATAATTGCAAAGAATGACTGGCAGTCCTGAGTAAAGGGCAAAGCAGTTCATTAGATATTTTTCTATAAACTCAATGACATAAATCATTTGGGACTTAAATACTGTCTGGGCTATGTTTGAAATGGAGTTGAGATAACCAAGACTATTAGGTAGTCAAAATAATGATAACTTAATTTTGTAGAAAAAGAAGTGATTTTTAAAAAAAACTGAAGAAACTCTGAATTTTGTATTGGTCCAAACTGTGGATTTTTTTTTTTAATAAATTACAGTGTAATTGTAGCATTTTTAGACTGTCATTAAAATGGTTCTCAAATAAACAAGTATTCTGCTGCCACATTGAAAATTCAAACATTCACATGTAGTATTGGACTCATTAAAATTTTCTTACCGGATGTGAGAAGCTTAGGTCCTGTACTCTCATTCCACTGTACAACATCATTAAAGAATCTCAGTCTGATTGTGAAACCAATTACAGAGCCTTTCATTTATTAAAACAAATTTTAAAAGTACTAAACAGTGAGAAGAAAATTGGATTTTGATTTGTTTAAATAATCAAAAACTGTACTAGTAAAGGCAGTGCAAATATTTTCCTTACAATACATTGCCTAAGAATATTAAAACATGCAGATCTAGTTTGTGAATGTTGTAGCTTTACACATACACATAGAAGCTACCCGAATTTGCTCAGATTCTTTTCTTTGACTGTAATATTGCTGCTTCCATTTGGCTTATTTCTACTGTCTTTCCTAAGGCAAATCATCCAGTACAAGGGAGATTTCTTCATTCACTAGTACCTTTCTGGATGAATAGTTCCACTGATGAAGGGTATGAACTCTATTCCTAGATAAGGATTTTAAGATCCTTTGTTTAAAGAGTAGAAACAAAAGGAAATAGTGCATTTGTTTCTTACTGAGAAACAGAATATGAAACATAGAACCCCAGGTCATTACAGACATGACCTAGATGCTAACATTTTTGAATGCATAGAAAAGTTTTTTCAGGTACCAAATTCCTTCCTAACTGCTTAAGCATTCAAGTTTTCATAAAAGAGGCTTACGCACTAAATTATCTTTGGCACGCATAACTATCTCAGGGTAGATCCCCTTCAGATGCCTTAAGCATCCTGAAGCTCAGTCTGTTAGATGGCCACATAAACATGACATATCAAAACTCTTATAAAACTTTTGCATCAGGTCTGTGAAGTGCAGCTAGGGAAAGCTACAGCTGAGAGATATAAAAAAATCTCTGCAAAGCAAACTTTTTCTTCTTAAAGTAGTTAAAGTTACATGAAAGCTTGAGATACAACTGCAGAGAGGCCAGACCATTGTATCTTGTTCGACTTTTTTTCAGTATCTACCAACACAATTTTATGAGGAAGATAAAGAACTGAAGCAAAACCAAATTGAGAATGTCTACTATTCCCAAATTCCTTTTGATGTACAGGATAGATCTAAAATCTGAAAAATTTTTAAAAAACATGATTGCTCAGAGAAAAAAAAAAAAAAGAGCTTTTTTTAACTCATCAGGACTTTATTTGCCATGGAGGTCTTGCAGATGATGCTAGAAGACAATGCCTTAGAGAATCCCTGACATTCATCTATAACCAATCCCAGACTCTGCAAAATTTCTGCCACATGAAATGGAAAGGTTTGCACCATTTTATGACTCATGAACTCAGAGGTCCTCTTCAGTGGTACAATCACTGAAAGTCATAACAACAAAATCCAGAGATTATTTTGGGGATGAGAGAGCTCTATTTATTTTACAGCAGCATATTGAAGCTGTGATCTTTCCAGGGGTGTATATAACCTAGACAATGTACCTAAAAACTTTGTGTAACCACTGGTTGCCACAAAAACTGCCAGCAATAGAGAAGCTTGAGCCAAATATTCTAGCATCCAGCATTTTAATCACTGAGAAACTTGCTGGCAAATGCTGCTCCAATAACACTAATTGGATAAAGTAGGTGCAGGGCTAATTAAGCTGTACTGATTCTTACTTCTTTATGTCCTAAATACATATTTTTACTAGATTCCATTCTACTTGATAGGAGGCTGTTGAAGTTAATCACATAGGATAAGTTTAGCCATCTGCAATAACGCTCCAAAGAAGTATCAGGAAATCTTCAGTTCAGTTTTCATTAAGCTGTGGCAGAGAATTTGGCCTGGGGCCAGTCTTCTGTTACAGCTTTAAATTTGGCCCACTGTCAACATCTGCAAACAAAACTAGCATGGCTTTTACAATACAGTATTTAACAATTAAGTATTAAATCAAGCTACATATTCCTTGACAGATTTGGGCACATAAAATGAAAACTGAGGTTTTTGGAACAGCGAAAAAGACAACAGAAAAAAACATGCCCTATCTGGATATGACAGTTCATTGTACTTTTCACATATACAGCTATTAATAATGAAAAATAATTAAGAGGGAAGGGATATTCCAATCAAAACTACTCTACAGTCAGTGTTTATACAGATTATGTCTATGTCTGCAATACAAGATATTTTTGAGAAAGAGTAGAAGACTGAAAAAACATGCTATGCTAGGAAAGCTCTGGTAAACTCATACCAGTATAGAGCACTCCTCTTTCAGGTATTTTAGTAGGAATAGGACATAAAGTAAATAAACAGTTTTTGCTCTGAAATTTTTAAATGTCTGTAATCCCTAAGAAACTGTTACTATTGATCATAGCAGAGTAGAATTAACATTTTTGCAAATTCAGACTAATTATAGACCTGGAAAACGTGTTCAACCTATCACCATTTCCCTTAAGATGCCAGTCATCTTTCTCATTATGTTTGTGTCCACACAACTACAATCAAAAATGAAAATGTCTCAGTCTGTTTTTAATGACCAAGACCTCCCACAGATGCCAATAAACAATACTGGCAAACTATACAGAGAGGAAGTTAAAGAAATGTGTAAAATTACCGTATTTTACTATTCCCTTCCCTTCCTTCTCTATTTCTGTGTTCAGTAATCTACCCATTTTAACACCATCCTTGTGAAAAATACTTTACTTTCTTTGTTATATGTGATACTGAGAATGTTGCATGGAGAACTAGAAATGTAATATATTTACTATTTCTTTTACAAACAGACTAGCACATATAGTTTTGCAGTACCAATTAACTATAGCAGCTTGTTAACACAATTGATGTTTTCACATATGAAATACTTTATAATCTAGCACAAGATGTGGACTTACAATTTTTTAATGAATGCACTTGGAGTTTCCTTTAAGTGGTGAATACAGAATGAACCTGTTGGTGGAAAAAGAATTCTGTGTATCTCAGTTATTGCTCCAGTCTAGAACTGTTACAGCAGCTGCCTTTGTGGATGGCGTACAGCTGCATTAGAGCTCAAAACTGTGTGATTAAAACTCCAGCATTTAAGTTTTCACACATAGCTGAGAATCATAAGGATTTAGACCCAGCAACTTTAAAAAAATAGAAAACTAATCTTCCACAACAGTTTGTGTACTGTTCTGATCAGTGTTCTTACATATGAACATTTTAAGTAAATAACCTGATGTACAAATAATGCATAGATAGAAGAATTGCTTATGTTTAGTGGGTGATTTTTCAAAGGTTTTTCCTGCTTATTTTAGCTGTATTCCTTCTCCCCTTCTTTTACTAACCTATCTTCTACTAACCCTTCTTTGAAAAAGAGTATTTTATGCTTAATTTTTAACAGAAAGTTTAACAACCATGAATTGGAAATATCTGAGATTAACTAGCTACTACTGCTTGATTTTTTTGCCTTTAAATTTAATTCAGTTATACTGGGACAACCATGAAAATAAATCCTATAGAAGAAAAAAACCTGAATAACAAAAATAAAAAGAAAATATATCTTCTACTTACCTTCCTCCCAAATTGTTATGTATTCAGAAAACATTTAAAATATATTTCTATATGTGCCCATTTAAGAGCTTTATCCAGATTTGTTTGTCTTAACTTTACAACACCTGTGAATACAACAAAATTAATGAAAATCTGAACTCAGCAGTAGCTACTTCTTAGTACATTTTTATTTCACAGATAGTAGTGCATCTCTCTTTCTCTACCGCCCTACATTCAGATATTGAATTAAATTGTATGGCTTTTAATTACAGACTGAACAATAAAAAAATAAAAAGTACTGTGTCCTCAAGGCTGAAGTGTCATTTTGGATTGAATTATCCATCTAGCATTTAATTTTCACTTTTGACACAAGTCACAGCTTTTGTCAAAAAGAATTTTTGTTTGGATGCTAGCTTTTTATACATCATGAGAGAAAGCTGTCTGACGCATTCCCTCAACTCAACAACATAGTCAGAAGTATTCTCATTGTGAGATGACTCAAGAAATCAGAAATTTAGAATGCATGAAGATCACACCAGAGGTTTCAGAAGTCTTTTCTTAAGCTCCTTTCTTCCTAAGTAAGTGTCATTTCCACAGATCTCTATTGCTGAATGCATGGGAAGCAGCCATGTTAAATCACTATAATGTTCCTAAAAATTACTCTTGTAAGACACTTCAGAAGAAATGAAAACAAAACAAATTTGCAGTAGGTGGGCACAAGAAGGTTCATTCCTGCTGCATATGCACATTACTTACAGATGTTCTTGAACAAAGATAAGTATTTTGCAATTTGCAGTACATTTTGAAACAAGGGAGTATTGAAAAAACTATTGAACAGCAACACAAAACATTAGCTGCTCTCTGCTACTGTTTAACAAAGATTCAGCCTTAAACATGTTTAAAAGAGAAAACTGAATCCATAGAATGACAGGACACCCTACAGGATTCCTGAAGCCTGGGCACATTTAATCTCTTACAGTGTATGTGGTGGTGCCACATACTTCCACTAGGAAGTGGCACAATAAACTGTTGTCTTGTCAACCATAGGATCTGTCCCCAAGAGAATATGGGATAAAAGATCTTAGGCTTAGCTCCTCCACGGTGCAGTCAGTGCTGCAGAGACAGAGACTTTACAAGGGCCTGCAGTGACTGGACAACAGATAATGGTTTTAAAATGAGTGTAGATTTAGATTGCATATAAGGAAGAAATTCTGTACTGTGACTGTGATGAGGCACTGGAACAGGTTGCTCAGAGAAGTTGTGGATGCCCCATTTCTGGAAGTGTTCAAAGCCAGGCTGAATGGGGCTTTGAGCAAATTTATGTCACTGTCCATGGCAGGGGGTTGGAGCTACATGAACTTTAAAGACCTCTTTCAACCCAAACTATTCTGTAGTTCTATGATGTTACACTCAGACTGCACTAAGGAGTCATATGGACTCCACCTTTAAAATTGACCTTTTTTGTTTCTGCCCAGGGCTTCTACAACATTTACTAAATGGCTAAATGTAGAATCGGGTTTAACATGGACTGATGTTTGAATTTAAAGTACAAAATATAAATACACTATAAAATATAAAAATAAAGACATATAAAGAACAAATAGATAGACACTGTGATTGTCTTTTGCCACAGTGATGCCTGAAGGAAACATACAGAACACATGCCAAATGCAGGTCCTAACCACTGAGTCTACTCTACTTTCAGCAAGGAGACCTAAATCCCTACATTTCCCCTCCTTCCTTTTTTTGTTAATATACTAACATTATTTTACCAAAGCTTTTGGCATCTTCAAGGGATAGACCTTCCTAATGCTAATGAACCATCAAAAATTTAATCAATTTTCCTGAAACTGAGAGCTGGGAAGCTCAAGGTGGCTGCAGCCCAGGACAGCCAGTCCTGATACAGTACCTCAAAAGAATCTTCAGGCTTTTTACAATGGGCTTGCTGATAGGGTTGCAAAAGCTTTCAAGATGGAAAACTGTGATAAATATTTCTTCCTGAATGTTAGTTTACATTGTTTATGCAGAGCTGAGCTATTCTATTTTAAACACTGAATAAATAGATCTTTTTCAATTATTTTGACTTGAATTGTCTTCAGATGACTTAGGGGTTAATAGAAATGATACTATTTGCCATTTACCATCATGATCATCATCATCATCATAAGCAATGCACTGTCCAGGGAATGGATGTGTTTTACTTCAGTCCTGTACACATTTAAGAAATAATGTTTTGATCCTAAACCAAAACGCAGTAATTCAACAAAAATAATGCAGTTGTTACTGATCAATATATCTTAAATGGAGATAGGGAATTCTTCCTACAATAGAGGCTAAACATGAAGAAACTAAACACCAATTATTTCACATATGTGACTGAGACTCTCAGTGAAGATTAAAATGTAAATAGATATATGTTACTGAGACTCTAAGGGAAATATATAAGAGATATAATAATGCTTTTTTAGTGGAACTCAATAGCAGCTCATTAATAGTGCTGATATACTAATTCTAAAAAACCCACTAAGCATCCTACTAAAGAAACCTGAACATTACTTAATACTAGAAGGGAAACATACTCAAAGATACATAAAATCTTTATCATGTGTGCCAGGTCAGTTCAGATGGTTAGAATATGCTGATGGGAGACAGTATGAATATCAAGAGTTTTTCTCACAGTCATCTAAGATATCTGCACAGATATTTATCATTAAATTTGTAAATGTTACATTAGAGAGTACATGACACGAAGAGCCCACTAGCTTGTTAAAAATAATGAAGACTGGGTAAGAAAACAGAAGCAACCTTGATATTTAAGAAAGAGGAATAGAAAAGAATGCATGCAGACATGCACATGAATATCTACATAGGGGTTTTTAAATTTTATTAATTCATTTAGTATGTGTGAGCTCAAGTATAGCGCATGGAGAAGAATAGTCACTCTTCTCTCTGCAAGGAATCTATTTTTTTTTCTTACAAATAAAAGATAGGATAGCAAAATGGAGCATTTATGCTGAACCAATACTGATGGACAAACATATGGGGTTTTTTATTTATTTATTTTAAACAGCTTAACAAAACTAGGAGAATGCTGTTATGATTTCCTCAAAAATGCTAGTGTTGAAGCTGTGACTACTTCCTTCAACCCAAGGCAGTCTTTGGCCAATGCTTTGTGATACAACTTGTAGTTATAAAGTTACATGCTTAGTCTTTGCAAGAAGAATTTCCAGGGAATTGGAGACAAAAGTAAAATCTTCTGTAACACCAGTGAGGTTGCTAGCCTTCCTTATAAATAAAAGACTTTAAATTCAGCAGAATACATAACCAGTAATGAGCAGCTTATTGGTGAAATACAATTCATTTTTTTCCACTTACCTGCAAGGGCTCAAACAGACTGACTGGGCAAATGGAAAGAAAATTCAAATTATGGTGATTGAAACACAATTAAAAAACCCATCCAAACCCTCAGCTACATGTTGTATTGTTTCTTCAACTTCACACACACACACACACAAAAAAAAAAAAAAAAAGCCAGTAAATTCTAAAATGCATTCAAATTCTCACACTTACAGATGTATTGGCAGCTAAACAATTAAAAATCAACTCATCTAGGAGGTACAAATAAACAGTAATTAGATTTCAGGAATTCTCCATCAGCAACCCCCAACTTTTCACTTCTGTTTTAATACAAGGAAGGAAAGTTGTTCTGGCAAGAACCCATGCTGAACAATAAATTCATATATTTCTAGCAGCAGACTATCTGATAATACATAATTAATCTTTCACTGATTAATTTAGACACTGCAATTATTTTTGCAAAGACTGTCACAACCAGAAAGAGTTACAAAAGTTTTCTTCAGTATCGATTCCAGTAATTCTATTTAAATCAAGCTTGGATTTATAGTCTTTCAACTTCTCCTTTATCCAACCCTGACTAGTTTGGTTTTATTTTTGTATTTCTTATTCTGAATTTTTCATGCTCCAAGTTAATTTCTGACTTCATTATTACAATTTGCTTTGTTATGGTACTCTTGAGTCTTGTTTGATCTTGCAGAATTTAACAATCTGAGGCTCAAAGCAGATACTTGAATTTGGTCTCAGATACTATCTTAACTTCTGCATCATGAAAGATTTCAGCAGACTTCTATACAAATTGTACCAGTAACTGTATAAATGAGTGCTACATAGTACAATTTAAGTGTCCACCTACATAGTAATGAATAAGTACAACATTTGCAGTAAAAACTTCCCTAATACTCATTTTATAGATCTGAAACCAGTGGATTTATAATAAGTCCTTTTACAGATTGTATTCTACGTTTTGGCTATGGTTCTTCAATGAATACATTAATTTCATCAGCAACTACACATCATTACCCAATCTAATTCAAAACGCTTGCCCCACCAGTATGTGCTGCCAGACACATTTATTATGCCTTGCCTCACAGATGACTCTCATTCACTCACTCTCATCTCCATTTCTGTATTTTCTCTATTAACTTGCAAAGTTTTATGAAGTTTTTGAGAAGCACAGATTACTACTTATTCTCTTGAAGTCACTAATTCTTTGTAGCACTTTCTGTTTTCAGTAAACCACTTAAAACTTCTGTGCATAGTCTTTCTTCTTCCTGGAAGCTGGAATATTCAGATCAGTTTTCTAGGATTTTTGAACAGCTAGTTCAAATAGCAGCAGAAGCTGCTCACCCTCAAAGGCTTGCATGCATGGTCCGAACAACTGTATAATACACTGAATTCATAGTCTCAGGGTTTTCCCTACAGTCTGTGTGTAGGGAGAACAAAATATTTAAAATTAAAGGGTTATAGTGAATGGGATAGCATCAGACTGGTGATCTGTCACTAGTGGGGTTCTGCAGGGCTCCATCCTTGGCCCAGCTGTTTTCAACATCTTCATTAACCACATGTATGCAGGACTTGAAGGAATACTAAGGAAGTTTGCTGACAAAGCTAAATTGGGAGGAGATGGCAACTCCCTCAAGGGCAGAGACAAACGACAGAAAGACCTCAACAAATTAAGGGCAAGTGCAGGATTCTGTACCCGGGCAACCTTGGTTGTCTGTGTAGACTGGGGAGGAAGATGTTGAAGAGCAGCACTGCAGAAAGGGACCTGAGGGTCCTGGTCACTGGCAAGTTGCACATGAGTCAGCAGTGCCCTGGCAGCCAGGAGGGCCAACCCTGTCCTGGGGTTCATCAGGCACAGCATCACCAGCTGGGCAAAGGAGGGGATTGTCCCGCTCTGCTCTGCACTGGGGCAGCCTCACCTCGAGTGCTGGGGACAGTTTTGGGCACCATAGTATAAGAAAGACATTAAACTCTTAGAGAGTGTGCAAACCAGGGTCACAAGGATGATAAAGGATCTGGAGGGGGTAGTCATATGAGTGGCTAAGGTCACTTGGTTTAGCCTGGAGAAGAGATTGAGGAGAGATCTCATTGCAGTCTGCCACAACCTTGAGAAGGGAAGAGGAGGGGCAGGTATTGATTTCTTCACTCATTACTACTGACAGAACTCCAAGAAGTAGTTCTGTGCACTGTTGTAACAACTTTCAAGTTTTTAAAGACAGTGTGGTTGAATAAAGAAATAAGACTCAAACTAATTAAGATATGTAGTGAGTCCAAAATCCTTTCATCAATATAGCACACTCATACTAAATTTTCCCAGAAAACATACCTCTTTTTGCTAATTAAACTACTTGAATACAAAAAATAGAACCAAAATACAGTGTAATCACCAGCATGTTCATAATCACTTGCTCCAACCATTAATGCATGGCAAGAGAGTATCACAGATTGCATATCTATAATTGCTTATAATAGAAGTATGAAAGCACTGCTTGATGAGATTCATAGAACCCACTGAATACTTCAGTGGGTCACAATTTGCTAATGCAGCTCATGTTCACTTCACTTTTTGAAAAGGATTTTGTTTTCTAAAATTTTTACTTTACTCCAAGTGAATTTGGGGTGGTCTATGATGTAACTGTCCCTTTTCACAAGCACTTCTTCCCTTGTCACACTTGTGCTAGTGTAAACAGAGGAATCATGATAAAGCCACTCACCTAGGTAATATTTTCAGTGTCTTTTTTCTACCATGTTAGGAAAGAATATCTGAAATTTGCACACTAGCCACAGGAATCTTTAACTGACTTTTCAAAAGACACCAGACTCTCACATCTTTTCTTGATTGCTTTATTTCAATTTTCAAATCAGAGTCTGTCTAATTAAAAACTGAAAAAGAATGTTTCCAACCTTTTCCACTGCAAAATGTAATTGTTTTAGCCATTCTATTTGCCTGCACCTCTCATTTTCTTATGCTTCTTATACTCTGCAGCTGTTGATAGCTCTCATTTTCCTCCTTCACAGGTTTTTAACAGTTCACTAAGCATAAATTCTGCAGCTTGTTAATCCTGGGATTCATTTTCCTCCAACTTACCATCTCGTTACAGTGCTATATCTTTACTTGGCTCCAGCCTTGCAACCTGAATTTCTTCCAAGGCTGCTACTTTTTGAAAATTTTTAGGTTTGTGTATTCTTTTCAGTTGGGCAGCTGCTGGAGAATGACAGCCATTGTCCTCCAAGCATTTTCTAGCTTACACACTCAAGGTTCTTTCGCTCAGCCCAGTCACCTCAGGTGACTTAGCATAAGCCCAAAAGCTGTGAGTTTTCAAGGAGATTTTAGGTGAAAATTTAGTACATAAGAGGAGACTTCTCCTAAAGACTTAAGAGGCACATCAAAAGGAATGAACTAAGTGGGGAATGCAGACAATGACAGCAGCATTAAGTATATAAAGTGGAACAAAGCATGAGACCCCAGAGGAACATGGAAGGACCAAGATGTCAATAGAATGATTTTCTGCTTAAATAGCTCAGAAAGGATTCTATAAGCTTTGCTTCAGAAAACTTTAACCCCAATGGTTTCAATAAAGCCATTGATTCAAAGGAAACCAAATTATCTTGTAATATGATATTTAGTTGGCAGTTTTCTCTACCAGAGTACAGAGAAAGAATCAGTAACTAGGCATTGGCAGTAGTCTTTTCTAAGAGTAAAAAATTTCTTTTTACCTCAGGATAGCTGTGATTTACTTGATTGGCATAATAAACTGATAAAAAACCCAAAACTTTTTAGTTTTCTTCTTTATTTTCAAAGATCAACTTTTATTTTCACTCTTCTCTATATCCCACATGCCTACATAACATCAACTACTTCAATAGATAGAATTCTCTCCAGACACAAAGGAAATGCAAAGTCCAAGTACTCGGACAATTCCTTTCTAACCCATTAAGTTAAAAAAAAAAAAAAAAAAAAAACCAAACAACCAAAACCCAATAAAAAACGAAGCAAAACAAAACAAAGAAGACTGAACCAATCAATCAATCAAACAAGAAACCCACAAACCACCACTCAACAAAACAAACAACCCCCCATAAATAAAACACTGCATAGGTAAAATATTAGGATTCATTCCCGACAAGCAGTTACCAGACTAGCCCTTTTTATCCACCTGAGCTCAACTATCATGTGCAGGTTTCCAGTAAATTGTTTTATTTTATTCATCATTCCTAGGACTAAAGATGGATGGTATGAAATAAGCATTACCTTTAGGTCTTCCCACATCAAGCTCTGGAGTGCAGCAATGGCTGTTTTATCTGATCACACACATCTTCCAGACCAACACGACAAAGGCTCATGTTGGCATAAAGACAAGGTCTACAGCACTGAGGACTGTCATTTCTTATAGTCTACTTTTGGGATCTAGCAGCTCAATTGAAGGTTGAAAAAATCATTGTGACTAAACTTGCTGTAAAACTTGAGAATTTGTCACAAAATATATGGCTCTGGTTTTCCTAGTACAGCAAATCCCTGAAAGATTTGTACAACCAAAATTATAGGCATGATATTTATTCCCCTGTCTTGGCCACAATGTCCTAACAGTTTTATATATATCCATTTCTCACACATTTGTTTCTTACCTTCATATGGTAGACAGACACAGATTGGAAGCCCTTAGTTTATGAGATGCATTACAGCAGGGCAGAAACATAATGGACATAGAGAGCTTTATGTTTTCACTTTCTACAAAGCACCTTTTTTTTTCAAGGCAAGAGTTACCAACATTCTTTCTCATTTTACTCTACTAACATAAGGCTTCCTGAAGTGAAATGTATAAAACCTCCCAACATTATAAAAGAAATATGCCATTTGTCTTTGTTATCAATAATAGTAACAGTATGCTTATTTTAGCCTTTATCCATACACTTGTATCCTTAATAAAATTGTTCACTATTTGAGTGCTCACATTTCAGCCTTTGGCTTTTCCAGTATTCTCCATCAGATATGTCTGTTCACTTCCCACAGATTTTCCTTTCACTCAAAATGTACTGCTTTAATTTGACACATTTGCCTTGCAACTAATCTTCCTAAGTTTTGCTTCTCTGCTGTGATTATGGCTCCCATTCTCCTTCTCCCTTCTAACCATTAATTTTAATTAATTAATCAGAATCGCAATTGAAAAATAGAGTAGTCTCAGCATTGTAGGATACTTGAGAGGGAAACAGGAATTCTTGATTTGCTCCATAATCATCTGCTGCCCTTTTAGGTTGTTTTTTAATTAACAATATGGCTTATAGTATCTCTCCTTAAAAAGCTGTCTCAATCATAACCTTAGATAATCAAAACTAAAATAAAACTACTATTAAATACACAGTAAAGACCAATTGAAATTAAGACCAGTCCTGCAGTCACTGTGGTTGAAAATTTGCAAGGCTAGAAGGGAATCCAAAAAACCTTTGCTTCCACTGTAAAAACAGTAATTTGCTGTTATAGATAATCTGGTACTACCAATTAAGTATATTGAGTATTGTGCATCGAGAATAGCAAAACTCTACAATGTTTAACATTTAGCAAGTAAAACATTGTACTGATAGTGGAATAGTCAAGTATTTTACATGTCACAATTATTTTAAAAGACATGATTTTGAACTTAAACTCTGCATTTTCTGTATCAGATGCACCTAAGAAGGCATCTTAAGTGCATGGTAGTATTTTATGACTATTTATGATTTTTCCAGATCTGAATTTACATTTTCCACATCTGAATCTTTTTTTTTCTCCATAATTAATATTCCTTTATATAAAACTTCATTACAAAGGTTAAAAAATGCCTTAATATTCTACTACATATTACACAGTATTATGCCACTTATATAAAAATGCTTGGACAAAAAAGAATCAGATTCATGTCAATTTAAAAATGTAATTGAACAATGTATGACTGGGGCATGGCTTATCAAGACTGAAGGAAGCTCAGAGTGACAGCTAAGAACACACCACGATTTGACTTGGAAATTAATACAGTGTGTGAGAAGTCAGAAGGGGAAGACAGCTCCTACAATGGGTGGTGGTGTAAAAAGTATCCTTAAGGACTGCTAACAGAGAAAGTTGTAAAACAATTGAAAGGATGTATGGCATGTATTTTTTATTATTGTTTATAAATACCCCAGATCATAAAGATTACAAACTATAAAATTAAATTCCCAGGAAACAATTATGAACATGACAAAAGAGCAAATGAAGCACAGAAAAACTGTAATTTCTGGAAAGCTAATGGTTTTAAGAGTGGCCTTACATGGCAAGGCCAATACCAAGATGCCTGTCTATAATGATGGGAAATAAAATAGAAGTACTTTCTTGGAAAAAGAAAAGGCAGTATGCAATGCCATGCTGGAGAGAAAGACTCAAGAGACCTCAATTTCTTTAAATTAATCCTTCAGCTCATGGATATAATTTCAGGCTTCCTCAACAGAATCTCAGTCAACAGACTTCTGCTAGTAGCCAAACTCTTTCAGAAGAAGCAGTACTACAGATACAACTGAGATTCAAAATTTAGCACACTGCCCACAGCCCTAATTAACTGCAAAAGTTGGATGATGTCCAGAGCTGCAGTCCTTAGCTTAAAAGTCTGCCTATAACAGAAGATCTGTATTAAATCCAAGTTAACCCAGAATACAATTATAATGCAGAGCACTTGCACTCATTTTAACGCAGAGAACACTGCAGACAGAAAATGTAGTGGGTCTTTTTGGACATCCCATGGTTTTTCCCATTGGAAAATTTCACCCATAAAAAATTTCATTCTTTCTACAAGTGAAAATGAGAAAATTATTTCCCTCATGCTAAAAACACTTTCTCAGAAATTGAGATAATGTATTATAACTTCCAGGAATACAGGGAACCAAGCAGTAAACAGGGTTTTACATCAGAACTATTTCTTTAGGCATTTCCATAGGAAATGGGCATGCCTTAATTTCAGCAGAAATACACAGCACACAGACTTGTAAGACTTAGAATCATAGAATCATAGAATTTTTTAGATTGGAAAAGACCTCTAAGTCCAAGCATAAACCCAGCACTGCCAAATCCACCACTAAACCACGTCCCCAAGTGCCACATTTACATGGATTTTAAATACCTCAAGAGATGGTGATTCACCCAGTTCCCTGGGCAGCCTGTTCCAATGCTTGACAATGCTTTCCATGAATAAATTCTTCCTAATATCCAATCTAAATCTTCCCTAGTGCAACTTGAGGCCATTTTCTCTTGTCCTGTCACTTGCTACCTGTGAGAAGAGACCACCCCTAACCTGGCTACAACTTCTTTTCAGGTAGTTGGAGAGAGCAGTAAGTTCAACAACATCTTATGTCAGATCCAATGAGACACTTTAGTTTTCAAGAGTTTGCCATGACATTAGAAGTTTATCCACACAAATAAGGATTAGAAAATTAATTCATTTTGCACAGACAATCTTAGTGTTGCCATTTCTTAACTTTTTAGGCCCTATTCCTAGTTCCCATGTAATTATTCAGCCAATAGAGGCAGATATTATAGAACTTGATAATACCTGTAATTCAGAGAAAGAAATTTTTTTTAAAAAATATCCTTCTAAACAAAAATTTTCAGAAAAATTATTTGTGATCAGAATGAAAACATTTTGAGTACTGAAACACTGTCCCAAAAGTCAGAAACTAATTGTTTCAAAATGCAAAGTACGAAACTATTTACAATAGGGGAAAATCCATCTTTAGAGAAAAATCTGGGCATATTAAACATAAAGATTCCTTATTCTTGTGGATTTTTGGCTCCTTTGGAAAAGACTTCCATACACAAGATGCATCCAATAGCTACTACTGTCATTCCATTGTCATTTAATTGCTTTATCTATAAAGCTCTTTCATCATGCATACACAAGATTATCAGTTTCTTTAACAGCCCATTAGTGTACCCCTGATACCTTTTCTGAAACTAGATTAATTGAAAGGACAGCATGTCAGCTGGGTAAGCAACTCACGCAGAGCCCAGACCTTTGCTGCACATCAATACACGAATTTTCTGTAACTTCAGGAGTGCGTGATTATGATTCTTAACAGATTCAATCAGAAGGGGTTCTGAAGAGGTTTTCATTTCAATTATGCATGCCTCATTATCATACCTTTAGTGAAGCAGAAAGTACATTACAAGGTGAGAGTCAAAAACAGTGAGATGAAAAGCACAAAGCGCAAGTATCTTAGAAGGATTTCTAAATTTGTCTGAAATAATATTAATTCATAGTAATATTAATCACCCTTTATACAACACTGCATTTTTCCATGGCCCTTTACAATCAGCTCTCAGTGCACCTTTCACAGGAGGGTATATAGCTTCAGCAATGAAAGCAAGGAATTCTTACTGAGAAGACAAGTTAGATGGTATCCTGTGATTCAGTGGGATTGAAGGAGTTTTTCAGCCTGTTTTTCTGAGGTGGAAGTTAGGTGCTCAGAAAACAGGAAAGCCCATACTGGAGAGGAAATGGGGCATTGTTATGAAAGGCACAATGGATGGAGAACAAAACTTAGGCTAACAGAAGAAGCTAAACCGAGTGAAGCACCAGATAATTAGGAGCTATTTGGAGCATGACGTTGAGGTTTACAGATCAGAAACTACAGCAAGGTTTGGAAGGGATAGAGAAGAAACTTAACTCTGAAGATAAAAGGCAGAACACAAAAGAATTTAAAGAGAGCACTGATGTGGTTACAAGAATATAACTGTCAATAACAGTATTTTTGTTAGACTGGTACACTGAAATGCAGAATAGGTAGATAAGCAGGGAGGAAAGGGGGGATGGATAGATATGAAGAGACTACCTGAAAAAGCATTTGAGAAAAGAAAGGAGGAGGAACACAACCAAGGAAGAAGTGTAAAGTTGATAATTCAGGAAGGGGGAAAGTGGACGAGGAATGAGAGCCATGCACTACCATAAAGATGCCTGAGACAGCAGAAAAGGTATAAGGAAATCACAGAGAAATCAATGTTTAAGAGCAAGAATGCATGTTAAAGAGCAAAATACAGGGAAGTCTGCAGATATCTTAGAACATGGCTGAAGGAGGAACCCTTCATTTACACACACACACACAAAAAACCAAAACAAAACATGAAGGCAAAGAGAAAGAATGAACTTACTATGTTAACAGAAAAAGGGAAAAAAAATTTTCTTTCATCTAACTTTTTTTAATTAGGTGAAGGCCATGGATAATATACTTATGGAAAAAAGAAAAAAATGAAAGAATATATGAAATATAACTCGCTAATATATCAAAAGGATAAAACTGCAAAGTGAAGGGAAGAAAGAGCAAGAAAGGAAGTGAGAAAAAAATATAGATTAAGGGATTGTGAAGATGAAAAGTATGGGTAACAGAAAAGAGATGAAAGTAAATGCTACGGTAGGTAATAAAAGGTGGAGGAGGAGGAGGAGGAAAGAAGAGGAGGAAAGAATCTTTCTGGGTATCAAACTTAAACTGCAAAATTTTAAAAGATTAATCAGCACATTTATATCATGAAACAACATTGATGGATGGGGCTTTGAGGAACCTGGTCTAAGAGAAGGTGTCTCTGCTCATGGGAGGGGGCCTGGAATTAGATGGTTTTAAAAGATCCCTTCCAACCCAAACCATTCTTTTGTTCTATGATTCTACTCCTAAGCTCTAAGACACCGCTAACAAACCCAATCTATCAGTAAATGGGTGTGCTGCTGCATAACAGCCAAATATTAATTAAATAGAAGAGTAAAGATATAATAGTAGACTATGTATTAAAAAAAGCAGTAAAAGGAAGTGCTACAGAGACCCTTCATCTGCTGCACAAAGAAAAATAATTGAAAACTCAATATATGTTTGAAAAATATATGAACTAAAATATGTGAACTAAACAAGCTAAACACAATGGCAGATGCCTACCTGTAACTTCTACTAGACACATTTTAGAATATCTTCAACAGACTTAAGCAAGGGTCTGCTGGTTTCTGAATTCTTCTCCTGAATAAATGACTGACCTTAAAGTATCTATACAAAACATACTTTAAAAAATGGTAATATTGGTAATATTACTGAGCCTTTTAATCGTAAGGACTCTCAGTAATTTCAAACACATTCAGATGCCAGTTGGATAGGAGTCATGATGAATCAAAATATGCACTTAGCTCCGTCACTAAGATGAATATGCTATTATGTTAACACAGTGATAGAATAAATAAGGCACTTCTACTAATAGGAATGGGCATAAAGACTTCAGAAAAAAAATGAAAAGTGTTTGAAGAGCTTGTTTGCATGACAGAAAACAGTGTTCTTCCCACTGTCACAGCAACAGCAACAATGCAAAGAGCTGCAGTTCACTGTCAAAGGAAAAACGTTTAATTAATTATTTTAACTGGTGTCATAGTAAAAGTAGTGCTAGAAAAATACTAATAAATCATAATACATATTAAGTAAATCATAATACAATATAAAACCTTGCAATAAAATAAATCAAACCTTTAGAATGGGTGCACATAGGACAAAAATCATCTGTGTCTATTTAAAACAAATTATGTAAGTTCTCATATGTAGAATTTTGCTCAAAAATTGTAGAAAAAAGTAACAAATTTTAAAAAAATCAGTGATTTTTTTTTTACTTCTTTAGGAGGGATATTCCCCAATTTGCAGCGCCAAGCAACTTTGGCACAAAATTTTCAAAATATGCTTTTGACCTGGTGAACATAATTCAGTTAATAATTGTGAAATCTTTTTCATGGATTCTTCATTCAAAATACTCTATTGTGTACATTGACACTATCCTTTTGGTAATAGAAACAAAGCAAAACAAGTGGCTAAATAAGTCCTCAACAGCACCCATAAGAGCTTTATTAGGAAGTGAAATGTTAGCATACTTTCTTAATTACCACTGACAGTTTAGCAAGAACAAATATAGTATCGAATTTGCTTATGTGTTCATACATCTATTTAAAATAGTTGTGTTCACTGCCAACAGTGTAGTGGTGGATATATTTACCATGTAAAATTATTTAGAGCAGCGGAATTCAAAAAGTAGGCTCTTCATGTTCCCACAAAGCAATTGCAAGACAACTGAAAAACAAAGTGAACTTCTTGTTCCTCTATAATACCAACATATTTTGAATTGGGCAGTAATCCTCAGTTAAAACTATGACAGCATTTCAATCTCAATATAGCCGCCACAGTCTTGAAAACAAGCATTCACAAAATGTTACTGATATGGAGGCAAGACCTGATCAAGGAAGAAAGGAAGGAAAAAAGGAGAAAAAAAATCAGAATAAAATCTACACAATTATTAATTAGATTTAGACCAAGAAAATGTTTTGTCCTTATCACACTTCAGAGGCTTTATGTTTCTCATTAAAATAAATTCCCCCAAACCTTTCTAGAATACTAAAAATTATCTCTTCTATTGGATGTTCAACAGTTCAGGGCTCTAATGGTCTCATGGTTTAACATGTTTTTATTACAAGTAAATAAATGGTGAAAGTAAGCTACACTGATGTTTAAACTCTTCATTTCTAATCAGTAAGAGTAATGAAACCTTGAAAGAGCTCCTGATGTGGTGAAATTTGAAGTCTAGTGTATTAATGTTTTTCTAAAAAAATCAGCTGAATTTTATATCACTTTTATCCTTTTAGTATAAATGCAGAACCCATCTGTTTGGCTAAGTTTCTAAGGACTAATAAACTCCACTGCATGTCTCTTGTGTTATTAATATTTACATGAAATCCAATTGTACTTATTAGAAGTACCCTGTTTCCTCATTTTAAGGACTTTTGAGATATCTAATCATTTATCTTAGTATACAATAGGAAACAAGCAGAGGAGGATGGGTGTACATCCCACATCTGTCACACACCAGAAGGTTTTACAAATTTCATCTTCAAAGCTTTTTTTCTTCTCCTGTATCACTTATGTCTATATCTACCTATCCAGTTTGGACTGGATCATCAGTTCTGAGAGAATACATGGCTATTTCACAGAAAGGATAAAACAGCAGTGACTTGCACCACAAATCAAGGCAGAACAGAAAGGAATGTATGGTACGTGCTGCTCATGCCTTACTAGCCAGAACCCTGTCCATGATGTAAATTTCATGATCCTAATTATAAAAGTAACGGAAAAATGATCAACTTGGAGATCTCAGGGAAGACAGAATGCTAACTCACAACGTGTTTTCATCTAGAGTAGTCTTAGATGCAATTTACAGTACCTTTAAGCAAATGATTAACGAATGCTTTGACCTAAAAAATTTCTTCAAAGACAGTATGTTCAATAAAGTCTGAAACTATTCATGCTAAAGAGTAATTCTGAGAGACAGAGAAGATATCCAGACTCTGAACGACCCTCAGGTTCTTGGGATCCAACGATTCTTAAAATAAAAGAAAAGCCTGAAGTCTCATAACTAATATAAATGTAAAATTATGTTACTCCCATTGTACTCTTTCTGGCCCTGTCAGATTTTGACATAAACATTTGAACCAATCACTTTTTCAGGCATTTAGCATTTCTATAAGAAAAAGGCCAGGAGGAAAAAAACAGGTATCCAGCTTTCACTGATTTGATTTTCTTATTCTGTTTCTTAATCTCTAAATGTTGTGAGTTCCAGCACATAGAAAAGTGAAAAGCAAGAAAATCCCAGGAAAAGCAAGGTTTGGTTTTGTTGTTGTGTTTGTTTGTTTGTTTTAGAAATACCTGAATGGCCAAGGCAGTTAAGCAGTCACAGAAATTGTATTGTGAAAACACAAATTCTGGGTTCTGAAAGGAAATGCAAAAGAGGAAAAGACTTTCAGGAAATGAACATTACTGCAAGCAGTATATAAACTAAAACTGTACTCAGGGATTAACCTACATCTGCCATCTTGCCTTAACAGTACTACTGTAAACAAAACTATTTTACAAATACCTTCAATTAATAGGGAGTCCACTAAAGTAAATAATCTGCTGGTGAAATACATTAAAATGTTCTTTCCTTACTTCGAAAGGAAAACCTGTGTTGAGGCGTCACAAACTGTAAAGAGGTACAGATGAAAAAATTTAACTTTGCCCCCAGAAGATTTCTGAGGACAATGAGAATTCTAAGTAAACAATTAACTGTAGGTAGTTAAAGATATAGAAAATTTTGCTCTTTGTTGTAATTTAAAACTAATATTTATGAAATAGTATATACTGCTTTCATGTTTCTGAAACAGCAGTCAGGAGACTGATTTTGGGCACATGCAAGCCTTTCTTATTATCCACTGCATATTTTAGAAATAAGCAAAATAACAGCATGCTTAAAAGTCATGAGGGAAGGGAAGGGAAGGGAAGGGAAGGGAAGGGAAGGGAAGGGAAGGGAAGGGAAGGGAAGGGAAGGGAAGGGAAGGGAAGGGAAGGGAAGGGAAGGGAAGGGAAGGGAAGGGAAGGGAAGGGAAGGGAAGGGAAGGGAAGGGAAGGGAAGGGAAGGGAAGGGAAGGGAAGGGAAGGGAAGGGAAGGGAAGGGAAGGGAAGGGAAGGGAAGGGAAGGGAAGGGAAGGGAAGGGAAGGGAAGGGAAGGGAAGGGAAGGGAAGGGAAGGGAAGGGAAGGGAAGGGAAGGGAAGGGAAGGGAAGGGAAGGGAAGGGAAGGGAAGGGAAGGGAAGGGAAGGGAAGGGAAGGGAAGGGAAGGGAAGGGAAGGGAAGGGAAGGGAAGGGAAGGGAAGGGAAGGGAACTGACATTTAGACTTTCCTGACAGTATGGAACGCCACATCATAATATTTACAGACAAAGCTTTGAATAAAATAAATTCATAAAATAATGTAGACTAACATAAAATAATAAAGGTTGCACTGGCAGGTGAACCCAAAAAAGGCCAAACACCTTCCCACCAGAACTATTGTATGAAACAAGCAGAAGCATTAAATATTGAAGTTTCATCTACAGAGCTTCTATACAGGTCTGTTCCCCAACCACAAACTACAGCGGGAACAGTAGAAAGTGAGATAAGGTTGCAAGTATTTACATGAAATTTGTGAACTAGTTAGTGATGGAAAACAGTTGTTTTCAAAATCTGAGGTCAAAAGTGTTTATGTTTTTTTATTTTCTTAAAATATATAAAATGACACAGCATACCATACACTCAAAACATTTTGCCTTTTTATGCTAAACATTGCAATACCTATTTTTCTACAGGTGGTCCCTTAAAGCAGGAGTACAGAATGAATTTTAAATATAACTGTCAGTTCCCATGGGGAAGTGGCTCAAACCTTTTCATTGTCTGGATCTATTATTTGAAATTTCAATAAAAAGACAAGTGTTGGAAGCTCTCACCAGTTTACCTAACTTCCTCTAGAACAGAAGACAATAGTTGTTCCAGATGTCACATATACTGTCAATAGCCATTCTCAAGTAAAATCTTGCAAGTTCCCTTTCTGACTTCATCAAACCTCTTCCCAGGCCTTTGCCTATTCTTCTTGTATAAAATCCTGGACTTAATTCAGTCTTCTGGGTTTTACTCCAAGGACTATCAATTCATTTAAGTAACTTGACCTCTGCCAGGTCTTCCAGTAGGTAACTGCTAGTGGTAAATGCATGGCAACAGAGCCTTCAACATGCACATCATTTACTTCTGAACACAGAGCACACAGTCTGTGCTGAGCAAAATTGGTTTCTCTTACAGAGAGAATTCAACAAATACACTTACTGATGCACTGATGTCCCCCTATCATCTCCCAGAAAGGAACTGAAGCACAGACAACTCAGAGCCTTGCTGGTTGTTGCAGGAAAATTACAGGAGGGTCCTACAGCTTGGGTCCTTCTTCCCCAATTTTTCCAGTAATCTGTTTTCCATGCTCTGGACATCTCAAGCTCCAGCCATAGCAAGTTCCAGCAAACAAAACCTACCAATTCTAACAGTTTTCAGGCACCAAATATTCTAATAATGCCATATTTTCTAATGTTGCTTTGAAAAGAAAAGCGTAATGCTTTCTTAAATCTGAGACTTCTGGCTAAACAGTAAAACTGAGTGATACATAACACAAAATCTGAGTAAGAAATAAGACATACGCTTTCACAAGTTGTAATGAATATCATACAGATCACCTAGCACTTTTGAACCCTACAGTTCCTAGGTCTTAATAGCATGTGTGCTAGGAGAGAGGCAAGTAAATTATTAGACTAGCAAGCTGTTGAGTGTTAACCCCAGAAAGCAGCTAAACGACCACACAGCCTTGCTCTCTTCCACCCCCAGTGGGATGAAAGAAAACTTGGGGATCGAGATAAAAACTGTTTAATAAGTGAAATAGAAGCTTAAGAAGAGAGAAACAAAACAAGTGATGCAAAGCCAATCATTCACCACTTCTCACGGGCAGATTGATGGCCTGTCCTAAGATGCACTTTTTTTTCTTTCTCTTGCTGAGCATGACACTATGGCATGAAATATCTCACTGGTTAGTTTGGGTCATCTGACCAATGGTGTGCCCTCCCAGTTCTTGCCACCCCCTAATCTATTCACTATGGAGACAGTAAAACAGAAGGCCTTGATGCTGTTCAGCAACAGCCAAAACATCAGCACGCTATCAGTATCATTTTGGTCATAAATCTAAAATACAGCACCATACCAACTGCTGTGAATAGAATTAACTCTATCCCAGCCAGGGTTGGTCCATGAGAGATTTCTGAGGAAACATAGCCAGAGGTAGATGGAGCAAATAATATCTTGTATCTTTACACTCATCCCACTGCATTCTGCTTCACAACAGAAGTTCCTGATACATGAACATTTTTGCTAACAAATACTTTGTCAGTTTGATTTGTGACATTCTGTTATAAATTATATTTTTTCCATAATTCAGACTTGACTTTTCTTAATACTTTTCTTACTCCTTCAATGCTTGGTCTGAAATCTAGCTTGATTTGACAAAAACATTTTTATCTCAAGTTCTAGGGCAAAAGATCTTCATGCAAGTCAAACACTCTTCATACGATGAATGAAGTCTTCCTCATAAGTGAAGATACTCCACCTGAAAAATTATCCTTTAGTTCCTTAACTTTCAAAAACAAAAGCCTCAAAAGTAACCATTTCCTACCACCTCATACCCAGGGCCATATGAACACATGGCATCTCTACATACACATGTCCATTCAATTTACTAGCAGTCTACTGCCAGCTCAAGAGAAACAAGGTTTTGCGTTTGACATTTCAGAAGAGGTTGCTATATAATTGTCACAGAATTTTAAACTGATGGTAATTTAAATCTATTTTAAACAACAATTAACTGGTAGCTAGCTACAGAATATGTGGGATATCAGAGAAATACCTAGGGAACAGATGTACAAATAAAGGAATACAGAGTATAAGAGGCATCACTTTTCAGGGTTAAGCAGAAAATGAAGCATGCACTGACCTTTCACTCGGATCCACACGGCCATCTAAATGAATTTAAACTGGAAACAAGATCTGTACAGTCCAATTTAATTTTATGAAGCAATTTTTCAAACAATATACGCCAGTTACAATATACAAGATGGAAATTATGTACTGAATCTTTCATTGTAACAACTACATACTAATTTGTCTGTCAACTCTGCTGCTAGTTGAAGTGTGTCTATTAATCTATTTGCGTTTGGATCAATTCCATTTTCCTAATTTTCTGGGCAGCTTTCACAGAGACTCCATATTTCATAAAAAGAACCTCCCACAGCACACACTTTCTTCTGTCTTCCCATATGTTGCATTTTCCTTCAAGATAGCTCTGGTCTAGTGCCCAAGGTTAACGTGCTTCTGTCACAGACTAGTTGCACAACTAATGAATTCTGGATCTACAGAGACAGAAAGCACCTGATTTACTCTTGTGAGCAGGAATTCCCTCATTCAGTAAGGTGCTTGCCAAGAGAAAGAGAAAATAAACTTTTATTATTTTGAAGTTTTATTTTACACTATTTCTTAATGGTTTTATACCAACATCTTTGAAGCTACTAAAGCAAACAGTAAAATCAGGTTAATACACATCTATATTAAGGATAGGGTACAGATACGTTAACAAGGATAAGAACTCCGTGCATGATTAACCAGTTGAGTGCATATCACTATTTTCTGTGGTATTTCAGATTTCATTACTAAAACAGGATGACACAACTGACTCATTATGCTGTGTAGTATGGATGTTCAAGCAGGTTATTCAAATAACCTGCTTTTTTTCCCTTTGGGCTTTTTGAATGGAATACTGGATTTTAAAGAATACTTTGTTGTTAGAAATACAGACTATTCCAGTAGACTGTTGATCTTCAGGAACACAGTAGTTCTCGTCTTCATAATTATTTTGGCTGGAATCCCAAATGGGATTTGCATCACGTTGTCTCTTTCACCACCGTTTGTAACAGCACTAATACCTCTTATGATACAGCAATCGATCATTTGCGCTAGCTTGATGTAGGAGCCCCAAGCCACAGGTGTACTATTTATGGAAAAGGAGTAGCAGATATGTTTTGGAAACAGACTGGATTGAAGGTCACTAAAATTATGTTTTGCTGTGAATTCTGCTTGCAAGGGTTATACAAGAAAAACCTAGTGGGCGCACAGCCATATAGGATAACATGAATGTTGCCTTCTGCTTCCTTTACAGTTCTTGGTGAGACAGGAACTTCTGCAGGACAGTCAAGCCCATCTAAATCTTGAGTGCCATGGAGGATGCTCTCTCTCCTTCTGCAGAGAAGCCCAGAGTAGTCAGTAGACACACCACCCTCAAACTTTTAGCACTGGAGAGGACTAATCCTCAGTGTTTTGCTATCCTCTTTCGTTCTCTCTGGATTAGAATTCTTGTTCTGTTGTATCACTGTTAATGGGTTTACCACAATGATGGGTCTCCCCAAGAAAAGTTGTTGTAATTTCCTACACAGTGCATAAAGGTGAAAGAAAATGAACACTGAATTGCTTATTCTCTGAATGGATACTTCAGTAAGAAAGACATGGTGGAATCCTTTCCTTATAATAGTGATACACTGAATTGCACTGTCAGCAAAAAAGTCAGAAAAGCCCAGGCTCTCCCTTTGTACACAAGCATAAGCATGGTCACCTCAGTGCACTGGGTTTTTCTCTTTGTGGCAGGGACTCAAAGTAATTATCTTGACCATGGCTGTAAAGCACAGATAACTAGCCCACTAAAGCTGAAAGGAAAATCCAGTTGTTTGGAATGAATTATTAACTAAGATGAAAATACAACCATATGCATTACTTGATAGGTAGCACAGTATGTGTGGCTCCCAAAAGGGATAAATACAAAAAAAATATAATCAACAACAATTTTGTTACTGTATTTACATCAAGGAGGGTAGATTTTAATCATAATCTACATCAGAGTCAGAAGGACACTTGATTTACTGCAGATTAAAAAGACTAGTGCGAGATAGATAAAGTACACTAAATATTTTCAAGTTTTTAGAGTAACCTCAGTAAATGCTCAGATAAGACTTAAAGAAGGTGGTTAACTTAAAGATTTTAAGCAAACTGCTAAATTATGAAACTTTGAGATTCCTTTCAAGGAGCAACTACTACCTACATCACTAAATGATTCTCTTATATTAAACACACCTTCTATCCACATCAAGTAATGAAAATAACTAGCAAATAGTTTCTAAGAAAAACTTAGAATATCCAAAAATATTTTAAAATATTGAAGATTGTATCAAATTCTCCCCATCACTCATAGCTATAGGGAAAGGTTCTCAACTGACAGTTTGAAGGAGAAAAATGATCCTTTTCTACCACAAAATCTCTCTACCACACAATATTGTACTTGAATAAAACACTAACAGAGAAATGTTCAGTTTTAAACATTTTCTTTGATGACATGTTCTTTCTAGTCAAGGAAATCATGACAAGTAAGTTAGAAAATGTCTCTTCTCCTCTTTCAGAGCAATTCACCACTGACAGTGGTCTGTCATTCCCATGAGCTTCCACTCTTTCCTTTCAGTCAGACAAACAAAATACCCAACTGCCATCTCAGCTGTTTCACTCCTCACCAGCAGGTTTCCTGCTGAAGATTTCAGTCATTTCTGTGACACTGCTGTCTCTCCCACTTAACAAACAAGTCACGCTTCCTCCTTGGAAGATGGAGTGATATTTTTATCCTACAGTGATCAAAACAGACAAATGTACAATCAGTCTTTAATCAGAAGATAGTCAGAACGATGCAGAACGATGGCAAAGACAACTGATGCAGCCCTTTTATGGTGGAGTTTACCATGCATGATTCAACACCTAACAGGTGTATTATTTAACATTTAGCTTTAGCTTCCCTTTCAGAGAAAGTTCCCCTAGTTCAGACAAAAGCATCAGCATGTCCAAGAGAGATTCATTCCACCTAGCTTAGATACATCCTTTAGAAAGAATCAAATCTTCTTAGACATCTTCTGGGTATGACTGAGACCAATGCCAGCTAAGATGCATTAGAAAGTGAGCACTGTTAGGAAGTGAGATGCATTGTAAAGCATGTACAGAATACCATAAAATCTTCATATACGAATGAGCGTTAATCACTAAATGGCCGCACAGCAATTGTTCTGTGTGTGGTGTGTATATATATAGATAGATATGTGTATATGCAGCTATTTGTAAGTATTTTGAATATTCATATAAGAAAAGATTTGCATAAGTGAAACATATTTGGAGCAGGACAGAAATCAACCCTATTTTTTCAGTCCGGTTTGTTTATTGTTATACTAATTAGTAAAGTATTCTGGAAAAAGATACTAACTTAACATAATGGCCTAATTTACTCAAGGAAGTTATTTTTATAAGCCTTATGTACTTGAAGATTCTTTTGTTTGTTTGTTTGTTTTGTTTTATTTTGCTTATTTTGCAGGTTTTTTCTTTGTTTTGGGTTTCTTTCCTATCCTTTTCTATTATTTTATGAAAGTAGAGTCTTGGAGAGGTTTTAAAAATATTTCATGTTCAGTAGTGGAAGCTATGACGTAACATTTCCTACCTTGAAAACATAAATTTCAGCTTTATCATTTTCAAGTGATCCCAGGGATCCCAGAAAGTCTATAGGTTCAGTATCCTGAGGAAAGTTAGAGCTTCTATCTGATCCAAATAGCCCCAAGTAAGGATCACATTGTTTACACAACCTTATCTGCCACATATATATTCAAGCCGCTGGGAGAAACTGTTGTCATGACATGAACCTAAAGAGACACAAAAAATTAAGGTACTGAAATAGGGTGAAAGAAGAAAAGACTGGCCACATAAGTTGTGAATTAATTCCTGCTGAATATAACCTGTAGAGCTAGTGCACAACCTGGGGCTGATCAGAATTATGAGAACATGTGGGTCTTCTCTGTTCAGTTCTTAATAAGCTAATAAATAACAATATAATTGCATGCTTTCCAATAATTCAAGACAAATGTTCAGAGTATTCATTTTTCTCCAGTTTGTTTACTATATTCCATGCTGTTTGCTTTGTAGAGAAGAATGAAAAGCAAACACAGAACAAAAAGAATAAAGTAGCAAGGGAAATGAGGACACCATACAAAGCAGCAATGCAAAATCAAATTAAAAATACAAAACAGTAACATATTGCAAAAAGAAGCACTTGTGGAACACCTCTGCACAGAATTAGGGTATAATTTAGGTTCTCTCAACATCTCAGTAACATTGTGAGGGGTTTTTTTGTTGTTTTTTTTTAAATTAAGAGGTTTTAATGTCTACCACATTTTACTGTGTGCTGAACTAGGCAGAAATTTATACCATTTCTGAAATTTTACAGCATTATCCCATCATTTGAGTTTCAATTCACAAAACACAAAAATATTTTTCAGATTATTAAACTAACTTACTTAAAAATTGTGTAGAGGTTCTAACTTCATTTGTCAATTTTTAACTGCATTAAAAAAAAAAAAAAGAGATGCAACTAAGATGTATCATCTTGATTATGACAGCATCTAACGTATAACATGCAATTTTTAAACTTACCAAAAGGTGATTCATAGCACAAAAGATGAAGTTCTAAACATACAGATGTGATATGAAAAAGTACACAAAAGAACAAAAAAAAAAGTTTAGAACTGTAGAAGAGCTTTCAGTAGCACAGACTGATTAAGCATTTCTTCACATGTTGCTTTCTCTTATTTATTTTGCCTTCAAATTATGCACATTATTTTCATCTCCATCTGTCACAAAGCAACATTTGTTCCAGTTTTAACTTGTATCATTCTCTGTTTCCTTCATGTCATTAGCATTTTTTTCCCCATTAATGACAAGTTGCCTGTTTAAAGACCAGTATTGCCAGTATGGATTTTGAATTTGACACGTTACGGGATGTGATGCTTCACATTCTCATTACAACTAATGTACATTTTAAAGGAGAAAATAATTTTTTGCACAACCTTTGGGGTGCATATTGTTATAAATTTGCAAGGACAAGGAGAAAGAAAATATGCCAACTGATATCCCTGGTGAAAGGAATGTGTTTAACTAGGACAAGAAACAAAGGGACATGGGTCAAAAAAACAAAAAATACCTGTTGGAGGTACTTGTAGATACACATCTTATATGTCATACAAGTAAGTCAGAAATTAAAACATGATTGACAATACTTGAACTGCATGTGAAGTGAAGAAACTGCAATCTGATTGAGGAATTTATCTGCATTTATTTAATTCTAACTCTAACATGAAATTCTGAACTCTTGTTAGATTGATTTAAGCAACGTCATTGAATTCTATAGATCCAGAAAAATTTCAAGATATAGTTCAGATACTCTCATCAAATTCCTTGTTAAACCTGAAAACATTTAAGTGACTGTCATTAAGACAGTCATTAAAGACATTAAGACTGTCTTTCCCTTAATTCAGTCAAGTCATTAGAACCAATACTGCCATTACTTGATGTATTTATCTTACAAATTTCTACAAGTAGCATAGTCAAGATCACACAAATGCTGGTATTTCAGGAAAAAACATAAGTTTTTTATATTTCCACAATCAGAAATTTCATTTCACATGTAATAAAAACTGTGGAGTCTTAAAATTCCTTGAATTTAAGAAGTTTAATTTTTTCTGTGGTATTTGACAAGCAATCTTCAAATTTTTGATATCGCTGATCATTCTCATCATCTAGACTGGAAATACATGCTTTTCCTTAAGTCCTAAAGCTTAGGCTCAAAATTCTTACAGGATGCTATTTCATTGAAAAACCAAGATTAACTTTGAAATTATCATAGGCATTAAACATCCACTTTACAAGGAGTTCCACATTCCCAGCTTCAACGCTGTAGACACTGATGACAGAGTTTTCTTTCCTTCTGAATGACACAGGACCTCAAGCCAAATGAATCTCAAATTGAGATTAGGATGAGCCAATGTGACATGTTTTCACTCGACTTCAAAAATGCAGCTGTCCACTACAAATTGTAAAGTCAAGAGATAACTCTCCAGCAGATAAATTAGACTCACACTTCGTAAGATGTCCAGACAGATTACAATTTCAGAACAGCAGGCTTAGCAGAAGAAATTCTGACTGCAGTACAAACAGTGAGTTGCACACTGCTTCTGATGACAGTTGATGAGTGACCAAGAAGAGCATTGTCAAGCACGTGATGGAAGTCCATGTGCTGAAGCCACAGTACTTCCCACAATGCCAAGTACAACACAGAGCTGACAGGAGGTAAACATGGGAATCATTGTGCTGGAATCCAAATGCTTGTTTTACATGGAAATAAGATAAACCACATATTTTCACTTGCAGAAGCTGGGCAGGCACCACCAGAAGACAATAAACAGTAACTACAAGATGAAAACACCAGGAAATTCCAGGCCTACTTCTGAAAAAAACATTCTATAAAATTTGTGACTTGTGCTGTCTTTTCCTGAAGAGTTTCTGATGACCTTTTAGAATACATAAGGGCACCTCTAGCCCTTCAACTTTTGAGTCATTCCCTTCCTGCATGAAATACCAGCAGTCATAAACCTCATTCTACTCCTTTTCCTCTGTTCTACAGAAATACAGTTTCCATGATTCATTTAGATCTTTATACTGTGTATTTTATCATAGTAGCCAAGATCTAATTCTGGGCTTTGTAAACTGAGATCTTGCTCAGATAAATAAATTCTGAAAATTCACAAGAACTAGATGGGCCCATGTGACCACAATGAACAATTAAGCTCCACTTGTCTATAAATGACAGCTGAGTAGCTTAAATCAGACATTAGTTGTATTGACTTAAACGTTTCTTCTACTTATCTTTCTCAACAGCAGGAAAATTATATCTAAATTCTAATTTATCCTATTTCAAAAAACATTGCTGCTTCCTTTCATTGTGACGGTTTCAAAGCTGGCATGGCTAATCTGAACTTCTAAACCTTCCGTACACTAAAGTTCCACCTAAAGCTTCATCTGCTTATTAACAGCGTCACTTGTAGGGCAAGACTCTTTTCCACCTGCTGAGGAAAATCACACAGCATCCAGCAGTAAGGAGAACTGACACAAGAAATATGATAGCGAGATTCCACAACACAAGCAAGTTTTAATTTCATTAATTCCTTTTGTGCCCTGAGGTATCATTTGTGATTCTCATGGCAAATGCAAACCAGACACTTATAAATGGCAAACAAAAAGGCCAAACCATTTACTGCATCTTGATTTATGGTATCAAATTATTTTGCTTACAGAATTTAAGCATAATCAGGAAACTTTCAGAAAACAGCACCGATTGCTCAAGCTTTATGCAGTGAAACAAACTGCATAAAGTATGTTTCTAGTAACTAGTGTATCCTATTAGTTGATTCTTTCAGATTATCAGAATCTGTTTTCCTCTTCCACTGTTTTCATGCTTGGTTTTAAGAACATTTTGGTTTCCCAAAGCTCAACTGAATTACTCAAATGCTTACTTTTAAGTACACATGTTTGCGAGATTAGTGTTTTAGCCTTGTCTTTTCACACGTCATGCAATGCATGGCATATGAAGAAACATTCTAATATTGGTGAAGCCCTGAAGCAGTGGGCCTTTGCAACTCAGTCTTCATTCTGTGAGTTGTTCATCAGAGAACTCATTCAAAGTGTTTCTGCTGTGGTATCAGATGCATTCAGTGGCTACACTCTTTATTTGCTACCTCAGACTCTGAGATTTCTACTGTGCACAAGGTACTAATCATTTTAAAATTCTGGCAACACAAGAGAAACACATTTAAGTTATACACCCGCAGAGGTATGAACACAGATAAAAAAGCTTAGGCATCTAAATCAATCACAACAAATAAAGCTAGAAAAAATGTTTTCTTTCTTTACATTTGCTGGTTTATTTCTTTAATCTTGTATTTCTTATTACTAAAAGATTATTTTTAAGGCAGCTGAAAGTTAAGTTGAGGAAAAAAACTAAGTTGCTCCTCTCCTCTGCTAGAACATTTTGAAGCACTTTTTTTTTTCCTTTCCTGGATGAAACTGAATAGGATTCAGATCTAGCACATCTAAAGTTAAAAACAGAAAAGTTGAAATGTCTCTTCATAATATCTCCACTCACATCTATGCACTGGCTTGCGCTTGGTTTGTCTGAACAGAGAAGAACAAACAAAAAAGATTTTCCAATGTATGGAGAGGAAGAAAAAGAAAAGTATAAAGTATTGTCAAGATTTTAATTGTAGCTTCTTTCTCTGACTTCTAACTTATGTTGTTATGATTTTTTTAAAATCAATCAGGCCTCATAAACAGAATATAAGTACTTTAGCTGTGTATACCTTACTCTCAATTTAGAGACAGTAATTATATAGTCTAGAACTTGACATTCAGGTTTCCTACCCTTATGCAAACATTGTTTTCCAATTTTTATTAAAAATACTTTTTTTTTTTTTTTTAACTGAGTTAAAAGGAGTTCATAGAAGTGAGAAATTTAAAGCAGTTCATGGATGGCTTCCAAACATTTCACTACAAAAAAAATTCTGCTAGTAATTGTTCCGAAAATTCTTTTTCCCTTCATTTTGGCACTCTGGAATAGAATAGAGCTGAATTCCTCAATGATTAACTTACTCCCCTTCACAAGAAATCATTAATTCATTAAACAACTTTAATTACTGTTTGGAGCTTACATTCAATCCAATTCAGCACAAACAAATATTTAGCAGTTCAAGTTGTTCTTTATTTTAAGCACCTCTGTCTCTACACTTAAGCAGCTAGTTTGTGATAAATATAGACTATTGAATCAGGCTTTTGAGGGTGGGAGAGGGGAGAGAACAACCCAAAAATTTCCGACCAAACCCATTTCTTCTTAAAAATTCTCTAAATTTAATTCTTAATTCTTTAATTCTTAATTCTGGATTAAACTAGTGAAATCTAGTTAAATCCTGTATTATGTTGCAAGAATGTAAGTGCATTAAACAAAATTAATTTCAGAAGTCATGAGTTTTCTGTTAATATTGCTAGTTGGTGTGGTTGAGATAACTATTTTCTAGGACCACTGGATGAAGACTGCAGGTGAACGCGCACAAACCCACTCAGGCCCTGACAGATGAGACCATGCAAAAACACAAACCTGAGCTCCCTCTCCTCTTTAAGCCAGCTCTTTAACCTCACTGGAAATCTCTCCCAGCACAGGCTCAGGTGAGAAAGTTACAAAGAAGACAAAATCTCATGGTGTTCTTTAGATGAGAGTAGCTCATCTCACTGTTTAGCTGATGGTGTTAGCCATCCTGTGTATAAGGTCAATGGGAATTTTGTCACTGGGTTAAATCCTAACTCCACTGAATCCTACTCTGTGAATTGTGACCTGTAATTGATGATGGTTTTAACTCTGCAATCTTGCCAAGAACAGCAAGAGGTGCAAAAATACTGTTGGGGTTTTTTATTATATTCACAGGATTTATATGTTCCTCTTGCAACTTTACTACTTATTTTAATTTGAATATTAGTTATATCCCAGAAGAATTAATGGAATTATGAAATATCAACAGTTTCCAACTCTCACTTCCCTGAAGACATTGTTGAAAAAAACTATTAAAAGTTGCAGAGCTTACTTAATATTCCTTTACTGAAACAATCTTCTGTGATTTAAAACACATTTCAGTCAGTCAAATATTATCGGGTAGAAAAATCTCACCAATGGTCCAAATCCAAACCTGGCATGAGAAGTGGCAGCCTGGCTAAGATACATCAAATGCTAGGAAGTCTCCACTGTCCTTACCTTTAAAGCTTCACCTCAAATAGCACTTTGTTTGCAGTAATGATAATGACCAAAAACAACACTTAATTTGTAATGATTAAAACTTTTCTGGGCACAGAAAAAGAAAATCCACAAAGCAAGGTCCTTAGGCAATTCTGTTTCAGTTAATCTTTTTTTTTTTTTCCCCTTCATTAATTGAAAGGGAATTAAGGCATTAATGTACTGTTCCTTATTTTTTCTTCATATCAACTTTCAGATTCATTTGACATGGAATAAATAATTCGCTATAAATGCAAGCAGTCTTTACAATGCTCGGACTTATAAAACAATTACAATTCTTAAAAACAGAAAATAAACTCCCATAATGGCTCACCTGCTGCAGAATACCACCAATTAAACTTAGGTTTTTGAAACCAGGTGAAGTTCTTTAAAAATCTCTGCTTTATGATAGTGACAGAAAAAAGAAATAATTCAAGTAATTATAATTTCAATTTTTGTTTAACATGATATGGTGAAATTCTACATTCATTGCAATTTTCAGCCTCATCTAAACCACACAAGTGATTCTGGAAGCATTTCAGTTGAGAACTCTACAGTTACATGAACTCTGGTAAATTAAATGAGCCAAGCCTGCTCTGTGCCGCTGAGAGCAAGTGCTTTGGCATGAATGCAAAAATCCCTTCTATTTCAGAACAGAGAAACCTTATCTACACTAGTTATCAGAAATTGCCAGAGACCTACGTTAGGCCCTAGGTTGTCCCTAAATACTGTTTGAGAAAGTGTTAATTGTATAAGCCAAAGCATCTTAGGAAACATGCCAACAGCTAAACCCCAGCCCTGTTTGCTGCTATACATAGCCTGTAATTCCAGCATCTTCTAAAGTACAAAGTAATAGCCCCCTAAACAATCTGGGATATACTGCATTGCTCTCATCACAAAAATCATTTGTTCAAAAATCCGAAATATAAGCTAGAAATTTAATTCTTCTGTGCATGGCAACTGCAATGAACTTTTGGTCATGCTTGCATTTAGAAATTTTGTAACTATCCAATTTTAAAGTAATTGCTATATGGCAATACACAGCAATTAATATAAGTATTTTGATATGGAAATAATTAAGCCAAGATAAAACATTTAAAAAGCTGACAGTTGCATTTCATACCAGTACTTCTGTGAATTTAATTTCAATCTGGATTGAGTTATTTTCTAGCTTTTGCTCACACCTGTTTTACACTCCATGTTATTTACTGAAATCAAAGGACCACAAGAATTTTGATCTGCTATTAATAAAGAAAAAAGCATAACTTGAAAACAAACAGTAGCCTAATGAAAGTGATGCCTGAAGGCATACATTGTTTGTATTTGACAATACTTTCAATTGTAATAAAAGTTGAACATACTAGCATCTGGCTAAGGATCTATCTTTTTAACCACAAATACAGGAAAACAGTAATTCTGGCACCATAAACTCAAATATAATAGATGACCAAATAATTTCTAGCTGCTACCAAATTCTGCAAGAGTATTGGAAGATTGGATTGCTCTCTCTAGATACTTTATTAAGAAATTCAGGTACCATCTATTCCAGAAGTATATGCATAATACAAAGAATAGTGAATGGAGATAGGGAAGGATTTCCCATGCTTACGTGCAGGTTTATCATCAGTCAATTCAGTAGTCTGTACTAATCTACATCCTCTGAATGTTTGATTCAGTGTTCCATGGACCAAGTTACATGACAGATAAACAAAACAGCTTTCAAATATAATTCAAAACTGGTAAGCCCCCTTTTGTGAAGGAAAATATTCAACATATTAAATTTATATGAAATACACAGTAAATGAAACTAGGAAATTTCATCTGACAGTATGCTTATCTTTCCTAGAAAATGTAACTGTTTAATGATTTACCTACCCATATTCTACCATAGGATGGAAGGCTATGGTGGTCTTGTTTTGGTTGCTGCTAGGGCTTTCAGGGTGCTATTTTTCTGTTGACCAAAGTCTTCAGTGATTCTACAAAAAAATGGACTTTCATGTCACATCTCCCTACTTATCCTACTGAGTACTATTTCTATTTCTGTCCTAGTGAGTCAAAGGCAGATACTTACATCTCCAGCTACCTCATCTCTAGATCACAGAAGCCATTTCCCCTAAGCTATCCAACTACTAACACAGACTAAAACAACAAGCATTGTTTTTAAGATGTTTTTGCTAGATATTTCCTGTATTTAAAGAGAAAGATCGTGTGTCTCAAAACATGCTGTTTCTTGCAACAGTACTTACTGCTCTAACAAAAATACTCATTTGCATTAATATATGAAATAAACTGTATGCTTTAGGCTACTTAAATAGGAAATAGATAATAGTTCACAGAATATTTAACTCAAATTTTTCCCTGTCATTTATTAGCTCAAATTTTTCCCTGTCATTTATGAGCTCAGTCAAGCTAAATTACTCCAGTATTTCTGTATGTTGTATTCAGCATGTGTAACCTCTTCAGAATGGAAACCAATTCTTTGTTTCACCTTCCTATTACAAGCTCACACTTAAAGCCTCATTTGAGGATTGTAACTTGCATCACAGGTTGATTTTAGTCAAATACAGACCGGAGGTCATAAATTATTCTTTTGCTCATTTACTTGGAGAATTAAGCCTTTTTATCCTAATTTTGTATGACAACTGGATTCCAAGTGACAATGTGTTTCCAGCAGTAACTAAACATACTGAAACTAAAGTAAACTTGAAAATCTGGAAAAGGAGATATTGCCTGAAGTGACACAAAATACGTAGCAATTTGGGAAAATAACACATAATTTTTCAAATAAGAGCAGTTGAATATAAATGTTCTAGGAGATTGCAACCACATTGTTTTCTAATGTCCATTCTTGAAACATAGGTTTAACTTTATCTTTTCATTTAGATATATGACAGAATTTAAGCAACAGGTCTTATTTGTAGTAGGTATGGAAGTCACATTACATACAGAATTTAAAAGTCTGTCCCTTTATGATACTAAATTTTTCTAAGTTAGCAGACATTTTAATGCAAGAAAATTCTAGGTTAAAGCTTATCACTCAAGCTTACCTCTCCATTGTCCATTCTTATATCACAATGAAATGCTGTTTAAACACAGCACAGATGGATTCCACAGTCATGAGTCATATTAAAATATACAACAAAGAAAAGGAGAGTCTGCCCTAAAGGCTATGCATGAAGGAGAAAGACTCTTCTAATTAGAAAAAACGAGAGGTCTGAGAGGAGACCACAGGGATCAGAAGAGGCAGACCTTAACACAACAGAGGACAACAACAGAGGAGTCCACTGAAGAGCCATGTTGTTACATATCTGTGGCCTCTGGCACTCCCAACAACATTAAGGACCTACTTGGTCTCTTAGGTGGGTGACCAAAATAACCAGTGTAGCCTATCATAGGAAGAAAACATTCAAGACAAAAGACAAGCAGTTGGGAAATATGTGGTAGACTTCACAACCTAGAGGCTGGCAGTGAAGAAAGCAAGCTGTTAGTTTATTTTCTCTCACTTGTTGCTCTCTTACCTCTAAAAAGCAGGCCAGTCTTTTAAAAAGAGGGAAAGAAGCTTGCATTTTGCATATTATAAATGGTGATGTACAACACACACAAAAAATTGTAAATAATTACACTTCCTTGGTTAGCATTTCAACTAAGATTTCTTCACATAGGATTGGTTAATTTGGATGCAAACATGTACATTATAGCTGCACATCTTTTTCTTTTGTTTTTCTTTTTTAAATGGAAATCAAGTTCAAGCTTTGACTTACCCAAATGTGGTGGATGGCAATAAAGTACAAAGAATAAAGACTTCCTTTTCCTCTCAGCTACCAGAATACACCTCAACAGACATACACTAGAAACATGGCAAAGTTTGATAATATTGGCATGAAAAAAAGCAGGGCTGAGTTTTAAAACTCTTGCTCTCATGTTAGAAAAACCCTTTTCCTTTGATTGTATCAACAAGTGAAATACAGTACTTGAAACTTATCTGGTAGCTACTTGAATCTAAGATGCAGGAGGTCCTATCTCCCTTTAACTGAAAATAAAGCAAGCTGAGATTGCATATGAACATCAAAAGTAAAAAATAATAAAAAAATGTAAATCTGACAACCACCAAAGTCCTGAGTGTTAGCTGGGGTTTTTTTCATAGTTCTTTTATAGAAGGCAGTAATTTTAACAAGCCTAATAATTTATCTATGTTGAGAACCTAATTTCACATTTAGATTTACTACTTTTGAAAGGAATGGAGTGCAAAATTTATTTTTTCAGATACTCGTAGTGATAGAATGATTAGAAGGAGTATAAGTCTTGAAGTATTATTGTTGAAGGAATGTTCAGAAATCGTGAAATAAAACAAATCTTACAAAAATGTCACAACAGCTTTGAGCATCTTATTTTTTATCTTGATACTCTAAGCATCTGATGAAGTCTAATAGATGGTATTTTCTCCTCTCTTGCAAAAACAATAGTTTCAAGCAGCAGAGGGTTTTATATAAAACACAGTACCTTATACTACAGGGACAACCCTAAATTAAGATCTTCTTTAAGTTTCCATGTGTAGGAATATAATGTATCCAAGATAACTTGTATCTAGTACCTAGAAATCTAAAAAACTTTTTGATTGGTGTTCCTAACTTCTTATTTAAGTGAGAACACTGCAAAATGTAGGCTGGTTAAAACAGTTCCTGAGGGCAATATATTGAAAATAACATCCTGTTCCATATGGACAACTAGACATCCCACCCAAGCTGAAGTTTTTCAAATCTTAATTTAGGAACAGAAGATTGACATTGGAAGTCTGAAGTCTTGATCATCTAACTCAAGCATCTCTCAATCTCAATCAACTTTGGAAAATCTGTTTAGTCCAAGGGGGTCAAGCACGCATATATGCTTTATATCCTCACATAACACACGGCATGCATTATTTTTCCAAACTCCACAGTCCACTATGATCCAAAGTCCCTGGGATTTGGGGATTCTTTTCAGAACTCAGGGATTTTATTTGGTATTTTTGCTGTTTTGTTGGTTTTTGGTTTTTTGGTTTTTTTAAACAAGATTCATGACAGCAGACTATGGCACAAACAATAGATGAAAATGAAAATAAAATTACAACAATGGCTAACCATGGAACTTAGGGGAGGGACCCCTCTGAATCACAGAATGGCTCTTAGCAATGAGAGAGGCAAAAAGCCAAGTACTTGACAAAGTTCATCAACACCAAAACTTTACTGTAGCCTGCTATGTACTTAACCTGTTCAGGAAGGATTAAAAAAATGAAAAGAATCATCACCCCAAACCAATGTTATTGTTTATCACATAAACAAGCAGTCTGGCTTTCAAGTAGTGTGGTGTCTGGGACTAAGCCCTGGCCAGACCAGATTATAGGATGTAAGGCTGAAAGATCTCCCTTCAGCTACCAAGTATAAATTCCAAGAACTGCAAGCAGCTTCAGCACATAATCTTCTCTGTAATATATCAAGCCTCATTATATGAGTAATCAAACTCGCCTTCATTGCTTCTATTGCCATGACTTTTTTGAAACATCACAATCTGCTACTTGCAAAAACAATGAGAAGAAACAGTGACAATGGCAAGAAATTAATTCATATCATGACCTTCCCAAATACCAAAATGCATGGAAAATACCCTATGAAAAAAATAAATGAATCATGAATATTCATAGTTTAGAATGGGTAACAATACTTTTGAAAATAATGAATACAGTTAATCACCTCAAAGGCTTTTTTTTAAACGAAGAGTGCTTCTAATAGATTCTTTATTATTCTTACCCTGTAAGAATTTTTTTTGTTGTTTTTTAATCTTCACAGGTGAAAATATCTGCAAAATTTTCATGCCATTTTAAGGTGTTTTACTCTTAAATAAAGACTGGAGATTCACTCTAAGTTAACCAGCGCAAGCATCTGAGAAAGTCTGACATGAACACAGGAACAATAACTCCAAACAATCATACATACAACAACCAAGCAAAAACAAACTATATAAGACAGTCTGGTAATTTTCTTAATTAATTACTTCTAAGTTAAAGATGAAGCTTTACATGTTCCTTGACTTCCAATATCAGTCTTGGCTCTCCCTGTCATTAGCCCTCATCAATTAGAGAAATTCTGTAATTGAAAAACGGTGTCCCTTTGTTCTCAAACATGGGGAATTTCCTAAGAAACGGCACAGAGTCACAGGTGGGACCAACCATGCCTCCTGCATGGCCTTGGTATGCCAAACCTGGGAGGACAGCCTAGGAGAAGACATTCCATTCAATTAAAAAAAAAAGGAACTAGGAAATGCTGCTTGCTTAAGTTATTAATAATTTTAATTGTTTTAATTTTACTAAACACATAAAAGCCAAACCAGAATTTTAACCAGGAAAAAAATGTCACAACTTCAAATTTTTCCCTTTCAACATATAATTCTTAACTGTTTCCAAAACAATTCCTATCATTGTGTGAGCAAGCATTTGTGTGAGCAAAGGACATGAGTATTCAGTCAAGAAAAAGGGAAATGGAGGTGAGAGTAAGATTTGAATCAACAGGTGCATTCACCAGTTTATATCTGTATCAGCACAGTTGGTACTACAACCCTGCACGTAAAATAAGGATAATATTTTGGACTTGCAATAAAAAAAAATATTTTCAGATAAAGCAAACAGGCTAGAAGTGTTCCAAGTATGATAGGGTTCAAAAGTATGAGAATCAGTTATGCCTTTTCTCCCATAAATGCACAGTATCATAACCCAGAACTGATGCAATACCATCAGTCATAAATCCTCATCAGTCATAGTCCTTTACAGAGCGTTCAGACCAACCAGATCTTAGAAGAAAAACAATATATAAGAATTTGGACTTTAAAACATTGTGATGCCATTGTAACGTTTTACTTCAGAAAGATCTCTTGCAAACACCCCAAGACCCCCACTCCCAAATTACAAGTTTTGTTTATATTTTCCCCTTTGCAAGAGTTGCATTCAGTCATAACTTTCAAAGTTATTAAACATATAGCCTCACCACATTAAAAGTGTCTAATTAGCTTATGTGAGGCTTAATTTTGATAGGAGCTTAATTACAAATCTATGTTGCATGAGACTCGTTCATATTTCAAACACGTTAGTAATCTGAGCTGTATTACATAAATGATCTTTAAAGACAACCACTTTTTAGATGTGACTGCCTTCAGGACTGATGCAAGGAAAGACGTCTAAGAGATCTTCCAGCAGATTTCACAGATGGCTCACAAGGCTGTCACAAGGCACAGAAGGAAGAGAGTAGCTTATTTCTTTATAGAGATGCAAATACAAAGTACAATCTGGATTTAAGGATAAAAGCTGTTTATTTACCAATAACTCTTTAATAACTCTTCTAAACCTTACTCCTGCTCACTAAAATTTCTTACATCAAAGTGAATTACTAAAACTAAAAGTTAATAGGCTGCATGGAAATAAGTGAATTTCATGTTGATTTGATGTCAGGTATTGTCATACAAAAATATGGAATATGTGCTCTAGAAGTGCAAATTTCTATGCACTTTTCTATGCAGGCTACAACAAAGATTGGTTGGTTAGTACAAGTGAACACAGGAAAGCAGCATTGAGAAGTCATGGGATACACTGGTTATACCATTTCAGGAAAAAAAATGCAAGGTTTTTCAAGAGGTAACTATGGGTTAACATTGTAGATCAAATTCTGAGAAACAGAACTATCTTCAAGGTTGTGCTCTATCACTATGCTGTGAAGAGAATCAGAACAAAATACAAATGAATATATTTATTTTTTAAAGCCTACCACACTCATCATAATAGACTCTTTCCCTGATTTATAAGGCAGACTAGGGCTTTTTTCAGAATTTGCTTCTTCAGTATGCAAAACAGCAAAAGGAAATAAGGTCTAATGGATCATAGTGGCGTTTTTTAATAACCTTTACATGAACCAATCCTTTTTTCAGCCTTCCAACGGCATAGTGAAAAATAACAATCCATGAAAAAATACCAAAAAAGACAAAAAATTTAAAAATCAGGATACATTTTCTTCCCTTCAGCTTCTTAAGGCTCAACTAACCTGGCTGCAAGCATCTGGCACCAAGCAAGTGGCATATGTAAGTTGTTTACAGACTTTGTGTATCTCAGAAATAGAAAGCCTAGGGCTCTTGTCAAGAAGTTTCAATTTGCTCTAAAACACTGTTCTTCTAAGACATCAGTCCCCGAGACTCTCGTCTTTTTGGTCAGCAATGTTCTTTAAGCAATTATAGCATCTCAAGTGAGGCTTGCAGAACAAAATCACAGTGGTTAAGTGTATGTACCACACTGAAATCCAGCTACAGTGCCCAAGAGACCTTAGAAAGCATTAGCCAATAGTCTGGTCTTGACTCATTGTATCAATCTTCCTACACATAACAAGTCTTTTGTTGTTCTCTTCTTGGGGAAACAGTCTTTATTTTTTCTAAACTCAGCCAGGTATTAATTTTTTTTGTTGTGCTCTATGTTAAGAGTTACTATCAGAGAATAGTTTTATAGAAGCTTCAATACAAGTCTTTACAAAAAAAACCCGTATCTTACAACTTTTCATTCTCCTAGACAGTTGTTTAATTACACACTCCAGTCTCATAGCTTACAAATGTATTGAGAAATTACTTGACACTGTGCATTTAATACAACATAATGATTTAACTTCATGGTTCTACATAAGGCTGAATGCACTATGGGAGTCTTCTACGTCTCTCTCTCAAGAGACTCTTGTGATGTATTAAACAAATAGACGGGAAAAAATTACCTTTCTGTTATATAAAACAAGATGTTGTAATAAACTTCACAGGCAATTTCAATACCCCACTGCACTTTCTAGAGCTCTCAAATCAGAAATAGAGAAAATTTCTCCTTGGTGGATCTTTTCCACACAGACTCATTACATAATCTTCTATTTTGTGATACAGCAATGCATTACTGCCTCTATGGCTGACATAATTATAAGTAAATGTATTCCATAAGTGGTATCTTCTCCCTTGCCCAGGTTTTTCCTCTCACACTGTCTATGACAAGTCCTTTTTTTTCCATTCTCTGTTTCATCAACTGTACAATTTTCATCCAATACATATATTTATGTGTGAAATGCATATTAGTTTCATATATTCAGGTAAGATCAGGGAAGCTCAAGAACAAATTAACAATATTTAAACCAACCCAAAACAACAAAGCAAACCTAGCAGTATGAGTCTTTTGAGATTCAACCATCATTTAACTGGAGAGGCTGATATTTCTTTAATTATTATTACACCTGAAGAAGTTATTTTTAGGTTTTGTGCATTGCAGTCTACTTGCTGTTAGCAGTGACAATCATAATGAAATAATTATCTTATATCCTCTAGAAGTGTGATCGCTGGACAGCTGCAAGTTATTCCCATGGTGGCATATGAAGAAAAACATATTTACTTTCCTTCACATATAAAGGCAGTAGCAATATAAGATGTCAGCTTCAATATGTAATGCACTACTATCTCTACTGATTCATGTCTTTCATGCATTTTCCAGTAGCTTGTAAATTTTAAAAAATCAGACTTTAAATAGGTATCTAGATTAATTTGGGGAGATTTTTTACTATCACTCAGGATTTACTGCTCATCTGGGCAGTGGACAGCAAGGTAAGTCATTGATATTCTATCATCACTTTTCATCTTGATGTTTACCAGCATGACACACATATAGGTATATGTAGATATATATCCAGATGAATATGTAAAATGATATGGAATTATCTGTACAAACACAAAATAAGGATTCTTCACATCTTGACATCAATTTTGGAAAGCATTTAGATCTCTGTCTAGTATAGGCCTATATTATGTTTTTTATTCAGCGCAAGCCAAATTTCTTCGACATATTTGTTACTTTAAAAGTGACAGAGATCACTAAGTATGGTTTAATATGTTGGACAGCTCAGAGACTTCAAGCATTTCTATTATTATCTAGCTTCCAGTTATGTATTTTCTCAAGATATAATTTTCCAATGGAAAGTCAGTCTCCCTCTACCAATAAATACTTACAATGGAAGTAAAAACTGATAGATAATATTTTTCTATATCCAGTTCATGACAGCCAGATATAAATACTTCAGAAACAATGTTGTGATTTGCTATTCTAATTACAAGAGACTGTCATTTTTCCTCCTCAAATCAGTAGGACTAAAGCTGCCCTGTGCAAATAATGTATGTGATACAAGGAAAAAACACATCCAGAAGAAAAATTCTATCTAGAGGGCAGACAAACTGAAGTAGCCAAGCAAAAGTTCATACTGCCACTGAAAACCTATACTAAAACTGAAAACAGGAAAAAAAGAATCAGAAACACAGGGAATAACGTTAGCCCTAACTGACTCTATCATGGAACCTATTTCCTTCATGAGAACTTCTGTAAAATTTAAAAGATTTTGACATAATACAAAAATATAATACTGTGACATGTCTTGAGGAAGCAGAGCAGTCTTCCTTGAAAACACAGCATCTACTCCCTGCCTAAAAACATGTGCTCTTCATCTCAGTTTGGCTATCAAAGGTTAAAGAGAAGAAATGAAGGAGGACTACTGTTTTACCAGATTCAAAATGCATCACCCCTCTTATCATTGTGCAGGCTCCTCAAGATTTTTGATTAATGTGTCTCCCTTACCCATCCTTCTGTCCTTTTGTTTTGTTTTTTTGTTTGTTAGTTTATTTGGGTTTGGATTTTGTGTTTAAAAGAAATAAAGCTTACTTGACTTTGTGTCTTCCATGTGACTACTAAGAGTTCAGGACTGCAGGCACCACACCAACAACTGACCAGAACTAAGAACCCCAATGCCTATAAAAGCTTGTCACGTGTAATAATAGTTTAAAAAATGGTGTGTCACTTCTGACCTTCCAGATTAAAGTTACTTGTGTGAGTTACGAGGAATAACAGGAACTCCATATTCTCTTTGACGTACATTACTTTTTTTTCCTCCAAGTATGGATATGTAACAAGAAACAGGTGCACCATATCTCAACCAACTTTTTCAAATATGTGGCCAGAACATTCCACACTACTTGGTAGATATGAAGTTTCCTTTATTAAACTAACTGCAGCTAGAACTGGGTATGGGGGGGTTTTCCCAAGCAAAAGATAGTATGTTGAAATGTAGAGTTCTCAGGAAACTCTAAAAAAGGACTATACAAAACTTACCAGCCACATGAATTTCAATGAATTTGTAACTTTTTTCCTTTTGAAACACCAACTAATAAAATCCCTTTCCTGAAAAAAAAAAAAAAAAAAAAAAAAAAAACATGCAACTATATTCCTAAAAATCCCATTTATTCCACAGGTTTATTACAACTGAAGACAATTAAGTCTGACTGAGCATTTCAGATTCAAAATGACTGAACTGCTTCTCATTCTTCTCTGTTTTTAATAAAAAACTCTGTGATTTTGGATGATAAGCAGCCAACACATCTGTAGGCTATCCCTATTTGACAAGCTTTAGTTTGTCTTTGCTCGGGGTCAAGCATGACAAATTTCCAGGGAGATCTGTCACATCTTAAAGCCATCCAAACAGCAATCATGTCTGCTGCTTGCAGAAACAACATCTGCCACTGCAACAAACGAGAGCTCTTGATTCACACAATCTCTAGCTGAGCTCCCTGCTCATTAGGATTTCCCAACTGCTGCCTCTTACACAGGAAAAGCACACCTGTCACTGAACAAGAAAAGTGCCTCACTCTCTGCTGCAGCCTTGAACACAGCGTCTCCTGCTGAGCCTGAGCTTCGCAGGATCAAGCGCCTCTTCACTCACAGAAGCAAGATCTTGTCAGACTGTGTCTCAGCATTACCTGCTAAGTGAGAAGATCTTCATCTGTGAAACTTTCACACGCTCTGCTAAAAGCCCAGGTGCAGTGGTGCCTGCTTCAGGCAGTATCCCACACTGCGGGCATGCGGCTCCCTCTGCAAAGCCCTCCAGCACTCCACAGCTCCCCCTCCTTTGGGCACCTCGCCTAGGGAAACATTTTGGAGCCACGGCATCAGCTTAACATTTACCCTACACTAATGTTTCCTCAAGGCCCCCAGACTTATCTAACTGCATAAGGTTATACACTTGGCAGGATCACACAGGAACATTTAAGTCCCTGTTCCTACTTACTCATTCAAAGGCATCTGTCCCCATCTTGCCTTAAGGTTAGAAACTCTTGCAGTATGGAGAAGGACCTAGAAAAACCTGGCAGTTAAAAATAACAAAGAAGTTCACCTTTAGAATGCTTGATATGAAATTACTTATCTTTTATAACAAATAATGTGTTAGGAAGAGGTGAGATTTCACTCAGGAAGAACTTCAAAGGCAGTAGTTTTCATAGGATTAACATCTGAAAGACTGTATCAGTCTAATTTTCCTTTTAAATAATCCTATTCAAACATCAGCTTAGAATACAAGATAAGAAAATGGTCTTTGAAGGAAAAAAAGAATTTATGTCTTCCTACATTTTGACAAAATTATTTGAAAAAATACTTGGAACAAAATTTAGCAATTTTACATGGCTCAAAAAAATTAACATGCCAAATATATTCAGGGATTTGAGCTGGTTAATCTTTAAAACACGAGACAAGTACTATTGATATCTTGGGATAAAATCTTCAGTAGATATTACTGGATGCCAGAAGGTAAACTAAGAGACTAACAACAGAGGAAAAATACCTGAGATAATCTTTGCGGAGGTAAATTTCATGTCTTGCTTTCTGGAACTGATTTTTTTTAACACATCAAATAATCTGCTTTGCCTGTAGGCACTAGATCCCTTCTGGCATCCTTCATTTTTACGCAGAGAGAAAGGGTTACTGCACAGCACAAGGAGTTTCCATCCCGAGATCTGCTTTCCATTTCCTACTGCTACACAAACTTCCCATGTGATCTGCAGCAAAACCTTTTTTATCTCTTTCCAGTAAGGCAACACCTGTGAACTATAACTTAGGATAAGTATACAACCAACAGAATTGCCAGAGTATTGTTGTCTGAAAAAAAAATCATTTATGTTAAGAAAAAATATTTATTTGGTGGTAGTAGTCAAAATAGTTCTTTGCAGATTTATATACACTTGAAATGAGCCCAGATCTCTGTAAATTTGACATTTGCTCAACAAATTTGCTCAATTTTATCTATTTCTGGAATAACAGCTGGATGAAGTTGCAGCAATTTTCTCTACAGGGGCAAACCTAAGCGAGAAAAAAAAAAAAAGATATATCCATAATTTAAAGTCTAAAACTGTGTTGAACAGATGCTAGGACTTCAGTTGTGAGACACTTGCTTACATTTAACTTCCAAGTTTTGTTTTTCTTTTTTTTTTCACAGCATTAAATATAGATGTTTAAAAATATTTTTATCCAAATAATAGTATCATAGCTCAAGAAACAGCCTTATTTTTATATTCTGCTTTCACTACCCTGGTTATTATTTTTTTAATACAAATCAGAATTTTGGCTTTTAAACAACAAAACCAGTATTTCATAAAGCACTGCTCAATCACTAAGCTTCACCAAGCTAAAGAACCATAAAAGCATCAGAAATTAATGAGCATGGTGGACCACAATCCAAGCTCCCAGAGGCAAGATAAAATAACTGAGTATTGAAATGAGTTTCTACTGGCATATCATAGAGTACTCAGTATAGATGTAAACACAAAAATGTCATTTTTTTGGGGTGCTGTATGTGTAACATAGATGCATGATCTCCATTTGCAGCATTTAATACATTTGATGTCATTCTGGGGAGCTTGTTTTAATGGAGAAAAAAAGGCACTCTTAAGTATAAAAGATCAAAGACCCTTGGCCAACACTTGGCAACGTTCTATTAGAGTTTCAGATTACAGACCCATGAGAATGGTTGTTTTTTAACATTCTTCTTATTGAATTTTTACAATAAAAAGAGAGAAATAAATTCTTTGAAAACCACCATAACAAAATATCCTAAACACAATTATTTCCCTCTAGAAATTACTCATTATATATGAGGATGAGTACCAGTAAATGTAAAAGAAGAAAATACCTGGTATCCTTCATCAGAAAAGACACTATTATTTACAGTCACTTTTTCTTTCCCACAAAGATTCATAATTTTTATTTTTCTTCTTATAAACAAATGAGAGTGATATACAGTTATGACAAAGGTTTGGTTGATAAATCTGAAAATAAATATATTTTTGAAAGTTTCTTTGTTGGAAAAGGAGCAAGAACACCTTTGGGAATGAGTTGTTATTAATAACAATGTCATATTATTGCTGACTTTAGAAGTTACACTCCTTTAGCTGGATCTTATTATAAACTTCCAGCTGTTCAATACAGTTAGCAGAGAAAAGCATTAGTTTGAGAAGCAGCAGGAAGCCAATGCCAGCAGCAGCAGCAGCATTTGCCACACGCCGTGAGGAGGGTGGGGCTTGCAAGGTCCCTGGGCAAGGCTGAGGGCCAGTTTGAACAGGGCTTTGAGCAACCTCGTCTAGTGGAGAGGGCCCCTGCCCATGGCAGAAAGACTAGATTGTCTTTAAAGGTCTCTTCCAACTCAAACCATTCTCTGACTCAATGACAGAAAAATCAAGAGAAAAAATGGTTTTCATTAATAAACCAGTAACCTACTATTAAAAAACCATTGGATATTCTTCAGCAGCACAAGATAGGAAATTGTCCAAAAGGTTTATTAGTCAACACTATATTTAGTTTTTTAGTAATTTTTTATATTCTTTTAATAGGATCAATAGGTTTCAGTATGCTTAAACTCACATTTGGTATTTAATTATTAGCTTTGGGTAACTACTTAGCAGTAGCAACAGGCCTTAAATGCTATTGATGTTGTAATTAGAAACTGCAGAGTTAGTCTGGTAAGAATCAGGTTTAGCACTGTAAAGCCACTGTAGAATTCTGTACTACACTGCAATAACATCACAGTACCTCATGGATACCTACATTGTGAATTGTAAACACTACAGTCTAAGAAGGCACATTTAGAAAACACTTGCTATTTTCTAACTGTATTTAAGAAGATAAACCATGTATAAATCATATATAAACATAAAGTCTTCTTGAGACTTCTCACCTCTGATTATCCAAATCACTCCACCCAACGCTATCCCTGCTGTTCTGTTATTTTAATTTCCTGGTATTCTGAAAGAATTCATAAAATCTTTATGAATTAAGGTATGAATTCCCTCCTATGAAATCTTCTAGTTAATTCAGTCAGATACACCACATTCAACTCCTTTGTAACTGAGCTCTCTTCAGTTTATCTAACTTCACCAAAGAATTTCTAGAAACAAGGAAATATCTGGCTAACTATGAGCATCTGTGGCCTTACATAAACACAAAATGAGCATGATGGCTTTTTTCTAACCTTATAGTGTGAGAGATCACAGTGTATCAGAAAGCCTCTAATATTTTGAGGACAATGGAGATTAAAGATAGAAATTAAGCCTAGGTATAATCTTAATAATACCAACCAAATAGTTTCCAGATTTTAAAATGGATTTGGGGAAGAGATTGCTTTGTGTGCTTGTTTTACAAATAACCGTATTAATGTCATGTCCGTGAATCCCAATTATGTTGCTAATTAATTGTAATTAATTCATTCATTGTAATTACCTGTAATTGTAAAAGCAACTCAATCCCCTATAGTTTCTCACTCATTAGTTCCCACATAACATGGCTCTGTAAGACTCTTTTCCCTCGACAGTCTAATGATCAGATTACCATAACACCATTACGGAATCAGGCTGAGGAGAGCTATTGTCTTTGTCTAAAAGGAACACCATAACATCCTCAAAAATCGCCATTTTTCTCTTGAAAACTATAGCATGCAATATGCACTTATGACTGTATGTATCTGGAAGTACAGTAGTACTGTAAGCCCAAGTAATTATATTACAAAGTTACTGTACATATATTCCATCCAGCACGGGGAAAAACAAAAGAGAAAAAGAACTTCAGAAACTGAAGTAGAAACTTAAAATAATAAAGAGCTAAGTGCATAAAACATTTACCTATCCACACTCAAAGAGAAAAGTCTGTCAGTATAAAGTAACTCATATGGAATCTGCACTCCTTACATGAAATATATTTTCAAGATTTTCTTTCTTTAAACAAAACTGGCAGGAGTTCTAGTACCCATTAAACTAAAAAATGGGGATTGTTGTCCAGGACAATAGGCACAGAAAAATGCGAGAAGCTAAAGCATAGCTCTGTTAATAGAAAACAAACCAGGCACTCCTTACAGTCTTCTTTTCTAAAGACAAAAAACGTCCTAGAAATGAATCTTTATTTCGTATTTTCTCTTCTTTAGCACTGCTCCCACAAACTCTTCAGATAGCAGTTCCAATGGCTGCAACATCTACCCCCATATAAATCAGCATTTTATCACCTCTTGGAGGAGAAGGAACAATGAAACCCACAATCCACCGAGCATCTTGTCTGGCAGCTAGGTTGCAGAGACAGCAAACGGGTAAAATAATTAGCTTTTAGGTTAACAAAACATGATTGTTTACAAAATCATCATCTTTTATATCAGTCAGAAGGTTTTGAAATCAGGATGACGTTTAAAAAGCCTCTCACTTCTGAGATCAGTTACGCATAGAAAAATTTCTAAGTAAAAGCTACCTGTCCTTTCATACACCACATTTAGGTGCCTCCAGGTCCACAACTGGGCAGAAGAACAGAGACACTCCCATAGCGGGGGAACAAACTCTCTCCAGACACCACAGAGGCGGTGAAATACTAATGATTTATTTTATCAGCTTGGTTGCTCCAGTATTCATTGTGCACAGCATGTCTTCACACGTAGGTTGCAAAGGTCACAGGGGCGGAAGGGAGCCACTGCAAGATCAAGTCCAGCTTCTTATTATCCCAAGCACCACCTCAAAAGCTTGCATTTTTCACAGAATTACAGAATATCCTGAGTTGGAAAGGATGCACAAGGATTGAGTCAAACTTCTGGCCCTGACTATACCCAAGAGTCACACCATGTGCCCACGACTCTTGCACAAACACATCTTGAACTCTTTTGTTCCTTCTCTCATTAAAAAAAATGTTTCAGAACTGCACTCTCCCAATTTTTTTTTCTTCCCAAGTTTTCAATAAGTCTTTTCTTGTGCCAAAACTGGCTTGTTTAAACCCTGCTTCTCTGCAGTTATTTGATTTATTTTTAAACGTAGCTTCTACCCAAGTGCTGAATAGCAAACCCAGTAAGCAGCTCCTGACTCACCGACACACAGAGACCTGTACTTGAGAGAGCTGTACTTGACACAGGTACCCCAAAAAAGCTCAGTGCCTGTGGCTCAGAGCTGACCCAACACAGCAGAGCCGGTGGACATGGCTGGGAGAGGGCAGAGCTGCCCACCTCTGACAGGCTCCACACAGACACCCTCAGGCAGGGACTCCTGCAGAGCACTCTGACTGAGGGCAGGAACAGCCTCTTGGGTCTCCTTTAATGAAACACCCCCACCCCCTTCGCTGCTTAAATACCTTCTAGTTACTTCTCCCATTCCAGCCTTCAGTTTCAACAGGGGAGATTTTAGTTGCACCAGGGGAGGTTTAGATTGGATAGTAAGAAAAATTTCTTCACCAAAAGGGTTCCTAAGCACTGGAAGAGGCTGCCCGGGGAAGTGGTCGAGTCACCATCCCTAAAGGCATTTTAGAGAGCAGATGTGGCAGTTGGGGACACGGTTTAGTGGTGGACTTGGCAGTGTTCATGCATAGTTGGACTCAATGATCTTAAAGGCCTCTTCCAACTGCATGATTCTGACTCTATGATTTAGTCCACTATGGTTATCAGTTTCTAAAGTTAGTAAAAAACACTAGTGAAGTTTCAGTTGTCTCAAGATCGAGGTTTTGGGTTTTTTAAATCATGCCCTCCCTAGTTTTCATGGACCTCTAAGTTATTTCAGAAATCCTGTCTTCAGACAACTTTTCATCTCTTAAATCCCTGTTGTCAGGTAGTCAGAAATGAGGAGCTGAAGCAGAAATTAAGATGTAAATATCACAATCTGAAACTAAGTACTAAGACTCCTTTTAATTCAGCTCTATTGTTCATTTTTAATCTTCATAAGGCTCCACCGACCCAGTTTCACAATGACTTTTTTCTGTAATTTTGCCTCCTGCTCAGTGAAGTGAGTACAACCCTCTATTCATTTACTGAATTAATAGAGTTTTACATTAAGGACAGTATCTCCTGAATATAGCTTTGGCAATTCCATTACATTTATGCTCTTTATCTGTGTTGCATCATTGCTTTTCTTGAATTTTAGGGATTTGTCCTGTAAAATTAATAACTTGAGCATATATCTCTTCATCAAGAAGTATATACACAGTAACAATAGGACTCTCTAGCTCTTTATTTTGAAGTGTTCACAAGGACATTTCCACTAATTATTCTTTTCTATCATTATTATAATAATATAATGGAATTCCTAAGGGGAAAGTGAAATGCTGAAACAGAAGCTTGGAAGTTTTCATTAACAGAGACTTTTCTTAATAACAGATACAATGTGCACCAACAGCTACCTTGTATTATAGCCTTAAGTAGGCACACACTTAAAAAAAGAACGAGGCTTCAATCTTAGCAGACTCTGTGCTGACTGTTCATTTTACCTAAAGGCAGCATGCAATTTCTTTCCTTTCATCATATGAAATAGTAAACGATCTGTGATTTGTCCTCATGATTTCTCCTGACCAAAGGTCATATGTCAGCACGCTACACTTGGTTTGAGACATGTGTCTTCCTACATGGCCTATTTCACTGGGATTTGTCAATATCATTATTTTGTCCTTTTTACTCAAATTTCATTTTTTTTATCTTATGCTGTCTGGGTAATACTGGTATGCAGGATCTGAGCAACTCATGGCTGAGACATACACCTTATAAGAACACTCCTGCCTCTTCAGTTCACCTCCCCTCATCAGCTGGAATCAGTTTCACAGATGCATTGCTAACAGCATCACAGTTGTGTGCATGTTGACCTCTGCTGACAGTTCAAGTGAGCTTGAATCTATGACATTATTTGTGAGTTCATGTCTCCAACTCAACCTGCAGAAAAATGAGTTTCTGCATCTACTAACTTGGTTTTCCACTTCCAGAATATCTCCAATATCACAGCATCTCCCAGCAGGGTTATCTGAAGATCACCCCCTGCAGGATCCCTGCCTCCATGTCTCCCATCTCCCACGGGCACTTAATTTCTCGCATCAGAGACTCATTTATCTATTTCAAGTGACACAGAAGAGAAACTTAGACCTGTTTAATTCTCCAGGACCCAGATTCAAAATACACACAGGCTGGCAACTCAAATAAGCACTAGACATTTTCCCACAGACTGCCTCCTTCACCTCTTACTTCAACAAAGGAGTTTTGGCTTTATTGCCCCTCTCTTTTTGTTAAGCTCTCTCTATTATCAAGGTACTTTTTTGCTCCCCTGAAGCTTTTAAAGAATAAAATCTTGTTGTATGTCTCCCACTACCTGCCCACAGACATCTCCCACTACCTGCCCACAGACATCTGAGGGCCACATCTTCTGAAATCTTTGCAATTCCAAACTCCAAAAATGTCTTATATAGTCTCAGTTAAATGTTGAGACTGCATTACATTTGTTCTAATGACAGAAATATCAGTAAACATTTTCATGCATTCTGTGTTCCCATGTAGCATGTTTGGTTACTAATTCACCACTAAGAAAATTTTATTGAGATAAAATTTACAGTTGTTTTTCAGAGCCTTCCTAGATTACCTGGACAATCTGTTTTCTTTCAGAGTTTTGTTTCTAGTGCCACAGAAATAGGAATAAATCACTGAGACAGTGCCACACAAGTTTCTACATGATACCTTGGATGGCTGTATGGATGGATATCAAGAGTGATTAAATTTCAATAATTGTATGTGTTGCAAGGAGATTATGCTTACCCAGTGTCACCAAAGGCAAGACTTACTTTCTTAGAAAACTATCACCAAATAACTTAGAAATAATAATACTCACTTTCCTTTGCAGTACATTTTAAACCCAAGGATTTGTATATTTGCCAAAAAAAGGGCATGAAAGCAGCTAAAATCTCTTGAATGTAAACACAGAGAAACATTTCAAGCTTTTTATAAGCCTTTTTCTTTTTCTTTTTTTTCCCTTTTTTCTTCTTTCAGCAGTCATACAAAGTTCAGAAGGGAGGGTCTGGAGGATTAGTAAACCCTTACCCAAATCTGGGACAGCTATGATGTCAGATCCAACTTCAACATAAACTAATTTGCTCAAAGCCTTCTTGAGTCATACCTCTAAGCAAGGAGATTCTAGACCTCCATTCAAGTAAGTAAAAGCAAAACCACTTCTATTTATCCTATCAAAACATATGCAGATGTTAGATGTCAGAAAATATTTTCATATTGAGTTTTACCAATATAGAAAAAAATACGTGTCTCTACAAACTATGTTTCTAAAAAAAAGAAAATTTGTTTTCCTGATACCACATTTAGGAAGTGGAAAATATTCCTCATATTTACATGCATTGGTCTTCAGTGAAGAAATTAAATACTGCAAAGTGAAATTCAGTGTGTGCAGATTAATTGTAGACCTTGAATAAATACAGGAAATTAGCTATGTATTCATGCAATCTTAAATTTTGAAATTATCTTTTTCCTAGTATTAAGAAAAAAACAAAAAATTCATCTCCATTCTTATTTGTATTATAAAGAATAGACTGTTATGCACGTTACATAGGATCTTTAATGCAAGTGAAAGAAGCTCACAACTATCTCCACTCATACATTCTCATGTATATATTAATGTATTCATTTTTCATCAGGATAACCTTGAAAATATAGAATTTCCTGGAATCTTGCATTTAGATCCAAAAGGAAAGGTATTATTTAAGGGACCTGAATGCCATACAAAATGGCGGCTACATTAAAATGTAACTTGCAAATTCTGCTACCTTTGCACTTTGAGTCATAGAAATTGACAAATGACCAGTTCTGGGTGGCCGAGACCAAGAAATCAATCATTTATAGCAGCACATAATGGTTTTTGCCCCAAATTTCAGTTGTCTATGAAGAATGAAATATCATAAAAGAATATGGGAGGCATAAAGAGCACATTGCTACTAACATGTCCAATTCTGCCCAAGTGGCATAAAAACAAAAATACATTACCAGCTGACAAGTATTTCGTGATTCAGATGAAATGAGTTGTGAGTTTCACTCATTAACACATTAATAACCACTTGGAAATCACGACTATCCTCCTGCTCTTTCAAGCCTGCATTCCAGACAGTAATCTTGACTCATCACCACAAGCACACTCATCTGACTCATTTATTTTTCCAGTGTTAGCCAGAACCACAAGGTAATTGCAATGAAAAAATTTACGGAAGAATTCTAGGCATGCCAGAAATTCATGACAGAGTTTCTCAAAAGCCAATGAAATTATATTTTAAATTTTCAACCTTTTGACAAGATTGAAATATTCTACTTTTGAAACATTTTACCTTTCTGTAAACACTGAAAAGACAGACAAGAGATGGCTTCCTGATGGCCTAGAAAAGGAAACTTCTACAAACTGCCAATTTGCTATCAAAACTGAATATATAATCATGGGAAAGCTATTCTAAGAAGAAATCCATAAAGTTTAGGAGAAATGCAAAAGCTGTAGTTATGATGACCTTGATACCAGTTTTACCCATACTCCAGCAAAGATCAGGTTTGAAAAATTTAAAGAACCTTGATCTGTAGTCAAACAGACTTCGATATCTGTTTTGAAAAGAACTGGATATTGCTGAGACAGAGAAAATATTTTGATTAAGAACTAGGGATAAAACCTATTAATAAAACAGAAATTCTCCAGATGAGTTTATTTTAAAGAAAAAGGCAATGGACTCACCTAATTGCAAAATGTTTGCAAAATAACCTTTACACAGAGGAGAAAAAAAAAATAAAACCCAAATATTTTTAATCCAGACTGTGAGGCTCAAGTAGCCTCAAACAGTTTTTCAAAGTGTTCATTTAGCTCAAGTAAATATGGACAAAAATGTTTATTTACAAAGCTGCTCATATGAAAAATGTGAAGTGTTAATTTAGAGTCCTCAAAATGGATATTAAAACATCAGTTGACACAGCTGACAATTACAACTATGTTTGCATCTATGAATCAGTAAATCCCAAAACTCAAACAAATCTCCTGGGCAGTCCCAATCTCTTTCTTTTTTTTCTTAATTCTTATCTTCCTCTCCACCTTGGGACTACAAATTAAAAGCTTAAATACAAAATAACAGCTGTTTTCATTCCATTTTCAGCTTTAGTGGGATCAAGAGAAAACAAAAGGCTTGTGAGGCAGCTTGCCATACACAGATCTTCAACTGAGGCTAGCTAACTCAGAATATTTTGTTGCCTTGGATTAACAAAGAGGAATTCAAAATTCCTTTGAGATTAAATTATTTCCAGGTTTATAGTACCATGTACAATATTAAGTTTTGATACTTCTGTTTTGCAACTGTTTCTATGAAGAGCCTGCAGGGTGTAAAGCACTGAGGTGAGTTAACTCATTCTACCACCTCTACTTCCACTGTAGTTTTCTTTCTGCATCCCAGTAAAGTCTTTCTTTTAGCCATTTTATGCAGTTATGTGCACATTCATCTGAGAATCTATGTCAAGTCACAGTTTTAAGGATATGTGATTTAGCTCATGTCTATGTTATCTACATAAATACAGGTAATTCACAAAAGATTCCCATTAGTAATTTTAGACTCACACTTGCGTTCACAGCATCAAATATCTTTCTACTGAAAGCAGAGATTTCCATTTCCCCAAAAGACTGAAGACAGACCAGTGATATTCGGTAAAGAACAAAATTTCTTTATCATCTGTACCCTTGAAATACAGCAGAGACAACACTGAAGGGCAGTGAAAGAAGAACATCTGCATCACAAAATCTTTTTGTCCATCTGCATATAGTCATTCATTTTCATAACTAAATTCTTCAAGCTAGCACTCTCAAATGATTTCACCAGGCTTGAAAGTTTAAGGGAGCTTTTGTAACCAGCTCCCTTTTATAACATTCAGTCAGTTTAAAGTGACAAAAGAGAAGCAAAATTTTACGAGGTGAACATTATCCCAAGAAACTCTGAGATTTTTCTTTTAATTTGTTCTTGCTTCCAATATTCTGTTTTGCTAATATTTCATTGTAATGCAGTTTATCTCAGGCTTTTAATACAGCTGCTCAGGACAAACGTGAAGAGAGATTTCTGACGAACAAAAACATCCACACAGTGTCTTCAGAAACAGTTCAAAATAATGCCTGAAAATTACTCTTCCTTTATTTAACCTTGACAAATCCCTCAAAGCCAGAAAGCCTTCAGGACCACAGCAGAACAAAACAAAGAAAGTCTAACTGTAGTAAATACTTGGATTGTTTGGGGGTAAAATTTTAAAACAGCCCAGTAAAAAGTGGGACATGAATGCCTTGTCAGACAAGGGCCTCAAGATGAAATTATTTAGATTTGCTCTGGAAATAAAGAACAAAGAAGGCTAAATATTTTATTAAAAATCAAAAACCAACAAGAAAACAAGAACAAAAGAATACACCCCTTGACACAGAACCACTGAAAACAGATGAGGGACTCAAGGAAGGATATTGAATAACAGAATCTGTATTTGTGTTTAATTTGAATGCTTATCAGTTTCCACGCAGCTGGATATGAATGAGGCTGTGAGAACAACTGAAGCTGAACCACACCAAGTATTTCAGAACTGAAGTAGCATTTGTTTCTCTTGTTGTAATGCTCTCTCTCCTCTAAATCCCAGCCTTTCATATTGGAAAAGCAACAGACATGATAAATTCACAAAACTACAGAAAAAAAATGTGCTGTCTTACTCTGTTTTTAGTCAAGTACTTGGTTTTCAGCAACATTTTTACATAAAACACAATAGACATTGAGACAGAAGGATGATGAGAAGGCAGGAAGGCAGGATATGCAGGCACCAGCCATTAGCCAAGGTATTTTTCTTTCTTTTGTTTGTGATGTTTTCGGGGAACCTTGACAGCAGCACACATCAGGTTACCCACAATTCAAAGGTGAAACAATATTACAGGAGATATGAAAGAACCTACAGCTATAGCTCCCCTGTACAGTAAAACAGAAAGAGAGGTTGTTCCAAAGGTCAAATCTAACCAGGAAGCCTGATCAGAAATTTAAATTTGAGTATGAAAAATAAAGTTAGAATTTTCATCCCTTAGAGTTTCTATGACAACTCCTTTGTCACCTCAGCTCCCTGCTACTAGCACAATCACTGGAAGCACTTTTAACATCATCTGGGTCATGGGTAACAGGCATAAACTCAGCAGTTTTGTTTTTCTGGCCTTGGCAGGAACCAGGGAGCACAGACCCAGCTATGTGGTGACAGCTGTTCCATGTTCTTTTCTATCAGGGCTAAAGATCTGCATCATTCACTGCGCTGGAAATCACATAGCTCAGTCAGTGGAAAAAAAAATACACCAATAATTCATTCTGATACACAAGAATGGTCAAAACCCACACAATACAGTCTTTAAAATCTGATTTAATATGAAGACAAAGAACAATCATGTTGTAACTGTTTATGGGAACACATTTAGAACTTCTATAGTGAGTAAAAACATTAAGGCCATTTAGTTGTGGATACACACCAGTACAGCATTTACATTCACTACGGAAACCTACTGCCTGCCCCTTGGACATATGCTGCTTCTGTATCTACATGGCTTGTGCCATGGTTCCAGAGACGTGTCTTGAGGAGACTGAAAATTTTGAAATTCTGAAATCACTGTCATACCTCATGAATCGTAGCGCAAAGCTTGGTGACTTGGCAATGTTTTTAGCTATAGAATAACTGACTTTCACCTGCTCCCCTGCTTATCTTCTGTGTTTGAACAGCAGATGCCAACATCTACTATCATACTACTACCAGTATAGTGTACTATGATGATGAGGGAATTCATACTTTGATCATTACCATGGTTACTAAATGCTACAACAGAAAGATTTTAATGGAATTTAATTCTGTGTTCGTATTGTTAAATTCTCTGTAGTGATGCAGAAAATGCTTAGTGATAATTACTAGAAGTCATTTTTAAAAGTCTTTTGGGTTTCCTTTTTTTATTTTTGTTTGTCCCTAATCTCCATTAATTTATAGAAAGTAGACCTACAACATGGAATTGAAACAAGTTTTCTAGCTGTCTTATACCAAAGAGTTCAACTATCATTTAATCCTTGCCTTGTATCCCAAGCATTATTCCTAAACAAGGAGTAAGTAATTACATAGCTGTAGTTCCAGAGCACATTTTGAGAAGGCTTCTCTGAAATCACTGCCACACATAGTACCAGACCCAGTGACCTAGAATTACTTACAACTTATCTAGTACCACATCACCAGAAATTCTCACCATAGACTACCCTAACTTAAATTAGACAATCTAAATTAAAACTCTTCTTGAGAATCCTTTGTTCCGTGTGCTACAATTAACATTTAGATTTCAAAGGAACGGGAACAGTTTTGTAAAAATGTTCTGCTTAAAGAGTTTAAAAAATAACAGGAATATTTTAATTTTAAAACAATTGGATTTAGCTTTTTCTGTTTACACAACAGTTTAAAACTAAAGATTGAAAACAAAACGGTTTTTTATTCTAACCAACCAGTTGGTTAAAAAAATTATGTCTGACATTCCATCTAACTGAGATGAGAAAAACCTTCAAAACCTACAAATTATTAAAGCAGGAAAACCCTTTCAATGCCAGGAACATCTAAAGAGAGTTTTGCCAAAAAATGAGTAGCATCACATCTTGATTAACATGTTCTTTTGAAAGAAGAGAGAGCCTCTCAACAAAAGGCATCACAGCCTTTTTTAATTAGGCTTGCCTAAGGCAACAGGTCTTAAAGGCATGAAGAGTTCTGAGCACTCTTTCCTTTATTATAAGCATGCTCCAAAATAGTATTTCAGGTTTGCAAGAACACCATGATATATCATGGATAAAGAGCAAAATGGCTCACCCGAGTATGAACTACTTCCTATCTTGTCAGCATTTGCAGAAAAATAGAATTCAAGTTTTAGCTGGTCAAGGAAAGACTTCTGTCTAAAAGGAAGGCAATACATAAAAGTCTATTTCCAAAGTAACCAACATAAATCAAAAAGAATATAAACTCAATCTCTAATGAGGTGAACCCAACAAGAGAGGACTATTCATTTTTTAAGGTAGGTGAAGTGCTGCTCCCTTGCGTTTTCATTCATGTTTTCTTTTCTTTTGAGCAGATGATATGATTCCCATTTTTAAGCTGAATCTTCCATGTGTCACAAAAGACTACCAAATAATCAAAAAGAGATTCTCTTCAGACCCCTGCATGTATGCTCTCTGAGGAAACAGACTCTGTTTAACAGCACTAAAAAAATCTCTTATTAAAAGCTATCTACATATAAGACAAAATTAGTATCTTTGTTGGAGTTTTTGGTGCCTAAAAGGAAGCCTAGGTTTGAATCCAAGCTTTGGTTTATTCAGGGACAGAAAACTGGACAGGAGATGCTGCTCACAGAGACAAGATATCACCACTGCCAGGGTCAGTGAGCTGTTCAGCACACACACCACCTCAGCAGGAGCCAAGTACCTGCTTGGAGAGGGAATGAGGCCACAGCAGGTTGGGATTTGAAGCAGGTTTATAGAGGTGCATGAGTGGGTGAGATGGGTAAACAGTGAATGACACACAACTGAAAATCCACTGGATGCATTGCTGAAGGAGATCGACTGGTGGAAAGAGAGACAACATAAAGCCCCGTTATATTTAACACCAGGCTCGATATAAATATTGCAGCTTTTCTGTTTATACTCGAAGCCATTCTGTAAATATCACACACTTACTAGCTTAAAAAAAAACAATTGCAAGGACAAATCTCAGTGCAATAAATGCAGTAGTACTGAGGTGGTGAACATCTGGTTTACGTAGTTTATTAGATAGATACCCAAGCTCTTTCAAGGATCCTGGTAGTTTCAAATTTCTTGCATTCCAATAGAATGCTCCTGCATAGTATATATTACAGTAGAAAAGACACACAAACAACTTATGCAGTCCTTGATCCCTGCAGGGCAATGTCATGTTCAGTCTAACTTTTTCTGTGTTGTAGGTCACATGTACATCAGTTGAGGCCTGCATTACTACTAAGGTTTCTCCCTATGAACCCATTGTACAGCACATATGTGCTACACTCCAGCTTACCCATGTTGGTGCTAACAAGCCTTTGAACACCTCATGGCAAATGATGCACCTGCACCCTTCTGCCTCTAAGACTTTTCACTGCTCACTCTGTGCTTGATATTCAGGCTCCAAGTCCCCTAAAAAACCAAAGGACTGAATATATATAAAGAAAATATGTTATCCTAGAAGGACACAAAATGTGTCATTCACAGTCCTCCTACAGTCATTCAACTGTGCTTTGGTGATGACTGCCATATGTTATGTGGCTTCTTGCACAGGAGCACTTCAAATATTTTCCACTGTTTACCTCAATAATTATTAAATATGACTGTCCTTGGATAATTACAGAACATATCCACAGTTTTCACCACACTTAGGCATCTACTTCATTTTAGCCTAATTGGAGCAAAACTGTTCCCTATCTTCAGAAATAGCAGCAGAATTTTAAGAACATCTCTACTACTGCATTCCCATGCAACTTTGTTGTGACTTGTGGAACCACAATTTATTTCCCATGTGCTTTGACTCCATCATTAAACTGCCTCTACAACTTTCTGAAATTTTTTTGTTCAATCATTTGACTTGGTGTCACAGTTATTTAAACTGTTGCTTTATCTATTTTGTATACACTGTTCTGGTGGATTGGACACCAGATGCCCTCCAAGCCGGTCTACCACTCCCCTTCCCATCTGGACAGGAGAGAGAAAATAAGATGGAAAACAACTCATAGTTTGAGATAAAGCAGTTTACTAAAGTGAGAGCAAAAATTTGTGTGTGTATAAGTAAAGAGGAAAGAAAAGTTTATTCTCTACTTCCCATCAGCAAGCGGTGTTCAGACACTTCCTAGCAAGCAGGGTTTTAGCATGCAGAGTGGTTTCTTCGGAAAGCAAACGTAAATAACACATACTCCCCCATTTATCTTCCCTCTGTAAGCTTTTATATCTGAGCTGATGTCATATGGTATGGAATATCCCTTTGGTTAATCTGGGGTCAGCTGGCCTGGTTGTGTCCCCTCCCAGGATCTTGCCCACCCTCAGCCCCTTGATACGGGGGCGGGGAAAGTTGAGACACATCCCTGATGCTGCGCCAGTGCTGCTCAGCAGTAGCCAAACACTGTGTGTTATCAACACCTTTCTAGGGACCAATGCAAAGCACAGCACTGTGAGGGCTGCTGCGGGAAAATGAACACCTCAGCCAGACCCAGTACAACCATCTCCAAAAGTTTGTTTGCCGTGGGAAGGAAATGCCTAGGAGGCCAGACAGGAGTAGCCAGACCATGTGGATACAAATCTTCAGCCCACCATCCGTGCTCACGTCTCCATTCTGGAGGAGGTAATGCTTCTCACTCTCTCTAGACATTCATTGTTGTACCAACTTGGTACCAACTTAAGTTGTACCAACTTAACCAAAGCACTTTGGTAACTCAGAAGCAATGAGAGGTCAGAAGCAATTGCTCAAAAGCAATGAGGCAATATAACGGAGCACTGTGAGAACGGCCTTGGTAGAGAACTGACTTTTAGCATTGCAAGGGAAAATAGTTGCAGTTAGTAAAATATCTTTCAATCCTAATCTTTTTACTTTCATCAGATGGGAATTACAGTTGCACTAGCTAAATATTGATCCCATATTTTTGCCATGGTTCAGAGCTACAAACAAACAAACAAACAAAACAAACAAACCACCTCTAACTTAACAGTCAAGCTAAAGTGTGACTGGTAACACCGGCACAATGAAGGCTGACATTTTGCATCTGAAAAATCATGATGGTTATTCAAAAAGCCTTTACCATCTCTTTTACTGGCAGGATTATTTTTTTGTGCTTGTTACTTTCTGTTTCGCCTCTAGACTTTCTAATAAGACCCCTACATCAGAATTCAGAACAACAGGAAATTATTACATTGTAGCACTTTTCAGCATCACTTGCGACTGACAAGGGCTTTAAAACAAGCTTTCCTACCAGTCCAGAGAAGCAGCAGCTTTCACCTCTATAAATGATTTATCTCTCCCTTACTGTTCCAGAAAGCGCTAAGTATGGCCAGAAGACCCAGGGGCCTAGTTAGCCTGTTAGAAATAAGCTCAAACGCTGGCTTGCCTTAGGGGCCGGCCTTGGAGCACGATCCTCACGCGCCTTGGATGGGAGCTCGGGGCGCAGCAGGCAGGCTGGCGGGAGCAGCCAGCGCACGGGAGCCAGGGCTTGGGCAGGTTCCCAGCCCATCTGGTCTCACTCCCAAGGTCCTGTGAGTGACTTGAAGCTCACTGGCAGGCCATGCCGCTTTGCTCTCCAGGGAACAATCAAATAATTTATTCACTATCTGGAACCAGAGTGAAAACATTCTTCCTGCACCTTCTCCCTCCAAAGCACACTACAGATTGTCTTGGGCTGTACCCAAAACAAAACAAGAGGTAGAGCTGAAGGCAAAGCTCCTAAGGGAAATCTAAATTGCCTGGCCCTGTAAAGAAAAGCCTCTATCCATATTGAGAGGTGTGTCTAATATTTTCACTTAAACTCAAAAATCAAACAACACAACTGTCCCAAAGAATTCCGAGGATGCAAGAGACATGATCTCTGCAGGGTTATTTTGGGGGGATGACTCAATCCCCATGAGTAGCACAGAAGAGGATGGTGGCTGAGTGATTATGTAAGCTTTAAGATAAGTTTCCTCATGACTGTTAGTGAAAGTACCTGAGGTCTGACATTAATTAAAACAAATGTGATTGTGAAGATAGCACTGACAACCTCATGATATAATCCAAATTCTGTACAGCATTTCGTTCATTTTAGTGAAAGCAGAGAAGAGTCAAAGCTTCCTGAACTTTAGTTCTCAATGGCTCTACACTTGCCCAGAGCATAGACTTTTAAAGGTGCTCCAAGGGTGGCAACCTTCCTCAGTCAAACAGGAAACAAAGAAGAAAAAATTATTTCAATTAATGATTCTATTATAAAAGCTATACTGGAGTTGCATATTTTTCTTTCCCCATTTAAACAAGTCAGCCATTTCTAAATATAGAGTCATTGTGAAAAAGACTAATCTCCATAGCCCCAGAAGCATTTCTGCAGCCAGAAAGAAACAATAACATAATTATTTTAATTGCAGTGTCTTTAAGACTTAATCTCTAATAATGTGATAGCCAGCTGTTTCTGTAATCTATCTCACTTAAAGAAATTGAATTGGTCACAAACAGCTGTTCCTAAACAGCACCCACACAAAGCAATTGCACATTTTAAGGTCACAACAAGTAAACTATAGAACTCTGATATGTGGATAGCAATTTTTATCTCCCTTTCTCAGTGCAATACAGATCCAGCTGAAGGCAGATAAGGTGCATCCAGTGACTATGTAATTGAGATTAATTCACTTCCTTAATGTAAAATAATCATTATCTGATAAACAATAAAGTTTTAGCATCCAGTGTCTGTACACTGAAGCCAAACAGATTCAAATAAAAAATGAGGCTATATATGTTGAACTCTGAAACTATCATCTTAACAAGAATGCAATACAATCTTCATTCTAAAACCTGAAAGAAAGATTTGGTGTCCTTCCAGAAGGAGCACTCCTTATTGCTTTGCTATTACATGTTTGACACAGGAATTATTGGTTAAAAATGCCATCAACTCTCAGGCTGAAGCCAAACAAAATACCCAATGGTGATCCTTGAAGTCCTTAAGATGTCTGAAAAAAGCATCATTATGTTGTATAGATATGGTATATTAAGAAAATAATGTCTATTTAATGTGGAAATCTCTAATAATAATTTTTATTCTTTAAATGCAGAGACCCTACTTTACACTGATCTATGGACACTTAACTAACAGCAGACAATTCTTCCCTTGAGGACAAATTGCATACCATAAATCAGTCCTTTACAGATTGAATAGCTATTTGTGTTTCATATCTGACATCTATTCCAGTTTCAGACTAGCAAGTGTAGCGTGCCCAAAATTTTCACTAAAGCCAACAAAAATGAAGCGTGTTTCACTGAAATCTACATTTTCACACATCCTGGATCACATTCGGATCATTGATTTAGCTTATCCAGAGTGCTGCAGGTCTTGGGACTTCCAGTCTGTAATGATTTAGGCTGTAATTTTCTACTCAGTAGCTGCTACGGGGCTATGCTTTGAATTTGTGGTGAAAACAGTGTTGCTAACAACAACTAAAAAACCCACAAAAAACAAACAAACAAAAGAAAAAAAAAACAGACACGGGATAAATTAATTAAAATGAAACTTTTCTTAAATACCTAGATTTCTATGGCTGTTGTTTATACACTGGCAAGTGTTGTGAAAACACTTTCCAGACAGAACAATTATGATGCAAAACCACTACTTTACTGACTAAGAAAACTGGTTCAATGATACAAAGCTAACACTAAATGTATATCAGGAAAAAAATATCACTTTAAAAAAATAAGGAAAAAAACCTACTAATATAAAAGGTTTGATTATATTTTATCATGATATAAAGTCTGTCAGACTGTGGACAGGTCTCAGTATGTGCACTTAATATCTGCATTTCTTCCCTCACTTCCTTCTTCTCCCCATAACACATAACTTATGAGACAGACTTCACATCATGGAAGTTTATCTATTACCACAACAGATGCCTTAAGTAAGCCAAGTAGAATTTCTATTTAACCAAATGGATAAAAATATATTTTCCATTCATCCTTTATTTATTATGCAGGTTGCATATTTAAAAAGGCAAATTTCACCCCTGAAAATCAAATAAAAAACACCCTCTTATTAATAGCTGTACCAGGATTTCTATCTGTAACACCTACTCTAAAAATATTTTGATAAATCGTTCTCTTCTATAAACATAAACTTAAAGAATCAATGAATTTGTTCCACCTAATGTAATCTGTAAAACACATAAAACGTTTAATTTACCAGGAAATCTATTAACAGCAGAGGTGTACATTCAGCAATACTTATTTATTACAAAGGACCTGAACATTGAAAATCCATCACTACCCTAAGAAAATTGAATGTACAAAATCCCTGTGAAAGTGAATAAGAGCCCAGAGAAATAGCCCTGAAGTTGTACTTTGGAACACAGTTCTGAAAAACACAGACAATAAAAGGTGATAAAGTAAAAGCTTGATATCAGAAGAACTTCCATTGTGTGGACAATCTTGGAACAGCACATCAATGTTTACTATTTTCAGCTCAGAAATCACAGCATTTTATCTTGGAATCTATCACAGAATGGTATGATCAGTAGCATATGAGTGTTATCAGCAAACAAAGTATTATTTATTTGAAATGAAAACAAACTGGACTGTGAAATAATACAGTTTGCACACACACAAACAAAATTTCATGTTTCATATGCACATTTTAAATGATTCTGTATACTCAAAAAGTATGTACAGAATCATTTATCACTGATGCAGTAAGACCTGTACATTTCTGTTACCACCAAAAGGACAGTTTCAGCACAGTGCTTTTCCCTCCTTATGGAAACAAAGCACATAATCATATCTACAAGTTCTGAATAATGAAAGGATAAATTCCACTTTTTCATATTGATATAAATTGAAATATTAAACAGCTATGGAACTGGCAGCAAAAGAGCATTAAAGAAAGCCAGCAAAAGCTGAAAATGAAGCCAAGAGAAAATTGAACTGAGGTACTGAAAGTATTTCTCATTTTGCAATGAGAAATGAGAGCCTTCAAGATACGTCTTCATGGTCCTATATTCTGAGAGACTCACCATTACTTAGAGGTAAGGATAACCCAGTAGGCAGTGAGCAGCAGACATTTTACTAGCTCTGTGTCACCTTTATACGAACCCAGAGACAGAGGCAAAATCCCAGAAATAGGATTAATATTTCTAAAGCAAAAATTATTTTTGGCAGTTCTTATACTAATTGATGGCTTGGAACACGAACATAGCTACTATAAACAGGATTTACCACATTGCTTGCAAAAGACAGCCACAATATGATCTTTTCTTCAGTGTTTGTTTGGCACTTGCCAAGAACAACCTTTTGACATAATATGGTAAGTGAAATAGAGAAAAAGAATGAAAAGGAGAGCTGAAAATTGTGATATGCAAGTGGTTAAATACTTTAAAATGAAAAAGGAATTTGGACAGTACCAACTTTCTAAAAAATTCAGGCACATATGGAAGATGAGACAAAAGCAAGGTAGACACAAGAATCAGAGACCCACAGAATGGGTTGGGTTGGAGGATACCTTAAGGATAATCTAGTTCCAGCCTCCCCACAATGGGAAAGGACACCTCCCACTAGACCACATTGCTCAGAGCCTCATCCAGCCTGGCCTTGAACACTTCCAGGATGGGAAATGTTCCATAACTTCTCTGGACAACCTCTCTGCTGCAGTGCCTCACCACCCTCACAGTGAAGAATTTTTTCCTAATATCTAATCTAAACTCATTTTTTCAGCTTGAAGCCATTCCCCTTTGTTTCATCACCACATGCCTTTGTAAAAAATTTCTCTCCCATCTTTCTTGTAGGCTTCTGTATTGGTTTAGCATGAATGGAAAAAAAACCAGTTAGTGATCTTCTTTAAAACTGACAGCCAGATTGGCCAATTGCATACAAGTGTACACCTCTGGGTCACACGGCTTAAATTCAGGAGAACTTTGGAAGGTCGCCCTCCTTCTCTCCTGGGCCTGTGGCAGCTGGGGAAGGGGAGGGAAAAGCCCCAGCCACTGACAACCAGTGCGTGTTAAACTCGCCCTGGCTGCTGGCTCGCCGGCCAGGGCAGGGGGGACATGTTCCCGCCCCGCTTCCCGGGCCCCTGGGAGCATCTCTGAGTTTGAGACACCCCAGATGAGACCGAGGGGTGGAGGGGGAAGGCATCCATCAGTCTACTTAATTACTGAGATCCTGGCTGCCCTTCTGAGCCTTCTCCATTGGCAGGGTTTTTAAAAGTTTACAGCCCCCGTGACCATCTGCAGGCCTGGGGCAGAAATGTTAACTCTTTCCTGACACAGACTGAGACTTTTTAAAACTCTAACCCTCTTCAGAGAAAGAGAAAAGGGTAACTGAGAGATATGTAAAGGGACAATATGAAGATATCAAAGTCAGTAAAGAAAGAATGACTTCTTAAGTGGAAGAGATGACAAGTTGCTGTGGTTTTAGGCTGAAAAAACCTCCTATGAGTTGTGGTAACAGACTGCAATATGAATATGCTAGAGTATTCCTTTAAATCATGGACAATATGAATTGGGGAGATGCTTTGTAGATTTTAAGCTAAGGTGTCTGTGATTTAATGAGTGAATTTTCAATTAGAAGCTGTAATCTGGTGATCCTGTAAGATGTTTGAACAGAGAGAGATGAGAAGAGACCCTCTGTGCCTGTGAAGAATTGAGAAGATATCTCTGTTCCTTAGGATGAGAAATCCTTTGCTTGTGGAGTTGTGCATCTTTAAAAAAAGTGAAACCCCAGTGTGAATCCATGGCCCATATGTAGCCATGGGAAAGGCTACGTGATTGGGAGGTCTACAACTGCAGAAGTTGGGACGGGCTGCTTTTGTGGGAGTTAGAAGCCACAAGCAGACTGTTCCTCTTATGGAAAGTTACCAGAACAAATCAGGAGAGGCTTCTCTCTCTCTCAAAGACTGAATGAAAGACTATTTTATAGGTTGTACTGACCTGAAGCTCTGAGTTTTGCCTCTTTACATTGTTTGCAGGAAAGTTAACATTTTGTGGTGGGAGAAGGGGTTGTTTTAGAAGTTTCATTTTTTTTTCTTTTCTCTTTTGTGTGGTAATAAATATATCTGTTTTTATCTTTAAGTTAGGCTATTTTGCCTTCTTTTCTCATAATCATATTTCACAGGAGAGAAATATTTAGACCACTACACTAAATTTAGCAAACAAAATTTGGCGAACATGAAACCACTACAGCTTCCTTCAGATGCCACTTCAAAGTCTTCTCTTCCAAGCTGAACAATCTCCATTTTCTCAGCTGTCTTCACAGGAGAGATTCTCCATCCCTCTGATCATATTGGTGGCCTCTTCTGGACTTGCTCCAACAGGTCCATGTCCTTCCTATGCTGGGGAGTCCAGAGCTGGATTCAGCAATCCAGGTCATTAGTTCCCAGGGCCCTCCTTTCTACCCTTCTTAAAGATGGCTACTACAATATTGTCCTTTTTCCAGTCCCCTGGGACTTCACCTGACTATCACCACTCCTCAAATATCATGGAAAGTGGCTTGGCAACTTATATCAGCCAATTTCCCTAGGGGTCAGGGATACATCTCACTGGGTCCCTTAGACTTATATATATTCAGGAGGACTGAATATATATAAGGTTATATATATATAGTTATGAACCTGATTTTTATTTACAGTGAAAGGGACTTTGCACCCCAAGTCCCCACCCTGCTGTCCCATCCACTCAAGAAGTCTGGAAAGAGATGTTGCCATTGGAGACTGAGGCAAAAAACTTGTTGGGTACCTCAGACTTCTCATTTCATCATTACCACTTTTCCAGCACTGTTTATTGGGGGTACACCTTCTTTGACTGGTTGACATGCCTGTAGAAGCCCTTGTTAATTTTTGCATCCCTTGCCAGGTTCAGTTCTGGTTTTGCCTTGGCCTTCCTCACTTTATCCCTACAGAACTGAACTTCATCTCTAAACTCTTCCCAGGCTACCTGTCCTAGTTTACACTGCTTATGCATTTGCTTCTTTCCCTTAGGTCTGACCAGCAGTTCCCTACTCAGTCGTGCTGGTCTCTTGCCTTCCTTGCCCTATTTTTCTCTTCATTTCTCTAGACCAACTAAAAGATAGATCCTTCTGTCAAGACATTAATCTTGGGGAATTTTCAGTTTTGGCATGGATTTTACAACCTATTTTTATCTTGCATTACCATCAATGACTGCAGAGAATGTGAAAGAGAATTAATATAACAGGGTCCTGCAATCCTCTTTAGGGTAGGACAGTGAGCAATGCCAGGCACATAGGAAGACAGCTGAAATAAAACCTTGACTGGCCATGAACACTTCCCTGGGTTAAAAATTTGATGGATTAAGAACCTGAAGTGTAAGAAGCAAATGTAGTTGTTAAACCCTGAAGACTACAACTTTTCCTGAGCCATTCTCCAAACCATTCTTTAATTAACTCAAGGGGGAACAGTTCTTTTATAAAACTTGCTTGTTGAAATAATGGAAACTAACAGACACTTTCTGTACCTCCTAGACAGCTTGATCTCCCTTACTAATAAATGTGTAATTTCCTTTGACAGTATCCCTGTAGTTCTGAGTGACGTGCCATATGTGAGTCCATTCTAAAGATGGACTGAAATACCTTATAATTTCAAGATGTTTACAAAGGCAGACAACAAACTTGACAAGGCAGAACAATATTTGTTTGAAGCCAGGTCATAATGAATAAAAGTAAGCAAGTTGATAAATAACCTTTAAAAGCTTCAGTAAAAGCCTGTATCCTTTTAGGATTTTTATTTTAACACCCTGTATTTAAAAAGAGCAGCTTTGTTCTTTTTCAGTTCACAGAATGAGAAATGTAAGGGCAGATGAGCTAAGTCTAGTTAAACCACATTATGCACATTTCAGATTACAAGCATTCCTTTCTAGTGCAGACTGACAGTTTCTCCTACCTGCGGTGTATGACCCTCACAAAAACAAATCAGGATATTCAATTACTTACGTCAGGTCCAAGGATAATGAGGTTTTAGTACAATTCTGTTCCATAAAATTTCATTAGTTACTGAGGTCATATTGATCTGTAATTAGATAATGTTTTCCCACATTTTATGGAAATTCTGCAGCCTCACTCCGGCCCTACCAATAAGGTGAACAACCTTCATTTTCTACAGGCAGATACAGTCAAGAAAACACAAAGGATTCGGGATAAAAGAAACAAGAAAAACCCAAGCAGAAAAAAACCAAACAAACAAAAAATAAGAACTCCAAAATCTTCTCCAAGCTATTAAAGTAGAGAAAATAAACAGTGAAATTTTGATAAAATGCCTCCTCCTCCCATCACCAAACCTCTCACTGGTCTGACAGGAAAATATGGGAACTTGCCTCTTCTCTAACACTAAGGACAAGTGTTGTCTAAGCCTATTTTTATGCCAAAACTTCACTGCCCTGCCCATTCTGAACACAGAAGCTCTATCATTTCCTCAGCACTATTTGCCTGCCTAGAATGAAATACATGGTTCCAACAGGTACTGTCTAGTACAAGCTCTTGTTCTTAAGAAGAAATGATGCTTGAGAAGATTATAAGCAGGTGATTATAGGAAAGGGCAGATGGTAGATGCAGGCAGCAGTTGCCACTACCAGCAAAAATCGTAGGGCAAGAACACTTCAAGAACTCTGGTCTTTGCTAGAAAGTGTAGGTTTTTTCTGTATGTCCTTGAAAGAAATGAATATTGGACAGCACGGAACAACACACATTTTAGTTTTAGCCTATTTTTCCCAGAACAGAACAGAAATCAAGTACATACAAAGAAGTTATTTGTTAAACACAAAGTGAAGGAAAAGTGCCACCCACAACCAGAGGGTTGCACCTGACCACTAAAAAATTCCAACCAAGAGGCAAAGTATCAACTCCGTTCCTCCTGAGATGCCTGTATGGGAACTATGACAACAAACTTACATACATACTCCAGATGAAACTCCAGAAACAACAAATACACGTCTCGGATTCCAGCTGGATGATCTGATTTGCTTAAGGAGGAGTTAGGCCAAGGCCACTGAAAACATTCATGCTCAGTGACATGCAGCATGTCTGTTCATATAACTTTAAGCTGGTTACCAAATTAATTGGGTTATAAAACTTGAGGGTAGCTAGATTTAGTAACAAGACGCCTAAAGGAATAACAAGGTAGCCAGAGCACAGACAAAAATGTCTTGTACTCCTTACATATTTATTTCTGCTGTGTAATTTCTATGCCAGAATGTGCTTTAACTGGCTTTGAGTACATCATGATAACAGAGAACAACTGAGCTTGTGCCCTCCTTTCCCACGAGGTGTTCAGGGGGCTGAACAATTCATATGCCTGACAGTTAAAAACAACACACTACCAAAACAAAGCAACTAATGAAATATTAAAGCAACAAAGCAAGCCTGACCATAAGCAGAGACAATGAGACACAAGGGTGTTTTTATCTGTTCTTTCTCAGAGAAGGTAATGGACCAGTTTTAACTAATATTGTTCTAAGGCCTATCCTATGTGATGGGATTGTATGCACACTCTAATTATTTTTTCTCACTTGTGTAGATTGCCTTTTTGTTAGGATAAACCCACCAGATCTTTAGCACTGGTCTCTTGTAAACTACGACATCTGTAAAAATAAAAAGCTAAGTAAAAGAAGAAAAATTACATAGCTTCTTGCTTGAAAAAATGTAAACAAACCACCATAAGACTACTCATGCACAGCCCTAATGTACAGAAAGGAAAATAGTTTATTAAATTTGTCAAGTCTTTTAATGCAATAAGGTATCAATTAGGGATCATGGCTATAGCTATTGTATAACAGAATCAGTATTAAATTATATCAGTAAATAACAGGTATTTCAGCACCAAAGGAGTATTGTTACATTGGAAGGAATGTAAAAATAGTAACAAAATGGAATTAAAGATACATTCATGTTAACTCCCAAGATTAAATTTAATTAATAATTAAACTCCCAAATCATAAATTAAAGCCACATTAGATAAAATGAAGACATAATCGCAGAGATCTCTAAATCTTCATAACCCTCTAAAATCCTTTAAGTCTAAGGGCTTAAGTCAATAACTTACAAAGTTAAGGCTTCTATTTGGTATTTTTACCTTTGGATGTTTCATGCCATAGAATCCTATTAGTGACTTTGCTTCATTTTCCATTTCATTATCTGTGATTAGCTGCTGCCAGGGATAGGACATTTTTCTAAATGGAACCTTAGCACTAATATTCTTGACACAAAAAATGATCAAATATATTCAGGGAGCAATTAATTGCATATACCACACAGGCCTATGGTATATATAGCTACTAAGAACTGTGGTTGTTCATTCCTTCAGTTTTTAAGTTTCTTTTAAGCATTTAAATTTCTCTTTTAGTAAGTTAGGAAACCATATGCAAACTTTTCTTGGTTGTGAGGGTGGCTTGTGTTTTGGTTGGGGGTTTTTTGGTTTTGTTTATTTCAAAATAACTATATATAAAAACTGTGAATTCAACAGAATGAAGATACTGTCTACAAAATGTCTCTGCATTTCTTTTGAATATGGACAAAAGAGACTTTTTTAAAATACTGCAATACTTCCCCATTCAAATATATGGAAGCACATAACAACCAGTTATTTTTGTATTTTAAATACAAATATGAAGTGAATCATTCTTGCTTTGTTTGAGATGAGGTCAAGAGGATGGTCTTAGAAACAGAGATGTGTAGCTTTATAGTTTACTTAATGATTTTGAGACAGAGCCTGTGACTTTGAATAATTTTATCCAGTGTATGCATTTCAATGCCTGATTGTGTCTGTGTAAGAGTGAATTATTGCATATTACTTCCAGAAAGTTTGATTTTATTTAGAAACATTGTTTCTGGGAAAGTGATTTTTTTTCCTAAATACACAAAAAAAAACCAAAACCAACCAAAAAAAACAAAAGGTGAGTGCCTCTGTACCAAGCACAGTGAGATAGCAGATCTCTCAAAATTATTTATCTTTATTCAAGATACCACCTGTAGACCATTTTAAAATACATTACTATCATAAAGCAATCTTTGGTTTGGGTTTTTCTTTTGTTTTTTAATATATATAATTTATCTCCATTACTCTTTATTTTCTCCCATATACTTAAAAAATTCATGTAAAAAGAAAAAAAAGCCCTTGTGCATTATACTCAGTAAGACCCTGCTACACACCGCAGACAGCAATCATGGCTAAGATTACTGTGGCTTGTCAGAAAGCAAAACAGATAAATTCTGAAAATGTTGTGGGTTGATTTCCCAAACTTCATAAAATAGACTCACTGTGCAGCCCAAGAATCACAGAAAAATAATTGGAAAAGCAACATGGGGTGAAGTTATCATCACTGAGTATGAAAGCAATGCAATAACAGCCTTCCCTGTGTCTAAACCAGAAAGCTGCATCCATCACTGAAATCCATACAGATCATACAGACTTAGCTACAGAAACAGAGTTCACAAGTAACTGTAACACAGATAAGGCAGCTGTACCTATTTTGGCTGCCATTTTTTTCAGTTCTCAAGAATTAACAACTAACTAGAAAGGGATTAAAATCATCATACTCAGTATTTACAGTATAGAAACCTAAATATTCCCGTCAGTTTCTGGCATTTGTCTTTGCTATACAGTAAGCAAGGTCCTGCTGTAACTTCCTACTGAATGGTGACCTCCAAGATCGCTGGTTTGAAATACTTGTGGTAAGAATAGGTAATAGATGCCACAGAGGAAAAATATTAAGTTGATTTAACAGACCAGAAATAACTTTATTTTCAACTATCCATCTCTTTCAAAGATGAAGCTTTTGGTAAGGGTACATCTCTACCTCTGGGCACCTAAAGTGTCAGTCCTTGTTTTAGAGGCATAAACTTGCACTGTGGGATCCAGCCTTTGATGAAAGTGAAAACCAGAAGAAAGCACAGATCCAAATGCCCATCAAAAGGTACAGATAATAGGTACTGCTGCACCCCATTCAGACTGCAGAAGATTTATCTGCATGTGTATTCAGAACAGTGGGACCAACAAGAGCACAATGCTCACTACATAAACACCTCACTCAGCTCCACTGACTTGCCTGACAACAGTAGCGGATGAAAATGCTCCAGTAGTTTATCTTAAACATTGTCCAGGTTTTTCACAGTGGGACTGCTTCTAATTCTAAATGTTGTCAGATTATTTCTCTCCTGCCAATAATAAACGCCTTTCCTTTTGGAATCCATGTACTTCACTGCTGTTGTCATCTTGCCAAGAGCACAAGTGGATTTCAAAAGTCCCTAGTTCTTTGGGATCCCACACAATTGCTGTGTTTTCCACAACAATCTTATTATACCATAAAGGATGGGCTACAAATACTATGTACATGTAAACTGTAGTGCAGAAACTCTACAGGGCATTAAGTAACCCTGGTACCTGCATTGCACCTTTTAGCTCCTTCCCTGCTTTATGCATAGAAGTCTTCAAAGGGAATCATAACACATGAGAAAAACACAGCATATACCTGGAACTTCTCCCAACACACAGTTAGGTAATTACACACAAGGGTGTATCCCAGTGTATGAGAGATGGGTACCACTCCTAGGTATAGCAATTTAGACATGGAAACAATGAAATCCTGGTGGGTTTATGTGTATATCTAAGTTTATGAGTAATTTTCTAGGACAGAATCTTTCTGGACTAGGAGGCATAGCAAAAATAAGCTGCCAACTGCTTCTCCTCTAGTCTGAAGGACCAGGGATTATTCCTACCCTCTACTTTAGTGTCTGATCCTTTCCAAGAACTAAGCTACTGTTCAGCATATCTCTTAGTGTTTGGGGAATTTTCAATTATATTAATTATATATATATTATATAAGATCTGTTGGGTTGGTTGGGGTTTTTTTCCCTGTATAGTATTGTGTCCTGATGGCAGGCAGACTCATTGAAACAAACAAACAAGCATTTTGAATTGGAGATATAATTAATGATTGAACATTCTGCTATACTATGATAGATTCAGAGGTAGCCCTGAAAATACTCCCAGTATTTTTCTTACTCATATGAAAATAGAAGAGGAAAATACTGCTGAAATAGCTCACTGTAAAGATGTGTGTTTCTGGAAGCCAAGCTTTGCAAAGTTCCCAGCACAGAAGAAGGAACACAGGCCTTCTGTTCCAGAAAGGTTGGTCACCTGGACCTGAAGTCTCATAATGCAGATGTATCCCTGGCTTTTTCCCCTATGATTATAAACAAAGAAAACCAACAAACCAACCAAGAAACCACGTACACTCTGGGTTTTGTGGAAGAGAGGCAATGAAAAAGAGCTAGTGTGTTATTTCTATAGTGGTTTTCACCTAGAACACAATACTACACTGATGTAGAGAAGACTGAAAAACTGGAACTCTTACTGTTCATTTATTATTTCAGTTCTTCCCTTCTGTTGATTTGTCTGCTTGTAAAAGGAGATTGTGCTTTTTATTTTGTTTTTAACCAAGAGATGTTCACCTACTATCTGTCATGTCCCATGAACAATGAATATTACGCAGACCAAAGACAGTGTTTGACAAAGTGCTGGGTTTTTTCTTAAGAACTACCCACAAATAATAAACGGGCAGTGGAGCTGACAAAGATGTTGAGAGCATTTCAAGCAAAAAAGAGACAAGGCAACAGCATACAGAGACACTGATTTCTATACGATACAAGCCACCACAATTACTTTTACTAGCAGGTTGCTAATAAAAATATTTTGACTATTTTACTGTATTTCTTTCCCTCTGACAGGTAACGCATTACTAAAGACTATGAGCTGGAAACACCTTCAGTCACATCGTATTAGGCAAACTTGTTTGTAAATACTGCCTTCTGTCCTGGTCAAAAGACATTTAGTTTCTGTAAAGGAGCATGAACTCACACATTATCAAGAACTCCAAGGGCAGAGATCTCCAAGAAAGGACTAGAACTTCCAATGCACTGTCCTTCAAGGTTGCTCAGGCAGTATCTATATGATGAATACCAGGTTCTGGTGACACAGGGCCATGCTTGTTTGAATTACATGACTGCTGGTTTAATAGAACACCGTGACTATCACACAGTTTTAAGAAGAGAAAGATCACTATTCTCTGAAGGAATGATCTGCTAAGACAGGTTTCATGGCATGCTGGGAAAACTCTCTCCTAAAAAGATTCCTTAAAAAGCATAGAAAAAACCCACAATAATTTACACATCTGCTGAGAGGGGATGGGTGGCAGGCAGTGTGTCCAAAACACAAAGACACATTCTGAAGTGTGTTAATAACATGTTGTAAGTTAATTCTCCTTTCCCCTCACTCTATCCTATTTGATTCCCCAGCTTTTCTTCAGTATTTAATAGTCCACAATTTCAATATTATCCATTGGCATTACTTTGATAATCCCAGTTCAAGAGCAACAATGAAAAAAATAGAGGTCACCAAATGTTCTCCACAAAAGTGGAAGGTTTCCAAGATGAGTAAAGCATTGAAGAACAACATAATAAACATGGTTGAAGTATTTTGGCTTATTCAGCCTACAGAAGAGATGGCTTCTAATACTTAAAAGGCAGTTGATAGTGCAGATGGAAGTACACTATATGAGAATCAACAATGACACAACCAGAAGCAACAGGCAGAAACAAAAACAGTGGAAATACCAACCTCATATAAAAATAATAAAAAAAAAAAACCACCCCACACTGGGAGGATCACTGTTTTATGGAAACCTTCCTGTCCAGCCATCCAGGAGACACACTGGCAGTCACACTCAGACCACCTGAGCTGTGATCAAGGCCCCTTCACACCAGGCAGCTCCAGTGACCTGATGGGTGCCCTCCCTACACACCCCACACTCAAACATTCAGACAAGGTTTTCCATAGCAGAGTTTCAGTTGTCTAGATGCCTAAAATACTTCAATCATGGTGCAATAACAAAATAACAGCTCAAGCTGGATGCCTCAACAAAAGAAACCCCGGGCTTTTATAATCTCATGAGTACACCAAAGTCTGGATCCATAAGCTCCTGCTGTGTTCCCTGAGTACATGAACCCCTGGCTAGGCCACAGGTCTCTGTGCCCTTTGTTCTGCAAAGGGTTGGCACTTGATGGCCTCTCGCCTGGGGCTCTCAACACCCAGAGCTCAACCTGCAGCTGCCACCACAGCTGCTCACAGATACCAGCACAGAATGTATTCCTCAACAACTAAACGTTGGAAACAGGCTGCCAGACAAGTGGTGCAATTTGCCTCACAGGAAATATTCAAGACTCAGCTTGACAGGGCTGTTGATAGACTAATCTCAAGCCCTGCTTTCAACAGCAAGTTGGACCATATGATCTTCAGAGCTGCCTTCCCTCCTAGACTTTTTTCATTATTCCATACAGCTAAAATACTGAATTTTATGATGCATGATTCTTCCTTCAAAAAATGACTCCAAGAAAGCTGTCACACTCCTTAGCCCTTTTTAATTCTACCTACATTCCACAAATGCCTGTTTTCCACTCCTTTGAATGGTTAGAAGCCACAAATCAATTAGACTATATGAAATAGTAATGCATGTAGGGTATACACATATATCCTTACAGACACTCTAATTTTGGCACTAAACTAAAAACCACATTTTCTCTAAGGGACACCCCACTGTGTCCAAGTTTCCTGAAGAACTCATCATGCCTCCCTAACTTGGCATCAGCATGTTTCACCACATTGCTTTGATCAATGGTAGCAGCTGTCCCCTGCATGCTCTGTTTCATTTGTGCTGGGGACAGACCTGCAAGGAGAAGCCCTACCAAGCACAGGACCAGCAATGGAAGTTTCAATATCTTCTCTCAGACCTTGAACAGTGAATAGCTTCCAGTATGCACGAGATTGAAGGATCAGAAACACAGAAGAAAACAAGGGGGAGATGTAGCCTAAGGGATAAGATGGAGTACAGAGCCAGCCATTCCCATCTGTCAGTGCTCATCAAGGACAATACGAGGACTCCAGGCAAAGTTGAGGAACCACAACTAGATCCTCATCCAGCTCCTGCCCTGTTATTTTACAAACAGATATCACAGAATCTGAAATCATTCACAGCATAAGAGCCATCAAATAGCATATGAACTGTACTACCTAGTTTGGAAACTTTGTATTAAACCTTTCAACACTGGGATCCAGAGTAAAAGTTATTACAGGATTTGTATAGTTCTCAAATTACTCAAAAGAGTAAAATTTGTCCACTTGGAAATAGACAAGAAAGAAGCAGAAAAAAGCAATTATTCTCAGAAATGTCCTATGATATTACAAATTACCCACAAAAACAACCTTTTGTGAGGTATTAACCAATTTAAAACTCACACATAATCAACTCTGTACAAACTAGTTTTTAAAGTGCAAATATAGTGACATAGTTCTGTAATTCTAAATAAAAATGTCATTAGCTACATCTTTAAAAAAAGAAGTTTAAACACCAAACAACTATTTTAAGAACAACACTTGATTATGGAAACTGAACTACGTTTATGTGACTTTAATGTTTTGCAACTGTACTTCAAGCCTATGGCACTGATAATTTTCACAAACACAATACTGAATCTGACAGAGCAATAACTTGCTGCAAGTCAATCTGTCAATTTCAGAAAAAAAAATCCCGAACCAAGACTTCTTGCTTGATACAGAAACATTGCATGACTTTGTAAGAGTGCAAAGGGAAAAGCAAGCCCTTTTTTCTCACGCATATACAAAAGACATAAACCACAAATTTTCAGCCACAAACAGTATTCCAGTTATAACAACCCAGAACAGGCAGTTCTCAACATACTGGAGTACAACTTAGTAAACATATTTACAGAAACTGAAACTGAAACTGTGAAGGCTTTTATGTGCAGCTTGCACTTGCAGCTCAGAGTATTTTTTTTAATGCATGTATTAGTGAGATGTGCAAGGCAGACCTGGCTGAAAACAAATCATAAAAGAAATTCACAGGTGAGCAAATGAATTAGCAAATTAATTACCACACGGGAAAATACACAGGAAAAAACAAAACAATTTTAAAAGATCAAATAGATGAATATAAAGTCTGCCACCCAGAAATGTCATTTCCATTTCAAAAGACAAATTTATTGAATATTATCAAACTTTGCCAGGAGAAACTAGAAACCCTTCCAAAATGTGTGTGTCTCATGTAGCCTCTCTCATGTAGCCTCTCAAACTTGGATGGGTATTGTGTTGAATGCATATCTTAAAAGTGATTCTTTTATTTGACAGCAGATGATCAGTTAAACTTACAGACAGGAAGAACTTTTATTGCTGCAATACCTTGAGAGATGTATAGTAGCTATTTTTATATATTTGTATGTTGAATGCAAATTAACAACACTTCAAATATATATATATTTTTTTTAACACAATATCTCAGTAATGGATAAAAAAGAACAAACTCCATCAAGTTCTTCACTCTTTTTTTCCCTGTTCAATAGTTCTTTTAAATTATTCCTTGATATATTCTAGTATACTTCTATTAAAGCTTTTTCCTATTACATGTCAGTAAAACTCATCACACAGTAAAAGAAATCATAGGACAGTACAGACAATATTTTCCTATCAGAAGTAAGAGGTGTTTGCATGAGTTCCTGAAAAGTGTGATTGTCCTACTTACTACATATCCCATGACAGAATCAACACTTAGCTCTGAGAAACCCAGCAACAGTTAGAATCGTGGAATCATTAAGGCTGGGAAAGACCCTGAAGATCATGGAGTCCAACTATAAACCTAACAGCATTGTGTTCACCATTAAATCAGATCTCCACGTGCCATATCCACCTGCCTTCTGAATACACCCATGGATGGTGATTCCACTTCCCTGGGCAGCCTCTTCCAATGCTTCACAAACCTTTTGGTGTAGAAAGTTTTCCTAATATCTAAACTCCCCTGGTGCAACTTGAGGCCATTTCATCTTGTCCTACCACTAGTAACTCAGAAAACCAACCCTCACCTAGCTACAACTTCCTTTCAGGCAGTTGTAGAAAGCGATAAAGTTACCCCTGAGTCTCCTCTCTCCAGGCTAAACAATCCCAGTTTCCCCAGCTGCTGTTCATCACATTTGTGCTCCAGACCCTCCACCAGCTCCACTGCCCTTCTCTGGACTCACTCCAGCCCCTCAGTGTCCCTCTTGTAGTGAAGGGCCCAGAACTGAACACAGGATTCCAGGTGTGACCCCACCAGTGCCGAGTACAGGGAGACAATCACTGTCCTGGTCCTGCTGGCCACACTATTGCAGATAGAGGCCAGGATGCCACTGGCCTTTTTGGCCACCTGGGCACAGCTGGCTCATGTTGTGCTGCTGTTAACCAGCATCCCCAGGTCCTTTTCTGCTGGGCAGCTTTCCAGCCACTCTGCCCCAATCCTATAGCGCTGCACACCGTTATTGTGACCCAAGTGCAGGACCTGGCACCTCACAGTTGACAGACAAATTCTGGTAGTGAAATCTCCCTTTCAAATTTTCTAATCATCACTTAGCAACATTAAGTGATTAGTACATCAGCATCTGTTTGTCAGGGTGGTTTTCTCCAGTGTACATCTGCATTGGCTGTACACACTCCACTAATTAATCACTTGTTAGCAATTATGTTTGAATAATACTTTCTGTATTTATCAAATAATCTCTAAATTTTTTTTATTATGGTTTTCAAGATGTGTGCTTTTGTTCTTTAATATTGTTTCTCTCTGAAAAATGTGCATCAATATTTGGTTTTTCTCAGTTCCAGACCCCAACTATCTTGAACAATTTTTTTTCTCCATAATAAACACATGGATGTTTTTTTCTGCTCAAACAAGTCCACAGTACTAAAAAGCTATATGTAAAGACTTCCTGCACAATCAATGAGAAAACCTGAGAGTTGGTTACAAGCTAGCATCAGGCAAGTGACTTTGGGTGATGTTTTTCTTCACCACAGACCCCTCCCTACCCTGTTATGTTGCTCTTAAAGCTCTTTGACCAGATCCTCCACTAACACTCAATGAAAATTATTTAGACAGCAGATCTAATTCATGCAATACTGACAGTGTATTTCCATAAACAATATCTTGGTACAGTTTATAAAATGAAGGGCTATGTGAACTCCTAACTCATGAATTTGCAATTACATAGGGTGGTTATATCTGGAAAGATATATCACCTACTGTAGGTTTAATTCACGGAATCTTCACCAATCTTTGGAATTATTTCTTAATATAAATTTGATATAACAGTAATAATATAACATAGGTTTTCTTCAGTATTCTTTTCAACTGTGGTTGTTTTTAACACTTTCCACAGTTGTTTTTTCTCATTAGCTTTGCACCTCGTTTTCAGATCAATTAATCTGCATAAGAAATGGTAAGATATCTCTTGCTTATTTAAAACTAAATGGCTTTCACAGTTATATATGACTTTGTGCTCTTGAAATCTACTATTGAAAAGACTACTACCCAGTCAGCTACTGTGTTGGAAGGAGAACAGGTTCCCTCTAAAATGATGCAGAACACAACAAGATTTAAACCTGCTCAAAGTGAGATCTTGTTTATGTGTTTTGCACAAAACTCCCAGTTATTTCTGAGGTTAAAAACAGGCATTTAAACATTCAGTTCAACCAAAAGAATATGGTAACATTTCAATCCAGTGTGTCATCGCAAATGAAGAGTGTTTTTACTACAGAGTATTTGTAGCACAAAACGTGTAAGAGGCTAATGATTAATACCTAAAAGTATTCTTCCTGCGATAATGCTGTTCCATCCCATTAGCAGGATCATTACTCATGAAACCAACTCATCCTCAGGAAACATTCTACTGCAAACTACAAACTACTTACGTGCTTTTGACCTCAGTAGATGATTGTAATTGATTGGTGATGTGCTGATAACACCTAGGCAGACATGTGCCTATTGTATGACAGCTTTTGTGTTGATGTTTCACAAAGCTACAACAGAAACTCAAATTTTGTATCAGAGGTCTGTTACACCAGTTAGATCATTTCTTCCATGACACTTTAAAACTCCTGCAGTTCCTAAAATCCTGATGTACCCTACAAAACTGGAGGTCTGAGGCGCCTTCCTTCTTTTTAGACCCGAACCCATGATATGCTTCATTTATCTTAAAAGACAAAAAAAAATTTTGGTGTTTTTTTCTAAATTCTGTGGGTTTTTTTTTTCCTGATATTACTTGCAAAAAAACCCAGATCTCCAGACTTGCAAAGAACTGATTATCAGGAAATTAATTCATATGACTAATAATTAAGAAAAAAAGAATCAGAGTAAAACACATAATTCTTATCCATTTTTATTTATTTACATTGCGGTAGCATGTATGAGTTCGTGCCATGCACTACAACCATGTTACTGGCACTTTACAAAACACATACAAGATACAGAAAACTTGCCCCAAAAAACAATTTAACAATGTATATGTGTCATTCCTGTTGATATCACTGAATTCTTCACACCCTGCAAATACACCCAGCAGTGAGGTTAGATCAAGGGCTAAAACACTTGACAAATAGCCAGTATTAAAAAAAAAAAAAAAAAATATTTCAAAGCAAAAGTAGAAAAAACCCCCAGAAAAATAATTTTGAAGCTGTTTCCATTTACAGATGTCCTAGGGTGACGTGTGTATCCCCAGTTGTCTGTGGGGTGCAAAGGGGAGGGGAAGCGCCGTTTGTTTTTCCCCAGGAAAACTCTGCTCCTCGGAGTGACCTTGGAAGCGGGGGAGTTGGAACACGGCGAAATGGGGAGAAACTCTGGGGTTTTTGTGTGTGTGTGTGGGTTTATTTTTTTCTCTCCTTCTTTTTTTCACCTCTGGAAGTAGTTAGTGGTAGGGTAGTCAACTAGGTTTTGTAGAAGTCTATTTTTCTTTATTTCCCTTTATTTTCCCTCTCCTCAGAACTGTTCCAATCTCTCTGGACTGAGGACCTGGAGGAAGCGCTGGGGGGGGCCTCCACCTGGGACTCACCCCACCAAGACCAGCCCGGTACAGCAAACTTTTTCCCCCAGCGCCAGAGGAGATGGAGCAACAGAACACAGTGACTATCTTCGAGAGGAGACCTTCTCTTTTTAAGTTTGTTATCCCTCCGAAGCGGCACAAAGCTCTTGTCATTGGGTATTGTGCTGGGAGTGCTTTCCTGTTTAATAAACAGGTCTTTTCCAGTTCTCTCTGAGGAAATCTTTTCCTGAACTGGTTGGGGGAGGGGAAGGAGGGCCCCGTGGGAGGGTTTCTCCCAAATCTGCCTGAAACCAGAACAACAGACCATATACTTTCCATTAAAAAATCTACAGATTTATAGACTACATATCTTACATACAGTATCATACTCAAATTACACTGAAAACCTTTGAAGATTTTTTTCTTTTACAGAATATAATGTTCTCACAGATTCTGGGAATTGCAAAAGAGTTTTGATGAAATTTTCAAATAATATTTCAACTTTAAAACTTTTGAAAATTACTTTTTCAGTGAAAACTTTTCTACCTGAAAATATTTAACCAAATTTGATCATCAAAACATAGCTGGCTGTGATATAAAGTAAGTCTAGACACCATATGCACCACTAGCACTGAAGCTACTGAATCAATAAAAATAATAATATAGTTAGAGGCATTATTTAATACAAATATTTAAATTATTAAAGGATTATAAATACCACCTACAAAAAGTAGTTTATGAATGCATAATTTGGACAAATAAACCAAATATTTAAACTATTAAATTATGAAAATCTAGTGGCTAACTCTATAAATTAAATGTTCACCCTGACTACTTGCTAGGCAATCACTGTACATGATGTGGTGTTTCTACAACTCCAGATATCACAAAGAAAACAGGAACATATAAATTTAGAAACACTGTCAACACCTAAAATCCTAACACAACATTAATACATGTCAGTAGAATAAAAATGGAAATCCTAAACGGAGTGATGCATAGTTACTGTAACACTGCCAAAAGACCAGAAGGGAGCTCATACAAGAAGTTTACTAATGTAGGAGTGACTTTGCAAATATTTATTTAATATTAGTATAGGAGAGAATATACTGATGTCTCTGTTACAGCTCTGAGCATGCCTAGTGAATACTAACTGAGCAGATTTCAATCTGAAAGAGAAAGTTAACAAAATGTGTAGATCTATCATTTTAACTTGAAAAGCTTCATCATGGTCTCGTGATATCTACCACAGTTATGACTGGGAACCTTGGAAGTATTGTGAATAGGTCATGATAATGATTCACCAAATGACTGCAAATAGCTAGTCAGTGTGATTCTAAAGAATGCAACAGAAACTTTAATATTACCTAGTGCTTCATCTGTAGGTAACAGTATTATTTTTAATTTGACTTTAGTACTTGTGCTCTCAGACTGAATCAGTGTTTAAAAGGCACTTTCTCTTTTAAAAAGTATCTTTATTCTACCACCCATTTCCTCTAAGGACTCTACAATTTGCAAGATGAACAAGACCAGTTCGAACCAACAAGAAGTGCCAACAAATCAGACCCAGGAACAGTAAGCAAGACCTTCTAAACTACCATTTTCATTTCAGTTACAATCACCAACCAATGTTTCACTAGAGGTTTCTTCTACACTTAACAACAAACATGAAATAAACTACTGTACTTGAATGGGTCCCTTGAGATCAGTCCAAAGACTGATCCCTTAACATGGGTTCTCTGTTAGAAATGTAGAATTGAATTCCAAGGAATAAAAACAGGTTTCTCCATCAGACAGCAAACTAAAGAAATTCTCTCAGGCTTCAGTCACCCTCCAGAGGGAGGAAACTTCAAGTTATGTGGCTACCACAAGTTAGCTATGAAGGGCTTCAGTGACAAGCATCCAAGCCCACAAGCTACAGGCTTCAGCTGTTTGCCAAAGACCTAGAACATGCCAGAAGAAAAAAAAAAAAAAATTGTTCCGAGAAAAGCAAATTAAATCAGAAATATGAAAGGTATTTATAGCCTATTTTACTGACTCTGATCTTGGATTACAATGCAGAACAAAACAACACACTGTGCACCTGTAGTATCTTCTCCTTTGTAGAGTCAAATGCAGCATACAACAGAAACAGGAAAGTTCAAACCTGTATTTCAAACACTGACGGGAAAGCTACTCCTCAGTAAGGACAATATTTAATAAAGACTAAGGCTCAGTGAACCTATATTGACACAGTTGCTTTCTTATATAAAAGTGAGACCCAAGAACAAGGAAAGCTAGATAACAAAGCTATCTGAACTACTACCTGAACTGAACTACAATTCTAAACAATGAAACAACCTAAAAAGGAGCTCAAAAAATGTTTCTTAAAATGCAAAGAGCATAGAAATTTGAAAATTATTACTACTTGATACTTGCTGTACAATTTATTTTATTTTCATTGACTGGAATAATAACAGGTTAATTATGTTTAAATACTTTTATTGCTAAAGCATATTACTTGTAAATAAATATTTTGATACACATTAAATTGTATTAATAGATGCATCTATATAGAGAGAAGTGAACGCACAAACATATCTTTAATAAGCAAACACAGTACTGAACAAAAATTCTAGACATACTGTCAACACTACAGAAATCTCTCTATGGCTTCTGCAGCAAATTCTGGTTTTCTGAGACAGTCAAGCAAAGACATTAAATACAGATGCTTAACACATAAAACTAAGTATTATGTCAATTTCCATTACTCTGATAATGCAGTATACCGAAGCCACCGGATGCCTACAACCTGTATTGTTTTCCAATTCAGAAATAGAGGAAATATCAACATATTCTCATATTTTCCTGTGGAGCACAGCTATAACAAGGTATGTGTATGACCACTACAGCCGCAAGATTTTTATCTGTTACATTACTAAAAGTATTTAACACTGAATGGCTAGTAAAATGGGGAAATAATATTTTTTTAACTTAAAATCAGTCAAGAAAGTGAGGAACATGGATATCAAACCACTTGTACAAAATTACACTGACAACTAGTCAACATAATAAAAAAATTAATCTAGATAAAGGAAAGTAAACTATAAATGCAGAAATCTCTATATCATAACTGACTGATCAGAATCTCTAGAGTATATTTCTATCTACTCAGAGAACTCCAGAAAATCAGTATACAAATATAAGTAAATTTACATGGCCTTGTAAGGCATACATCCCTTACAGAAATGTGGGAGTTAGTATGACATGTTTTGTTTCTTGGTTGTCTGGGTTATAGGAAAATTGCTCCTGGTGCCTTAATTGAAAGGAAGAAATGCACCTCTCCTCCAGTCTCATTTCCTTGAGTCCTCCCACTCCAAATCAGTTTTGTCACTCACAACTGGTTTTACAAGTCTTTACAAAACAAACTTTTTCTCCCCATGTCCTCCTACCACACTGATGAACATAACAGTCTAACTTAAACCACCACCACAGGAACTCACTAACTCAAGTGAGCATCTTTAGCAGATATCATTTCAGGTCACTGCAAACACACTTAGCTACATACACAATCAAATGAAATAAAAAGTAACTGCAGAAGATACATTATTAATATACCTTTTATTTACTATCCATTAAATTAAAACTTAATGATTAATTTTATTAGTTTTATTAATATTTAATACTAAAATACTTTACAAATTCAGGCTTCTTTGGAGTCTGAGCACAGCCTTTTCATGAACCTATCTTAGCTTAAAATCTCAGTAACAGTTATCAATCAATAATTCAGTAGAAGTTTTTTCACATTTAAGGCTAAGTATATACCTCAAACTCTACCTGAGCCTGAAAGGACTTTGTTTGGAAAGCCCCACTGAAAACCAAATAATTAATAACCAGGACAGTTTCTTAAAATAAAAGTGTCCTGTAGGCCCATTTGGTAAAAAAAGATCTTAGTTTTTAACATTTAACAAAGTTTCCTGTTAAAAATAGCTCATCTTCCACGACAGGTTCCCAGTCCAAAACCAGGTTTGGCTCCAATAGCAGTTTCAACAAGGTAACAAAACTCTGGTCAGCTGGCACCTCAATCCAGTAGAGTTAATGCTGCCAGCACATGTGGTGGTGGAAGCAGGGCAGGCTGAGCAACCCTGGATACATCTCTGTCTTGCCTAATGGCAGTTCTTCAACTTGGGTACTCCAGTCTTGGCCCTGAACTTCTCTAAAGGCAAGAACCTTTTCTACTCAGTGCAAAATCTCTGGATAGGCATGAGCACAGGATCTCTGGTTTCCCTGTTTTCACCTCTGTATGTAGAACAGGATATTCAAAGAAATTACACTGCTGGGAAATGGTCAGAGGTTTTCTTGCATGGTGAGCCAAGACAATGTGATTCGTAAACTTCTTCATACTTCACCAATAGGTAAAATTATTCTGCTCTGGTTTTTTCTTCCTTTTTTCCAGCTGCTAACCTTTATTAAAAAACTCCATAAACTAAAGACACTCCTCAGGAGCCAGTTGCTCCAATTCCCCTGCAATGTATTTGCCAAGAAAGGGCAGGTGGCCCAAACATCAGTGTGGATGGAAACGTGACCAACCCTATAAACATTTGGGAACCCTTGTGCCCACAAAATTGAATGAGAGTTGGTAGGTATGAGAGGGTACATTACGTATCGTATTGCCTAAGATTGGGAGCACATAAAACCTATTAGTTACCCATTGCACATACATGAAAGGATGTGGCCCACATGGACTTAGCCACAGTAACAACATCCAGGGGCAAGGAGACTGAATTTGCTCAGATAGCCTAGTCTGATTCTGCTGAGACAATCATATGTTCAAAGAGCTAAAAAATATCAGTGTGAACACTGTTCTGTTATACATTAATAGGAAGCAATCTATATTTGATTTTAAATTGTCATATGCCTTAGCATGCCCTCTATAAGTGAAACACTGAAGAGGAAGCATGGGAAGTCCTTCAGCACCATGTTTATGACAATATTCTTCTAGCACTCAACATGAACATGCACACAGCAAGGGTTTCTGCTTGATGTACTGTGTGCAAAACAGAGGCAGCAAATTTTCAGAGGTAATGAAGTTCAGAGAAGTTAGGGCTTCTGTCATCAAAATATTTCAGGAAATTTAATTTCTCCGTACAGTAGCACCAGAAATGTCACTGGCATTACTAGGGAGTGAGCAATTTACAAGTCAGGTATACAGAACAGAGTTCTGCTTCTTCACAGTATTACTAGCAGTGCTATCATCTTCTGGCACAATCAAATTGAACCTGTCATGGGTGCTCATGCAAACTTTAAAATAAGTATTGTTTGGGATTTGGGGTTTTTTAGTTTTGAGGTTTTGGTTTTAATTGGACTTACGGTTTTCTTGAAATGATGCGTGCATTCAAATTTGAGGGTTAAGCACCTTCCCAAATTAGAATTATCGCTATTTAAGGAGACACAGATCAAAACATCTTTCCTAAACTTTAATTATACTGTATGATTCCTGCAAAGAACCTATTCATAGGCTGACAGATTAGACTGGAACACTGCCTGGTGGATTTTGCTTGACAAGATGATACCCAGCAACTGGTTACCTAACCAACCCCATCAGTGTGTCCTCTACACTTGCAGGTTTCCATTCTGCCTTTTATTCTTGCTCAAACGTCCAATTATTCCTGGTGCCATTCTTCTTCAGTTGTATTAAAACCTGACTTGTTTTTAAAACATTTTAAGCTTGCTGAATACTTTGATTTTTCAAACAGGGAAAAATATTGTTGAGTGTTTTCCCTTTTCATTCTGTGTTTTTCACCATTATTATTATTATTATTATTATTATTATTATTATTATTATTATTCCCTTTCTAATACAGCATTTATTGATTTATTTTACAGACAATTTGTCAAATCACAGTTGTAATGACATTAACTTTATCATCATATAAAATCCCTGAATAGTTTTGACACATGAAATCGCAGTGTGGTTTAAAGAAGGGCTTGTTATGGGAGGGACAACTTTTAAAAACGAGGTGAAGAGATATCTTTCTACCTTTCACACTCCAAATTTATCTTCAGGTATCCTAATCTGGTACCAACATACCCTAATCTGGTATTTTGGATCAGTTAAGCAGCACACTTTCAAGAAAACATCTGAGAGTATTCATATCACCAAATATTAAGCATACTAAATGCTTAATCAGGATCATTACAGACTGTAAGCTTCTTTACAAAAGCAACAGATACAAAGAGATTTCTTCAGAGCTTATTAAGGGTGAGTCTAATTTAGGTGCTCCAAATTGCTGCAGAAATCTATACTTACAATACACTGAGTCTAAGAGGAGGTCTTGATCTAGACATCTAAATACTCCCTGAAGTCACAATAAGTAGTGGTATAAGAAACATGTTATCAAGCTTATACATTTAATACTATATACAGAAGTGGTATATATACTATATACTTGGGGTAGGAACTGCATAATTTCTCAAAGTAAGAACAAATTTAGCTAAGGGATAATCAATGAATTATGTTGCTTCTGAAACAGTAAAGCTCTCTCACCTGCCTTACCTTACACTGTGGATTAGATTTTCATCATTCTGAAGTTGTAAAACCGCAAGTACTGTGTTAATACAATCCTAAAATCACATATAGTCCAGATGGTGCCTAACACAAAATGCCTAAAAATATGGTTTGGGTTTTGTATTTGACAGAGTTACTGCTTGTATTGTGTATTTTTCTTGATAAACCAACAAAAAGGGGACTGATAATATTGTTCATTGATTCAAGCTTTCAGCCAAGTGACAGATGCTTGCAACTGTATTCCTAGCTGGTCTCTGGTAATACTTACGGGATGCAGAGTTTACCAGTTACTTACAACACCTGCAAATTTTCAAGTTCCTATTACATTGAAAAGAGGTACTGACTCTCACAGACTTTTTTTTTTTTTATTTCTGCTTGACTTCATTCTAGCAATAGCATTGTAATTCTCAAAATTACACTCCTGTGTTTCCAAATGGAAAAAGGATGGGGGAAAAAGGACTCAGAGAAACTGGAAGCCAAAGTATTCCCTGTTCTGTTTGGGGCAGAACTGAACACTTTCTTAAAAAAAATCACCATGAGATAAAGTATTCACCATGCTCCTCTTACATGTTGAATAAGAAAATTAACTATAAAATTAGTAAGACAGTTTTATTAAAAAAAAAAAAAAAATGCAGGCCTTTGATGAAGTTGAAAGCAGCTGAAGTTGAATATCAGTCCTTATTGGGAAAATCCAGGGAAAAACTAGTTTTGCATTTCAATTAAAAAAAAAAGAATGAAAAATGAAGAAGTACTATATTTACAGTAAAGTTGTTTTGTTTTGGTTTTTTTTTTACAACACAAACTACGCAAATGAGTAATATAGCATTTTGACTACATCATTAATAGTTCAAGGGCATGGACAATCCCTTACACTATATATATAATGCAAATTTATTTACATGGTTAAACTCTTTTTTAATTTATTTTAATAGACAATTTGTATTACTCAGCATTTAAGGTATCTGTTGCACCATTAAAATCAAAACATAACTAACACAGTACAAGGAAGATTTTCCTTTGAAGAAGGGTATGATCAGTAAGCATCTACCTCTTTATTGACTACTCCTTCCTTGGACTTTTCTACATCATTAGGCTGTCAAAGCAGCAAATTTATATTCTCTACTGATTAAATTGTAGCTACAGCCACTGAGCAAGATTCTTGCTCTGAACATAATAAAAATCTATCAAAGGAAATCACAGATTGATTGTTATTTGTCAGTCCTGTTGAATAATAAGTATCAGTTATCATTTTACTCTCAACAAACATGACAAGAAAAATACTACCCCACCAGGATAATTTTAAAATAAGCTTTAAGGCTTTTTAAGACAGTCTGTAAGGCTTTTTTTTTTTTTAATGTATGATTTATTTCAAAATATTTTTCTTTTCTGGAGAAATATTTCATTGAACATTTGAGGTATACAACAGATTTTTATATGGAGTGGATGAGTCAGCAAAATTTCAGAAAGGTTTTCAGATCTGATCAAAACCCAAAATAATCTTTCATCTGCAGAAACAGAATTTTGAAACCTTATTGAAGCATGAATAACAGTCAATAACCAATAATCAGATAACTCCACCCTATATCTATATTAATCTTATTGAATTCATTCACTATTCCAACTACTGCCTGCAGAAACATGGAGCAAAGTGTTCTCACTTTGTGGTAGTTCACACTTTAAGTGTTCTCACAAAATACTGCAGGTAAATCTTTCACATGTGACTCAAAAATATTATTTATCTCTTCGTTGCATCATTGCATAGATGACAGTAAATGAAACAAAAAACACATTGTCTTGGGTTGGGTAGCCAAGAGATTTGTATTCTATTGCATCTGTTGTAAAAGCAGATCTCTTGTAACTGCAGGGGGGAGGGGGGCAGATGCCTTCTGATAATGGGCCAGCTGTTAAAGCCAGGTGTGGCAGTATTTCTTATCTCCTTCACCACCTGTCCTTCCTCCTGGGGATATCTTCTGCTAATGGGCCATTAAGGCTCACCAATGACATGACACATTACATCATCCCATTGTGAGATGCTCCACCCAGTGTGCGGGGGTGGGGGGCAACCCTTCCTACCTGGATAAAAACTGAGACTCAGGATCAGCAGGCAGCTGGTTTTTCCACCAGAGGAACAGTGCACCCATTTTGCCATCACTGGACTTTTCCTACTCTGTTATCTGTACGCCACAGAACCTCATCTAGGATTTATTTGGACTGCTTCCAGCACCCTTACCAACAGAATGCCAGGTCACATCCCTGACTCTGTCAGGGTTTTCCAGGACTTTTGTTTTGCTTGCTTACTTGTCTTTGTACTACTGCATTTGTATTTTTCTTTTTTTTAATTCCTCTTAAAGAACTGTTGCTCCTATTCCCATATCTTTGCCTGAAAGCCCCTAATTGCAAAATTATAATAATTTGGAGGGGAGAAGGGTGACATTCTCCATTCCAAGGGAAGCTCTAGCTTTCCCTGGCAGACAACTGTCTTTCAAAACCAAGACACACATTTACCTACTCTAATGGTATTTTATCTTCATCATCTCTATCCTTCTGGAGAAGGTATCAATGTTGCAGGTTTCCTAAAACATTTTATTTATGTACTATTGAATCATGCAACATAATCCAGTTTTAAACTGAAACATTGCAAAAAAATCTCCTTTCAAAGCATAATCTTATCAATGGTCTCTTGTGTGTTTCATCACCCTTGAATTGCTATGTTTTTCCCTAGCAAAGTACACACTGATTATCTGTAAATGCTTCTCTGTAGACTTGTCCTCGATGGATACTCCTTATACTCTGTAACAGTCAAAAGATCTCCCTAAAGACTCTCATACTTTCTGCATTACAATGCAGCCCTAACAATTTTGGTAGTTCGAAGCACCATATTTCTTAAATATGCAGAAGACATTAGCTTTTAGTTCATCTCTATTTTGCAACACGCATTTCAAATAATATTATGCTCCTTTGAAGTATAATGCACTTTCAAAACAGCTATGTGCCAAACCAGTAAAGCTATGCTTGAGCATAATGCTCATCTTTCAGTAATTCTGCTGTTCTGGAGGGTAGAATGGGATAGGAAGAAGTTGCTGTGTACAAGCTGCAGACAGTTTCTACATCTTTAAAAGCTTATTTGCAAAGTCAAGAAGAAAAGGAAATGGTTTGAAGATGTAAGCCTTTCAAGTAAATATAGTGATGTACAGAACTATTGCAAAGCATGTGAAAAAATAAAGCTAGCAAAAGGGTCAGATTGGGCTTGGCCCTGTCCCTGTTTCAGGGACTAAGCAAAGCAATATGGACACAGGCCAGTCTGTAAGGCAGCAAATTAACACCCATTTTCATGCATGGCAAGTCCCATTTCCTTTCCTTACCAGAGAAGTTTTACAGAATGAAGGTCATGGCTCCACCTTTCCTCTTTCCAATGTCCTCATGAAATTAAAAAATGCAAGTGAAATGCCATTCAGTGGTGAAGCTAAAAGAGCACTTTGTTCTAACAGGAACGATGACCTGCTCCACTATGCTGGAGCAGAACAACTGAGATCTGGGAGGAGAGGCAGAAACAGCCTTTGTATTACAGGGATGCTCAAAGCACTCCGATGATGAGTAAGAATTTTCAGTCAGAAATAAGTTGCCTTTCCCCTAATAATTTCCACACTGAAATCTTAAATATTCAATTTATTCCATTTATTGATGGGCGTGAGCATGTTTATGAATTCACACAATGCTGAAATCAAATGTTTGCTACTCCTCTGGAAGCATATTCAGGATTCACTAAACATGGGCAGCAGGCATCACAAAGTCATTCAGACGGGAACTGAGGTTGTTCTTTCTTCTCTCCTTCCTGAAATAAAGATTAAGTTTCTATTTCATCTCATGCAAGCAGAAGGCAAATTTATTGTATTGTCATTCTGTGGAATACCATTGCAATAAAGAAATCAATAGCTTAAAGAAAAGTAGTGTTTTTATAACCATGGCTGACCAACAAACCCTTAATGGCAACATATGCCATCATAATTAAGCCCTTTTAGCAGCAATCAGGGCCATCCTTGACTGGGTTGGACTGATCAAATTATCTAATATAATAAATCAGTTTTATTACCCGAGATACAGCCATTGAATTGGTGTCAGACTTACGGAAAAATATTTCAGGCATCATTTCTGAGCGTGTTTACTTGGTTGGTTGCTGTGGTTCATTATTTAATTATGAGAAACAAATTACTTAATTGAATTTCCATAAACTGATGGTTCCCAACAATTATTTCATGAAGGAGATAGAAGAAAATAATACTCTGATGCAAAAGCTAAGGGCTTCATACTAAATTGCAAAAGCAAAGACCTACATATTCAATATGCAACAAAGAAGGTAAAGCTATATTTAAGAAAAATATTTATTAAATAAATAAGCTATGAAGGCATAGAATGAAAGTATTTTTTGTACCTTCTGAACGTTTAGTTAATTAAGTATTATAAACTACATCAAGAAGTACAATTATTTCTGGGCAGGTTAAGTCCTCCTACTGGAAGCAAAAAGAACAAGTGTGACTCAAGAAAGAAATTTCTGCAGGCTACTTAGTAAAGTCAACTGTAAAACCTACATGTACATGTAAGTTTATGCAGAGAAGGCTTCCTCTGGTCACTAAGAGCCCCCATGCAGACCTCTGTGCCAGAAAATTGCAAGACTTGAGAAAGTCTATCCTACACTACTCTCTCCTTAAATTTTTCCCACAGAAAATCACCACTCAACTGAGCAACGTTTTCAGCCAAAGCAAGACAGGACGTGCTTCAAAACAGCAGGAAATACATCTCGAGAGCAGTGAATAAGTGCTAACCAGGAAAAACTGAGCACTTCAGTTGATAACAAAACTAAATCACTGAAGCCCCATCTGTTGGAAAATGCCTCAGAAATTTCACAACAAATTGGAACTGGCATTAAAATCAATTCATGACTATGAAGAACTCCATTGGTGAACAGATGTATTTGATTTCTATTTCCTGAATTGGCATATTACTTCCAAGGGAATCTCTGAGAAAGCTTGCTAGTCTCCATATACTGACCTGAAATGAGTCAAGTTCTAGCTTTAGTCATTTACTGTAACTCAGAGTGTCGGAACCCAGGACATCTCTCTGAGTGCCCTGGGTGATCCGAGACCCTGGCAAGGGTCCAGAGACCAACCACGAGAGTCCGATTAGAATAGTATTATTTTATCACCGGGTGTAGATGTAGAATTTAGGCGTCTAATGGAGGTTCAAGGAGGCAAGATGGAGGAATCTGGGTGTGTCCCTGTCCTTCTGCATCTTCTTCTTGCCCTCCATCTTCTGCTGTGATGGTGGCACTTTTGGATTGGTTTAGGGTGAAAATACACTGTTTAATAAAAGTGATAGGTATTGGTATAATAGTAAAAACAACTAGCATGTAGTGCATAGTATAAAAGATTACGACCGCCCATGAGCGGGGCAGACAGCCTTGGGCATCAGTATAGCTAGCACCCAAGCCGAGTGAGAACAAAATGTACTAGATAAGAAGAAATAAACAACCTTGAGAAACCTAAATGGACGAATCCTGACTCCTTCTTCTGGCACGGGGCTGAGAAGAAAAGAAATATCCGCAATCTCGGAAGGCTATCAAGCCCAAGATCCGAGATCAGAGCTCTTCTAAATGGACATTAGGCCATTTTTCCCTATAAAGTTCGTTTCTGGAATAATTTTAGTTTTTGCAATGCTTTGATTTCAGAGGGATAGAGGGAAAAACTACTGCAAGTGTGTAGTTACATTAACTTTCAAAAAGCCCTAGTTTTCAGCTTTTATTATGAGTATTTAAGTACAGAAATATGTCTCAAATAGAAAGTATACACTGAACTAAATATATATACAAACCCATCTATGTCACAGCAAAACAGAGCATCCACATTTTTAATTGACCTGACTACAATACAGTCACATGCAGTAAATAACTCAGGAACCAACACTGAAAGAGACTAATTACTACTTGTGTGAGGTAATTGAAGGTACCTGTCAATATCTTAGAGAAGAGGGAGCTGAGGTAGATTAACTGTTAAATCAGTCAGTTAATTGCAAAAACCTGTTTCCCCTCCCTCATTACTGGAAACACACATGTAAATGCTAGCTCCCAGGTTAATCCTCTTGCCTGCCAAGCTCTGCCAGACCTGTCCTGGCTCAGCCCCTCTGCAGCACCCTTCCTCATTGTGTCTATCTCTTAGCCTTTTATTCTCCACATACTGACCTGTTTTGTCCAGATATTTCACTTTTGTTTCTAGCTGCAGTCTGCCTCACTATTTGTGCTAGGTTCCCACAACTAAACCTGGGCTTTACGCTCTTTCAGGGTGTTTTCTGTGTGAATGGAAGACAAGGAAGCTGAGGGAAGAAGAGAATATCTGAAGTTAATCTAGCATGGACAAACAGAACTGTTTAGCTACAATGTTCAGCAGAAAAAAGCAAAGGTGGAAAAGGCCTCCCAGACAATGTTGATTCATCCACAAAAACCAATAATTAAAAAGTAAAACCAAAACCAGTTCATGCAATAATAAACGATTACTGAGAGATGTTTCAGCTCTCGTATTTGTCTTAGTCAGACAATCTGACATAGACTTAGCTCATTCTGTTCAGACAATGAAAGCTCCCAGTGTATTCAAGTTATGCTTCAGATCTGTAGTATATTAAGCCATAGAAATACTGAATCTTAGGATCATTTATGTTGGAAAAGACCTTAAAGGTCATCAAGTCCAACCATAAACCTAACTGTCAAACCCACCCCTAAATCATGTCCCTTAAGCACCGCATCTACACGTTTAAATAACGCCAGGGATGGTGACTCATCAGCTTCTCTGGGCAGCCTGTTCCAATACCTGACAAACCTTTCAATGAAGAATTTTTTCCTAATATCCAATCTAAACCTCCCCTGATGCATCTTGAGGCCATTTCCTTTTGTCCTATCACTTGTTACATGGGAAAAGAGACCAACACACACCTCGCTATAACCTGCTTTCAGGTTCCAGTTCACAAGTTTGTTTCTCCCCAGGTAAATATTTATTGCCTTAGATTCCATTAGGTGTCCCAATGTCTTTTTTTCTTTTGGTTTGGTATTTTCAGCTTGCTCCAATGCTTAAAAGACGTTGTTTACAGCAGCAGGCATCTTTACATACCAGGAATTCTACAGAACGTGTCCTATCATTTGGTTATAAGGCAACAGTGCGTACACAGCATTCACGACTCTTTAATCCTAAATTGTCTGCTTCCCAGCGCCAGATGCTATCAGGTATTTTCTAAAAATACCTGGAAAAGCAAGAAAAGGCATTTTGCTCTCACACTGAAAACTTGTCCATTACCTAGTAAAAACGAGGACAGACCAGCAAAACTCTCCACCTGTTCAACAAAGGATTAAAAGAGCAGTTCAGAATGCATCGCTCACTTCAGATATCATCATAAGTTGTACTTCTAATTTCTATACAATTAGTTGTTGAAACTAATTGTATAGAAAATATGTAATTGTATAAAAACTATCAAAATAAGGTTTAAGCAGGTCAAACTCATTTTCTTTAATAAAAAAGCATTTATCTGAACTGCTCCATTCCCTAGAAAAAGTGTTCAAGAAGTATGCAAATGTTAACCATTTATAAAGGAGTCAACTTTACATCCCATATCAAACCAAATGAAAACAAGTGTTTATAAAACAAGTCTATAAGATACAGCCATATTTTGTATGTAAATATCATACAAGTAAAGGTAAATCAAATCTACTTTAGAATTCAAGAGTCAAATGTTACTTTTTCACCAAATGACATTCAGATCAGTATTTGTGCAAATTCACATATTCCATTAACCCTGCAGCTCTGTGCCTTATTTCAGTAGTAGTAAATAATGCTGCAACTCATCATATTGTAAATACATGAGAATCGCAACTCATTTATTACCCTTTATCCCATTCATGGAATGCTGCAACACTCAGTGGAATACAGGTATGTTGTGATATTATTGGACCATCTTGTGGCATGTAAAGACAAGTGGATGAACACGTATATTTACTAGTTTTAACACTTGAAGTTGCAATCTCAATAACTTTATCTTTTCATTAAAAAAAAAAAAAAAAGGTGAGGGAGGATTTAAATATCCCCACCAACCAAAAGTGAAGCTGATAAACCACATCTTGCCCTATCCAAATCCTTCAACAACTAAAGTATAGGATGCATGAACCCAGATGTACTGTCAAAACCCACCCACGAAGGAAAATAACATCATACATATCCTTATTTCTGGGAAATGGTAATACAAGAGAGTTTACCAAAACTTTTGCTTCAGCAAACTTTATTCCTGGTACATAGACAAAAGAAATTGGAATGGGCATTGCACTTTCTGGGAGAGGTTTGTGAACAAAACCCACCATTTTTATTTGCTTTTTCCTACCAGTCAAAAAGCATAATCTAACTTCCCAGGTGTCTAAAGCACTGCTAATATACATTTCTTGGTTGGAGAAACATAAAAATGCCTACATAAACAGGAAAAATATGAGCTGAAAAATGCTGCTGTCATCAGTAGAGCTAAGTCTCACCCAAAAGACAGATACAAGGTTTCTAAAACTTTTAATTTTTCAAAAACTAAAGAAACGTAAATTCACAAGTTTGACCGTGAAATATATTTGAAGAAATTTTCAACAAACACTAAAAAACCCCTTGATGTTTTGAAATTAGTATGAAGGATTATTTATTTCTTTTCGAAGTGTCACAGTAAAAAAAAGTTAAAAGGCTTTTTTTAATATTTGTGTCCTTTCTGGTGCTGTACTCACAGATGGATACTGATTATTTACAAGCGAAGGATCAAAAATCAAAGCAATAAATGCTCAAACAGAACACGCTCTACCCTTCTTCTATGGAAAAAATTATTGAAAAGAAATAAGAATATATATAATTTCAAAGTTTATTCTTGATGTTGAGCTTCAAAGCTTAAAAAGCCCCAAACTCACAATGCCGTGGAAAATCCAAGTATGCTATAAATATTATTAGGAAGATTTATTTGGTAACAGAAATGCAATGGTAATTTTCTTGTTGAAAACACATGATTTATGTGTGCAGAGAATCTGTCTCCTGTGATTACTGGAATGTGGTCCCACAAGATGCCAGAGACACTGTGCTTTGCTCCACGGGTTTCTTGCCTGGAGATGAACTGAGCTCAATCCACACCACAAACCGTGCAGAGTGATGCTGTGCAAACACGGATATCTGAACACAAGACCTGGGAACTTATTCTAGGCTATGAGCACAAACACCCTGAGGAACTTCAACAATCCTATCTGTAAACTGGACTGAAAAACTAATTCTCCCTGAAGGAAAATTCTGGGATCAGAAGATAGTCAAATTAAGCTGCCTAGCATAGAAACAGAGGAAAACTGTAGACCTATAAAGGTGCTTGGGAGAAGTGGGGGTGTACTGTATTTTTCTTTTTTTTTTTTTGCCTTAAGATACATCTTCTGCTGGCATTAATTGCTCAGATGAGTGGACATTTATAAAGAGCTTGATTTATTAATATTGGCAGGATTTTCTGCATTGGCAGCTGCATTGGCAACCTCCTTCGATGCTACTCCTAGAATTTCTTTCTTTGCAATGTCACCACTGAATGCTGAGGGAAAAATCTTAAAAATGGACAGGTGTGGCGATTAGCTTCAGTGAGCAACCAGGGAGAGACCGCTCATGGAAGAATGAGGTTTATCTGAAATACAAGGTTCAGAATGTGGTTTCTCTGCAGCGACAGGAATGGCATCCTGTGACAAGGCATGCACAGGAGAACTACAGATGGCTAAGCTGAGTAAACTTTTGCAAAAAAAAATGACAATAAAACACATTTTGTTTAAAAATGAAGTATGGTTGCCAAGATATAGGAATAAATTTAAAAGGAGGAAAATCAGAAATACTGAAGGCATAAGAGTGTGTCCAGGTACAGGTTATACTTTGAGAAAGAAACCTCTTGATATGCTAAAACATACATGCAGGAAAAATAATTTCAACATTTAATTTAATTCCTGAAGTTATCTGAGTTTCCAGAAGTGGCAAACATTTCCTTATATTCTGCTTGGTCGTTGTCAAAGCTAACACATTTTTTAAAAGTCTCTATTTTTCAAAGGTGCTTTACCTTATCTTCTATGCTAGACAAAGTGACACATCACAAAACACTCTGTCACAAAGGACAAGCAGGAACACTCCTTGAACCGGTCTTGGGCACATTTTCTCTGACTGAATAGTGCACTCAAAAATCCAACCTGTTTGTGTGAGCAGAGCAAGAGCTTTGGAGAGGGAGTCTAAAGACAACACGCTAACGACACCTGAAAAGGCACAGCAATAAAAACTGCCTGGGTCAAATTACCATTCTGCATATGCCCACTATAGCAAGTAAAACAGCAATGGTATTACTAAAGCAGCAAAACTTGGTGTATTGATTCAACAACTCACTGCTGAGCTTATCAATGTCAATCAGATCATCCAGGATCTCATGCTACAACCAGGCAATGGTATTCCACTCAGTGTTAGAATTTCAGAGTATTTTCCAAAATAATGCTAAGAGGTGTTACCTTAACTTATGCATTCACTCACCAGCTAATATGGGGAAGAGAATCTATTTTAACCTCTGTTGGCTGACATGATGTGTCAATGCCACCAGTACAGCATGACAGCACTCTGAGAGGCAGCAAATGAAGCTCTTCTCAGATAAGGGATAAGCTACTACTTCAAAAGCAAAGTATCTGAGAAAAAGGGCCAACCTGACATGCACTAGTTTAAAACCTCTCTTAAAAATAATATTAATTAATTCCTGCACAGACAGCCTTCTGCAGACACAGGGCAGCTTAAGAGCTATTCAGCATGGTCATCACCAGTACACCACTATATAACACAACAGCCAACTTTGATTCATCTTAATGAATGCAATGTTAAATCCCGTATTTCAGCATTTCAGCAGGTGTGAAATAGGTGCAGAATCAACTTCTATTTTTTCCTTTTAGCTCTAAAACCAGGGACCGCAGCAATTCCAAAAGCTTGATATTAATGAAGTCAAACCATAGACTGAAGATTCAGTTTAAGAGTCAGACAAAAAAAAAAAAAAAAAAAAAAGACAACAATTGTTATTGATGTGTATTACATGTAAAGACAGAGTAATGTAAAGGTGGCTGGGAGGACAACTGGCCTCTCTGTCACTCTGCAGAATGTGAATTTCAATTAGCAACATAGAAATAAATTATCTCAAAATATCTCTCCAATAAACCACAACATACTCTTTTCACATTGCTTCATAGATACCAAAATAACTGAAAATGTTCAAAGCAACTGATAAAGATCCCCAGTACCTTTAAAATGGGCTGTAGGGAGTGCTGATTGAGACACTGAAGTATCAGGGAAAAACATGAAACAGGTTACACTGCATAGTCTTTGTAACAAACTAAGTTTACAGACAGCTTCAGTGGTAACCTCCCTCACTGACTCCGCACTCTCCAGCTCTTTCATGCTGTCTTCACAACTTAAGGCTTCCCAACATTTCATCTGGGCTGATTCAACTTTGATTAGCTGGGATTCAAATCTCTTTTACCGAAAAACATGTAAAAGTGGAATGAACCCACTGATGCAATATCAAATCTGTCCCTTGGTTCATTTTTGTTCCTGAACGCAAGATAAATATTTTGTGAAAGATCAGAAACTGTCAAGATGAACATCTGAAAGAAGTCAGAGTCAAACCTTCATTGCAATTTCTCTGCTAATAAATTATTTACAAGAACAGAATGTCAAATAATACACAAAAAGACATTAGACAGCTTATCATCTGTGCTTTAGTTGGGTTGACAAGCAGTTTTGAAAGGATTACTTTCAGTATAACCAGGAAATATGGAGAATAAGGTAAGAGCTCAAGGAAGAAACCATTAATTGTGAGTTAAGGATAATATTAGCTTGGTGTATAAATGGACCATATGACTGTGACTGATTTATACCCAAACGCTCTCCCTTAAGCAACTATTGGTGCATACGAATGGATGCAGGATTGAGGCCTTACTCAGCCACCTTGGGGAGGGAAGAAGCCAGGCAGGCAGCAGTGAAGTTGGGACCAGCGATATCCCCTGACACTTCCCAGCTGTGCTCAAGCTGGCTGGATGCAGAGGGTGGCACAGCCAGCAGAGCCACTGCTGGCAGGAACAGCCACGCAGCCCCAGCACCTGCAGTGTCCTCAGCACAGCTCCCACCAGATGGCTTTCCCTCTGCCAGGAAGGCAGCAGGGCATGGCAGCACATGCTGCTCTCCTGGTATAGCTGCTCCTGCCACCTCCAAACTCAGATTAACACATCCACCACCACCTCCTCCACATATCAGCCCCTTCCTAAAATACTGCCTTTCTAGCATCAGCTTTATGTCCCACTTCCCTTATCACACTTAACACTTGCTCTGGCCCTTTGTGACTACATAAGTCAACAACATCAAATCAGTAAAAAACTATTGTAATTAAGGGAACTGAATAAATAGGGCTAAGCCTTCCTTGAGGACATATTTCAAGAGAATGTAAAATAAAAACAAAAAAAATCCGTTTTAAGCATCTTATATGCAGAGATTTAATGTTTATCAAAGCAGAAGATCTATAGGAAAAGACCATCTGGTTACTAGCTGTGGCAAGGAGAATTTCTTCCACAGTGCTGTCCAAAGTGTACTAAGGCCCATCACTTCAAGTTTCACTTTCCATTAAGCAAATGAAGTCCATCTCTGTGATTAAGGAAAGAAAAAAAAAAAAAAACAAAGTTTACTAAGGCTGCAGTCAGTAAAAGAAGACTTTCCTGGATGGCAGCGTTCTCCCAATCTGCCAGAAAAATCCTTGCCAGCTTCCAAAAGTTCACCAGACATTCACAGCAAAGAAGAAATAGGAACTCTGATCAAGGGAGTCTCTCAAGAGTGGAAGCCTATCCCTCACACATGAATTCTACTATTCATTGTATCTTTTTTTTTTTTAACCTATACTCATAGTGCCCACTACACATAGTTTTTTTACTGTCTGAATAGTTCCATATATTCTATCCTCTTATTCATAAAGCTACCACTGGAAATTATATCACAGCACATTATACACTCCCTGTAGCAATGCTGTTGGCTTTAGACCCAATGAACTCAAATTTATTTTCTTTCATTGAGTTCCAAATTTGTTAGACATACCTCACTATTTTCATTTTTGATATAAGCTTATCTGACTTGTTCCCCAGCTTTATTTAGTGATCTGTCAACCTCTGGTAAAGGAAAATTGTTTTATCATAACAGTTCTCTGCTTGGTTGATGCCACCAGATTAAGTTTTGGGTTTTTTTGTCTAGTTGAATGTAAGGCACCCTGAGTATATTGAATATAAAGCATACATCCACTAGAAGAGGATGAAAAATTTGAGAAAGATAATATTATCAGCAAACCAGGCTACTCATGTGAAGACATAAAAGAGATATAAATCCACCACTGTGTTTTAGTACTGAACACAAATTTTAGAAAAGTCTTCTTGCTTAAAAAAAATTTTTTTTAAATTACATGCATGTGTTTACAAGATTTTCTGCATACCGATCCTGCTGTGATCTTTCAGGATCATACTGATCCTGAAAGAACTAGCCTTTCAGATTAACAGTCTTAGAATGTATGAAAGGAGTGCTTGTGACCACTTTCCTCACCTCATTCTACTACAGATCTGCATTCAGTTCTTACACAGCACTTAAACAGCCAAGGTGAATTACGTATCTGTCAGATTTCTCTTTTGCTCTTTACCCCAACCCCTAAGATATATTAAGGTATTTCCCTTCTTTGTAGGATATGAAAAGCCTCTGAAGCACACACTAGATTGACATAGAGGGTTTTGCACTTCCAAAAATGCCTGGGAACAAATGTTTTTCAGTACTCCCAAGTCCAATTCAGCATAAAGCTCACCGGTTCCTGGGGACCCAGAGCATGCGTGCACCAATATTTTGCCAGGAGCAATATTTTACTAGAATTTATCACTGTGAAATTTTAGTCTTTTTATAGAAAATACACTCAGCTAGACAAAAACGTTTCCCACCTTTCATTTGAACAGAAACCAACAGATGCATTAAGCCAGTTTACAAATTGTGCCAATTTTGCCACCAACAAGATGTTTTTCCCTCAGTTCTATAGGCAGATGGTTTAACAAGGTTTAAAAATGCAGGTCTGAATGCTACATTCAATTTTCAACACTGCATGGATGTAGCAGGATCTGAGTAACTCTAGGCACTTCTGTTCCCCAAAAATGCAAGAAGAATAAATAAACTTTGTAACAAAGTTCCTTGGAGGGTTAGGTATCACATTAAAAAAAAAAAAAAAAAAAAAAAAAAAAAAAAAAAAAAAAAAAAAAAAAAGAAAACCAAACCCAAACAATAAATACTCATTAGTGAAAAAAAATTTCAATTCCAATCAGTAAGTAAAATGTTTCAAAGTACAATCCCCTGTTACTGCCACAAGAATGAGAGAGTAAGAAGCGACTCTTCTTTTTGCAAGAGAGGAATGTTTACTCTTCTTTCAAAGACTGGTAATCTGGCATGGGAAAGAGACATATGTCATAGGAAAATAAAAAGTTAACATGGTAATAAATATTTAAACACAAATAGGGGTTCTGGAATTTATCCCTGTGCATTTGAATCAGTTTGTAGAGCTCCCCTGTGACTTTGGACATTTTGTCAGGCAGCACTTGGTTCATAGTTTCTAAACTCTAATTTGCTTTTATCTTTGGGATTGAATAATGATGAACTGCAGAGCCTGGAACTATGCAGCAGAAGCCTTTCATCCATCCATCCATCCAGTTTCTTTGCAAAATGCCTTCTGCCACTGATCACTGTTTCTCTTAGCCCATTTGTTGAACACTAAAGTAAATTTCGCAGTCCCCCAGCCATAATTTAAAAAGTACTCAGACCAATTAACGGAAGCCTATGTCTCACATCCCCATCTATGTTAATGAACTGCCTTTCCCAGTTGTATCATAATTACCAATTTGGCCAAAATAAGCTTTAACTAGGACTCAAAATACGTTTTCTATAAACACAAAATTGTATTCTGAAATCCAACACAGTGGGCCAAGCATCCAGGGAGTAACAGAAAACCAAAGGACATGTTGGCAGAGGTGATTGTTTTTTAATTAGATTGGGAAGGAAAATAAAGTTTCTGCTATCATGCTGCACATATATAGACACAAGGGTGAAGGGTGGGCAACACTTGCATGTCTGAAGCCTTTACATGTCTGCAGTCTCGTCCTCATATTCAATTGCAGCAAAATTGTCATACAAGGAGCTGTACTGACAATGAAGGTTTTGTGCAAACACATAGCTGGATAACACAGTCACCATTATGAATCCAACTGGCAATTAACACATCCACCTGGGATGTGAGCTTTCATTCTTGATAGATGGCCTACCACCTCAAAGTAAAGCAGAGACAAATCTTTCCTAACGGGCATCTGATGACTACTAGTATAGCAAAACATAAATTGTAAGTGGTTTAATGTCTCATATCAGCAATTAATACATTTGCTTGCTGATTCACCTTACAGAATGAGTAGCTGTCAAGGTGCTGTGGGACAGACAGAATCAATATGGGCAGTTGTCCTCCCTGTACTTCAGAGGGATAACTTAGACTGTTACTACTATGTTATTTACTCAGTACTTTCCATTAATCCTACATGCACATGCCTCATACATAAGAGGCCTTGCCAGAACATGAGTATTTAATAAGATGATGAAGTCATCCTAAAGCGAATGTTAATAACTGGTTTGACAATGTTTTCTTTGCTGGCTTCATACTAGGTTATCTTTCCACTTTCATTCAAATTATTCCTATATTTCAGTTTTAATTATTGTGATAACAGAAAAAAATGTAATGTTGTAAGAAATTCATATACAGATTTGACCATTTGCCCACATAGCAGTTTCGAAATTAAATACTAATGCAGGAAAAGATTATTATTTTTTAAAGTCAGCATTTGAGAAGCAGCATGGGCTACTTCTGTTCAGATGATTTTTTTAAATACAAACAAAAATGTAATTTATTTCGGGACTTTATAGCTCTCTAAATAATAACCCACTATTTCCTTTTACAGTGCTGTAGTAGAAAATAAAACATTTATTAAGCAGTTGTGGCTCTATTCACAGACAGAATGGTTGCAGACATCCCTTCATGTTTATTATACTACATGAATTCTGAGACTTCCACATGTTCTTCCTTACAATGTATTAGTTAAGACAGAGACTGTTCAATGAGCAAATATGACTTTATGATAAATTTAATTGATGTCAAGAATAGATTTAGGCAAATCCATTTTAAAGGCTCCTACAACAAATCAAATTATTTTACAGGTTTACGTAATGTTCTCCCAAAAAGTAATACATCAGAGAAAGTAGTGACCAAGTATACAGCAATTTGCTATGAGATCATGAAAAACATTTTTGAGAAACCAAAACCACATTTATATCAATATCTAACACACTATATGCATCCACTGTCTCTAACAACTGGAAATAAACCTTTATGTAATCATTCATTAATGAAGTATCAAAGTACTAACCATGTGTGCACAAAGTGAATTTAAGCTAAGTGAGATAAATGAACCAAAAGAAATTTATGCAACATGCACAAGTCTATGTGACGATCACAGAGTAAATCCAATTCAGAGTTCCAGTTCACAGTTGAGACCCTGCTCTATTGCACACACTTGGCATGGCCAAACTGAAAAAAGTAGGTTTAAATTACAACTTACAGTTTTGAAATTTTCTTAAACTTCAGTAACAAAAATATTACACAGAGAAAAGCTTGAAGTAAAATTCTACAGTATAGGTAAGACAATTTCAAAAAATTTGTAACAGACCAGTTTAACAACCAGTTGTTCACACAACTTCTGACCAGCCTACAAACCACACCCACTTACCTCTCTTTAGTTAAAACAGGTTCACCACTCCTTTCTTCCAGTACACGTGGTTGCTATGCTATTTTTGAACTGCAACCTCCAAGTATGGAGTATAACAAAAGACCAAGCTCTGTTTTCCAAGGAGGAGGCAGGTCAGCTGTGCAGTCATCCTGCACTGCCTAGTCACTGGAATGCTCATTGCCCACTCCAACATTTCATGAGCATGATGGTGACTCAGAGAGGAGCCAGTGAACACCAGAATCCATGTCTTCTTTTTGGGTCTCCCCACATTTCACATTTTCAGAGTCTGGATTCATGAGCAAGACGTCTCTTCACTAATTCACTGCATTTTTTAATTCACCGTACATTCAAATGAACATGTAATTTCTCTTGATCAAGCTATTCATTCTTAAATCCTTTTGTTGTACTTTTAAACTAAACTCTTGACACTTTGAATTTTATGTTGCTGAACAAATGGAAACATATCTAAGTCCGAGGAACCCTATAAGTGCCACAACTGCTGCCAAATGCTGAAGATTCCTCCATAAAGAAAACAGGGATGTCTTATCAAATTGAAAGCAAATTTCCAGGTAATCTGCCCTTGTCCGTTATGTACTGCCTAAAGGCAGATGTCTAAAAACATTCACATCAAGTTTCTGCAATTTCACCAAAGAACTGTATATTAAATAGTTTAAAATTAAGTAGTCAAGTGTAGTTATTGAAACAAGAAACACTACTTTCATGCCCTGAGCCAGGATATATTAACACACAGCAGTATACAAACAGTAGATAGTATTATTGGATTATTAGGACAAAAATAGGAAAAAAGGAATTTCCATTATTAAAGGAAATAGGCATTAAGATCTCACTGAATTATTTAAAGCTATTCCTCCAAAATTATTGAAAATGATCCACGGAAGAAACTTCTCATTTAGGCTTGCAATCGGTTCCAGGTGGAAACCCTCTGCAAGCATCCTAGTAGAAGTTAAGGTGACAACCAAATGTTATAAGGGCAGATTTTCAAGTAGAGCATTTTTACTTTTATGAAAGACAGAAAAACATTGTGGAAATTTCAGGCAATTCAGGCAGTGATGGGCTGGTGGTAAGAACAAAAACCACAGTAAGCTGCTAAATACAGCGCCTAATGCTCGGCTTTACTAAACAAAACCTTTGAAAACAAAAGAGAGGCTCAGTTTGATGTGAGGGATGAAGAACTAGCAGGGGCATGTAAAGAGAAGATTTAACAGGCCAGGAAGATGATCCTCACTTGTACTTCTGAATAGATTTGAGAAGGGTATGCAGACTGAGAAAGATTATCTGAAAGAGGGTCAATCCCTGTACAAGCACAGGCCACTCTCTACTTTCCATAGGTGTAATAGAAGCCACTAGAACACCCAGCCACATAGTGTTGCTGCTCTCATGATCAAAGATGGCTTTATTACAAATTTCTAAATTCCAGGGCTATCAAGGCTGAAAAATACACAGTATATCATATTTGACACACATATGATATTTACCGGCTACAGACTTTTCTCTACTCTGAACATATGTATGCACACAAAGACATGTAAAACATACACTGTCTAAGCTGGAAGCCAGTAAAGGATACAACAGAAATACTGTGGGGGCGGGGGAAATCGTAAGTGTGAAGCTCTAACTAAGGGACCATCCTCAGAAATTGTCAGAATGAGCTGTTCTCAATTACCAATTTTGTCTTCTCTTCAGGGAAAAAAAAGGCTGAAAAGCAACGATCATGCCTAATAGCTATTTAAAACAAATATATTCTCTGTATGTATGTATGTATCACTAACCAGAAATAGAAACAAATGTTATTCCTGAAGTGTTACAGATGAGTTGATAAGTCATTTCTATCATGTCACCCCTATCATGACGCCACCTTTACCTGAAAGAGGTGCCATATATGCTTGTTGCTATACATACAAACAACAAAGAAAATCCCCCACATACCACTTCTTCCCTGAATGATGTACTTTTAATCACTGTATCACACCATTATAGGATTATTATGCTGAAGATCTTACAGGCTTCCCAAAAGTAAGTCTCAGAACTATGAATCTCATAAATAACTACGACAAATCACATGCTGTCCTGCAAGATACCAACCAAGAAGATGGCCGGGGAAAACCTAATGCACAGACTTCCTGGTGCTGATGAATTGCAAATACGGGAGCAACTGACATAATGGGCTACAACACGCAACATGGGAGATAGGAAGAGACATCAGTAATGGCTCTGAGCCCAAGCTTTTTGGGGCAGAACACCCATCCCGAATGTGGGGTTTGCCATAAGCAATCACCTGCAGCATGTTCACTGACCTGTAGCAGAAATATTGTGTCCAAGCTTTTAACAGGAGCACTTCAGCGAGGCCTTACATACTGGGTAGCTACTCAGACAGAAGGGACCATCATACAAGTAATTTCACACTTCAAAAGCTGCCTTGAGTATTTCAGTAAATCAAAGGCTTCCCAGACTGATGAAAACCGAGCGTGCAGTGGAAGAACATCCTCCCCGTGGCTGAGGAAGGAGCTGACTCAGTCACACATCATGCTTGTGTTGCTCTTGCAAAACACCTGCACTCTTCTTCCAAGTAACAGTAGGCAGGCTGCTATGGAAAGCAGCAATACAACTGCCATGAGTATTAACCCAACAACTTCCCTAAACAAAGAACATACAGTGTATCTTTTCTAGAAGCTACAGATTGTGAGCAGCAGTACCTCTAGAAGCCTCCAGATTGTGAGCAGCAGTACCCTTCACTTTAGATACCTGCTGCATGTAATGTACCAAGTTATTTTTATAAATTACTGCTTCATGATTTTTTATTTCCCATTATCTTAAAGTTTCAAACGTCATTCTGAAGATTTGATTTACAGACTCTAGAGGAACCCTCATACTAAATTCAAGGCTGCCTAGGTATGTGCTATTGGTACACACAGTTATTCCCAATCTAGAGCAGTCACTATGCTGAATATGTTTGCATAGTCTGAGACTAAAAAGTAAAACAGTGACCCTAATCTTCATCCCGAATGGGCCCCAGTACTGTGAAAACAACAGCTAGTATTAGAGACCATAATTTTGATGTCTAGCATTACACTGTAGTACTTCAAAGAATGTTTTCAGATTGTTTATTATGATTTCTAAATACAAGTGTACTTCAGATGTATGGTGGTAAGAAAATCTTCCAAATAAAAGAGGTATTTATGTAATTCAACCTTCTTTTTAAGCTAACAAAAAGCTTTGACAAACAGATGCATCTTGACCACAGGTTTTGAACACATAGCAGGACAGTTTAACACTCATAAATACAGTTCACTACTATGAGATGTGTTTTTTAAAGATGAAGGACTACCTTTTCCCACAGTAGCATCTCCAGCTACTTACATGCCATAAACCTGCAGAAAGTGACATTTAGATCTAATTGCAGAACTTCAAAGTACTTCACAGGTTTTGCAAGCTTTTGTGCAGAGGTTTTTTTCAGCACTTTAAATGCCTCCAGAGAGAGATATTATACGTAGGAAGATCTAAGATACTTCTTGCCATCAAGAAAAGACAATTCTGTTGCCATAAAATGAGGAAGTTAAGCTGGTGTATTGCTTTGTAACTCAAGTAATATTGACACTTGATCCATGAAAGCAGCCTCCTTCTCGTTTACTTTCTCTGAAGCAGAATTAGTATTTAGAAGGCACAGAATCTCATTTTATATCTTTAGAGTTGCCCCTAGAGGTGCCTCCAGTTGTTTTTTCCAGGTCTACTCACTGGAAAGTAAGGTGTCCAGACAACTTTCCTACAGAAATTAGAATTGTGAAATGAGGTAACTCCACATAGTCTCCATCAGCTTCTGAATACTGTAGATTCTTTCTAAAAAACAGATTATTTTTACATTATTTCCTAATGTATAGGAAGCCAAATTTGTGGCAGAATTCATCTTAAGACAGGGTATATGTATGTTTATGTATTTCCTTGCTGCTTCATGTGCACTTTGAGCCCAACCTCAGACAGCCCAAAAACCCAGCGCTTCTCAACTGCATCCACGGAAGTACCCGCAGAAGGAAGTCGTCCATCTTAAGGGTGAAACTGAATTCTTGTACATGAGTTCCTGCTTTAAATATGGGGAATTCATGGAACTTTTGGAGAACAATGACACAAACAACAGCTTTACCCAGACATTCCTCTTACAGAAATGGAATACTTTTCTGGCAGAACTCTTCACAAGCAGCAGGTCTGTATTTCAAGGATGCAATCCTGAAGATTACTGAACAATTGCAGTCTTGCAAAGCACCTCTTTCCCCTCAAAAACACAGACAGAAGCTCTCTCATCAAATATCTTGCTTCTGTCCTTCTTACAGTTCTCTCTGTGCTTTGTCTACAAATACAACTATTCACCTTTTCCTCTTTTCAAGGGTCATGTAAACCCTCTTTCTATCACACCATAAAGAATGAAAAAGCAAACCCACTATATTTTACTGTCTTCTTTCATGCAGTCTGGCTAGACCTTTATGACCCCAGCTACTTGTGATCTCAGGCTCACAGTTCCACAGCCATCAAAAACCTGTAGAGAAGGCATACAGGTGTATACACAGAGTGGTCAGTACTATCATAGAGTAACTAGCAGGGGAAATGTTATGTCTTTTCATACTCTTTAGACTAAAAAGAAGACGATGGATAATGTCCTTGTAATTTTTCAAAAGAGAACTGATGCCTAAATATTTTACTTTTCATTTCCCAAAATATTGGGGTTTTTTTCCCAAAAATTGACTTTGCTGCAATTAGACAAATACAGCTAATATGTAATAGTAAAGAGTTAACAGTAAAACCAAAAATCAAGTTTCATTTCAAAGAGAAAAAGTCATGGACTCAGTGCTGTAAACACATTGGTTATAAGGAATTATATATTAATCTCAATAAATAGTTATACATTGACACACGGAAGTACAGCACAAAAAATACAAAATCTTAGACCTGAGAAACAATCAATGTGGCTGGGTATAAGATGTATCACATGAGGGAATAATGCTTCAGATTAACCTTCGGATTTTCATTTCAGAAATAAGTATTGTACCATCATGAAGATGCTAAAAAAAGGCAGTAAGATGTACATGAAAGGGCACATTGTGCAGGAGCATAATGACAAGTGGCAGTATCAAATCACTGTTAACAAATGGACTTCTCCATTAATCAAAGCATGCAATGAATACTTTGATCCACCTACCAAAAATCAGGAGGTTTAGGGTTTTTTCTAAATTAACAAGAAAACTTTGCAAACACAAATAGCATTGAAAACATGGAGAATAATACAATATATAATCACTGGTAAGTAAGATCAGCTCTCCCTTTGGAGGTTAAGTAAGTTATTTAATGTAGTGCAAAGGAAAGCTGATGAATAAAACAGATTAATAAACTGAAATCTAAGCAATTTTAATTAAGACACCCCAAGGAACCAGCCCAGACAACATCACAACCGCGTAAGTTGTGAAAAGAAGCATATGATGAACTATTACTACAAATGCTTTTGAATTAACTAGCTGAAAGACTAATGACACAGTGCAGAAAGAAATTATCTCCTTGTGTATTTAATTATCCGGGAAGGTTCTTTCTTATCTCGGTGAGTTTAAATAAAATGAGAGGTGATCATCATCAGATGCTGTCATGATTTCTATACACTTTGCTTGGAAACGCCTCTAGCACAGTTGCAGTGTTCTTCCTCCAGTAAAACTCCTTCATGAATGTCACTGTATTTGACAGAGACGAAAAAGTTGAAAAAGCAGCAGAGTGGCTATTTTCGCACTTAGGTTAATGGAGTTGCTTAGTTTAGGGACAGGGAGCCCTGCCAGGAACTGCGCACCTGGAAGGGCCCTTTCTTGCCCCATTCATAACATGTCAACCACACCGGCTACTCGGCACTGTAAACCCTATTTGTTCTTGCATCCATTTCTCCAGCTGACTTAGAAAAGCATACTTCTGTGTTTTACCTTTTACCATTGCATTCTGTGTCCATAAAGCTGTTTCTTAAAAAAGTAAATAACTCACAGAACGAGAACAAAGGCACTCCAGACGTTAAAACCTGTAGAGAGACAGATCTGATGCTGCCTTTTACTCAAAACCTATCTTCAGTGAGGAACTCTACCCTGGCATCAGTGCGTGTTTTGTTACTTGAGAACAACTGCATTGCATTGACCAAACTCTTACACTTCACATAAATGTTTGCCATTTAATAACCAATTAAACAGTTGTGAGAAGAACTGTTTGGGAATTCTGCTGCATTCAGGGACATACAGCTGCGATACCAACTGGTAATGGATACAGGCAGACAGCTGTGAGTGATGAAACCTAGAGCTGCAAGACAACTGTAGAGCTGATGATTTTCCCCTCCCTTTTCACTTGAAAAAAATGTGATTAGCATAGATTAGTTCCCAAAGCCTGTTTATAATATATATAAAATGATAGGAGAGAGAGCAAAGCTCTTTCAAGCATAATTCTAATGACTTTACTTCTTTAGGGGTCAAAAGCAAGTCAAAGAAAATCAATGTCCATTTGTGTTCTTGAAGCTGAAGCATACAGTTCATTATTCAGAACTGTTAAAAGAGTCAATCAAAACATTTTGGCATATAGAGAAACTAGAAAAAGCTATCTCACATAATTATGAATGAAGATATATTTAGCATGGCAACTGCAAAACAGCAAAGCATTTTAGAAACAATTCTGTAATTAAGAATCAGTGCTTTATACTAAGGCAAATAGTAACAGCTACATTAAGTATGAATATCAAAATTTAAAAAAAAAATTAAATATTCCCAAGTTCTTAGTATTATACCTGTTGAAATCAATGCAATTTTTACACTAAATTCAATAAAAATAGCAAAATAGACTTTACACCAAGAAAGAATCAGAGGATCTGATTACTATCACTCATGATAGTCTGTCATTTGTACAAGACAATGAAATTCCCTTTAGTTTTTGACAGAAAGCAGAAGAAATATGAATGTCATAAACAGCACTCCCATTCTCACTTTATGGTTAGCTGTTTTTTAAATAAATTTAATTCAAAAAGTGGAGGGGGAAAGGCATTTTTGTTTTTGTTTTACTCAAACAAACAGCTTTTATTCCCACTTAAATCTGAGACTATTTGAATAATTTGGCCAAAAGCAATATAAAATTTACTTAAAATGCCATTTCTAACATCTTCAATATGAAACCAAGTACACTGTTCACTATTTGAAAAAACACATTGAGAATGAACAAAAAATAAAATAAAGCCAAATTTCAGAATAATCTGATTAATAAATTGTTTTTCTTCTGATGTTATCCCAGAAGCTCCAAGCAATGAAAACTTCAGTAGTGATTGATGTTTATCAGCTTTAAATGTACACCTTTGAACCAAAACCTTAACCAACCAAGGAATGAACACCCAAATCTAAGAGCAAGGAACAAACTTCATAGAAAAAATATTAAAAATTCATCCCTGTTCCAGACCATAACCACCTGTGGAATTCAGCAATCAATTAATCAATTCATTGCCACCCACAGCACCCCTGAAGCCATGAGTTCTTTCACAGACCCAGTATCCATGTCAGTATTACAGCAGTAAAGCATCAGTGCCTTCACATCAACCACATCTTACACAGGAATTCTAGTGGCTGTTGAAAAGCACCCTGTGAGCACCAGTGTGGGACTTTCGCTCTACTTCAGGTTTTATTCCACACTGGAAGCATCCACTGCCACCCTCAGGGTATGAATGTTTCCACTGTGCTCAAATCCTGGCATAGGGGACCTCCTGCTTTTCACAGTGGAACATACAGCATAGCCTTTCATAAACCATCCATCCCTTATCTCTGAAGTGCCTGAGTGGTACTGCAAACTGTGTTCAGCAGTTATCCTTTATCCATGCTCTGGCATCACGTACAAAACTTAATCCCAAATATACTGCATATATTTATATATGTCAGTCAAAACTATTGCTACTCTCTCATTAAGTATCACAGTGAAAAACTTTCATGGTTTTGCCCAGCATTATCCAAAATAAACCAGAGAACAAATCATAAAATTAATCTCATCCCAAACACTCTTCTTGATTAGTTTTCCTCTACTCATTACTTTAATAAATTGAAGAGAGCAAGTCCCCAGGAAACAACCCAGCCCTTGGCTGCTGCAGCACCAGATTCATCACACAACAGAGCATTCCAACTCTTTTGGCCAATTCGAGCTAATTACTGAAGATAAGGCTTAGAGTCCCAAACAACAGTGACAGCCACAGCTGAAGTGTGCAGTGGAAAAAAGCTTTGTTTCCGTATCATGTAGCTCCTCTTCTTCAGAAGGGGCAGACGCATCACCTACTAAATCAATCCCTCAAGACTAAATCAATCTCTCAAGATGAATAATAATTCCCTCCTTGGATAATTAAATTTATGTGTGAATTTCCCTGGATGTTTCTCCACTGCATTCCCTGTTATTGATTATAGCTATATCTGTGAGACAGGACCTGCTTTGAGTTCTGGGTTTTGGGGTTTTTTAATGTATGCTTTCTCTCTTTCCTCTGATCTGCAACAGGAGTGCAGAAAATCTAGGCTGGCCACAACAACAGTGAGGTTTTCTGACTCTTCCAGTTATGGCAGATAAAACTCTAAGCAAATACAGAAGTTTGTCTGCATAATCATGCTCAGCCAGCTTACTGACAGAGGTACATGTTGATGTAGCAGACTCATATTGGGATTCAACCCAACCACATTCCGGCCTCTCTCTGGAAACCTGGACTGAAAGCACAGCCATATGAAGGACTAAGAAACATGACCCATTAAATCCATTTGATGTTTCTTATCATTCACTGCAACTCTTTAGCTTTTTAACAATGAATGCAAGCAGAGCTGGTGATGACTACTAGAAAGAAATACTGACAGCTCAGGCACAAGGACCAGTGCTACGTTACAAGAATAAAGAAATGGTAGTTACTTGAGCACTTCAGAGGGAAGAACTGAGAGCAGATTACAGCTCTTGTTTGTTTGACTTTATTCAATCTAAGATGAATAAATAAAATAACACACTCAGCTGGGTTGGGCTGACTAGAAAAAGTCGCATTTAATTGTTGGTGTTTTTAATTTTTCTTACAGGTCTTTCTGTTAGTTCATGAAAGCTATGCCCAAAAAGCCAAAAAACATGACTGAGCAAATATGAAAAAAAAAAAAAAAAAAAAAAAGAGGAAAGAAAAATAACTTCTGAGCTTGCCCTGAAATTTCTGAATCAAGGTCAAAAATCTTCTCTAGTAAAGAGATTCACATAAAATTAAAACAAAAATGCATACTATGAAGTTGAATATAGTGTACTTTGGAAACCTCTGATTCAAAAGATACAAGCCAAGTGGGATACAGATCATTAAACAGGATTCTAGAATAGCCTTACAGTGAAGGGTGTGATGACCACTCCTTAATTTTTAAAATTAAGGACTACACACATTGTAAAATAAAGTATCGATATGCAGGAAGGCTTTCTCACAAGTACCAAGTAAAAGACAAAGAAAATGTGTGAAGGCAAAGGAGGTTGATTAATATCTTAAAAGGGGATATTTTTAATGATGTCTTTAAAGACCTCAAGCCTTACCTTTTCCTTTCCTTTCTTTTCATGTTTCTAACAGAGCAACATTTCTTTTTTTTCTCAGACCTTGTGAAAACTCAGTTCTTTAGCCATGTAAAAGAGGTAAAATCTGACTGTAAGTGAAAGTCTAGAGCACCATGTTCTTTAATTCAGTGATGAGGACCTTCATTAGATTATCTCATAGCTATGGGACAAGGCACTGCAAAAGCCAAATGATAAATCATTAAATTATGTTTTCTTCCTCTCCAGGCAAAGAAAGAGTATTAGCATTAGATTAGTTTGAAGGACTAAAAGGGAAGAAGAGGGGTCTGCAATATGCATCAGAAGTGACAAAGCTAATACAATTTTTTAAAACCCGTTTATTCATATAATCAGTCAGAAGCACTTACTTATGCTAATTGTGGAAACCTCGAACGTAATACATAGCCAAAATGAATTCCAGATCAGTGCATGCTTCAGTGTTTCATGTTCTCCCTTGCACATGCCTAGTGAAAGCCTGCCACTCTGCAACAGAGGAAGGAATTACTACAACAGACCCATAGGCAGACTTTGCCAAAAACTGTACTTTTTTTGATATGAGGCAGAATAAACTGAGTGTTTTAAGTAATGGATAGGTTTGCATCCCACTGTGTAGCAGCACTTATTCTACTTGTGTTCCACAGCATCATCAGAGAGATGAAAATATGAACAAAACATAGGAACATTCTCGATAAACTGCACTGAAACAAATTACACTCTCTTCAGCCAGTTTACCTTCCACCATTACGGGAAAGGATTAGTTTATCTTTCTTCAGCTATAAACTTGAGTTAGTTACACATTCACCATACTGACATCCCAACATTTTTTAATCTTATCATGTCAATCTTGCATCTACGTAAAAATGTGTATTTCAGTGCATTAAAAGATCTCTTTCTGACACTCAAGTGCGTTAACCTGGGAAGCCTTGAGATTGCCACACACACCCACTCACTCCTTTCAGTACCGATCTCACCGACTAGAAAACAAAATACCCAAAACTCAACAGACATTTCACGCACAGTGGCATTTCTGCAGAAACATGTTTCAAACACTGCAACTTTTACTTTCATCACTATTAGCAAGTTATTTTCCCAAGCTATTTCCTACACTCATACCATGCCCAGTGCCCCTGCTGAAACTACCACATTCCCTGGAACTGACTGAGCTCCTAGTGAAACATCAGAGCTTGGCTGTAAATCTGTGTAAATACTTTTATTCTATGCTGCTTTCATGTTAGAATATAACATGCATCAAGGTCACTGTAACAGATTGCAGTTTTCAGGCTCATAAAGAAGACACAGGAAATTAGTAAGAGCAAACTTAATTAAACAGTGTCTGAAGTTCTGCCTTCTCCCAAACCTGCCCAGAATTCACATCTCTATTCCCTACATTTCAGAGTCAGCTCTTTTCACAGGTACGGGAAGGCAGGCAGCTTAGCTCAAATGCTATCACTGCTGAAAGGTGAGCAGAACTCGTTCTTTGCAGTGTGACAGGTCTGCTCTGAGCTCTCCGAGTTTTCAGCTGCAGATTACAGCTCCATGGGCCTCTTCCTTTGAAGTAGAGTTCCTCTGGGAGCAGAATTAGTCCCCTGCCTTCAACCTGTCCTCCATACACTGAAATAAATTAGAGTCAACTTTTCGTTTCATTTCTATGTCAAGTATAGCAATAAATATCCACAGGCTAAAAGCAAACAAACAAGGCTGGACAAACCATAACCTCACAGCAAGAGCATCTCAAAGAAAAACACCAGGCAGGGCACAAGAAAGTTAAGGACGTAAAAATCAAAACTCTGGGTGCACTATCTGAATCCGTAAGTGCGTATGAAAGGCTAACACGCATCTTGCCTCTCTCCCCCAAGTAGCACTGATGGAAAGCAATTAAGGGACTCCTACAATTTAGTTACAGCTCAGCAAAGAGGACAAGGCACTTTACATTATGAAATGCCTGTAAGAAAGCATCGTCTCTTATAGTTGCAGAAGTGGGAAGCGCTGGGACACGGAGCTTCCTTCCCGGCTATGCACCGGAGCACCGCACCAGCGGGATGCCCGCGGCAGACTCCGGCGGAGTTGGAGCGGGGCTCCCCTGCAATCCCGGCCGCTAATCCCCCGCACCACAACACAACCCCCGAGAACTGCTGCTGGCGCCGCCGACCACCCTGCCTCCGAACTGGGGGCAAGCGACCAGCAGCTGAAAAGAAAAAAAAAAAAAAAGTCACTCGAGACGAAGCGAACGCAGCGAAAAGGAAGCAAGCGCTTACTTGCCTATACAGCACCGCCGGACGACCTCCTCGCAGCTGTGAAACGCGGTGCCGCTCGTCCTCCTCCCACCGCTCCGTGCTAGTTCCAAAATAATTCCTCCGGGCGCCGGCACATCCCCGGGCTCAGCCGAGGAGCGCAGGGAGCCCGGCCGCCTCGCCCCCCCGCCCGGTACCCATGGTGTCAGCCACAGCCCCGGCAACTGGCGCTCCTTCCCGCCGGCGCTACCTCGGGGCGGGCCGCCGGCTAACACGGCATCGCACCCCGGCCGCCGCCGCCGCCGGCTCGAACTCCGCCGCCGCGCTGAGGGGGAGCGTGGGGCTCCCCGCGCCCTTCCCGGAGACGGAGCGGGGGCGCCGGGCGGGGGCGTGCGGGGAGCAGCGCCGCCCCTCCGCGGCGGCGAGCGGCCAGGCGAGGCGCGGCGAGGCGAGGGGAGGCGAGGGGAGGCGAGGCGGCGCGGCGCCGCCACCGCGGCCGCAGCCAGGCGCGGCGATGCCGGCCCCGCCCGGGACCCCCGCCCGCCCCTCCGCCGCTCCCGGGGCGCTCCGTAACGCCGCCCCGCTGCCGGCGCCACCAGATCCGGTGACGCGCAGCCCTCCCCCGGGCCGCCCCCGTGCCGGAGAGGGGCGAGCGGGCGGCGAGGCGGGAGCCGCTTCCCACGGGCAGCGGGAGGGTGCGCGGGGACCACCGGGTGAGCGCGGTCCCGGGCGCGGCGCCGGAGCTGCCGGGCCGCCCGGAGGAGGCGGTGTTTCCCCGGGCCGCGGGGGAGCCCGCTCGCCCGTAGCCCGGGGAGATCCCACCGTTCCCAGGGAGCTGCGGCTGCCGCTCACCCCGTGCCCGGCAGGAAAGTTATCCGCCCCCCTCCTGCCTCACTGAAGGCTCCGCTTTTGCTTAGCTGCCCGGGTTGCCCCTTCTGCCAGCTAGCTGTGTGACTGGGTTTCGGCTGGCCGCTTGCCAGAGGGAACGTACATCGACCCCCCACGTTGGGAGGAAATTTGGTGCCGGTTCTGTCACTTTGCCTGGCTGGCTTGGCGCGGCAGCGGCGCTGCCTTCTTCCCGCCCCGTCTCCCAGCGTCTAACCCGGAGCGCGGCTTTGCGGCGCCCACCGCCGCCGGCGCACAGCCAGCGCCGCTCTTCCGGGCTGCCTCGGACAAGGAGGGGGCCAAAGGGAGCAGAAGCAGTGTGCCCCCCAGGGGAGCACAAGCTGCCCTGTGCCCCCCGAAAGCCCTGCGTGATCCTGGCCCTCCTGTTCCGCACGCCCGTGCTCCCAGCAGCGCACACGGCGCCCTGCCGGAGATCGCCCGCAGGCATGGCCCTCCCCGTCGGACAGCGCGGCAATGACACGCTCTAACGCGGCTATCAGTCACTTACACAGGCACACCCATACGTATTATACATATATATGTATGTACGTGTATGAACACACCCCCATACGCACAGGCGGCCGCCGCGGGGAAGCCGCATCTCCCCGCCGACGGGGCCGCCAGAAGTCACCGGCCACGGCGAAGGCAGGAGGAGAATTAAGGCAGCAGGAAAAAGCAGCAGGAGGGAGCCCGAGGGGAGCCGCCATCGGAGCCGCCCCTCGGCACCGCGCTCCCTCCGGGCTCCCCGCGGCGATGCCGGCAGCCGGGCTCGCCGCCCGCCGGCGCTGCCGGGAGCTGCGGGCACGGAATCCCGCGGAGCCTCCGCGCCTCCTCGGTGTGGGGGAGAGCCCGGCCGTGTGGAGCTTTTGCCAAAATGGGAGTGAGTGGACCAGCAGTGGTCTCACCTGCATCCTCTGGAGCCCCTTCCAGCTCTTGGGAATGCAGTTTCTTTCTCTGCAGTTAGGCTAAGGATGTCAGGGAGAGTGGTCACAATTATAAGTCCGCTGAAAGGAGATTGAGCTTTGCTTTTCTGTAGCTCCTCCGAAAGACCTTTTCCCTTCAACTTCTTTAGGCTTCTTGTAATTAAAAGTGGTTTTCACGCGCATCTTACAGTTAAGGACTTTTCTTCAACCAAGGCGGCACAAACAAAAATGTTTCTGTTCCTTATGCACTCCTTTTATAAATATTACCTTCAATAATGTGCAGTGAACTATTGGGGGGGAAGGATTTAATAACACAGCTTCTTGCAAGCTAAATTCGAAGCTAAGAGAGTTACTCTGAGGAATAAAGCTATCTGTTGGGTTGATAAATGCATTATAAAATGCAGCGATATGTTTCATGGCTAATTGAAGAGATTTGTACTTCAGTTCTCATCTTGAGATACAAACCTTTATCTTTCCTTGTTTCTTAGTATTGAATTGATGTCAACAGAGTTCTTGATAGCTACAAACTAACCAAGCTATTTGTCCTGCTGTGGCTCGATTGAAAGATTGAATAGGTTGAACTGACAGTTCCCCTGACAAGATGGAAAAATTATTACAACTATACATATAGGAGGGCTGGGATGATTGAAATACATGTCTGAGAATTGAAATAAGTGAAATGTAATGAACCAAAAACTAATCAGAGAAATGAAGTGGAACTGTAACCCTTTTTCCTCATGCCCTGCTGAGAAAGTCAACACCCAAGAGAAAAGATTTTAAACAAAGTGAAAACAAATAATATTTTATGATCTTTTAATTACTTTGTCTAGAGTCAGTCCCAGACTCAAATTCCAACAGGGACAACCACCTCAATTTTCACTATCAAAGTCACCTATAGATTAATTGGTACATAACCTGTTCCCCCATCTGCAGGAAGATCTGTCATCTTTCATGGAGACCTCCCACTTCATTCTTTGTGTGATGAAGAAGAGTGCATAGCTCAAGGAAGCAAGAAAGTTTCGTTTCACGAGAGGAAGCTATTATATTTTAGTGCAGTACCTTCCAAACTATTCCTACATTTATTAAAATACAATGCTGCAGGTTTCATTACCACTAAGAATATGCTGAAGATGAAGTCTACCAAACCAGGTGAAAAAAGAATTATAGTATTTTTTATAATTATCAAAGACATTGTATGAAATAAGTGTGTGTTCCAGTTTTATACACAATTAGAAGATTATACTTGTATTTTTGCTTCAGGCAGAACAAACACAACATAAGTTTTTTACATATAGAGAAATCAGATGTCAGGTAAACTTAAGATGTAGTCAGCAATGTGAAGAAATGTTTACAGTCAGAGTGGGTTGTTTTTTTCTAGTGTGGAGAGTGTTAATTAAGAAATTTCACATAATAGGCTGATGGTAGATTGGCTTCTGTTTTAGATTCTTCAGCTTCAGCAGCCTGGCACCACTCAAGTCACCAGCAAGGATGGAATGACAAAGGAGGAACAGCATTAAAAAGGAAAGAAATAGAGGCTAAGCATGAAGATAAGTTGTCATTGTTTAAAATATATGAGAATGAAAGGAAGAATTTTACCCACCAAGTAAGCGATATCCTTGGTAAAACTGTATTGACTACCTATCCACAAGAGATCATTTGTCTTCTTTTGTCTTTGTAAAGTTACTAGAGAATCCAATTTTTTTTTTCCTTCTGAAAGTATAGCTCACTTTGATTGTGGGCAGGGATTCTGACATTTGGCAGCCAAACACTTGAGCACATGTCTGTCACACATGAGCCTCACTCTGGAAGTGCTGGGAAATAAAGAGCAGAGAGCTCAGTCTTTGAAAAAGTGCATGGGAAAAGAAACTACCAGTTGTAGAGGAAAAATAACATGAATACATAAGAAAGATGTTAAGATGCTTTGGGAAATAGAGAGTGGTTTTTTGTCCAATGTCACTGCAACATTAGATTTTCCACTCCTGTAGCAGGTCCTACCACCTCTGGGAACACATCATGGCTGATGGGTTATTAATTGACTCTGTGAGAATAGGATTAATCTGTTTTCAATATCCACTTTTGGAAAAGATAGTGGTCAGAGTAGCAAATGTAACACCATCAAGGACAGGTGTCACACTTTCTATAAAGTGAATCACAAGGTCAGTTGTAAGCACCTTAGAACTTCCTATATGAAGGTGCAAATGAACAGCACATTCCCAATTTCTGATGATTTTTTTTTTTTAATTTCCATTCACAGGCTGATAATAATCCACTAAACTATGTCAAAAAAAGTCTTTGAACATATTCCCTTTTTTTTTTCCCCAACAATTAGTATGAACTAAGCTTCACAGAAATACTCCATTTACTGGTATCTGGCACCCATGTATAAAATAATGTGTCTTTTGTCATCATGGCTTGTAATCTGAAAATATGACTGAGGAAATGATGGAGACCAAAATAGCCTTTTACAGTCTGTAGGCGGCCAAAAATTCTGCAGCTACATTCCATAATATTCCTTGCTGCCATGATTTATTTCTCAAGAGCTCTCGTCAATCCACTTAAAACTCTCACTCACATGGGCCCAAAGAGAGACATGGGAGTTTGTTCAAATTGTAACCAAATATAGTTATGCATGAAAATCCCTCTTTTTACATGTAAACAAGATATCAGCAATTCCATAAATTCTACACAAATTTTTACTTTGAAATTCTGGGCTTTTCAAATCATCTCAAGGCTTGTGGAATTAAAACCCATATACACTGAAACCTAACAGCAGAGAATCTCAAGCGAAACTGGGAAATTCATAGTCTTAATATCATTCCTTAATCCTAAATTTTACATGCAGCCTGTATATTATGTTCAGTACTGTTATTATTTATGGTAGTCTATAAATGGCTTGCATCTCATTAATGGGTATTTTTAACTTGGAAGAGAATTTGGATAAAATTTTAACAAAGGGGTGTGACTATTCAAGGAAATTATCAGCATTATCTGCCTTGATAATTAATTTATTAAAATCAACTATCACAAATTAAAAGAGACAAGTAACAAATCATAGCCTATAAATAGTAAGATCTGAGAAAATTATCTATTATCTTTTTCTGTTTTATTCTCAAACAAAAAATATCTTTTCATTCTCACAATTACCCTATTTCTTCACTAAAAGGAGATAAAATTCCCCTATGTGCAATTAAAAATTATTTGTACACATTGCAGAGTCTGAATATTTGGGTTTTTTTCCATTTGGAACAAAAAATAACTCATAAAAATATAATTTGAAAATAACTAATGTACATTTTGTAGGATTTATAAGTCTCCATAAGAAAACTAAAATATAAAATATTACTAAGGATGAGAAAGTATTTATTTCTGTTATCTTCACAATTTTTGAAGTGATAGTTAAAAGATGAGACAGTGTAATTCACATCTGGGATGTGATCTTCAGATAATTTAATTGCTTAAAGCATTTTGAAATATATGTGGGTGCAGCTATAGTTTATAAAAATGATTGGTATGTTTCTGGTATTAAAGATCACTTGTATATACTTGAGGCAATTTTTGTGGATGGAAGTCTGAGCTCCAGAGTTGAAGCCACTTTGCAAAGTGTGGCTTAGGTACACAATTTCTCCCTTTGCAGATAATCCCTTGCAGATGGGTATTAGGACATGGTCTGCCCAGCATCTCCAACCTGGCTCAGGAGTGTGCCTGTGGGAGGATGAAGAGAGCAAGGACTATTTAATCAGTAAATGCTTTCAGATGGCTCAGGTTTTTTTCACATTTGTAGCTCCCAGGGAGAAGAGATAAAAAGAGGCTGCTTCCACAGCTGCCAAAGAAATGGAGGGGTGGTTCTGCCTATGGATGAATGAGGCAAGCCTTCCCACCCTGGAGCTACCACAGCATCCCTCCAAACCTTCAATAGAAAGGACAGCTGCTTCAGCTCAGATTTTTCTCTTCAGATCCACAAAGCAGTGTGGTGCTCTGTGAATGAATTCAGTGTTTGCTGTAAATGCAAGAAGTGGTAGCTGTACTGCAGAGAAGGGGATGTAGGTGTCTCTTGGTGTGGGGAACATGCTAGTGTATGTGTGCTGAACACTGTGCTGATACTCAGTGCATATGAAAAAGTAAGAACCTGGCCTACTTGGACAGTCCTGTAAAAGCTAAGTGGTTTTCTGTCACAACGCATGAGGGTTGCATGCACGACCTGCACCTAACCCTAGGGAAACCATCTGGGCTCTGGTAGCTGTACCATTTTCTGTTGTTTCTTGCAAAAACTGACTCCAGGTCAGAACTGTTTGACTTCAGTACATGAATGAGTCAAATACTCCAGATACTTTGCTGCTGAATAAATAGGAATTGCCTTTCCATCAGTCTTGAAGTTTTGGGGGTTTTCCTGCCTCTCCCAGCCATGGATTAACAGCTCAACAGCTGTGAAATAGCTCCCAACATCACTGTATGCTTCTCCCACCACTGTTGATCCCATCTGCTGAACATGGACGTGGTTTTTACTCACACAGCTCCCAGAAGTCCAGTCTTGTAGAGCTCTGTGACTCTGGTCTTTGCTCAGCCCTCATCTCATGTTGCACAGCCCTTTCGTCTCAGCACAGCCTGTCCCTGCCTTTAGGCTCTCTTGGTTAGCTCTCTGTCAGAAAGGATACATTTTGCTGCCCGAGTGTTTTTCTATGCTTTCCAGGGACCAAAATGGAGATGAAGAACAATAGTAGAAATACAATTAAAAACACACTTTTGGTTGGGTTGTTGTTTTTCTTTTTAAGCAGTCTACTTTTAGTCACAGTAAACTAACATCAACTTCCCTGCTTCAGTCTGACACAAATTATGAAACTAGCAGAGCTTTATATGGCTCCTATATCCATTCCTTGGAAGAAGCACACCTGGGGACTCCTCTGCCTCCATGTGCTGCTCCAGAATTACAGCTGAGGGATTTGTAGGACATACATTGCAGGACACCCTCCTGCAGGATGTCAGGGTGCTGCAAGGCTTAATGGTCCTTGGGGACCGAGCTGGTGTAGTGACAAAGTCAGGTCCAAGGTCAAGCTGGGAAAAAGGCTCAGAGATCAGGGTCTAGTGCCCTCAGGGCCCTTGTGGATGGTTCAAATAGAAAATACAGTTCACGTGTACTGCGCCTCTTTACTTCTGAAGTAAATATACTCCCGGGCATCCCTATCACGAAGGGTTTCTGTTCTGTAGATGTGTGTGCCAGATTATCTCTCATTACAAAAACATGAAGGCACCAAGCTGAAGCTTCAGCTCTGATCCCGCATTTCCCAAGAGCTGTTGATTCCAAGGCAATGCAAGCCCTTATGCAATTCCAGCGCTGTTTTGCTCACAGAAAAAAAAACTACCCACAGCCTCTCATTCAGAAGTCATGAACAGGGTTTTTTTAATTAGTATGAGAAATGAACAAAAATTTTCTAATTTTTGTACAGGGGAGAACATTTTTTCACGGTACCTTTGAAGTGTTCCTATTGAGAGGCACTCAGCAGCAATGAAACCTAGGAATGAATTTGGATTATCCACATCTACTTGCATATTTTACAGTAATAATCTGTCTTCCAAATGTTAACTCTCTGTAAGTATTATATCTTTTCAATTTTTTTTTTCACAGAAATAAAATAAGGGATGGAATAAATATGGTGGGTTTTTTCAAATTATAGGTGAGATATGCTAAAACTAAGAATGACATCTGCATCCTCTGAGTCTCATATCAATACTCTGGTCTTGCTGTCTACATTATCCTCCCCTTTCCTGGAGGAAATTTCCCTGACCCAGGCAATTTCAGGAAAGCCTTAGTCACACTTGCAGACAGGAAAGAAACAAAATTAATGTAGTGTATATAAATTTAACCAAGCATTTTAGCAATTCCTTTAAAAAGGAGGAAAAATAAATGCAGAATTGCAAAAAATATGCAAAAAATATTGCAGAACTATAGCTTTAAAATCTTGATACTGCATTTAATAATCCATTTTCTCTAGAAACAACATACAACTTGTTTTCTGTCCTTGATGACATGGAACTTGTTCAGATGATCAATTTCTATCTGAATCTCAATTGCTGACTTTTGTAAATTTTCCTGGGTTTTGCGCAGTAGCTATTCATTAACTCGTAAAGGCACTTTTCTTTCTTTTGCTACAAATGTATGTTAAAAAGTAATTAATTCATTCTCTTCTGTACCTATTTAATTATTTTATTAGACTATGTTATCATAATGAAAGTTGACTGAGAAAAAAACCTAAGTTTTATTTAAATAAACCAAATTAAATTATTTATTTATTTCAAAAGAGGAAATTTGCTCTTAAGAATATTCTGAATCTGTTTCTCCCTTAGTAATACCTATCAAAAATTATCTGGTATGATCCGCAGATGTGATGAAAATAGCCATAATTAAATATGTACTCAAATATTAATTGCAGCTTGCTCATGATGAAAACAAACCACTTGTCAGTATGTAATAGCTGAACACTGTAGTTTTTATAGGTTAATTAGCCTTCAACATGGGTCTCAGCTTTAAAAAAAAAGAGTAGGCATGCATCTCAAAGCATCTTATTTTTCATTGCACATTTTACTTGGAGACTAAATATAAATGAGTCACAGATCTATCACAAAGTTATTAAATCCTTAGGAAAACCCACCGTGGGTAGGTTTGCATGGCTATGAAATAAATATGAATTCCTTTTTTTTTTCAAAGTGGCAGAAGTCAATGAGTTAGATTTTTATGCCAACACTATTGTGAATGCTTTAAAATGTTAAGTCTGTCTTTTACTTAATTTTAAAGGAAAAGATAGAATTACGATTTGGGGTTAACATTTGTTTCCCACTTTTGATTAATAGCTTGTAAAAGAAACAAAAGTAAAACCATAGAATTTACATGAAGTTTTGTAAAAAGCTAGCAGAGTTTTAAATACGTACAATGCATGCATTTTAGAAATTAAATCTTTTGGGAATTTTTAAGTTATATAGGACAAGAAATGGGCAGAAAGTACATTTTTATTTGGTAGGAAGTGCTGTGGTGTTGATTAAATATCTCAATATTTTTCAGACACATAAAAAATTCAGAAAAGCTGCCTTAACACCTCCTTAACATCAGTGGAAAAGTTTATAATGTTTTCTTCTTTAATTCAGTATAGTGAAATTTTTTCCTATCAAGATAAAAATTTAAGTATTCTTTGTTCTGATAATGTCCCTTTGTTTTGATACTTACTTCAAAACCAAATTCTGTAAATCTGAGTTGGTGCCACTGTGGCTCTCCACCAAAATGATAAATGATAAATTTATAAATTTGATAAATGTATTTTTGATAAATTGTCTTTTCTGCAACAGAAGCATTATATACAAACAAACAAACAAACAAGACCTTCCCTCCCCCCATCAAAGAATGGAGTAATTGTGTTTATAGAAAAAAATCCATGTACCAGTTTATGTAGTGCTCATGCAAGGTGTTACGACTGATTGACATCTGAAACCAAGATAGTATTGATGGGTGTTGATCTGTATCAAAGCTTCTCTGTGCCATTGTATCAAACTGAAGGCTGGAAAAATCTCGTGCAGCAGCTCCCATACAGGAGTTAATGTACAGTTGCCAATAGCCAAATAATTTGCTTTCAACACCTGTGCTGATTAGTTTGAGAGGCTTTACATTAGCATGCTGACTCCCTCTCTGCTGTGAGAAAAGATTGTTCACCTGAAGCCATTTCATGGAGAAGGAGACACATTTTGACAGACAGGAATACTGAGGTAAAAAAAAGAGTCAAAGCTGAAATATGGCAATTGTCGTTATAAAGCTTACTTCTGATAAAAAGAGAGGGGTTCATGTTCTTTCTGATACATCAGGAAAAAGGCTCTGTCTGGTCTTTATGGTTCTCTTGTCTAAATTATGGGTTTTGCTTGTGGCTTCCTCTGGTCATGAAATGGTTTAATGCTCCTGCATCACAGAGGAGAATCACTTAAGAGATACTCCACAGTCTCTTGTGATTAAGTACCCTATTAAAACTACAACCCAGACATGAAGATCCTGTAGAGAGACTCTGAAGGCTGACATGTGGAGTTAAAAAGGATCTTAGAAAACCTCTTACGTCTATCTGGCAAACTCAGATTTATTCACATCAACCCTCCTGAACTTGATCTTCTAGCCTGAGCAATAATCCAAGATCTTTCATGAAACTGTATTCCCCCAATCCTCCTTAATATCACTAGCTCTTAGATAATGGGGCTTAAAGTCTTAAGACACCCCGAGATCTTTTAACCCTGAGCTATTTTGCTGGCTTCACTAAGCTGCATACTGCTCAAATGGCAACAGCTCAGATGCTGTCTTTAGGCTGTTTTCTTTTGATATTGTAGTCAGTGAATCTCTCCTGTCCACTGTTGCTCATTCAGAGTGTGAAAACATGAACAGTTATTTACGTATTCTATCCAGCTGTGTTTAAGACTCTGAGAAGGAAAGAGCAGTAGTACAATACAGAGATCTTCACAGAACTGGGAACAATTATGGTAATTTTTTAATAGTGGATGGAGAGGGTCATGGGGAGCTGTGTGCATGCATGCAACATACACAATACAGGTCCCTGACAATCAGCAATCATGGCTCTACTATTCTGAATATAGCAAAATATTGTAGTTGCAAAAGAACTCTCAACTACTGATTGCTAAACGGTGCTGTTCTCACAAAATGTCTTTAATTCACATGTAAATAATAAATAAAACCATTACTTCTTAAATGAATTTACACAACATGAAGCATAAATATCCAATGATACCTGAATAAAACATTTCATAAGTGTTTCAATGCTGACAGCACAAACATCAGTTATGTAATCCATATATTGTACATCTGTGGACAAATATCTTCCAAAATATGAAAATGCCATGTAGTGGCAAGTTGGAAATCAGGTTGGAAATGCTGAGAATATGTGGACTTGTGATTTAAAAAGTTGTCTAAAAACAAATTTGAAAAGAAAATCTATTAGACTGGTGACCCTATGGGCACACTCTTTACCAACAGTGACAGTTGTGCTCATAGGCTCCCAGCAATTCTCAGGCCTGAGACTTCTCAAAGTATAATCAGAATCTAAAAAAAAAAAAAAAAAAAAAAAAAAGGCAACATTACTTCTTCTTTTAAAACTTCCAATTAGAAGGTTTTCAAGTTTTTCTAACAATTGGTTTGTATTTATAAAATGGCTTTTAAAAGCAGTATCTGTTCATGGTGTGTGACATTGATGTGGTTCCATATAGGTGTGTCTTAGATGATGATTAATTCTTTGTAATTGCAAACTGGATATTCATTTGGGATTACAACTCAACGTTATTACTGTGAGTTCATAAATAAATCCCACTAAGTTCATCAAAGAAAAAACTCTGAAAAATTAAAATTGCTACTTTTTCTCTAAGTCTGTTCCATGACAGACTTTCATCAATTAGAAATTTTACTAAAAAACCTCAATTGGAGAGTTCCCTGTAGTAAAAACAGTACTATACCAAAAAATATGCAATGTGGTTTTAGTGTTACAGCACTTAAGAATGAGTAAAGAAACTTGGCTCCATGAATATTGAGAAACTGCAGCATTAATATTTTTTCACATGCTAAAACTTAAGAGGGAATCTCATATTTGTTTCTATGATTTGGATTCAAAGGCTACTTGAATCAATGGAAATCGTTCTCCACTTATACATAATTGCCTGATGATCTGGATGAAGGAAGTAGTGGTTTTCTGATCTATTTAGTTTGAGGATGAAAGACCTGCTCCCACGTTATCAGGAAGAGGGGCTTAACATGAAGCCCTCACTGTTTCTCTGACTACCAAGCAACAGGCGTTCTGTTTCAAGAAGGTCCCATTTTATAATCAAAATGAACATTTCAAAAGAATTTCAATTAGCAGAAATATCCACTTGTTATGGAGTGGTTGAAAACAAATCCCCAAACCTCAGAAGCTGCTGTGAAACAGAATTGTTGTCAGCTCTGCTATTACCCACAAAGGGCTTTGAATCAGACCCATTATCCCTTTAATCTCTTTATGTGTTTCCCATGAGCAGAGGACAAAAATGAAAATGGAAAGCTCTGTGCATCAGTGACCTAGATCAGACTCCTGAGTTCATAGCTAGAACAGTAAAATATCACTGTCCAAGATCTCCTTCTGCCAACAAGTCCTGAGATAACAGGAAAGGATAATATAAAAGGAGGATATGTGTGGGATGGGGAGTAAATATTTATTTCCTTATAGAAAAATGTACTTAAAATGTATGTAAGATTTTTATCCCTATTTAGTGGCAAACCATGAAGAGCTGGAAGCACCGCTGCGACCTCCTAGTTCCCAATATTATTTCCTTAAAATCTACTGAAAACACTGTAAAGCAAACCAAAATATTAGCCAGCTCTGCCTTGGAACCACTTCTGAAAGGCATGAGTAACCTTCTTCTTTCAGAAGGGGACAACATTAGTTATCGTCCAGCCAGGCTGGCATCTTTTGTAATTATTCCTGTAATTTAAAGGCCTAGTTTAATGTGGGGAACACCAATAAATATCTGAGAGGAGAATGGTAGGGGTACAGACAAATGTCTAGCAATTTGTAGCCGTTTTTATTCTTCAGGTTCTGAAAGACATTTTTGTATCTTAGCTATACACCCATACCTAAACTGAGTCACTTGTGATGGTGAATCCAACTGTCAGATTACCTGATGGTTTTTGGCACACGGTGCAATAACTGCAGCAATTCCTTATGCTTAGAAGATGAGATGTTCACTTTGTGAGTACTGGAAACTATAGCAAGTACCAGTGTCTTATTAATTATGATCACTGTGCATTTATTAATTTGGTGCTTGACAGGCACAGAGAAATGAATGCAAACAGCTATAGCAGGAAACTGAAAAATGGCTACTAGCAGTGTGATAGTTACAGTCACAACAGCTTTGTTACTCCATTTCAAAACCTGTAAGACAGTGATAGTGTCAATATTCACCCCTTAGATAAAGGGATTGTATGTGCTGAATACTCTAGAATCACATTTTAATGTTCTGTTTAATACACTATAAGTGATCTAGTCTTTTTATCTCCTTTCTTCAAAATATTAACAGAATGAAAATTGTCCTGCTGTTTTGCCTAAAAGAGTCGTTTTAATTCAGATGTCAGCAGTGATATCTGTTGTCCAACAAATGAGAGAAAAACCAATATGTTCCAAATCCTTTTAGAAAGTATTTGAATACTGTTGAAGTCTCTGTAGATAAGGATTTTGTGTTTGGAAAGTACAAAGAGAAAATGAAACAAATGATTCAGTATCTCAGTATCTGTAGAAAATGCAGTAGGAACAATAAATAAATAATATCACCAGGAGAAAAATGTTCTTTTTCTGATTATGCATTTTGCCAACAGCTTTAAGCAATATATGTGCTATCAGAACCCATTCTTTTTCTAATGAGTAATATTGATGTCTATCATTATAAAAGCCAGTCAAGTCACACACACAGACATACACGAGTGCATCTCAATACATAATTTTCATAGATGCAAAAAAAAATCTCTGAATTACATATTAACCCTACACAAATGTGAAACCTCTTTGGTCCTTGAAAAAAATATTCAACATAACATTATTCTTACAAGATGTCTGAATTATCCTGAAGTTACACTGAGAGAAAATGAGATGAACCAAGCCCTTTGACTCTTTCTTTTACTGCCTTTTGGTTTAGCCTAGAAAAATGGATGTTGCATTTGCAAGGCTTTACTGGTTCTATTTTTTTAAAGAAAGAAAGACATTTCTGCGGAAGTGCTGTCAAAGTCCTGTAGCATGTGCACTTCGGCTGTGTCTGAACAGCACAGCCGGTGAGCATCCTTGCATGCCTGGAGTCCCCATCCTCAGGCATCACAGATGTGATGCTGCTCCCCCTGGCCTGATCACCCACCCACTCCTTCTTACTCTTGGAGATGAGGACACAGGGGAGTGAGAGAATTCTGAGTCTGTCTCTGATATTATCTGAGGTCCTGCTGAGCAAATACATTCTTGGACAATCTCCTTAAGCCCACTGGAGTCAAGGGGAATTTTTCAAGCAAACACCTATCTTGAATTCTCCATATGACAGTAGAAGTCAGACTAGAAGACATAGAAAGGAAATGTTTCACTGAAGAGAAGTATGCTTACTCTAAACCACAAGCACTCATGGCCTTAGGTTCTGAGAATTATCAGTAGTTCAAGACCAAGATCTGTATTTATCATGCCATATATATTAAATTTTATATTATATTAGTAGTTCTTTTGATTTTGAACATTTGCAACAAGCTAAAGCTTGGTCTTGGAAAAAAAGGCAGGCAGAAACTTGAAATATAAAAGTCATGCTGAAAAAATTTATTTCAGTTTCATCAGATTACAAATTTCAAATGGAAATCTTCATTAAAATGTTCTTACTAACACAATGTTAATTTTCTTATAGCAGAGGTGATAGATTCATTGCTGAATGATAATTAGTAATTGATCTAGTTTCAAATCCCACTGGTGCTCAGAATAGTCTGTAATGTTGCTTAATCTCTTAAAAATTGCCAAAAATAGTTTATTTGCAGCATTTTCAAATCCCAGTAATAGATATGCCAATGCAATATTTTTCTAGATTTAGGCCACATCATTATAATCAGTACTTGTTATATTTAATGTCTTTTTTGACCTGATTTGTTAACTGACATACTTGGATCTCAAGCTATTATTCTCCTACCTCATTCCATCTTTGTTAAGGAATCAAATAATTAAATAGGAGTAAATGTTAAATCTAGACAAGATCTTTTAATTAGTTTATTATTTATGCAAAATCTTCAACTGCTGTGACCACTCATGTTCAAGAATTTAAAAAAATAAATTATGGTCTTCTGTTTTAGGACAGGTCTCTGAACAATTTCAAATGGGATGGGACACTATTAAAAAAAATAACACAATCTGATTGGTTAAAACTTCTCCAGTGACACAGAGCAGCTTGGCTGAGCATGGCTTATGACTTTATTAATGTAACATATTCACTATTGTATTTTCAAATGCACTGTTTTAATTTAAGGAAAGCCTTTTGTAGTAAGTTGCAGTCTCTAAATACTTACCCACAAGGCTGCTTACAGCAGGCAACCCAAATTATATGAGGACAGTCTGCGTCTCAGTGCACAGAAATGCTCCTTTTATTAGTACAACCAATTAAAACCGAGATACTGTATGACAGCTGTGAAAATTGTTAATAATTAGAATCCAGTAAATGACTGCTGTGTCATGATTCTGATCCCTGTACAGTCATCCTCACTTTGAGAGTGTTTCAGATTAAAGGTAAAGGAAGAAGAAATAAGATTTGATTTGAATCCATTGCCTCTGGGAAAATGGTGGTGGAAGTAGGAACACGAATGGTATGTTTCTTCCTTGGGGGTTTGTCAATAGTTGTATTACAGCCAACACTAGAACTGTCAGATAAATGAGTCATTACAAATTCAACTTCAAGACAGGGAGTTAAGTTTTTCTGCAGATGCTGAACAGCCAATACAATCTCAAAGAGAAGTAGATGACATTAGGCATAAATGTATAAAAGCTTCTTTGCAACAAGGATGGAAGAAATCATAGGATGCCAGCTACCAAGTGGAATGTGGTGAACGGGAAAGTGTAATTGTTTTTGGTATGAGAAGATATGCCTTCCCATAGCATTTTCCTCCTGTGGATTTTTATGAAGACCTACCAAAAGCTTAAAAATACAATCCTGCAAGTCCATCTCAACAGACACCATTTCTGAACCATGATTGCTTACATCATTAAGGTAGGAAAACCAACCAAAATTTGTAGATTTGGAACTACAGGGGCTGCCTTACTTCTAGTAAAAAAGGCGAACTGTCATCAGAGCCTCATTTAAGGTACCAAATGGTTCACTTTTAAAGTAGAATATAATTATCTCACATTTACTCCTGTAATTTCTAGCACGAAGTAAACCCAAAAATACATATACAAAGTTGTATTAAATATTCATAGGTGCCTACAATGTAAAAAACCATTCCTTACAGCAATCCACCTTGCCAACCTCCTTTTAACTTTTTGCACAGTATATATAGCTAGGAGATCATATCAGAGGTTGATAGCAAGACCAGTAAGAACTTTAATAGGAAGGAAAAAAATCCCATTAAAAATGTAAGAGATAATATTATTTCCCAAAAAAGGTTAGGTGAGCAATAATTACTTGACAGTAAAAGCCAGATTACTTTCAACTGCAGCTGCATTTCACGTATCTGACTTTGAAAGCAAAATACCTCAGCAGTAGACTCTGTTAACAATGTAACTATTATCCATGAAAGATTTGAATATCTATTTTCACAAAGAAAAATGGCATTACTATTCCCTAGACCATAAAAGCCCACCTCCCATTTCTTTGCTCTGGGCCCATATTAAGAAAGGAACAAAAATAATTTTTTTTAAAAACATAAAGATTTTTAAACAAAGTTCTTGAACATCCTCTTTGTAAGAACAAGCAAATATAATTAAAGCTAAGCAGAAAAGGCTTTTCCCGAGTTTCCCAAATTGAAAGCACAAGAAAAAAAATCTTTATTTTTCAAACTGCCCAAAGATGTGGAAAACCTTAGTATAAGACATAACGTGATGCCCCACATTGCAGAGAGTAACCATCATTGAGAAACAGCTGAATATGCTGAGGGGCTTTCTCAGAACTGAACTATGAGCTCAAATCTGGACAACTTTGGACATGATGGGAATGTGATATCAGATGATCTGATAAACTGACACTTTTTGAAAAAATAAAACACTTAGCGAATCCAAAACCAAGCAGTCTTCATTTTTTGCTTGACAGCTATGAAAATAGAGGGTTGTGAATGCACAGTGACTTTCTTTCACTTATAAGAAACCAGTTCATTGAGATGTTAGAAATAGCAAACTCAGTACCATGACAATTAAGCTGAAAAATAAAGTTCTAGGTCATATCTAGGGATATTACTGATCTGTGGAAAAGCATTTTATTCAGTTTCTCATCTGGAGCTGTAAAGGGATTTCCATGTGTATTTATTTAGCTATAAGAATCTTTTTTGTTCTTTCCAGAAACTAGCAATTAGGACTACAAAAGGCATAACAGAGTGTTGTGCTACACCTGTCTTACTCCAGCAATCCAGCTATTCTGGTGATAATGGGTATTCAGTGTGGAGCGTGTGATTGCCAGGGTGGAAGGCAGTCTGCAGGATGCAGGTGCTCTCAATCTCACTTCTGCCCACGATCCTCTCTGTGCCCAGGAGCCCACACAGTCACCAAGGAGGACAGGATGAATATATCTCAAGATAGTGTTGGCTTCCACAAAGAAAGATGAAATGATCCTGACAGCCCTGAGGTGTCGAAGGCAGCATCTGAGCACAGGGTAGGTTATGGCCCATTCTCTGCATCACTCTAATTTTACAAGCAGTTTTAAACAGTCATGGTAATGAGTCCCTGTGCTAGACGTGTTATCCTGGTGTGGGATATTGGATTTAGCTAAAGCATCTGGGTTGCACATGAAACATCAGTGTTTTCCAGAATGAAGGCATCGAATGAAATGTGTGAAAGGTGGGAAATACCACATGGCCTTTCATAGACAACCCCTATTGGTGCAAAAACAAATACTTTTGGTAACTTATATATCTTTTTCTGGTAACATTATAGTGATTTTCCTTGTACCAAAGGCTTTAAAACATGAAGGCTTGATCATCTGAGTAACATTCCATGTTACTGTCTGCTAACAATGCAAATAGCTCCTGTTTACTGTGGCCTTGCAAACAAGTTAACAAAAGTTCAAATTTTGGGAAACAGTGTTTTTTTCCAGAAACATTTATGATTGCTTGTCACATATCTATGCTGCATTTCTATCATATGAGGATTTTGAAATCCTTTGACAAGAATGGATCTGATCTATTGCTGTGTAAAGATGCTCATATAAAAGAGTGTTGCTATGAAGGTAATAAGTGTCCTGAAAATAGTCCCAAGCACACAGATTGATTAGAAATTTTGACCTCTGCAAGCAAGCAAACAGGAAAGAGTTTGACTCATTGGTCTCAATTTTAGCACTAAGTCAGTCTATCCAGGAAAGGCAAGAAGAGCTTTTGTGTGTAGAAAGGATGGGGGAAATAGCAGAATAAAAGCACCCTCTGAAGAATTGTAATATGAATATGCTGCAGTATGCAAGATATATATATATCAAGAATGAGAGCCAATCTAGGTGACAAGATGAAGTAAGGTAATGTGCAGCTGAAAATGCCATAGAATGAAAATCTAAAATAATGATGAGTCAGTACTTAGTTATAGTCCAGATGAGCAAAAAGCAACCATGAGCACTGATAAGGTGTTGCATACTTCATTTTATTCCTATGTGGCTCATTTTTTAAACATGCATCATCTATTTATATTTTCCTGTTTATTTTTTCTCCTTGGAGAAAATCATAAACCTAGTAGTACTAATGATAATAACAATAACAACTATAATAATAATAGTAATAATAATGACAAGGAAAGACAGATAGAAGAAAAAAAAAAACCCAAAAGAGACAAGTGATGCACTATGAAATCACTTGCCACCTGATGCCCTCTGCCCAGCCCATTCCCCAACAGCAATCATCCCCCAGCAAGCTCCCCTCAGTTTACTTACTGAGCATGACACCCTGAAAAATTTTCCTGAAATTTTCCTGAAATTTTCCTGACCATGGAAAATCCCTTTGTCCAATTAAGATCAGCTGTCCTGGCCATGTTCCCTTCCAGCTTACTCTGCACCTTTTCACTGGCAGAGTAAGAGACTCTGAAAACTCCTTGACTCTAGCAGAACTTAGTAACAACTAAAACTTATTGTCTTGTCAACATCATTGTCATATTAAATCTGAAACACAGCACCATAGCAGCTACTAAGAAGAAAATTAACTCTATCCCAGCCAAAAGCAGGACACCATTAATTTGGTAAAATATCAGAGCCTAAGAACTCTGGAGGGGCTAGTAATTGAGACATAGTCTTCCAAGCTTCTTCATATTTTTACAGAATAGAGTAGCGCAATAGTTCCCTCTTTGTGTTTTTAAGCAAATTATATCAGTGAACAGTGAGAAAAGGCACATTCCATAACATCTGCACTGTTTCCAGCAGCCTATAAATTTCTTATCTCTCCAGCTCTTGTTTTTTAGGTCCCAGTCCTGACACATGAGCATTAGTTGACTCCCAAGGTCTCTCTTGGTATGAAGCAGGTGATCCTACCAAAACAAAGCCTAGGCATGGATTTTTGAGAAGGTACTTTACACTTGGAAGTTGAGAAAATAGGTGACAAAAGTCCGGTTGCTGTGGGTGTGCTCTGTCCTCCCACACAATGCCAGGGGCTGTGCATCCCTGCAGTCCTCCATGCTCCTGGCTCACAGCATAAACACCCCATTGTTTTGGAAGGTAGCACGGACCTTACATTCTTTGGCACATTTCAGATTCAGAAAAAAAACCCACACAAATAAAGAAAACTGTGTCTTAGGATGAAAGTGGCACTCCTTCAAGCTCGCAGGGGACACTCTGCCAAGCTTCTCATAGTTCAAGTTCAGCTCCCAGTCCACACAGCCTGACTGAGGATCTGTTCCTGAGAAGGATATGTGGGTATGCATGCTCTTTAGGATGTGGCTTCAGAAGATAATCCACAATGTGCCCCAGTGGCCACCGTGAAATATTATAAGTAGCTCTGTAACTCATTATTTAGACCACAAATCAGTATATTTTACAGCTCTGAGTCTCTTAAAGGTATTATGTTAAATGATAATGATGATGGTGATGATGATATTAATAATATATTGTATGATAATTATGGTGCTAATTATATGAATAGTAGTAATAGTGCTACTAATAATGCTAGTACTATTGCCACTAATAAAGAATATCTTGGTTTTCCCTCCCTTTATTTCTGAGCAGGATATATACAGTAGGCTGAAGAACCCCAAGTTGACTTAAGCTTTCATTTCAAAGAATGTTTTACTGTTTATGCAGGCTTTCCTAATCCAAGTATTTCATTATGATTGGAATAATGTATCTTCAGGACCCAGGCCATTGAATCGTTTTCCTCAAAAAAGCATTATTTTATTTACATGTCTCACCAAGGCTGTTGAATATATGCTTAATCCTGTTCAAGCAACTCTGTGTTAAAGTAAATAAGAATATTAGGGAACTTTAATACCATAAATTGCTCCTAGTATTTGATCCCCCAAGGTGACTATACATATAGTGTTCATAAACATCATTATTTAACACCCCAGTTATATACTATTATCCAGCAGATAGTGTAAAGTCCATCATGAGTATGGCTGGAGTTTCCTGAAATTCATAGCTACTTCTTGCAGTCTACTACTCACGGGATTGTTGGACATTCCAGGTTGGATGTGAGCTCAAAAGATCATCTGGTCCAACCTTTCATTGGAAAGGGGGCTTAAATGAGACTCTCAAGTACCCTATCTTTTTATCTCACTATTAATTATTCACATTAATACCCAATAATGCAGTATAAATCCTAAAAAGCAGAATTTTCTAAGCAGTATTTCTGCGTCTCGGTTGCATCCCAGATTTAGAAATCCAGTTTTAGTTTTGCTTTTGTTTTGTTTAGTTTTTAGTCTTAGGTTATGGGAATGCCTTTGGATGGTTTGTCTTGATTACCACAGGAAAGGAATAACTGCGGCTCAGAAATGTGAATGCTTGATTAACATAGGTATCTAGCCACTTCCACTTAATTTATATACCTAGAATTAGAGGTAACTTTGAAAACTTAAACCCTATCCTCAAAATGATTTTTTATCAAATTCATTAGCGTCAAACTCAATAGAGTACATCAACAATCCCTTTTTAAAACATAAATTATTAAATGCTTCAGGTGAGTCATTTTAATTCATGCTCTTAACTGCAGGAAAGTCAAATTTTCAAAATACATTGAACATATTTTAATTGGACTCTTTATGGCAATGCCTGAGGCTTTGATAAAAATTCACAACTACAAGACACAAATGACACTGATAAATTCACTGGGTGACAGGCTGAAATAAAGAACAGAGGTGAAATTCTGAAATGTGAAAGGCTTCCAAATTTGTGTCTCTATCTAGCTATAAATCCATAGTTAAAAGGAATAAATAGTGTTTCCAGGATTGATGTAAAAGGAGATCATCTCTTCTTTCCAAGGGTGAAACAGAATATTCAGAAAACCAGAGAAGAAATTAATTAGAATTATCAGCTCCATTGAATTAATTAAATGGTCAAGAACAGGAAATTTCTACATAATGCCTGCCAGATTCCATGTCTATGGGACCTGATTTCTAATTCTCTTACAGGAATAAGTCCATGAAAGTAAATTGCTGAAATCCAATATGGTTGTTAATCTTAATCTCCTCAACCTTCCTTTGTCCTACACATATAAACCTTTGAGAAATCAGGTATTTGGGGACTTGGAGTCAGAGTGCCATGTGTCTGGATGTCATAATCATATTTTACTACTGGAAAAAAATTACTTTCTTGGGGAAAAGGAAGAGCTGTAACATCCTGCAAAATAAGAAAGCAGTCATTTGTGGATTGCAGGATACCAAAAAGGAAAGAAAAGCATCTTCTTAGAGCTTCCTTGTTTTCAAGCTACAATAGAGTTAGATGAGTCTATAAACTCAATATTAATGGTTATATGAATATGTATTTTAAATGTCTGCTTAAATGATAAGCAGGATGGCATTAAAAAAATTACAATACTCTGAACAAAACTCCTGTGATGGTAATTACATCTAGTACATTACCTCATAAAAAGCAGTCCATTTGTGTGAGAGAATTAAACTTCAGTTTGAGAATTGTGTGGGTGTAAACAAAATAACAAATAAAGAGCTACCCTTCTGCTACTCTGTCAAAAAGCTTTGGTGGAAAAGTTCCCTCAGAGAAAATTTAATGTTGAATGACAATTTAAATGTTGAATTATTCCCAGATTTTTAGCCAACCATTAAAGTTCATTAGAGTGCTGAATGCTGCATGTTCTGCATCAAGTCACAAACATACCATTTGTAAATGTTTATTAAAATCTCTAAGATATATTTGGAGTTTCCACTGAAAAATCTATTAACAGCACAAATTCTTCTGAAGCATCAAGTTTTGGATGGTATAGTGACAAATTAAATATTAAGTAATTTAAACAGCTGTTAAAATGAGTGTCTTTTCTGTGTCCTCCTAACAGTATCACCTAATTTCCTTCATTCCAGCTAAAAATTAATTGTCAGACAAGTGCACAAATTTATGCGTTGTTGTAAATTAATGTGTTCTTTTGAACCAAGGCTCAAAACTTAAAATTACGTTTCATCAGTGCCTACCCCTGAGCTGTGACTGACGTAAAAACTGTTCCATTTGGGATAAGCTGTTCCTGCCTTTAAGGACAGCAACAGCAGCTACCAAGTTTTCTAGACATAACTATTACTATTTCTCATGATGCTTTTAGGACAGATAGGCATCACATTTTCCAAGTTTACCAAAAGAGTTTGTTCCAAGACTAAATCCATTTTTTAGACCTTTAAGTCGTTGCCAAGCACAGCAGTTCAAAAACCCTCTCCTGCTCTCTCCTCATTTGAAAATGTTTTGATCATCATGAATTCTGGCAACTGTGATACTTAATAACCTGCAGACGAGATTAATGACTTAGTTCTGAAAATGCTTCAGGGTCATGCCAGATGAGGAACAAATGTCATACAGTGAGTTTTCTTTTGCCCAGTCAGTAGCAACAAGAATTGGAACAATCTACCCAGAGAAGTGGTTGAGTCATGATCCCTGGAGGTGTTTAAAAGATGTGCAGATGTGGCACCTGGGGACATGGTTTAGGAATGGACTTGGCAGTGTTGTGTTAATGGTTGCACTTGATGATCTTAAAAGTCTTTTCTAACCTACATGATTCTATGACTGTATTAAAATATTGTCACCCTATTGTCTTCTGTCTTATAACAGCTTGTTTATGTAGAAACCTTTTTAAAACTACACCTATTATACATCTATATTATGTTCATCAAAAGTAAACTCACAAAGTAAAAACACTAATCATAGTGGTTCTTCTTCCAAGGCCAACTTTTAAAATAATTCCCTGAAACATATGTTTCCTGAATGTTGTTTGATCTCAGAATGTATCAGGTTATTCAAAATAACTTCAGGACTACCACAGAATTCAAAGTTAAATTGTAAGATTACTTTAAAAATTGTGATTTTATTGTCCAAATAGCCATTTTCATTATTAAAAGTGCACCTTTACTTTTCTATAAATATGAACAAATGCAAAGATATTATAAGAGAAAGCAAAAGCCGAAAGATCCTAATGCAGATAACCAGTAATTCTCTGAAAATATATAAAAAAGAGGAATAAATTCCATTAAAATGCTACATGTTTTGTTTAAAACTGTGCACTATAAAACATGGTCTTTGAAATAAATTACATCTCTTCTCATCCTTAGCACCACTTTTTTTCCATTTAATCTGAATAGTATTTGCTTATATTATTACTTTACAAAATTGCAGGTTTGTTTTAATCAGTACTACAGCTAAGCATATAAGATCTGTCAAAACACCATGGAGCAGGTAATGGAGAGGAAAAGAACATTTCAAATGAACTTTCACTGACAATATATTTTTCAAGATATCTTTAAACAACACTAAAAATGCTGCAAAAGACTTTTTGCCCATGTCATACTGACATATAATTTGATCAAAGTTGTATATCTTTAAAATGTGTGTAATGATCAGTCATTTTAAAATGATCCTGTGAGTCCTACATTTTTTTACATACCAATCCTTGTATCAGTTTTCTGCAGTGCTTAAAAGAAGCTTCATGTATGATTTTATCAAATGTTATCTTCTTTCTTTTTCTCTGCAGGAAAAACAATATCCACAGCTTTCTTATTGTGTTGGCTTCATGCAACGTGTTCTATTCCTACATTTTCTTATTCTCTAATGTCACTATTGACTTAAAAAGCTTTCTTAACAACTAATCTACTGCTTTGTGTTTTAAATTAAAGGGATTCAGTCCCCTACATTCAGTGTGTATGTAGACGCACAGAGTAACCATTACCACTTATGGAGAAACGTTTCTGAATTGTTGGAGGGGGAAAAAAAATCAATTTTTAACACCACATACAACTGGGCAAAACTGGCATTTCATATTTGTTCAAAGTGGATACTTTTATGCTATTTGGTTTACTGTCTATAAATTATTATTGCAAAAGGTAAATTAGCATTGTTAATCAAATGAAAAATTACAGTTTGTGTTTCACAGGAATAAAATACTGTTCTAAGAATTTTGAGTGCCTTTTTTTTTCAAAAGTGGAGACAAAAGAACAGTAATCATAAGATGTGCTTCCCTAGATATTGCTAGTATTCCACATTATGCGTTTATATGATAACTTTTACATAGAAGACCTTTTGATGTTATTAAACCTCACAGATGGCAGGTATTGCTCCCATTCTTTTATAACTTCTGTGACTTGCAGTAGGTATGGAGAGATTTTTGTATCAGTGCCTGCTTAGCTTCTTCTCTAGAGAAAATCAGTCTTCTCAAGCAAAATTATTCCTCACAAATTTCTCTGCCTTGGTTCCCAAGGTATCTTTTAGTAAGATAGTAGGATATGCCCTCATGGATTTGTGCTAATAACAGAAGAAATACCATTACTATCAAATGCATAAGCATGAATTTTATCATATCCAACTTTACCCACCTAACATGTAGGTATCTGATCTATCATAATAATGTAGATAAATTCACAGAGAATGAAGTACCTCCAAAGGACAATTTATCTTATGCACTGTGAATACCTACCCAAGGATGAGAATAGTAGCACTGAAGAAGTTCATTTATCTCCATTGAAAGAATCCACATCACTAACATAGATTAGGCAGCTAATTTTTAGGTGGCTCATACTGGCTGAGATGATTCAACCCAGGTAATGAAGTAGCATTGTAAGTCACTGTCCAAGTCCTCTGTATTATGCAGTAGCTGTAACTCCTGCTGATATTACTGTATCCAATCAGCAACCAGTCCCACTCTAATGTATCTGAATAGGAAATTTAGAATTAAAAATATCATCAACCGAAGCCTTTCTTTCTCTTAAGTTTTTTGTTTGTTCTTGCTAAGTAGAAACTGGCTTTGTGTTTATATCATTCCTCTCCTTCCTGTGTCCTGAGCTGGCTCTAGATTATCCATCTTTCTGTGCTAGAATGAGAAATTATTCTATACGTAATATAAAAATTCAGAATAGTCTGATAGCTTCCAGATGAAAGACCATATAGTTTCTTTGCTGTACTCTTCGTGACTATTTAATGTATTATTTCCTCCCAGCCTGCATGCTACATTACAATCGAGGGGCTGAATTTTGCTTTTCTTCTGGTTGGCAGTCAGATCCACAGCAGTGTCCTGGTTTAGGGCAAATTTGGGAGAAAACCCCTGAATAAGGTCCTTCTGGGAAGCAAACCCAAATGGCCCCTCCCCCAACCAGTCCAGGAAAAGAACTTCCTCGGAGAAAAGTGGAAAAAACTGTGTATCAAAGTGCCCACAAGCATAAAGAAGGAATAATATGAAAGAATAAAACTTCTAGTTCTGAAGTTAGCTGGTAAATTCAGAAAGTCCTTGCTGTGGGTGCAGCTCACTCACTCACAATGTTGTCCAGTGGCTCCGGTGGGCCGCAGGCGTGAGCTCCGGTGTCTCTCTGGATTTTTCAGTCCAGAGCAAGTTTAAACAGTCCCAAGAAAGAGAGAAAAAAAATAGTCCAGGGAACATCTCTGCCTCAGCTAGGTAAACTCACTTAAAAGCAAAAAAGATTTCTGGCCCATTGCTGGTCTGTGCTTCAGATGAACACAGTCCTGAGAAAAAAATTCGTAGGAGTCAGGCAGTTCTCTCAAAACAAACTCTACGCTTCTTTCCTTGCTTCGCCCTTTTAATCAGTCTTAAAGGTACAGAACTTAATATAAAGCATAACAGAACATACAACTGGGGATACAAGCGTCATAAAGTCACCCTAGACAGGCAGATTAGTAAATGACAGTCTTTAATTTTTGGCAAAATATTGCTTCTCTGCACAACAGTAAAGTGATATAGATTGAACTGGAAAGAGCCTGATGACACTCAATATATTGTGCCAAAATGTCCTTTGTTTTATTGAGTCAACCATCTCCTGTCTTATTTGTAGGAGTTTGGGTGTTAGGAAAATTTAATGTTCAAATGTTCCACATTCAAGTGTCTTACATTCTATGGAGAAGAATCATGAATTTGGGCACAAGTTCTTGGAACAGAGATTTATTGCATTATGATTTCACCAATAATGCACTTCTCTGTGATTCAGGGTTTTGCTAATATTGAGATGCTTTTTATAATTGCTTATTTTACTGGTCCCCTTGCTGTTAGGCTTGAATAAACCACAAACCCAGGAGCCCCAGGGACACTGCAACTACAAAAGCCATGCCAAGTGGAGCACGGCACTTCCCCAACATTTCTCCCTCCACACTTTGTTTTTGGCACTACCCAGTGGCTGGGTGCCTATGCCTCAGCAAAAGCCTGATTTTACTGCTTCCCTCAGGGTTAAGGTTATGATTAGGGGTAGGCTTGAAAAAACAGCAAAGCCCATGGCTCCAAGGACACTGCAACTACAAAAGGAATGCCAAGCAAAGCACAGTACTGCCTCAACATTGCTCCATCAGAAAATTAGTCTTCAAACCAGCCATAGGCCAATGATAACCGACCTAGAAAAAGCCTGAATTTACTGCTCCCCTTAGGGTTAGGGTTCCACTTAGGGTAAGGGTTCAGAAAACCACAAAGCCCAGAGCTCCAGGCACACTGAAACTACAAAAGGCAACTACTCAAGGGGAGCACAGCACTGCCCCAACATTGCTCCCTCCACGCCTTTCTGCTTGGTGTTGGAACCCTGGAGGCTGAAAATTTCAGGCTTTTTGTGTTAAAAGGTGGTGACCCTTAATCAAGAACCACATTTGACTTAAGACCTTGGGACAGGCTCCCAAGATTGAGTAATAGCAAGGAGGTTGTGGGTGTGTAGTTTGATTAATAATTTGTGACCTCATAGGGTGAAAAACTTAGATTTAAGATTTTAATATATGGTAATACATGTGAGACAAGATGGAGGGCTTTGGGTGTTGTCTAAGTCCTTCTTCTTCACCTTCTTTTTCCTTTTTCTTCATGGGTTTAGGTGGTTTTCTGTAACTGGGTGAAAAAGGTCTGCATTGCAGGCCTTGGGTGGTCATTATTGGGTCAAAAGTAAAAATAATATAGGTGTCACCTTGTTATTGGGTAATTATTGCTTAAATAACCTTGGAACGAGTTAGAAGCACTCCATTTTACCTCGTTTTTGTAGCTTGCTAGTTGGAGTTCACAGTTTGTGAGTCTGTACATGGATAAGATACAATAAACACCAAGTCCGAATTAAATCCTTTGTTTCCTGTGTGTCTATCCCGACCTTGGCAGAGAGAAAAAGAAGCCAAAAAATGTCATGGCCTGGCACCAGCCTCAGCCAAATGCTGTATTTAGTTCTCAGCTCAGTGTTAGGGTTACACTTAGGGTTAATGTTGAGAAAATCACAAAGCCCAGAGCTCCAGGCACACTGCAACTGCGAAGGGCATGCCAAGGGCAGCATGGCACTGCCCCAACATTGCTCCCTCCACACCTTTCTGCTTCACACCACTCATGTGCTTTGCACCTCAGCAAATTGCTGCTTTTACTGCTCTGCCTAGTTTAAGGCTTACACTTGAGGTTAGGCTTGAGAAAACCATAAAGCCTAGACCTCCAGAGATGTTGCAACCACAAAAGGCATCTGTAGGAGAGTGATTCATGTCATCCCATTAAATTTGATTACAACCACTTTATTTCCCAATTATCTTTTATCTCTTTAAATACAAATTCATTTTATTAGAAGTCCACCCTAGTAAGCTAGTTTCACTTTTTTCAATATCTTAGAGATTTCATTTCCTTTCATGAAAGGAAATGAAATCTTGCAATTTTAAAGAGCAGCAATTCAGCAAGGCTTGGTCCATTCCCTGCATTTCTTGTCATCCCATGCCATTTTATTGTTTTCACTTCCGGTTCAGAATGTTCTCTTACTTTTTTTAGCATTTCATTTAATCACTCTCTTCACCTGTCTATTCACTTCATTACTTTTCCTGATTTCAGCATTTCAATGAGTACCATTATGGCAAGTTTCAGTCCTTTTCGCTGTTCCTCTTTTAATCTCAGTCCATTTCATGATAGTCACTCCATTTCCAAATTTTTTATTTTGTTTTCAGTTGCATTTGATTTGTTCATATCTCCTGTCCAGAGTGTTTGTTACACTTTGTTCTCTGATTTCAAAATTTCAAAGGGGATCATTTGGGTAAACTTTGGTCCATTTCCCTGCACTTCATGTCATCACATGTGCTTTTATTGTTTTCCCTTTGGTTCAGAATTTTCTCTTTTATTTTAGCATTTCATTTCTTTACTTTCTTCTCTTCTTTTGTCTCTTTGCTTGACTTATTCCTGGACTTTAAGATATCAGTGAGTATAATTTTGGCAGGTTTCTCTCCATTTAATTTAATGAAAACAACACTCCTCTAAGAAAATATTTCTCCCTCCACACTGTTCTTCTTCACACAGTCCTTGGGCTAGTCAAAAAAATGCTTCTGCTCTGCTTCAGACTAGGCTTTCATTTAGAAAACCACAAAGCCCAGAGCTCCAGGCACATGGCAGCTGTGAAAGGCATGCCAAAAGGAGTATGGCACTGCCCCAACACTGGTCCCTCCACACCTTTCTGCTTGGCACCAGCCTCAGTCCAAGGCTGCCTTTACTGCTTTGCCTAGGGTTAGGGTTAGGCTTAGGGTTAGAGATCAGAAAACCACAAAGCCTAGAGCTCCTGGCACACTGCAGCTGCGAAAGGCATGCCAAAGGGGGCATGGCACTGCCCTAACATTGCTGTCTCTATACCTTGCTCCTGGGCATCAGACATAGGCTATGAACCTCTGTCTCAACAATAGTCTGATTTTCTTCATTGATTAGAGTTAGGGCTACACTTAGGTTTGGGTTAGAAACCCACAAACCTAGAGTTACTGGGAAACTGCATCTACAAAAAGCATGCAAGGGGATCACAGCATTGCCCCAACATTGCTCCCTCAGAATCTTACTTCTTGGCACCAATTATAGGCTTACTACCAAAGCCTCAGAAAAAGCCTGATTTTCTTCTTTGCCTTAGGGTTAGGGTCACACTTAGAGTTAGGCTGTACAAAACCTTAAAGCCTAGAGTTCCAGAGACAGAGCACAGCACTACCCCAACATTGCTCCCTCAGCATCTTGCTTCTTGACACCTGTCTTTGAGATGGTATACAGTTTTCAGTTTAGGTGCCCAAGTCTGGGTTTTGTAGCTTTCCCCCTGAGATCAGAAGCTAAATCTTAGCTCCTATGAATATGTATGAAGATCCTTCAGCATTTTGCTCCTGTGTGTGAAATAGTTGTCTGTTTTGTGAGTGAACAGTTAGTCCTTGGAGAAAATAAAAATAATGATGAAAAATAATAATGCCATATCCATTTTTTTTTGGGGGGGGAGGGTGTTGTGTTTGTTTGTTTGTTTGTTTTGGTGTTGTTTTTTTTTTTTTTTAATCTCTGGAATGGTTGTTGCCTCCCCCAGCTCTAGGAGTACCAGGACAGGTGCAGGGCTGCCCAGGATACCGTAAGGGTTGGGGGCCAGGGGCTGCTGCTTCCTTTCAATGGGAGTGAGCAACTCAGCAGCCATGGTGGCATGTGTGTCTTACTGGTTATTTTTCTGTGCTGTGGTTTTTGCCCATTTCTTTTTCTTTTTCCCCTTGGGACTGTGGCTAGGGCTTGCCAGCTTGCCTCCCTGCTGCTCTGCTGCTTGGAAGCTGAGAGCTAGTGCTTGCTTCACCTGGAGCCCACAGTCCCCTGCTGGGACCACTGACTCTGCATGTCTGACCCCAGGATCAGGCATTGCCGGTGAGCTAACCAAGGGAGCGATCCCAGCCCAGCCTCACTCTTTTCTGCTGGTTTTGTTTGTTGTTGCTACCGTTGTTGTTGTTTGTTTGTCTTGTTATACATATAAATGTTAGTAAAGAGCTGTTAATCCTTTTCCTATATCTTTGCCTGAAAGCTGTGTAATTTCAGTTATGATAATCTGGAAGGAAGGGGGTCACATTTTCCATTCCAAGGGAGATCCTTCCTTCCTTGGCAGACATCTGTCTTTCAAACCAAGACAGTATAGCCCGTCATATACTGGGTACCTCAGCCTCAGCAATAGTCTGATTTTACTGCTCCTCTTTGTGGTTTTTTTCAAGCCTAACCCTAAGTGTAACCCTAATTCTAAGTCCAGAGCTCCAGGGACACTGCAACTACTCAAGGGGAGCATGGCGCTGCCCCATCATTGCTCCCTCCACACCTTGCTCCTTGGCACCATGTACGGGCTTGGCACCTGAGGATCAGCAAAAATCCTGATTTTACTGCTCCACTTAGGGTTAGGTTTACACTTAGGAAACTGAGTGGACACAGGAACAGCACTTGTCTTTCTCATAGTTCGGTTTTGGTTTGCCTTTGCCTGTTAAACACAGATGTGAGTGTACAACCGTCTAAATACAAAAAAAGATATGAAAATGATGGCTGGCTCTGGCTGAATTCTGCAGAGAGAAATTGTTGCACCATTTTCAGTGGTAATTAAAGCTACTGGATTTTTTACAATTTTTTGTTACAGAAAAATTCTGCTCAGAATATATTATACAGCTGGCCAATGTTTCTTCAGTTGTGGGTTTGTTTTTTTCTTTAGGAGTGCTGAATCACAATTACAAAAATGGCAGCAGAAAATGAAGTAAATAACATTTCAAGATGATATTGATTTCTAGGCAAAACCAAAGGAATTCTTATACTTTTTTTCAGATATCCCAATGGAAGAAAAATACAATTTTACTTAAATACAATTTAAATTATGTCTTTGTCCTAGGTTACAATGTAAAATTGTGCCCAAGGTATGTATTCTATCCCCACGAGCCATTGGAGCCAAGGTGGGGCAGTGTTTTCCTTATCTTCTGTTAACGAGCCTAACAATGCCTTGCCACATGACTCATAGATAACTTCCTCCGGGAGTTATCTCTGGTTAATGGGCCATCAAGGACCCACTGCATGACTCATAGAATGAGATCTTCCCCATTGTAAGATGCTCTGCCCAGAGGGAGGAGCCAAGCATTCCCACCTGGATAAATCCAGGGTTTGGGACAGCACAGGCAGCTTTTACCCACTGGACTCCCAGAAGAGACAAGAGCTACCAGACGTTTCTACAGGAATCACTGCTTTGACAAGACCATTTCATCTGGACTGCCACTACCACCCTAACTAACAAGGTGTCAGGTTGTATTCTGAGTCTGTCAGTGGGTTTTTTTGTACTATTACTTTTATTTTATTTTACTTTCCTTATTTTCTTTTCATCTTATTAAATTGTGTTTTCTGACTTGGAGTCCTTCACTGGTTTTGCTTTCAAACCAGCACAGTCCTAAGGAAAAAAAATACATAATTAAATGTTTTCTGTGCAGAGAAGAAAAAATGGAGGCAAAGAAGAAAAAGCTTTTACTACCAAACATACTGTACAAAAATCATTATTTTTATTTTCTCCAAGGACTAACTGTTCACTCACAAAACAGACAACTATTTCACACACAGGAGCAAAATGCTGAAGGATCTTCATACATATTCATAGGAGCTAAGATTTAGCTTCTGATCTCAGGGGGAAAGCTACAAAACCCAGACTTGGGCACCTAAACTGAAAACTGTAAACTGTTCAGAAAAGGATTAATGGTCATCCAGTTGCCACAGATACAAAATTTCTGTTGTTATCTTAGTGTTTTAAGAATAATTATTGGTTCTGTTTCTATGGTGAAGATGAAATCATTGTAATTTCAAGTTTTTTATATTAACATCCCTTTTTCATGGAGTCAGCGATACACTAATAACTTTAGCAGTGATGCTGGTACACAAAAGGAAGATTTTTGCCTTTGAGAGTGATAAAATGGTAATGTCATGCGACGTGAGTGGCTTCACTCAAGATTTTTCACATATATGTTGATGGATTTTAATTGTCTATGGTAGACATCTTAAAAGTCTGTTAATAATGGTATTCAAATCTACAATAAAGCCTAAGAGCCAATGAAGAAGGGAATCTACGGTGATAACCAGTTTAAAAATAGGAAGAGTACACAGACTCTGAGAGGCAGAAAGTTGAACCAACAGAGACTAGTACACACCACTGAGTGAACAGCAGGATGACATTGCTTCCTTCTGTGTATGTGTGATTACTCTGAAAGGATAAATGAAAGTAGAGTGGTGAGTTAGGAAAGATGGGAAAATTTTTAGATTCTAGATGCATGAGCATCATCTTATACTGAGAAATGTTCCATGATTTATACATGTGAAAGAAAATACATTATTTAAGGATTGTTTTTTATTATTAAGGGTGTTTATATTCTTGAGTTCCAGACTGGATGATGATACAGTTAATGAAAATTCCCAGAAACTTAGATAAGCCTGAGGGGAAAAAATAGCCGATATAACCTTATACATTGTCTCATATTCTTACTTAAGAGTCAAGTCAAACAATCCATTAAAAGCCTCAAGTTTAGATCCAAGCTTTACATATATTAAACAGATTGGAGCAAAAATTTCAGGAATTTATCTCTGTAAATACCAGGAATCTATTAATCAGTTTGAGGATAATTAATATCTACTGGGTGAAATATGTAGACTTTTCACATCCTTATTTTTATCTTCAAAACTTTCATCTAGTAAGAATTATATTGTAAAAGTGGATTAATAGTGGATTAATAATTATTCTGTCACATTGTGTGAAATCTGTCAGGTTTGCTTGGCAATTGAAAAGAGAGGGCATAACCTTTTGCTCTATGATTTTAAGAACCAGACTACTTACTGGCTCCAGTCATAGATATTTAAGTAATTGATGTCCTTTACCTTGTGGACTGGAGACCCCAAGTGGTCAGACTTCATTTTTTCTGTATATTTAAAGCCAAAAGAATAGATTTCTGTAACTGCTTGTCATTGAAGTCTATGAGGTATGTATCTAAGAGAAAAACAGGAAAGAGACTAGAAGTTTAGAAAGCATTTTATTTCCAAAAATAGATGCCAATGAATAGTATGTTAAAAAGGAGGAGGGGGTGGGGGAACAGTTACTGCTGATACTTAAATGCAAAAAGTGCATGTAAAAAGCATGTGTTTTTACAGTTCTGTTTCTCACATTGATACTTTCCTCCAAATTGAAATGCAGTTTCATTCTAATGAAATGAAATTGTAATTCTTCTCTAATCCACAAGGCTCTTACCCAAACCTACTCATTCATCCCAAGAGCTGGCAAAGAAGGAGGAAAAAAAGCTGAGAGACTGAAACCATTAGAAATTATAACTGGCATAAAATGGCAGTTAACAACAACAACAACAAAAAATTAAACTGAATTTTTGACTTTCTGTTAAAAAGCAAGTCAAATATTTCTGGGCTTACATTTATTTAATGATTCATAACTAGAAGATTTACTTTCACTTTTTAATTTTCAACTCCATTGTAAAATAGCTGAAATTTTTGGACTTTAGTATGTACAAAACTACTATGTATTTTCAAAGCACAGTACACACACTGCTAATGACAGAGAAACATATTGTTAGCTTTTATTTTGCTTCACCTGTATTCTTATGAACGAAGATATGAATAAAGATCCTGGATATAACAATGCAAACGCTTTGCGGGGTCATCTAAAGCAAAGTCTGAAAATTATGAAATTAAAATTTCATTTCATTGAAATGAAAAACAGAAGCCAAATCTACCATATTTCAATAAAATTGTCTCTACCTGTCTCAGCTTTTTCCTCCTTGCAGCCCTTCTTTCCTTTCTTAACAGGAGAATGTCTCCTGTTGATCTAAGGCTAGCATTCAACTGTTGTTTCTCAAAATACTTCTAGCTCTCCTGATCAAAGTTTTAAAACCTCATAACAATATTAAAAAACACTGACTACATTCTAAGGCCAGTGTGAAATTTAAGGTATTTTGGTGAAGCATAATTAGCATTACGTTAAAATGAACTGCTTGATGGATAAATTGTTTCAGCTTACATCATGATGAAAGAATATAATGAAAGTTCTTAAGACTAAATTCTGCTATTTTTTTTTCCTAAATTTTGTCAAAACTTGCAGGAGGTAGAACCCTGGCAGTTTTATTTTTCTATTATCTTCCATGACAGCAAGACATGTGCAAAGGAAATGAAACATATTCAGTCAGAGCATAATACACTGCTACAGGATATCACTCCATGAAGACATAATGCCAAATAGAAGCAGCAGATATTAAATAATTTATCAATGCTATCACATGATGGGTGAATAGCAGTATCAGGCACAGTTTCAGGGGTCTCTGCCTTGCTTCTATCCCTGACACCTTCCTGCTCTTTTTCAAGGACAGTGATAATCAAGACTGTATTTAGTTTCCAATTTTTAGTTCTAAAAAGGACACCACTCATAGAGCATAAAATGGTAGTGACTCTGTAGCACATGCTTTTCATTCCAGGGTATGCTTCCTTGAACTGATGGCTAAAATTAACATATAAATTATTTAATTTTGGTTAAGTGAATGCAAATTGATATTTTGACAACCATTCTAAGAATAATAAATTTATTATTTTCTCTTAGCCAGTAAGACCTATCAAGTGAGAGCATTCCTAACTCAAAATGTGAGCCCATGGTCCTGACATTACTGACAAACTCATTTGTCAGTAATATACAGGTTGATCAGCTGAATTGTGTAGAGTAACTTAGACACTTACTTAACTTGTATGAGTTGGGCAACTGTAGCAGTGTTCCATTAAAGTGGATAATTGTCTTATATCATCCTCTTTAATTTTTCCTTTCTTCGAGGTGGATAAAATATAATATTGTTGCCCTGAAGGCATAAATCTGACTCTACACTTCTTCATATCAATTGACCTGGCTGTAAATACAAATCTGGTCTTACAGGCTTGGCAGTGGGAAAAAGATATATGAGTGCTGCTCAAAGCATTTTCCTTTGTCATACTGGGCAGATGGCTGACCTGAAATATCCTACTCCAACTGACCTTCTACTCAGAAATAAACCTCTATTGATTCTCTATCTGAGTTACTAAAGCAGCATCAAAACAATTTGAAAAACCTGTTACATTTTTCTCATAAAATTCTAATGAATTAGCTTTTATTAGCTGTGATTTCTGCAGATTTTTACAAAAAAAACCAACAAGACTGTGTGGACATCCAGCCTTTGCTCTGCTTACCTATCAGTGTGATACAGTGCACTTAGATGAAGATGAAGCTTATGAGACCATTATTTGTATCACAAAAATTAGAAATCACTAACTATAAACTGGCTATGAACTAATGACTAAGCCACTGCCTATAAACTCTTCAGCAGGGATGAGCAAGGAAGGAGAAGCAGTGGGGTATCACTGTATATTCATGAAGGTTTCAATTGTCCAGAGCTTGATGATGGTGACAACAGCATTGAGTGTTTATGGGTAAGAATCAGGGGGCAGGCCAACAAAGCAGATATCATGATGGGAGTCTGTTACCATTCCCAAAGTAAGGAAGTTTTGCAGTGTTGTTAAAAGTTGTGTGCAAGTAATTCTGCTACAGCAATGTAACTGATTAAAGTACTTGTAATTTTTTTTGCATTAAGGGCTTTTATTGCCTAAGATCTTTAATGCATTCATTATTGGAGAGTAGCCACCAAATTTTTTGAGGGATAACTGTAGCTCATTTGAGAAGAATTCACATTCATTACAAACTAAATGCATAATGCTCATAATCCTGAGTAACATAGAAAATTAACAGTAGAACCCTGCAAAGCTGTGTAAATTCTGAAGCTATTCATATTCTAAATCCATGCTGAAAGGGAACTTCATTAAGACAATTGCATCTTATTTCCAGCTGCAGCTAAACCTTTAAATAACTATACTAGAAAAAGCATTTAAAGGCACCCATTTATGTAAGTCATGAACGTGAATAAAGGACAAGTGCTTTACAGTGTACTACCCCCGTAAGCCTATCTCCAAGTTTTCTGATGATTCACAGCGTCTCCAGGCAACAAAGTAAATGACAGCTTTTGAATGTATTTCCTGTTCTTTCTTCATCTGCATTTACAAACTCATTTTTTTCCCCTCCCAGAAGACCGGTTAGCCATTTTGGTAGCAGTTTTAAAACACCTCCATTTCATCAGTTTGACAAAGAAGTCCACTCAGTCAAACTGGGATCTTATCTAAAGAGACTTTTCTTCTTGGATTCTTTCCAGCAGTTTTACTTATCTCCTGTTGCAATTAAGAAATACTAAGATTTACCTATATCTCTAACCTCTGATTTAGTCACCTGAATATCTCTGTATCTCCTTCCTTGGTGCCTTTATATTTGTGTTGTCACCCATCCTTCAGACACATCTCCAGCTCCACTCCATGGAGTATAATGTACATAAAACTATTATATTCACTTTCACTTGTTTCTGGATTGTTCATGATTCACTGCCAATTTAATAATGACCCCATTTAAACAGAACTTACAGAATTTTATGCTCAGTTACAGAATTTTATAAGCTCAAGCCTATAAACAAAGTCAGGAGGATGATGCTCGTGAACTCATTCTTTTTGAATTTCTCCACATGGTATTCTTCAAGCTTCATTTTGCAGGGAACAGTATCACCATCTCCTGTCCTGTTATTGTATTTATAATAAAAAAGAGACCCTTTAATTCTAATAGTCTCAAGGATAAGTTGGTTCTCTCACAGCACATTTATTCCATTTTAACTTAATTTAATTTCATTGTTTTGAAATCCCATTTTATAGGGTCTTTCTCCTAACAATTACTTTTATGGATGATTCATGAGAATTGTGTGGCTTGTCCCAGAATCTCTGCCCCTGGCAGTGTTCAGCATTTCAAGACATCAGATGATAGTGAGAGTTGAAACAGATACCCAGGAAAATTTAATTCTTTTGAATACTTTCTCATCTCTTATGTTCTCTATGTCCTGAAAAGGCATCAGTAACCCATTAATTGTTTTTCTTTTAAAATGCAATAATTTCAAAATCAGTTTTTGGAAAGACAAGTGATTGCTCAATTATGCCTGTTATGTGTCTGCTGGCACTGACTTTCAGAAATAGGCCTAATTTATGGAAACACAGTGACTTCTGAACCATGCTGAGTGGCATAATTGTCAAATGTGAGGGACAGGATGCCATCCAGAGGGATGTGGACATGCCCAAGAAGTGGGTCAATGGGAAGGTCATGAGGTTCAACAAGGCCAAGGCAAACTCCAAGGTCGTGCATCTGGGTGGGGGCAATCCCCAGTCTCAATACAGGCTGGGGGATGAGCAAGTTGAAACCAATCCTGTTGAGAAAGACTTTGGGGTTTTGGTGGAGGAGAAGCTGGAGATTAGCCTGCAATGTGCATTCACACAACTGAATAATGGTTCAAGGGGGACTTTCAGGTTGCACATGCATCTTATTCAACATCATCTTGCTAGGCAAAGTGGGAAGAGTTTTCTCTTTGGTTAAGGAAAGTTAAGAACTAATAGGGAGATCTTATAAAAATGAGGATGTGTCACCTGAAGGGAGAACAAAATGAAAAAAAGTGGGAAACAGGAGAAGAGAGAGAGTGAGAGATATTTTAAATTTAACCACACTGTAATAGATTAATGCATTTGGGGGTTTTAATACATTTATTCTTGTATTTCATAATTACTTTTCATGATACTGCCAATTGTGGATGATATAAATAAATACTCTAATTTGAATTTATTCTATCTGACTGAAATTAATAGGGTTTCAAGTAACTGGATAATATCAAGGCTCTTTTCATCCAATGGCACAGTTAAGTAGAGGACTGGATTACTGGGGAATCTCACCACATCATATTGTTCAAAACAGACAAACAGTATGTTGACTGCTTGGCAACTGCCTGCCTAAAAAGATGATAGAGAACTAATATCACAAAAACTGAACAAAAACTCCCATATCTTTCAGGCACTCTGGTAAGTGGAGAAGCTCCTTGGGAACATGGCAATGTTTCCCAAGTCACTTGAACCAAGAGATGCCGAGCATAGGGGAGGAAAATGCCAGGCTCTTTTGCTGCAGTGCTAGATGGATAACCGGAAGATTCATTCAGCAGAAGGAAACAGTGAAAAAACAGTTGAGCAAGGATTTGGAGAACTGGAGAGGTATCTGGCTTCACTTTGCAACAATCCATGTCCCTTCAGTGAACACCAGGAGAAGTGGAAAAAATTCTGGACCCTGAAATACATCTGGATGTAGAGTACTGCTATATGCTCAGTCATCCATTACTTCTGAGACAAAGATCTTGGCAGGCACGTTTACACTTCAGAGAAGAGGAGGCATGCCAAGGAACACATTGTTGCATCTTGGCAGAGGACACATCTGCTTTTATGGATTTGGAGCAGATTAAAGAAAAAGGACCTTTAGTGTGGGCTTCTCCTCTACAGATACCATTATTTGTGTTGGTTATCATAACCTGTAGAATAAGCTCCCAAAGGCAATGAGAACAACCAGGAGCAGCTGGAGCTGACATGTACTGTGGTCATGTTCTCAGAAGCTTGTTGGTCTTCTGCATGGTCAGAGAGACCATCTGCAGAACTTTGTTGTGTGCTCTGGGACAAGTTGACCTGGATGTGTTCTGAGACAACTTTGGCCTGCACCATGCCAACATCTGGCATGAATTCTCAAAGTGTATGATGTTCCCTTTACTATGTAGAAGGGTCACAGTGGTCCTGAACTGAGGCACAAATTCCCAGGTTCTCTCCACAGCACAAATCTCCAGTGAAGTCCATCTTCTGTAACTGGTGTCCATGCTGGAAGATGTGATTCAATCAGATCAGACCTATATGATTCTGTGATGAAGCACCTTTGATAATCCTATCTGCTCAAATACTCAGCAAGAAGAAAGCACTTAACATGGAACATAAATATACTATAGGGATCCCTATATATTGATATTAGTCCTTGCTTTGTGGGAGTCACTTGATGCACTATGAACTAAAGCAGAAGTCTCAGTAAAGTTCTTTAGGATCTTAGAACAAAACTATTGACTTTCATTAGTGAGAGTTTCAAGGCTGCCTCTTGACCTGTTGTCTTTTTCTTCCCTAGTGGGAGAAGATTCGTGCTTGCAAAGCTGTGTGAAAACTCAGATGAATCGATGGATGTAAAAGTTTTTTGAGTCACCAACTTGATTGCCTCTTTCACAGGGCGAGCAGTTCAAGAAATCTGACCTGGTAGCTCAGGACAAGTGATCTCGTTCTCATGCTCAATGTCTAGCAGGGTACAGGCATGCTGCTCTACCTGGGCATCTACACCTCTGCAAACAACCCCTCTCCAGTTCCTAACTGAGACAAAAGGGATGCAAGGTTGTCAGAGCAGGTGAGAAGGTAGACAGGTCTGCTGTGGGTCCTTGACTTCAGGCAAGATGAACTCATTGTGATCCTGTCAGTCCTGCACAGTTTCTGCATTTTCTTCAACAGCCTGTGCCTTTTCCCCATGACCTGGATTTTTTCAGGGAAACACTGACTCCCCTCCTGACATCTGCATCCATGTAGCACATACTGAAAACAAGCTAGCAAGGCAGGATTTCCCTTCCCAGAGGCCATCCTGATTCTTTCTTTACAGTCTGTGTTCGTCTATGTGCTCACTAATCTCATACTTTAATACTGGCTCTATTTTAACCACAGATGAAAGGCAGACTCAGTCAGCCTCTCTGGAGTCCTGTGTGTGCATGGGGCTTGCAATGGCAATATTCCAGGCCCCTGACTCAGTGACTCCTTGTAATGACAGGTTACACATTTTGGCTAGCAGCTCTGCAATTCCACATTTGAGTTCCTTCACAGCCCTTGGATGAATGGTTGCTAATCCTGGTGACTTACTGTCATTTAACTTACACTGAGTAGTTAAATTCTTCCTGTATACTTAGCCCAAATTGATACAGCTACCCTAACCAATCTGCTACAAAAAATGCAGTGCATGTTGGAAACTTCACAAAATCTTTAACAGTAAAAAAAAAATTATACAGAAAATAAATCTCATATGCTCTGCTGTGACCTTATCTTCGGATGTTACTTTCACACTCTTTGTCATCAGATGGTCCAACTGTTTCCTGAGCTGGCTTTCATCTTCTGAGCTATTTAAACACCTTTTTATTATCCATTTGAGTATCTTTCCAAACTCATTTAGGTTTTCTGTAAGTTCCTGTGTATATATTATATGCCATGATTTTTCTGCTTTCCTCATTTGAACAACTCTTCTGGTTTTTAAAATCAATCATTTTTATACAGTAGCTTCTAAGTTTTCTGTTTAGCTAAACAGGGCTTTTACTGGGCCTTTATGTTTTCTTTTTCTGAGCTGTTTGCCTGGGCTTCCAATACAGTATTTTCAAGCAGCCTCAAGGCTGCTTGCAGGCTTTTTGGAGTATTAATCTTTGGGGGTATTTTTGCTAATAACCTCATTTGTATGTAATTCCCTTTCCTGAAATTAAATCTCTGTTCTCAGGATTTGTTTGGCTTGTTCTTTCCTACTGAAGTATTAAGCCTAATTTTATACTGATTGCTGTTACGGAGTGCTCTTCAGCTAACACCATTTGAATTAGGCCCTGTACATTACTCAGGACCAAAGCCCAGATGGCAGCTTTTCATAAGAGAGCTAAGATTAGTTATTGTAGGAAGTGGACATTTACTGCATACAGCAGTCTTATCTCTGCCTCTTGTCCTGAGGCACCAATGACACAATCTGTATATGTATGGTGAAAATCTCATCCTGCTGCTACCTGTTATAAATTTGCATTATTACCTGACCACCATCATTCTCCAGATTAAAAAGCCCTAAGTATGATCCTAGTATTACTTCTTTTTTGATTACTATTATTACTAGAGTATCAGATTTCCACACAGGATTCCATAGTGTTTCTCTTTTCCCAAAATATTTTTATGCTGTTAAACTTTGCATTTTTTCTTCACATAATTTGCCCTCACCTGTACATTTAATTCTGTCATCCTTCAAACCTTGTAGCCTGGCAACACTGTATCCTGTTAATTATCCTTTCACCAGGCCTCTAAGATGTCTATTATGTCAGGGTTGCTGCTTGTAACCAAAAAAATTATTTTAAAGGCTTCTAGAACTGTTGTAGAAGGCAGCTTTTGTTAGTTTTGCCCTTGGCTTAGCCTTCCCAGACTAGTCAGCTGACATTATAGGGAAACTGACTTGCCTTCTCTATTTCTGTTTATTCCCCTTCTGGCCTTTTCAGAGGTATGATGTGTATCATTCAGGTTATACTGCCAAGTTGAATCAATCTAAACAAGGTGCTTCTCCATGCTTGTCAACATTTTTCCAGCTCCTAGTTTAAATAATCTTGCATGACCTTCTTAATTTTCATAGGCAGTAGTCTGTCTCCACCTTGATCAAAATGAAGTCTGTCCTTCCTTTACGGGTTCCTTCTGTCTCAAGAGGTTTCTAAGTTCCTAATGTACTGAAATACTTTTCATGGCTACACTTTGTTCTTACCCATGTACCACAGCTCTGTATCCTTGCCTGTCTGCCATGTGTCATGCCTTAAACAGCCACCCAGAACATCACCCATGTACTTCTCCAAGTCACTGGTACTAACCCAAGTCTCCTGGATTCTTTCATGCACCCTCACATCGACACCAACTCTGAAGCATCTCAGTAAGTAAATATCGGCTGTGTACCTCTCCTTCTCTTTCAGCTGTGATTTTTCAGTGGCTCTCAAAAGAACAGACCCAATCTTCCCAAACCAAGAGCTTCTTGTATGGCATGCAGACTTATAGAACCAGACCCACAGGTAGTTAATTTGCCACTTACAGTAGTCTATCAAGCTATCAACAAATAAGATATACACAAGAATGTGTGGGGTGGAGAAGGGTGTATCAGGAGTCCTTTCATAAATATAAAATGAGCACCAGCAGTCCATGCTAGTGATGTGCTGGAGAGTTATTTGAATTACCATTGTATCATAGAATAACTGACCCTTTAGATAAATTGGGAAATTTATTATAGACAAATACAAAAAAAAAAAGAGACACCGATTTTACAAAGGTTGAATTGTAACACATGTCTACATCATTAGATACAGGTATTTATACTAAAAATTACTTGGTTCCAAGCAGATTGGGTTTATGCAAAATACAAAATACCAGTTCTCAGTTCTCTGAATTCTTATTGTGTTCAAAGGACAAAATAAGTGGACGGCTATGGGTAGTGATATCTCTTTTATTCATGTGCCAAAGGTGATCTTGGCATGGTTTTTTTAGTATGCAATTTTTTACTCATGGAATGAACCTACAAAATCAATTAAAGCATTTCATTTATAGTACTTAGGTACAATACCTAATACACTTTACTTACTGCACAACACAAATATGACAGTTTAATTGATAAAAGAACTTTAGTTCTTTTATTACTCGGACTTGAATTACATCCAAAATTAAAAACCAGAAGTCCATTACATTTTTAATTCACAGGAACTTTCAAATATCATTAATTAAAAACATTTTATTTTTATCATTCTAATAAGCAGTATTTAGCTTTTAACCATTTTAACTATGACTTAAATATTGAAAAGAAGTCAAATAAGGTGAAAGTGTTTTGTAGATCTGAATTCAGATAACTTTGGAAAGCATTTCCAACCCTTTTGAGATACAACTTTATTTAAGCCATCTTTTACCAAAGGAGAGATTCAATTTAGAACTTTTCATATATATATATATAGACAGGAGACTTGCTATTTGATGTAATAGTTATATTGCTGGCATGTCAAATTTAATTATCTAATTTATTTAAAATTTTAGTTTTATTTTATCTCACATAGACAAGGCACATTTTTTGTATGTTGAATGCTAAAATGAAACCAATAAAGGCCTAATTCTCTTACCAACTCACTATTCACAATCTGGAAAATTATTCTCCGGTGAGCAGGGTTTCAAAAATAGCTCTTTAACTTCTGTGTTGTTTGGGGTTTTTTCCTCCTTAGCTTTTTGCATTAATTTTGATACGGAGTAAGAGTCTCTGTATTCAGGGTGGGAGGAAGGGGTTGCAGAACCTTTGTGCCTCCAGCATTCTGGAAGAAAAAATGCATGGAGTTTACATCTGAAGTTTCATAAGTGACCCTCATAACACATTCATGAGAAAGTGTCACCTCACAGTTACTGGGAGTCTAGAGCTAGCTTAGTTTCCTGCACGGGCGATGTAGAATAGGGCACTTGCTCTGTGCCATGCAGTGGTGCAGGCGCCTTTGAACTTCTTAAAGTTCAGCCACATAGAGCCCTTTCTCCAGCGCAAGGAAGGATAGGGTGTAGAAGGGAGATCTGTTGCTTATAGATCTCAGTTTATTCCCGAGTCACAGCAGCAAACAAAGAAACCATGGGAACAGCGGGATATACGCTCTTTGGGCTTGGACGCGCGGGAACTTCCGGCCAATGGTGAGAAGGTGCAAAGGTGAACAAACATTTTTGTGAACTAATAAGAGAATTTGTGAGGGACAAACTAAGTATTTGAACAAATGAGAGTTGGTTTTGGGACAGATTGGCTTAGAATCTTCAGGAAAAGGGTCCGTAGTCTGAGTATCTGGCAGCAACAGGTGTTGAGACAAAATCCCAGACAGGCACCAAACAAGAAACACTGCACACCTTCAGAAACCTCTAAAACTTGACCAAAATGCAGCTTGAACAGACTGCAACTTAGACTACAACAAGAAAGGATTCAACACAAAATTTTTATGGATATTAATACTTTTCTGGGTAGCTAGAGGGTCTGATTCCGAGTATCCCTGTACCGTGTACCATACCCATGCATGTGCAAGATGATCAGTCTACCTGGCTACAGGCATCCTACCCTATAAGAAAAAACGCCAACCCCAAACTTTCTATATATGAAATCTAGGCAAACAGTTAATAAATTAAAAAATAAAAGAGTAATCACTCTTCAGGGATGTATATCGTAGCCAATGGTTTGATGGTTTTGGTTTTCATCCTAACTTATGCACCCCACTCTTCATCAAAGTCTGCACACCTTGTGGAGCTAAAGTCTTGGGCACCCTGTTTTCCCTCTCATTCCATCACTGTATAAATAATAGTTGAATTTACTTAGACAAACTTGAAATATCTAAACAGAATGCATCCAGTCTAAACCATTCATCTGATGTTCTCAGACAGACCAGAGGAACTGCCCTGTGAAAGAGTATATATATATCATTTGACTAAATAAGTAACTAAGGCAACTAACTAGGCTTAGTCTACATATGTACAGTTTAGACAGATAAATTTGAGAGGGGTTGTGTCCAGAGACTTTCCCTATAATTTTCAGTGCAGTTTCCTTTAGCTGAACAACTATCATTCCACAGTAGAAAAAAAAATACAGTGGGGTGATGTGAGGAACTGATTCAGATTGTTTTAACTTGGCTGTCTCAAAACACTTTAACCCTTCTCACTTCCAGCACTCTATGAGGGCCACTTCCGTCAGCATCCTAATCCTTTTCTGGAGGCTTGGTTTATTGTGAAGAAAACATTTATTAATCAATGCATTTTACCTAATCAATTCTTCTGTTTTCAAAAACATTCTAAATTTAGGTACAACAATTTCCAGGCCCAGCAGATAATTTAAAGAAGACTGTGAACATTTGGAAAAGAGAAGGCTAAAGAGAAAAAAACTACAAAGTTGCAAGAATTTTGGTATTTTTAATGTGAATAGCAAGAAAAATTACTAAGCAAAGCTACATGTCCTTCCATTACCCTGGAATGTAAGAACCTAAATTGCCATGGACATGTAAGACATTTGCTGTGAAGTTTAATACTTGCAGGGTCAAAGTTCTTCAGAAAATCAATTTCCATCTCATAGAACAATCATGGAGAAGCCAAACTTAAAATTTTCTTCAAAAATTTAAAATAGAAAATCACAGGAAAACTTCACTGCTTTACTTCCATCAATATCAAAGGAATTTCTGCTTTGCTGTTTGTTTTTCAGCACCTAGTACCCCAGAATGAATGAATCAGAAGGATATGGTGCCCTCAGATTGCCTGTCAATGAATCTGAGTAAATCATCTTCCTGTTTACTTTTTTCAGCCAACTTCTGATTTCATTGACCTTCTCAAGTTGTTCCTAGAGAATGCGATCATTATGAGAGTTTCCTTTCACTGAGAAGTTGACTGAGTTAAAACTAAGCAACAGTAACCATTAAAATGACATGTATGGTAGAATTTTCAAAAAGTCCTTAACATCCAAATAAAAAGATTTCCCCAGAGATACAAAGCAGCTAAACAAAAAACCAAATTCAACAATGTAGGGAACACTCATGGAAAGCCATTTCTGACCTATCACAGACCTTGCTTGCCTTATTACACCAGAGAAATCTTAAACGTACAGTACTTTACACTAAGATCACAGAAATTGTCATCAGAAAGTGACAGGAGTTTTAAAATATCTTAAGTATTGAATGGTAATTAAATTACCACAAGGCCAAAAAACTGGGAAACCAAACATCTCATGTTGTGCATCTGCCCTTCTACAGTATAGCAGCATCACAGATATTACAGAAACAGGGAGCAGGTTTCTCTGATAAGCTTAAATAGAAATTGTCATGTTTTGGGTTCTCAGAAAAGACTAAGTTAATGGTCTTGCTCTGATTTTTTTTTTAATTTTTTTTTTTTACAGCAAAAGAAGGATCATCAAAACTATAGACTCATGGCTGCAGCAGAGGTGTCAGGAGGACAAATCTAATTTGTTTTATGCCACACGAACATTTTGAACATTTAAAAAAGGCATCTGTAAGGCCTTCATGCCCACTTTGTTGGCAAAGAAAGTGGAATCCAATGTAACACCCAGGTCAGGCTCATAATGCAGCTTAAGTTTCACTGACAAGCTTGTAGCAGCAAGCTATATCCCTGAGGATGTTTCTTTTCCTTTTTTTTTTTTCCCCCCCTTTCCTTACAGCTTTATGACTCATCATCTTGCTTGATCCATTCCCTTTCTGAAAAGGTTTGCAACTGCAGGGCAGTGACTACAACTGACCTTGGCTTACCCTGTCTCTGCACCATTGTGTTCCTTCTGCTATCACTATTTATATTTAATTTTCCAGAGCAATGCAGAACTGCATTATATATATCTATACTCACAAAAATAAAATAAATTGCATCAATGTATCAGAGATAATTTAAAATAAGAAAGAGAATTACACAACTTTTTATCAGCCAGGCCATTCACATAACAGCTCACATGGCAAATGATTTAACAGTTGCTCTATTCAGAGCTTTGATGTCTCTAGTTGAACATCACATACTGTCAGGCAATAAGCATCTAACCCAAATGTTATATGTTTCTCTCTGAAGTACTTCACTGTTGTTTTTTTTTTTTTAACTGTTACCATGCCTTTATCATTGATACTTTTAATGAATCATTTACACAGAAATATGTTGTTTGCCCATTCTCCATTTAAAAGGTATTAGCTCATTTTTTTATAAAAGATATGCCCAATGTTTACAAATACAATTCTTTTTTCACTTTTCCAATCTTCATCATTTAGCACTGTGTACCAAATCAAAAGGGCAAAAAAATGTGCTGCTATATGCACCTCCCTGAAGCACATTTCCATTCTCGGGAAGCTTTATGCTTAATAAGATATTAAGATTTACTGGCAACCACACAATGATATAAAATCAAAATGTTACAAGCTTGACAGTAATTCGTACAAAGCTTCATTGTGTATGTAAGTAGAACCCAAAGAATGCATCCATTAGTAATGGTAAACATACTATAACCATCATTTACTGCCTGCAAGATTCAGCTGTGAAGGCATGCCTTTGCTGAAGACTTAAATTATATCCGGGTGCATAAGAGAACTTCTGATCTGAATTCAGAGATCTTCAAGTCTGTACTAGCTAAGCCAACAGGAGGCATGAGTTACAGTCCAGCCTTCAATTTCACATTCCTCTCAGAGTGGGGATATCACCTAGCTAATTTCTAATTTGATAATCGTTTGGGATTATCTTTATGTGATCATCTGTATATTCCTTTTTGGTGCTCTGGATGCCACCAATTATCAAATATACAATTTTAAGGAGAAGCTAAAGAGTTAGAATTCACTGGATTTCTGGTGTGCTCAGAGAAGTGATGTGAATGCTGAAGATTTGAATGTGACAAGTGGTAAAGATGATTTCAGCCTACTTAGGTTACTGCCCTTTGTGACTAAAGGATTTTCCATTGCTACTTTGCAGTCAGAAGTCAGATTAAGAGCTGAAACAAGCCTGATATTTCATCCTTTTTTTTTTTTTAATCAATTAAATTGTCACTAAGAATGTGTGAAATATTCATGGTATTCTTAGATACTCTTTTGGGATTAAAAGTCTCCTATGTACCTTGGGATAACCCAAGAAGAAAATAAGCATGACTGTTAAAGAGTCCTATGAATCATAACACATGATGGCAAGACAATGATCCTACAAATGTTTTTAAAGTATTCTTGGAAAAACACGAAAAATCTTCCAGTCCACTCTTTAAATCCTGTTGAAGTTTTCAGGAGAGAAGTAAAAAAAAAAAAAAAAAAAAAAAAAAAAAAAAAAAAAAAAAAAAAAAAAAAAAGGAAGAAAAAATAAGTATCCAATGTTCAGCTGGGAATTTTACCTCCCAAGAAGTAGATGAAGTAAATATGATTAATAACACGACTTGGTTTTGGGTTTAAGTACATATAGTGTCTTTAATCTGTTCAGGCAGATTGCCAACCTGTTATTCATGCCCATTTATACTGTCTAGAATTACGGTACTACTTCATATTTAGATTCTGTATGCAGGATTCTGTGAAGATCACACCTGCTGGCCTTCACCTTTTAAAATTTTGTCCAGATAGTCCATAACTCTCTGGAAAAACATATCAAAAGCTATATTGTTGCATGGATGTCCGATCAATCATATCTGCCTTCACTACAACAAGATGTAAGAATGAAGGAAAAGAGTTTGCCATGAATTCTCTCTCCTTTTCCAAAAAAGCATTTTTTCATCTTTGACCTGTTACAAGACACCCCATTTAATGATGTAGGTTCCGTTGTTCTCACTTCATCCAAACAGAGGGGGAAATAAGAAATTTCTAGCACTAGGAGTGTTTGAAATCGTGTTGTACTTATTTACTGCTTAATTCCAATTGACAGTTGAGTTTGTTTTTATTTCTTCCTACAGCAGTTTAATATAACATTTAAATGAAGAAGGAGAAAATTTGAATATACTGGTTAAACGGAAAAAATTCTAGGAACAGAAATTAAATTTCATCCCCCTATTTGTCAGAATATTTCCCGTTACTCCTGATTACTTTCAGAGGAAAACTACTAAAAGTTCATGATTGACATAAGATCATAACTTTTATAAAGACAGATGTTTAAAAAGGTCTAGATAGAATGTTGTTAAATTTCTGCTGAAAAAGCTTTCAAGATTGTAATGTGATCACATTCAAACTGCAAAGTAGCACTGCTCTCTGCTGGTTGTTATAAAATTAAATTGCTGTTTGGAAGTTGCATAAAAGCTCCTTTATTTATTTTCTTGATTCATCTTTAAATTATGCTTTTATTTTAATTAGGAGAGATAAAAAATGCTTATTCAGCTTTAGAGCTAAAACTTATCTGCCTATCTCTCTGATAAATGAGCACTTCTCAGATAAGGCAGTCTCAGAAAGCATCACATTTGCAGAATTTTACATGTGAAAATCTCTCAGCCTCTGACATAACCTGGATCTATGTTCTCATCTCTAATAAGTTATCTGATTTTTTATCAAACTTGGCTTTCACATTTTTTAAAATCTCTGCTCATAACAAGCTTCTTTTAATAAGGGAAACAGAGATGACATGCTTCCAGCTGAACACTGCCTGGACACACGGTTCTTCCAGAAGTATCACAGAATCAGCAGCTTCTCCAGAAAAAGAAATTTCCTGAGCTGTTAAGGAAGGCTTAGGAAAGGAAAAGCAAGTCTTTACTCTCCTTGCTGTGGGTAGTGTACACCGGGTTCCAACTTTTCCAATTACATGACAAATGGTGAGTCTTCTTCCATGTTTGTGCAGTAATAGATGATGGTCCTTCTCAGTCATCTGCCTCCTCTTTCCTTGCCTCATCCCGAGGGCATGGAAAGGGCCCTGAGGTCGATAAACAATTCATCAATATCAGATCTGGGCATTAAAAGGTCATGATTTAGGCTCCTGAGACCTGTAATTTTAAGAAGGAATGGCTTTGAGAGGTGAACTTTTCTTGTTTTTGAGACTTGATTTTAGGCTCTACAAACACAAATGTAATGGAATTGGTTTGTGTCTCTGTCATTGACTTTTCTCTTTCTGGAAATGTATCAGAACTTATTTTATTACAATATGAGCAATCTTATGAAACATCAGAGTTGGTCAAGCTTGCACAATTTCCCAATCTAAGTTTAGAGGATGTTGAAAGTTGTCAAGGAATGTGCCGTGTGAAAAGAGCAGGAAAAATGTACCCTAGTAAAAGACAATGAGAGAAACACAAACCTCATTTGTAACTAGCTCTAACTACAGTCTGTTAGTGGATTCCCCTTTCATTGTGAAGGGCACTGATGTTGTATTAACTTGCCAGGTCCAAATTTTTCAAAGAACACCTAGATTCCCTTTGAGGGGGAAAATGCAATGCTTTTATACTAATGCAGCACTATTTGCAACAGAACTAAAACAAAAATCTTTATTTATCCTCTAAGAAATGAAAAATATTGTTTTAATCTCTGACAAAGGAGAAAAAGATTCAAAGCCAGCCCTTTCCTCTTAAAGCAATTTTATGTCTAAAGCAAAAGACATAACCGAGTCTAAAGTCTAAACCAAACTGAGAAATATTAACTGGTATGCACTAAATTATGTAGAGTGGGTGGGATTTTCAACAACACAAAGGACAGTCAGGTGTCTAATTCCATTTGTGCTTTTATAAATAATTACAACCAACAATTAAAGTAAATGTGATAAATGATGAACAAAATCCCAAGTCTTTCTGTCCTTTTAAGCATGTAAAAGACGTCAGCTTCCATACAGAGAAGAATTTCTGAGAACGTAAAGCAAACAAGTAAGCAAAGAACCCAACAATCCCTCTTCCCCAGGGTCCTCAGGAAAGACAAGTGGTAACTTTTTAAAAACTCTTTCTCAAATCTTGTTTTTCACAGAACTGAAAACAGAGCAACTGACAATAACTTTGAAACTGGCATACTGTGACTCAGGTTACTCCTTATACAAAACCTTGTAGTTCACTGACCTTGCCAGTTTATCACTCAGGAATTTTCGTTTGACGTTTCCTTTCCGTCCTCAGCTAAATTTTGGTAGTAAGCTCTTTAGGATAGAAACCAATCTTAGTCCATGTGTACACAATCTCTAGAACGGCTTATTCCATTCTTGGATTTAGGTTGCTATGTGGCGTTAAGACTGTTTAAGCAATTTAAAGCTTTTAACTAATCTCTAAAAAATCAGGAAAATTTTTGGATCTGTATGTAATGGACTGGATTGCATCCAACGTGGATTTCTTTCCTTTCTTTTACTTTTTAATTAATATGCAATCTTGAGCATAGCCCAAGTAAAGGAACATTTTCATATATCAAAGGGAAAAAAAAGCTTTGGCATCCCAAATTCTTATTCAATTTCTCAGGAAAATAGCTTCTTTACTTCAATGAATTTGTAAAAATGGAGGTCTGAATCCTTTATATGTTTTAAATAAAATGTAGGAAAGAGCTGGTAACGCAAGCTGAAAGCAAGCAGATCTAATTTTTATTAAAGGTTCACATATTTTCTTCTTCTTCATTTTCTCACCCACCTGTTTTTCTTTTTTCTTTTCCCTCCAGATCAATTCAACTCTTAACATGCCTCAGAGGAAAAAGTCTTGCACAAAAATATGCATCACCTTAGGAGATCAAAGCTGTTTTACAGCTCGTTTTTTATTAAGTCTTTTTTCATCTTAGTGGCATCAAGCTCATTAGAAACAACCACAAAAACAAGAAAAAAGAGAAATTTAAGCTAGGATCAGTAAATTAAAAAGGAGCTTTGATATCTAGTAGAAATAAGCAATACAAAAAAATATCGGTGCTCCAAAATGTGACCTGGAGGACTCATTATATAAGAAGGACGGAAATCAAATTTTTAGTATCTCACTTCATCAATACAAAATAGTTACAGGGCAGATTCTATCTGTTAGAGAAGAAACAGTGGAGAAACCTGTAGTGTAAAGAACAAAGCAACTGGGCAGGGGTATAACCCTAAAAAAGGCATTTTAATGAACTATTTATGGAAATGGAAAATTTTTTTTTTCCAATTGCTACAATTATTACAAAAAACCCCCACATATTAAAAATATCATGCAATTAACTGTTGAAAAATAGCATATCATAAACCTCTTGCAGGTCTCTAAAAGAATATGTGATGTGTATAAGCAAATGCATAATCACCTTTCTTCCCTTTCCAATTACATTTGGCTTATTTAAAAGTTTCAGCATTTAGAAGTTAATCCACTGATTCAATCTTCCCTTCATGAGAAGAATGGGTTAATTTCCATTAAACTGTCGTCATGAGAACAAATCTGTCCTGGATCATTTTCAGTTTGTCTCAGTCTCTCTCAAAAGATTGAGACCTTTAAATTTTAAAGCTCTGGAATATCTCTAATAGGCAAAAGTTTGCCAGGCACTTCAGCCTTCTAAATAATCTCTATTTTTGCTACTTGTCCCATCTGATCTTTGTCACCAGATGTGTGAGCTAGGCAACTGTCATTCAGCTCTACAGCTCTATTTCATTGGAAAAGGCAGTGAGGACTGTCAGCAGCTCATCCCTGTCCAGTGAAGGCTGCAGATGGAATGGACATTGTTGCCTGAGACTCATCCCAGCCAGGCTTGGGCACTGTTACCATCCAGAAGAGCAGTGATATTAGCTGCCTTGATGGATGGATAGATGCAGTACTTAGTACTCAGACTTCACATTTTTGCTCCTATGTTTGTTATGAAGAGGATTTCTTGTAAAACTGTTGAGTGAAGTATTGTTTCTGAATCAATTCAAAACTTCAAGGGGCCGAGTTTTCACTCACAGCACAATTTCTTGATTTATGATTCATCTCAGTAGTCTGTGATAAGGTGTATTTGCATTTAGTAAAGAAACAACAGTTGTTAGTTTTTCAGTGGAATTACTGCTATGTGAAGCATATTTTCCTCCTTCCAACATGAATTTTTAAAATCTGCTCCTGGAGCCTGTAGACCTCTGCCATTTATTTCACAAGGTCTAAAAGATGGCTGTTCTTTTTCATGTCAGTAAGAATGTTTTACTCTACTGCCAACAGTTTCATTTCCAGTTCATTTCTGGGTGCCTTTAAAGATGTTGCTTTTAGCCTGCAATGTACTAAACATTTTAGAATTTCAGTACTGTTTCCTTTACATGCAACTTCCAGCAGCTAAAATTATCTGAACCTATTGATGCAAAGTGAAGACATTTCATTTCACACTCCTGCCCTCCTTGCTCAAATACACCATGTACACAGGAAAGCTTGAACAGGAGACAGCAGCCAGCTAAGTTTTCTCCATCAACAGGAATGCAATCTAGGCTTAATTTTTCTACTCTGATCATTAGAGTGCAGACATGTTGAACATCAGTGCAAATTATAAAAACTGGCATTTTTCTGTGCTCAGATAAGGGTGACAAGGAAGAGTGGATGAGAAAGTGGAGTTAAACTGTTGCTACAGAGCCACCACCAAAACGGTCTTGTATTACTCACAGAGGAAGAGAAGTTTATTAGATATAAACATAATATGAGTCCAAGTGCTGAAATCCCAATCACAGCTAACTGATATTATTCTGAGAAAGATCAATTTTTGTTTGCATTATGGAATGCATTATGGAATGAAACTGCTTGCATTATAGTATGGAAACATACTATATCTTTTAATAGAATTTGAAGATCAGATCCGACACTTCTGGTTATATAACATGCCCTAACCTGTGGTGTAAACCAGAGAAATTTGTTTATTTGGACTGCATCATTAATTTTCAATCATTTAGTATTATAAATAAGTGTTAATGCTTGAGCAGCTCGAGTCTGTGTTTTTCTGGGCTTAGAACTGCTGAATTTAGAATTGCTGAATTTGCATTTAATGTATTCTATGGCTATATACCCTAGAGCAATCACCTATGAAAAACCACTGCAAAATAGCAATTCTGATACCAAACCTCCAGCAGCAAAAAATTAACCGTGAATAAAAATACTTGAACAGTAATTTTGCTTGGATAATGACTGCCTAAAGTTAGAGCATAACTTTAAAAAAATGGTTTTCACAGAATTTTTCTTCCCCATAGAGGGCTAATACTTAGAAAACAACTCACAAATTGCCATTCATAGGGAATTGTCCACCAGCAAAATGAAAAGAGAAGCTTCTGAAATCTTCTCTTTGTACATGTTTATTTATCCTACATTTGGTTTAAAGACAGAAAATTCTTAATGAAAACAAACACCAAAATGGCTCCACTTTTTAGATGGTTTTGGGGTGACATTATATGCAAAGATAGCAATTTGTCACTACAACTTTGATCTGATTCAGCCCAAGCTTTGGAAGATTGCATCTTAGATATGCATTAGCCTTGAAACGAATGTGCAAGTTATTTTTGTAAAGTAAATGTCCTTCTGTTGCTATGGAAACCAGATGTTTGATAATTAAACTTGCGCTGTAAATAGTTGTGTGCTGTCATGTGAAAGAGTACTCTTCACAAGTTGCTGTACAGCCAAATAGTTGAGCTTCTTGTCTATTGAAAAATTGGAAGTAAATGGGGTGAAATAGCTGCCTCTGAAATTGACTTCAAAAAGCAACCACTTTGCTAGAGCATTTTAAATAACACTGGAAAATCTTTCCTGTATTTTGTGGCTATTCTGCAGGTCAGAAGCTATCATTACATTCCTTTTTTCAATTCTATTTGCCTATTATCTTCTACTCACAGACAAACGAACATGAACAACCAAAAAGGAAATATAAACATTTTCTGTAGCTAAGACAATCATCTGGTTCAGCCAAAGCAATCAGACCGGCCCGATCAAGAGCTCAAAAACAAGTTTTAACTTTTTATTATAGTTAATGATACAGGTTATGTGAAGCAGAAACTGTGTATCCAGTGTAGTAAATTTTCCTTACCGCATCCAATGAGTGATCTTTCACGTATTTGAGGGCATGTCATTTCAGAGAGCTCAGAAATCAGCAGCAGAGTAGAGGTAGCTGAGAGAGTAGCAGGAGAATGAGCATTGATATAAGATGTGGAAGAATGCAGAGAAATTCCATTGAGCAGAATGAATAGAACTGGTAAGTCTCTGTGAAGGGAGGACAAGCAGTATGCTCCTCCTGGGAGTCATGTGAGATAAGGCCCAGACAGGAAGAAGAGCAGGTGGAGTATATCTGACTAAAAACTCCCAGTATAATAGCATAAGAACTTGAAATTTGTGCTCCTAGGATGAGCAAGGAAAAATGTTCCACCCTGAGGAACAAGGAGACCATCTGTAAGTAACAGGACTAATGTAGATCTACAGCTCAACACAGGATCACAGAATCATGGGATGGCTTGGGTTGAAAGGGACCTTAGAGATCATCCAGTTGCAACACCCTTGTCACAGGCTGGGACACATTTCATTAGATCAGGTTGCTCAGAGTCCCATCCAACCTGACCTTGAATACTTCCAGGGATGGGGTTTTCACTTTTCTAGGCAACCTGTTGCAGTGCCTCACCACCCACTATAAATATGACTTGTAACTATGAATTGCTAAATTGTAAGATATTAAAATAACCTTTGATAATATTGCTTTTGCGTTGAAAACAAGCAAGAGTAGCATTGAAAACAAACAAGCTTTAATGGTTTCAACTTTTCACTGATCAATGAAATTTTAATCAATGTTTTTTCCTCTGACATTGTTCACCAAAATATTATTTTCCTGGAGTAATAGCATTGCCTAATCCATACAGTCACAAATTTAATGATCAGTCAAAGGATTTACCAACCTCCTTATAATAAATTTTTTTTGTTTTGAGTTTTAGGCTTTAAATCACTTTTGAAGGTACAAAACAGAGTAATGTCATTGTGCAATAAAACTAGGCTATTTCAGATTTTATTGCTAGTTTAATTTGATGTGTCTGAGAGCAATTCTGCTGTTGTCACACATGAAATGAAACTTGTACCGCAAGAAAACTTACTACTTGCTGAAATGCCCTATGTCAAGTAATCTGTAAATATGAAAATAGATTTACTCTACACATTCAACTATTTTTCCTCAAAACAGCAGATGGGGCATTGTTTGAAGAAAAAGATCTTCAAGACTATAAACATAGCTTATGCTTTATACCTCTAACTTGCTCTAGCCTTCCTCCTGTATCATACTTACTACTCCTCTTTTTTCTCATTCTTCCATTAGAAGTATTTATTTGGTTTGGATTTTTAAATATTTTAAAAATTATAAATATTATGTAAGAATGTAGAAGAACTAAAGAAAATGTGACTTTTAGAAGATATAGTGGTCACTGTCACTAACTAACATATACCTTGCCTCCACTCCAAAAAATTCCTTTTTAAGACAATTCAATTATCTTTTACAGCAGGAAACTTCAGACTGTTCTTTGTAACAGTTGACAGAAGGCATGGAGCATAACTCTGACTCTTTAGCTTCATTATGAATTTCTCAACTATTCCTCCTTGAGGTGTTATTTACTTGAAAAGCACTAGAAATGCATAGAGAATGATATCTTAATTCATGCATGTTTCACATTAGACACCATGCACATCATTAGAAAATATGAATCAAAGCGTGTGCACTCTAACTGGAAGAACTATTAGAATTTCTCTGTGGGAATCCTACATATATTTCCCAAACATCTAAATCCGACAATTCCTTGTTTTGTAGCCACAGGTTTATTAGTTGCAGTCTAGTTTTGAGACATTCTCTACATAAGGTAATTTTTTCCATGGCTGAAGTTCATCTTTTCTAACTCCAAACAAACTTGTTCTCTCCAGTCTTGTCTCTAGGTTTAGCAAATAGCTTTATTTCATTCAGAATACCCCTCTTTTCAAAATGACTTTTTTTTGGACAATGTTAGAGTTTGTTTTGTTTAGGCACTGGACTGCCACAGTGTACAACAATGACCCACTTAACAGGCAATTTTTACCTGTAAACCCTTGAAAGCTTCCCCTATCACCAGACATGTTTGAAATAAATACTAGCCATTTCCTAAAGCTATCCTGCAAACAGAGTAAAACCTGACAGTAAATAAAACAGAAATGTGCTTTTCCAGAGAATACAGTACCAGATAGAACCTGACTAGTGACCTCACTAAACTTTAAAATTCATGAAAAAGTAATCTCTGAACATAAAGTAGAATTGAATTCTTCACAAAGAAAGCAAATAAGGGAGGGAAAGCAGATCAATGAATCTCATCTACTCAATAAAGTATAAAGAAAGGAAAGCTATGGCTGCTATTTCATGCTACAGTCATTAAAGAACAGCAATTATAGTGGCCTGCTTCTCCCTGCTCCATCACACAAATCTTACTACAGGAAAGATATTTATTCCTCTCCCTACTACCATCATAGACTCCGTGTGGAAAAAAAAATAGGCTCCTCCTTTTCAACTGAAATTGTAAAACAAACACATAATAAAAAAAAAAGTTCACAGGTGTTTGTAGAATAACAATAGATTGAAAACTTTATGATGTCATTTTTCACGTAAAGTATTAGTGTTTTATGCAAGAACTGCCCACATCAAGCACAGGTTTATGATGTTGGTTGCAGCTTGTGGAAGTCTAGCTGTGTATGAGAGGTGCCAAGGTGGAAAACCAGGTGGGAAGCCTGCAGGTCTCTTACAGAATGCAGCATCTTCCTTTGCTGGACAATTTCTGAGGAATGCCCTAGCTCTGCCTCTGGGTCTTTAGGAAATTTAGCTTCCTGGACGGCTCTGGTCTCAACATTTGGCTGGCAGTGACAGAGAAGGAATCAAAAGCTTTAATGTGCTTTTTCCACCTCCATAAATTCTTTGTCAGTTCTCACCCTCTCTGCTTGCAGACAGTCATGTTACCCCACAGGGTCAGGTGTCCATGCCCTACTTGCCTGTGTCTGAAAGATGAGCGACCCCAATGAGTGAAAAGGTGTTGAGAGGCCTGCAGAAAGTCAGCATTTCTATGTGAAGCTGTATCCCTCATGCTTGTAACCTGTGTGTGGGACCAATTAAAGCAATTGCTTATTAAATTCAGCATGGAACTGTTTGTGTGTTAATGTCTTCCAAGCATAGACATAGACCATCTTCAAAGATAGCTCAACAGTGGGATGACAGGCAAAGGTGCAGAATTTCAAGAGTTAGGAACTGCTTCTGGTAAGAGAGAGAAAGGTTCTCCAAAGTCTTGCAGCATGCTGCAAGCCACAGGACATTTCACAGGATCAGTGGAAAGCATTGCTATTTAGCCATGTCCCAAAACAATCCAAAGGGAAGCTTCCAGAAAATGCAAAGAAGAAAAATCCTGTCTTTCTAGTAACAAACTAACTGCTTGCATTTAACACAATTCAATGATAATAAAATATACACTGGAACAGTCTGAAGGCTCCAACAAGTAGGAGGTTGAGCATTGTAAGGAGGGCTTAGATGACAGTTTTGTATCTAATTTACCATCCATGACTCCTGACTGCTATTTTAGAATGTCAGGACCACGTTTTTTTGAAGTAAGAAAAGCAAAACTGTAATTTTTTTCCAGTCACACTTGACAATATATGTGTCTCTGCATTAAGAAGAAGCACTAACTCCAAGTTCTACCTTCCTCCCAATACAGGATCTCAACAACAAGAGCTCCAAAGCTCAGACACTCTGCCAGGTCTGCAGACTCATCCTATCTTTTTGTCTCTTTTGTTGCAAATCATACCTCATCCCTGGTAACTAGGAATGCATGGTTCAAAAAACAGAAAGGAAGAATTTACATGGCAGAAAGTCTGCTTGAAGGTTCTGGTGGTTATGCTTGTCTGGGGCAGCCAGGAGTCTGGAAGGAGGCACCTGTATATCAGACATAATTCTGCCACTCTAAATTTGTGTTTAGACAATAAACCTTTCAAAGAAGGTATTATCTCTTTATTATTGATCTCCATTTATGGCATTGGGGTTTACTGCCACCTATATAAAATAACAGCTTATTTGTTACACTAAGTGGCAGTGAAATATTAGACTTTTAATTCCAGAAGATGTTGTTATATGAACTCTGAGCTAATAAATTAAAGCAGGATATGAGCAGTTGACAACGTTAAACTTTTTTTTCATCTTTTACCTGTACAAGGCTAAAATGTTTAAAGCCTGGCATTTACCACAGTAGAATCAGAGTGTTTCATGGTATGAGTGGATTTTCCTTAATATGCACAGGAAAAAATAGTAATCTGAACAATGAATACAGGAAAAAAGAGAAATCTGCAGCCAATTTCTTTTCAAGCCCACTTTAGCCAATTCAATCTGTTTCGCTCAATTCCATTGCCAAAAATCAGTCAATAATCCTAAAAAACCAGTCAGAACCCAAATTTCAGTGTTACTGAGTGAAAAATATGCATGATCAAAACAGCAGTCCATTATAACACCAAGTTTTTTGAGTTTTCAAGTGTGTTTTGGAGTGAGCTGAATGTTGTGATAAACTCCCAACAAACTGTAAAGCAATATTGCAAAACACTTATTAAGGAGCCTTCTGTTTAGCCAGTGTATTTGCTTATAAAATAAACAGGTTAACTTGAGTACCATGTCTTAGAAAACACTGAATTCGGAAAACACCGTTTCAAATAATCTGAGATAAAGCATGATGACCTAGATAGAGTATTTGTTAATTCAGTTGTAATAGTTTGAAAAACAGTGCATTACTTTTAACATGAAGAGAGCAGGAGACTGATGGTATTGTTCAGTGCATGTCTCTGTCACCCTCATTGTTCAGTATAGCAAGCATCTGGAAAGAGAATACAAGTAACACCAGAGAGTTTGCTTGAATCTTTACACATAAAAGTGCTCATTTAATGATGAAAAATGTGTTCACGCATTCATATGAACAGCACCTGGATATACAGTTCTTGATGGCTAGCTATGTTCTCTCAGATTACTTAGCTTTAATAGTTTACTGGTTCTTATGGTTATGTTTTTCTTTCCATCTTAAACATGAAAATCACTGTAAAATACAACCTAATAGACTGCCACCTGAAAATACTTCTAAAAACCTGTTATTTATACTAGTTTTTAAAAGTTATTTTATAAACAGATGTAGTGCTTAATGAAAGATTCAAAGAGACTTTTTTACAGCCAACAAACTGAAAATTAATTCATCATGTTTAGTGCACTCCTAGTTTTATAACCTCATCCATTATTTTATTACTGTTTTGTTAGGTAGTGACTTTTTATGATTATGCCATTTAGAAAATATAAATTTTCATTCATCATTGCAGAAGAGCATCAGAACAGCATGGTTTAGAATTGCAATTTTTTTTGACCTTTTGGAAGGTGAACAGAATTCTCGTATTTTGTACAACAAGAGTGATATTATCACACAAAATAAACATATTTTTGAAAGTTTTTATTCTTTTTATCTATAAAGAACTAAATTAAGGCTTGGATTTCATAAATGGGTCAAGCTCATGTGGCTAGTCTGTAAGGTTTTGACAAAGCAGCATATGCTTCATGTTCTGATGAGACCATTGATGTTGTGGAAAAGCGTTACAGACTCAGAGGAAACATATTCTTATCAATATGATGACATTTTCCAAAGTGAACACTTTTCCAGTCATAAAATAACCTCTACTTGTTTCTTTTGTTTGTTTGTTTGTTTGTTTGTTTTCATTTCTTTGGAAGTAATCCTCAAATTATGACTGCTTTTATGATTTTGCAAACACTTGTACAATAATGATCTAAATTTTTCCAGTGAATGTTCATATAGAACAATAAATATACCCAAACAATATGCAAATATTTGTTTACTAGAAGATGCTTAATTCCACAAAAATGTAAGACCATTTATATGCAAGTCAGGAGATATTACCTGTCAAATAAAGAACATTTTCAATGTAAATCAGACCTAACTGGTTAATTATATATTAAAATCTTTAAATGGTCTGTTTTCAATCAACAGCACAATTTTCCCTTCTTCCAAACTATACTTCACAAAAACTTTGCATAAGAAACCTGTTGACTACATTAATAAATTTATTGTTTAAAATTTTAAGCATTGTTTCATTCTTTTCTTTTTTTCAAACAAACTTTTCTTAATTATATCATTAGATGACTGTCACTTATTTACGTACAGAGAAAAACACAGATCATTAAAGCTCCGCTGCATTTTCCTAGATACTTGCAAAATTAATTTTTTTTTAAACTATAGCTTAGAGGATTCAGTAACATTTAAAAATGGCCTGTAATGGCATTAACTGTTAGAAAAAAATATAATACACTACAGAGAACATTGTATGACCAATAGTCATATATTTTAAATATTTCTGTAAATCAGACAACATATAATGACATATAATGACAGAAGGAAAAAATATTTTCCAGGAGACCTCTAATAGTTCATATTCACCTTGTTTCTAAACCAAAAGGTACAAACCCAAAGCAAATGTAATCATTAGAAAGCTATCTGTTTGGAAAGAAGATTATTTAAGTTATATTAAGTTATATATATATTAAGATTATGAAGAGTTGCATTTACTCCACAATAAGAGTATTGTGGAATATAGAAAATAATACTCAGAAAGATAGAAAATAATACTCAGAAAAAACCTAGAAAAAATACATTTTCTATACTTCACAGATGTTTAGTAGTTTTCTGTTCAGAAGAATGCACCTAACTAAAGAACAAGCCTGGTTTTATCAAAAGGAGCCATATTTAAAAAAAACAATGGTTCAGTAGATTTCTGTTGGGCTTGCCTCTTTTTAGATTTCCCAGTCCAATTCTTATTCAAACAAATCAAAAACACAAGTTATATTCAAGTCATGTTGCTTATTTATATAATTTCTGCTGGTGTACAAAGATTTGCATCACATCACTATTCTTTTGATCTGTCACAGACTGGAGGCATAATGCCTTGGAAAATGTAGAATTCCTGCAGTTTATCTCTGCAGTCTTACCCAAGCAGACCTGCACACATTTTGCATGTGTTCCTAGTTAACCAGAAGCTACATCATCTTTAGAAATTTAAGCCCAATCTAAAACACCCTTTTTCTTTGCAATGTTTACTAACATGATTCATAAGCACAGTTTTCTTCGACTTATTGCAAGTGATTATACATATATACGTATATATATGCAAATATATACATCTATGTTAAGAGAATTAGCCATCACTGTGACAGCAGTGTTCAAAAGACTGAAAAGTTTGGCCTGTTTCAAACTTGGAAACAATACTAAATCGACATTCATTGGCAATACACATTGCTAACATTTAGTTCTAATCCATTATTAATTTTTTCTATAGATATTCAAGTAAATAGTTTTAAACAACCTTATCTTAAATTAGCTGTGAGTAAACAATACGATGGAGCCAACAGTTGTGATGGCTATGGTTCCTTGATGGCTTCACTGTCCAAGTTCAAGCTGGCTGATGTTTAGAGGTCTGTGAAAAGAGATGATAGAATTGAGACAGGGGACTTTTTCTCTTTTCTTTGCTCATGATTGCCATTTTGTGTTTTCTGCTAAGAAAGAAAAAGGAAAATTCATATACCCGTTATATAGCTAAACCTACAGTCACACCTCCAAAATAATTAAATTATATGTTCAAAATTCATACTAGTCCATGTCTATGTGATACAAGAATTTTTGCATTGTTGCCTATTTTGTCTCCCTGAAAAGGGCTAGGACTCAAAGATTGTTGAAGGAAAATTAATAACTGCCATCCGTATGTGGATCTTATTTCATGGTTGGGACTAATCCTTTGGAAAGTGTGCTCAAAAAAAAAAAAAACCCACCAAAAGGATTTTTGAAGAGTTGGTAAAAACTGACATGAAAAATTTGTTGTATACAAGCTAAAATAACACTCCATGAAGTTTAAGTTACTTATTAAAAAAAAAAAAAAGACTACTCAAAAAAAAAAAGCCAAATTCCCAAACTTATAACACTAAAATCAAATCCTCCCAAAAACATTTTTAAGTCAATGAACTGTAAAACAATCTTTCTGCTTTTTTGGGTTTTTTTTTGGTCAGAAGAATGAATTAGCTAAAAATTGTTCTGAATTTTTACCTAATTTATTGATCCTTAAACTTTTCAGGGAATTTATTTTGGTTGGATGAAATAAAAACTGAAATCAACAGGAAGGAATCTCAAAGAAAAATGGAAGCTAAATCAAAATCATCGTGAGTACCACATAGGTATGAGACATATGTATTTATCACATCATACATAATGAACATGCATTGTGTTATGCGACTGAATTGTGAGTGGTATGTATGAATTAGATGCACATATCCATATACAGTGTGGACTATATATAACTTAAGTGCACATAAAAATATAAAAAGAGCTTAATGAAATTTCTGGTTAAGAATTATCCATGTGTGTTGTAGTCCTATTTATAATACATCTCTTACACTGGTTTGTCACGGCCAGCTATGATTCTCCTCATGGGTGAAAGGAAATGGCTTTTGAATTCAAGCATTCTTGCTACAAAAATTCCAGGTACCACTAGCCCCTTGTCAAAAGCTGCTTAATTTTCCTCAGAAGTAACAATACAGAGCCAGTTGTAAACCACTCTCACACACCCTGGCATTTTGTCCCCCAGCACCAGGAAAGCAGGGAGTTAATGGGAGAACCAACAGAGCAGAAAGCATATTTAACACTGCCCTTTCCTTATTTCAGCCAGCTCCACTACAGCAGGAGCAAGTGGGCTTTGTAGATTGCTTCCTCTGTAAAAAAGCATTGGCCTTAATTGTGAGAGTTTTCTTTGGTTTAACTTTGCAGATTTCAACATCCTTAGTGGAAGGCAGAATCCCAAACTATTTTTCGAGTCAAATTTCTTGTATAACTTTTTTTTAAAATGTCAGATATTGAGCAGAGTTTTTAAAAAAACTGAACAGCCAGACTGGATGACTTCAGTAATGGGAATACAGCCTGGGGAAGGTACATAAATCTGTAGCCTTGCTGTGCATAAAATTGCTTTGGTAGCTCTGCATCTGGAAAGACGGGAGGTTTGATCAGTGCAGTTTGAAGGAATGCCATCAGCTAAACAAGCTAATCCTGCACCTTAATTACCAAGTCATGCTGCTTTTCTCCATGTAATCTTATCATGAACTTTTAAAATAGATATAAAAGCAGCGGTGAATTTGCAGATACGACATTAAATGGAACGAAATTCCCTTTCACCCTCAAGAAAACATAGGGGTGACTATGAATCATCCCTATGGGCCCACACAGGCCACCTTCTGCTTCTATGGAATCTTAATGCCATAAATGTTTAATCCATATGTTCCCTTCATGATTCATCCCTGAGCAGCTCCATATGTCAGCAGTGGTCAGACAAGGCTTTTGAAATGCCCAAGCAGAGCTGGTGACTAGCAGACAAACGTACATCAGTTCCACAAGTCATTTTCTGTTATTTCCTGTCTATTCTGTCGGACAGCAGAATAACTGGGGAGAGAACTGCCAAAGACATCATTGGTGGCATTAAAATGGACAAGTTAAGGTTTATCTGGATCTATAATAAGTCTGCCTTCCTGTACTCCTGTTGCAGGTCTGAGCATGAGCTAGTCCTCTTCCTTCTGGGACTCCTTGGCTATGCTCAGCCTGGAGGAATTAGGCTTACATGCTGTATGCAGCCTAGCTTGCCCACCTGGATGTCTCACTAGGAATAATTCAGGCTGAGTGGGTTCATTAGAATGCATCTTTTGAGGGGATGGTTAACAGACTGAGAGCTTAAGCTACTGCTGCAGGTAGGCCTCCCTGCAAAGTAAACAAGGGCTATGATTCTGGTACTGGTAATCTTGAGTTAAGAGAAGGGTCCAGTATATGGACCTTCTCACCACAGTGCCTGGAATAGTACAGTTTTCTGGGCATTCTGCTCTGTGAGGCTCTTATGGAGCAAGGTAGAAAATCATTATTCTCGGTTTATAAGAAAAGCTATGAACCATGCAGAGAGCATATGAAGCAGTTCACAGTTCCTTCTGCCTTTATTAGTCAGAAGTATCCATTTTCATAGAAACATGAATAATTTCTATCCTGCATTTTCTACAAAACCCAATTTTTAAGGCTGTATTGTGTTCAAGTGAAACAAAATACTTGAGCTCGGGAAAATAGTACATGTATATACATCTACAGTACTTTCCTAAGGAAATGAAAGCTTAAGGTGGGATCAAATAAAGTGCCCTTATCTTTAAATATAGGTGTGCAGGCACAGGCATGGGGCTCACAAAAATATGCACTAACTTAGGAGAGACACAGCAACTTTTTACTGGCATGTGGGATAGTAAGCTAAATCGGGATCAAGTACCAACAGCAGACAACTGACTAAAGAAAACGTGGGTCTTGATTCAGTTCTTGCTTTAGCAAAAGCAAGAATTTTTTTGTGCCTAATAGAGTAAAAGCATATACAGTGTGAAGATTCAGCTGACTCACATGAATATTCATTAGCATTCATATATTAAAGAAATCTGACCTATGTACATACAGGACTTTTCACACTTGTGCTAAAATTCCCTGAGGAGAAAACCTCACCCACTGGGTCCATGAGTGGGGAAAGCAAAAATCAAATCGCATTCTTATTCTTATTTATAAAACCATCATATAATTTCTGTATTTTACAACTGGTTTTCAGTCCTTATCCTAACCCATATTTATAATAGTTTTTGACTTACAATGAACTCTGATTGAACTACCTCTTAAAAGTTTGGATGAAAGTTTACAGCATAGTTTGTACCAAATAAATGTATTCCTGCAGGTTAGCAAGTTTTGCTTAGAGTTCTGTTTTAATAGAACAGATTTTCTTCAAATTGATTGCATTAGAACAGAGAAATATTAGCTCCCTGAGCAATTTTATGGTTAAAAGGAACTGTTCACTCATCAAGCACATACATTCTTTTCTTAAAAACTTTATATTGAAGGCTCCTTTCATCTACCTACCAGCATTCAAAGTGGAAGAAAATTTTTTGTATATCACTTAAGATTAGAATAAAAATACTTTATGGTTGAATAGACTGACAAATATTTTGCTGATTGACTAATTTTATAGGTAGTGGAATATATTGGTTGAATTATTAAGAGATAACATGAACTTTTGTTCAATGATTGGAGAATTTATTTTAAGCCAGTGCTCAATCAAGACTTAAAAATAAGAAGAGAGGAAGAGAGGTATTCCATAAATTCAGTCTTGCCTGCTACAAAGTTGTTTTGTCATTCTTCTACTACAAAAAGTCTAGGAAACCCTTTATTTGTGACTTGAAGCATAGGTTATCTTTTGCAAGCAACTAGACAAATAAATGAAGATAAACATTACAATACACAGCTGCTAAGGAAAATTTATGGATGCTGATGAAGAAATGGGGTTTTTTTAATCATCTTATGTCTCCTTTCTTTACTCTATTAAAAAATCACACATCATCTACAGTGAGTAAGTAAGATATGTCTGAGACTTGTCCATCTTAGATGTTATAGCTTCCAGAGCAGCCAGAATGGCAAATGTAATTGAAGATACTCAAATGGGAGAGCACAATTCCATTGCATATTTTGGCTTCTAAATGAAAAATTGCAAAGTGTATTGTCAGATTTTTTGTAATATCATTTGTTATGGAAAAGTTCTGGTTTTATACTAAGGAATAATTTCAATACAATTCATCCTGTGGTATCTTCCTTGTATGGCATGCAATATCTTCATTTTCCAATTTCCAAGTGACAAAAGTGTAGAGAGAGAAAATGAAAGAGAAAATAAAATTATATTAACCACAGGAAGAAACTCAGACAGTCTCTAAGTAATCATCTCTCTATATGCTTCCCTTCAAGTGATCTGATTCCTTTAATTTCACTATTACTGATTAAATTATTTCCAGAAAAAAATTGTATACTTTTGGGATATGTGGGGACAGAATGTTATTAGACTCACCTTATTGCCTTCAAAGGACAACTCAGGATGAAACTGTGTTCAAGAGTAGGCTGATTATTTATTCATCTATAGCCAATTCTAGTAAAGACATGTTGGCTTCAGTGAACATGACAGAAAAACGCAAAAAGCCAAAACACAAAAGAGAATTTTTGATACAAAGAAGGGTGATAGTAAACACATATTCTTAAATTGTATTTAATTTCTAAGCATTCTACCACTTTTAAATTGTAACTTAAAAGAAAAGACTATTTTGATTTGAAAAAGATTGTGTGTTTTGAGCATTGACTAGTAATTTGTCAAAAGTTCTTTCTTGGTATGCTCTTAAGTTCTTTCTCGACATTTCATTACAAAATAAAAATGTCCCCTAAATTACATTGGCTGGTAGTTACACAAAATATTACCCAACAGCTGGTTTTATAAAAGGCTATAGAATTGTTTGATGCTTGGATTTAGATAATTTGTGCATACTTTGCATTGTCTCATCAAGATCAGGTAGACTTGTGGGATTCTATGTTTGAGGATGAACCTAGAAGAGATTAAAGGAACAATCATGGAGTAGCATTAAGTGCTTCAAGAAACCCTCAATGTCATTAAAATACATAGCAGAAAGATAAAGCTGATGTTTTAGAAGAAATTTCAAAATCTCTGAATTTTGTTTGGCAAGCTTTGACATATCAACTTCTGTTATTGTCAACTGAGGTCTTCATCATTTAAAGACAATAAAAATACAACAGTTACAGTGTTATATAATATGCATGGATAGAAAATTACAAGATAAATTTTTTTTGCCCATTCTGCTGAACACTGTAGAGCTGGATTTTCTCAAAGTATAATAGTATAAGAGTAGCTATCAGTTCACTTCAGTGGAACTTTAACACTCCCTTCATTTAGGCAGAGTTTGAACTATTCAAGCGTGAAGTTATTTAAGACTCATCAAAAAGCAACAACCCAGAAGTCCTCCATGAAACTTCAACTTAAGATATCCAAAATTTTATCTAGCATTTTATGTAAAATAATTTGAAATTTACAAAAATTTAATGTAAGGAAAAAATTCCAACCAACAAAAACCCCCACTGATGTTGCTGTGTGAAGACTTTATATAAAACAAAACGTCTTAAGCACTAATCAGAAAGTTGACTTGCCATTCGCCTGCCTGTAAAACACTTTTGTCAGGTTCATCACTAAGAATGCAACAGGGGAACTGTGGAAGGACAGATAGAGGTAGTGCTGAAGGTAATCTTGCCCCCCATATATTGCAGCTGTGTCAATTACCAAAGAGTGGGAACAGCCTCCTCCTCACAGCCATGGGTGTGATGAACGAGTGAGTTAGCTGGGAGGGAGTCAGTTGGAGTCTGCTGGCTGTGCTGTGAAGAGGAAAGGACAGGAGGTCATGCAAGGGACACACAGGGTTAGGTGGCTGTGCTATGGACAGGAAGGAGTGAGCTAGAACTGCAGAAGGAAGAGAGAAGGAGAGAAAGAGCCAGAGCTGTGTGGAGTTGCCCATGGGAGGCTATGTAGAAAAGGTATGAGGGACTTTTACAAGGTGCTGATGCTTGAAGCCTTCTTCAGTGTCACTTGTATCTCTTCCATCAGGAACTGCAGACATTCTACAAGGCAGGAGAAGTGAAGCAAATAGCTGGAAATAGCTTATTTGATCACTAAATATCTACAAGCATATATGCTTGTCAACATATGTTGTTTCATATGCAGCGTCAACTGCTAAACTAATACAAAGAAAGAGGGATTCAGATTTTAAATAGGAAACATGATGAGCTAAGACACAGATGTGTTAAGCCTGTGTTCTTGTGTCACTTGGCATGACAGAGGCTCATAGCGTTTTGTTCATACACTGAGATTCCTGCCAGGAGGTCCTGTACTTGGATTCATCATGTTCTGTTAGACAAGGGAGTCTGAGCAGAGTGCAGGCACTATCTCTTGCAGCACAGACTATTAGTATTGTCTCCTGCTCCAGTGCAGTGAACTGAAATCTTACAATTACTCAGCTTTACTGTATTGTCCGTGCTCTTCCTTATCATCTTGAGAGAGCACAGGCTTTCACTTGTCCACTTCATCACTTTGCGATGAAGAAAACAAGTTTGGGTGCATAGGCTCTGCAACACATTTGTTAATATAATATTACCCTTTACATGAAACATAAAACTTGTTCAGTTGGAACATCAGGGAAGCAAACTTTCTTCTTTGGCTCATATTGAGGGTTTGGGTCCATTCATTTTGAGGTGCAGACTTCTTCTAAGCTTGTGAAGTATCTTCATTTATCATGAACAAAGATAACATTGCTCAATACTTATAGTAAAACCCTCCTGTATTATAGTATTATTTGTAGCCAGGCCCAGATCATTTTACTTGGGCACTCAAAGACTCCTGTAAATAGCTTCCCTCCTGCTAAGCTTCCTTTTGCCCTCAATGCCTGTATGTGAATAAAAGCCCATTTTCATTTAATGGCCCACCAAGACACCTCCTGAGATAACTTTTACCCTGAAAAATAATATAACCAACTGATTAAGGAGCAAGTATTTTCAAGGGAGATTAAAGTTAAAACAGAGATCAGGCATCCACAATATCTCATTGAGAATTCAAAAGCAGTATGGATGAAACCACTACAGTCCATAATAGATGCAGTGACTCTCACTTCTTAAGATTACTTATTGTTAAAAAAAGATAAAATCTGAGGTTAAGCAAAGCCATTTTGTAAAGTGTGTGGAGATATTTGAATAAAAGTGGTTGCAAAATAGAGGATGTGGAGCCAAGTGAAGGAGGAATAAAATAGAACAGGTCTTTGAAAGAACAGATAATACAATAATTTTCTAGGGTTTGTCAGGTGTGAGGGGTCCAAACCTTCTCCACTGAAATTTACCTAATAGTCAGCATTGCCTCAGACATATCTGATAAAATTTGGCTAAAATTAGACCTCACTTGTGGAGTCTATTATTTTTCCAATAAAATTAGAAGCTTTAAAAAATTACAGAAGGCGTAAATTTTCAAATAAATATTTCAACCATAGAGGCTGCAATAAAAAATAATTTCTTCATGTGTGTGATAAAACTGCTCCACTTATGTCCTAATTTTTATTTTTCCCTTTGCTACTGTTGGTAAAGGAATGAATAACAGAACAGGGAAGCAAAATTGAAAAAAATGGAATGTTTCTCACTTTCTTGTTTTATTTAAAAAAGGCTAGTGAAAAAATAAAAGAAATGGACAAATTAGCTAAAAGTCATTAACAATTGCTTCAACATAAATACATGTTTGAAATTAAATTATTTTTCATATTTAACCAGTGATTTTTTTTTTTTTTTACTTTTCAGTGCCTCAGTAAGTTAGGCTGGCTGTGCTGCTATGTTCTCTGGGAACTTGAAGATTTGTGTGGGAATGAGAAGGTTCATGGACAAACGTGAAGATTTCCATGACCTTGTGATTCAAAACTACAGAAATGTTATTTTCGAAACTCAGAATAACTACTAGGGTTTGTGAAAATACTCTATTTAGTTTTTATTTTCTGAAAAATCCAATCATTAAAACATACAGTTTTCTGTATGGAAGTCTTATTTATCATTTTGATCACCTGTGTCTAAGCAAGTATCAAACAAATTATAAATCCACCAAAGAAAAAGCAACTGAAGTAGCAGAAAACAGGGATCTGGGTCAAACTGACTCAAACAAAATGAATTTAGCTTTGTAAAATAAAAACTTATATACTGAGGAACAGATTTCATAACTGGCAGAATTAAGACTGAACCATAAAAATAGCACATGTACAGCTACAAACTGTAGATAATTTGACACAAACTGTCAATGCAATTTTGCTACAAAAAGTGACAACATGACTTGTGGCTGTCTAAAGAAGGGGATAGTGGATATTTGTATGTGATATAAGTGAGACTTATCAGAATAAGAGTTCTGTAGTCCGCATTCTGTAAAAAAGATGGAAAACCTGGAGAGAATACAGAAGAGTAACAAATATTACTTGTGGGGTAGAAAATGTATTTCTGTAGATGACACCTACAGCTCACCCCTCTTAGCTTATCAAAAAAAGCTATTAAGAGGTGTGTTGACTGCAACATATAATTACTTCAGAGATCAGGTACCAAAAGTATCAGGTACTATTATTCTAACAGAAAAAAGGCATGACAAATATGAGTGTTTAAAAGCTGATGACAAATTCAAATGGAAAATGTTGCACAAATTGCTAAAAAGTTACTTGGCCAGCTATCAAAACAAAGTGTCACTGATAGCAGAATTCTGAATTTTACTAATCTTTATGTCTTCAAGCCAAAACAGGATGCCTTCATGGAATAACTGTCTCAGCCAAACACAAGTTATTTGGCTTGGTACAGCAAAACTAGCAAAAATGTAAACACAAATAAAACATTTTGGTTTTAAGTTCTTAAAAATCTTTGGGATACCCCCTAAAAGTCCTGAGGATTCATTCTCTGAGTTTCTCTATAAGTAGAAATTTTAGAGTCTTATTAAGATCTGGGACTATAAGCCTTCTTATAAATCTTCTGCAGATTCTACTACTTATAATTATACTGTGAAGTTTATAGGGGTTTGGAAAATATTTTGAATATTCTCTTCCATTGACATAGAACTGAATGGAAAACAGTTTGTGTTCCACTGAACATATGGACACACTCCCAACAGCTTAAAAACCCCAAACCTAGAAGCCAAAAGACTCTGTAAGAAATGCTGCAAATAAGATGCATGTCACTTCAATGATTTTGAAATTGTCTTTGCATAATGATTATTCCAAAGTAATTCCGTGCTGAAACAACAGACTATTCTATTTTGATAATGAAAAACTACTTTGTTTTACTAGTATAAAAATAAATCATAGGCAAGATGCAACATAGACCAGCACCAGTAACATGCTTGTAGTTTTAAATCTAGTCTTTTAATGTCACAACTCCCTCCTCAAAAAAGATAGCGAATTTTCCTCTCTGAAATTTGGATGAGTTCAGTATGTTACTGTAAAATGTTTCAATCTTAATGAAAATATTACTTTTACATAAATTTTTTCTGTTTCTCTGTTTTGTTGTTTTTGCAAAAGTGTTAACAACAGGCATCAATGTCTTTGATCAAATTTAAGGGAATTGTTTGGGCTAATCCCAGTGACCTTAAAATGAATTTTGCTCAAGCACAATAAAACCAGAAAAAATACCTGATTCTTCAGATATACTTTTCCCCCATTTAAAACACTCTCACCCACCACTGGTGTGAAAGCACATATCAAAAGGTGTTAAAAGTGATTGAATCTATAATCCCTAGAGCATTAGTCTGATGCAATTATTTCTATTGTTCAAATAAGGTTATGACCACCTTAAACCTTCCTTTCCAGATATTATCTGACATGTTCTACTTGGAAACAGAAGAGCCTTTTGGGAGAGAGCTACTGTGAAGGTTTGGGAACCTGCCAAATTTAATTAATTTAATATATATTTTAAAATAATATTTTGAATCAAACTATAATCAGTAATAGTCAAATCTAGTGCAAACAAAAGTGCCCAATAGTGCATTGAAAGCCAGGTGCATAATGCTTTAAAGTAAAATTGTGCTTATGAAATGAAGATAATTGAAGTTTTCCTAATAATTTAATTGAAATTTAGGATCAACATGAGCATTGTCCACAACAACAAATTTTGGAAACATAAGAGCACATAATAAATGCTAGGCTAGCACAATCTATTTCTATTACTTATATTATTGGTGATTGCTTCCACTCATATCACATCAATAAAATCTCTTGAGAACCACGTGGACCTGCAAATTGTCTCCATACAAAATATGAAGGCTCTAGCTAAGCAGAAAAAATCCCCTCTCATGTTTCAAGAAAGTCTGTCAAATTATATCCTTGACTGCTCATATCTGCTCAAGGTTGTTAAAAATTTGGTATTTAAGGAATGCATGAGCACCTAAATAAAATTCAGCACCCGTTCTGTTAAAGGGGGAAAATTCAACAAGGAAATACATAAATAGCCTAATATAGTTTTAGTGGTTGACCTTTAAATTTATTTAGCTAATAAATAAAGTAGAGTCACACAGGATCTTTGCTGTTTCAGGATTTTTCAACACTTCCATAAATCATCTGGAAAAAGGGAGGAAGAAGCCATGAGAAGGCAAAATTTGCTGGTGATAGTTAGTTAGTCAAGGTAATAAAAACAAGGGCAACTGAACTGCAGAAGAAATAAAGTGATAATGAAAGAGCAGATGAAATCAGTGTTGGTAAATGCACAGTGAGGCACATGAGGAAAAACAATCTCAATTTTACATACAAGGTGATGAGCTCTGAGATTACTTTTGCCACACAGGAGGGAAATGTTTAGAGTTGACCTGTAACAAACAGTTCAGTGAAAATGTCAGCTCAATACTCAGGAACAGTAAAAAAGAAAAAAAAGATACATTTAACAAAGGAAAAGAAAAACAATAAAGTAAATATTATGATGTTGTATGACATTGTATAAAGCTATCCTGGGTGTTCTTTGGAATTTCTACTATCCCCAAAGCCATCTCAAAAAGGAAGCAGAAAAAAGCTAGAGATAATCACAGACCATTATAAAGGTTATTCAAATTGCAGAAAGAAACAGCTAGTAAGGGGTAAAATACTTCCCTGTAAAGTCACGTGTTAGACTGAGAAAATAAAAAAGAAAGGACTAGTCCAATAAAGCCTAGGAGATCAAAGTAAGGTAGCTAAAAAATGAGTCACCAAACAAAATAGAAATTCTTCATAGCTCATAGCTAATCTGTGGAATTCTGACAAAAGGGGATGTGCATGATAAAAACTTTACAGGAGTCTAAAAAGAAGTGATATAGCGAGTGATATAGATGTTTATAGCAAACAAATCTATTATGGACTAGTAATCAAAGGCAGAATCTCTTGTGCAGGTAGTCCTTTAAATACCATTTTGCTGAGGATTGGGAGATTAAAAGAACCCATAAGAGCATTTGATCTGCTGCTGCTGGCACCTGGAGCAACGACACAGTCAAAAAAAAAAAGAAAAACGAATAAAACATGTTTCAGATGCAAACGTGTTTGGTGCAATAAAAGGTACATTTTTTTTTCTGTCTGTTCTTCATTGGTCCTAATAGGCAGCTGATCCCTGCACAGCCACCTGTTCATTCCCACTGCAGTGGGATGGAGGAGGGGATGGGGTTTTTGTGGTCAGTTCATCACACCTTGTCTTCGCCACTCCTTCCTCCTCAGCTAAGGACTTCTCACACTCCTCCCCTGCTCCAGCATGGGGTCCCTCCCACAGGAGGCAGTCCTCCATGAGCTTCTCCAGTGAGTCCTTTCCACTGGCTGTAGTCCTTCACAAAGTGCTCCAGCATGGGTGGCTTCCACAGCCTGCAGTCCTTCAGGAGCAGGCTGCTCCAGGGTGGGTCACTCATGGGGTTACAAGTTCTGAAGCAAATTGCTTCAGTGTGGGCTCTCTCCATGGGTCCACAGGTACTGCTGGACACAGGCTGCCAGGACACAGCTCCATCTGTGGTCTGTGCTATGGGGTGCAGGAGAATCTCAGCTCCAGCGCCTGGAGCACATCCTTTCCCTCCTTCTTCACTGTCCTTGATGTCTTCAGGGCTGTTTCTCTCACATAGCCTCGCTCCTGTTTCAAGCTGCAGTTGCAGGGGGTTCCCTTTCCCCTTTTTAACTCTGTTACCCCTGAGGCGCCACCACCACTGCAGATGGGCTTGGCCTTGGCCCATGGTGGGTCTGTCCTTGAGCCAGCTGGCATTGGCTGTGTCAGACATGGGGAAAGCTGCTGGAAGCACCTTCTCCTGAAGCCCCTGCTACCAAAGCCTGGCCATGAAAACCCAATAGGCCACAGAACTAATCCCCACAGGAATGAAGCCTGGAGCACTAGGCTGCCCAACCCTCCTCCTGCCCACCTGCCCTGTACCATGTGATGATACATCATCACATGGATGATAGCCCACCCCTGTAATGAAATCTGTTTCCTTGATATTTTGCTATGCATGTGTATTTGCTGTTCTTTAGAGTTCAAAGTCATTGGGATAAGCAGTTTCTATGCCCTGAATTTGACAAGAAACTTGGTTCAATTACATAGCAAATGAAGCCTTAAGTCCTCTACTTCTAGGTCACAAATTCTTCATCCTATGACTTGAAGCACTTGGTTTGCATCAGTTTGCATGTTTGCATCAGGTGCTTCAGATATTAAAAATGACTGAAAGTTTAACTTTCTTCTGTCATGCTTGATGCTGGATTAGATATTGCCTTTGCCGCTGTAACTTTGTGTCAGATCAGATACCATTTCCTCTCATCCCTGATAGGCCTCAGGAGCTCCTATCCAATTCTCTTGTTGATTCGACATTTGTTTCACTGTGGGTCCATTTGGGAGCTTTGATAGTGTGTGTGCAACACATCAGATGTGAAGAAGCTGTGGCACTATGGAGGTGTCCCTGCTGCATCCTGTTTTCTGAGAAATTTAAAGTGTATTAGGTACACAGCTCAAATTAAGTTTCAGTTGGTTTTGTTTCTTTTGCCACTGAAAAAAATTATCATTTTCTCATCCTTTAAGTGTTTAAATCATCAGCACAAGCATAGAAATAATAGTTGTGAATCACAGATCAAAGAAAATGTATTTATCCACAGCAAAACTTCTAAATACTTGGGGAGTTGCAAGTTGTTGGTGCAGATAAGTGAGAAGATATCTACAAAATAAACACTTATAAGATATAGTAATTTTCTAGCCATTTTGCTAGCAGGAACCATCATTTTCTATTTATTAAATACATACACCAGATAATAATTTGATTTTTTTTTCAGTCAAGCACATAGGTCTATAATGTGCAAAATCAGAATCTTAAAGACTGCTGAAGATGACACTGATGTGTTGTTTTAGTAATATTGCATTTAACGAATTTATGACAAAGTTAGCATCTCCACCCAGAGTGCCTTTGCTGAATGCCTTTGTAGTGTTTGCATTGCTCAATTTTCATGCTAGAGAACAAAGGTGGTTACTTATGTTCTGTATCAATCAATCTTATTTATTCATCTTTACTTGCTGTGTTATCTAATAGAAGCTTGAAGGCAGCAAGAAAATCAAAGCTAGATAGGATAAGTGTAGAATTTAGTATAGTAGAGAAAATATATGATGACCATCAACACAGATGAGAGGAAAAGTAAACCCCGTGTTGGTGGCACTGAAGCCCGAAGAAAGATTCATGGGTAAATAAAAGCATGCAACTAGAATTTTATTTAGGGTGTATTTTAAGAGTGGTATTCAGAAAGCTTTACCTGGAGATAATACATCTGTTTTTCTGTTGTAAAAATTCAAAAGAATTTTCCCTGAAGGAAGATGCCTAAACTGGACCAGGAATGCTTAACTATTGCAGACAGACCTAAGTACCTGTATCTATTAATCTTGACCCCTTTTCCTGACAGGTCTTTAGTCACCCTTATGATTATTTCCCCGTGTGTCAGCTCTACCTAACCACCCTGCAGCCTACAGGGACATAGCCAAAGTCCTCCTGCAGGCTGGCAAAGGAAGGAGCTGTCAAGCCATGGCAACTTCCCAAGGACACCAGGAGCTGCTGACGCTCTGCCTCAGCATCACTCCTGCTCTCTCCACAGACCTTTTCCTCTTGGATGTTTATGGTTGCGTCTTTGCAAGAACACTATGTTTCCACTCTGTTGGAGAATAAATGAATGAATTTCTAAGAAACTGCTGAAACCTGAACAGCTACTGCTCCTCACCCAGACATCACCTGAGCAGAATATCAAATTGTACCTAGCTAGAATATAAGGCTTAAATAAGTTAGGTGTTAGTTAAGACTCTAAAGAATATTTCCCCAGTTTTTAATTCTTCATCTACATTAAAATTTTCAATGGCCTTAAAACCCTTAGTCAGATGGAAAAATATTAAATTATACACTGATCCAGGCATTTCTTAACAAAATCAAATATGATTAAATTAAGGCATATTCTTCAACTCGATGATGGAAAAAAGCCTATAGCTAGTAGAGCCAGCTGAAGGACAAGGAAGGGCTTCCACCTGAGAACTTGAGACACTTTTTCAAGTGGTTTTTATGTTGCCCTAGCTCATACGGCAGCACAGAAAAAGATTCAGTATTTAGCAAGAACAGGAAAAACTTGTTGAGTTTTTCACCTGAGGTTGTTGGCAAACACAAATCAATGCTGACTTATCCCTGAGTGCTAACAGATACAAGGAAGGTCTCAGTGACCTTTTCAGTCATCCTTGGCAGTTGTGCTGTGCACATACTAGGGTTGTATTTCTAATTTAGACACAAGTAAAAATATGTCTGCCTTGAAAAAAACCCCAAGTTTAAATATATAGTTTGTCAGAATAAAAATGGAAACTGTTTTATTCCCTTAATTCTAAATACCAACACTAGTTATAGAAATTTCATTTTCATAAACCCACATTTATAATTTTGTAATTCTTGTAAATAATATCAAACGCTCTTTATGACAAAGACACCACAAAGGGAGGGGGGAAATGAGGAGGGGGAAAAGAACACAGAGAAAGGAGTTTATCAGAGGAGTGAGGTGTGAAAACCCCAAGCCAAAGTGAGGGAGGATTATAATGAATGCGTCTCTGGGCAAGTTGCCTAAAAAAGCAACTGCTTATGGATAGTTGGATACCTAACAAAAGAGCGAGAAGTCCCTTGATTAATCAAGGTTTCCTAATGACAAAACCAGATTCAGATAGAGACTTTCAAGCAATGTTAAAAGGAATTAGATGCTGAACCTTTAGAAGCATTCAGGCTTCTTTGAAAATCCAAATCGTGGTGTGAACTGAGACTTGAAAGGAGAATTAACAATGAGAGATAACACAGAGATTAAAACAAAAAGTAACTTTCAAAACGTTGAATGTTCCCTTGACACCAAAATCGAGCCGTAGGTAGGCTAAAACCACTTATTACCATAATCAAGTCTTGCCAGTATTGTCAGAAACTAAAAGAAAGTAAGTAACACACACATCCCTCGCCAAGGAATAGTGTGACTGGAGGGGATTTTTTAGTGATTTGAGATAAGGACTGATAATTCCTTTTGGCCAAAAACAGCGTAAAGGCAGGCTTTAAAACAGGTTTCAACTGGTAAAACAGTCATTTCAATGGCTCAACAAGATTAAAGAGTGAAATAACAGTTGCATAAATCTCTAATATGTTTTTGTAAATTGGCAAGGAACATTTAATAGAATAAGGAAGGTCTCTAAAAAAATAATCAAGCTAAATCAAATGAAATTAAACCCAAACCAAACATTCAGTTTTCCACTAATGTTTCATAGTGTGGCTATAATCACTGAAAATGCAATGTATGAACTTAGTTAAATCTTAAAAAACTGCACTTTCCTCTTCTGGAAAGTTTAGTATTGCCATGGCATATCAGTTGCTGAAGGTGTCTGCTAATTTCAATCTCCACACATCATCACAGACAGGCTAGCCCTTAATACTTTAAAACACAGTTACCATTAAAAAGAATCAAGGTTTTACTTAGTTCTTCAGGAAGATGTGAAAATCTACTCCTTTGATATGTAAACACAGAAGGAAGGTTCGATCTCCCTGGCAGATACTATAATCTATAACAGGATCCAGATAGAAAAAACTATAATCTTTTTTAAAAGCAAGTTGCAGAAATTTTACATCTTTCAGATGTTGAGATATTTTTGTAAGTGCTATTAAAGAATTTACAAATATGATCATTACCAGTGGGGTGTTTTTGTGGTTTGGGTTTTTTTCTTAATCTAAAGAGAAGAGAAAAAAGGATAACCTGCAAATGTTAAAAAAGAGCATTGCCACTCTGTCAGAGGTCTATATTGAGAAATATGAAACAGAAAACTTTCCTATTTGATAATATCTATGCAGTCTTGACCACCATCTGTGTAATTGCAATGCTTCGTGATATTATCCAAGAATATTTCCCAACAGTGAGCTGGGACTCTTCACCTCCCTAAGAAACACTCTGGTTCTAGTCCTTGGCTCTGCCACCTTACAAGGGATAAAATTTCAGCTTTGAGGACCAGAACATGGTATGGTTCAGTGAGGTTCTTTTGTTGTGATGTCTTATTTGTGTGTATAACATCACCAGAAAGTGCATAATGTAAATTATACAGTTCTTGACACAGAGTTTACTCTTTTCTTTATTTCAGTTTCACAGCTTGAGGTTTTTTGGTCATCTGGAGTGAAAGTTTCTTTCAAAAGTAACACTGCAGAAATGGTGGGCGAAACAAAATTCTCTTAACTAAACCTCTTCTGTCTCCTGTTTGCCACAAGTGGAGAGCACTGAGTACCTGATATCTTCTGTAATGTCAGCTCAGAGGAAAAGATGCTGTCAGTGGAAGCCTTCCAAATGTTTCGTGTGAATACTAAGAACCCTTCAATATAACTAAATTCCTTCTTAAAACCACAGTTATGCAACTTTATTTTGTTTTCTTTCAGAAATTTCTTGAGTCCTTCAAAAAATCCTACAATTTCTTTACACTTTTTTAAATTAAAACATGTTGGCAAGAAGTTGGGTTCCTGAACATTTCTAGACAGCTAGTTTTTAAAGAGCTGAGAAATTTATTGGTTTTGTCTCCTCCACAAGCACTGAAATTATATCAATAAGTAGTAGGGAAGTGAAGAGAGCAGAAGTTGATGCTGATGGGTTTGTACAGTGTCCTTTTCCCTAAAGAAACTTCATCAAACAAGCACTAATAGGAATGATTCACCTGGTTTGAGTGAAAGGTTTTTGAGGAGAATATTCAGGTGGCTATCCATTCATAGCACTGATTACTCTTCCCATAAAAATTCAAATCAGACAGAGATGTAAATTAGCGTTTTAGGTGCATTTTTATTAAACGTTTTTAAGCTTTTTTTTTTCCCATACCAGTTAATCATAATCTATTAAAACATAGTGTTGCAACCTTTGTCACATGATAACTGACTCTGGACATGAACAATCAGAACCCTATTCTCATTTGCCAAAACCACTCTAAAATCCTGAGAACTTTTAGCATTACTTTTTTTCCATGATGTAAAAACGTTTGAGAATCGTAACTATTTCAAGTACTTTTGGTATATATTTTGGTCCTATACAATTCCTGCCATAAGCTTTTGCTTTTTTCCTGTAATTACAGCTTCACATCAAAGAGAAACTGGCAGGTGTCAATCTTACTATGAATGTAGCATCTACTTTCTAGATTTGTACAGCAGTGTAGGTATGCAGGGAAAGTTATTTTAATGTTTCTGCCACTGGAGCATTCTCCTCTAGAATGATAGTCACAAATCATCTTTGAAGCTGAAACTGTTTTTTTGTTAAATAAATTGTGATGTTGCTAGCATTAACACTGCACAGTGAACTGAGCCAATTCAAAACTTTTTCAGGTAATGATTCTCAATTTGCCATAGGTTTTTCACAGGAAAGCTTTAAGCATATGAGGTGGGTGCCATGAAAGTTCGAAATACTTGGTTACATAGTGAAAAATAAGACCTTGAAACTGTTAGTTGTGGCAGGATGTAGAAGACATGGAAAAGCATTCCCATATAATGCTGACAGTTTTTATCAATTTAAATGCCACATTAGTGTATTTTATGTGTGTTGCCTTGAATATACTGCCAGATTTCACAGATCTATTATCTGTTTTCAAGGCATGCAAACATCAAGTTAATCATTTAGCCATCTTACACTATCAGTCACAAGTTAGTGACAACCAGAGTTCTAATGTGCATATCTGCAGAAGTTCACTCTATCTGCAGTGTCAAGTGAGTCATACAATAATGGTTGGACTTCTAAGTACTTTCTACTGGAGTCTAAGCATTAAATCAACTGACAGTGACCTTGCTGTAAGAGCTCTATTGTTGACATGCATATACTTGAAGAACGCAGTGTCCTCTTTCTAGCACTGAGGATTTGGAACATTTACAGCTTTTTAAAAATTTAATGTTTGAAGCCTGTGCAGATTAAAATCATATAAGCATATAAGCAGTAACAACTATTCCATTTCGGAGTTAGAAATCAATAAAATGAAACAAATTAATTACACAATTTCAGATACAAATTCTTGAAATTACCATGAATCTGTGTCAAGGTTTAATCCCATCTGGCAGCTAAGCACCACATAGCCGCTCACTCCTCCACCAGTGAGATGGTGGAGAGAATCAGAAGTGTAAAAGTGAGAAAACCCCATGGGCAGGTGGGTGTTCAGACATGTCCAGGAAAGGAGTGCTCACATGTAATAGTGACTTGGAAAGACAAATGAGATCAGTCTCAATGTTGCCTCCCTCTCCTTTTCTTGCCCCAGCTCTACAGGCTGTGTGTGATGACAAATGGTGTGGGGTGTCCCTGTGGTCAGCTGGGGTCAGCTGTCCCAGCTGTGTGCCTGCCCAACTCCTTGTGCATTCCCAGCCCACCTGCTGGTGGGATGGTTTGAGGAGAAGAAAAGGCCTTGGCTCTGTGCAGCCCTGCTCATCAATGACAAGAACGTCCCTATGTTATCAACAATATTTCAAGCACAAACCAAAAGGACAGACACAGATCGGCTATTGTGAAGAAAATTAACTCTACCCCAACCGAAACCAACACAATGCACCACGTTAGGCTCTGTTTGACTGATTGCTTACAGAATCTCAAATTGTGTGATTGCATTGCCACTAGCAGCAATTTACATCCTACAATTCTACCCACAAATTTTAAAATTCAGAATTTGATTTTGTGTTAATGGGCTGACCCATTTCATGTTAACACTTTCAATTTTTAATTTATTTCAGTGACATATGGTTCTCTAACATCATTGTAAGGAGTGCTAGAGAATTGGTGTTACCTACAGATATTTTAAAGAGCTTTTCAAGTCAGAACCTAGTCAAAGTCCTGAAGAGAGTAATACACAAGAAAAGACTTTAATTTAGTTTTTGGAAGGGTCATAAGACAAAACTTGAAAACTTCGTAAGAAAAATTTTTTGCTTAAATTTTAAAACAATTGAAGTACTACCAAAAAAAAAAAATCACATGGAAAGAAAAGAATCAAAGTATAACTTTCAGGCAAAAAGAAAAAAGGAAATCAGGGGAAATATGAAATTTCCATTAGTTTCCAGTAACCTAAATATTGTTATAATGCAGAGAACACAGAACCACTTGTTTCATTGATTCTCTTTCAGTGAGTAGCATTAACAATGCTATCCCTTTAGGCCAAACCATCAACATGCCCAGAACTCCAAGTTCATCTGTGCTGAGGTCTACAGATACCTAGCAGGATTTGACTCAGGAAAAATCCTGGACATATTTGAAAATATTAGTCATTAGGTCTTGACATTCATTCGTTAACTTTATTTTACAAAAGAATATGTTGACATATACTGAACTTCCTTCTCCTAGGTATCCCAACTTTGCATAAAATTCCCCACCAGAGTATTTTATAAGTAAAAATACTGATGAAACTCTTCTTTGCTCTTCTGTGTTTTTTTTATTAAACATCAGCTTTTCAAAAAAAGGACAGTGAAAAGCAAATTTTTTCTTTTTTGTTTGTATGGTATTCAATGAAAAATAGCCCATTAATATCTGCTAAAGTTTTGAGAAGATACAAAAGGCATTGGATATTACAACTAAACATTCAAAGTTGGTAAGTTTTTGGTGAGTTACGAATCTTCAGAGTGTACTTATTAAGTTACTATTTCTGAAAATGGCATCTTAGTTTGCCTCAATTGGTGCTGTTAGAAGTTGAATCACATTGCGTTGAAACAAGTATTCAGATTCAGATTTAAAATGCACTGGGTTATCACAGTTTTTTATTCCTTTGGTAAATGTCCTTTCTGAATACAGACAGCTCCCACAAATCTCCTCGAATCTGTGGGATATTTAAATCTAGGCATTTGACTCACTGAACAGATTCATCTAATCCCCAAAGCAACACACATATGGATGCAGTAACCCCTTTGCTAATTTGCTCAAATGCTCTGTAGGCTGACTAACAGTGCCAATGTCTCTCATTTAAATCAAATAAAATACCAGTGTGTTTCTTAAGAGAGAAATTTGTAGTACTTAAGCAACAAAATAAATCATGACTGAAAAGCTATTTTGCTTGCTGTTCCCCAGCATTAACTTGGAATAAGTCCTGGATTCAAAGGGCTTTGGAGAATCACCAATGCTCTAGTGAGTGACTCTATCTGAAAACTGTACCCCTTGTCATTTTAGACAATCATAAATGACATAGGTGATCTTTGGAGGAAAATGGTAACATCATTGAGGGTCAAGAGGAAGAATTTAAATTATAAACAAACTGCATATAAGAACAATTAGTTTTATAATACATATGTAGATTTCCACTGAGCATTGATTACTTTTACTGCTTTAGTAAGTATGTGATTTCTTTTTTTGGAATATAAAGATGTGGCCCTGTTTATATATTTAAAGAGACTGCAGGTCACACAGCACAAGTAATCCATTTGAGAATTTCAGTAATAAATATGAAATTCTTTCACATTTTACTTCCCCTCCTCTTTTTTATTTTCCCGGATGATCTAATTTATCCTTCATCACTACAGCAACAAAAAGCCTAAAGATAGCTGTGTATAGATATAACTATAGAAGGAAAAAACATTAGATAATTAGCTAATAATTAGCAGTTATTGATATGTACTGACACGGTTTGGTTTGAGGCAGTAATCCGCTTTGATCTTCAGGCTGAGAAAAATCAAAAGCTCAAAGGTATCAGTGGTGTGCATGCTGGTAAGTGAGGATATCAATCATGTGTCAGGACAGGGCAAATAAGGAAGGTACACAGTGTCCCCTGGTAGGTCTAAGCAGGTACTTCCCTATGCAACATTACAATACCTAAAAGTAGCTCTCAAAAAGGCCCAGAGGAATTTGTCAAAGAAGAATTAAATTGTAAAGTTCAGTTCTAAAAAGTACTTTGAGAATTCCAAGGGCACCATCAAAGGTGTTTTCAGGGATTCAGAAACATATCTGCTTCCTGCTAGATCATGGACAAAAATCCTGCACTGATGCAACAAAGTGAAAGAGGATAAGTGTATATTTTCTCAATAGGAAAGCCAAATTTTACCCACTGTAGTTAATTGAAAGATAGAGGTAATGAGTTAGCAAGCATGTTGCAAATGCAAAAGACATTTTTCATTTCATAAGTGAATATGAAGATCTATGGAAACAATAAAATTCATGTTTAGCTACTCATATTTTAACTCCAAGTTCTGTTTCCCTAAATGTATATTTATATGTCAGATTTTTTTAATGGAAGCCACTCAGCAAATGCTACATTTCTGTGATGGCACATGTTCACTGTTAAGTGCATGATTAAGCAGTCTGCAGTATGAAAAAACTGAGTTTAAGCCTCCTAAAATGAAAAGTTTTTCATTTGCTTTGAGACCACCTGCATAAACAGTGGCATTCAACTTTAAAAAAATCCAATCTTTTTTAAGACTGTAAAACAGCTCTTGAGTTGAGAGCATGTCTTAATTGCTTCTTGCACTTGGATCCTCATTTACCAATGGCACTGGCTCTCTTGAACAAGATTTTTTATTATAACACTGGCACAATCCTTGTGAAGTTGAACCAGCCTCCCTTAAAAGACCCCAGCTTGCTTTGCCCTTGCACCAAGCTGTCCAGGAACACAAAACTTCTTCCAGGAACAAAAATACATTTCATCATGTATTAAATGGCCCAGGCTGAGTGACCAGTCAGGGTAGTGTCATGCTCAAGCAGCTGTACATATTTCAGACTGCAGTTACCTCACCTCTGGCCAGCCTGAGACGATCACCTAAGACAGCCTGGATCTGTTTATAAGAGATACATTTGATATAGATAGATATGTGTCTTTCATATTATCTTAAAAGAGGTTACTAGGGTCACCTATAATTAAGGCTGGACAACAGTCATCTTTCTAATGTCCTGCTTTTCAATTACCTCTGCCTACCTTCTGTGAATGCAACTGGGAGATGTCAGCCCCCATTAAAATATCTTAACAAATTTATTTCAAAATGATCAAGGAGTTTTATATTTTGAATTATGGGATTGTGGATCAGTCCCTTTAAACAAAGTTCCATATAATAATTTGACCAAACCTGGGGTCTGGGGGAATCCAGCTTCACACATAATCAATGCAAACTTGCTATAATTTGACAGAAAAAAAAGGTCAGAAAACTCTGTACTCTCAGTAAGGATTTTCAAACCCCTTGACCTGTCTTCTTTCCACCAAATTGCACATTTTTAAATCCCTGGGTTTAAATTATTAATTACAGGGTTAGAGTGGCAAACTTTGAGTTGCCTTGAAAAGTTTCTTAACTTTGTCTTAAAAAGAATAAAAAATTCAGACCAAAAAACACCTTTCACTTGTACTTATAAAGGTCCTTACTTTTAAAAATTACGGCAAAAAGCCCAATTAAATTTCAAGGCGGGCTGACACTGTGCCATAGGTGGGTCAATTTGCACTAACACCTTAAGAATGAGATTGAGGAGGAAGAAATAAAAAATCTGATTAAAAATTGGTGTGGGAGATGATGAAATAGAGGGCATTTTAGATCAGGTAAAGATAACTGTATGGGAAGAACCGGAGTTACCTAGATAATTAAGAGAGACTGACACCAGAAAAGCAGTAACTGAATGCGAAGCCAGAGAAAATGCACATAGTCATTGAAGAGCAGAGAGAGCATAGCTTAGGTAAGAAGCTAGAGAGATTTACTCAGAAACAACTTTGGGGTTAGGATGGGGTTGGGACAGAGATTTACACTGTCAGTTTGGAGATTATGGTTGATGGAATGAGATAAAAAGAGGTTAAGAGCAAGGACAAGCTTAAAAAGGTTTTTAGGAGATGTTGAAAGGAAGGGTGCAACAAAAAGTTTGTGTCACAGAAGTATTTTGTGATCAAGAGCCAGGAGTCCTCAACAGCAACAATGGTTTTCCTGACCATAATTGCTGTTATTCTCTGCCTAGCTGTAACTTTTACAGTCCAACATAAGTATGCGATTTTTGCTAATACTGGAGTATCAGAGAATGATTACCTATACTACTAGTGACTACTCTTGTCACTTGAGGTGAGAGAAGACTTGTAGCAGTGGATGAAAAATCATTAATCCATGTTCAGGATCTATCTATGTATCTCAGTATGTCACAAGATTACTTGTACTGTCTTTTTCCTCTAGTTAGTTTTCCTTAAAGCCAAGAATCTGCATAATACTCAAACACTACATTCTAACAACACTGAGTAGATAATTTAGTCAAGAAAATGAGCTTTTAGGTGAAGTGGTCACATAATATGTCTCTACAAGATTAAATTTACTATGTGACATGGACTGTCCTTAGAAAATGAATCAAAGTCCTTTATAACAACTATTGTTGTCTGAAGAACTTCATTTGAGCCCTCAGATTAAGAAGTCAAATAAAAAGGCAAGACAAATAAATTCTGGGAAGAGAAAAAATGTTCCTATGGGGAAAACAAACAAACAAAACAAAATAAAACACACCAAAACCTACAGAAAAAAAGAGGCTCCTCTTCTGCTTAAAAATTTTGAACATCCAGACAGCATAATGTCTGATTCTGCAAGAAAATTCTTGTGTTAAATCATTAAAATTTCTTTTTCCAGGGTGAACATTAAGAGAATAGCAGTGTACAGAGAAATAATTAATTAATTATTTTCTAGGATTTCACATTGTCAGGCAATGTTTGAGACTGGAAGGGACCTCTGGAGGTCATCGGGTTCAGCCCTGCTCCTGCTCAGCCACCTAGAGCATTGTCCAGGGCCATGTCCTGACATCTTTGGGATATCTCCAAGGATGGAGAACTCACAGACTCTTGCTGAAACCTGTGCCAGGGCTCAGTCACCCTCACAGTAAAGCAAAGTTTCCTGATGTTCCATGGTCATTAGCATGTCACAGAGCGGTGTCAGCAATTCCTTGGTGATGCTGAGAATATACTGAAGGGAAGAATATTGATGATGGCCATGTCATGGAGGAGCTGGTGAGAGAGATAACCCAAGCTGGGTATAAAAAGGGCTGAACCAGCCAAGGTTGGCAGGTCAGTATGCATGTGAAAAAAGGCAGGGAGAAATGACCAGTGAGGCAGGCTTGCTCATCTTTTCTTCCTTTTTCTGTGTATTACAGCCAGATTCCTGGACAGGGGCATGACCAGCTTAAAGTGTCCTCCTGTCCTCTACCTCCTCAAAAACTCATTGTGATAGAGGACAATGCTCTAGAAGACAGATGAAACAGCCCTGTCACTATCTTGCAGGGGACTAGAAGTTCCTCACAGCCACAGGCAAAGAGAGATTCCCAAACTTTTTTTGGGAAGCCAAGAGAGGGTTGGGACCCACATGAACTGTGGGCAAAAACCTTAGTCATGCTGTGGCCATAACACAGCTGGTAGAACACTTGAGTTGTCCTGTGTCACAGGGAGGTCAGTGGTTGGCCCAACACAGATATTTGTAGTACTTGTACCTGTAGTGCAACTACAGGTATTTGTAGTACGCCTGTCTGGGAGATTTGGGATGGGCATCCTTGGCCTGAGGGTGAGAGAGTCTGTGCAGAGAGGCAGGGTTTGCTTGTGGTGACAGAGAGTATCAGCTCTGGTTGCTAATTCTCCTCCTGTATGTGACAGCATCAGCTATGTGAGCAGCTCACAACATTGTCATGATCTCCCCTTCTGCCATTCAGATGGAGAGTGTTGTAGCTGTGTACTAGGTTATTGTTCTAAATCTAAGAAAAGACAATAACCCCAACATGTGCCATGTAATGCCCTATAAGCATCAGGATGGTCCCCACAATGTTGTCAAAGGGAACTCTGCACCACCTTCCTTCCTACCCTGTCATCATCTCACAGGAAACTGGAAGACCCCTTACAGCTGCAGAGTCCCACCACCCAGCGTCTCTGTACCTTGTCAAAGTCTCCCTTACAACTGAAAGATTCCTGTAGGTGTGGGCAAATTGAAATTTATTAATATCCACTGCTCAGCATAAGGATATATTTCCACTTCTCATCTTTTGTTTTCATAAAATTTCAAAGTATAACTTTAGAGGTTGCTTCTGCATGTATGTCAGAAATTAACTGCTCTGTGAAGAACTCACTACACCTAACTGTGGTTGATGAGACGGACACTGCACTCAAAGTGCTTCAGTAAAAACATCAGAAGGCTTCAAGCATCAGCTCCTGGTTATCTAAAAGTCTCTTGTACCTTTTCTCTTTAGCAATCCCACAGGGCAGCTCCACACAGCCCCAGGTCTTTCTCCACACTCTTCTCTCTTCCTTCTGCTGTTCCAGCTCACTCCTTTCTGTCCCTATCACAGCCACCTAACCCTGTTTGTCCTATGTAAAGCATCTTATTTTTTCTGTCCCTTGCACGACCTCCTGTCCCTTCCTCCTCATAGCACAGCCAGCAGACTCCAACCAACTCCAACTGAACTCCTTCCCAGGTAACTCACTCTTTATCACACCCGTAGCTGGGAGGGTGAGGCTGTTCCCACTCTTGGATAATTAACACACCTGCAATATATCAAGGGTAAGATTGCCTTTAGTACTGTCTCTCTTCGTCTCCCCAAAAATCTGTCTCCCCACGTCTAATTAACGTCTAGAATCTATTTTGGGAGTTACTGTGAGATACAGGCTTGGTTTTATTGAAATCACAGAAATTCTAAGAAAAATGGCTCAATTGAAATACTTTTCTGAAAGAAATACATTTCTCATTTGGAAGAATTAAAAGGCCCCACAGATATGACAAACAGTCTTGATAGTCACATGGAAAATGCTGCATTTTGAAAATGTCATTGCCAGTTCAATTCAATGTCAACTTTAGTTTCATTTTGACTTTCTTTTTATTTTCATATCTTGAAAGCAAACATAAAACAGTATATAAAACTTACTAAAAATACCATTGGTCTTTTTATCTTTTTCAATTTTACATTCCAGACTTTCTTCCTGCCCAACACAAGTCTCAAATACCCAATCAGCACAGCTGCTGAGAACTACACTACTGCCGGCAATAGCACTCAACAGAAGCAGTGCTAGAATACATAAAGTGCTAGATAAAGTATTCATTTTGCAGAAACAGTGTACAACACTGAAAATCATAAATATATCAAACATTTTTTTACACTGATTTACTTCTTCTGTTGTAAATCACATAATAAAAGCCCCTTGTGAGAAGAGATAATAAAGATAAATAATGGTTTTGAAATGCTTAGATATCAGAGTACTGATCCATACAGACAGATTTAATAATGTTGTTTGACAGACAGATTTTTCACCCCATAATAAAATAGAAAAAAGGGGAAAAAAAAGAAAACAAAAGAGGAGAGATGTAGAATCTGTGAAATATCTATTCATATTCACTAGTTGGAGTGATAAAGATCACTCCAACTAGTTTGCAGTCTAAAAGAGGTACAAATCCTATTTTCTGGGGACAAGGAAGAGGGGGCACAAATGTTGTAAGTTACAGGACTTCTTGGTATGTCATAGCATATCACCAGTGTAAGCAGTGGAAGATGCAAGACTACCTAAGACTGCAAATAACCTGAATTTCAGTGTTCTGTGCTCTCTGTCCTCTTGGAACTTGATTCCTACTATATTGATTTTAAACAATGCTTATTGTACAATGTATGCTTATAGAGATCAATGCTATCTCTGTCTACATTCTCTATCTTTGCACCTATATAACTGGTTCTTTACTGAGAGTGCTGAATTCTCAGTTTCCAGGCTAAGCCAAACTGGTGCAACTTACAGCTCTGAGACCGTCCTTCAGCAGTAGCCACCTCACTTCTCTCTGAGACCTTCTTACAGTTGTTCACCAGCCTTTTCCATAGTTCATTGCTTCTTTTCTACATCCTGTGCTTGTCAGACATCTAAGATGAATATAGTCTTGCTGCTCATAAAACACTGAGAAGCAGCACACAAGCAAAAGAGTGTTTATCCTGTTACAAGCCAAGTTCCTAAACTTTGGCTCTATTAGTTTCTTTACACTTTCTCTAGCAAGAAATGAAGGATAATAGCACTCTTCTTCTCCCTAGCACAGTTTGTGGCTGCAGGGGATGGAAAACACCATCTCCAATCTCAATTTAAAAAGTGCAATTTAAGGGAGGTTTGCAATTATAAGAAATATAACTTCAGTAATGATCTGCCAAATCATGTTGGGATCACTCTAATAAACAAAATTATTTGTTTATGTCTGCAAGAAAAAAATATTAAAGAGTCATACTCCAAATACACAAATAATTTTTCTTAGATATCATTATAAGTGGGAATAAGAATATTGAGAACTACAAAAAAAAAAAAACAACCAAACAAAATTGTGACAGATTTTTAGTGAAAAAATTCAAGATGATCAGCTGAATATCTAGTTTGCTTTAATTGTATATTCCTCATAAATGCTGTAGGGCTTACTCTAAGCAAAAATCTCTCCTGCATTATATAGTTTTCTAGTTAAGCCATTCTGCTCTTCTGGAATGACTACATGACATGACAGTAAAGTACCTAGAATTTAAAATTCACATGTGGTCTCTAGACGAAGGCTTGATGTGTCCTTCAAGAAAGAGACTATCCCAATTTGAGGGGCTTATGATCAGCCCATGACATTTTAAAGAATACATTATGGTCTTCTTAACAGAAATGACCAGAGCTTCTCCTAGGGACGCTGGAAATCTGCTGGAAGCTGCAACCCATGACTGAATTCACAATTGCAATGCTAATAAATTTCTTCTTACCAGAGGGCTATCTAAAATCCTGTTTTGTAAGAAGTAGTATCCACAGAAATACTAGGGCAGGAATTACATAAAAAGGGAGATTTGGAGAAGATAAAGTTGGTAGTGAGAAAATATGTAAAGCCATTTGACAGGCAAAATTCACTGGACACATTTCACACATTCAGTCATGGATGTAATGGAATTTAAGAAATAAGAAGCAAAGAGATGAACCATTGAGTTATTATTATATGTAAATTGTAAGAGTGTGAAACTAAGCCTAGCTGACACGGCAAAGTATATTTTTTCCAAACCCATGAAACTTCAGAAAGACAGCCATCACCTAATGTTGCAACAGAGGTGTTTTTTAGCAGAAAGTTTATAATTATCTAAAATTCATGAGTCTTATCTGTAATTATGAAACTCATTTTGAGACATAGATTTCAATCCAAGATGCAATGAATTCTGGGGTATGCAAATTTAGATTGAGAAAGAGCTCCAAAACAACAGCTTCAGACTGTGAAGTGCTACAGCAATAATGGAAAAGTACAAAATGAGCAATAGTAAAAGGAACACCTGTAGTGAGAAGAATGAAGACAGAGTAGTAGAACAGAAAATTGAAATTAAAAAGAAGAAAAGCCCTGACAATAAAAAACACAGGAAAATAAAGAGATTCCCAAAATTCTAAGTCAGAGGAACTTCCCATGATTATACTCCTGTTCAAGCAATGAGCAAATGAAATGGTAAAGCAGGCACTGTGTCACATACACAAAGATTTTCTTTTGCTTCATATAAATTATTTATCGGGTGAAACAAAATCTGCTACATATTGAAGCGAGATGGACAACAAGCTTGGCTCCTGGCAGCATTGTTGGAAATGAAAGAATAGAAGGAGCTGGTAAACAGATGCATCATGAACTTAAACAGGTTACAAGAAATTCCTGAAGTGGGAAATGTTCTTCTCAAGGTCTTTTTTCAAATTATTTGACTGTAATAATTATGCTTTCCCCTCCCCAACCCCCCTTTCTTTTTTAAAATAGATTTTCTTATTGAGAGAAAGGAAATCAAACTGGAAGGCCAAATAGAATCTTTTCCTCACAAATTAAATATCTGCATATTTTTCCTAAGGTCTCTGCCAAGATGGAACTGTGTTCTTTCTTTTCCTCTGCCAAATCTTTTGGAAAGAAGGATTAAAAGCAAATTTCGGTATTTGTGAAATCCAAATTCTAAGAAATATGGACAGCAAATAGGTCTTCTCAGGTATAATGAATCACTGTGAAACAGTGACACAAAACACTTTTTAGAATGAACAGCATAATGGGCTAGGAACAAAAGAATTCCAGTAGCTGCTAATTTGCTTCCAAAAGTCATTGTTTCAGCCTCTCAAGAAAATGTTAATTGCTATGAGAGCAATTCAAAGATACATTTAGACTCCTATTCTGTGCTAGAGAAAAATATTCATTAGAGCAGATGTAAGAACAAGTTTCAGATAGTTCCAAGTAAACTATTACTTGCTGTACTGCGTAAGCATAATGCAGCTTAACTTGGAACAACTAATTGAAATTCAGTAGAACTGGAGCAAAAATTTCAAAAAAGCAAACCACACAGAACTGGCCAGTTTGAGGAAATCTCATCCTAAAGGACAATATCAAGTTCCCAAGTCACAGTAGAAACACAAGAGTAAATAATTACCAATAACAATGGGTTTTGTCTATCTGCTCAGTACAAAAATGTTCCAAAGACAAAGAATAATTTTGGATTTGGGGAATCTTATCTATTGATTTTTATACTCAGTAAAAAACAGTAGGTATAGAAATGAGGGGGAAATGGCATTATGTATTAAGTCTTTTCAAGATCCAAAACTTTTAGAGCCAATGTTATTGTAAGCATGGTATGAGAGGTCCCCCAAGAACCTGCTTCTGAAATTGCATATTTCAGAAAGTGTTCAGGAGGATTTTAGTGCCAAGGGAATGAAAGAAATCAAGATAAAGAAAATTTGGAATTAGATGTAGAATAAAATAAAATAAGATAGTATATATATATATAAATATAAAACCATACTCAATATTTTTAATTTGATGAGAATGAAAAAATTGCCCAGCTATTCTGCTGTAGTCCCTACTGAACTCTATGGCAGGATAAAATCAGAAAACACAGACACACATTTCTGAGTACATTTCACATACAGAACTGAGATCACAAGGTAGTTCCACATCTCCAGGAGGAATAGAACTTTTGCTTAATTCTTTTTTTTTCCCTTTTCCATAATTTACAGGGGCATGGATTTGCAGTTCATGTACAAAGCCTAACTGATTTATACAAGTTTAAAGGCATCCTGTCCTTTTTTGATTTTGGTTGGGATTCCTGTTCTCCACTGGGAAAACCAGAAGGTCTTTATAACCTGCTATCAACTACTTATTATTTCTTTTTTTTTTTTTTTGTCCAAACAAAGTTCTGGAAAGCAAGCATATTTGCAATTTTGATGAAACTGAAACACATCAAATTTCTTTCAGTATATTTTCTGTTAGAAACATACAAAGTACCCATTTTTTAGGCAGTGTATTTCAGTGTGCAAGAGAAATAATGGTTATTGTTTTTCCATATTAGGAATAATTTTCTTGTAGATTGTACCTGACTGTTAAGCAGGTAGCAAGCAAGGCATTTTATTCCTGGTGTGCTGCCCATGTAGATTTGGTGTTTATTGAAGTGAAGGTTTCAGTACGAGCGCAGACTCATTAATCTCTTTTCTGCTGGGCTGATTATACCCGTAAAGCCTCTAATACTCAGGGACCTCTTGCCTTTGTTGCTAATTTCAACCAAAAGAAAGAATGGACTCAAAACTGTAAGGAAAAGGATACCTAGAGACAAAGACAGGAACAGAAAGCAAAATTGTGTGAGCCTTAGCTCCCTCTCATTAGGGAGACACATTTAAAATCATCTTTTGACTGTGGGAATTTTAACAGGAAGGATTACTTTATGGCTAATAACTAGTTGGGTTTGTTATCTTTTTACTGCCATGAGGTTTGGTGATTACTGTAGGAATATTCCAGTGAGGAAATATTGCTCACATGAATAAAAACATGTTGGATCAGAGTCTAGGAAAGCATGCTTATTCCTTTGGGCACACCAATATTATCAACATCAACACCACTGTCCTGAGGCAGAGCTTACTTGCTACTTATAATTTCTGAATCAGTTGTTCAACAGGCTATCCCAACGTGACTCTGCCCAGATGTTCAACATTACTCAGTTGGAGCAAGCAGCACACACCCTGCACAAGTAATTTATACACACAGAGGTCTGGCCTACTTGAACATAATAAAATAAACGTTCATGATTGTCAATGGCATCACTGGCCAAAGCCACTAAGAGAATGGCTATGAGGTCACCTGGCTAATATTTTTTTTTCCATTTTCACATGAAAATATTTCTGAAGCCCTAACTCAAAAGGGGCTATGATCAGCTTTCCATTACATACATATATATTTTTTGTTGTTAAGTGTATGGCAAAGAACACTGGTCCAGGATGCTGTAGAATACCTTTCACAATTTTCTTCAAAATACAGTCCAAGCACTTAGCAGAATTTGTTGTATGATACAAACAACAATAATTGGTGTAAGAAATATAATTCTATATATATTACTTTAGAAATGCAGACTCCAAAAAATTGCTTAAGTACTATATAGAAAAACTTAACAAACAGTATCAAGCCCATAAGCAAGGTGTTTTACATCTCATAAAATCGGGATAATATTTTTATATTTCAGGGGACTATTTGATTTTGAGTCATTGCAAAGAGTCATTCAGTTTGGATTATGAAGTCTCCACTGGAACTAAGTTTTTCAAACCTTAATTTTTGTTGGTTTTAGTTGTACCATATTCCAGATGCCTCACTGCTGGTTAAGACATCAAAATATTAATAAAGATACATTTGTAAAATATTTTAGTACTTTGAGTGTTCCTGATATTCTTTGCCAGTGCTGAAAATACTGCCACAGTTCCAATCCAGATGTTGACATGAATTCTTGAGATATTCTGGAGAGGGTTTATATAATCCATCTGCATCAGAATGAGTGGATCATTTTATCAGTTAGAGCAGGACTTGTAATTGATAAAATTTTGTCAACTACTGAGGCAGTTCGGTTTCAGGGGAAGATTAGAGCAGTAGGTGCTTCAAATTATAACAGTCAGTAGGATGTCAAACCAAGTCAACTAAAGTTAAGAATTGAACAATTACATAATTTTTCTCCCACAGATAATAGCAAATATGCAGATATCTCCCATGGACCTTTGTACAGATATGAGTAAGAATGCAATTAGACATGTCTTTGAACACTAAGCAGTCCTGAGCTTTCAAAAAATATTTGTGACTGAACTAAGTAATTGAATAGGTTATTTGATGTATTTGATGTAATTTTGTAGTCCAGAAAAAGAATGTACAAAGCAAGAATGTAAATTACTGGAAGTTCAGAGGAGTTTTTCTGTTGGAGCACTTCTTTTAAAGTGAGATAATTGTTTGTTCCTTTCTTTTTTCAAAAATACTGTCAATTTCAAAATAATCAAGGAGGAAAAGGCCAAATAAGAGTAAAGATAACAAAGAAATGTGTATCTTTATAATTTTCAAAATAAAATATTTCTTATTTTCGTTGGTGATAAACAGGAAAGAAACAGCAATTCAGGCCCTAAATTCTCGCTGTCCTGTTCCTCATATTGATATTTTTTAGCTCTCAAAATTTCAAATACCCATTTTAGGACAGAGGCCCCTTTTAAAGTATAATCTATAGCAGAAAATAAGTACATATATTAAAAAAAGAAAAACCCTAACCCTCCCCTCCCCAAGATTTTTCTCATTGTCCTCAATGGAACTTAAAAAAAAAAAAAAAAAGGGAGTTCTTGAAAATTTCCTATAGAGATAAAACACTCTAAGTATGTTTCTATATGTCTAGGACCTGGTACAAGTGAATCAACAAGGGAAGAGATAATTGGCAAGACTCTTCAAATATTTTACATTAACTGTGAACTTGAATTAGAAATCTGGAATTAGGCATGAGATCTGTATGTAAATAACTCAGGAACACAAATGAATTTACTTTTTCAGTTCTAGTCAAAATCAAATAAATACTAGAGCTAGCAGAAAAATCAAAGAAAATATAAAGTCAATGGATATACAAGATAGGAAGTGTCTTACCATGCTAAAGAAGGAAAAATAGGATGGCTACACTTTGAAAAATAGAAATATTTCTGATTTTTTGACTCCTCAAAGTTTGTTCCTCTTAAAAATAAAATATTCCTGTATTACATCAACAGAAGAATCTGAGATGAGAAAAGCCAGAATTAGCTACTTTAGGCTGTGTATGGTTTCTAAGCCTGTTTTCAAATCTTCAGAAAACTAATCTTCATAAGACTCAAGAGAAGTAAAGATGCAGATGTTCACTCTAAAGATAAACCTCCACCAGACAATAGGAGTTCAAAACCACTTTCATAAAAGTGTCTAAATAATTGCTATCCACAATTGAATGTCGAAATCCTAATAAGAAGAGAGAAGGTTCAGCAAATAAACTCTCCTGTCTTTAGTCACAAATAGCAGATATGTAGACAAAAGTGTAAAATACAGATGAGCAATACTCCCCTTCTGCTTCCAGTGATGTATCTCAATCAGCACATAAATCATGTAATGAATTTGTGCTAAACAGGTTTTGGTGAATTTTCCTTCCACTTGTCCAGTTCATTCTGAAACCACCTAAGATACAACTTGAGAAGGAGTCCAGTCCAGTCATTGAGAGCATGATTCTTTTCCTAACAAACTCCAGAGCAAACTGGACAATATTCAAAAATGTCAATAAATGGCCAATCAAAACAGGGACAACTCAAACCAGAATTCTCTAGGCTGATGAACTCATTGCCTCAACTTACATTTAGCACATTAGCAAAATTATAAAAAAGAATAAGCACACATTAGTTACATTTAATAGTACACTTCCTGACTGGTCTTCTGCATTAATTAAATTTGAGTGACTTCATTATCTTTGTGAAGGAACTACATTAAGCCAGGAATACATCACAGCGGAACACTGTATTGCTCTTTCCATTACGGAAAGCTCAGCCAGGAATATTTTACATTTTCTTTTCAGACTTATACTATCTACTTAGCAAATTATAAGCATTACATACATTCTGATTATTGAGTAATATCTTTCTCTTTGCAAAGATAAACTTTTTACTAAATGGCAATGACTGAAATTGAAGGCAAAATAGGAAAATACGAAAATAAGCTTGTTTCTGCAAGATCAACGTTTTATTTCACACTTTTGGCAACAAATGTTGACTTCTCATAAATAACACAATATTTCTAAATTCTGCTTTGTAAGAAAATAAAATACATGCAGAAAAAAAATCAGCAAAACCCTGTATTTAAAAAATGAAGTGGTTTTATAGCTAAGCATATCAGATGCAGTAAAAAGGAGCAATTTTTAAAGGTTTGATTTTTGTTATATATTGATAAAAGTGAACTTTAGCAACAACAAAATTTTCATATGTGACATATTGTAATGTAGAAATACTTGTGGAAGTGAGTCTTTAGCAAAACTGCAATATAAGGGGCACTAGATAACAGAAAAAGAACCACTCACTAGATTGTCAGTGTGGCATAGTAATTAATTTAGAGACCATTAATAGCAGAAAGGCAATTATATTAGGGAGCCCATATTAGAATGTAATTGAGTACTATTCACTGACTAAGTTTATGGTATTATTTATAAAGTATTTAGCATTGTTATGCATTGAATGAACTATCTGCTATACATAATATTCAACTAATTCTTCCACATTCTGATTAAATAGCATCTATTAAATTCCAGTAAATAAGAATAAATGCCTTTCTGTTTTGACATATAGGTTTAGATCTATTATATTTTACTCAAGCTTTTTAGCTGTGCCTGTATAATAAACCATAACTGAAATAAATACAAAAAAAATTTCCATCTTTTCAGTGTCAGGAATTTTGAATACTTTGTATTCCTTGAAAAATAAGCCAAAGAATTTTACTACTTTGCAGGTTTTCTGATTAGTTGCTCAATGAAGTTTCTTTTTCACAGGATTCCCCAAAGATATTTACAAATGAATGCCCAGATGTTGGAATCACTGCATATCTCAGAAAAAGAGTTTGTATAAAAACGGTCACTATCACTAATGGGTGAGATAAAGAAGCTTGTTAGAAATCATGACACATTCTTGGGGTAAAATATTTTCATAGAATCATAGAATGATTTGTGTTGGCAGGGACCTTAAAGAGCACCTAATTTCAACCCCCTGCAGGGCAGGGACTCCTTCCACTAGATGAGGATGCCCAGAGCCCCATCCAACCTGGCCTGCATCCACAGATGCTCCGGGCCACCTGTTCCAATGCCTCACCACCCTCACATATACAGTTAAACACACATATACACATATATAGAATATATACATGTACACACAAAATAGACATATTTTTCCCTCCTCCCTCACTTGAACAAGGAAAAAAGAATCAGATAATGGGACTTCCTATATTTAAATAAGGTAGCCTAACATTAAAAAGAAAAATGAAAACACAAAAGAGGACTGATAGGAACAGCCTCTGAGAAAGGCAAGGAAATAATAAATGATAAATCATTTTCGAAATGTATTGGAAAAATGTCTAGCAGAGCAGAGTCTTGAGGGTCAAAGTATAAAGAAAATATTCAGAAGAGGTAAGATACGCTAGAATATTAAGTTAAATGTGTTTTCCTTATTTGCTTAGCTGTAATTTGGAGATATTCCCATACCAGCTTTTATTTCCAGGTAAGACGCTGAACAGATCTTTATCAGATTGAAATGTAAGCAGAAAAGTCTTTAAAGCAAACTTGTAAAATAACCAGCAGCAAATCACTAGGCCTAGAAGATATTCAGTACAGAGTTTTTGACCAGCTCAGAAAATGAAATCATTCTTGTGGCATGTAAAATTCATACTAAAAATGCTTTGGAACAAAAGGACTGTGAAGTGGATAATGGGGCACAGTCCATCACCAAATGTGTTGAAATCTAATGCATACACATTAAAACATTCAACCAGATGAAATTTAAAAACCAGACACAAAGGATTCTCTGTTGATGAAGCTCTTCAGCCCAAATTACCAGAGTGCTAAAGTTCTGCTCATGCTCACAGGGTTTTTCCAAATACATTGGGTATAGACTGGGGCAGAAGCAGGACTGTAGACTAAATGGGTCTTGTTTGGACCCTACACGTATGGGTTTGTTTTTAAATTTGTTTCTTTTTGCTATTTCAGGAATTTTTTAGCTTAAAAGTTACTCACAGAGCAGTACTGTAGATGAAGTATTCCTGCTTCTATTCCATTATAGTGTCCCCAAGTAAGAGTTACCTTCTGTCTATATGACAAACTACAACAAAGTCATCTCTGAAATTAACTATCTTGACAACAGAAAGAATGAGAAAGAAAAGTACATCCTGCAGTGATCTTACCAAGTCTGTATCAAGTATAGCACAGCACTACTCATTGAACCTGCTCTCTTATAAACCATGTGTAATTCCTACTGTTAAGAATCTCTAATAATTTGCAGCTAAACTCTTAATAAAATGTTGAACTTCTAACAGATGTTCAAAGACATTTACAAGATTTATTTTTAAAAGCCATATAATTACAATGGAGACAATTTAATTAGAGACTCAAAGATGTTCTGTAATTGAACCCTGCAGCACAATCTTCTTTCCAAGAGAAAAGAAGCTTACTTCGCTTGACAGAGACAAACCAGCGTAAAAAGGTAAAACCATCCTCAGAAGCAAAGCCTTAGAGGAAGTTGTTTGTTGCCTAGATCAAATAACTGTATTTGAAACCAAAATTATTTTCACCTTTCTGCAGGCTTGGAGCAGCCTACCAATGCAGCTTTCTCTGAACGTTCAGTACTGATTCAATATACACTCAATAATTCTCATATAACACATACGATGAAGATGGGAATGTTAATAACATATCTCTGGGCATTCATTTGTAAGTATCTTTTCAGTCTCAAGATGAAAAACTTTGAGTCCAAATCCAGGAAACAAGGGAAGAGGACAAAAAGCCTAAGCTCCTTTGACTTCCAACCCTAAAGCCTGTATTTCACAAATAAAATACGTATCAGAAACAGGATGCTCAGTAGATTTTTGTTTTCTACCTCCTAAGCATGAGTTCTGTCTCTCTTTTACATGTGGGTAAGTACATGTGAGAGGCCAAGGAAATGCTGAAAGAAGGAAGAAAAATTAAACATACACTGTGACAAATTGATATAAATAAATGTATATATGTAAGTATATTAAAATCCCTGGGAATGAAGCAATACAGAACAGTAAAGTCTGCTTCTATGATTTTTGCACTTTTCAAAAAACAACATATTTCCCACACAAATTTTAATTCTTTTTTTTTTCTTTTTAATGATGAGAATTGTCTTGGAAACCTAAGCAGCATCTCTTGATCTTAGGTTTTAAGCTGAATAAAATTAGATGCCATTTGCTGGTCTTCAAGCAATTTTACAAAACTGGTCAAGGACTTACAACAAACAAGCTAAAAAATGGCAAACAGGAAAATGAAATACATATTTGCCTAAGTTCAGCTACCTTGTAATGTCCAGTTATTATATGAAATATGATCCCTCTTAAATAACTTGGATTTAGTTCATACTGCATTGAAAGTGAAAACTAGCATAAATAAAGAATTAAAAATAGAGATAAAGCACAAAAGTTTTATAAGGTTTGGATGACACTGTTTTCTTAGAAATGAAATCCAAGGAAAACTATTGAGAAAATTGAATTCACAGTACTTGTAGGCGTGCTGATGGATGATAAAGATTTTGATTTTCTCAAATATGTTTCCTATATTTCACAAAGGAAATGTTTTTTAAATTAAGGGTGATGCCAGCGTCACCTGCTTCTAAATTTAACATAAAAAATCACAGATTAAAAAAAAAAAATCAGTAAAATAATCTGAAGCTTTAGTTTTATTTTGATAAACAAAGAAATTTTGAGATAAGAGAGGCTACATATCAGAGCTAGAATTGGACAGGAGAAGAACAGAGGACAGGAAAGATGAAAGACTAGAGAAAGGACTAAATTCTTGAGTGTTCATAAAGCTAATCTGATGGCAAAGTTCTGCAACTGACCTTAATCAGTAGGATGGCATGCAAAAATGAAAGTGTGGTATAAAAAATAATAAAACCCTCTAACCCTCACAAGTGTAAATGGGAAGTCCTCTAACCCCCTTCAGAGAAAAAAAAAATTATCAAAGGAATTTCTGAAGGAAACAAGAAAAAAAGGAGAGAGATTTTTAAGTTTTTGGTTAGTGGAGCTGTTAAGCAAAATAGATATAAGATTTGTTTCTTTTCCAGGCAGACAACAAAACTTTAGAGATATTGTAACTGCATTATGCAGCAAACTTCTGCATCCACTTAGGTGACTGGTTCTATAAGTTTGAAGTGCATATCTCCAAAGTTTAGAAAACAAGTGGAAGTTTTTAGTATAAGACTGTTGTCAATTACAGAGAAGGACATGAGTTTGATGTCTAATTTCTGGTGGATTTTTGGACACATGCAGTATATCAGGACTTCTTAGCAGGATTTGACCTTCAACATCTATACTTACTCATACTTGTCAGAAAATTAAATTAACCACTGAAAATAGCTTTCTCTGATCATTGTTATTTCAGCAAAGCAGGTCAGCAGCCTGTCAGGTCTCTCATGTAACTTTCTTCTTGTTACAATTCTAATCCATCAAGGTAACTTCAAGGGTAATTTCAGAATATTTTTCCCCAAGGTAGCATTAGGTTGACACTTACAACAAAAGCTCAGCATTCTCAAGTCCTTTCCATCCCTTGTCATGAACAGATGGCACAATAAAGATAGAACCATTTCCTTACTCTCAAAACTTGGAGGAAGTGGAATTCATTAGGAAAACAAAAATTGATGCTATAAATATTTCTGAAGCTGTTTTTATTTTAGTACATAACAAGTACAGTAGCAGCAATATGTTTCCTGGCTTCTGGCACTACGTACTGGGTTTGTGTGGCACTGTTTTGGTAACGGGGGCCTACAGGGGTGGCCTCTATGAGAAGCTGCCCGAAGCTTCCCCATGTTTGGCAGAGCCAGTGTCAGCCAGCTCCAGGATGGACCCACTGCTGGCCAAGGCTGAGCCCATCACTGAGGGTAGTAGCACCCCTGTGATGAAAAACAAAGAAAAGTTGTTGCACTGAAGTAATTACATCCAGAGAAGAGTGGGATGCGAATATGTGAGAGAAACAACTGTGGGGTGACACCAAGGTCACTGGAGAAGGTGGGACAGGAGGTGCTTCAGGCACTGGAGCTGAGATTCCCCTACAGCCCATGGTGCAGCCCAGGGTGATGCAGCTGTGCCCCTGCAGCCCATGGAGGACAGCAGGGATGCAGAGATCCACCTGCAGTCTGTGGAGAGAGGATACCCACACCAGAGCAGGTAGATGCCTGAGAGGAGATTGTGGTGGGTGGGAAGCCCGTGCTGGAGCAGGGTCCTGGCAGGGACCTGCAGAGTTATGGAGAGCCCACCCTGGAGCAGGTTTCCTAGCAGGACTTGTGACCCTCCAGGGGATCAACACTGGAGAAGACTGTTCTTGAAGGACTGCACCTTGTGGAAGAGTGACCCACTTTGGAGCTGTTTGTGAAGAACTGCTGTCCGTAGGATGGACTCACACCGGAGAAGTTTGTAGAGGACTCTCTCCTATGGGAGGACTCTCTCCCCCGTGCTGGAGGAGGGGAAAAACAACTCCTCTCCCAGAGCAGCAGCAGAAACAACCTGTAATGAGCTGACCATTCCCTGTCTCCCTCCACCACTGAAAGGGAAGAGGTAGAACCTGGTAAGAAGGGGACACTGAGGAGACGGTGTTTTTACGATTTGGTTTACTTCTTATTATCCTGCTCTAATCTTGGCTGGTAATGAATTCAATTGATATCCTCAAGTCAAGTCTGTTTTGCCCATGGTAGTAATTCATGAGTGATTTCTCCCTGTCCTTCTATCAACTCATGAACCTTTCGTTATATTTTTTCTTCCCTGTCCATTTGCAGAGGGGAGCGATAGAGCAGCTTTGGTGGGTGCCTGGCATGCAGTAAGATGCCCATACTAATGTCATCAATAAGTGATTGAAATTTAAAAGAACTCAAAAAATTAGAAATAAAACACTTTTTGTGTCATCTTGAAAGCTGCAAATTGTTTTTATTAACTGGCAGAGAATCCTAAAAAGCGCAGATGGTATTTGCATCACCACACAGTGGGCAAAAGAACTATTGAAAAATAGATGGGTAGTACACTCTGGAGTGTAAGGCACCCCAGCCAATATCAGTGCACCTCTTGTTGCTGCTGTAAGTTGAAGTTTTTAAAAAGTTAAAATTCATTCCTTGTAGGATGTGTTTTAAGTTGACTTTACTTTCACTCCCTCTGGAACCTCCATAAGGCAGAGTGCAGCAGTGTCTCTGCATTCTAATTCCTGCTGTTCTACTCAACACAGCAAAAAGGAGTCACTCCTATACAGGACACCCACTGGTTCACACTCTCTGTGACTGAAAAGGTCTCTGTGACATTAGGCCATCCCCTGTACATTAGGAAGGGCCTCTCCTCAATCAGGGTCACACGGTGCTGGTGTGCATCTTGCTCCTCACTTACCCTTTTAAGACACGGCCAGAGCTGGACCCACAACTTAACAAAACCTAAATCCTGTGTGCCTAGAAGACTCCTGAATGCTCTAAAAAGAGTTGATTTAACTTCTGTGTTTCCCTAGAACTACTACACTCTTCATAACAATAATACTTTGTCACCAGCCAAGAGAAGAATTTCTTGGCTTTCTGAGTGCAAGACTAATTATTAACCTGCCTAGAAATTAAGAACCATAAAAACTCATCACTTCCAGGGTATAGCATCTCCCTTTCCGCTTTCCTTTTCCCAGTTTAATTTAGTGATATATCAGAAAAGAAAACCCTTCCTTCTAGAAGTGGAAGCAGTACTTGCATTTACAGAATTGCAGTACCTTTTTTACAGAAGAGCATCAAACCCTACAGACATATAGGTAATATACTTTTACACAGCTTGAAGTATTTCTGAAAGGGGAATGGAAAACAGGAGATGTTGAGCATTACATGTGATCCAAAAAAGGTGATGGTTTCTCTCTACCTACTAACTGAAACACCTCAATATTGACCTCAACTTCAGCTGAGACAGTGAGTTGAAAAAAAAAACCACACAGAAAAAGCTTTTTTTCTTTGCTCTTTGACAGGAGAAGGAATATGCAGCTGTTAACAGTGAATTATAGGATAAAAATAATAAATAGGGCTGAACTCACTAAAGGAAATATCATGCCAATCACTCTGCATTCAAAAATTCTCTGAATTATGCAGTGCAAAATCCTCACATAGAAGAAGAATATGCTTACACTGAACCACCTGGTCATTATACACTGCTTTGTTTCTTTTATGATAAAACTTCATGCAACGAATATGCTGAAGAGAAAAAATAAATGAAAAAGAAAGGAAACAAAAAATAAAGCATTGCTACCATACAAGAAAAATAGTAACTAGATGGGCAGAATATTTTCTATTTTTCCTCTCAATAGAAAATTAAAAACCCAATAAGAAAACAATTAAAATATGAAAATTATCATATTTGATAGTTTTTTAAGAAAAGGGAAAACAAAATTTAGATTTTTTTTTCTAAAGAAGTGTAACTTGGATTATGGAAACCCACTATAAAAACCCTCCAAGTCACTAGGAAAAAAACAATCACCCAGATTAATTAAGGATATTTGATAACTTTGCATTTGAAAGAAACATTACAACATATATTATATCGATGTTCTTACAAAGAATATCCTTCCATCAAGAATAGCTCCTATATTAATATTTATGACATGAATATTGGCTTTTTGAATTGGCTGCAGTTTGCTCTCCTGTAAAATATTTTAGAATAGCTACATATCTGAAATTACCCTGTAATTCCATCAATGATATTAAGAAGGCTTTAGGGTTTGCCTCAAAATTTGGTGGCCTGAGGGCACTCTTTGATTTTAATAAAGAAATCTATGCAAAGAGCAAGCTGTCAATTTAACTATAAGTAGGTCAGAGCTAAACTAGGACACTTTTTCTTTGGGCCAAATCACAAATCAGAGGGAAAAGGCTAAGCTAAAAGGGTTTTACTAAAAATGTCAATCAGTAGTTACACAACCAAGGAAATGAATCAGCCAGTGGCTTTTACAGAGCAAAGAAATGGCTGCCCATGAGTATTTGAAATCACTTATGGGAGCAGAGCCATTGAAAATGTCCAGTTCCTGCAAGGGAAAGTTATGCATAGGTGGAGCTGGAGATATTTTATTTTCCTGTAGATTGCACTGTGCAAAGGAAGGGGAAAGGAACAAAATTTTAAAATTATTACACTATATGATACATTAATTTATTTAGTGCTGTTTTATTCTTTTCTGTCAATGATCATAGCATAAAAGAAAAGATTGAATGCTGCTGGATACATACCTATAGGTATATATGCATCTATACATATGTATACATATTTCCACATTTCTTATTCAGTTGTACCACAATTCTTCCCCCAAACACCAACAGACACACTGTTGCATAACTTGAATTAACAGCCTGAAGACTTCAGGATAGGGCAAGTGCCATCACTGAGCAACTAAGTATGATTCTGAACATCATTTGACATCCTTTTTTTTGACAAATAGGCATTTTTATGACACAAATCTCCATTCTTTGGGTCATCATCCACTGCCTTATTTATCAATCACCTAGGCATCTTAAAATCTCCCTCAGAATCAGGATCTTAAAACAATACACACCTCATGTGTAAAGGAATCTGCCCCCAAAAGCATGTTTAGTGTCAAAACAAAATAGGAAATGAAGAAACATCATAGAGATAAAGCAAAACAGAAAAAACAGGGAAAAAAGGAAAGGTCAGTCTTTTGTTATCTGAAGTTATCAGAACTTTTCATTTAAATCAAATAAACACATCAACAATAGGATATTGTGCTAGGATAGAAGTCATGTTTGATTTACATATTAGATATTTCATAAAGCTAAGTGCCTCATAGGAAATCCTTAACATCTTCCTTGTCCTGATTCTAGCAGAGCTGGAAGACAAGCAGTATGATGGATGCCCCTTGGTACGGTGTGCTTCTCACACCCATCATGATTTCCTGGCACAGCACCTTCCCTTCCCATGTTTATTTAACTACATCCCCACTACTAGCACTGGGAAATCAGTAGTCAGCCTCAATTTAGTGTGTAAGAGAGGGAGCTATCTTATGGAATTTTTCCCTCCAGTACACCTGAAGTCAAATGCTCTAAAACTTTGCTTAGATCTGTAAATTAAAATTACAGCCAACATTCCTTGTCACTGGGACTTGATCATCAATACTGTTAAGCTTTAGGATTGCCCCATATGCAGTTTTTATCCAGATGAACTAGCACTCTTCAAGCAACTCCTGTACATGTTTAGTATTTATCAGGAATAAGTTTAGAAGCAGTCACTGTGTTTGGATAGCAAAACAGGATAGCACATAGACCAGGAATCAGGCTATTTTGTCAGCTGGTTTTAGGGTCATTGAAAACCATTTGTGTCTACACTAATAAATAGAGCTGCAGAAGAATATGTGATTAGGGTAGACTAGACTTGATTAGAATATGTCAGGTTGAAGGGACCTAAACCAACACTCTGGTCCAACTGTCTGACCTTTCAGAGATGACCAAAAGTTACGGAAAATTGTTAAAGGCATTATCCAAAGGCCCTTATAACCCTGACAGACTTGGGCCTTGACTACCTCTCCAGGGAGCCTGCTCCAGTAAGTTACCGTCCTCTCAGTAAAGAAATGCTTCCTAAATTTTAAGTCTGAACCTCCCTTAATGAAGCTCTGTACTCTTCCCATATGTTCCCTCATGGATACTAGAGAGAAGAGATCAGTACCTCCCTCTCAAGTTCTCCTCCATAAGAAACTGTAGAGAACAATGAAGTCGTTACAAACAGAAGTGGATCTATAAAGAGAAACTGTTGGAGAGGATTGAATGTTTACACTAAACCTGCATACAAATATTAATCATTGGAAAAATAGGAAAAAGGAAAAAAAAATCCCATTTCCAATATAGGGGTATAATACACTTGCAGTTCTGACTTATGTACTTCTGGATATGTTGTTAAACAAGAAATGGTTGAGTAGATCAGGTGGTCCCTGAAGAATATACAATGTTATTTGATTTTCTGTCCACAGGAAAATACCTCTGCAGAAATCATGTCAGAAAAACAAAGGCTGTGGTCTTTGTACAAAACTTTGTGTTAGATGACCAAAATTCAAATAACCAAGATTTGTTTAAAAATAATTTTTATGGTAATCTAGCCTACAGTCAGTCAATTAAAAAAGAGCATTCTTAAGATAAAAATCACTGCTCAAAGAAAACTACCAGTGGGAACTATGTATTATAAAATCAAAACAACTGATAGGATCAAAGAAACTGAATTTTAACTTTGTAGTGTAAGGTTATCACAAATAGCTGTTTACAAATAGATATACAAATAGAACAGAGTGAAATACTACTGTGGAATATGATATGCAAAACTGGACACAAATAGATGTCATAAAAAAAAAAAGAAGAAAAGAGAAAAAACCAATTCATTTGCACTGAACTAGGAAGAGATGTTTTGCCAAAATTATCAGCCATATCCCAGATACTTTAGTTATTAAGCTAGGTTATAGAAAGTTGTTACCAAGTTTTGGTAGACCTAGTTGTCATCTAAATGCATAGCTAAGCCAGACAATGTTAAGAACTTGAAAGCAATTCAGGAAAATAAGTTATGATATGCTACGGTATGAGAATTTGTGCAAAAAGCACAAAAATTTGTCAAAATTTTGAAAGTCTGTATTTATTTCATTTTTATCACAGAATCACTAGGTTTGAAGAGACCTTCAAGATCATCCAGTCCAACCCGTGCCCTGACACCTCAACTAAACCATGGCACCGAGTGCCACACGCAATATTTCTTAAACAAATCCAGGGATGGTGTCTCCACCACCTCTCCAGGCAGACCATTCCAGTACTTCATCACTTTATCCATAAAAAACTTTTTCCTAATATCCAACCTATATTTACCTTAGTACAACTTAAGGCTGTGTCCTCTCATTCTGTCAGTCCCTGGAGAAGGAGATGAATCTCCACCTGACTACAACCACCTCTCAGGCAGTTGTGGAGAGTGACAAGGTCACCTCTGAATCTCCTTTTCTCCAGAATAAACAACCCCAGCTCCCTCAGCCATTCCTCACAGGGTTTGTGTTCCAAGCCCCTCATCAGCCTCGTTGCCTCCTCTGGATGCGCTCAAGCATCTCAATGTCCTTCCTGAACTGAGGGGCCCAGACCTGGACACAGCACTCGAGGTGCAGCCTCACCAGTGCTGAGTACAGGGGAAAAATGACCTCCCTGCTCCTGCTGGCCACACCATTCCTGATACAGGCCAGGATGCCCTTGGCCTTCTTGGCCACCAGGGCACACTGCTGGCTCATGTTCAGCTGCTGTCACCAGTACCCCCAGGTCCCTTTCCACCTGGGCACTGTCCAGCCACACCCACTGTCCCCAGCCTATAACATTGCAGGGGGTTATTGTGGCCAAAGTGCAGGACTTGGCACTTGAACTTTTTAAACTTCATCCTATTGGACTCTGCCCAGTCATCCAACCCTTCCAGGTCTCTCTGCAGAGCCTTCCATCCTTCCAGCAGATCGACACACACACTCAGCTTAGTGCCATCTGCAAATGTACTAATGAGAGACTCAATATCCTCATCCATATAGTAATTATATATTGAAGTTACAAGTTTAAACTTGAATGTTTGAAGACTCCTTTATATTTCTTGAAATACATTTTAAGGGTCATTCTACCACCCAGGACAAAGCATGGACAATATTCTGAACATAAGTTTTCTTGTCCTCTGTCCTCCCTCATTTCAGCTGGATTAATGGCATTTATATTAATTGATTCCCAGCATTTCTAATTCTTGCCTTCTCTCAAGCTCTGCCAGAAAAAAAGCATAATTATGCTCCAATTGTTCTATCCCTTGAATGTGACACCTTTCCATTGCACATACAAATTACAAAAAGATCACCTTCCTGGTGGTAAGTGGATATTTTTTCTTCAGATTGCTTCTGCAATAGAAAAGAGAGACGGCCTTTTGCTTGTTCTTCTGTTTCGCATTGTTTGCATCCTTGCTCATTCCAGCTACTACACTAAATCCATGTTACATTCTTTGCTCTAATGTTTGTATTCCTCTCTATCCAGAAAGTCTGGAAGTTACAAATGCAGGCTATGTTATAAGTTATTGTTTAGACACCATATTTAAAGAAACAATGACTGAATACTTTTTTTCTATCAAATTATGATATAGTTTAAGATAGAAAATCCTCTAGGTATTATTATTAAACATAGATGTACTCTCTCTCATTCCATTATATCTGAACTCATTTCTCAGTTATAGATTTAGCATAATTTTTGCGGCTTTTTTTTTACAGGCTTTTTGTTCTTACATGCCTTGTTACTCAAGTAACAAGGCATGTAAGAAATACTTAGAAATAGCAGCAAAAAACCCAGACAAAATACAGTTTCCCATAAATAAAACCGAGATAAATTTTTATTACTCAGTATTTATTTTACTGTAATTGACATCTGATCCTTTCTTTAGCACTCCTAAAAAGCATCACAGGAAAGTCCCTGATGAAGCTGAAGAAGTTTCCTCTGCACCGATACTCTCTAGGCAGTCTCACATGGACAGAACTATCATTCTGAGTTGTGTGCACCTACTGAGATATGTGCAAGTTAAGTGTTCACAATACTTTCCTTTCTTAACACCTCTTTTCAATTGTTTTTTTCCATCCAATTGGCTGTTTCTCTAGTTTAAAAGTCATTTGCTCAGACCCAGTGTAGCAACAAGAATCTCACTTCCAAAACTATACATGATTACAGCAGAAACATGAATTGAAGATGCTTAAACTCATCCCTATTGTCATCTGTTCTCCCCAGCAGTTAGTTGGGCAACAAAATATTAATTGCTTTATAATTTATGTCAAAACTTCCCTCACAAATTACCTATCACTGCTTTAAAAGTAATGTCTGACAGATGATAAACATTAAGTCTTATTTGGTTTACTTGAAATTCCATAGATGGGATTTTAATTCCAGAAGTAATTTGATAGTTTCTTAGTTGATTGCATGGCTGTTGTGTTTACAAATTACTGCTTGCAGCTGTTTTTGCAGTTCTTCCTCAGGGTTAAGCTTTTCAGAAGGAAACAATCACATTTTAATTAAATCTAATAGGAAATAGAACAAAACTGATTGGGTTGGAGTTTTTTTTGCGGGGGGGGGGGGTGGGGGGGCGAGGGAGGATAAATTTCAAAATATTTTTATTTCAATAATTATTTAGAATTTTTTTCATGCAATAAGTCCATTTATTGCATATTTATTGCAATTTTAATTTAAAAGTGCATTTCACACCATAATCTGGATTTGTAAAAGTGATTGAGAAATTGCTTACAAGAAGTTTTAACATTTTAAAGTGGTCACAGACATGGCTTTTAAAGAGACTGCAGTAGGAGGAAACTTTGCTGGAGAAAGCTAACAATGTGGCTCCCAATCAGGCTGTGAAAAGGAACTCAGAATAAAAAATAGACCTTCCAAAACCATACAATCATAGCAACATTTTAGGAAAGCATATTTATTCTTCAGAGCTTTATTATCAGACAATACCTCTCAGATGACTATTAGGTTATGAAGCCAACCATCCCAATGTTTATGCCCTGATGTTGATCCTCTTCTGACTATAAAGATAGCCTAAGATTAAGCTAAGAGTGATTCCTTACAAGTTTTGGCATTCTCGATGCACTGATACTCCCTGTTATATCTCTTATTCTGCACTCTATTATTAATACAATGGATATTTTCATAATGCAGGGCAACATATTCACCAAGACGTTAGGACAGAGAAATGCTGGGAAGTCTTGTACTCTCAGAGGATTTCCCATACAGATATTAGAGAGAAACATATCTTTAATTTCTTTTTTGACTTCCTCCCAGATAAATTATGTTCTAACTACTGGACAATTCAGTGACTTACTGCAAAAATTATCCAGCTCCTGTAATTCCTCACCACAGCTCAATTTTTTGTCATGAACACCAAAGTTTCTCTTCCATTCCTGTGATATCTTCTGTTTGGGTCTGATGATGGCCTCTAAAATGTTGCAGTGCTCCTGACTGGTCAACCATTGTATATCAAGGAGGTAATGACCCACCCAGCAGTCACTGGGAGAACCTCTGGCTGCACTGTCCATGGATGTTATATTGATATATATCTTGATATATATTTACCACTTATACCTGCTGCTTGTTCGAAAAATAACTGGGTTTTTTTCCAAATAGGTGCCAGTGGAAATTCTAGAGAGAAAAAATATATTAAATAGAATTTTTTTCATTGTGGTCTGCATGCTGTTTGTATTGTACTGATGGTTTAACCTAGTATTAAGAAGCTCTAAGAATCAAGTTAATTTAAACAATCTTGAGATTTGCTGTACTTAATTTCTTGTCACATAGAGCCATTATATTCAGAAACTGATTGATATGTTCCCTTCACACTTCTGTTGACAGGCATTTTTAAAATCTCATTATTGACTGCACTTAACACAAGGAAAAAGCATCATACAGTAGCATAGGCTTTGGTCCAGTCATACTGAAAAGTATGTCCTATTTATGTCACCTGAGAAACTTGGAAGGTGAAAAGATGATGATTTTTCAGATCCACAACTTTTCCGAGTGATAATTCCTTTTCAACAAATCCTCCATCAGAACAAAGGGCACATATTTTTTCCTGCCAACTCATCTATGTGGTTCATATAACTCTATATGAACCCAATACATGGATTACATGGATCCCAGATCTTTCTAATTTGTTTAAAAATGTAATGTTAGGTTAAGAGAGAAAGAATGTGGGCTCCTGGTCTAACCTGGACGGAAAGATGAGATGAAAGATTAAGTAATTTCTATTATTTCAGTTGATTTTTTCCCTGGAGAATGGGAAAAGAAGACTACCCATTCCTAAACTTTAACACTTCACACTTTGCAGGCTCCGTTTAACAGTCAGATTCCTCAGAATATCTTTTTCTATAAATATCCACATCTTTGTCTTTTTCTATCTCCTTTTTCAGATCACATCCATTTACTTTGCTTTTATAACCCAGATTTCCAGAATTCCTCATTTTCTTTCAAGCCTCTTCATTTTGGAGACACAGAAGTTATTAGCTGATAATTCCCACATGTCCTGGTAAAGACAGGAAAATCATCCTCAGCTATTTTATTTAAACTATCTACAGAGTCTAAACAAAAATCCTCCCAAGTGTACTTGTATCACTTTCACAAAATACCTTACTGAAAAGAGATTTAGACAGAAGTAGAGCATTCTGTTCACAAATCGTAGGCTCTATGTCCTAAGCACACTGAAAAGCCTGGTTCAACAGTACTATCAGTTTTCAACAGCACTGACAGTCAAGCTCCTCAAAAAGACTTGAATTTTATTAAAAATATTTGTTGTAAAATTCTACTTCCAGTCTTCTCTACATGTGTTTCTTATGTGTTTTCAATTAAAGATTATATGTTGGTTTTCCCTTACTCTGCATGCAAAATACAAAGTATCACACATTCTAATTTTAAGTAAATAAAAAAGAACATATTAAACATTAAGTGTAAGAGCATTTGCAAAACTATTGTTTAGAAAATCTAGGATGACAACAGCTGCAAAATGTCTACACAGAATTTAGCCTATAAAAAAATTTCATAGGGCAGAGGTAATTTTTACATGAAATTAACAGGGGAAAAGAGCAGAAGTCAACTACCAAAGTGGTACTGAACCACAGGACTAAAATAGACATCCTGTCCCACCACATAAATTCATCACTGTTAGAAGAAACTGAACAGGTGTTGTTATTTTCTCCATGAATTTATGCCTAGGAACTAAGTCAGAAGACAGCTCAAATATTTATATATCTATTTCTTTAGAAAGAGATTTTACAGCAATATCAGAAATGCATGGAATATCTAACAGTCTTAGTGAAAAACGTTACTATCATATTTCCAGATCAGTGATTTCAAAAGCCAGAGCCTGAAAAGACTGAACATACAATGTAACATATAGGTAAGGATTAGCATAAAAAGGACTGCATAATTTCTTACTCAGTTTTCAAATCTTCTGCCATAATTCATTCCATACTATCAGTTATAAAGCTAAATTATTAAAATGGTGACTGTTTTAAGCCTAATTGACAATTACCTGCAGTGAAAAATCTTGCACTTTTAATATTTCAGCTAAAAATAAGTCTGAATTATTTCAATTATTCCTTCTTGTAATCCAAAAGGAATTTCCTCTCTTTTCATATAATGGTTGTGGCAAATATAATAAAAGTTATCAGTGTTATTAAACAACTTCAATGCCAGCATAGGTTGCACACTTTCAAAAGAATTCATTATTTCCCATTGTCTTTTTCTGCTTACTGTGGAATCCTTAAAAGTGTGTTTAAATACAGTCTTGGAAAGTGTCAGACTGTCACAGAAGCTCCATTTATAGTCTTCCTTAACAAATTGCTAGACAAAGAGAAGAGAAGGCACAAACCATTCTTCCATTCAAGCATTTCCCCATTCCACCTGGGCATTCTGAGCTTTATTCTTGCCCAGCAGCTGTAGAAACAACTGAACTCTTGCAGCATTTTGTACTCAGAAGCAGCACATCATTTCTTACATGTACTGCATGACTTAACCAGCCCCAATAGTCCAGCCTAAGCCACTCTGAGTGCAAATTGTTTAATTTTTTAATCTTCACATTTTAATTTTGAAAAATGCAAGACTATATTTTGGATTAACCATGTTTTTTCATAATAAGGTGACTTCCCTCTAATGTAGTAATAGTTTTAGAGGTACTCTTAGTAACCCTTCATGACATCACTTATACCATAGCTGAAATTAAGACCCAAGATCTAAACTGCAAACCACTAAAGTCTGATGTCATGTTGGCTGAGCTAAATAGGAAATGCGTTTCCAGAAATATTATTTTCAAAGAGCTGTGTCACTTGGTATTCCACATAATTGTGAGCTTCGTTCAACTGAGTAGTGACTCACCCAGAATTACTTGTATGTGCATACAAGAAATTTTTGCCAACTAAAGAACCAAACTCTTGAAGTGTACCACGTAGGAAAATAGTTTTAATTGTAGAATAGTGATTTTTTTAATACAGCAGGGCAAGACAAAAATGTAAAATTAAGGAGAGTTTTCACTGCCTTTTATATGAACGCTTTCAAGTGAAAAATCAAGGATTTGTAACATAGGAACATGAAATGCAGGTGTAAAGGACAGTTCTCATTACTGATCTCACAAAAGAGTTCTATTTCAGTGGCATTTCTCCCCACAAATTAAGAGCTAGAAGACACACATCTTCAGGTACTGATTTTTCAGTGAAAAATTGAGGCAATCACAAAGGACTGTAGGTCACATCCCACAGCTGCAGTACTTTTCAATTGATAGGCAGGCATGTCTGCAACCTCCACTGTTCAGTCCAGGGGTGCATTTTGTCTCTGTAGCAGCTTCAGTGACTGTAAGGTCCACAGGAATTTTTCAAAGGTAGAATTATTTTGTATGTTCTTGGCCACCTCCTTATGGCTTTATTTATCTCAGACTTAAAGCTAGACTTTGACCAGCAGCCAATAAGTAGAGAAAGACCCGTAAAGTGAAGTCTACCAATTCCAGAGTTGCAGTCAGTAGTCTGATGATATCTTTCCAAAGCACTTGTTAATGTCACTCATAGTTAAATCCAACAGTTGTCATGAGAACATCATAAAAGATTTGTTCAAGTCAGTTTAACAAGTCATTAGCTATCAGCTGAAATTCCCATTTCCCTAACTCAAATTTAAGCCATTAAATCATACTTCTCTCAATTAAAAAGAAGACAAAAATAATCCCTCCAAAGAAGAAGCACACTCTTACAGTTTCATTAATTTACATCCTTGAGCTTAACCTTCCAAACTAAATGGAACCCAGAATACTGGGGAAGGTGAATCTGTGATTTCTTCCCCTGAAAGGGAAGCTTTCACTGAGAACGGATATATAAATCTACTTTTTTTTTTTAATATGTACCATTGTCTTTCTGTGCCCTGAAGGTTTACATGCATAAAACCAATACAGGAGCTCTGTCCCATAAGCAATGGGTAAAAACATTCCAAGTAAATAAACCCCTAAAGTGTGAGAAAATATGAAAAAACATTTCTATTGAATAGTGCATGATTTTTTCAAGTATCTGTGAGATAAAAACATCATTTGAAACTGCAGAGTTTTAAAATTTTGTTCATATACTCTTCACAAGTCATAAAACATTGAGCAAAAAGCACACAACCATGTCCCCAAGAGGAATTAAGACACTTGACAGGTATTTGAGTCATTCACACACACAGATAATTTAGTCAATTTTATAGTGTATTAAAATCAGTTCAAATAACCCACTATTCTATTTACTTAGAAGGAAATAGTTTATCATTCTGTTCTCTGTGCAGGTACACAGGAAAAAAGGGACAGTCACTTGAGTTATTTATTTTTGGTACCAGTGAGGCAGAAATGGGCAGCTCACCAATGCAGAAAATTAGGGAAGGAAACATGATGGATGCAAAAGAAATGCAAGAGACAAGAAACAAGGCTGGCTGGTAGAGACTAGAAGTATTGATGGGAACATGTCAGGAACCTTTAAGCAGATAGGAAGATGATAAGGCAGAGTTCAGCAGGTCACAAAATTATGCAGAATTTCTGCTCTGAAATCATAACCACTCGGGAGAAACTTAAGGTAATAGTTGGTGAGGTTTAAAGCCAGCAGGAAGGAATAAACAACGTTTTCTTTTTGCAGTGCACAGTATATAGAGAATTGTTTATATATTATAGCCACCCACTGCATAGTACTTTACATGTAAAGTAAAGCTATTTCAAATTCCAAAAGAAAGGCACAACAGAGGAATTCAACTGATCATGGGAAAGTAATTCAGTATTATCATCAGAAGGGAGCAAAAGTAGAAAAAAGAAATCCAGAAATGTTGTATGGAGGGAAAACCAGCATATTTTTCAAGGGAGTATTTCTAACTATTTGAGAAGGGTGTGAGGAGTGAATTAGAGATGACTCCTAGACCTAAGGAGACAGATGTATTAAAACAAGCATCACTCTTCAAACTGGGAGGGCTGAGGAGCAATTTCCCCCAAGTCTTTTACCCACATTTTATTTAAACATAACAAAAAACTTACTGAAATAAAAAAAAAAAAAAGAAAAGAAAGTATAAAACACCCCAACAACAACAAAAACAAAACCAGAGGACTACTGAGAACAAGATAAACTTGAAATGGGAACAAACTTTGGAAACACCATCACCAAAGACCACTATTATATCACTCACTGCCTGTAGTCTGTATTGATGATAACAAGCATGGCATTATATTTATATATAATTTCAATCATTATAAATATGAAAAGACTGTGTCTTTCCAAATAAATGGACAAAAACTCCTGTTCCCCTGTTCCATATACATTCTGAAATTCCAAGATTCAGTTATAAGACTTATATGCAGAACCCAAACATTTACATAATGTGAAGACACTAAAATAAAATTAATGTTGAATAATGGAGCTCTTTTGTGCAGGTAACCAAAGGCTTTGAGATCACAAGCTAAAGTAAGGAAAGTTATGTGGAATTTACATCTTCTGCAAGAAAATTTTTCTCAAGCACAAAGTGAGCATCAGAAAGACAGATTTTATATTTCTTTTTTTTTTTAAATCCAGCAAAATGCCAAGGTTTACTTGCTACAACTGTTGATATTTAGGTAAAAGCAAAGACATCTTTTATTGAAGGATGTTGGTTTAGGTGCAGCCTAGTTAACTATTTCAGCAGCTGTAATCAAATAGTTAACAGCTAAAAGCACACATCATTTTGGAAGACCACTAGAAAGACTTTGGGTCTCATCTGAGAAATTCTTACAGAGATATATTTTTTTTAAAATTTAATGATACAGTGAAATAACCCAGAGGTGAGTCAGAAAAGCTCCTCTTGGCTCATCCCTGTTAGAATTACATCTCTTTTGGGAACAACTCTGTATTGAAGGCTGTGGCCAATCCTTTGAAAGCACAACCTCATTATCAACACAACTAGCATTAATTGTAGAGATTTAGGAAGTCAAATGATAAGAAAAGCAGAAAGGACCAGAAAATTACAAAGTTACTTTACTGCTAAAATCTCACGGCTCAATCTTAAAAAAATTAAATATCCAGACAGGAATTGACTCATTGAAATGTCACTATTTTTTTTTTTTCTTTAGAGGTGTTTATCGTCTGAACAGATCCTTGGAGTAAAAGAAGCATTTTCTATGGAAGGACCTGCAAATATTTCCCATATTATAACTGATGGATAACAGTAGTTGGTAAAATTTTACTACATGGTTTATCCAGAGGAATCCTCTCATTTGTCAATGTCAGCTGCTCTGTAAATCACAGCTAAGTTTAAATCAACTGTAGTCATAAAAGACAGCAATAAACACTTCCCTTAGGCAGATTCATTCATTTTAGCTTAAAATTTTGTATTTTTCCATTGTTGTCTGTGCACAAATGTAGGCTTTAGCAGCCTTTGAAAACCACTGGAGCTCTTCAAATTAGTAAAAATAGAAGGGCAAGCAGATGCATATGAAAGAAATTATCCACCAGCAAAAGAATATTTGACATCCCCAAGAGTATGGAATTATGTTTAAATATAAAGACTGACCATACACTATTTTCCATGTAAGACTTAATTTCTCTTTTTAATGATGTCTCAAAAATATTAGAACAAACATGTAAATAAAGCTCAAGAGCAAGTGTGGTATTTGAATTAAACAAATAGATAGAAAACGTTTGGGCAATGTAATATAGCATTCACCAAAACTTCACAGAGCTCTTATTTAAGAATTTCTTTCTAAGTCCTTGTGTTAAATAGTCTAACATTTAGCTATTAAAGAGATTAAAGATATAGATAGCATGGAAGCAACAGTGCTTATTCAGAGCAGAGAAGTGTGGGCAAAGAAATTAGAAGAAAATGGGTTAAAAATAAAATATGTGTAATTACACCTTCTCAGCTACTTCTTCTTGAAAGCACTCCACCTTAGAGAAGATAAAATTTAGCAGTGAGTCACATCATATAATTCTGTCCCAGAATAATTTGTTTTTTAAAAGGGGAAGTGGTGATTTGGTATTAGGAACTAAAAATGATTTTGTGGAAAATACTCTATTTTACCTGCTATAGAAAAACTTTTGAATAAAAGACTATGAAAGCTTAAATTCACTATGGAAAAGTACAATAGATTAAAGGTGTGACTGAAAACTGACCTATGATCACCCAGGCAAGCTACTGAATAGCTTCCACAACAAAATGTTGGCTGCTCTTCATGTTTTGCTTGGAAGAGTTGCTATGGAAAAACGTCTAGATTGTTATTTATTTGCCAGGACAAAGACTGATGATCTAGTAAGGCACAGTTGTGATACCACATTATTACTAACAAAACTAGCAAAGTTTTCCTTTATTCAAAAAAGTGATGGACAAGAAGTCACACACAAACAGGAAGTGAGTCAGAGCTTAAGAAATTTTTCTGAAGAAAGGTAAATATCTTTATGTAATAGGTGCCAAAATGTATAAAAATAAATTTTTGCTTTTTAAACATGACAAATTATCTTATGGAGAATGACAACTATACTGCCTTAAGCTATTATAATATATGGTCAAATTTTTTGTCACTGTTGTCATAATGTGATGAATTTTGTTTATACCAAGAAACAAACAAAAATCTTGGATGACAGCAACAGTCATATGAGCGAGCAAAGAGAAAGTATGGAGACAACTGCAACAGTTCAACCTTCAAATCTTATTTTCTCTAGTTGCAAATTAGTATTTTCACAGTTTTATTTGCTCATAAATTTTAATTTTATTTTGATTTTACATATTTATGGGATACAAAAAAGGAGGTATTTGCTTATTTTCTTCATTTTAGAATTATGGAGCCAAGGAATGGAAGAAATGCATTTTGTACACTCTTATCATCTTTAACTTTTAAAGGACTACTCTTCTCAGTGTTAAACAAAAGAAAAAATTCTTATCTTGTGACTGCTGGTTGCGTTGTCAGAATTATGAACAATGGAAAGAAGAATTTTAAAGCGGAGCCTTTAAAACTTCCTGATGTAGGAGATAGATAGAAACTGTGTCCTTCTTTTAATTCTGCCTTTTAATAGCATACTACAACATTGAATTAATTAATTCTCAGGCATAACATGGTTTGTTATACCTAATATCATCCCTTATATCTCCCACATCATGTATATGTCCTTATCTCCTAATGAAAAAATAAGTGAAGCAGTTAACACTTTCTGATATAGTTATTATCCTTACATTATCTTCACTAAAATTGCAAAAGGCAACACTTGCATTACTTGCATCTTCATTTTACAAATGAAATTGCACACATATTTTCAAACAGGAGATCTGGATCTACTGATTTGTGAATGGTCTCTGGATATTTTTCGACAATTAATAATTAATATCACTTCATGGACGGCTGCCCATGATTCTTCTCCAGTATGGAAAATTGAAATGGTTATATGGTGTATATACATTACTTGATGTCCCTTTCATTCTTTCTGGGTTTGGGTTTTGGATTTTTGGATTTTTTTAGGTTTGTTGTTTTTTGTTCTTTGGGTTTTTTTTGGTTTGTTTTTTTTTTAATAATGTTCTAATAATTAACTGCAACAGCTCATTATAAATCTCAAGGTACTACATTCCTCGTAGGATTTTACCAGATTTTGCAATTCATTTTACAAAATGTTGATATTTTATGACAAACAGAAAGCACAGGGAGAGATTTAGTAAAGAATAAAAATTCTCAGGAATCTTGAATGAAAATTCTTGGCATAAGTTCAGTTGAACATGTTGCTTTGCTTTTTTTCCAAGCAGACACAGTTCCCTGGAAGTCACTAGCTCATCCAAGGATGGTACAACACAGAAACAGCAGTCAGACTTGGTAAAATCTGGGAAGGAGCCTGGAACATTCATTAAAACTCAGCTACGTGCCACACTGAAAACAGGACATTTATAGAAATCTCTATTGTTTGTTCCCTGTCTCAGAGGCAGAATCCCCACTATTACTTCTGTGACAGATCTCCTTGGCATTATACTAGGGATGCCACCAAATTTTGCTTGAAAATAGCCAGCCTCTCCTATTTTTTTCAGAGATACACATTCAGTGATCCCAATGAAATTCCCATTTTAAAAGAAAAACATCTTGATTTGATAGAAAAATACCATGGCCTATTTTATAACAGAAGTAGAGGATGCTAATGTTTAAGTACATATTCTGTATTATTTCATGAAGGAACTTAGAAAATATTTATTCTTATTCACACATAAATGATTTTAAAATTTCCAGAAACATAAATCTGAAATAAATTGTTCACAAATTTGTAGTTTATTGCAAGAAACCTATAAAGATTCCCATTTAGATCAATTTAAAAAAATTATTGCACGTGAGCAATAGTGTATAGTTTGCTTATAAGTAACATTAGAATTTCAAGGTTTTACCCAACAAAAATCATTATCAAAGATCAGATGGTCTAGCACAGATCTTAATTCTTTGCTGATGCTAAATGTTCCTGAGCAACTGAAACTTTGTATATAATGTTATCATGTGCTCACCTTACAAAATCCTGTTTATCTTTCACATATCCTTTTACATATATTTTATCACTGTAATAAAATAGCTTTCAAATATATGTTTAGAAGGCCACTAAAATAAAATTTCTTGAATGACTTTTTAAAATCTTAATGCTTAAATACAAAGCAATAATTTAAAATAATATTTATTGTGGCTAACATATTATTTTGTACATTTTCAATGATATAATGCTACATATTTTGGATGAAAATTCCATTATCTAAAGTCTACTTCTGTTTGCAATCAACTTAAGAGCAATTGAGTTTTCTGTGAATGGCATGGTATTCCTTATAAAATTTATTAATACAAGAATAATAATTTCAGAGAAGCTGAATCATAGGTTTATTGAAAATCATTGCTTTAGCAATCACAAAATTGCAAATTTTGTAATTTTTTACCAAATCCTTTTTATCAGGATCAGAATTTTTTCCCAAGACTGGAATGCTTTTCTTCCATTTAAGAGTTCTGTGCATGGTAGTACCTGTATAGAAGCTGACATGTATTACAAAACTGGAGGTGATTTTCAGCCTTTGATACAGAAGCACAGAATATCCTGTGTTGGAAGGGACCCACAAGGATCATTGAGTCCAGCTCTTAAGTGAATGCCCTGTATGGGGATCAAACCTGCAGTTAGAAAAACTTTCTCAATTTTTCCCTTTCTTATGAGTATGTGAACACTGGTGTACACTTCTTGTGAGTGCAAAAGTCATACTGGATACTCTGGAACTGGCATGGATGCTCTCAGTCTCCTCCTCACCTTGTTACATTCTGTAGAAATAGTTAGATACTCCCTTATGCAAAGGTGATAACATATTTTTACCCTCTTGCATTTACCAGCAACAAGGATATAGGATCCTTTCTTATACCAATAATTTTGCCTAAATTATTTAATTCATGACAAAATACTTATCAGAGAAGAGAACAAGAGAAGGGCATTGCAGAATTCTTTATTGCTTGGCAGTTGACTTTGCTGATACCTGAGATAAAAGACCATGTTTGACTTCACAGTTCCAACTTAAGTTATTCAAGGTAATTTTTAAATAATTACATTTTTAGAAGTCTAAAGAGTCACTACCGATCCTTCAAATTACTTGGTAATTTCAGTCTCCCTCAAAAATCTAGTATCTTTTTGCTATTTATATGAAAAGGAAATAAGATAACCTTTTTCTGGTTCATTTTTAAGAATGGGACAAATGGTGTCCCTCAGGGGTCTATATAAGGACCAGTGTTATTAAATATCTTCATTAATGACATAGATGAAGGGATCAAGTGCACCCTCAGAAAATTTGCAATGTAACACCCAGCTGAGTGGTGCAGCTGACACACCTGAAGGATAGGATTCCTTCCAGATGGACCTGGACAAGCTTGGGAAGTGGGCCCATGGGAATCTCATGAGGTTTAACGAGGCCAAGTGCAAGGTGCTGCACCTGGGTTGAGACAACAATATCAATAAGGTCTGGGGATGAACAGATTGAGAGCAGCCCTGCCAAGAAAGGCCTGGGGGTGCTGGGGGTGAGAGGTTGGACATGATCTGTCAATGTGTCCTCACAGTCCAGAAAGCCAATTTTTCCCTGGGCCACATCCAAAGCAATGTGTCCAGGGCAAGGGAGGGGATTCTGCCAGTCTGTTCCACTCTGGTGGGACCCCACCTGCAGTGCTGCATCCAGCTCTGGAGTCCCAGCACAGGAAGGATGGAAAGGACATTGATCTGCTAGAGAGATTCCAGAGGAAGCCACAAGGACAATCAGAGGGATGGAGCACCTCTGCTCCAAAGAAAGGCTGAGGGAATTGGGTTTGTTCAGCCTGGAGAAGAGAAGGCTTTGGGGTGACCCAGTTGCAGCCCGATTGTACCTGAAGGGAGCCTACAAGTGAGTGCGTGCTCCATGTCGAACAACAGTATGTCCTGCACAGGAAACATGAGGAGAAAGGATGTATTTTTTGATGAGAAGCACATTGGTGTCATCAGGGAAATTAATAGAAACTTGAAGGAAGAGGTTGGTATCATGAAGAGTGCTTTTTAAAATCTTTCAGAAATAATAGCCCTCTTAGGGTGCTCATTTTGTTCTGCTAACTATAAAGAGAGTTTATACAATCATTTTATTGTGGGTGTTTCAAATAAGAGCAGATGGCTCATAAGCTCATTCTCAGGCCTAGATTTCTTTTAGCCTAGCATGTAGGATATATGCTCTAGCAGTGATTTTAGTACACTGAGTCACCTCTTGTTGAACTAATACATTTCTTGATGGGGAGATGGGAGGGGAAAGAGGTGTGTGCATTCAGTTTTCACATACAGGTTAGGCTTCTTCTTTGTTGCAAAGTACTGAAAATAAGAATTTTCAGTTTCAATGGATAAGTCAGTTCCTCGCAAGGGGGATTCAAAGTTATTGAAGGCATTTCCAAGTTCCAGACTTCTGCTGAAGGAGGAAGGGTCTCACATCTTCCAAGCACAAAAAATTAGCTTCTTCCCTTTTCTGCTTGTTTATATACTTTAAACCTTAGCTACATAGCACTAATTTATATCATAGCACTGTATGTGCTGTGTGTAAGGCACTTCTGAGCAAGGAGTTCTCACCGAAGTGTTGGCAGAATATCATGCCCAGGGATAGGCACAAAGGGGACCAATGCCCTCAGAAAACAAAATGAGATTATTAAGAATTTTATTTTCTAAATTTTTGGCTAAAAAAATCCCATAAATTCTTTTTTTAATTCGTACCCTATTTATGGTGGCTTTTAATTTCTTTTTTCTCTCAGAGTCATTCAGGCTGATTAAGTAATACAGAGTACCACTCTTAAGGGTTTTAATCATTTCTGCACCTCTCTGCTTGCACGGGAACAGATATGGATATTTATGGATATTTTCTTTTGGGAAACTGAAGAGTAGTTTTTAAAAACTACTAAAAGAGAGCATTATTTCATTTCTTGGATACTATATACAGTCTTTCTTGTGCAATGCATTTACTGTGCTATCAAAAATAGAGCTGTCCTTTCACTTTGTCTGGTTCAATGAAGTGCTATACTTGGAAGAATATAAGTTTTAAAGAGTGACAAGTTTTATTGAAAAACTTCTTGACTGTGAGAGAAAGTCAATAAGGTATAATAAGATGACAGCAATGTTGATAATATAAAAAATCCTTTAATAAAAATAGCAAATAAATGTAGACACAACATAAATTGAATATACTTCTATATGACACAAACATGTCTGGTGAATTTATTGAAAAAAAAAGAATAAAAAAGTGCCATTCCAAGACCCTGAAATCACAGGGAAACTCTTCATATAGAGATATACTTCCTTGACAACGTTTTACAAGGATTTAAGGGTGATTTGCTTACTTCTCAGTATTTTACAAAGATATTATTGAACTCATACAGGATATTTGGTATAGGAAATCACAAGGAAATTTTCAGTTTAAATGCTCTTTTGTGATCCTGACCAGGCAGAAACAAATATAGATGGTGACATGCAGACATGAGTTCATTTGTCATCAGTATAAAAGCATAAAGCAGTTACTGAGTTTGGTTCCATAGACCATATCAGGAAAAGAGGGCTGCTATTGAGGGACTCCCTCTTGAACAACTCAAACTAAGAAAGGGAAGGAGAGAAGATGTGAAATGTCACTAATGTTTTATCTAAAGAGTGGCTGCAAAGAAAGATGGTTATTTAGATTGCTACCAGGAAAAAAAGATTACAAATTCCTAGTCAAAAGAAGTGACTGGCAAAATGTGAAAGCCTAGCACAGCTTTGTTTGCAGCTAAAGTTTAGCTGAACTTTACTATCAGTAAGATTTTTTTGTATGCAGAATACCCAGAATTTAGCAGAGTGTAGATTACTCAGTGGTAAGTCACAATAAGAATGTACAAAGTACTTTTTACTATATATGTATTCAATTCACACTGACAAAGAGCAGTAGTTTCTTTGATACCCATTAACTCCTTTTATTTACACACTTCATAATTTTCACTTTCCAACCTAGTGCAGAACAAAGTTTGCCTTCTTACAGGGCGCAGTTGTGTGGTTTTCTCCTATTTGTAGAGATTTCTGTTCTTTTAGATAACAAATAGGTTTAGTTGCAGTTATATTTAGCATCAGTCTGTGAAAATGAGTTGTAACTGTTGCCTGGTTATCCCTTGAAAAATAGGGCATACTGGAGAAAATTACACAAAAAATATCAAAAGGATAGAGAACTTTCCTTTCAAGATTTTTTTTTCAGATGTGTAGCAGTTTTTCAGCAGGGCAAATACAGGGATACAGTTAACTACCAAGATGAGATTGTTTGGTGTTATTTTCTTTTACTGCTAAAAGGCAGTGTCTGGAAAAAAAAATAATTTACCCATGCTAGCACATGATTACAGTTCAAAGACAGAAGTTTAAATCAACAGATCATCATGCACTAATATAGAAAGGAAGTTTTTACTTAATGCTGCATGCAGCTGAGACTACAGGAAAGATTTAGATAGAAAACTCATCTTTTCCCAGATTAAAGTGTTGGTGAATTAATTGGATCAACATGCAATATGATGAAATTTTGGAATGAAAAGAAGAGAGATATCATTAAACAGATATTTTGAAATACCTAGAAGTAAGATTAAGTAATACGCAGCAGTAGAAGTATGTTAATTTTCACTTATTCTGGTTTTAAAGACTTCTTTTCAAATAGATGGTTATTTAGCACAGTAGATTTATACTACACAATACAACAAGGTTAAATTGAGAGTTATAGGTCAGCTAGATTACAGGCAACCATAATAAACCTAGTGGCTTTAGAAGGGCCTAATATATTCAAACAACTTATGTGTTTGACTAGATAACAGCCATTGCACATACAGTAGCTGACCATTCTGCAGTTATTGAGTAGGATTTACTGCTTTACTACTTTTTGGATTCTCAGGATCGTCATTAATGACAGCAATTCACTCTGAATCAGGTATTATTTTAATATAGCCTACTATTGCAATAATACATTTCTGGAGGTGGCTACCTCCTCATAGTGAAATAGTAACAGCAATTTTCCTAGTGAGATCATCTTTTCTTGCTCACCCAGCCTCCATGCAGTAAGGAGCCCTTCTTGCTCTCGTTTTCTGACTGAAGAGGTGTGAGATTCCCCACAGCTCTCCATGCTCCCTGCAACCTCACTATGTCTTGGAAGATTAAAGAAGATTCTGCATTCACATACCCATACCCTTCTCTGTTCCTCAACTAAGGAAGAACTGACTCAAGCAAAGGAAATGGTGATGTAACAGCCAATGATTAAATAACATTGCATCACAGGAATGCAGCTATTCTTTTCTGATTATAGACTGCCCGGAAGATTTTATTCCTGATTCAGGCCTAAATTATAATTCTATGTCATCTATTCTTTTTTTGCATTAAAATTATTTGTTCAGGTTGGGCTGGGAATTAAGGAAAGGCAAAATCAGCTGAAAGGGAAAATCTTATCACAATTTTTTTCATGACATGAGACCCCAAAATACAGCTTTTGCATCACACAGCACTGAGGAGCACAAGATTGAAGGCTCCTGCAGCAAAAGCAAGCTTCCTGACAAGCTGTATCCACCCCTGGAACCATCCTAAATTAGGGACTTCTCGAAAGGCCATCATCTGCTAGATTTGTAATCACCATCTAAAAAGCTTTGGCAGCCCTACCAAAAGAAGGACTTTCCTTCCTTGGAGTGGGGGGTTTAAAAGTCCAAGCACTACAGACCTGGCAGCCAGGTGTGCATCAGGAAACCTATAGATGCAGAAAGTTCACCTCAAGGCTTTGACCTTCAAGGCTCTGATGGGTTTTTTCCAAGGCAGTGCAGGCATGTTGGAAATATACCAGCTGCAACCTGCGTATGACTTTCCAGGGGTTATGGACCCCAACAGCCTCAGTCAGGAAGCTACATGAAGTTAGTAGGAACAAACAGGCTGTCACTTCACTGATTTCACATTATCCATTTTTATCCCTCTGCCAGCAACATTGGTGCTCCTTTGTCCACATGAGGAGCTCTTGGTGAAGTCCAGTCTAAGGACTGGACTGGTTTTTATAAAACACTATACTGGTTTTTATAAAACACTCATAGGGAGTCATGCTCACAAGGATTTCTTCACATGCAAATTTATTTTAATTTTGTTTTTATGTTAATACATAAACATAAAAATATGTTTATTTGGAGGTGTTTGCTCACCTATTTGTTTCAGTCTTCATGGATGACTAATTTAGACCAAAAATAGTTCAAGGTAAAAATATATAAAATGAAGTTTCTGATTTTAAATGGAAGCTAGAGATAACACTGAGAAACAAAGCAAATTAATATTACAGCTGTTAGAACTGTAAATGACATAGAGGTGCTGTTAGATAAATAATGCTGCTAATTCTTCACTAAGAGTTAGGCACTGCAAATCATTAAGATATTTTTTCTCTAATAGAAACAATTTCAGCTGGCTGATGATTTTTCTGTAGAATTAAAATTATTCTCTGTAATAGAAAACTGCAAAAAGGACTTAATTTTGCAACAGAGTTACAGAGTTTTATTAAATAATTTATCTGGAAAAACATTAACTTTTTTAACATTCTTGTCATGTTCCCCAGAATTCTTACACTATGGCTTCCTTTGTAAATCACCACTTTGCCTGTAATTATTTCTAAGAACTCTTAGTAAAGTATTTACTCAATGTTAATTTGTAAAGTAGACTATTTAAAGAACATGCTGATATATTGACTGGGGAAAGTGTGAGCTAATAAACAATAGAGAATCAAGGCACCTAACATAAATTTTAGAGCTTATATGGTTTTAAACCATGTTTCTCCTATGATTAAACCTAAGCAAATTTACTTTCTAGATTAGCTTAGTAATGAATTGTTATACTACAATAAAATCTTGCATGAACATTATGATTCAACCTATATCTAGGTCATATCAGTATAAACTAGTTTAATTCTAGTGTAAACCAATATTGTAAATCTTTCCTAAATATCCACAGGATTTTAGAGACTTTTAACAATATTACTTTAAAATGTCTTCTTGTCAAACCTACATGACTTTCAAATGCAAGTAAAGATGCTTGAAACTCAGAGTAACCTTCTTACAGTGCTTTAGAGCTGTGAGATGAAATTAAATCATACACAAGATTTGCAGCCACAGGCAATCAAAAAACAAGGGAGAAATAATTGAGGATGTAACAGTATCAGCTTTGATACCAGTGTCTGCTGCCTTCCCAACAGGGTGGTGTAAGGAAGCCTGTGCAAGGAGGGAATCATTCCTAATTCTCATAGCACTCAAGTACCAGAATCCCTCTTCAGCCATTCCTCCTTCTTCCTCCCTTCACAGGAGGGGGAAAAACATTCAAAAGCACAGAAAATGCAAATAAACTCCCTTTAGATACTGGGAAGTTCCAAAAAGCTTTTAGCTGTTCAGAAACACCACCAAAAAATCCATATGGGTCCATTTCAGGAAGGGCAGAGAGCAGATCTACAGATCATATGCAATTGTTTGAGTGATACTTAAAAAAAAATATAGTGATACACTGGTCCAAGAAAAGAGTAATACACTATGTCTAAGATGTTTTCAGGCACATTATATTCTGCTGAAGTGTCAAGAATAAACATTAGCAGCTGGGCAGATGGAACTCATGCTGAGAGAGTAATGCAATGTCCAGTACAGTTAAACCACAAAGAGTAGTAACTACCAAATTGCAACATGATATTTGCCTGTGCCCAGAGCTCAGTGGGAAATCCAGAAGCAACTCCTGCCACTGTGATTATGCACCATTTAGAGCTCTTATTTACTAGCTTTGCTCATAGAGCATTGCAGGATCCTGAATAGACCCTTCATCAGCTGACTGCCAGATTTTCCAGTGCAAAGAAGGGTCGAGAATCACTGCAGCATCTCACCCCCAAATGCACACCCTACACCACCCCACCTCTTCAAGTGTCCTGGCAAACTAGTTTGCCTTATGTCAGGGATCTTTGCTTAAAGTTTTTTTCTGCATCTCACCCACTTATGATGAGCTGAGTGGCACACAGGGGACCATATTTAGATTAGTGAATCTGGCCCTTAATTTCTAAATGTTGTCACCTGATTTGGCTTTCCATAGCCCCATTGATATGCTGTAAACTAATAAAAATCTTCTGCCTGTGCTACTTTGTAGTTTCAGGATTGTGCATAAAGAAGTAATTATTTCAAATATCAGCTCCTTTTAATAACTCTGGGCACACTTCTTTGTGTGTTGTGTCACAGCTTCTTCAAAGTTGTCTTTGTATTATTGTTTCTGATGAGAAAGCTCTAAATTTAAGTCATTATACCTTTACACTTAACATTTGTCATACAATAGCTCATCCACTGATGAGAGAGAGATAATATCCACAGCTCCTAGTCGTGAGTTCCAATGCAGAAGTTTACAAAGGTAAATAGAGGTTAAATACCTGAAGATTAGTTGAATAATCCCACTTGTAATGAAAACTAATGAAAAAGGCTCAATAAAATCATGTTTTAAAATAGTCTTCTAATGTTGAGTCATGTACTGAACTAACCAGAAAGGGAATTTAGATTCTTTTAAAATTTCACAAGAACTTTCAAAAAAGAACACACTTATTACCAAAACCTAATAGCTCCTATTGTTCTTTTTCTTAGACGATCTTCAATGTACCTCAGTACATACTGCTCACCATAGCTCATGATGTGTTCACATTAATGTGTTTAACATATTAATGTGTTAAATACTAGTTTCCAGAGTAACATAAAGTTACTTAATGTAACTTAAAGTTAATATGAGTTCCTTTCAAGAATTTAAAATTACACTTTACTTTTAAACAGGATATGGAAGCTTATAGTTTCTACACTCAGTAAATTTGTTTGTGGTATGTTTTAGGTTTTTCTAATTATTTTTTACTAGTTTGATAACAATATTTTTATCCCAAGCAGATAAAACAAATAAGGCATGTCCTTCTGACTGCAGTATAACTGTTCTTTTTTCATTTTGGAATTTAGATGAGTGAGGAATTGTTCTGAGGCATTCTCATCCAATAGCATTATATCTCTTTAAAAAAACACACTCAAGCCCTGACTAAAACATTCTTTGCCTTTGTTACAAAAGTAACATCCTCTAAGAATTGTAGGATACCACTCCTCTCCCAGATGGACATCTTTTAATTGTTACATGGAGAGCTTACTTTAAAGAGCCTTTCTTTAAACAGACCACTCAGGCTTTTATCTAAATCCTTTGTATGAGCATTTGGAGAAATGATTTTACAAAACTTATCCATACAGTGTTTGAAACTTGTTGCATGGTTGGCATGTGAAAACCAGTAACAAAGTACCTACACAGAATGTAAAAATTTTGGTTTTTCTTTTCATGAATATATGCACATAGACAGTGATGGTATAAAGTCAAGGAGAATGGTGTTATAAAGGAAAGGAGATTTTAAATCAGTTGGTTTGCTTGGGGTTTATAAGAGTCTGAACAGTACCATTTAGAACATGATAAGACTATTCAGTTTGGTTTGGTTTCTTGAATGAGATTTTATGAGTATTTTCACCAATTTCATTAGGAAATATTTTTTATATTCTGTATTTTAAATACTCTACTCAAGCTCCATAATTAGCTGGGAAATCATATACAATTAATTGGATTTTAGCCTTAACATACAGGAGATTTGGTTTAAGATATCTCAATTATTGTCTTTTCTGAGGCCATAACATCAGTCAGCTGTAATTCACACCCTCACAGCTGAGTTCTAACTAACTGGGTTTTATTCAAAACAAAGCAAAAATCTTAACTTCCTTAACCTAAACAAGGGCTGCTGATAACTTAAATTATTCTTTTAGATTTTCCCCTAAAATATATTAAGAAGAAACATTTAATCAAAAATAATGCAGACCCTCTTTAGGACATCAATACATTTTAGCTGAGGCTTTCAAAAAATCACTATAAAAGATCAAAGTGTAATCAATAACTTTAATTATTTGTTGCCTGTACTAAAGTACGCATTTGAAAAATGCAAATACAGTACTGCTTAGGTCAGTATAGTTAAATTATGCTGGAGCCATTGTAAAAATTTTTTTGCCCATATACTCTTAGCTTGAGTATTTGGATGTGTGAATTAACAGAGTTATGATTATTTGGCTGATTTGTTGCTGAACAAACAGAAAGGAAAAGCCATGCCAAGAATACTTACTCTTTCCAAAACTGCTGTTAAACAGCTTGTCAAATATTTTGAGTAGGATTACTGCTTGAATAGCTAACACTGAACTTTTTTTATGAGGAAACATTTGCAATACCGTAAAGCATTTTGGACTTCTTTCTCATTACAATAATTGCAAAAGAACTGGGATAGAAAATTACCTAATAGATTTCTTCTTTTCTCTACACCTTCTGGAACATAACCATCTGCCTCCATTCACATCTTGCCCTTAAAAAGCTACTAGCTGCAATACATGGTAGCCTGTTAGCACTTTTTTTGCTATAAAAATTGAGTGAAAAGATACAAAGATTCATATTTAAACCTTTATGCCTAACCAGAAATGGAAATATTGTACTGAAAACTGCCTTGGTCTGAAAATCTCAGAAAAAAATCAACTTTCCTCAGTATAAAGTGAAAATACATACAGATTTTGGGTTATTGTTCTCATTGTTCTACATTATGACCCCAGATCACTAGTGAAAGTAGCTAAGACACCCTGGAAAGCATATTCCCAACCAGGATCTCTGGTCAATAAATCCTAGAGGAGGAATCTGAAGAATAGCAAGAAGAAAAGTGGTAGGACGAAAGTGTGTCAACAGAGGCAAATTTCTTTCTACTGTTGTTATACAACAAAGGTACAACAAAAGTGGTCATTGAATACATGTAGCAGAATTTACCACCTGAAGTGGCAAACTTTAGCAATAATTTTCAAATGTAACAATCTCTAAACAAGACACTGTGCCTACTATTAAAATGTCAATGATGGAAATGTTGATCATGGTAGTGGTGGCTGTACTTGTGACAGTCTTCCCCTCCAGTCTGAGTACGAATATACTTTTGCATTTGCCACATTTAATTATCGCTTATAAAGAAATTTATAGAAGTAAAGTTACCATAGTATACCTGAACACATCCCTATTTTTCTTTCTCATCCTCTTATCTTCAGTGTTAGATTGCCTTAAAACAGTAAGTATATACTTCAGACATCAAAATTCCTCTCCAACTTCTCATCAAATTAAAATTGCACACCATTTTGAAATCCATCAGTCTTTTGATTGACACAGATTGTTAGCTTTCACACAGTAAGACTTGAATAGAAGCCAAACGTATATCATACACTCACTCACTTGTCAGGAACATGGTTGCACAGGCCAGTTTGGAGAGTTGATAATCCAGCCCTGGCCCTCAGTGCCTAAATTTCCTTTTAACATCTGTTATTCAGCAATAAACGCACTGGACTGTGAAAAACAGGTTCATATTTTATGAATGTTCTTGAATCCTCTGTTTGGGAATTTGCATGTGGTGCATAGCTAAGTCCATGGCTTAAACTGGCTGGAATCAGTTTCATCTGTTGAAGCAGATGAGTTGAAAAACACATTCAATGATATCAGATGCTCCTTTTATACAGGTATGCAGATTACTTGGATTTCAACAGTCTTTTAGAATAGCTCTGGCAAAATTACCCCCCTTCTTTTTTTAAAAAAGATATCTTTTGGTTTGCGAAGAGAATACAGAGAAGTTCTCATCTTTCTCAGAGCTGAAAAAAATAGTGTCACACATTAAAATGCTATGCAGCCCTGAAGAGATCATCCTATTTCCTTGAGCCAGTGAATCCTATCTAAATTTGTATTTCATATAAACTGTGCCAAATATCCCAGTCTGAACCTGGGTTTCATCACAAAGTTTTTGGCAGCTTTAACAAGTACCTTGATTGCATTGTACCTATTAATTTGAAGCATAAAAATAAGCAAAACCAATGTATCTTTGTCTCCTAATGATACAAATTGACAAGGTAGATATCCTCGTAGCAGATAAGTTCTATAATTAGTAACTTAGAAATTTGTGTAAGAATTTTCAGGCTTGACTCGCAGAGCTGACTTTACAGAAATGTTCTCCCTTTATTTATTTACACAATAGAGCTGCACATCTTCCCCCTCACACCATCAACTGCTATCTCTTGGTAACAGGCACTACAATCTAAAATTGACAGCACTTTCAGGTTGGTTGGGGTTACACAGTTATATAAAAACTGAAGGACATGATAGATTTGTTTTAGTTCTCTTTTCAGTATCTACCAATGACTGAAATTAAATCCTGTTGTAATTTTGAAAGCCTTTAAGCCATGAGTGTATTTTTTTTTCTTCTTTCAAACCCCCAGGGGTTTGCTGCCTAGGCTTAAGTCTAGATTTTGGTGCAGCTGTGTGACCTCAGGTTAGACAGCTGTGCAGAAAGAGCTGTGCAGAATGAGCCATGAGAAATGAGGTCTGCCCTGCCCTGCTTCCTAGTTCTTGTCCCTTGTCCTGGCCAAGTTGTGCCACAGCAGTGCTGGCACCTCTCTGCTACAGACCTGTGTGGTACTCTCCTGCTCACACCAGATCTGCTCTGCTCACCATGAGCAGGGGAGGGGCCTGTGGGGACAGAGTTTGGCAGTCATGTCTCCATCTTTGCCTGCCTCATTGTCATCCTCAGCTGTTGGCTGACCTTGATCTCTGGAGCAGCCTGTCCTTGATGCAGCTTGGTGGAATTCTGCTGTGTCCTCAGACACAGGAGGATTGAGTCTTACCTTGATTGCATCCTTGAGGAATCATCTTTCAAATCTGTCTGTTCTTATTAGTCTAAGCAAATAGTATGGAAATGTTAGCTTAGGACAGATAAAACTCACAAGAACATTATTGAATTTCTGAGCTCTCTCTGGTTCTCTTCCAGGGAGGTACATACTTATCCCTTTCCAAAGAAGGTCACTAGCATAAGAAACCCAAATTGCTGTTAGGTGTCCTTTCTTACTACCTCTTCAGTGATAGGTGTACCACAAAATGTTACCCAGTTTGTGTAAAAGGAAAAAGCGAAATATTACAAATATCCCTCAATGCATCTCTGAAATGGGCAGTATGAGCAGCATAGTTATCCTGCAGCCTAACATCTACAAAACCTCTCCTGCGACTTTGTTGGACCAAACAGATGATGGCTACGTGGAAATTTAGAGAACTTCCTGAGAACCTTGGGAAAGCCACACATATCTAGAGGTTCTGTCATATAAACTGTCCAGTTGTCCAGTGTGGACAACATTGACTGCATAAGGCTCTAACTCAAAGCAGGGGAGTCAAAATTATAGATGCACCTTATGATCACCATTACTCATTGCTCTGCATTCCTTGATATTAACTTATAGAACACAGCCTGCAGCCTAATTCTTGTAAAACATCCCTGAGCAGAGGGATTTGGGTGCTCTCTTTTCCTGAAATATAGTTTACCCACTGCAGGCTGTACTGGTGAATTATGCAAAAGAAATGTCAAAAAGAGACAATATTAATGTAGAATGAAGCCAGAATTCCAAAAGAAAATAACTTCCTTGAAAAGCAGTGTCACATATAATACTATAAGCTATTTTTCAGTAAACAATTGAAAGAAATAAAAGAAAACAGAAAAAGCCCTGAAATAACAGAAACCAATTATATAAGTCTACTGAAGAGCAACATATGACCCAGAAGATACCTACATTTCTATTTATTAGAAGTCATCTCCAAGTTTTGAGTTTTCTTTAGTGAAACCTTAAGCTCTGACAAAAGGTGAAGCTGAATATTTCTGTCAAGTAGTATGCCTTCAGAAAGCAACATGAGGGCAAAAGATAGTATATGATATGAATAGAACAAAAAGATATGATAAAACCCTCACTTTTATTACAGCTGCTATACTGGTAAGTAACTTACTGTAGACAGGAAAGTGACAGTCTCCCACAGAAGTAGAATAAACATTAAATTGATGGCACTGAACAATTCATGACCTCATTTTATGTGATGTATAAATCTGGACATAAAGTCGTAATATAGATTACCTCCCTTGGAGAAGTTACAGAGAAAAACTATGATGAGGAAATCCTTCCTAAAGGAGAAAAACATGGGGTTTGATAATGTGGGAATTCACAATATTCTATAGGAAGTGAGATATATTTTTTTCCCAGACATTCAAAACACTTTAAATGTATGGCACTGACATTTCTCTCTCCACTGATCTTACCAGACTCCTTTTTTATTACCCTACAGGGGTAGTTTTCACTTAATATGCACATAATTCCTATAAACTTTACAGGATTTATGCTCATGCATCAAAGATAGAATAGATATCCTTGATCTTATGTCTACATATTCTTAGCAGAGAGACTTTAAAAACAGGTAGAGGATAAACTTTGCTAGCTCTGTCGTTTATTCTCTGAATCCTAAATGTGGTAAGTGCAAAGGCATTTACAGGGGGCAAAGATGAAACCACAGGAAAGGGAAAGCAAGACAACATCTTACAAGTAAGAATGAGATATTAACAGATTTTGATTGCTAACAGAATAAAAGCTACTTCGAAAACATTGTTTGTTTTCCTGAGAAGTAAAAATTTTCAAATATTTTTGGTTTTAACATTTTCAGCCACCTTTTTCATAGTGTGTTTTTCTGATGGTTTTCGTCGAACTGAACATGCATTCCTTCATTAATATCAAGTTAAAGCAAAAATTTAGCATTGTTTCATTTACTATACAAAATAAACCCAAAAACTAAAAGAAAACACAGTTTACTTAAACACTGCTAATCTGCACTCAAGGAACTTTGATAATTCAGAACAAAAAGGAGTGCAATATATGGCAGCTCTAGATGTTATACGGTCTCAGGTACGTAGCATTGCTAACAAAAAATTTGGAAATATATTTTTATATAAATGCATCACGTGTAGAAAAAAAACATAAAGGGCTATTCCTTATTACTATACTGTAATAATAAGTTATAAGTACATTTTAGTTGATTCATGGCCAAAAGAATAAAGACTATAAAACCTCAAAGAGACAAATAACTTTTCATGTGTATATATCTTACCCGAAGTGGTCAAGTAATAGTTACAGTAGCTGCATTTATAGCAATATTAGAAGATGAATCATCTAAGATGAAATCCAGCAATAAAGAGTTCCTGCCAAACAAGCAATTTCTAAGAAACATGTCAAGGCAGTTCTTGTGAAGTTATCTGTTGCTTTCTTTCATTATAGGGAATATGGCCACCCCTTTTCCCCAAAAACTGAGAGAAGCAACCTGCCCTTTTTGCTCACACTTCATTTAATTCACAGGTTAACCAAACATTATCTGCTATCTGAGGTACTAAGCAAACAATCTAATCACTGCTGGCATTAGGAAGGACAGGGTGAAAGGAATTTAATTTAAAATTATGAACGCATATGTTTTACTTTTTGAATTTGAACTCCTAGAAGTTCTACCACATGCTGTTTTACACTGACTTTGCATTGACTTACATTGAAAGTACATGAAAATCAGGGTTTTAACATGTCATTTCTTCCAGTCACAGTCTAATAAGTCTTTGCCACTAAAGAAACAGAACTTGAAGAATATCACATTCTTAATGAATAGACACAATTTGTTACTGAAGGATTTACTATTTACAGTGATTGATTAGGATAACTATATGTTTACTTTCATGACTTTGACCTCTCTGACTAAGCAAATGACTGTACTTTGTCTTATAGTCTAAGCTTCTAGTTTGTTCTGAGTTGGGGAAGATGTGCTCAAAGGTAAAAAAAATTGAAACTATGAGTTATTTATTCTCATGCTAGTGTTGTATTTTTCTTCCTCTTTTGTGTGCACTTGTATCAGTGCAGAAGAGTTAATGTTTCTATATATGACTGCCAGATCTTGAAATTTAGAGACAAGGCTGCAGAATAACCCAAATTAATGACTGTAAGGTATCATATTTAAAACAATTTTTAAAGTCTACAAATATGGTATCTGTTGCTATCATCTGTTCTTGAGCAAGGTTTTACAAAAGCCACAGTTGGCTGACCCTGAAGGTTGACATCTTCAATATTAAATGTTATCAGTTCAATGGCTGAAGAAAGTGAGGGATGCTATTTACTAATGCTTTGCCTTTACAGGGGAAAGCTAAGCTGAATGAGCTAGGAAAGCTACTATCTGGACAGTGAAATTGTGCTTGTCAAAGGATTAAATAGTGATCAAGCTTTGTCAAAGAATTTGAGCTCATGTCCCCATTAGTCTCTTCCTACTTCCCATTTAACCCCATTTTTTGAGAAGAGCATTTATGAAGCAATAAAACTATTTCGCCTATGTGGTCTCTACAGAATTCCTGAAATAATCTGCTAGATCTGGACAGTGACTTGCAGAAAGTAGGTAAACAGCCTAGTTTAGTGAAGGGCTAAAGTATGTAAAATTATGAACACAAAATCATAAAGTTTTCATTCATATAAATAAATTGTGTGTAAAAAAAGTCATAAAATCACCATTTCTTTGCAAGTACATAGTTTTTGTTTGGTTTTTATGGTTGTCCCTTTTTTTTTTGCCTTTTTTTCTTTTTTTTTTTTTTTTTCCCCTGTCAACATAAGAAGCTTGATTACAATCAGGGAAGGCCAGACTAGAAGCTGCTAACTTGATGGTCATAATAATCCCCTTCCCTTGTTCCTGGTTTTTTCTGTATGGTTAGACTAAGGAGGGGAACAATTTTAGCACAAGCTTTTAAGTTCACCTATTCATTTTCATAATAACTGATCAACATGAACAACAGGAAATAAAAATCCAAGTTGAAAGGGAACCTTTGCTGGAAGTACAAAGCTTAGGTTCTTTAGTCCAACATATTTTAACACAAAAAAAAAGGAATCAGTAGGATTTCAATGGTGGATTTTGTAATAATCAAGAGAAGTATTTCTCTCTGTGAAGTATAACCATTTTAGGGAAAGACTTGCAGAACTACATTAGTTTTAAGTAACCTCCAGAAAGGAAATCTAGCCAGTTCAGGGTTTTAAAAAGTTTACTTTAGAATTAGTAGTTATTTCAAACAGATAATTTTCTGTAAAACACATAATCAATTAAAAAACACTATATATCATATTTTATTTAATAAGCAAGCATACAGATAAATGAGTTGAGGTTCTCAGCATTTCAAAGTATGTGATAGGAAAATATGCAATACACAAAGAGATCAAAGTTACAAATTTTATGTGAAATTTGTCAAAAGCCTCTCCAGTTTTGAAACAATAGTTATTTTTAAATTAAAATTAAAATAAATATTTTATTTTATATTAATATGTAATATGTAATATGTTTTAAAGGGTTTTTTTAATTGGTGTGCTGCAGGCTGCTGGTAGAGAGGGAGTCCAAGAACCTGTAATGGAAAGAGATTTTAAATGAGATACTGCTTGGATTTTCTCACAAAAATCATATAGATTGAAAAAGGTCCTTTACCACATTTTTACTAAAATAGGGAGCAATCTTCCTTTCCAAACACTCCAGTGCCATATGATCTATATGTCTTATTTTATTTTGCAACAGGGCGTGATTACTTTGTCAGTGGCTTCCAAACACCTAATTATTTGCAGAATCATTTATTTTCAGAATATCTAAAACCAAAGCTGTGTTTAAACTTGGAGATTCATCATGCTTGGATAGATAAGCAATAAAGAGAACTCTAAGGCAAGTATAATTTTGAGATTCTGAAATGCATAGCTATGATTTATAATTGTCTTTTCTGTGTATCACCCAAAGGGAGAAATTATTAGATAAAAGGGTACTGTAAAGTGCTTAATGTGGTTGGATTTTCAATGAACTTGAGAAAAAATGCCTACATTTTTAGGTTTATGGTAGGATTAATGACAGCTAAGGTTTTTTATTTAGTTAGCTATATCCCTTGTCAAAATTAAATCTAAATTTCACACTTCATGGAAAAAGATCCTCTCTTCAAGGGTATTTCCAGGTGTCCTTGTTTTCTCCTGCAAGGGTTTACAAAAGAAAAACTAATAGAAGAAGAACAGAAAGACTGTCAAGATATTTTACAGCACTAAATATATTAAGTCACTCATATTGATATCATCGTCTCACTTTGGCAACACTCCACAGAAAATAGTCAAATTCTGGCAGAAATAGAAGCAGAGGTAGACATAAACTAACCATACCAGCAATGTCATATTACAATTAAAAAGATTTGTTTAATATGTTAATATTCAGGCTTAAAAAAAAAAAAAAAAGAAAAAGAAAAACAAAACCCCCCTAAAAAAGAAGCAAAACCCAACCAAAAAAAAAATCTTCCAAAGTAACAATCACCTAATAGTGTTTGATATAAATTATTTAAACATAGATGTTCTTCTGCAAGACTTGGTTGCACTGAAGATAGTGCAGTAAATGGGTAGAAAGTGAAAATTTAAATTTGAATTTCTCTAAAGCTTCAAAGTTAGTTATAAGTACTACATTTTTAGTGATTTGATCTTTATCTTTGGAGTACTTTGTTAAATTCCTTGCAAATAGGTATAAATTTGAGAAGCAGAAATCATGAGGATTTTTTCCGCCAGGGAAAATATTTCTGTAATTATTTAAATGAAAATATCCATGTTTCCAGTTTAACCTTGTGGTAAACAGTAACAATTTTACTATTTTATTTAGATTGAATAAGTGGCAACCAGTTTTCCATAGCCTATATCAAGGAGCACTCTCCTTGAACTACTTTCTTCCTCTTATGGTCACTTGCTCTCTTGGGAAGAAGTCATCTTGTGCACAGCAAAGAAGCAGATGGAGAGAAAATGGGTATGAAAGAAACTGAAATTTTTTGCAATTCAAAAGTCAGTAAAACTGGGAATAAACTCGTGAGAAGAAATATGGAATGGTTTGGGTTGGAAAGGATCCCAAAAACCATCTATTTCCAACCCCCTTCCCATGGACAAGGATATCTTTCACTAGACCAGGTTATTCAAAGCCTCATCCAGCTTGGCCTTGCACCCTGCCAGGGATGAGGCATCCACAGCTTCTCTGGACAACCAGTTCTGGTGCCTCGCCACTCCTACAGTAATCATAAACAAAAGAGAAACATAGTTAGAAAGACTTATTTACAAAATCTTTTGTTCCTGTTCTGTTTCTTTCCTATTCTGAAACCTTGAGTTTTCTTTTCATAGGCACTTTAACAGTGAGCTTCTTCAAAGCATTACCAATGCTTTTTACTGTTCTTTTGCAGGTAAGAGCTCTTCTCTCTGCAACACCTGCTGTTTAAAAAAGGAAAATAGGCTAAGCTATTTCTACATGTTTTTTCCAAATGTCAAGGCACATTTTAATAGTATTCAGAACCAGAATATTTGTTTTGTATTTCCTTGACTCCAGTGTACTTCTTTTTGTTCTGTTTTTTAATACTTTTTTTAGAAAGGCAAGTTTTATTATTTCCTGCCAAAGCTACTGTCCTGGTTTGAGTCCCAGACATGTATTAACAGTCATACTCCAAAAAGCCAGAAGATAATATTTTATATAGAAAAAATCCAGTGTCTTTTCAATCTTATGCTAAATATTATTTGATCAACTTTTAGACATTTACATGTGAGCAAATAATATTATTATTTTTAATATATTTTAATATGTTCAAGAAAATATACTATAAAGGTAAAATTCAGAAACCTCTCACTTAAGAAGTCACACATTTTAGTTATATAAATGTTTGCCTGTTTTTCTTTCTGTGTCTGTCAGAGTGTAGAAAAGACAGGAAATTTGCCTGACTATAAGTTTATAGAGAAGAATGATGGAAGGTTAACATAAATCCTATTTTGCTGAGTATTTAATTTACTAGTATGCCAAATTTTCTGAGAAGTTTGCATGGGGAAGTCAAAAAGAAAGTGGAGATTTATAGTGAGGAAAATGGGAACTGTCTGAATTACCTCTGGAAGCAGTATTAGAAGATTTAAACAAAAGATTACTATACCAGAACTACTTCTTCTTTGTTGCAAGCCCAGAATTAAGTTTTCTTAAGGAAAGAGATAAAATTAGTCATTAAGCCCTCACTTACCAATTGCATATTAGAAGCTGAGTAAAGACAGAACTGGATGATTAATTTTTAAAGTTTTTATAGAATCAATGAAAAGACAAAGGAAGTTTCAGTTTTATGATACTAGGATTGGCTTGGCTTATTGGAGGTAACTGATGGTTATTGGCAGGACTGTTTTAAACACGGTTGCACGTACAGTGAGTTGATATAGCTGTGCCAAACAGGACAAGCTTGTTCCTTGCTGAGCTCCATTAAATCCATATGGTCATTCAGAGAGGCCTCAGCTGCAAAGGTATCACTGTTCATAATCTCAATCAATATCAGGGCTACCTTCAAGCTGTCCATGTGTCATAGCACCAGCACTGGCTGTTTTCCTAAAAGTATTTCCATATTGTCGAAAATATTATCACATAGCCAGGAGGTTACCAAGTTGGATAGAGTGTGATCAAACTCAGAAGAAAGGCTTTGCTCTGAGAGGTTGGGCAGGTGGAGGAGATTTGTTTTTACATATTTTTTCCCATCTAAACCACATAAAATTTATTTCCTTAAAATATTGGTGGTTATAGTGTATATGCTGATAAAAATTACACTGGCCAAAAAATTTCACATTTTCTTAAAGCAAATGCAGGAAACAAACAAACAAAAAAACTAAACAGAACCCTCTCCAAGCTCTGGAAATTTTTGGATCCCACTGTAAAAAAAAGTATTGGACAATTCATGGTCTCCATCCTGCTGTCACCTTCTGTGCTGTCAAAGACACTTTTGGTACCATGGCTGCTGGAATTGGGAATGCAATTGGGAATCCATGATGGTAATATATCACCTTTTATGTTCTTTTAGTATAATTTAATAGCTTCTAGTTCCGGACCTCAAAGTCAGAATTCACACATGAATAGCAATAAACTTTAATAAGTCAACATTTATCTTTTTGATATCAAAGAAAAAAAATAATTTAGAATATGAAGCTCCATGAAAATGGGATTAGGTGTGAATTAGCCTAAGTCTTAGGTCTTGAGAACAGATGGAGAAGAGACTGAAGTCCTTACTTGCACTAAGTTCTTAAAATCCAATTAACATCCTCAAGGACTTCATTTTATAATAAATTTTGCAGAAGATACAGTCCTTTATAGTGAACTACATTTTAAGGTAAGGTGTTTCAATTTTATAACAGTTGTATTTTAAAAGACATTCATATCCACAAGTAAAATATCTAGATTATTTTGCCTTTTTCAAAAGGGAGTTGAATGTGCATTAGTAGTCCATGACCTTACATGAAGTTATAGACAATTACTTCTTATGGCTAAATGGGGAGAAACTCATATAAATAGAATCACAGAGTCATATAATTGTTTGGATTGGAGTGACCCTAAAGATCATCCATTTCCAACATCCCAGCCTTGGGCAGGGACACCTTTCACTAAAACATGTTGCTCAGAGCCCCATCACATCTGACCCTTTGATATATTCATTTCTAGGGGTGTTGGCAACACATTACCAAAAATGGAACATGAAAGCAAACCAAAACAAATAATATCTATAATTTTTTCTTATCTAGTTAAGTTAATATGTATTGTGATCACGATATCCATTACACATACAGTTAAGAAAGACTTAGTTAAGGAATATAATTAAAAGAAGTTAGAAAGATCCATAATTCATTTTGGGTTAAAAGAAGATGAATTGCAACTGAAAACCAAATGTAATTAATTTCATTGCCAAGGATATTCTCACCTAATACATTTTATCTTTAGCTGTTTGAAAAGCAGAGTATTAAAGAACTTTGAAAACGCTCATCATAACTTTGTCAAATGTTTGTCTTTTCTATTACTTAACAAAGAATAAATATTTCTGCATATTCAAAAATATAATGGTAACAATGATTTTTTTTAAAAAATATAATAGATTCTATGATTTCACACAAAACTTACACATATCATTTCTCAAGAATTCAAATACACAATTTTTGAAGCTACATTTGTCAACTGCAGGTAAACTGCCCACTGTAGTAATTTTAGCTTTCTAGATAATATTCCTCTTGTTTCACACATAGCTGTCAAGCAAGCAGTGACAAGTACAAAAGAAGCTCCATCTAAGTGCACGTATTTATCCATATCTGTACAGTTATGATATATATATTCTTCCAACAGTACTTCTAGTACTTCCAATATATTCTTCTTGCAATAGTACTTCAGAGAAACCAGTTTTCAAATTACCTACTCAGAAAGAGTACTGTCTTGATCTCATTCCTTCTGCATAAGTATTAGGATGCAAACTTAAGTCCACGACTACAGCAGTCCTGTACATCAAAAGGGTAGTGCTCAGCTAATAGTTACTTTACTGATTTTTCTTTTTTCAGTTTGCAAGCCTTAGATCTTCTTACTCTCTACATAGTTAAATCAAGCTCAAAAAAAAAAAAAAATTTACTTCACTCCCAACTGACTCCTTTTCTGAGATGATGTAACACGATGTTGATTTGCTATATGGGTCCAAAGGCAGAGAAGGCATGTCTTTTACTATCTTCTAAAAGAAAGGAATTAAATTTTATTTTATTTCAGCATTTGCTGCCAAAATATCTTTAAGGACAAAGCCTTAAGAGATTAGGTTAAAAGTCACGTGAAGGATCTGTGTTTCGGTGGACTCTATAAAAGGCTAAGCAATGATTTTATCTGCACAGCTCTAAGCATACAAAATTTCCAGATGCCCAACTAGGCAAACAGACTGTGAACTGTAGAAAACAAATGATGATGTACTGAAGGCTTTTCCCAGCACAATTCACAAATGTAGAATATATTTAACACTGGCTGGAGTTTTGCAAGTCTGCTTCTCAAACTCTACTTGGTCCATACAATACCACATTTCTTTCAGTCTAAGAACTCATATTTTAAACAGTAAGCCCATAAGATGAATTCTAGGTTTTCTCCAAATCCTAGGCCCAAAACGTAAATCTCTTGCAGCTTCACAGTGCCTGGAAAATGGAAATGGTTTCCTCAAATTACCCACTTTGCAGGAAAAAAAACCCCAAAAACCAGAACCACTTTTTGTGAATCTTTCCGCAGGAACATTTAACACAAGGGACACCATCTCACATAAGATGTTTGAGGAAAAATGTTTTATAAGCCACTAATGCTACAGGCCCTAAGTGGTGATCACAAGAATACTAGCACTGTCCAGCATCAACACGACTGAAAGGGAGACTTAAAGGGAGCTTTAGATACTGACGTGGTAACTTCAAAGATTTACTCAAATATTCAAAATAATATAACTCAGAATCAAGAAGTTTGGAAAAGTGTTCTGAATGCGACATTCTGGAGGGAACTCAGAAAGAAATTCCATTGCCTTATGTGGAATAATTCCTTTCGTATGACAGAGTGTGAAGGTCACTGTGACAGAAAGCTTTATAGCGCAGTATTAGGTATATAATGTGTAACAATGCATACAAAATCCTGCCCTTCTTCACATTATTTCTCATTTAATTCTTTGGTACTAGATTCATGTCTCTGATAACTAAAAAAAAAAAAACCAACCAAACTTAAATAACATTTACACTGAGAGCACCTTGCACTGCATTTAGTAAAGCAAAGTTTTGCCCAGAAATTCAAGGCTTGCACTGCAACAGGAACAGCAATCAGTTACTTTGCATTTAAACAAGTAATTATTAGATAAAGAAAGGAGAGGACATATTCATATTAGTATGTTATGCCAGGTATTCTAAAATTATTCCCATAGAGCTAGTCAAAAGGTTTGGACACATAGAGTCTTCAGAAAACCCAAGTGCAACTGCAGGTGAGACCAAAATTAAATCAGGTTTTAAAAATTACTGATCCTGTTGTCCAGCTGACCATTTATTTAGTTACATTTCTAAACCATTCTTGGCTCCAAATCAAATTTGTCAGTGCCAAGGCTGGCACTAGTGGTCACAGGTTATTACAATTGGATGAGACAACCTTATTGGAGGCACCCAAATTTAGGGAATATCGATTTACTCTAAAAACATGTTTCAATCAAGATATTTATATGTGTGTGAATAGTATATAGATATTTTTATCTATAAAATTATCTGTATTGTAATGTATATTGAATACATAATATATCTATACAGTATCCAAAGTATTTATATCACATGCAATATATAGTGCATGAAGTTATGTATATTTAAACATTGCATTTATAATTCTGAAGGATATGCTATATGTGCAAAAAATATATTACACACTATATATAAAAAAACAATTTCCAGAAGAAATTGTGCTGGTTTGGTGGGGGGTAGAGTTAACACAGGCATAGATGTTATCAGGACCTAAAAATGCTGGTTACTTTCACTGCAAAGATAATCTACTCTTTCAAGAGTTTCCTGTCAAATATATATATATAGTCATGTGTCTTGGTATGTGTTGCTATTACAACATGACAGAACCAGAGGTCCAACTCAATTGTAAGACTTTTTGTTTAATAGTAGAGTAAGATGGTAAACAAAAGATAAAGACCTCCAATAGCTCTGAGTACTATCTCAAACAACAACTACCCACACAAGAAAATAACTCTTATTTTCATTTCCAGTGTAAAAGTTTATGTGCAACCAATTTTCACCTAATTTCACTTACTCCACTTGTGATGTTTAATTTAAATAGACCTTTTGTCTTTTAAATTATGTATAGCAAATATGGTCACACAGGTTGATCTGGATACATGAAACAAACCATAGTCACCAACTAAACTTCCTGTTTACCACAAATTTTGCTTTTTATTATTCCAAAGTAACCTGATCTTACAGTGTGTACTATCAGCTTTATCCAGTTTAAGTTCTCACAGTCTTCTAGTCTGAATAGACAATGCTTATCAACACCTACATCAAAGAACGCCACAAACTTGAACAAGAAGGAAGCAGTTGGCTCTGCCAAAATATCTGGTTTTAAAGTTCCATTTTTCATTCCCAGCTTCTTGTAATTCTTTCTCCTTTCAATAAGGATTTATGAAAGTAAGATGCACATTTATCCTGCCTTATTTGCCCTTGATTTAGTTCTTCAAGCAGAACATTTCTTGTGCTTTAATCTCTACCACTAAGGCATTTGTATAGTTCTGTGGTTTTACTCATCTTCCCAGAGAGTACCATTTGGAATTCCATATGGAATGTGGTACCATTCAGTCCCTCCACATTTTTAAAGAGTGAGAAGATAGCACTTATACTTTTTCTAACGAGTATAAAACCAAACCATTACTTCTTTTTGTAAATGCACATTAAATATAATCTATATCAAATGATGAGCCAACAAATTAAACTGTTCAGGTTTCAAAAGAGCTAAAATGGGAATACATTCTCAGTTCTCCTCCCAGCTACATTTTATCTTATATGATGAATTTAAAATACAAAGAAACATATAATTAAATTAGAAACCTTTAAATTTATTTTAGCCATTTCCTTGAGTCATCTTATTAGAATGGCTCCAAGTTCAGTTCTTGAGGCCATACCAGATTTCTCTGCATTAAAACCAAACAAAATGTTCTCTTTCTAATATGCTGTATTTCAATTCTTTATAGAACCAGTCACACTGGAAACAAATAATACTAACTTTTTTTAAAAGGTTCTTGATGTTGTTATTTCCTTTTAAACATTAAAAGGCAGTAGTTTTAAAAGAAGGAAAACCATATAGCTTTATAAAATGCACTCTTATAATATGGGCTGCAGCAGCAACACGTAGATTGTCTGCATGTTATACATAAATACTTAAAATCCTAAAATGGCCTTTATAGCTAAATCCCTGATGCAGAAAATATCAGTAGATGAAATTGTTCCCACATGTTATGCTAATGAGATTCACCTGTTAAGCAAATCCAACTGATTAATACCTGCTGGTCTTGAATAAAACACAGCTCTGATGATTAGCACAGCTCCATTTTGTTCTTTGAAATTACCTTAAGGTAATTGTAAGTTTTGAGGAGAGCTAGGAGCTTCCAAAAATGTGGCGCATGCAGCCTTTTGAATAAATTTTTAATCAAAAGATGAAGGGGAGAAAACCCTTCATATTTTTACCTTCTTCAGTAGAATCCTTATAACATTTCATCACTATGAAGAGTTTGAAGATATGCTGCTTAATGCATTTATCATGCTGTCAGAGTGATCTAGCTCACTTTTCCTCCCCGGCATTCAGCCGTACACTAGGCATTATGGGCATTTTCCTTAGTTGCTAAGCCAGATATTTTCCAGTCAGATACAGTGTCTGAGGGAAATACAAGGGTAACTTTCAACAGAAGGGATGGTAGATCAGTCAGATGTATGGAAAGACTGCATCCTTTTGCTTCTTGGCCAGTGCAATATCCCGGCAGGCTCAGGTGTGAGTACTTTATAGTAACAAGTGAGTGGATAGGGAAATTGGGTAGGGATTGGTGGATTAGTGGCAAATCCTTTTATCTGCTCAGCAGAGCAGAGCAATGATGCTACTTCCACTAACAGGAAGCATTCTAATTGCAAACACACGCTATTTTATAATGCTGATGTTCCTGTGCACACATCCGTACAGTTGGAGTATCCAATTTTGCCTCATTTTTATAGCACTCTATAATCATTTCAATATGATTTGAGTTGAGGCATGAACAGGTAGGATATTTATTTTGGCCTATGCAAAAAGGTTCTGGTTTTTGTGGATAAACATGTGCAATCATGTGAAAAATACAGAAAATTCCTTTGTTTTGGAGGCAGTCCAAATTTACAAAATTAAAAATTCTAAGTGATTTCAAACAGTTGCCTAGAGGATGCCTAGAGGGATTGAATTTATCTTTACCTTATAGTTGCAGCCTCTTACACTGTTAAATTTAATGAAAATTTAATTTAAGTAATTCGTTTAAAGTGATACATACATTATGAGGTACCTGGTTTTAATTTTTTTCATTTTCTTTTCCTGAAAATTGGTCAGAGAAATTGTATGTGAAAAACTACCACATGCTGACCTCTGTTTTTTGTCCACACTCAGAATCTCTATTGACATAACTTTTAAGTTCCTGTTGTTAAAAATAAATAAAAATAAATAAAAATTACAGAAGTAGCCCCTGCATATTTATTGGACTTCCCAAATTTTCATCTACCTTGCACTTTGTGTTCTAAAGAGTCTATTAAACCATGGCAACTAGAATCAACAGGTAGTGAAGGAAAAGTAGGGGTTTCTGTGTGCTTCACACTAAGTTTCCCTTATCGTATTATTTCTCTTATAACAGATAGTAATCTTGTTGTGTTTATACAACAATAAAGTCAACTATCTTTTGTTAGCCATCTCTAAAAGATTAATTATTAGGAAGTAATATTCCTCTTTCCTTCCTTAAGCAGGTGGTCTGTTTTCTACTTTGTATTCATTATTCTTGATCAGTACAGCACATCCACAAAGGAAGTTATGATCTTCATACAGGTAAAGAAAAATTTAGATTTGCATGAAAGCATGGTAATCTCTAATATTCACTAGTGCTTGGGACTTGATTGTAGACAAAGCATGTTTCCTATTTGTTCCAGGGTAACTTCTATTTTTTATTGTTAAATTTCCTCCATAGGAAGATAACATTCCCAATAATCCTGTAGTAGCTTCCCAGAAACATTACAAGATCAAATACACTCACAAATCCTTATACGAAGACAAGATTGCACATACAGTTTTGTGACAATGTAAATATGCTATACACTGCACCCCATTTGTATGATATTCTTTAGTTGTAGGCTATATGCAGAATTACAGGATAATTGCTCTGGCTTCTATTGAATAGACAGAAATGCAGTGTTGAAGAACCTGCCTGCACATATGCAATCCCTGAAGAAAACCAAGAGACTGGAAGATCTGTTCCATGCACATTTCCTGCACAAAGGGACTTGTCCATATGATTGGTCCTGCTCATTCTGATTTTCATAGCACCTCAGTTTTCACAGCATGTTAGTTTTGTGATTATTTCAGGAAGGAGTTCAAGTTAGTACTTCAAGAGCTAGATGGTGACTTGAATGAACTGTGCCAAGAAAAAGAAATAAAGAGGTAGGATGTGAATAGAGGTTAAAGCAGAAAGGTTTGGCTGGTCAATTGGCTGAAAGTGTGTCACAGAATTTAAGAACCCACATATCCTGTCAGGAAACATCTGAGGGGAAGGGATAGAGCACCAGTCACTTTTCTTTCTTCAATCTAAACTTGCTGAGTCCCCAGTCCTTTGTCCTGATGCTGCACAGATGTTATAAGAAGATGATTAGAGAGCCACACGGCTCTATAGCGTTTTTTCCTCTCATCAAGAAATGATGAAGAAGGACTGAGAGTGGAATTCTGGATTCAGGATTCCACCTTACCTAACATGCCAGCCTACAGAGTTGCAATGTCTGAAACATGTACACCCCACATCCTCCTTATCTCCCTGTCGAGAGCAAACAAACACCGTAAGAGTGATCAATCTCCAACTGCAAGCCTTTCCCCTGAAACAATGCAACCATTGTGCCTGTCTATGAAATACACAATCTGCATTTGAGGGTTTTGGGCAAATTGGATTTTGCTGTTCTTCAGCTTAACAAAATGGATGTCTGTGTATTGATAACAGTTTGTATTTTCATCAATAAGAGACTGCAGCTGTGAAACAGAAGCTGTCACAAGGCATTGACCTGCTGCAACAGCACTGCAAGTAAAGTTTGTATGAAATTGTAATGAATGCAGATCAAGATAATGGGAATATGAAAGCAGACAGAATGACTGTTCAGAATGACTTCTATTAAATTTACAGTCTGATGTGTGTCATTATTCAGCATTTTAAGAAGAGGATAAGGAACATAACCAAAAAAATCTGAACAATTGGTTTGAACTATTTTGTTGTTGTTGTCAGAAAGCATTATCTCACTTGTCTCCAGCAATAATTTCAATAATTTTAAAACTATTTGCTGTATATCAAGCCACTGTTTATGGCTGACATGGCTGTATATCCATGTCACTTAGCAGACTGTAGTATTCTCATGAAGCTTTGGGCTATAAACTTAATGTATAGAACCACCTTTGAGTTGGTGGGACCTGAGGAATCCTATCCAGCTCATGTGTAGATGGACAAGTACACACGTATACATATGTACACAATATATGTGTGTATATACATATTGTGTGTACACACATATATATTCTTACTAATGGAGCTCCAGCTGCTCAGCCAAACTGGGGAGGATGGTGAGTAAATTGGTGCTTTCTGGGTTTGCATGAGTGTCTTGTGCATCTGCCTGTGATCTCTGTGGCCAGTTAAGTATGTAGGTGTACATGTTTATTTATGCTGTATCTGTGTGCATGTGTCTGCCAGGAATACATCTTCAGCCTTGCTACTGGTGAACCTGGGGACATGGAACTCTGGCAGACTCACCTGTCTCATTCTTTCAGATCTGGTATGATGTATTTTCTACAAACACTTAATTATATATAAATATGATTAATCTTTTATCAACACACACTGGCACTTATTGTATCAGAGAGAGTATGAGCTATACAACAAGTATCTACTGGCAATGGCTATATCAATAGATTCTCAATCCCATTATCCTTGCAATTAGAGAGAACCATAAGCTTCAATGTGGAAAGCCTGCCTTTTTTTCTTCCAAATAATATCTGTATGATAATGAAATTCATCAGTTCTTTGTAATTTTGCTCGCTCTGGTGATCTTAATATGCTATTGTGACAATTTTAAATAGTTTGAATAAACAAATATTTGTGTAGAATACATAGTCAAAACAACTTTGGTTTCATTGTTGCAAGGTAGATTATGAATGTACTAAATTCCCACACACTCCTCTCTCCTGTGTTTTGTTCTTCCTGGTTGAATTTTTATGACTGCAATATTTTTGTTTTGATTATTTTTTTTTCCTCACAGACATATTGAATGTTCTTCACACTGAATGAGTCCAACTCAGCTGACTTTTTATTTTGCATAGCAAATTCATTAATACCATTCTGTTGAAACTTTTTAAATGACGGTGCCTGTGATTTTGCTGTAGAGTTCAGCCTGATCTGCCAAAACCAAGTTAATATTTTTCACCTTCTGATAATGATGTGTGTTTTACAGATTTTCTGTGTGTAAGGTAACTTGAGGATTTTAAAGAAACTTTAGCTTTCTAAACAGATGAGTCTTCATTACTGGCCACACAAAGGATGATGTCCTGTCTTTAATTCATTATGTCAGTACTGCTCTTAGTCCCTGAAATATCTCTGCTGTACATCTTAGACAGCCAACATAAGTATTTTAAAGAATTTCTATTTTCTACTTTGCAACTTTGAACAGATTGAAAAAAGAAGATATTCTAAGCCTTTTAGCAGAAGGATATACTGTTGTTTTGGCTGAACAGTGTAACACTTCAAAGCTTCTCTAGCACTTCAAAGCTTCTGCACAACCACTTTGCAAAATGGTTCAGAATACCTGCTTTTATAGACTTCTTAACACAGGAGCAGTGAGCATGTGTTATAGACAACTTCCCATTTTATTAAAAAAAAAATCACTTAAAAAAATTACCAGGAGCCCTTTTGCTCTTTAGAAGACACTGACTCACTGTTAAAATGCTTAGAACAGCTCAGCAAGCAAACAATGGAGTGAACAAATGGAGGGAAAAAGCAGCCTGCTACTCTGTAAGCATCTCTCACAATACACAGCCACTCAGTGTTGACAGCTAAAGGACACAGCCTTGAATAGGTAGACTTAGGTATTTAAGGCTGAGGAGAAAGATGATGGTTCTTGCTGTAGTTCTCTCATATGAAGCAAAAATCAGATATTCATGAAGTTTCATTTCAAAAGTTTCAAAAAGATAAGAAAACATGGAACTAGTTAAGCAGTAGGAATACATCTATAGTGTCCTCATTTACCAAGAGAACATGGAAGCAATATGATTAATGGAAACACAAGAAGTATAGGAATGGCACATTTTTCAATGCTCAGTTGGGTCCATGTGGTGGGAAAATTGGTAAGAAAGGACTTGCAAGTGTGGAATCAGTTTCCTCTTCTATACTTTCCATTGTAGTTAGAAATGTAGCTTTTACTTTTCAATCAAATTATATGTTCTGATACTTAAAAGCCCATGCCAGTGACTAGAATATAATTTGTGGGATTATGTTTTTTAAAATTTCCCCCTGAATATTTCCAAAAAGAGGATTTATTTTTCACATACTGTTAGACTATAAGACATATCTATTACATCACGCTTTATTTTATGTATATGCAGTTAACCTCCGTTTCAAGGAGAAGAGTACCCTTTTCAAAATGGTGACTGGTAAACTCACCATATGAGGTGACTGATAAATAGTCATAAATGTGTGTATCAGAAAGAATTTGTAAATTATTGTCATTTTTCATGTCCATGAATGCCTACATCTACTTAAAAGAATTCTGGAGGCTTTTGGTCTTCATAATTTCTAGGTTTCTCTATTCTTTGGTATTTTAATAGCATGCATTTTATTAAATCATCACTCTTCCCCAAATCCTCAATAAACAAATTTCAAAATAATACAAATTGACCTTAATTCTATAAATGTATATAAGAAAAAAATAGCAGGGAAAAAGCCCAACCACCAGGAAAATGCCACCTGGAAGCAGGCCTAGCCCTAAATGTGCTCTCTTTTAAGGCAAGATTAGTTTACCTAATCTTGTTACCTAATTAGAAACTCAGTGATGCTGAGCCACAAAAGCCCAACTGAGAAAAATATTCTTCATTGCAAATGGAAATGCTAGACTTAGTTTGCAAATGCAAATCTTTTGAAGCTTTGAGTAATACCTTTCTAGTAGTCCTGGCAGGAGAAGGGAAAAAAAAGTATGAATACATTAAACAGAAAGAAAAAAAAACCAGAAAACAAAGAAATTATGAGGAAAGCAGAGTACTGACACCAGTTTTGATACCATCTTTAAAGCAATAATACATTTTACCTGAAATCTTTACAGTTGTCCTCATTTTCAGTCATATTTGCATACACAATTGCAGAGTTTAGTCACTGTCCTCCTGATTCTGCAAGTGACAATCTCAACCATAAATCAAATAGATCCAATCTTGCCAGGACAACTCTATCAAGTAGAACAGCAAAAGGTTCTTTTTTCTGTTTTTCTCATTGATTTATGCCAATATGGTAAGATATTATGTCAATAAAGTTTTTCTATTTCTGTTAGAAAATACCACACACATTTTCCCAAATTAAAAAAGGGAACAGAAGATGGAAACTCTCATTCAGAAAGAAGCCAAGGTAACACCCTGATTTTTTTAGCCTATTTTCCCCACCTGAACAGATGGTTTGGCTATTGATACCAAATAGGACTGTGTTGCTTAAGAGTAAATTGAATGCATCCCCAAGCCCAAATAGCTGCAAACATGTATCTGGAGGGTGGGGGCAGAATTGTCAACATTCTAGTACTCATGTGGGCTTTGAGGAGGGAATGTCTTTTACAGATGTTAATGGAAACTAAAACACGGTTTCAGAAAGAATAATCTTCTATTTAATGTAAGTTTTCCTTTAGCAGCCCTGGGAAAACTGGCATGGAACTATTAATGCACATTTTTGGCAATTAAAATACTATAAACCCACAACTTTTCTCCTAGCAGCAATGATTTTCAACCTCTGAGTAATAAAACACATATTTGAATCTCTAAATGAAATATCTCATAGTGGAAAGTGGGTATTACCAGGTTTAATTGGTTGATCTACATGAAAATATATGTGAATGTCAAAGTTCCCTTTTGGGAAGGATCATGGATACAAATTGTGCTACTTATTCTGTTCACTTATGGTTACTTAACTTGAGTGAGTAGAGGTGTTTTCATTAAGGCTTACTGTAAGAGGCTTTTAGGACTACTCCAAATTTATCAATTGATGCTTCAAGATGGGATATAAGGGTTCATCTGACAGCTTCTGGTGTGAAAGCATCATCTCTGCCACTAAATATTTTACACTTCCACTGAATGTTCAGAGAGATGTGCTTGTAGCTTTTATCAGGGTAGTTCGTTCATAGACGTTTCTTTCCCTTACAGTACTGTCAAATGCTGTCCAGTCAAGATTTGACCTTTCTCAGTTTCATGCACCAGTAATATAAATGTGTGTGGTTTGGGTCTTTTACCACCTACTTTAACTTGCTAGGTATAATAAAATTTTCATTCAGCTGTTAAGTGATGATGCACATCCATACCAGACTAATACTTCCTAATGCACACAGTACTGTAAATAATTTGTCCTATGGTACAGCCTGCTTGGCAGTTATGCACTGCCATCACAAACCAAAATGGAATATTTAATAATTTGTAAAATATTTAAGTATTTAATCATTTGTAAAATGCTGCATTTTTTATTCTGGTACTACATATTTAAATCTGAAGTGCCTTATTAGTTACAGATTTCTCCTAAAACCACCACCAAAAAACCCAAATATATATATATATATAAGAACAAGCAATTACTTAATGGGGTTTTTCTCATGTACCCTCATGAGGAAATTTATACCCTCATAGGATACAGGACAGTGATTAAACATCCATGTTAAGAGTTTTATACTGCTGAGTCTTCTATTTAGTACAGCTCTATATAGTGATTTACATAGAACTGGAACACCTATATCTTGTATTTTGTGAACTTTTGGACTGCTGCCCTTGTATTCATACCTTTTGCCCAAATCATTTTATTTCAGAATGCTGATTAAAAAATCAATTTCCCAGTCCACAACATTGCTGACTATGTCAGTTCTTTTGCCTTACCCCACTGATTTTTCTTTACCTGCTACATTACTCTTGGTCACTTCCTGTCCTCCCTGGTATGCCCCGTTTCATCCCATGTCTCTTGTTCACAGCCACACTGCTAACTCCTGCCTTGCTTGTTGCATTTGCCAAATTTAATTGTCCAGTTCTTAAGCTTCAAAGAATTCTCCTGCTTCCTCCCTGACTGTCCTTTTCTTGTGAAGATTTCTCTGAAAACTTGAACTAAACTACAGGGTTGTTGTTTCAGAAACAGCTTAAAATTTTTCTCTTTCTATGATGTCCTTGAGAAGCATAGGCTAACATAAATTATCACACTATAGTTAACCTGTAAACCATTTTGAGGGATTTATTTTAAAAACTTTTACAGGACTTAAATATTTTTTAATATTTAATCTTACGTTGTTAAACAATAGGTTCCTAAGTAAGATGGCAGTTCACAAAGAAAGTGTCAATAATATTAAAATTTTTCAACACTAAGAGTGACATGAATAAGGAACAAGTCCTTTTGCATGCCTGCTCTTTTCTATTTCTCACTCTTCATAATAGTGGAAAATATTAAATCAAGAATTTGAGCAGATATTAAGAAACTAAGTGTTACTGAATAAAGATATATTTGTATTTGTGAAACTGTTGCTTATATCCTCAGCTCATTGCTGAGCACAAAAAAGCAGAAAAGTATATAATCTTTGGTTTATTAATTATGCTTTCATCCTGGAAGCCTAAAATTTTGAACAAATAGATCCAAAAGCATGATTGATTTGCACAGAATCTGAGTAACCATAAGAATTCAAAAGCAGTTGCAGAGAAAAAAAAAAACCTTGAAAAACTTTTTTTAGAACAAGACTAACTCCCACTAAATAGTAGAGTACCTTTTAAAAAACGTTGAGACCAGTCTCTGTGCTTCCAATCCAAGAGAGTTTTTTTCTGTGAAGTCACACTTGCTCCCAACATTGGAGGTAAGGCAGTATAAAGGCTTTACAGTTTTCTTTGAAGTCAGTACAGAGTAAGGAAAAAACAGGTCACATTTACTTCACATGTCGTAGAAGCACTTCACGTTTCTGGTTTTTAAGTGAAGAAGTTCCCAATGACATTTTGCCAAAGGTATAATGATTAATGCATTATTTAAAAAAATCTTATCATAACTATTATAAAAATTAATTAAGCATGCAATCTTTAACTTACAAAATGAAAACATCATGCAAACAGGAGTCAGGGACAATATCATGACAAAGACAAGCCCTTATTAGTAAATCTATCTAATAAGCTATGCACAGAAATTTCATTAAGTAATAGAAAAGTTACAAAGCTATTTTAAAGATTTTCTTAATATTTAAAAAACATGCATACATACGTATATACATGTATATACATACATCTTATAGAGAGATGATAGGGTTACAATTCTTTTGTATGTGTTTTTAGTTTGGTAAACTCATCTCCTAATTTTACATTTATTTCATGTTTTTATGGCTTTTTCTGCTTTATGGAGTTTCCCTATATTTTAATGCAGACAATGCATATTTATAACAATTCATGGCACTTCTTTTTGAATTAGCTATTAGGTGCAGAATGTCTTTGTACATAATGTAGTGCAAAAGTATTTAACTGTCTTAAAATTATGACAGAACTAACAAAATTCTGTGGACACAGGGAACATTAATAAGCAGGTAGAGATTCTAGAGTAAGTGGGAACGTAAAATTTTTAAAAATCTTTTTAAATGCACTATATGATTAGCAATAGGGTGTGGTTTGTTGCTTAGTTATGACTGCAAAGTTTTTTTCGTTAAGAAACAGTAAATTACTGCATTCAACAGTAAAAGAAACAGAACATTTGAGATACTGTTGGAACTCTGGGGGCTGAAAATTTCAGGCTTTCTGAGCTGAAGGGTACTAACCCTCAGGCAAGCACCACATTTAACTTGAGACCTTGGAACAGGCTCCCAAGATTGAGTGATACACCCACAGAGGTTGTGGGTGTTTAGTTTGAATAGTAATTTGTGATCTCACAGGGTGAAAAACTTAGATTTAAGATTTTAGTATATAGTAATATATGTGAGTCAAGATGGAGGATTTTGAGCATTGTCTAAGTCCTTCTTTTCAACCTTCTTCATGAGTTTGGCTGTTTTCTGTAATTGGGTGAAAAAAGTCCATATTGCAGGCCTTGGGTAGTCATTATTGGGTCAAAAATATAAATAATGTAGGTGTCATCTTGTTATTGGGTAATTATAACTTAAATAACCTTGGAAAGAGTCAGAGGGACTCCATTTTACCTCATTTCTCTAGCTTGCTAGTTAGAGCTCACACCTCGTGGGTCTGTAAATAGATAAAAAATAATAAACATCCAAGTCCGAACTCGACAACCTACATTTCTGGTGTATTATTCATCCTGACCTTGGCAGAGAAAAAGATGCCAGAACTGTCTGAAGATACCACTGACTTGCAATGATGGTTTTCCTTTGATTTCCTCTATAAGACACATTAAGCCCTGGCTTGGACAATAACCTAGACTACTATCTAGGTGTTGCCATTAACCATCACCTTATTCAGTATAAGAAAATTAAAGAAGAATGTATCTGGCTAATTGTGTAATGAATTAAGTAGAACAAGTACCTTACTGCCTGTAAGTATATTATTTCACAGAAGTTCAGCCTTAATTGGCCATATCATCAGTTTACTGTAGCAAAGACACATGCATTATTTATGGTAGCTGCATTACCACAAAAATCCAGTGAGACTTTACACTGAGATGAATAATACCATGCATAATATCACTTCTCCACTGATACCAGAGGACCCTCATTGCTGCTGGTAGATGGAAAGAAATGAGAAGACAATTGAGACTAAAATTGCCAAATGTTTTTGTTGTTACATCATATCATATTGAATCTAGAATCTCTGCATTCTCAAACCTATGAAAGCCTTTAACAATTCCAAATAATCAAAGAAAGAATTAAGGGTTTTTCCAAGACATGGAAGAACTCACCCTTCCCCAGAAAGCTTTACTAAGCTCTTCAATTTGCAGATATACAGTCAAATTAGACTCATTAGACAAACATAAATCAAACCAATCTGGTTTAAAAAAGACTACATCAAATGTACTAAACTAAAAATAAACTTAACTAAAAATTCATGAAAGAATGTCCTCCTTATGCGTCCCCTGTCCTGCCCAGATTCCAAGAATCCCTGGTAGTTGCCAGGGCTGTCAGCCTCTGCCTGAGCAACATTGCAGAAGTGCTCTTCTCCAGCTCCCCACAGCCCTGCCCTGCCTTGCAGTAGGTCCATGTCCATCTTCAAACTCAGTCCATCCTCAGGAAGGATGCCATCCAGCTCCTGAGGCTGGGGCCCTGCAGCTGCCCTGCTCCTCACTGAGCTATTGTGGTGCTGGGCTCTTGGCTCCTACCTGAGGCAGTGGTTGGCCCCCAGGATGCTCTGGTGGTGCTTTCAGTCTTGTGTCATGCTGAACATATATGCAGTCTGGGAGACAAACACTCCCAAATTACTGTGGATAGAGATACAAAGTTGTGGCAGATTACACAGGAAACCATTACAATCTTACAGATATATGAACAGCTACACTTCCATTGCATGCATTTCTTATTCTCTTCATAGTGTGAATTTTCCTCAGCACCACCAAGGATAATGAGCAGCCCCCAGACACAGGCCCAAGGAGGTATTCCTCTCAGGTTCTCTTTAGAAACCATTATTTTGTGACAAAGAAGACAAAAATACTATATATATACTCAATAACAAAGTGAATAAAGAGCAGTTTGAAATTTCATTGTGATTCAACAATTCATTGTAGATCCTGTGGTTTCCTTCAGCCGTTATCACACTATTAGAAGAGCAAACAATTTCATCTTAACTAAGACTTAGGTCTGGAAGAGAATTCTTTGTGGTTATGGGTACCTATGTTACTTTTTCTGCTTAATTTAAGGCTTATTGACTTGGATTACATTTCCTACTGAAAGCAAGACCTATATATAAAGTTTGCAGATCTCTCCAAACTCGTGGATTTTGTTGTTTTTTTTTTTTTATCAAATAGCTGCCTGATGTTTTGTCTAAAAGCAAGAATATTTTTCCAGAGCAATTAAATATACAAATAGCCTCTGATACAAAAAAAATCAGAAATAGGTGAGGTATTACCTAATAATGACAACCTAAATGTTTAGCAATAGGCTACATTTCTGATGAGTAAGTGTTGCTTTGGTGTAATCATGGTAATATGAACTCTGCTTTTCAGTGACTATGCTGCAATTTTATAAGTCATGATAAAATTTGTTACACATATTTTCAAAATCATTTTTACATTTAGGAAATTATGTTCTTTAAGCCCTTTGAGAAGGTGTAATATTGTAATAGATACAGTGCAGCATTGCATGCTGCACAGTGTAGTGGGATGGCAATTGAAAGTAATGTCATTATTGCTACTCCATGCCAATGTCATGCATTGCCAAATTAAAATTAGTCTTTTCTGAACTTTCCTCTACCAGGAACATTTTTAAGACTTTTTTCATAAAGATGGAAATCACCCAGCAGAGAGGAAAATGGAGTTTGGCAGTCAGTAGAGAGTACCCCTTGTGTTTCCCCCAACAAAAGCATATGCAATACTCTTTTTTCAACCACACAATGACTATGAGAGAGATAAAGAGACACTCAATCCTTTTGACAAGAAATGGCTAGGAAGCATGAAGATTAAGAAATGTTGTTAGAAATAAAACACCAGGGAATCCTTTCAGATTAGGGTAAAGGAAACCAAGCAATAGAGAGTAGGTCCTGCAAATGATCTTGAGGAAGACAGCACACACACAGCTTAGGCAGCCAGACTGCTCCACTTTCTTCAGAGAGAAAGCAGTTTGCCGTGCAACAACTGGATAAACAAAGGCTCACTGCAGCCACATTCTTAAAGCCCCAGTCAAAAATAAGCACAGCTAACAAAAATCCAGCATTAAAGTGCCTGAGAGGCTTTCTGTCCGTTGTTGCAACTATGCTTGTGAAAATTATATAGGAGGCTCCAAGAATTGAAGGGCTGAAAAAGCATATTTAGAATCACATCTTTCTAGTATCAAAAAATGAGAGATGTTAGGGATCCTTTAAATATTAAAATGGATATACCTTAGTAAAGCCTTATATATGTAGCATTAGCTATGATTGGAAAAAAGTATAAATATATTTGCATATATATTTATATATGTAGTTTATAAATGTATTTTATGTGCATATATGCATTTAATGATGAGGTTGTTGAATCATTCCATTATTTGGGTGCTTTGTGAAGAGGATTTTAACTGTCCAAGGTTTAAAACACATGTGTTGGATTATACACAGAAAAGCTGGAAACTAAAATTTCAGAGATAATGAAAGATTTAGACCCAACGTACCTCTGATGGGAAAACAGAGATTAACTCTTTTATTTTACAATATTTATAGAATAGTTTGGGACCTTTTTTACATATAACTATTTAAGATCAAAAAAACTGTAAAGTTGTAGAAGTGAAAATATATAGAATGCATGCAAAAAACCAGAAGTTATTAAAATGTAATTCCATTAAAATGAAATATTTTCTGGTCAGAATATTTTCAAACAAAGGACTTTGTGCAAGTGACTTATAAAAGACATCAATAGATGTCTTTTGCATTACCACAAAAATCCAGTGAGACACTACACTGACGTGAATAATACTATGCATAATATCACACTGTACATTACATTATATTACATTAACAGATGTAATATAACAGATAAATCCCACCCTCAGTTTGGGTGGCAGTAGAGGCAAAATCTGTGACTTTGAAAAAAGTGGAAGAATCAAATAATGAGTTTTAAAGAAAGATTATGGAGAGAGTCAAAATGAAGTTATTTGCAGAGTAGTGCTCAGTTGCTAATTGGGGACTGAGCAAGGTCTCTCTCTTCTGGAGAGAAAAGAGTATGAGTCTTTCAGAGCAGTGAAGGCAGAACACTGCTTGAAAAAATCCACAAGTTAGAAATGGGACAATGCCTTTGCCAGACACGTATGCAAAAATGTTTTAAAAAAGGACAAGACCTGACATTGAAAATTTACCCTGAACTTCATAAAGATTATAATAGTAACAGAATGAAAATGTAACGTGTGATACATATGATTTGAATGGATGGGTTTTCTCACCATTTTACAGCGGGAATTTTCATAGTGCATTAATTATCTCTGAATCCAGTACATGGCTTGGAGAAGATGCCTTAAGATGTAAGTGTACTTCCTTTACCTTAGCTTTTTATATGCTTTTTATAATTCTTTACATGCATTCTGGGATCTTCAATCTTGAGGAATTGCTTACCTGCTCTAGTAATTAAAGGATCATCTGCCCTCCCTAGGCATTTATATGACCTATAATTTATGGACACATATAACAAAGTAAGACAAGAATTTACAGTCTCCAAGTCCTATTGTCAGTGGGTCAGACTCTTTCCAGTTTCCATTGACTCGAGAGAACTTTCTTTAAGCAGCTGTCCTGACAAAATGTTACCTAATATATAAATTCAGGAGTCTAAATTTCCATTCACAATGTCTCATTTTCCCAAAGTTTAATATTTCAATTTTGCCAACAAGTGGCTTATTCCATTTTTATTTTTTAGTCTTTCTTCTTCTTTCATTTTCTTTGAGTTATCTGAAAGATTTGACTTAATTTTATTCATTATTAAAAAATAAATAAAATACTTTTAGAAAGCCTCTCCCCTGGAACACTGTGTACCTCTGGCAATACTGAAGGTGAATCCTTCTGTTCACTATAGAACTTTTACTGGCCAGAAGTACAACACTACCAAGTTAACCTGCTGGTATATGGCAATATCTATAACTGAGGATAAATGTTTAATTCTGAATAAGAAAAACATCTTATGTAGCCAACAGAATAACTCCATCTATTTTGCCCAATGTAATAAATACTGCTGATTCTGAAAAAATATGAAGACCACTGCTTCTGTTGTGGACACTGTGATATGATTGGAGTACAAATGGCTCTCCCTTGTATTTATTTGGTAACAGCTGAACAGCATGGCACAGCTAATAGATGTCAAAAGATTTATAATTTTCCTCAAAATGTACTTTTATACATCAAAAAACTCAATTTAATAACAATGTCTTTTCTATGACAGGATGCATTACAGTTTGTTTGCAATTCTTGCATTTTCATAAGAGAAAAAGTAATTTAATCTTTTTATTCTGCAAAAGGCTGAGTCTGGCTTGTGTCTTTCAACTTTTGTTTATGAAAAGCTAGGTCTTTGTAGCTGTATCACACCACATTTTTAATATTGACATATCTATATATGCCATGGTATTTTTGCTGGCAAAATGAAAAAAAACCTAACTGTAACAACACCTCCAATTTCTCCTTGTAATGAAATTATACTTAGATTTATTTTTCCATCTTATAGACAAGGAGTAAGGCCAGTAACTTATACTTGCCCAGGAAAGGGAAAAATGTAAAGAATAGGTTTGATTTCAGAAAATGCACAGTAATTTTCCTCACACTTCCCCTATAATGAATTAAAATGCTACTACATTGTGTAAAGTGCTATAGTCACTTTACCAGAAGTCGTCAAAGATGCCCCTGGAGAGAAAGAGATCCAATATTTTGTGGAAGTTCTACGAAGCCTCTCAGATTAAGCAGTTACTGGAAGCGCTTTTTTTTTTTTTTTTTTTTTTTTTGATGGTAACATGTATAAAGGATCTTGAAAAAAAAAGCTAGAGTCACCAGTAAATTCTGAAAGACACTACAGCTGTCTACAGTTTTGCTCATTGGGAAGAATGAAGAAAAATGAATTCAGTTAAGTGAAAAACAAACCTTTGTGTGTGTCAGATGTTTGCATCCATCTGAAGGGAATATCTTCCCTAAAAATAGAGAAAGATCAGAAAGCAAAGTATTCATTGAGGAGAAACCCTGAAGCGCCAGCAGAAACCACATTAAGATCAATCACTCTGCCTCATTGTTAGAGGCTATCAGTCAATTAGGGGCAAAAAGGAAACGTCAAAGACTTGCCTTTTTATAGATGCATCCCATGGCACTCTTCTGTCTTCTGCAAGGGCTATGACTTCAAAAATATTGTAGGCCATAGAGTTACCATATAGTTACTCATCTGAGAAATAGGCAATTAGCTAAGAAAACTGCTCTCATCATTGAATTTGGGAAGCTAAATTTTTTAGGTGTGTTTATGTAATAACAGGTAAATAACATCTACCTGAACTAAAAAATGCTTCATCTCCCATCAGATGTACATGAAGAAAGTGGAGCAGTGAGGGAAAAATGAATGAAAGAATGAACAACAGAAAAGATTGTTAGGAGATACAATTTAAACCTGCCATGAGAAGAAAGTCAGAAATTCTATTTATATCTCCCACTCTCCCAGCCTGGGAGAAGAAGTTGTTCTGGGAAATAAAGATGTTGCAGCCTCCCTCTAGAACCTTGACAGCAAAAAAATTACCTAAAAAATCATTAGATTAAAAATGCCTCTGCTCATAAAATAGCAACATTTGTACTGATCTATACCTTACAAAGTTCACCAGACTCAGGAAGCAAAGGGAACTGAAGAGCAGAATGTTGGCCCCTTATGCTGCTACTTTGCAAGTAAAAGTAGTTATGATAATAGATCATCCCTGTTTGGTTACAACACAGATGGAGGGTCAGGCCATGTGAACAAAGCTCTAACAAATACACTGAGTGCTGATGTATAAGTCCCTCAGTTTCTACTGTGTGGTTTTTCAGCTCTTTTTCTGTATAATTAAAAAAAACCCCAAACCTCTGAAAGTAATTGTGAGCTAGATAAATTGATGACCATCATCCCTCTGCTGAGATTCTCTGAAATAAAAGAATAGAATTTCCTAGATATTAACAATGTATGCATACTGACACTGAATGAATGATACATAGAAAAATAATTCAGAAATAGAATCAAAAAGTTACTGAATGATTGAGGAAGAGATCTCTGGAGATCATAGATTTCAAACACCCTGCTCAGGCAGGGCAACTTAGAACCCCTTGTTCAGGATGTTTCCCAGACAACTTTTGGATATCTTCAAAGAGGGAAGTTCTCCAACTTCTCTGTGAAACCTGTGCAAGTACTCAGTCATCCTCCCAGTAAAATAGTGCTTGATGATCATAGAGTCATAGAATGACCTGGGTTGGAATAGATATTAAAGATCAACAGTTGCAACCCCCCCCGCCTTGGGTTAGAATGCCTTCTACTAAACTGGGGTGCTCAAAGCCCCATGCAACGGGACCTTGAACACTTCCAAAAAGGGGACATGCAAAACTTCTCTGGGAAACACAGACAATGTTCAAGTGACCCTTCCATTTCTCAGTTTGTGCCCATTGTCTCTTTTCCTGTCACTGGACACCACTGAAGAGTTTGGCTGTGCCTTCTTTACAACCTCTCTTCTGATATTTGTACACATTGATGAGATTCCTCTTTAGCCTTCTCTAAGATGAGAAATTCCAGCTGTCTTCAGCCTTTCCCCATAGGAAAAAAGCTCCAGTCCCTTATTCATCTTCACGGCCCTGCTCTGGATTCCTTGCAGTATCAATAGCACTGACTTTTTTCTGAACTTGTAATTTAGTATTTCCTTGCATTTGCTTATTGGATTTCTGCACGTTACACTAGAGTTTTCACAACTTTATGTGGATTTGGTGGATTGTTCTGAAATATTGCTGGAAGTAACAAGGCTCCCATGGGCATCCATCCATTCTGTTTGCAAAATGCATGGCACTTTTTATTATTTTATCTCTTCATTTCACTCTGCACTGCCCTAGGCTCTGAAAATTTAACTAAGCCCTGCTCTGTCAAGCAACAAGAACATTCACGCTGGGCAGCTAGGAGGAGGAAAATCTGAAAAACATGTTCCTACACCACAATTTTTTTTAGAGAATGAAGAGCTATTTCAGCTCTATATTTAATTGGTCAACAAACTAGCCTCCAGTGCTTAAAATGGGTCAACCAGCCTCTATAGCAGTATCACAAGGCTAAAATACACATTTTTCCTAAAAACTTCCATAGCTATCACCAGTTGCAATCTGTTTTACATAATCAAAGGCATGAATTTTTATTCAGAAAGCATTTTTACATCCCTCCAAATGCCAAATCACAAAAATTGACAAAATAGACAAAGAAATAATTTTTCAAAAGTTGCCATTGCTATAAAGAATTAGATACCTGTCTTTGATCCAATTCAGTGATGATAAAAAACACTGAAATGGTCTGAAGTCTGCAACAAGTAGGAGGAAACATCAAGTGACTGTTGGCTGTCTGTGGGAGATGTGATAACATGAGGTGATAAAACCTCTGACTCAATGAGCTCTGCAGAACACGCATAAACCACAGAAAAGTGGATTATGGGAACAGAAAGTGAAAAATAAAATCAAAAGGAAGACCTGATTTAACAAAATTGAAGAATACCAGAATAGCCAAAGAAACACCATGAGAAATCAGAAACCCCTATGTCATCCCTCAATATCTGATCAAACCTCATTCAGCCACTGCTTTGCCTCTCTGTAGCAGATGTAGCACCAATTTGACATGTGCATATTCTGTAGCTCTTGACAATAAAGTCACATATTCATTTATAGTTTGAAGCACCACAGTAAGACAGAATTACTATTCACACTCTTTGTACTGTCTGAAACAACCAATTATTAGAGACTACCCACTGCAAGCTAAAGTTCCATAATTTCTTTTGTATAAAAATACAACGCCCATTTCAAATGTTTTTAATTTTATGATTGTGATGGTCTATATATTTTTTCATCTGTAAGGTAGAACATCCAGTGAAAGGGGAAGGAAAAAAAGAGCATTAAAGGCAACAAATATTACAGCAAGGTTTATTTTAAGTAGTGAAAGCGGTTTACTCCTCTCCCTATTTTTCAGCTGGTGTCCCCATTTACATTCAAAGAGCACAAAACCACAAATGCATGAAAATTTACACAAATCATTACAATCATCTCTTCTGAATACACAATTTTTTGTATTCCCATGATACTTGGTGTTTAAACAGCTGCTGTTTTTGCAGGCAGTCCCAGTTGCTGTCATATATCTTGCATGGAATTACATAGACATGCAAGAAGGTTTCATGAAAGTATAAAAAGATAAAATCAAAATAATGCTAACATTATGAGTTCTGAAGGATCAGGACTCGCAAGGACAGAAATACTCCCTTAAAAATGGTGACTGTCAAAACAATATATAATTCAAGAAAATTTATAGCCTGGACAGACCAGAGTATAAACCAGGAACAATAATCATAAAACCTGCAATTCTGTCCTCCTAAGCATTCTACTCATTTCATAACTAAATCTACAAAGTAGAAAAAATGAATACACATGATTCTATATTAAGCATTTCAAGAACAGAACACAAACATTTGCAGTAGGTTACTACCTCACATCCTCTTGCATAGCTAAGTTGCATACATATATGCCATATTTAATCACAGGTTTTTTTCCCCTTGAGCTGTTATAGATTCCTTAGAAAACCTGGCAACATCCCATGAAAAACTTGCCTCTAATTTCAAATGTGCTTACAGGTCAGCCAAATTCATTGAATGCACCTATTTGACCCTCAGTGATTTTGAAGACATTTTTACATAATCTTCATTCTTCAGAATGCACATAAGAGGCAATGGTAATTAATTTTTCTTTCCCAAGGTCCAACTGGTCAAGCTAAAGCTCCATGACCTATGACAAAAAGAGTGACTTCGGATTTCCTAGTATAATTTTTTACCCCAAAATTTCTATGAATAATACAGTTGAATCATGAAGAATTAAATGCGTGCTGGTGTAGTGATCACGTTTCAGCAGAAGTTATAGCCTCTATCCTGTCTACATAGTCCAGTTTATATTTATCAGATTCTTAGTTTTCCATGTTTCAGAAGGCAAAAAAACCACAACCAAATTTCAACTATCTCCAGCACAAAAGAATAGCCTTCAGTTAGGAGAGGCTTATCTAATAAAATCGTGCCCCAGTTAGTTAAAATCAAGAGATAGTGGTCAAGTACTTGCAGTTCCATCAGAATCCCCTCTGTAATAGCTTCCAATGTATCATCATTACTGAAAGCCACGAAAGATGGAAAAATTATGTAGCAATAAGCTACATAGTTTCTAAAAAGACACAATGTGTTACAAAAAAAAGAAATCAAAGGCAGCCTGTTGTTGTAGGACATGAAAAAAAGATGAGAAACTCCAAATATTTCAGAAGGCAAAGAGCATAGAAAAAAAGCTTTATTGTCTAATTCTTACTACCTTTTATACGGTGTTCTGATGCAGACTTAACATGATTTGTGAAGAGGAACAACACCTATCTAATCCCACTGGTTTAACTAGAGAAACAGCAATTTGAGAAGAAGCTTTCTTCAGAAATTTTCCCTTGGGAAAAAGTTAACAGCTGCTAGCAGGCTAAAATCTCTCAGACCAAGAAATATCAGGCCCACAGTAGCCCTTAAAATACAGGTCTTATGTTCCTACAATACAGAAGCAGCAGTGTGAATGAAGGTTGTAATAAATGTATGGGAATTAAACATGAGAAAATGGAGTTTCTGTCTATATTGACGAGCCAGAGACGGTCATATACAACAGTATACAACATATACAAACAATCATGTACAAACAATCATATACAACAGTACTGAGGACACAGATATTTAGTTTTTTCCTATCTGGATATTCCAATCTGCAATTTTTTCTGAGGGACAGAACTATCACAGTAAAATTATTAAAGAAAATTGTGGGCATTCTTTTCCTCAGCAGGTTACTATCATAAAACAAATTTGGCATTAATAAAATGTATTTCAGAAATGATGAATATATATCCAACAAATATCTGTCAATTGTTGCATTTCAATATAATTATTTCTTTAAACAGACTTGAAAAACAGAATGTAGGCATCACAAATAATGAAATATTATTCCAAGGGATGTTTCATGGCATTCCACCAATAAATCTAACCCTCCCAAAAAACAGGTGGTTTTTTTTTTTCCTGTGATCCAAGTTACAAATTTAAATATTTGAGATTCAATCATTTTGAGCCTTACTGTTGAACATGCAAAAAAAATATTTTACCTCAGATCACTCACTGAATCATTTGACAATGGTGCTTGTTACTGTCACTTCAGGACACAAGGCATTTGTAATCAGCTCACCATGTGGGGCTTAAAATAAGTAGCTATTATTTCTCTCAGATGTATTTCTGATATCTTCTTTCCCTACTAAACTTTCCTCCTGAATATCTGTATATAATATATTCACTACAGTTAGAATTCTGTATCCTAAGTGTAGGATAAGATTTAAATAAAACAAAAACTACAACTTATGCTGCTGGATATCCAGCGATTCTTAGTCATTTATATAGCCATTATCTATTCCAAGTGACAAGATCAATCAAAGAAAGCTCTCTGTAGCTCAAATTTTCATGTATCTTTAAATGCCCTTTAATTTGGAGTAGAAACCCTGGCTCTCTCCCTGCCATTTTATTTCACCTCTGCTTTTTTTGTTCCTCCTCTGCTTTTTTTATTCCTCCTGAGTGAAGTTACTGGGAAACAACAAATTTCATGGAATGTGCTGGATGTTTTGTGAGAAACATAAACTGTTTTCTGGACTCATAGAAAATATTTTTTTCCAGCACAGGGGAAGACAAAGGATCTAGTGTGAAGCCAGTACTGAGTACAGTATTAAGCCTAGAGTGTTTCAAGTGAGAGACATATCTTTATTTGTTTATTGCTTTTATTCTGAGTGTATAACATCATTCATAGCTCAGAAATAAAGAAACCAATAGCAAATAATTCCATCATGAAGTCTTCTTTTACCTACTGAAATAGACATAACTAAGTCTGAATATTTCATACAGGAAAGGATCACTCAGCAATCCATTACTTCACTCTGCCACTGAGCTACCTGCAGTCCTCATTTTATCTCATTGAAAAATAACAGCATAACTCTCATAGTTTGATGAAAAATGCCACCCAGCCTGGCCATAAAAGTAAAGCCAGATTACAAACAAATTATAAGGAGAAAGTAAGTCATGTAACTATTTTATAAAATCATGCGACATGATTTTCAATTAGATTTTATTCCTGAATATGTTCTCAACAGATATAAAATTAGTTTATCAGCTCTAGGTCTTTAGGATTTTCTAAATTCTTAGAATATATTGAGAAGTAAGCAGCTTTCTATTAGTAAATTGTTTTTTTTCCTCAGGCTATTTTCTTGCAAAATAGAATCTACTTCACACTCCTCTGTATTAAAAAGTAATTTGCTAGCATTAAGCTGGCATATCTCTTCACAATTCTGCTCTACTAACAAAAGCTTCCATCTTTCTAATGATTTAAACACCTTGTAATTGGCCTAAATCTGCACAATCAATGCATTCCCTCTGAGGTTAATGAAGTATATCAATTTAGTTCTTCAATTATAAGCTGAAGGATAAGGAATCTCAATATACCTGCCAGCACTTCAAAATAGCTTGCAGGTATATACAGATGTATCGAACTCTTAAATCAAAATGTTTCTGCCTAAATATATTGATATTTTGTGAGTGTACACAAAGATTATATGGTTTAATTTTTTTCACTATTTTCATTATATTAGATTTTCAATTTCCAGCCGCTTATTAGAGGTTTGCATCAGCTCTCCCTAGTTCCCTTTTTTAAAATGTTTTGTTTTCCCTTGGGTCTGATTCAACTTTAATTTCATTTTTTGTAGGGAAGGAAGACTAAATCAAACCAAAACAAAAACAAATAAATGAAAATAAACAAGTAAACAAACCACAAAAACTCCCCAACACATGAAGCCAATTGTTTTTACAGCAGAACTTATTAAAAATTACACACAACACTAATGGAAAGAGCCTTAAAAAGTAACAGTCAAAATCTTCTGGTGTTAAAAATAACAAGAAATTTATTCTCTTTGTTACATACAACCAAAAAAAGAATTTTATGGTAATTTTCTGGCAATCTTGTCGTGTTCAAATTGTTCTCAACATTATTAATTATCTTTAAATAGTTTAGCTTATTTTCTGTGTGCTCTTCCCATTGGAAGGTCATCCTTCACCCTTACTTTATTTTCTTCCCATTTCTAATTTAAGCATATTCAGGTCCATTTCATGAAATGTCCATATCTCAAGCTCCTTCTTTTATTGAATAAACTTTCCTCTCTTCCATGCATTTATCTCTGCACGTAGAAGTCCAAAATCTCTCACACTTATTTTGTGCTACGTTAAACAAGCCACTAGTTTTCTGGAAAAACTTGTTCACTTGCTTTACTTTCTGTAACTGACTCACTCTTGTAATTCAGGAAAATACATGGCAAATAAAAAGAAATATGTAGAAAATATAGCATCAGCTATGTTAGAAGTATCTGTATAATCTACCCCTTATTGGTTCTTCTGTAGCCAAATCTGTGCATGGCCCACAGAGAAAGCAACTGTCATGAATCCTACAGTTGAATCATAGGTTCAACTAAGTTCAGGACATTCTTAATAACTTGTGCAATTAAAAGTTTGCCCAGGATTTAAGAATTTTGTCTCTTTATGCATGGCTTTCTGTTTTCAAAAGACACACATAAGCAACTTGTCATTTAGTATATGTCCTGTGTGCTTCTGCATGTGCCTCCTGCACAAATTGTCTGAAACTGTGGCAGTTCATAAGGGCAGCACACAGATATCCAAACCCATTCAGCAGGAGACTCCATAGGAGTATTTCATCAACTAGTGCTAATGGCAAAGGACAGGCTAAAGAATCCTTTACTGCTCTTTTATCAGTGTGTAGAAAAAACATGAAAGCTTTTTTTTTTCATTCAGCAAGAGGTCTACAATGCCCAGTTTGCACATCTGCATGTTAGCCATGTTAGGTTTGTAAATCTGGCTTGTTAAAAGGATATCAAAGCATGACTATGGATTATTGTTCAGAATTAAAGAGTTTTCAAAGGTACAGCTACTGTTATTATTCTCTATTTTTTTAATTAGGAAGGAAGTGAATATAGATTTTGTAAATGAACATTTTATCTCTCTTATCATTCCTTCTCCACTCAAAATTCCCTCCCCTCCTTGTAACAACCTGCTTACAACAAACCCACTTTTCCTCCCAAAGAAGAAAAAGTGTTTATTGTTGCATGTTTAAAAGGGTTTAAACCCATTTTTGATGAATTTTTTTGCATTTTATGGCCATATACAAAATTCTAGTATACTGAATTGATATTATTCCTACATGAGTAGTGAGCTATTTTATGAATTAATGTGGAATTAAATCACCTTGTTAGAAATCTGTAGTGACATAAGCCACATGTATCCAGAATGTTCATAGTAACTGAAAAATATATTAAGCATCTGAAGTTTTTTAAGCTGCAGAATATAGAACTACTTTCTATAGAACTGTGAAAATGAAGAATACTTTCTTTACAGGGTATTTAAACTATTTTAAAGCTGAATGACTTGAACATGTAAGTAGAAGTAAACCTCTAATTAGAAGTAAACATTTAAGTAGAATGTAAACTACTTGAAAAAGAAATTCAGCTTGGGTTGAAATCTAGGAATAAATGAATACCTCAGAAAAATGATGAGAGGGGAGAGGAAGTGTAAAACTATATTCTCAAAATTGTCAAGAGAAAGGAAAAGGCAACATAACCATGAAGCCAAAGACTTGCCATTCTATTAAAATATGAGCATATGCTTTACTCGTAGAGTGCAGTCATGACTATTTCATAAGAGGGTGGTATCAATGAAAGAATGAGAGCAGCAATTTGGAAACTAAAGAAACTAAAAGAAGAGAAAAACACACTTCACATCTCTGGATTATGATTAAAAGAGAAATCATTTTATATGTCCTAGTACCTCGGATAGGTAAGTATTTAATACTTAATAAGCTTCCCCTGAGGCCAGAGAACTCATGTAATAAGAAAAAAATGGGCCAAGGCAGCATTTCAGGTCAGGAATATTTTGTTCTCACAAAATATTTTGATTTCTGATTAAAATTTTAGGCTATCAGAGTTTGGGATTTATTCCCTCTTGATTTCTTTCAGAAACACTAAGGATAGTCCTTAAATTATTTTCCATTCCTCTTAGAAAAAGAAGTCAGAGATACATCACTGAAGAGGTGGTGGATGAGAAGAAAACCTTCATTCCCCAAGAATACTATGCCAGCATTTAACTGAAGATGTAAAATAGGGTTAGGAAAACCTGGCTGGAACTGTCAAGAGCTTCTGTATAAAATAAATTCATGAGGTAGAAGGACTGTTGTAGAAGTAACAGAGGTGAAGAGCTTTGAGGTAGGTTGCATCTTTTCTGGGAGAGCAGGAGCTTATTGGCTGGAGTTGGAGAAAGAGGAACTGAACTGAAAAGGCGAGGGAAAAAAAGTCGGATTGTAGTAAAAAGGAAATTCTCCATCAGGTTTTTTTGGAAAGATAAGGTCTTGGAAATTTTTTGGCAGAGAAACATTCAGGAAAGATAAAACTAGGTTAATAAACAGTGGATGAAGCTGGGGCTGAAGAACAAGACCTCAGGACTCTGAGTCACTTACTTCAAAGCACTCGGTACCTGAATGTTGACATTGAGCTCGACTGGGAGCTTGAGTAAACCCACAAAAATGGCCATATTTTTGGTAACCATTCCATATCTCCTTGTAGGGGACTTCTCTAGAGCCTGTGGTGGGTTTTTTTCTTTTTCTTTTTTCTCTGTATAAGAAAAAATCATTTTTGTTCCATAGGTTTAATTTTAATTATGGCAGAATCTAGGTTGATTTCTGAAAATCAGAATGCATTTATGTTTCATCGCTAAATTTCCCATTATTAGCTCTGGCCATGGTGGCTGTGTTCTACTCCTTTTAAATAACTCCTTTTAACTACAAATCAAATTTGAATGATACTTCAGCAACAGATAAAGGGTATTTGAATGATGAATAAATAAAGTGCACTGAAAGAATGAACAGTGATTGGGGAATCAGCATGTGTCAAAGTAATGATTCACAAGATAATCTTTCTCTAAATATTTTTTAATTAAGAAAGTTTACAAACTTTTCATTTGCACCTCTCTGTCTCTTGGCTTCATCCTAAAAAATATATTATTCAGCCCCTTTAGTCATCAAGTTTTTTCACACAATATGTAAATACCAGGTTCCCTGCATCTCTTTAGGCATACTTCTTGTTCTTCTGGGATTCATTGGGTATTTTTTGTTTGTTAGTTTAGTTTGTTTGTTTCTTAACATAAATGGAATAAAATAAATTAGACATATTTCACTGGCAAAGACAAAGATTTTTATAAAAGAAGCAATTGAAACAATGAATTAATTGTTCTAAGTCAGAGGTATGAATAAAAAAGAGCTCAGAATCTTTAATTTATATTTGAGCTTGGTGGAACAAAAAGACAGCTGCAACTGGCTGCATTATTGATGAGAAACACAAAGCAGTTACACAGAACATTGACTTAAAGAGAATAGAACATTGCTTTTCAACTTCATGTGCAGTCAGATGTTAAAGCTTCATTATCTGGGTGGATCTTGGGGAGTTATTTGTACTGGGACTACTTATGCTTCTGAGGATTTCTCACTTGCTAACGACACTAGGTTTTGTTCAGTATGCCTTAAGAACAAGACCTTTTTAGAACTTTTCCCTTTCTTCCCATTTTCTACCACTTCAAGACAGATTTGGAACTGTAACTAAACCATTTGGATTGACTGGCAATTAAAAAAAAAAGGTGCAGATTAATGCAGTCACTACTACATTATTATTAAAGTACCTAAAGCAATAAAGGTTAGGTCAAGCTACAGGGAATGTTCCTAGCCACACAATTAGATAACAAATGTAGGGTGGAGTTCAACCAGCTTTTTCCATTACATTAAATGGCTAATGCTGCAATTGAATTAGGGAATTTTGAAGTAAAGTACTCATGGAGCTGGCAACAAATCAGAAATATGCCATATTTCCAAATGTGACATATCAATAGACAACAGCAACCTTAAAAAATAAAAAAGAAAAGTTTTCAAAAGTTAAGGTGAATTTGTAAAGGTCCAAGATTATATTCTGATTCTTGTTGGCATAATACAGGCTTACTAATATAAAAAGCTTTTAATAATAATAATAAAAAAATCAATAAAATGGGTGTGCAAAGGAGGCTTCAAACAATTCAGTTTTTGAAAATCCCATGTGATGTCTTTTGTGTTTGCCTATGCCAGTGGGCAGAGAGAAGCCTGATCTGTGGTCTGTGCCATTCTCTAAGCCCTTTCTTGCAAACAAGACCTGTGGTTAGGTCAGACCCTAACCACACTTAGTTTCAGTTCAAGGTGTTAGAAAGCAGTTTCCTGTGCAAACTGCCTCACTTCTCATTTTGAACTCAAAAGCTCAGATATTCCTAAAATATGCAACTAAGTGGATTTTTTAATGAGTATAAAATATAATAGGTATGTGGTTTAAACTTGTAGTTTTCTATCATGCAAGATACAATTGGGGAAGAAGTGACCGGGTTTTTTTCATAATCATACACAAAAGGAACATGTACTTCTAGATAAGATACTTAGTCCTTTTCTATTACTTCTACATTTTTTTCTGCCCCTTGGCAGATTTAAAGGTAAAAAACAAGATTTAAGCAGCAAATATAACACAATAACCTCTCACCCTATACTCCCTTCCTGACTATATTGTTACAAAACAAGAGAGGTCACAAGATTAAATTGTTTTCCTCTGCAGGTTAGCTTTCATCAAAGAAGGACTGGGCTTTTGGTTTGGGGGTTTTTTTGTTGTTGTTGGTTTTTTTCTGGTTTTTTTGTTTTGGTTGGTTTGTTGGTTTGGGGTTTTTTCGTCTGTTGTGGGCTTTCTGCCTATTGCTGAACTAAACTTGTGCTTTAAACAAATCTAACAAACCTAACTCATGTTTCACATTAAATCCATACACTAAGTTAAAAGATGTCTTGCTATTCTGTGCCCTTTGGTATTATAACATTAAATTCCAGGATTTTGTAACAAGAAATAACGGAATGTTTAAGAAATTAAAGACTTTCTAGATACAAGGAGTTTCTCCACTTGGATCAAGCTTTATTTTATTGTGGATAATGCAGGCGCTTGATCCAAGTGGAAATCTAGATACAATATGGCTGCATCTGCATGGGGAAAATTCTGGCCAGGAGAATGTCTGTAGTTGTGCTGAGAATGTGATGGCACTAAACATGCTCCAAATTTCTATACCAAAGTCTAGCACTGGGACAGTGAAAATTAATGATTAACTGAACAATCAGTAAAAGATGGAATGTAGTTTCCAGTCAAGTCTCATCCAAGGGAAATCCTGTTTGAGCACTCCCATGCAGCACCCACACAAATCATAGCACAAGAAACTTTGATAATTGGTTGGCATCAAGAGTTTGGCTTCAAACACGTATCTCTGTGCAATGGAGGCACCCCACAGGGCTGCCATAAGGAACCTATTTCACTGTTCCTTTAGGCAAAAATCATATATATTGACCAAAATTGAAACTATGGGCTTAGGATTTGCTTCTTCTGAGCCCAAGAAATCTTACAAATAAACATGTGTCCCTAAAAATTTCCTTTCAGCTTCAGAGAATCATCCTTCCTTGGACCTTCATGAGCCACAGGGAGCATCCATTTACCTAATAATTTTTCATTAATTTGCAAGATGAATTTTCTGTTCTGCATAAATATAAATTAATACACCAAAGCATCTGGGAAAATAAATCTCTTTTTAGAATATATTAGTAATCAATATAGGATTGCAGTGATTTCAAAACCATGAAAAACCTAGGCCTAGAAACACATACTAGTAAATACTAGTAAATAGAATGTAAATCAAAATATTACAGAATGGAAATTAACATCTACTGAAACAAAGATTTGGCTTTCTGTCTTCATGGGAGTTGTTTGGGATTTTTTTGCTGTTCTGTGACCTACTATTTGGTTGTTTACATTTACAAGTCTCAGTGTGATAAAACGGAGCCTTTCAAATTGTGCTGCTATATTGCTGCCAAGACTCATCTGTCCCAGAATAAAAAACAAACAAACAAACAAACAAATTAGATATTCTAGATGCATTCCAAACTAAGCAATCCGCTACCTGTATGTTAATAATTATTAAACAATTCCAGGTGAGTTACTTCAATGTTTTGATCCTTGCACTTAAATTATTTAGCTCTTCCACCAAAAGACAACGGTCAGAATATACACAGGAGCACAAATTCATACAAATTGCAAAGATGCTCTGACTCACATACTGTTTCATTCCCTCTTAGTTACCATAAGTAGTAATATTGGCTTGTTTTAGATTTGAGAGAACGGTATGTTTAATTTGGATCTTTAAAAGATTCTGCCATACAGTTAAATCCCATAAATAAGGATCATTTTCAAGGGAGCTGCAATGCCATCCTGATCATGAATGTTTCTGTGAACCAGGACCCCAACAAACCAATAATTCTCTTACTCTGTGCTTGATTTCAACAGCAATGTGGAAACATAGGCATGAACAAATAAAATAAGTAATACTAACAAAAGTTTTACCTATTCACAGCAAAATAACCCTGCAAACAATATTTATGACCATTTATATACATATATGATATATGAGCAACTCTAAGTCAAACGTTTTTATAATTCTTGATGTACAATATTCCACTAGCTGAACACTGAACACACCATTACAAAAATATGTACAGCATAAAGGGAGACTTCAAAGCAAATTACATTTCCTGCAGATGTGATTAGAATACTTACTATTTTATTCTTCTTATATATAATCAGGCTCTTCTGTATGTAACAATGCAAATACACTCACAGTGTGAGTCCTATTGAGGCAATATCTTGTCTGTTTTACTGCTTGGATTATCTGTAACATGTCTACTAGGATTAAAATTATGCTGCCACTTGCTTGTAAACTGGAAGTAGTTAATAGATAAGTCACCCAAAACTTCTTCACAGTTGTTGATTATTTTTTTACTTAAGGAGTGAAAAGGTGAGTAATGAACCTCCTCCTCTAATTTGTTCCTTGTGCATGGGGCTTTGCAGCAATCACAGTCCTGGCAGTTACCCAAGTCTGGTCACATTTATTCCTGGTAACATACCAGCTCGTATCTGTCACCGTTACTTTCTTATTTTCCCTGGTGAGCACCCATTCTCACTAACAATTCCCCAATTCTCCATATATTCTGAAATTTGCACTTTATGTGCAAATGCTATGTATGTTTGTTTTTAAAATGTATGAAAGGAAAAATCACACAAAAGAGTCTGCATTGTCATTCCTGAAGTATCAGTTTTGTCTAATTCCTAGAAGAAAAAAAAGCTTTTTAAAGACTTAGAATTCTCATGAGCTTCAAAATATTAATTGCCAACTAATTTTTTACTGAATAATAAAATAAATTGATTTTGAGCTTTTCTGAATAATATACATTGACACATTTGGGTTTAGGTGAACTGGAATTCAAGAATCAAGTCTGTGATGATACTTTCTAAACTTCTCCAATTCTTTCCTTCTTCTGCATGAAACAGCTGATCAAGGAACTGAGCATGCTTTCCTAGATGTTTTGTTCTGTGGCAAAACCATTTCTAATAAAATATTAATGTGAATCCATTTTTAATAAGGAGAATTGTACCACCAATAGTTTTCAACTGAATACTTCTGTCATATGTTTTTACCTTCTCCAGTATCCATGGCCAGCATACACAAATGATAATATAGCTTCTGTCTCTCATCCAAAAAGAGAGATATTAACAAAAGGCATGTAGCTTAAAATTTTAAAATTGCTCAATTTATCAGTTCTTCTTTGGAAAGCCACTACAGTGAAAAACCTCACAGCACATATTCCATGCAAAACTCTGCAAGTTAGTAGAAAGCATATTCCTCTGGAAAAGCTAAGTCAAGATCTCAAGATCTTGAAAACTAGAGGCCAGAAATGTCAGATGAGCCTGATTTTGCAGATCCCCTCAATGAACAGAACTGACTAGAAGATTGAACTCTTAATAGGCACTAGATTAGTTTCTTCATGGTTACCTCTAATTAAACCTATGCTAATATCAAACTTAATGCCACACAAACTAATGCATGGTAATTATTTTCTAGAGGGAGGTTATAAGATTCATTGCAAATGCCAAATGAAGACATATTTTCCTTTCAGAGAGCCATGCATATTTACTCCCTCCTGCCTTTAGTGTAGGCAGCTTCATATTGTGGAAAAGAAATATTTTGAGTGTGTTTTTATCTCTACTCACTTTGCCAAAGTGAGAACATGACAGCATGTTTATTCCTAAAATTTTAAACTCTATCTATCTAACTAGACTTAAATTACTCAAAAAGACCACATAGTCTACCAGCACTGACAGAGCATGTTAGATCCCCATAGAAATGTTCAAGTTTAATAACATAGTTAACGTTTTAGCATATAATGTAACATGTAACATTTAACATTTTAACTTCAGTAACATGTTTAAGTTCTATTTATACACATCAAAAGGAAGCTCTGAAAAGAAATGTTTGCGGGTACCATGAATATTTTACACCTTTAAATCAAGTAGTTTGAATTGATGTATACACTAGGAGTATGTCCCTGTAGCATATGACTGAAAATGCTAGAAATATTTGTACTAAAAATATATGTTTGCACTTGCTTTATGATGGAAATAAAGGTAAGAGCAGGCAAAAACAGTCCCCATAATTCAGTTTACAAAAACAGTACTCCTTTCTATAACTCTCTCATAATGAATCTAGTGATGAAGTACCTGAGTAAAAATAAACTTTTAAATTAAAACCTTTGCAAATATTTCTACATGATAAGGGGGTTTGCAATTATTTCTTCCCAGAGGAAATAATTTACAAAATGAAGTAGAATTATAGAATCATCAAGGTTGGAAGAGACCTTCATCATCCAGTCCAATCATCAAATCATCACTGTCACTGCAACCTCTAAACCACTAAACCACATCACCCAGCACCAGATTCATATGTGTCTTAAACACCTCCAGAGATGGTGACTCCACTACCTACCTCCCTGGGCAACCTATTCCAATGCCTGATCACCTGAACAGTGAAGAAAATTTTCCTAATGTCTAATCTGAGTATCCCCTGCCTCAGCTTAAGGCCATTTCCACTTATTCCTCAGATTTTGGCATATATTTTGCTGGGAAAGTAAAGGAATCAAAATACGTTTAAACTCAATATTATTATTTCTCTTTCACTTTTTTGGAGTGAAATTCATAATAGGATCTCATTGTGCTCTCTCTAGGTTAAGATTAGATTATAATAAGTGGAGTAATTGACTAATGTTTGGCAATGCTCATTCTAGTCAAGTCACAGGGAAAAGAGTTGGGAGCTTTTTTTAATACTTGAAAGCTACTCCATTTTCCTGCGTTTTAGCAAAAACATTTTGAAATCACACAAAAGTGTAAATTGGAAAATATGTTCTTCAAATCACCTGGCTTTTCCCTCAAAAGGCAAGCTCTGATTGCACCTTCCTTTCCAAGACTGTGCTAATTTTTTCTAAACAAAAACGTTCACAGAGGGAGGTCTGATGGTAGTAGCATCTAGCAGGATGACACAATGAGGAAAATGTTAGTTTCAAAAATCTCAGCCTAATGCAATTTGTTACACAAACTGACTTCTTTAATCAGAAGAGGACTTTTTATTAAAAATAAACAGTAAAAGGAGGTAATTTTGTCTTAATATGTACAACCAGAAAAACATCTGTAGTGAAATTCTTTTCTCTCCTCATAATCAGTAATTACTTTTACATTTAATGAAGAAATGAGAGTCAACAGTTGCACTTATTTTTCTAAAACAGTAGCAGGTTTTGCATTAAAAATTAGCTACTCATCTTGTGGAACTCTCCAAGATTGATGGTAGAACCAATGGAAAATCTTCTAAAATATATTTATACTATATGTGTTGAATTAAGGCCTGCTTGCTCTCATATCTGCCCAGGATGAGTGATAAACCAGCAGAAAGTGTTGTCCCTTGTACTCTGCTTCTGACAGAGGTAGATAGTGAGGGAAGAGACAGTGAGGGATTTACTCTTTTGCAGGCAGACAGAAAGTGAGATTAGGATGACTTCTAGCTGCAGGATCCAATGTAAAAAATAACCAACCCAAACAATCTGCAAAAATTGACAGCTGACAATATTTCCTCTGGACCAAAAGGGAAGAAGACATTGGAAGGTAGGGGAAGAAACCTTAATTGTAAACTGATTTGTGTTTCTTCTTTGCAATGAGTTGACTCTTAATGTAGCACTTAAATTAAGAACTAGCTTCTTCTGTTTTAAAAAGTATGTACTTGACATATAGCCCTAACTAGTAAGTCCTGAAAAATATAAATAATATTACTCCAAATTTAAGAGATATTTGATCTGTCTCAGGAGTTTTTAAGACCATTTCTATAACTGTAGACTTTATCTTCCACCTAACACATTTCACCACTTGAGACAACTTAAATCATCAAAGAAGCCTTCTAATCACATTTAGAGAAATTACTGCATTAGGATGCTGTCTTCACGATCTTAAACTTTGAGGTTGAAAATGTTTATAGGAAAGATCTGTGTGCTTTTTTAGGTGGATGTTTTAATGCCAGTCAGATAAGAAGGCCTTTCAGAGAAGAATCTGTACATTAAAAATAATGCAAGGTACATAGAAACGCAGTATTCCTATCAGGACAGATTCTTTTTGATGCACAAAAATGAATCTTGTATTTACCGGTTTCAAACTGCATTTCAAGAACCAGAAGCTTATTATCTATAAATATAAAGTAATACAGTTGTGACTATATGCTACCTTGAATATCTTTTTGTCTTAAATATAATGGAAGATGATGTTTGTAGATCAAGAATAATCTTTTCTATTTGCTAATGATATAGTCTGGTCAGTCTGAACAACTGGGTCAGATGAGCATAGCAATTTGTATGACTTTGAAGTGCATGTTTGACAACATTTTGTCACACATTTACAAGAAAGAGAAATTCTGAAATGATAAAAACAAGTCAGCACTACGCACTCTGCCTAATAGATTCACCATTTATACATTTTTCTTAAAAACCTCTGTATAAGAGTTTGCAGAAGTAGCTGAGGGCAGTAATATATGCATTCAGAAATCAAAATCCTAATTAATTTAGGAGTGAGAAATTAATTTAAAAGAGAGAACAGCAGAATTCTTTAAACAATCTGGCTTCAAAACAGGACTGAAATTCCCTACTGGCATTTTTGTTTATTTTAACAGAACCTGTTCTACTCAGTTGATTTCATTACTTTTTCCATAATGGGATGCTAGAATGTATTTCAAAATAACAAGATTGCACAGACATACCATTAGTCATCAAATGCATTTTCTATCTGACCTCCATGTGGAGTATAGAAGTCCTGCTTGTATAATAAATAGAATTTTAATCATCTGTCTGTAAAATTGGGTATTGCAAAAGCAAATGGGCAGCAGAATGACAAGTAGAAACATTAAAAGAAATAAATATCACATGAAGATCAAAAAAAAAAGAAATGTAGAAGTTGTTATTTAGTCACGTCCTGTAGAACAAAAAAGTGTCTTTAGCTACTCTGGTGGATTTTCAAACAGCTAACCATCAGTGTTCTCAAAATAAAATGCTGGACAACAAAACTTTGCACAATTAAAAATTTTTCATATATTTGACTCAACTAAGGTGTCTGAAACACAGGGTAAGATTTTTTTACTAGCAAAATCCTGCAGGTTGACTTTCTTACTAGCTACAAATTATTTTCTAAAAGGAAAATATAGGCAAAAACATAGAGTTTACAGCAGGTTTAAAATCCTTGAAATTATTCCAACACTTTTCCCTATGAACTCAGCATCCTCTTAGATTTCACTTGAATAATCTCCTTAAAACTATTCCTTGATTTTCCATCTCTACAACATAAACAGGAGCTAAGAAATTTGTCAGTGCTTCAAGTCAACAGCAAAATCTGCTCTAACTTCCAAGTTGATCTTGCATGATGAAAGAAACCTATCATCTTACAGATATGAAAGCATCTACTTTTTTTTCTCAGCTTGCTTGATCTAAGAATAAGAAGCAATGCACACTTAACAGATATCCTACCTTTCTTGTGCTGTGCCCTCATCTCAGGTTTTTGCTGGCGTTTTTCTCTCTCATGTATCTTTGGTGGTTTTATTGTCAATGTCAAAATGGAGTGAGTTATCAGAAACTTCTGCATCTGAGACCAATGCTCACACAAAAGCTACAAAGACAGTCTTAATTCTCTAATTTACTTCCATATTTACAGGTCATCTCTTGGAGTCTAATAGACAGCTTTAAAATTCCATACATCTGGTATTTTCTCAAAAAAATAATGAAAACCAGAATACAAACTACACCTTTAAAATCCATTAAAATTCATGCTAAACAACCAAACACATTAACCTTAGAATCTGATGCTCCAGAAATATTCCATGGAGATTTTTTTTTAAGGCCTAAATTTCTACATGCTCAGGCTACAGTACATTAATAAAAATGAGTTTGTGTACAGATTTTTGATAGAGTTTATTACTGTGTTCAATCTTACAGTTTAAATTACCTATGAACATTTTTTATTTTGTCCACAAACACAAGCAAAAATGTCTCCATATTAGAACATAATCTAAGTTCTTTTCTTAGTAAAAAAGTCATAAAAATATTTTAATTAGGAAAAAGTGTAACTATATCACACTTATCTGAATGGTATCCCAGCTGTTACTAACTATATTTAAGTAAAACAGATTAAAGAGTGAAATTTAATTACATCTTGGTTTAGAGATAATTTTCATCACTTATTTCAGCTGCTATTTCCTGCTTTTGTATTTGTTTGCAATTCAGCAGTACTAAAACATAATCCCTGCAAGACTTACCCTGCTTATTGTGCAAACACAATTATACTGCCTAAGCAATAAAAAATGTTGATTCAAAATCTGAGCTGATGTAGATTTACCTAAACACAAATGACATGTGATGTTGTTTCCCATTCTGTCTTAACAGAAATCCTTCTGAGGGATTTGTGACACCCACCTACAGCCACTAACACTGCCTGGTTTTTCTTCTGAAGATCACTCTGTACTCAGATGAGTTTTACCTGAAAAAAAAGGGTAAGACCAGAGACTAATTTTGCAACTGTGAATCTCATTGCGACTAATTTGTTGTCTTTCACTCTCTCTTAATTGATCATGGTTTTCTAAATAGGGCATTTAAGTTAAATGCCAAGGGCTATGTAGCACGCACAACTTCAGAATAACTTCCTCATTAAAACATCAGAGGACAAAGTCTCAAGGAGAATTTGTAGTCAATATTCCATGTTGTCTTTCATAATTTCTTCCTTCAGTGTCTATTCCTGGAACTGTATTTATTTGCAGATCCTTACACAGAGGTAACTGGAGACATGTAGACTTACATGAAACTAAATTTCACCAGAGAATGTTGTTTGTTTCTAAAAGAGTTATGATTTCACACAGCACAAGCAGAAAGTGAATGTAACAATGTTTATTAGAGAAAATTCTGAAACTTTAATGATCTTTTCAGTCATTCCATGCTCTGGTAATGCTTCAAGGAGAATTTCCCACTGGTAAAGGCTCTATAATTTAAAATAAGTGAAGACATCAGGATATGAGTCATTAATTGTTAATTATAGTCACCTAACTTTATTGGTTTCCTACAGAGTATCTAGTTACCAGTGATCTATAGACAGATTTTTTAGAATACCTGTAAACAAAAGAAGACTCAGGTGCTTTATGTGATGGTTCCACACCATCTGCTACACTCTTTGAATGAAATAACTGTAACAGGGAGGAAATTCAAAATGATGTAGCAGATGGTCTTGACATAAAATGATGGCATTTATGCCTTATTTTTGTTTTCTTTTTATTTACTACTGATGAGAACAGAAGAGGATTATCTCCAAATTCTATTAGAATATGGTAACATTATTTAGAACTATAAAGTATGCCAGAAAAAAATTTCAAGTGTAGCTTCTAAATCCACCATAACAAAAAGGGGAGAAAATATCCTAGATTAATAGAAATTGTTAAAAGAGAACTTGTGTATGTCCCATCCCTGGAAGTGTTTAAAACCAGGTTAGATTGAGTTCTAAGCAACCTGGTCCACTGAAAGGTGTCCCTGCCCGTGGCAGGGAGATGGAAACAGATGATCTTTAAGGTCCCGTCCAACAAACCATTCTATGATTCCACGTTAGTGAAAATCTCCATTCATCCTTCTTTCTACCCTTTTTAAGGCTGGCTTTTTAGCTGTCTTCCCAAATAAGCAAACCCTTACTGGTGGAAGAATCTTCTGTTTCTTAATCCAGTGTTCTTTCCTCTATATCTTCCTGAAATTGTTAGTGAGCTTCATTTTATTCAAAAACTTTAATTAAATTTTGAACTAAATTTTGGGAACCAAGCAAATAGTAGTAAAAAATGTATGTGTTTTGTCCGTCGTTTCTTTCTGTCTTTCCTTTAGGACATTATCTCAGTGACCTGCTCTCAAAATACTGAGTAATCTGAATGGCTCCGGGTGCAATGCTCCCTCTATTGGTGATTCAGTTTTATACCCAGCAACTGCATCAGCAGCCTTCAAATAGTCTTTTCATAAAACAAGGCCTCACAGGTCATTATTATTTACAGATGAAACATGAAAAATTACTTTCAAGGGAAGAATAAAAAAATAAACAAACAAATACTGTAAAGGAGCTTGAATCAGATTGATTGTGACATAAACACAATAGTTGGGGTTTTTTACGTTAGAACAGAATTTTTACCTTAATTTTGCCTTTTGCAACACTATCAACAGTAAATTTGTTTCTGTTGCTAGACAGTGAGGTGCATTCCAGGTCTCTCTGAAGGAGAGAAGGAATAAAGGATTTGCAGAGCCTCTAAATAAGGTCTCTCTGAGCATTACTTCCCATTACAAAACTTTAATCTTATTTTGTAGATGGAATGGCAATATATTTGACACCCAGTTCTGCATTGTACAATATAGTTCATGGTGAAGTAAGAGCAGCCTTCTTATCAAACTCAAGTTACAGAATCAGCTACTGAACTGATATGAACTGAACTCAAAATAAACAGAGGCTAAAATGAAGTGATAAAAAGTTACTGAGAAGAATGTGGTTGCATTTAATTCCATGATGCAGTGACAGGTGATAGGACACAGCAGAATAAATTCTGTAAAAAAAAAAAGTACTGAAAGTTTTGGGGAAAATCATAAAGTCATGTTACATCATGAAACAAACTTTCCCATGGAAAAACTACTAGAACCTGATTTAAGGAGCTTCCTTCTATAATATTTTTATTTGGGGAAGATAAGACTCCTCTCATGTACATGGATTGTTTTTCTTATTATTAAACAAAAAGATAAGTGAGGGGATCTAGAGATAATGGAATGTGTTTTCAGCTAAGTCACAGAGCAAAAGATAATAGAAGATAAAAGTCATACAGCTCAATTTGGCATCAGTTTTTTAGATGTGAATGTTTATATAAATGGTTATGAAAAATCTGTGATGGGAATTGGAAATATTCCCATAGGAATTTTCCTATGGGAAAAAGGAGGGGAAATCAGCCCTCCCTTCACATCTGAATAATTGTGTGGAACTTACGCTAAGAACAATAAAAAATAATAAAACATAAGCCTGAACCTCTGAGGTGGGTCCTTCTCCTAGGAAGTAACAGTCTTCATGAAATAGTTGAGAGATTTTAACACTGGCACATGACCTAATCTTCTGTACAGGACTAGATATTTATATCACAACATGATGATAGAACCATGAAATGAGGGCAGCTAGAGCAGCCATAAACAATGCATTACTGAAATATCAATCAGAAAAGGAAAAAAAAATACTGTACTGCAAAACAAAAAATTGACACAGAATTATGTTTTTCTCATTAATGCTGTAAAACTACTGGAAGTGCCAAGCTGCACAATTTTGTTTGATTGATCCTTGTTTTGTTTGATCATCCTGCAAAGGAAAAAACTTTTCTTTCATACATCTGACTGACTTAAACTCTTGACTGCTGCCAAAGATTCAGACATAGGTCAAAAGTAACTGCAGTACTCTTAAAAGGGTTTCTGCAGCGCTTTTGAATGTATTTCATTGGAATGTTAATCACCCAAGAGAGAAGAACTAACAAGATAAAAAGGCTCCATTGTATTTTTGCATGAAGAGTTCAATATTATTAATTTTATTGAAGTATATTTTCATGGAAATATATATTTTTTAAGTTTAGCTGAATTCGGAAAGTTGTGAAAGGGAGTGGAGGAAGCAAAGGACTTTTAGTCTTTTTTAGGAGTTGATAAACTTCTTGAAAGCCTGATGAATGTAAGACAGATGTGGCATTCATCTGTAACAGCCTGATGTGAGATACAGAGAAGAGATGAAGCGCAAGGAAGGCACAGATCCTCAGATCCTGCTTTCTATAGGAGAAGTGACACTGAAGGAGAGAAGGAATAAAGGATTTGCAGAGCCTCTAAATAAGGGCAGATAGAGTGAGGGAGAAGTTTAAGACTAAGACCAAAAGAGAGAGTCACTGAGAGAAGGGGAGTAAAATTTTGTGATTTGTCTCCTGGAAAGAGCTTTACAGAAGTCAAATGTTCTTTGAATCTCTATCTTCATAATTATAACATACAACAGATCTGACAAAGATAACGTGTAATCATCTTCATGTAATGTATAAACCCAGAAATTTTTATTTGTATCAACAGTATTAAAACAGTACTTACATTCACGGAATTGTTTTTCTTAAACTTTAAGAGTAATGGACTGCTTTGGAATGAAATTATATGACTCGGGTTGATGTGTCAACACATTTTGGTGATATTCACTGCCTAACAGACAGTGAACACCCATGCACAGAAGATCTTGCTTGCCTTTGAAATATCGTTGTTGTACAGTATTGACTCCCTTCAAAATACTTCCTTCAAATTACATAATTAATTAATAAATTAATTATCCTTTGTCTTACAGTAGAGACCTCCATGGCACAGAGCTAGGTAGGGTTCTCTATTCCCCATAACTGAGGTGCCCAGAATTTTGACATTCCTTTTCACTTTACTAGGAGAAAATAGTATCAAGACAATGCTATGAGAAGAAACGTACCAGAGACAAAAATTGTTGACTCTTTGCTACTCTAAGGTACAATACACAGCTCTTGCAATATGATCTGCCACTGTACTTAACTGCAAGAGACATCACATATCTTCTACTAGGTAGGTATGTTGGATATGAGCTCATCTTTAAAGTACCAACACCACACATTATAAGTGAAGGCAGTAGAACATGAAGTGTCTTTTTGACCATGGACCATTCATTTCTCCACAGTAATCATGAGTCAGGAAGTAGTTGGGATCCACTCTATCCCCATCTATAATTCAGCCATTTCTTGATAAGAATAAAGAGATGACAATATTTATTTCATGCAGAGCTAAACCTCCTCCCAAAATGCTGAGGTGATGTCTCTTGCTAGGCATGATCCAGAAGAAAATAAATATCAAATAAGTAAGAATCAACAAAAATTGCATAATTTTGAAGGCAAACATACACCTCTTCACACAGACCAGAATTAAAGCCTCCTTATAAAATTATACAGAACTTTTGGTTCCTGTAATATAAATAGAATCTTTAATCAAAATTACACCTAAGAATTCTGGCCTGTTGTCACCCAAAAATACAAACTTCAAAATTTTCAATCCTGAAATGGCTGAACATGTGCCTATCAATGGGAAGTGGTGAGTGCTTTCACTATTAAACTTTATGTCAACCCATGAGTTTCCTCACTTTTTGTTCTTTCACTTCTCCATCTCACCAGGTGAAAATGAGTAAGTGGCTACGTGGCCCTTAGCTGGTGGCTGGGGTGGAACCGTGACTCCTGCACTACCTCGCTATGGATGAATTCACATTAAGAGGTTCCAGAGAAGAATTATGTATTTCTTCCTGCCACTTTTCCCTAAAGACCTTAATTTTTTTTGTTAAGAGTTGCTGATGATTCTTCCATACGTTTATAGGTATTTTCTATTTATGCATAGATAGTTATGATACTTAGATCTATACAGTAATGCTTGTTGTTTAATTTTACTGCTTACTTTTGTTTATTCTTTAGAGAAGGAAAAAGTTCAAAATTATACATTTTAGAATATCTAGATACCAATGAAAGTATTAAAAACTATGCTTATAGTCTTCTTATGTTTAAATAGCATTTAGATTTTCTAGTTGCATAGTCAAGCATAAAAGTACAAAAAAAAGAATGTTCCCTTAAAGGCTCACAATCTATTTTGCCTTTGGTAATTTTGTGTTTCATATTGATATATACATAAAAATTACAAAACACAATTCCTGTTGAAAAAAATATGGCACTTCTTTTTGTATTTATCCAGAATTAAAATATCTTTATTTATACAATAGGAGGAAGGCTTGACCACTTGTATGTTTAATTTCCATTGCACTCAGTATATTGTTATATATGTTTCCAAGGCAGAATGATCTGAGAGGCAATAACTTAAGAAATTGGTGGATCTGGATGGAGAAAACCCTGAACTAGTTTTGCTAAGTATTGGTTTGTCTTTACTCTTTTCCCTTATTATTAGTCCTAAGTAGACTTTAGGGTCTAATGAGATTCTCATAAAATCTTCCTATTACACAGGCTTCAAATACAATTCAAGCTAGAAAGGCTAGGAGCATTTACTACATATTTTGTTGAAAAATGTTAGGTTAGTTTTAAAACAATACCACCCACACAAATAGCTAGAAAATATCAAACATCACGCTGTGTTCTGGCACGCTTTAGAAAGATGAAATGCATTATCTTACCATGAAAGTTAATCAATCCATTTATTTTGTACTTTTGCAATTTTAAGCTGGAAGGTCTGCTTTAATAACACAAAAAATAAGTCTCCAAGTTAAGACAAGAATAATTATGACAACTATTTTACATATTTGCTCCATTAACATGATACATTTTGACAATAACATATTACAATAATCATTAAGTAGTCGCTGCCTTAAAGTTAAATACAAATATAAACTATCACTATAAGCACTAACACATAAAAAAGGCTCATCAACATTTAGGGAATGTTGAGTGTGAAGAATATTTGAAAGTAGTTAATGAAATGTGAAAGTATGTATTTCCATAAAAATTAGAAAAACTTTCAAATCTCCAAAGTAGTATTCAAGCCATAATTCTGGGTTACAGTTTCACCTTTCTCACAGCATATTTTTAGGTGTCATTCATTTGTATTCCAGTATTGCTACAGCTAGTTTTGTCAGCTACACGGAAAAATAGGTCATTTGTGTCAGAGCTCTTTTTGAAAGTGCAAGCTTTCCATGAGAACTTCATAGTACATAGCCAGGTATGGTATGTTTAAAAAAACAACAACCCACTTTTTTCTGGTTTTGTGTAAAGACAAATATAGCACAAAATGAAGACACTCCATAGAAATGTTGAAATGATAATGCCACACAATTTTCAGTTGAATTCATTTTCCATATCTCCTCCCCCATTTTTCCTTGGAATCTTGTTTGACAGTTCTATAATTCACATTTGCTACCAGAAACCCCGGGATTTTCTTTCCTTTGCCTTTGGAACTTGCCTTTCTTAGCATTTTAAAAGAGTATTCTCCTTCTAGTTCATAGACCAAAGTTACCAGGGTTCTGCAAAATGAAACCCAGGCACTTCTATGGAGGCTTCTGGGTAAGAGCCCACACCACACATGCTGCACTAAACAAACTGCCAGGCAGCAGATGCAGTTTGGTAACCTTCAAACATCCAACAGCAAAACCAAGCCAGCTCTGTTTGAAATTCTGCTGTGTTTTATTGTGACATCAGTGTTGACTACGTATTTGGAAATGGCTTTTGTCTTCATAAATGTTTTGGGGTTTTTTTCTAATTGCTGCCTCTTACTACAGTTGTAACACAGACAGCTAAAGAGCAGCCCAAAGTTAATTAAAGCCAGAAGACAAAAGAATGAAGACCTAAATGAGAGTTAGATGTTTGGACATTTACATAAAACATGATGATCATGTTAAAATAGCCATATTGTTGCTGCAAATATTAATCCACAGTAAATTAATTTATACTTTTGGGTAGTTTGCTAACTACCAATGAACCTAAAATTCAAATAATAAAATCCCATAATGAAATCTTGCCAATCAACTAGAAGTGCTTTTGTCCTTCTCACATGCATGGCTCCTCTTGATATCAATAAGAGTACCATACGTATAAACAAAAAAGCAACTTTGTGAAGAAATGTAAAACACTATTTTATTTCTCTGAAAGGGATTAATAATTTTTATGTTCAATTATTTTTCAGTACTTGTAAATAAAAATTTCTGATAGACTTAAAAGAGTACATAGGGGAACTCATTTTGCTATAACAAATTAGTATTTAGTCCAAAAATAAGAAAGTTTGTTATGAACAGCTTGGCCAATAGACATAAATTTTAATGGTAGACAGATAAAAGCAGGCAGAGTGCAGTATCATTTTTAATACAGTAACACAGGCATTCCCTTGCATAACAGTTCTCATTATGTAATTTCCCGTGGCAATGTAATTCATCTACTGTAATTTGCAGACACATTTAAAACTAAATTTGATTAATATTTATGCAGCTGAATTTTTTTCCAAAAGCAGATTTTATTTTATTTGACCTTGTTCCTCAAATTGATTTTTTTCCTTTCATCTTTCTGCTTAATAAATCAAGGAGAATATATACATAATGATTAATGTTAATAACTGGCCTGCAATAATATTGTGATGTACTGCATTATATGTCCTACTGGAATTAAATCTAAACTCTTTTACCTTTTATTAATTGAAGAGTGGTAGTAAAAATCATAATATATATGCCAAGAGGATAGCAGAGAAACATGCAAAATGTGTTCCAGCTTTTTGCACATTCTCTTAATTTATAAAAGGACTTATGCTTAAATTTTCTTAAATTTTTAAAGTCAATATTCAATTTGCATGCAAAGTGAAATGTTTCAAATTGCAATATATTTCAATGTGCATCTTCATGCCTGTAACTTCCCTCTTCATTCCTTCTGTGTCAATACAAATTCTTCCAGATGAGATTGTTTCAGCAACTTTCATGAAGAAGTTTATTGTAATTTTCCTGTTTTGTAGAAAATGATGTAGATTATTTTTGAACTTGTTCAAAATAATTCTTTCACTGTAAAGAATCCACATGATCCTGCAGCTGCTCAATAAACAATATTGAAATGACATGGTTTTATTAAATCATATCATGGAAAATTTTGGTTCTATCTTTTGGAAAGGATAAGCATTAGAAACAAATTCTGAGAAAAACCAAGATATTTTTCTTTGTGCACCTGTAAGGGACCAGCCTCTTCTCAACTGATAATCCTATTTTTTATTAATTAAAAACATTCAGAAACTTAAAAACTCACAATACTTTCAAAATCAAAACGAAAATGTGTTAGAAACATAATTGCATAATAGCTGGACTAGGCTTCAATCACTTTTTATTCTATTAGAACCAGAAAACTCCATTTCCAAGGTACAGGGCATTATGGATATGATTATCTATTTGGAAAGACACAACTGTAACACTGTCCTTCTTTATTTTCCTATTTTTCCTGGACTTCAAGTAAGTATCTTTCTAAAGCTTTTCATTAATTTTAAATGTCTCCTCCTCTTTCTAGTGGAAGAAAGATTTACAAAGAAAATATTTAGGTTGGAGATTGAAAAAATATTATTTATTGTCCAGTCAAATACATAAGCCCTAGAGAGAACAGAATTTATTAATCACCCCAAGAAGATTGTGTGTGAAAGAAAGCAGGACAAACTGAAAATTAAATTATCAAAAATGAAACTGCAATTAGGCAAGAACAGCTAGATTCCCCACTGCCCAGATAAAACTACTGTTCAAAACTATCAGTACAGAATAGGCTTGATACTGAGACTTGGTGGGTAGTGGAAAAGAGAAAAAAGAAAGGGAAAGGAAAAAAAATTAAATTATAGCTATGCTAAGATTACTTAAATTACTTATAAAGTATAAATAATAATAAATACTGAAGAAGAACAGTAATGTTCTTTTACCCACCACCTAGAGGAAAATCAAGTGTGAATAACACTTCAGATTTGCAAAGATGGACTATAATTGATGACTAAGTGAAAAATTGTGAACCACTAAGAACTGGAGTAATTGTGTTTGTGCCCATGAAAAATAGAAAAGAACATCCCCAGAGATGGTGCAGAAAGCAGAACTGCAGTCCACTTCCTGTTACCTTTGAAAGTCCATTGTCTCAATGCACAATTTATGTATTCCAATCTAACTTGTGTAACTTGTTTTAATTCAAAAACTATGCATCCTTCATAGCCAACTGTTCTAAAAACAAACTGTAGAGCCAAGTTTGCTCACTTTCTCTCAGGCTTCAAATAAATCACAGAACAATTAGGGTTGGAAAAGACCTCCAAGACCATCAACTCCAACTGTTGACATAATTCCATTACACTAAAAACATAGCACTCATTTCTTGAATATATTCAGAGATAGTAACTCCACCTTTGGGCAATCTTTCCAATATTTAACCATGCTTTCACCAAAGAAATTTTTCCTAATATCCATCCTGAACCTCCTCTGGCACGACCTGAAGCTCTTTCCCCTTGTGCTATCACTAGTTGCCTGGGAGAAGAGACCAAGAACATTTGAGACAAAAATGTACAGTTGAACTGCTCAGTACCTTGGAGCAACCTAGCTACCTGCTGCTAGAAACTAGCACACTTAGGAGACAGGTTTTAAGCACCAGAGTTGGTGGCAAACCTCCAGGATTAAATTCAACTGAGCAGATTTGGAGTAGATTTTGGGTGCATCAATACTGGTTATTGGGCACCACTCATACATTTACACTCTATTTGAGATTTAGTACAAGATTCTTCAGCTCGCCTCTGAAACTATACCAGGGTGTTTTTTCTTCAAATAATGTGCATGTAAAAATCATAACCCAAATATCTGAACTGCACTGTGCAGGGACAATTTTAAATTTTCATTTTAAAAATAGTGAGTTTTTAGAAATGCCTGACACCATCTAAAGTAAGAATAATCTAAAATCACATGTTGCTATTTAAGGCAATGCTAAGAATATTGCTTTCATCAGAAAGAGCAGGAGAAAGTGAGTCTCAGAAAAAAAAAAGTTACAGAAAAATGAGCACAATGCTTGTTGGAAAATATCAATAACTGCTACCAGTAGCAAGACAGTGACCAAGACGGTTTAAACATATGACATAGTTTACTTACATGAGTAAAGCAGGTTTTTATCAGTGTGTCTAGGCTGAGATTATTTCTTCCTAAAATTTTTATTTTATGAAGATTTTCATAGTGTGCCCAGTGTGGGAGGTAAGGAGGTGGAATAGAGTTCCAAGAGTTTTGCTAAGGAAACCCATAATTTGGAGAACTTCCCAGTGCAGGAATAGCATCAGTGTGTTGTTGGTTTATTTTTTCCCTCCACTAGGCAAGAATGATAACAGCAGCATTCAGAGTGGATAGGAAAAGACTGCAGAGACTGAGTTCACTAATGAGGTAAATGATAAAAAAAGGGGTGGATGTTGGAAGTAGGGAAGGGCCCCTAGATTAGGTAATAGCTGAATGAGGTAGGTGTTTTCTTTCAAGCACTGTAAGAGGAAGAGAGACACTCTAAGGGATGAAAGAAGCAGAAAGAAATACTAGAAGATGAGAGAAAAGCAGAAATGTTTCATCTCCTCTCTAAATAAAGGGAATTTTTCAGAGAGAGAAATATAAAACATAGTGCACTATCCTTTCAATGCTCCCAGAAGAAAAAGGCTAAGTAGATTAGGGAAGTGAGGGTCATGATAAAGATCATCTCTTGCTGATCCATAAGGTCAGCTTTTAAAGATATTTTGACCACAGAGACTCATGGAAAAGAGGCGGCCAAGATTTGAACATTCAGTTGTTACTTTGGCATTCCAGAAACACAACCACTGCTCTTCCAGCTCCCTTCTCTTGTCTGTTCTGGGCCACTCTCCTCCTTTCTGGCTAGAGGGTGGGATCATACTAGCACTTTTCTCAGCATGAAAACAGAGGTCTCTGCACGGTGCACCTGACAAAACTGCCATTTTCTTGGCTCACCACAGTTGCAGAGTCACAGAATATTTGAAGTTAGAGGACACCTCTGGAGACTGTCCACTGCAGCCCCATTACACAAAGCAGTGGCAGCACCCACAGCTGCAGGATTCCCAGTCAGATTTTTAATGTCTTCAAGGATGAAGACATCACCACTTCTTTAAGCAACCTGTTCCACCGTTTAATCAGTCTTAGAGACTGTGATTCTGTCCTCCTCAATCCTCCTTCAGATATCTCCACTCTCCTGCAGCAGGAAAGGATTGTTTAGGACAGACACTGTGCTGAGTTCTTTTAAAGAACTTATCACAAATATATTATTTCTAGACTTTATTCTATGACTGACATAAACAGATGCATAAATAAATAGAAAAGGAAAACCATATTTCCACCAGTGAACAGATATTCATGAAGATCATTTAAATGCAGATAAAAAGACTAACAGTAAAAACAAATACAACATATATGGAAGAACAATATAAAGAGAATTCAAATTATCTTTAGATCCATTTGTACAGAGTGCTTAGAATATGCATTTAGAAAAACTTAATTATGTTACTCCGCTCCTAGTGTACTTATACAAAGGACTGCAAGTGCAATTGGAATCCAGTTAGTGTATTTCTCCAATCTGATGTAGTGCAAATATAAATTTTAGTTCTTGACTATGGAAGAAATACATAATTGTCTTTTCAAACACATTTTCACTTTGAAACCTTCGGATGAATTCATATGAAAAATTTGATCTACCTGTATAGGAAAAACTCTTCTTACTATAGCTTAATGGTCAGGAAAGAAGAAAAAAGAGATTAAAGTACACAGAAAGAATATTAACTTACTTTTTTCTACTATACTTATTAATTTAAAAGAAATTTCAGGTTTTCCTCATAACTGTTTCAGTGAATCCTTATTATCTAAGCAGTCAGACATGACTTTGTCCCTACACTCACATCACAGTTTCTGAAACGGATTAAAAATGAATTTTATTGCACACCTCTGTACTTCCTCTAAGTACCAATTTATATGTTCCATTTTGTACAGCACATTTTGCCACTGCAGTCCTCTGAACTCTGTTTAACATGTTTAACTGTTAACAGCCAGGCAGTGCCTTTGTCTTTGTCTTACTGAGCAGACGTGCAACAATAACGAGGTTCAACAACAGCACACAAATGCCAGATGATCATTTGATCTGAGACTTGGCAGCCACAGGGAAAAGGAAGCTCTGCATCATGGCATTTTATGTATGCATGACTCAGTATCTTCTTCTAAAAATCAGGGATTGCATTCCAGAAGGATTGAAACAATACAAGAGAGTAGGACAAGAAGCCTTTTTTTTCTAAGGCAAACTTCAGAATAAGAAAAGATCAAAAAGATCAAAAGATAATTACAATATTTTTAAAAGACATATTTAGATACAAGTGTGTGAGGAAAAAAGAAAATTATCAAACATTCCAAGGACAGCCAAGGACTTTGAAATAACCTGAATACTGAATATTGGCATGCCAAAGGAAATCGGCAGTAGTTAAACATTTGTTTTTATCTCACATCAGGAATGAATAAGAGGCTAAAAATGTGTAGAGTTTAAATGAGGTCTTATCTGATGCATTTTTAGAATGAAATGAGTGCAGTTAAGACACAAAGGAGCAAGTGTGCTTTCAGGTGGATACTACCTTCCCAGAAAATCTATGTCTAGAAACAGATAAGACATCATTAACTGTCATGAGGCAAGACAGCAGACAAGACAAAAAACCCCACACTTTTTATTGTATATACACACACACACATATATTTATATACATATATCTCCACGTGTGTGTGTCTATATATATATATGCATACATGTTTATGTGCACACACAGATAGATTACCAGCTTGAAATGTTCCGTTATTGAAAAATTCATAATTAGTATTTTTGAGCAACATTTTCATTTTCTTCTGAAAAAGCACTTTAAACTTTTGTCAACGTTTATTAAAACATATAATCATTTTATTTTACTATACAACTATTTTACATCAAAGTAAAATAGTATATGCAGTCAAGATAACATATGTAGGAGACTACTTTTTTGAAAACTGAAAAAAAGAGTTTTTCATCCCCAGCCTAGTTAAGAAATGCATATATCAGTACAGAAATCCCCATCTAGGTCAAGCCACTGTCAGCAAAATGGCTCTACTGACAGTGGAGTTCCAAGTCATTATCTAATGAAAATAACATATCAGCAAAAGAATTTTACTTCTTAAATTACATAAAGTAAGGGCTTTTTCTTCTTCTATAACAGATTTTGTGTGAGTAGTGGAATTATTGAGAATAATTTTCTAAGAATGTGTGTGTTTTATCCCCTAAACTCAGTTTCTGTGTCATAAAATCCTTTCCTTCCCTTTTTCCTACTACACTAATGGCAGGAAACTGTATGTGTTATGGGTAGTCTATGTTTATGAACAATCTAATTTTGACATCTAGTTACTGCTGAGAACCATCTCCAACTTTAAATGGATCACTTTTTCTTACGTTTTTGTCAAGGAGGGGAACTAACTGAAACTCCTCTACTAAGCTGACAATACTCACCAAATTTTCCAGATCCTAAAACCTTTTGCTTTTCTGTCAAAATAGGTTGAAATTGACTGGATTCCTGTGTTTTAGAGGTTATAGACAGAAAATATAATTGGACAAGTTTCTTTTTCATTAGAGCAAGCTTAGAATGTGAGCAAAAACCTCCATGTCAAAATGTACTCCTAGTGTTAAATGGTAATTTTCATCTGTCCTTACACATCAAACCCAGAAAATATCAACCCTAAAGTCTATCCCTTTAGACTATCTTTACAGTAAATGAAAAGAATTAGTGCTTTTAAGTGAGCTATGGCTTACCTCACAGTAATGCAGACATCTAAAGTGCTCACCTGAGTCATGTTCCTGAACTTGAGGCATCTATGTAAATAATTAAATTTAGAAGAGAAAGAAACCCCACTTGAGATTCTTTTAAGTAGACACTATATTATGAATAGGAAGAGAGTACTAACAGGTAACAAATGTCTTAAAAAGTAAACAGGAAAAAGTAGGCAAACCCCATGAGTCTTAAGCTGTGTTTGAATTAATGAATCTTCATTTCAAGAAACTGTAAAACACATTTGGGAGTATTTCATAGCTAGCAATATGATTGATCCAGTCTGCAAAACTGAGATTTTAATAGTCAAATCCTTGAAATTTTGAACTCAACTTAATTAGCATAAAAAGAATCCAAATCTTAAGTTATCATAAGATTAAAAAAAAAAAAAATCCTTCAGCTGCTTTATTTAAAATACAATACAATTTATGTATTTTATTCCATTAAACATGAACTTCATTTTGAAAGTGAATGTAGCACTTCTACTTAAGAAGGATCTCAGCTTAGAAGAAGCAAGCACAGAAGTTCAGTCATTGAAATGACTGACATTAACTAAAAACAATACAAACCTCCAAAACCTCAACAAATTCGGTAAGTAGGCTTTTGGTTGCCTTAGATTAATATTTTAAAATTCAGGAAAAATTTGTAATGTACTAGATATCTAAGCCAAAAACGTTTCCAAAATATCATCTGTCATATGAGAAAGCAGATGATTTTTCCTTATTTTCCTCTAGCAAAGGTACAACAGCCAATAAGAAAACTTCAAGTGCGTTAACAGTGACTTCTAGCATCCTCATGAAATTGAATTGTAGAGTTCTCCACCTGAACTGTAAGAGATCTAACCTTTACTTCTCAGCCCCCACTAAATCTCTGTGTGGCAAATACAAAACATTTAAATCAGCTTCAGAATGTCAAATACGTTATGATGCAGACTTCTTCTTGTTTTTACTTCATTTCATAGGAACGGTCAACCAGCTCTTCGGGAAAAATGGTGTGGCTACTGGGCCCTTGTTCACCTTGTCTTTCCCACATCACATGTTTGACTATTAATCACACCTATATTCCCCATGCTAATCACTATTTTAACCTTCTGTATTTACACTGCAATCTTTGTCCTATTTTTTATCTTCTCTTTACTTTGAAGTTTAATACTGCTACTCATGCTTGAATCCCAAGAGATAGGATGTGGACCCTTTCCTTTTTAAATCCTTATTCATATATTTTGACCACACACGTGTGCTACTTGCAGTATTACTCATTTCCTTCCACAAACAATTCTATATATGCAGTCTGGTCCCAGTGTATCCAACTCAAAAGAGGAGATCCAGATGATTCCTGACAAATTAAATACAGAAGTGACATACAGTCCACGGAAAAAAAAGATTTTTTTAACAGAACATAACAAAAACTTTAAAAACAAATGCTTTGTCATAGCTAAACCTAACATAGCTACTTTTTTCTTGAATATAGGTCATGAACCAACCCAACAACATAATCACAATAGTTTCTTAAAGGGATCCTACTTCACAGAATTACTAGGTTGAGAGAGACCTCCAAGATCATCAAGTCCAATCCAACCCTAACACCTCAACTAAACCAACTGCCACATCCAATCCTTGTTTAAACACATCCAGGGAGGGTGACTCCACCACCTCCCCAGGCAGAAACTTCCAGTACTTTATCATATTGCCTTCTTTTTTGATCCCTCCAGAAATCTTAATAAAAACATCATGCTCAACAAGAAATACTATAGAGAATATTTGAGGTTGATTAACCTAAGTTAGTCATAAGTAATGATAAAGAGAATTATAATGGAAGGTCTTATAATGAACGTTAAATGGGATAACTCCCATTGCTGTTAAATTTAACTAACTGGTCAGCATTTCTAAATTGACTTATAATGACATAAATAGGTTTTTTTATGATATTAATGACACTGACAACACTCAGTTTAAAGAACTAGGAAGGGCTGTAATAGATGTATTTCCACTAGAACCTAGTGAAGGAACCATTTTAGAAGGATAACGTGGATAAAATGAGAAAAAAATTCTGTTCATTTAAGAGTGAAAGAGAAGGCTGAAAGGCAGCTGTGTGAAAACATTCAAGTAGGTGATATGCAGTAAGAGCAGAATTATATGGATTATTTAGTAAGCACTGCGAACAGTTCCATCCTTCTTTCAGTGTGATTCCACAGGTGCAGCTGTGTGCCCACCTCCTGCTTTAATTACACAGTGGGAGCAACAATGACTAAGGAAGACATTATTTCCGTCACAGTTCTGTTAACCTTCAGTTAGTAAACAGGCTTAAAATTACTTTCCATTTCTCTAGTAGTAAATAATTGAAGTTCCAGTTTACCAGACAACTAACACCTCCAAAAACATACAAACAGGCCTTTGATGTAGACAAGAAGAGAGGTCATAGATCTGTCCCTTGGTCACAGCATTTGTTAATTTGTTCAAATATTTATAGCTAAGAATGAGAAATTAGGTTTAAAAAGCAAAATTTTAGTTTTGTAAATTGCAATTATACTGATTTTTAATTCTTTGAAAATACCAGGGTGTTTGTTCTGCCTGATTGCCATTTCCTTCTACACTGGTTATATAATAGAGAATATTGAAATACTGCTTATATAATAGAAAATAGAACTGTAAGAACACATTTATCTTTATATAGTTTACTGCCCACAATTACAGAAGATTTAGACCAATTGTAATGTTATGAACTGAAAGGTTTGTCCTTTCTTTGATTCCTGTCATATTAAACAAAATACTATCCAGCAGAAAGAGCTAGAATTTAACTACACAAGCATCCATATTTTAAAAGTTTTGGCTCTAGATACTTCTCCCTTCACATATTTAATAAAGCAGTAGGCTATCTAACCTGAATCTGTGCACTTACAGATGAAAAATGGACTGCTGCTTTCAGTAAATAAAAAGTATTTTTCCATCTGAATATTAGGGGGAATCATCACCTCCTTGGCCTACACTTTCACGCCACAGTTTTGATCATCAGACATACCAAAGTTAGAGATCAGTTGGCCCAAGTGCAACTTTGCTGTTGGCAGTGTTGGAATGCTTCAGTGATTTTAGATCACTTTCCACGATAATCCATTAGAGTCCAAGTTTGTTGTGACTCCAAGGTGTATCTTGAAGCTCATATTTCTTATCTAGGGGCACCAAATAAAATGAAGCTTCCCTTTTCTAACCTAGGCTCTTAGCCAGTACTTAAAGGCAAGCTGATTTTTTCTGTCACCACAGAAAAGCCTGTGATGATGTCAGACATCTGTGAAGCTCTACTTCTGTTAAAACAGTGCACAGCATTGTTTTTCCTGAAAACACACAACCCCCCCAATAAATTGAAGGCAGTTTACTTGCTTATAATGCTTGATTACAGTACATTTCCAAATGGGTATTAATAAAAAGACAGCAAAATTATTTGATATCTGTGTTCCTTTCCTATGGCTTATAGCAATTTGCATTTCAGAAGCAAAAAACAAAAAAGTATTGGCATGATTTCCCTATAATAAGCACCATAGATTTCACACACAATATGCCACTACTACTACCATATATTACATGCATGATGTAATATACATCATGCATGTAGAATGTTCATTGAGCTCACAGGTAAGAACACCTACAATGTAATAAGTTTCATGTAATTAATTTACGTCTTTTCCCTCTTCTAACTTTTCTCCTGTTTAGATAACTGAGATGACTGCCTCAAACCTTTTAGAGAGAACAGAATCTATTTAAATTCATTTTTTTGTACATTTAATGCACACTTTTATCCAATGACATTGGATTTGAAGATACATGACAACTTCTAAATATATGCTTCCAAACAATGTGTCTTTTCCATCACTCCTGAACTGAAATAAAAAGTAATTATAACACTATGCAATTAGTCTGCATTTTACTAATATTTATCTCTTTGTAGCAATATGCTCTGTCTCTATTAGTTGGCTGATCATATATTTCAGCCATTTAAACTGTACTTATTCTCCACAGTAAATGGCAGAAAGTAGTTTGGGAATCTCAGTCAAAATGTCAAACTTGCAGCTGCTCATGAAAGGGATAGATTCATTACTCTTGAAAACGTTATCTGACTCATGTTATCACACCAAGGGAAGGAAAATAAAATTGATTATATAACCTGGATTCTCCCACTTGCAGCCAAAGTATTCTAAGAAATATACTGAAGAAATAATAACTCTATTATTTCATCAGGTATTACTTAACATGCTGTGAAGATAAAGCTAATGTGACTTTCACTGAATCATTGTTTGCCAGAAAAGAGGAAGAGCATCTTTGGTCATAGGCTTGTCAAGCTGTGAAGAGGGCTTTAAAATAAAGTTGCCAAAGAAGGGGAACTCAGTCCATCTCACTTCCAGCAGTTTGATGCCAGTGCCAGCAGGAGATGGCCAGAGCCTGGAGAGGGATCAGAAACAGCAGGAATGCACCTTCTGCAGAAGAGCAGCAAAAAGGAATTCCAGCCACTCCAGAGAGTAATATGGCTTCATCAGAAATTCAACTTAAATTTCGCTCTGAAAAGGCACATAACATGAAGAACAACAAGAAAAGCTTCTATAGGTGTGGTGGTGGTAAAAGGAAGACCTGGAAAATGTGAGCCCTTTTCAGTAAGAAATTAGAGACCTGGTTAGTCAGGATATAGAGAAAGCTGAGGTACTCAATTACTGTTTTCTACAGGTCTTCACCAGCAAGTGTTTCAGCTGCACTATTCAAGTCACAGAAAGCACACGCAGGAACTGGGAGAATACGGAAGCACCCATTGCAGGAGAAGATCAGGTTTGAAAATATTTAAGGTGAGGTGAGAACATTGGGAGGTGCAGAAGTCCATGGGACCTAAGGGAACATGCTGATAAAGTGGCTAAGCCACTGTCCATCATCTTTGAGAAGTCACAGCAGTCTGGTGAAGTTCCTACTGATTGGAAAAGGGGAAACATTGTTGCAGCAGACCTCTTGTTAGAGGGTAGAAATGAGCCAAGACAGACTTCTTGTTTATCACAGCATGAAAAGGGTCCTGGTTTATTCCTCTTTACAGCTCAGCCATCCTGATTCCAGCTATTCACTGACTCTGGCTACAGCAAGCTCCTACTGTAAGTTTCCCTTGCAGCCTCTGACTGATGGTTATTTCCTGCTAAACTATGGCTGCATATATCAGTTTGCAGACTCTGAGTGCAGGCTTTTACCTGGCTAGACAATGACTGCTGGTTCCAACAACAGGCTCTAACTGCAGACCCAGACTGACCTCACTGCAGTGATTCTCTCTGACCAGAATCCTTCTCCATCATGATTCCCCTCACCAGCTAACCCACTCCCTTTTATCACACTTGTCTTTATTGGATACAGCTGTGACCCATCAGGGGTGAGGCTGTATTGGGTAATTAACACGGGTGTTATTTATCAGGGGCAAGGTCACTTGTACTCCCTTTTCCTACAAAATATAACCTACATTTTTAAAAAGGGAAAAAGGAGGACACAGGGAATTGCAGACCACTTAGTCTTACCTCTGTTCCTGGCAAGATCATGTAGTAGATCCTTCTGTAAACCAAGCCAACCATAATCTGCGCTATATCAGAAGAAGTGTGACCATCAGGTCAGGGGAGGTGATTTTTCCCCTCTACTCTCCTCCTGTGAGACCCTACCTAGAAAACTGCATCTAGCTCTGGGTCTCTGAAGAGAAA